>JAHFWL010001184.1:0-1224484 GCA_021292165.1 Shinisaurus crocodilurus
CTACCCCTAGAGAGGACTACCTCAGATTCCACATGAGGGGGTAGAAAAGATGGAGGTGCCGCCAGAGCACAAAGACAGCTATTTAGAGAACAGTGGTTTTTTTCACAAAAGCGAAAGGAAATGGAAACTGAAAAGAATAAAAAATGTAGAGATGCAACAATAAGGAATGAGAGAGTGTAAAGTAAAAGAATTGAAAATGTATTAGGAAGAAGGGTTAGGAAAACAAATGATAGTTAGTAAAAGTTAAGGAAGTGCCGTTGAACGCGTTTTCGCGCTCGGGATATATTGAAACAAAAGAGAAGAAAAAAAAACTAATTCCTAAAAAAAAAAAAAAAAAAAAAAAACAATTCCACCCAAAACCCTAACCCTAACCCTAACCAACCTAACCCTAACCCAACCCTAACCACCAACCCTAACCAAACCCTAACCCTAACCCAAACCCAAACCCAAACCCAAACCCAAACCCAAACCCAAACCCAAACCCAAACCCAAACCCAAACCCAAACCTAAACCTAAACCTAAACCTAAACCTAAACCTAAACCTAAACCTTTGACTCTGAGGGTGGAGGTTGTGTTCCAGCAGAGCTCCTCAGAGATTCTGGAAAAAACGTATTTTCCTGAGGAATTCAGCCAGTATGCCGGGACCCCGATATCAAGGGTTGCTGGAATAGACTGCCAGGCATCCCTGGACGCAAGAATGGAACCCCTAACTCGAGGGGATCCCCCAACAAACTTTGTTGAAGAAGGTCCCCCCAGGAAAAGCAGAGACTGCAAAGTGAAACTGCAAGAGAAAATGGCTGCTGCTGAGAAGGTAGGCCTCAGTTTGATACAGGCCCAAAAGCTCTCAAGCTCCATGGAGCATGAAGGAATGTTTGAAGCCCATGGGGGAAGTAGCCCACAAGGAAGGGGGGGCCAAGGGGGACCCCTAAACCAAAAGGAGGCAGAATCAAGAAGAGAGAGCCCCCACCACACAGGGGGAAGCTTTGAGATGGAACAGATAGAGGGCCTTGTAACAATGGCAGCACACCCAGGCAGAGAAGCACTACAGAAAGAAAGCAAGAATGTTTTGCTGAATCAGACAGAGGGACAGACAAGTAAAGACTGTTCCACTCTGCAGGCACAAAGTATGGCAGAGGGGCAAGTTTTTCAACCCCCGGGGAAAATATACAGAGACGGATTGTCTTGCATAAAATTTTGCAGAGAAAACAAACAAGAGCTAGCGGAAAGTGAAAGAGGAATAGAGATAAAGAAGAAAGCCCGCCAGATACGTCCCCTCTTACGAAATTTGGACTTTTTGGAGGATATGCAAGAAACAGAAAAACAGGAATATGGGCTGGAAAACTACAGGAAGGAAAAGATGGGAGTTTTGAGGAAAATTAAGTATGCTATAAACGATTTTGGCCCAGTGTTGCAGAATGGGAATTTTAGAGAAAGATGGAATATTGACCACAACGGATCCTCGTGCAGACATTGACATCCTAGGAAAATATTCTGTTAAAGACGTTGAATGGCAAGTTGATGAGATCACAAAAGACAGGGACCGCTCTCCTATTAAATCCAATTTAAACGTGGAGGATGATGACATTGTCAGAAAACAGGACTTTTCATTTAAAGGAAAACTAAGTGGAGTACAGGAGCAAACTGTTACAGACATTACTCAGGCTGTGGACTTTCCACAATTGGACATTCTAGAGGTGCAACAAGTACCAGACACTGCCCTACAAGCAGGAGACCAACAACTGGATTCTCCACAATTGGACACTATAGAGGTGCAACAAGTGCCAGACACTGCATTACCAACAGAAGACCAACAACAGCAAGAAGGAGGGGGGATGAAATTACTGGATTTCCTCCAGGCAAACTTAGATGCCGCTCAAGATGAACAATCTGAGAATGAAAGAGGCAGTAATCGAAGTGATGATGAAGAAGAGGAAGAGGAGGAGGAGGAAGAGGAGGAGAAGGAGGAGGAGGAGGAGGAAGTAATGGAAGGACAGACGGAGTCTGAATTTTTAAGAGAACATTTTGGAACTGACTTCGCCTCGGCGGTGGAGGAGGAAATGGCGACGGCACAAGAATCTCTGGGGGAATGTTCCCAATCTTCCGCAGCTTCTACGGGTTCGAGGGAACATTGCATTATGGTGAAGTGGACAGAACTTCTTCACAAACCGATGGAGGACATTCAAGAGATTATACTACCAGTGGAATTTGATCGACACGACATGCTGAAGTTATGGGGCTATATCGTCTCACGAATAGCCCTACCAAGAGTACAGACGTACAATTTGAAAAAATATAGCCAACAAAAAATATGGGGTTTTTTTAACCAGACCTTCGAACCACTGAGGGATACGTTAGCGGGGCTGTGGAGCAATTTGTCGCACAAACAGCTCTGCTTTATGAGATCGTTGGCAGTCGACACCTTCGAAAGGATCCTGGTGGGAAGAAGACCACGAAAGCAGGCGGAAGCATCCCCGGAATGGCTGGATGAAGCAAACCTCATTCAGCTTTTCCAGAACATACATAGAAACTGGGTCGTTGCCCCAAAAGACGCAAGGGTCTTATTCCTTGCAAAAGTAGACGACAATTCCTCTTCCGTATCTAAGGAGGACTTTGTGGAATGGTTGCAGAAAATTATAGGACTGATACGACAGAGGATGAAAATTAACAAACAACGACGAGACGCACCGGGTGAGGAACGAACAGAACAAGGACAGACCGTGTATAAAGCTGGCACCACTGCACATCGCGTTGGGACCAGAAAAACAGCGACAGCTACAGCAGCGACATCGCAACGAGCCGGAGAAAAGGAGAAGGACAAGAGTGGTGAGGTGTCGGGGAGGGGGGCGGCGATATCTACACGGGAGGGAGAAAAGGAGGTAGGAGCTCAGCTCTTTAAAGCTCCAGAAAGACATTCCCTAGTAATGAACTTAGAGAAAAGAGATGGGAACTGTACCAGCTCTGAGGGAGAAATGGGTTTGGACAAGGGAAACAAAAGAGCCCGGAAAGGACTCAAGCACCAGACAGACATGGGGGCGGGAGCAAGGCCAAAACAGAGACACCGACAGACCGACAACACGGATAAAGTAAAGGACACTGATATGGACAGTGATATGGGGATAGTGGCAAGTACTTTGACACTGCAGCAGGGCGAAGGATCTCGGGTCCAGGTGACGGGAAATGAGGTACAGAACCGATCGCGGTCCTACGCCGCAATAGCCAAAGGGAAGGAAAGACGGGAGGAGTTAAGGGCTGAGCCCGGGGAATCGTTAGCTTCCCAGGGTTTTAATGAGGAAGAAGAAGATTATCTGGAGCAGATCTTGGAAGGTCTCCCAGATAACAAGGACCCGAGAAGACGCTATGTGGTAAGGTTCCGGTGCAAGGGGATCGAACCCGAAATAGATACTAGAGAATTTCTAACAAAGACCCTGCTAGTCGATACTCTATGTATCGATAGAAATGATGTCCTGGCCATTATCCAATTGCCAGGATCTCAAGAAACTGACATCTGTTTAACCTCGGAGCGGGCATACAGAAAATTTTGGGCAGGCTGCAAGATGGCTCAGAGAGAGAATCCCTCTCTCTTAGCGAGATTCACGATGGTTCCGTTATTCCGAGGGGACACAAAGGTGTTGACCATTGCCTTCCGGACTACGACTATTCCGGAAGAAGATGTCGCCCTTTGGGTCTCCCGTTATGCGACTATTCTTATGGGCCCGGAAAAAAAGAAAGATAAGTACGGTTTCTGGACAGGGGAATACCGATTGGTGGTCTCTTTTAAAAACACACAGGGTGACCACGGGGAAGGGCAGATCCCAAAATATTTTTTTCTGGGTTCGGAAAGAGGTATCACGAGATACAGTGGCCAACCGGCGGCATGTTTTCAATGTGGGGGATACGACCACCTGAGGAGACATTGCACGACCCCCCTTTGTTCCAGGTGTGGGATCAGAGGGCATTCGACAGCATCCTGTCATAGGAGCATCAAATGTAACCTCTGTGAAGAGTTAGGTCACACTTACTTCTGGTGCCCAAAATCACAATACAATATGGAAGATACCAGTAGGCGGGAAAAGGCAGCTAGGATAGCAAAAATGGGAAAAGAAAGAGCAGAGGCACAGGAATGGAAAAGAGCAGACGATATAAGACATAGGGCTAGACGAGGGCAGGGGGAGACTTTGGAAACTGAAGAAGACCAGGAACAAGGAGTCAGGACAGGTGGTAAGAGGAGGAGAGATGGTGGAGAAGGGTCAGACGAGTGGCACACGGTACAGAGGAAAAGGGGTAACCCTAATCCTAAACTGGGGAGTGTACTAGATAAGGCCATGCAAAACCCGCTCGTCACTAAGAATAATTTCGTGCTATTAGAGGAAGAAATGGAGGGGGTAGCGACTGATCAAGAAACTTATAATATTGATTTGGGTAAAAAAGATCAGGTGGGGGAGGAAGGCCTGGGAGCGAAGGAGCAGAGGACAAAAGCAAAGAAACAAAGGAGGAGAGAGGTGGAAACAGTAGGGGAAGAAGGAAAAGATGATCTTGCTGCACAGATTACGAGGTCAGAACAGGTTTCAGAACAGGTTTCAGGACAGGTTATAGAAAATACTAGGAAAGATAGGAAAGAACAGAGACAATCAAAGGAAAAAGAAATAGAAAACACAGAAACCCATTTTTCGAAACCAACCTTAGTTCCATACCCGCCTTCTCCCTATCCACAACCCCTTTCCCCTTCTCCTCTTGGTTTCCCTACTCCCCTAGAGAGTAAGACTACACCTCAGATTCCACATGAGGGGGTAGAAAAGATGGAGGTGCCGCCAGAGCACAAAGATACAGCTATTTAGAGAACAGTGGTTTTTTTTCACAAAAGCGAAATGGAAATGGAAACTGATAAAAGAATAAAAAATGTAGAGATGCAACAATAAGGAATGTAGAGTTATAGTGTTATAAAGTAAAAGAATTGAAAATGTATTAGAGAATAAGGTAGTTAGGAAAACAAATGTATTAGTTAGTAAAAGTTAAGGAAGTGCCGTTTGTAACGCATTTTCGCGCTCGGTTGTATATATTAAAACAGTAGTAAGATAATTTTTAATAAAAACTCATTCCTAAAAAAAAAAAAAAAAAAAAAAAAAAAAAAAAAACTCATTCCTAACCCTAACCCTAACCCTAACCCTAACCCTAACCCTAACCCTAACCCTAACCCTAACCCTAACCCTAACCCTAACCCTAACCCTAACCCTAACCCTAACCCTAACTCTGACCTTGGTAGGGAGTGGCTGCATGTCCAGGGAGCTCCTGCCTGACAGAGTCTAAAACGAGGAAAAACCCCAAAAAACTGAAGGCTGCTGAGACCCCTAATGTAGGGGTCGTCAGAGAGAACATTGGGGAACCCCCCAGTACTGGAAGGGACCCTGGGACCCCACAGGATTTGGAGAAAAAAGCTGCAAAAGGACATGTCCCCAGCCAACTTCAGACACAAGCTGCAGGAGAAAAGGCTGCTGAGAGACAAGCTGCAGGAAAAAGGTCTGTTCAAAATAAGTTTGTCAGGGACCAAATGAAGAGGCTTGCACTGTTAGACCTTGAAATTGAAAGGCTAGAAAGGGAGGCAGCTGAGGAGGCAGCTAGGGGGACCCCTGAGCAGCTCCCTGATATAAGAATGGACCCTGAGATCCATATAGTTTTGGAGAAAGAACTGGGGGAACAAGCTGCCCCCAGCACACAGTCACAGAAGAAAGCAGGGGCAGAGGCTGCTCAAACAGAAACTGGGCAAGCAAAAACGGAGCTCTCTCCTCAAGGGGGGGGAAGAAACCCCCAGAAACTAAATACAGGATTTGGGAGAGGGGACACTGAGGAGTCACCCAGACCTGAAAGGGAAGAGGGGACCCCAGTAGTTCCCCCAAAAAACACTTCAGAAGCAGGTGCCCCTAGTACAGTTTTTCAAGGGGAGCTGGCTGCACAGACAGCTTTGCAAAGGGAAGAAACCATGGAAACGGAATTTGTTTTGCAAACACAGGCAGCTCAGCCAGCAAGTTTGTTGACAAAACAAAGGCTGCAGGCTCAGCAGCATGAGATTTCAACCTTAGAGCACTGTAGGAAAGAGTTAGATGAGATGGAAGAAGCCTGGCATGATGTTGTGCAAAAGGAGGCTTGTCTTGAAATTGACATACAGAATGCAAACACCCAGAAAGAGAAGGAGAGGCATAAGGAGGAACTGGCATATTTGCAACTTATGAGTAGCCAGATTGAAAAGATATATAAAGAAACAATGGACTTATTACCTTTAGAGGAACAGAGGCAAAGAGGCTTACACATCCATGAGGGAGAGCACAGACAGAGCAAGCCAGTTAAAAGTGTACAGACTCCTTTAGAGATCATGAAACCAGATAATTTGGGGAAGATGGAAAGCACTGAAAAGAGATCTTCAGGGGGTTTGCAGAGGCTGGACAGAAGAAGGCATTCTCTGTCTCACACAATGTTGGTCTCTGAAGGTGAAGATAATATTCGTGACAGATCCCCTATAAAGCCTGCACGTGAGGAACATTTTAGGGACCAAGGTGGCTTTGTAGCAGAATCAAGCACCCCTGTGGTCGTTCATGCTTCCCCGCTATTGATTTCATCAAAAGTGGGATCAGAGGCTATTACTGAACAGGTACACTCTGACTTTCCCGCTTCCCAACTTTTAAGCACGCCTAAACAACAGGACACGTTTTTGCTGGCTAAATCAGGTTTAGGTTTATCGACAGATCAAGAAGAGACAGATGAGAGTGATATGGACCATAGTTTAAAGGGGGAAAGGAGGCGGGGGAAATCCCCACAATCTTCCGATGAAGAAATAAACTCCGATTTCTTGGTGAGTGCCTTTGACACAGACTTTCAGAGCGAGGGAGAATCGTCCATGCAGCAGGGCACGGAAGCCTCGGACTCTACTGGAGAGAAAGGAAAGACCAGAGAGTATATGATTACCAAGAACTGGACGGAAATTCTTCATACCAAGATAAACCAGGTCAGTGATATTATTTTACCCAAAGAACTGGGCAAAAACGATATGTTGAAACTGTGGGGATATATCGTGGCACACTTGGCCTTTCCGACGATGCAGACTTATAATTTGAGCAAATATGCCCAATATAAAGTATGGGATTATCTAGATAAGACTCAAAAACATTTGAAGGATATTATGGCCGGGTTGGAGGTGTCTACGACTAAGAAACACCAGCAGAAAGCTTTTGTAAAGTCACTAGCCATCCAGGCTACCTTTAGACTACTTGTGGCACGTAAACCTAGAAAAATAGTCATCGAGTCTCTGGATTGGTTGGAAGAAAAGAATATGGTGAAAACCATCCAAGAGATCAAGAGGAATTGGGAGGTGGCTCCGAAAGATCTGACCCCTCCCTTTTGGGAACGATTGGACGACAGGTCCAGCATGATGACACGGGAGAGACTGATAGAATGGTTGGATCGAATGATCACAACGCTTCAGCATCGGATAAAGATGCTGAAACAGAGGCAAGAGGAACAGATGACGGCGGCGAAGGTGACTCCAGAGTCGAGTGGAGTGGGACGCCGGACCAGGAAGACTATGGGGACTCCGAAAGTGCAGGTGGCCGGAAAAGATGCTGTACAAGGGAAGGTGGGTGGACAAGGAGGGGAGAAGGGACAACGGGAGGGAAGGGATAAGGGGGAGGAAGAGGGGTCAGAAAGTGAGAGTGATTCGGAGCAGGAGACGCCGGAGACGGTGAAAAAGAGACCCCGGTTAACGATCCCGTGGAGTGAAAGGGTGGGGTCGGACTCCAATGTGGAGGATGGAAATGTGGGACGAGGGACTGGGCCTTATGGGTTTACCACAACCGATAGTACGCTAGAGGCTACGACGCCAAGGAGTGGAGACTTTGCTAGTAAGGTAAAACAGAGACAACAAAAATTCCTTTCGGATATCGAAATGGGAGCCAGACCCAAGACGGGACAGGGGGGGACAGATCGAGTAGAGGATGCACAACAGGAAGGGGTATTGGGAAGTACAAACCTTTTGCATTCACCGGGAGTAGAAAGACAACATGATTCATCACCATCGGGATTGACGCCGATGGGCGTCTCTCTCGATGGGGAACGGATACAAAGCAATCAGGAACGACCCAGGGCGAGGACTTATGCGGACATGGCTAACCGGCAGGGGGGCAGAGATGCTCCGGGATCGGGTGCGGGGTTTTCCATGGGGGAAGCCTTTTGGGAAGCGGAAGAAGCTTATCTAGAGCAATTTTTGGAACAGGCTTCAGAGAGCAGGGATCCTAGAAAAAGATTTGTGGTTCGTTTCCGATACGTCGGGACGGACCCGCAGAGAGAAACTAGGGCGTATCTAACTAAGATGCTTTTGAGGGATGCCATGGATTTTAATAAAGAGGATGTAGTGGCGGTGATCCAACTGCCAGGGTCTAAAGAGACCGATATATGCTTGGCTTCGGAGAGGGCTTATCGGAAATTCTGGACGCAGTGTAGGGAGGCGCAGAAGGCGAATCCGAACCTGTTGGAAGGATTTCAGGTGGTCCCCCTTTTTAGGGGAGACACCAAAGTCCTGACGATCATTCTCCGAACGACTACTATACCCGAGGAAGATATCGCACGTTGGGTTTCACGGTATGCCACGATTCTCGTAGGGCCGACCAAGAACATCGATACTGAGGGGTTTTGGACCGCAGAATACCGATGTGTAGTTTCTTTTAAGGAAAAAAACCCAGATTATAGGTATGGGAAGATCCCGAAATATTTTTTCCTGGGGTCAGAACGTGGTATCACTAGATACAGTGGTCAGCCCCCCGCCTGCTACCACTGTGGGTCTTACGAGCATAGGAGGAGAACCTGTACGACGGCCCTTTGTTCGAGGTGTGGTAGTAGGGGTCACCCGACGGCTTCTTGTCAGCGGGGTATTCGATGTAACCTATGTGAAGAATTGGGCCACACTTATTTCTGGTGCCCCCAGGCATATTATAACCGCCATGATGCGGAGAGGTTTGATGAGGCTATGAAGAGGGCACAGATGGGTAAAGACAGGGCCAAGGCGAGAGAAGAGAAGGAAATGGGGAAGACAGATTCGACTCAAGGAGAGGGTGGTGGACGACCATCACGGGATGAAGCTCAGGAATGGCAGGTAGTGAACCGACAGAGGGGAGGGAAAAATTCTGGGAAAAGTCAACAGGCAAGTACTAGAACCGCTGAAAACAAGTCACCAGATACAAACCGTTTTCAGGTCCTGAGGGAGGAAGTGGATGGGGGAGTGGAGGAGAGTGTGGATGTGACAGATAGGGAGTTACGGCATGTAGCGGAGGAGTTTGAGATGGGGGAACGGGTGAGAAGTGCGACTGGTCAGGTGGAAGACACCGGGAATTCTCCACCCAGAGATCAGAGAGTACGTAAGAAAAAGAAGGAGAGAAAGAGAGATAAGCAGACACCCCTACATGAACAAACTTCTGCATTAGAAAGTATGGAAATTTCAGTGTCACATGAGATAGAGGTGCAACCACGGGTAGAGGCTCAACAGGAAACAGACATGATTTTAGACAAAAGTGTTAAACCAGTGAGTACAGAAAAATCAATGGTGCAAGATTTGGGAATCCAGTCACAACTGGAGGTTCAGGAAAAAGTAGAAATGGTGCCCCTTACCTCTTCCCCTGACCGTATTCCTGAAATCCTTTTCCAGGCCCCTTTACCCCCACCTTTAATCCTCCCCTCTGACCCACCCCCAGACACACCCAATTTACCACCTCCTATCCACTAGGACAGTAGGACTACACCTCAGGGCCTACCTGAGGGGGTAGAAAGTTTTTCAGATAGATTTCTGGATAGACTACTAGAAATCTTTTTCAGAAATGTTTTCAGAAATGTTTTTCAGAAATGTTTTTCAGAAAGAAAAATTAGGAAAGTTGATAGAGAAATAGAGTTTCGACTGTTTTCTTTATTTAGCTAAAGATAAATGATTATAGTAAGAAATATGTAAGAAATATGTAAGAAATAAGTAAAGAAATAAGTAAGAAATAAGTAAAAAATATGTAAGAAATATGTAAGAAATATGTAAAAAAAATTAATTGTGAAAAGGATACTGAGGACAAAAGACGACAAAAGACAAAAGACGACAAAGGATGACAAAGGACGCCGTCGAAGGTGGATCATGGAGATGGAGTTATCGACTATTTGAAGATGAGAAAGGAAATGGAAATGTATTAGTGATAGGAAGTTAGGAAAATTGTTGTATTAGTAAGAGAATAAAGACAGAGAACCGTTCTGTGACGCGTTTTCGCGATCGGGTGTAAAACTTGAAAACCAGTAGTATGAAAATTTATTAAAAATCTCATTCCTAAAAAAAAAAAAATCTCATTCCTAACCCTAACCCTAACCCTAACCCTAACCCTAACCCTAACCCTAACCCTAACCCTAACCCTAACCCTAACCCTAACCCTAACCCTAACCCTAACCCTACCCTAACCCTAACCCTCTAACCCTAACCCTAACCCTAACCCTAACCCTAACCCTAAAAAACTCATTCCTAACCCTAAAAAAAAAAAAAAACTATATTCCTAACCCTAACCCTAACCCTAACCCTAACCCTAACCCTAACCCGGAACCTAACCCTAACCCGGAACCTAACCCGGAACCTAACCCGGAACCTAACCCTAACCCGGAACCTAACCCTAACCCTAACCCGGAACCTAACCCTAACCCTAACCCTAACCCGGAACCTAACCCTAACCCTAACCCTAACCCTAACCCTAACCCGGAACCTAACCCTAACCCGGAACCTAACCCTAACCCGGAACCTAACCCTAACCCGGAACCTAACCCTAACCCGGAACCTACCCGGAACCTAACCAAGAACCTGGAACCTAACCCTAACCCAGTGCCTAACCCTAGAGGTGCACACTTACCTTGGAACTTACCTGGAACATAACCCTAACTCATGTTCTCAGCAAGCAGCCCCCCAGATGACAAAGTGACGCGATGGGACCCCACACTGTGTTTTAACAAACAAACTAGGGAAAGCCAGCTTAAAACTGCCATAAATAGCAAATCACAGCCATTTTAAGCAGGGTTGCCCTGGTTCTTACACTTAGAACGCAGCAACAGGAAATAGACACACTGGAATAGACACAATTATGTCCCGCAGCAGCGGGGATTTGCGTTTGTCGGGGGATCCTAAAGGCAAGGGGGGGCCCAAGGTAGGTGTTCCCATCCCTACCTTCCTGACCCCAGCCCCAACAAACACCCTACCCTTAGGGTTCACACAAGCCCGACCCTCTACCTTTTCAGGGTTTTTCCTGAGCCCTATTGTATGTTCAAGTCACACAGTTCTGTATGAATCGCAAGTACAAGGGGCTTGGAGAGGCTCAAAGGGCAGTGCTGGGAGGTTACCCAATCCTCGGAAGCTGCAGTCACATTTGTGGAGGAGGAGAGACAAGCCAAACTCCTCTTTGAATACTATGGCAAAGCATTCGGGGCAAGAATGAATTAGCCGAGATTTTCCGTTATAACTATGGAGCCTACAGGAAGCTGGAAGCAAATACACTGCCTTAGTCTATTCCCCTTCCTCCTACCCTCTCTGAGAACTGTGAAGGACAGCTGCCACTACCTGTCAAGATATCCCAAACCCTCCACCCACCTCTCGGTTCCTTCACGCTTCAGCAGGGTACCAGCCCAGCCTTAGAAGAGCAATGAACAAACACACTCTGTAAAGACGGAGACTTTATTAGACAAAAATAAAAGTTAGGCAGTGTAAGGTCTCCAACACGCTAAATACATAGAAATCCCTTACATGGAACAAAAGGAAGAGGATGAGTTCGGAAAGTGTAGGGGAAAGGGATAAAATGAAATCTAATCCCACCCCCAGTCACTAGAGATGTGAAGGCCCAGAAAAAAACGAGAGAAATTTTGAAAAACACAGTATTAACGTCGATTTGATTCCGTGGAGGACTAGAGGAAATACAAATATTTTTATTTGTTATTAATGTTGATGGTTTCTTCTAGAGATTTTTAAAATTGTTTTTTGACCTGCTCCACAGAAACTGGCAAAACCAAAGAGGTTCCGTACAGTTCAGGAGATTGTTGCTCCATTTCTAACAAATAAAAATTAAAATAAAAAAAAAGTAAATTCCTTTTGTAATAATTGTTTGAATACACTATTTTTAAAATACCAATTGAAATAATTTTATGCCAAGTCAAAGTGTACATAGTCATATTTTATGTTCCTAAAGTGACAGAGTAAGTTTCAATCTGTACAACATGCCAATATGGCATTTTTTTTCAATTTTTCCAAAGATTTCCATTTTTTCCCCAGAAAAAACCAGGGGGGAAATGGTTTTTTTCCATAACTTCAATAATTTCCAGAAATTTTACATCTCTGTCAGTCACCTGTCCTCAGACAATGAAAACCTCCCAGATCAAACCAGGCCTAGCTAAAATGGCTAGCCTCTTGGCCGTACCTCCCAAGAAGGAACTGCAGAGACTGGGATCCTAAGGAGACCAACTCCTCCCCTCCAACTCATCTCTTTATGCTTTTTACAATCAAGCAGCCTCAAGCCCGGCCCCAACCAATCTCTGCCTTCTACCCAAACGCACCCACCCCCAACCCAGCTGTGGGCACTTTCTCCGAATTCTCCCAATTAGCTGCGTCCTTGGGCCTCAGCATAGACAGATAACCATTACTCGCAGGTGTTACAGATGATTGCCTGTCAACTGGTTCCCAGGTTGAAACAAGGACACAGTATAAAGAAGATAACAAACAAAGGAAACTGCTTAACCAAACTGCCGCCATGTTGGCTCAGCTTGTCCGAGTGTGGAAAGCTAAGCTGGGTCAACCCTGGTTGTTACTTGGATGGGAGACCCCTCCTCTAGTTTCCTGCATTGAGCAGGGGGTTGAACTCGATAGCCTTGTAGGCTCCTTCCAACTCGATGATCTATGAAATCTATGAAATCTTTCCTTACGTAAACCACCTCCAAATTCATGTCTAAGAGTGGCCTTTGCCCTCTGGCCCACTCCCCTTCCCCAAAAGGAAAACAAGGACACAGAGAGGGAGAACTCCTGGAAGGCACAGGTTTCGATCCAATACTGGATCCACACAGCATTTACACAACACAATTTAATGCACTGTCATGATGATGGAAGATGCTTCAATACAGAGAGATGTGCAGGTTGGTTGTTCTCCTTTCATAATTGCCCCTTCAAACAAAATAGGAGGGGCAAAGGAAAAGAGCTGTCCTCTTTCTTGCCCTCTTACGCTTAAAAAAGCTTTAATATATTAATTCTTTTCAACCATTTTTACAACCATTTTATGAAAACAATTAGGATATTAGAACGTTTTGAAAACCATTAAAAGACTGCAGAGCAATTTCAAGCTTCCTCCACCAGATGGCAGCAGAGGAGCTGCTCATTCAGAAGCCCTATCTTTTTCAATGGGCAGCTGACTGGGTTGCCTTAAGCAAATCCCCCCCTCCTCAGCCTGATTTTCTATTTTGACAAGCAAGGAAAGTCAAACCTCCACCTTGTAGCTTGCCTGTGAACATCTCAAAAGGCAGTTTGGAGGGAAAAACCCTGCCCTTTAGAAGAGCTTCTAGGCAAGAAAGGGGGCAAACAGTGTGCAAACCTCCCCACACTCAAACAATTAAATCCTATTTAGAGTTGACCTATTGAAATGAATAGGACTTACGAGTCTGCCAGTACTTTGAGATCATCAGAGGAGGCTGTTCTCTAAGTTCCGCCTGGCAGGAATGCCACAAAGGGACTTCTCGGTGGTTGCTCCAACACTCTGGAACTCCCTTCCCAGGGAGGCTGGAATGGCACCTATAAGAAAGCAATAGATTTACACCATTTCTACAGTTATTTTTGTTTAGCATTGATATTTTATATACGTTTAATACTACTACTCATTTAATTATATTTTTAACTTTGGCATTTCTCTATTTGTGTTTTAACTGTACAAATTTTAATGTTGTGGAGCCACATGGACTCCAAGTATTTGAAAAAAGGCAGGTTATGAATAAATATAATTATTATAATAATTCTCCACCCTCACAGTATCTATATAAGCAGCACATTGGGAGTGATTCTCCTTCTAGCTCATGTGAAAGCCCAGAAAAAGCAAGAGATAAGGATTATTACTATTATTATTATTATTATTATTACAAAACCACATGGAGGGCCACGCTGTTTCCAGGTTGCTGCTGGGTTATGTTTCTACCTAGAAAGAACAGGATGGGGCACTCTCCTCAGAGAGAGCAGCTGCTTTTAGGGTTGCTCCTCAAATCATCGTGACAGGCAAACTGAGGCGAGTTGGGAAAGTCTCCGGGACACAAAGGAGGGCGGGAAGGCAGGCATAGGAGCTGCCCGCCCCCACCTGCCTCTGCAACATCCCTGGGCAGGCGAGGCCCCTCAGCGACCTGCTGCGCCACCACCCGCCGCTCCCACAAAACCAAAACTGGGTCTTGCTCAAAGTACCCCGGTGAGGGAGGGCCCTCGGTTTGAAGTGCCAGTCACGAGCGAGGGCTGCCCATTTTAAACACCTAAAACGCGGGAAGTCAGGACCGGAACACTTGGGAACGTACCCTGAACATTTGCTAAAAGAACAGCAGAGGCTTTCCGAGAACAAACTGAGGGAATGGGGAGTATAAGAATGAGAAACCACCAAAAATAAATTAAGAAAAACACACCTAGCTGCTGTACAGGTTCACCTCTCTCCGCTTCGGGCGGGAAGCATCGGCTCAGCCACTTCCAACCCCTCGTCACTCCCACCTGGAGGAAACGCGCTGCTGCCAGCGGGAAGTCGCCCCCTCCCCCGGCACGCGCAGCGCGGCTGCCGGCAAGCAGAAGACTCGCGGCGGCTTCCTCCCCTCCCTCGCGGGGAGTTGTGCCCCCCCCCTCACGCCTAGCATGGCTGCCCGGCGTCGCAGCTGCTTCCTTCCCTCTGCTCCACCGAAACGGCGCCCTCGCTCCCTCTCAGCCCTAGGATGGCGGGGGACCGCGGCAGGGCGGTGGGCGTCTGCGCGTGGGCGTCGCCGTCTTCTACTGAATGCAGGCGGGAGCGAAGGGGGGGGGCAGTTTCACCCTTCGCGGGCGTCGTGAGTGCCCACAAGTCTTCGTCCAGCAGAGGGCAGCAGAGGAGAGAAAAGGAGGCATCCATCCTTCCAGGACTCCAGAGCAGACAGAAGGGAGACCCGCCCATAGAAATCAGTGGGTGAAGAACTAGCATTGCAACACCGCTGTTCTCGGGCACCACCCCTCCGCCACAAACAAGAGAGCCGTTTATCTCCTCACTAACTTGGATCTTAATCCACATAAGACATTTGCTACCTACATTTATATCCCACCCCTTCCTCCAAGAAGCTCATGGTGATGGATAGTTCCCCCTTCCCACACACACTTTGTCCTCACGACGACCATGTAAGGTAGGCTGCACAGGACGAGCACCTAGACCAAGATCAAGCTGGATGGGATTACAACCGCAGATTCAGAGTTGAAAGGTTCCTGGGAGGCCCATCATCCCGATTGCTTGTGCAGACATTTGCCAGCCCTGACAACAACCTCATGACGCAGACTAGCAGTGGCATTCACAATTTGGAGAATGAAACTTGTTCATTGGTGTTCGTGGCATTGGTGTTCGTGGCACAAACCAATTTCAACAAGTAAAGCCCTCTCCACATCAATAACTTTTTTCAATGTACTCTGAAAGTGCAGCAGCACATAAAAGGGTCTACAGCCTAGCTAATGCTTCACGTCCTCCCCTTCAAGGTGAATCTCCATCCAGTTGAGGGGGTTTCTGGTGCAGCTCTTCCAAGGCAGAAATCACCAGCCTCTAAAGCTGCTTGTGGATTTGACAAGCAGGCCCTTCACTCACTGTGCCAAGGGGGTGGGGCATGGAGGAGCCTGCCCCGATGCGGCGTGCATGGCACAGCAATGTGCTCCACGAGCAGAGATGGCTGTGTGAAAAGCATCTCCATGGTAGGCTCTAACACAGCCTTGCACCACTAGGTGCCCTCAAGATATTTTGGAATTCAACTCCCATCAGCCCCCACTGTCAGGAATGCTGGGAGGTGTAGTCCTAATATGTGGAGGGCATCAAGTTAGCGAAGTCTGCTTTAACAAGTTTGTATTAAATTCTGGTGGGGGTTTTGAGACAGATAACGTGAGGAAAGCTTTTTTAAATTCCTACCTTTGTTTACCCTGCTGGTGGGGTGCAGGTTCCTGCTTCCCATTGCAAGAATAAAACTTGCATGATTTCCATCTACCTGACAGGGCTGGGTGCATGCACAGCCCTGGGTGCCAATTCTGGCTGTGGAACTGCATGTGCGGCACCTGTTTGCCAGCACACTCCTCCTCTGGCCCGAAGCACAGCTCCTCCTGCAGACTCCTCTCTCCATGCCAGACAAGGGCATGTTCTCATGCACCACCGCTTTGTGGGGATGACTGGACTCTTACCCCAACCAGTGATGCGGGGGGAGAGATTTCCAGAACCAAAAAATTTGGCATTGCTTTAGTGATGATGGCTGGACAGATGCCAACTACAAATACAATATTAGGCAAGCTTGGCTATTTCAAACTTGTAATTAATGTTTTTCATGTGAGAGAAAATGAAATACATATAGGACTCATTAGTTCCTTTTCACACTGAAGTACTGACTGAAGGTGCCCCAACAGCTACCATGCAAGAGAGTTGAATTCTTGCAATAGACAAGTGGTTGTCAGCTTATCATTCACAGTTCTTTGGGCTAAAGTTAATTTGTGTGACCTTCCACCATGCTGGTGCCCCACCAAGCAACTCATGCGATTTACAGGAGGGGTAGATAACTTTTTAAACATCGTCCCAGCATTTCACAGTAAAATGCAAATGTTTTAAAAAAACATTTGTGCAATTGCCCCCAAAAGAACCTGCGATGAGGCAGTTGTAATTGGATGCACTTGTAAATTGTGCTCTTTAAAAAGTGGTAGACCATCCCTGCTAGAAACCTGGAGCCAAAAGGTGTTCCAAAAGCAAACCTTTGGCTCTCCCAGACTTCTGGGCACCCGGGTGCTTTCCCAATCCCCAGCATAACACCTCTGGCATCTCACCGCACCAGCAGGAAAGGGCGGCTCAGACCCAATGGGAGGCAGGAAACTGGCCACAAACTCCAGCTCCAGCAGGCATGACCTCTTTCCCAAGCAATGTACTGGGGACATACCTACAGATTTATCCAAAATATCTGTATGTCAGATTTCTATTCAAAACTCACAGTGGCACACTGTAATACTGAATGCAATCTGACTTCTTAGAAACACAAAAACAGAACGGACCCATCAACACGTGGAATCAGTAGCACTCTTCCATTAAAACCTGGTTCAAACCAACTTCGAGAGGCATCCCTGAGAGTATGTTTTGCAGCAAAAACAAGGAGTCCTCTTTTAACATTTTAAAGATTAACAGAGCGACCCTGTACCCATCTATTCAAAAGTAAACCCACTGAATTCAATGGAGCTTACTCCTGTAAGTACATATACACAGCATTGCAGCCGTACTTGGCATAAGACCACAGGGTACCTCAGCAGATTCTTGGACTCGGCTGTACATCAGTCTGGGTGAGCCGGGCCTTCTCTCATTTGGCCCCCAGAATTCCAAAAATCCCAGTTCCTGGAATGACAAGCCTTCGGGGGAACTTACCAAGCATCCCTCTTTTGAAAAGGCATTTGCATCACTGGCACAATCCCAAGCCAATCTCTCTCAGCCACACCTACCCCCAGCGACATAGAGTAGGGTATATTGAGGTTGGCACAGGAGGCAGGGGTGGTTTGGTATTACAGAAGAGGGTTGTTTTTATTAGGAAATCATATAGCACTTGGCATTCAAACATGACAAGAAGGAACTTCAAGATCTGGCTAAAAATCAGGCTAAATGTATAATATATACACCCTACCAGGATTTCTGAATAATTTCTATGCATGCTGCAAATTCCGGCGTATCCTGTTGACAGTTACTGGAACACAACTTCACTTTTTTAAATAAAGGCTAGCAAAATGGGGAGGTATAGCTTAGGGTAGGGAATGAAAAAGGAACCAGGTTCAATCACCGATGTCTCCTGTTAAAAGGCTCTTGCATGGAAGATGAGATGGACCTCTGCAGGAGAGCCACTGCCAGTACGGGCCAGCTGCTCCTGAGCTAGATGGACCTGTTGTCAGGCTGGTGGCTTCCTATGTTGCTTATAGGCAGGATGGGAAGTGGCACACGCCTGCGCAACTGTTACTGGAGTGGGAATAACCGTCGTGAAGCCATTGGTACTATGCAAAGTTTGCCATTGAGGACATAAATGTAATTCCTTTCAGTCTGAATCTTTGTAAGCTGGTCAGATGGTCAGGGGGACTGCCATCCTGTGTATTTCCTTGCAACATTCAATATCGTCGATCACAGTATCCTTCTGGGCAGGCTGCATGAATTGGGATGTGGGGGTAGTGCATCTCGCAGGTTCTGCTCCTTCGTGGACAGCCGATTCCAGAAGGTGGTGCCAGAAGATTATACCTCTGTGCCTTGGTGGTTTTGCTACAGGGAGAAACAGAGCTCCAATTATCCAACATGCTTTTCAACATCTACATGAAACTGTTGGGAGAGGTTAGCCGGGATTTGGGCCGAGATGTAATCGATATGCAGATGACACCCAGCTCTGCCTCTCCTTTCCCTCTAACCCAGCTGAGGCAGCTGAACCTCTGAACCAGTGCTTGGGCAGGAGAGTGGCAGGATGAGGGCCAACCAAGGTTCAGTCCAGACAAGATGGAGATACCGTTTGGGGTCAAGTCCATCTGCCTGCTTATGTGGCATCCACCCTGTTCTGGAGGGGGTGGCAGTCCCCCTAAAGGAGTGGGTGCTTAGTTTGGGAGCGCTCTCACAACTGTCCTCGTCACTAGAGGCATAGGTGGCCTGGGAGGCTCAGAGCACTGCCTGTTAAAGAACTGTTTTTTAGTATTATCATTTATTACACACCTAGTTAGTGACTGTAGTACTTTCTTATGCGGCTCGTTTTAATTTGATTAACTGGAATGGTTATATTCATTCCTGCTGGTTTTATTTTATTCTACGGTATATTGTTTTTATTCTCTTTTAAAGTTTATATGTTAGGGGTTTTTTTTTTAATAGTTTCTATACTGCTTAAACAACTTGGTTACTGGGTGCATTAAAGGTAAAGTAAATACAAAAAAATAAAAACAAAAACAAGAATAAAAACAAAGAAATAAATTGTGACCACAGCTAAAATCCCTGTTATGTTACACATGACCTTGGTTTTTCAATGTCTCAAAAGGGGTCTTCCCTGTCCACGTTAAGTCATAGTTGCACAAGCCAACCTGTGGCCCTCCAGGTGCTTCAGCCTACAACTCCCATCAGCCTCAACCAGCACAGCCAATGCTGAGGAAGCATGGGAGTCGTAGGCCAGAACCTCTGGTGCTGCCGTCACTGACCTAAGCTGATAAAAAGCCACTCTGAGCCGCTGAGGGCACCTGTGCCTCTGTTGACGATGGATCCAAGACCCTCCCCAGACTACAGACCTTGCCCTAAGGTGTGTATCCCCCCTGCCCTCAGAACAGGGTGAATGCCACTTTACCTGATGGATGGGCAACACACAAACAGTATCTCCATCTTGTTGGGTTGGAGTTTCTTCAGTGGCCCCATCCTGTCCACTCTCCAGCCCAAGCACTGTTGCAGAGCTTCAGCTGCCTCACTTTCACTGGATGGAAAGGGGAGGCAGAGCTGGATGTCATCTGCATACGGGTTATGTCTCAGCCCACATCCCCCCAAAACGTCTCCAGGCAGTTTCATGTAGATGTTGAAAAGCATGGTGGATTGAGCCACAAGTACCCAAAGACCTGTTGACCCTTTACTGTCCTTTAGTCATATGGAATCTTTACACCTTCTAAGAGAGTGTGTCCATACTTCTTTGGAGGCCGGTACCCCAGGGTCCAAAATGGACAATGAGAGCTGGACGAGACACAGCCAAACATCGAGTAAAGAACACCAGTTCTGTCCCTCTTGTGCTTCAGAGCACCTGTGGGGTGAGAGAGAAATTGAGTTAAATTGGCATGGCCAAACCGGAGAATGCCAGCATGATTACTTCCAGATGCTGCAATGAGATCCTGGGTCCAAGCACCAACCAGCAATATCCTCTCCTGCTTGTTTTCCCATGACTATCGCTTTAGTTTTACCACGTAAACGATCTTTTTACAAAACACAGTATTGCAGATCTTGTTTCTGCAGCTGCAAGACTGTGCTGAGTAACAGTTGGCAGGGTGGTGGTAGAAGGGTATCGGAGCAGCTGGCACACAAATGGCTGCCACTATATTGCTTGCAAAGCTGAACAAATATCTCACCCTTGAGGAAAGGTTCTCTTCCAAATGTTTTCTGAACTAGAAGTGTCTTGCTACATTTTATTACCCACTGTGGTACAGCCCCTGCAGCCCGGGACTCAGAGGCTTCTATCGCCGAGCAATATTTTACAGATTGGACGATAAGCAGTGGGGTTTTCCTGCAAGCACTGCTGTCACATTCCTCAGATCTTACTTTGCTGAGCTTTCTCCAGATACACCATTCCACTAGCCCACACTTGAGGAAGCCTGGATCTCCACATCTCATTAAACAGAAATTACTACCAAGATGGAGACCTACTATTTTAACTTCTTCATCGGAGCTCTAACAGACGCATCCCTGATGAACTGACAAACATGTCAAGGCCCACATCTTACTATTTTAGGGGAAGCCAAGTTGTAAAGCAGCTTTACAAGGGCCATTTGCAAAAAGGGGATGTAAATGCTGCAGGGCACACCTTGGAGAAATGATTTGTCTCGTTTATATAACTCGTGTGTTGGGTGGGGCATCGTTTCTATAAGAATTATAGAATAAGCTCTGATAAGCTCTGAAAGGTGGGGAGCTACAGCCACACAAATACACAGCCCCACAGAAAGCAACAGCCATGCCGTAGCGCCCTGCACTCACCTCTACAACCCACTCACCTTGGGGCAGAAGCTGTTTCTATACTGAGTCTCTGCCACGCCCACCTCCCTTTTTAAAGCAGAGTCAGCCAATCACAAGACACCATACACAGCTGCTATAGGCTATGGCAGCATAGAGATAGAAAAAGTCAAGAGTTGCTACACACAGGACTTTACCAGTATTCCCCATATGCAAGGTGGGAACTTAAAGATGAATCTATTCTTATATCATATCTCTGTGTGCTATTCCTTTGTATTGGTTGCCCTCCATTTTCACCTGGTAATTGGAGGCGTGGCTAAATTTTCATTGAATGATTAGGAAGGGGTAGTTGGGAGGGTGTGGGCAACCCAAAGCACCTTTAAGGAGCAGGTTCTTCTGCGGTAGACTATTTCTGGGTCTTGCTCAAACTACACAGTGAGGTGAGGGCGGGTCCTTGCTCTGAAGTGACTAACCATAAGAAAGGGCTGCCCATTTTAAACATCCAAAACAGGGGACCAGAGGACTGGAACACGTGGGAACGTACCCTAAGCATTTCCTAAAAGAAGAGCAGAGGCTTTCCGAGAACAAACTGAGGGGATGGGAAGGGAGTATAAGAATGGGAAACCACACAGACACCTACCTGCTGTACAGGTCCCCTGCTCTCCGCTTTGCAGAGCCGTATGGGAGGGAGGGCGGCATCCCAGGCTCAACCCAGGCCAGGCCACCTGCAGTGGGTTTGGGGGCCGGCCACCCCCGAGACACCCTCGCATACAGGCGCGGAGGTTTCCCTCTTCCAGGCGGCGGAGAGGGCGCAGCCGGTGGGACACGCACCGAAAGCAACAGCGCCCCTCCCGTCCTCAATTTGGACCAGGAACCCTCTCCCACTCCCCGGGACGCGGTCTGGGCCTGGGGCGTTCGGGGGGCGTCCCGGAATCCCACAGATCGGCCGGAGATCTCGGCCAAAGGCTTAGAAACAGTCTGTCAATCAGGTGCGCAGGGAAGGGCTGCGGCTCTACCCTTTCTTAAGTCTATACGAGCGTCTTCGCTGGCCACTAACAATATGGCCGACCGGGTGATTTACTCCTCAACGTCACCCATTCTCAATATGGCGATTCCCCAGCCACACCCGGTATGGCCGGCTGGGGGAGACGCGCGCCTGCTTCCCTCCCTCCCGGAAGCAGCTTCCCCCCTACCCCGCCTCCGCCCGTCACCGGAAGGCGGGAACTGGCCGCGGCGCGGCTGACGGCGATTCGGACCGGGAACCCTCCTCCGGCTGCAGGCAGCCGCGGCCCAGCTCCGCTCCCGGCAGAAGGGCTGGCCGGGCCTTGGCCCCGTGGCATGGGCCCGGCGGCCTGCGCCCCTCAGCAGCCCCGGCGCAGCAGAGCCGGCCTTCCGCTCATGCGGGCCGGCCGCGGCCGCCCTCCTCCGCCACAGGCTCTGCTCCTCGCAGGTGGACGGCGCCTGCACAGGGAGGCTCTCTCGGGAGGAGAGGGCTTCTGCTGCGGGCTAGCCGGCCCCGCCCGCCCGCTCTCTCCTGCCTGGCATTGGCTCTCCGGGGGGTGGCTTCGGGGAGAAGAGGGGGCCCGGCCCGCCGCCAGGAGCTGGCCATGGGGTGGGGACTCTGCCCCGGAAATGTGGGGGCTGCCTGCCTGCCTGCCTGCCTGGGGGTGTCCACCACCACTCCGCTGCACGCGCACACTCGCCTGAAAGGACCTTTCCCAGCTTTTCTAAGGAATGAGGGGGGTAGGGGGTGACTCCCCACCGGCCTTTGTAGGAATGCAGGCGGCGGGGGAGCTGAAGCCTTGCGGAGCCGGTCGCTCCCCACGACCCGCAAAACACACAAGCCGCGCCACGGACTCGCCGCCAGAATTGAGGGGAAACGGCCGCTCGTCTTGCTTTCGGAAGGGGTGGGGTGGGGGCCTTCTTGGGGAGGGCCCACCTCTGGGGGGGGGAAGGGGCTGTGCATTGCAAGACTCACTCCCACCCCACGCGCGTTGTGGGAAAAGAGCCTGAGGGCCGGTTCACACGACCCAGGTTGCCGGCGGGGGAGGAACCGCGGGGTCCAGCGGGGCACCGCGCACGACCGGCGCGGGGTGGAGACGGAACTCCCCGCGCTGCTGCGTGATCCTCCCAGCGCTAGCGGGCAGGAGCCGCCGGAGGAGCAGCAGCCTGGGAGGGCAGGAGCGCACTTGCTCGCAGGGAGCCGGCGGGCGGGCAGGCAGCTGCGGTACCAGGGCCAGGCAGGTGTGGCTGCCAGGCGCAGAATGGTTGCAGCACGCAGCCCCATGCCCCCCCCAGGCACACCGCCACGGAACTGGGAAGGGGAGGGGGCCGCCCCCCACCCACAGCAGCTGGGGCAGAGGGAAGGGGGGGCTGAGGGAAGGGGCGCTCGTGGTGCTGGTGGCCCATGGGGGTTGTGGAACCACACCCACCGGGTGAGGCACGCCGGGATGGCCCGTGCCTGCGCACCCGCTCGCAGCCGCCAACCCTGGACGGTGGTGGCAGCTTGCCCTTTCCCCCCATCGGCCCTGGCCCCCCTTTGGCGGCTCCCCCAGTGCACGTTGCTATCAGGGCTGCTCGGGCCCCGCCCCACCCCATCTCTGCCTCTCCTGGGTCGGGGGCAGGGTCAGCAGCGCTGCCTGCATCGTATGCTGCTGCCCCTTTAATTTCCTGGCACTGCCCTGCGGGGTATGGAGCGGCCTCATCACTGGCCGTCTCCGTGGGGACCCCGCGGGACGGCCGGCCACTGTTCCGACGGCACGGTGACCGCGCGCGGTAGGGGCTTACCCCGCTACCGACTATGGTCACTTTCCGCGGGTCCAGCCCGCGGCTGTCCCGCGGGGGCACCTCCAGCCGGCGTGCACACGACACGGGAACCGCGGGGGAGCAGTGTTTCCCCGCGGTTCCCGTGTCGTGTGAACCGGCCCTGAGATTCACCCGCGCTGATAATGGTGGCGGCGGCGGCCTCCCGCCCCCGCCGCATCAGGTAAGTGCAAATGCCCTAGGGGGGGGTGCACGGAGAATCACCGCTGCTTCCCCCCCCCCCCCGCTTCTGGTGGGTGCAAAGGGCGTCGGGTCGCTGGGATGTTGGGCGGAGGAGAGAAGGACGACTTTTCCTCCCCCGAAAGGGAGGTGGGCTGTGCTGCTAACACCGCCCCCCCCCGCTTCTTCCAGGACCCCCGCCTCAAGGGGCTCCTTCCTCTCTTATCTACTAAGGCCCGAGATGGACTCGGACTCTTCTCTGGGAAGTCCGAGAGAGTGAAGCCAGTTTCAAGACGGAGGTGAAATCCAGTGGAAGGGCGGGTTGTGGGGGCCGTGCATCTGAAGCAAATGAGTTGTGGGGGTGGCAAATGGTTTGGGCTGGTGCAGTGCTCGAGATGTGCCGCGCTTGTGAGCCAGATGGAGGTTTGGGTGCTTCCTCTGATGGGCCCGGACTCCCCACCTGCCTCCCCCAGTGAATAAAATGTATAGTTGGGGGGGGGGCAATCTGGAGGCACATGCAGGCAGTATGGCTGCATTTCCATACCAACTTAGCTGGGAATGAGGCCTGTTTGAACTCAGTGGGGCTTACTTCCGAGGGATGTACAGGATCACAGCACTGTAGGGCAAAGGAAAGTTTTACCCTCACATCTGATTGACCTCCGGTAGCAACGTTGTCAGAGGTAGGTTTCCAGTGCTGTACCAAAAATTTCCCCTGAGTTTTTTTGAACCATTCTCCATCAATCAAAGAGAAAATAAACTAGCCCGAAATTATCGGAAAGAGTGTTTTTGAGCAACTTCCTTGTGCAGGGCGGGGGAGGTTACAGTGAAAGGTGTGCAATGCGCCTCTCTGCACGGCAGGTGTCCCCATTAGTGAATCCAAGCAGTCAACGTGGTGAAATGCGAGGCGGAGGCGGCATCTGATTGCTGCTTGTGCCCCTTCTTCCCCGCCCCCTGTAGAATCTGCCACCACCCCAGCATGTCGAGCATCCCAGCAGCCAGGTCCCTCCTTTCGTGGCCGGCACCAGGGGCTGCCTCTGCACGGCAATGCGTTGAGGAGGACTCAAGCGCAGCCCACCCAGTGAGTTTGGCCAAAGGGTGGGCCTGTCAAAGGGCGGGAAGGCGCTCTGCTTCCCCACTGGCACCTGTCACAGGCACCAAGCACCTCCTGTTGTGCCCGGCTAAGTGAGTCGAAGGTGTGCGGTACTCGCCGAAGCACATGGAAATTGCACCAGGGCATGGGGGCCACACTGTCCATTATGTGCTCATTTGCAGCTTTTTTGCCCCACTCTTCAGGAGCAGCTTATTCAGATGAATAACGAGACGGGCCCCTGCCCTCATGCTTACAATCTAAAGGGATTAGGAGGGAGGAGGAAAAAGCAAAAACTCGCACACGTTCCTAGTTTCAAAGTTCTTAGGGGTGGGGGGGGTTTATGGCAGGGGAGGGCAAAGCAGGTTCCCTGCAGCTGATCCTTCTCTGGCTGATGTGGGGGGGGGGGGCATGCTGGTCTCCCCCTTGCCATGATGTTCTTCCTGGGAGGTGGGGTTGCAGCTTCCCAGGGGCCCTCTGGCCGATGGATGAGGCCAGAGCCTGCAGTCCTGGGGAACTGTCAGTTGACACTACGCTAGTCAGCGTTTGCCGCCCTTTCCAGTGCTCCAAATGGGACAGGGTGGCAGACAATGCAGGAGCTTTCACCACTTCCCTAGTTTCTGTTACCACCTTAACTGGGGCATAGACATGGCTGGCTCATTGTGATTGGGCTGCTGATCATGCTTAGGACCTTTAGCCTTTTCAAGCGCACCAAAATCCCAATTGCAGCCGCTCCATCCTCCCCCTCCGAGGTGGACTGGCAGGGGCCTTGTGCTGCAGGGGCCGCTTGGCCTTCCCTTTACCCCCCTGTGCCTTCCTGGGAGGCGGGACGTGGCCCAACTGGCTGCTGCAGACATGCTTGCCCCCTGCTGGGCATCCCGGAGCAAGTCTGTTTCCTCCATGGCGACCCAGGCCCAAGGACAGCCCACCCTCCGGTCCTCTCGGGTCCTGGATGCCGTGACGGCCTTCCTACATGGGCCAAATGGAGACCCGACATCCTACCTGGGCCTGTTCCTCCCTGTCCAGGCAGCCCCACAGGTGGGCCATGCCGCCTATAAAAAACAACCAACCATTCTTGCAAGAAACTAGCAGGGATGGGGACTCTGACTCGACTCGAGTCTGACTGAGTCCCCCCTCTGACTCGAGTCAGACTTGAGTCCCAATATTTTTAATGGGACTCAAGACCAAGGACTCGTGTTCCAAAATCATGTTCCTCAAATGCAACATGGATAGGTTTTAGGAAGTACAGCAAGTTCATTTTTTAAAATCATTTTCCTAAAATTCAACCTTCCAGACATTTTGGGTTTGGCTGCCTCTGCCTGCCTGTTTGGGGTTCCCAGCCTCCTCTGCCTGCCTGGTCTCTTCACCAGTTCCACAGTTTGAATTATCCAAGACAAAGGCCTCTGCCTGCCTGTTTTGGGGTTCCCTGCCTCCTCTGCCTGTCTGGTTATTTTGGGTTTGTCTGCCTGGTCTGTTCTTGCCAAAATCAGTTGCAGAGTTTTGAAATAAAGAGGCACACTTGTGCCTAGAATTTATTTAAGCCACACATCTGAAATAGCCTTATTTTGTAGGGAAAAAACCCCATTGATTTTAATGGGGACTCGTGGAGTCAGCTTTGGGAGTGACTCGTGAGTCACCATTTTGGACCTCGGACTCAAGACTTGGGTCCAAAGACTCGTGACTCGAAACCAAGGACTCTTCAACATCCCTGGAAACTAGTGGCAAAGCAATAAAATAAAAATGCCTCGGCAAGCAATGTCTCTTCCGTCATCAGTGGAAACACTTCGCACTTGGAGCCCGCCTGATGTTGATGGGGAGCGCATTCTACCAGGTGGTCACCACAGCTAAGAAAAATGCCACGGCTAGGCCATGGCATGGTCGGCAAGACGACCTGCTCAGACCGTAAAGACCGAGGCGGCCTATACAGGCATGACGGTAGGATTAGATGATAGATGGCTGAGGCTAGGTCGATGCAGAAAATGCTCTGCTTATGCTCAGAGGCACTGTTTTCGTTTCCCCTCTTTTTGGGATTAAGTATAGTTCTGCCCCTTACTGTGACTTTACAACTGGTGACGACCTGTGGAGCTGCCCCTCCCTGTTTCCTTCTTGTGCTGCCACCTTTAGTATGTTAATGTCATATCCAGTATATCCAGTGATATATCCATATCGCAACCTGAAAAAAACCATCAACCCAAAGTCTAGTATCCTTGCAAAGCCCATGGCAAGGTTTTGCGTTCATTTTCTGCTGTTTTGTGCCACAAAGTCCACATTTTGGACTTCCACCTTTTAGTCTGTACTGGCATATCCAGTTGGGGTTCCTAGATAATACCTCAGAAACACACAACTCTGACGTCTGTCTGGTATCCTGTCAGATGCTGTGCCAAAGTTATGTGCCACTTTGGTACTGTTTTGTGCCATAAAACAGAAGTTTCAGTCTTTCATAGATTTCATAGATCATAGAGTTGGAAGGAGCCTACAAGGCTATCAAGTCCAACCCCCTGCTCAATGCAGGAAACTAGAGGAGGGGTCTCCCATCCAAGTAATAACCAGGCCTGACCCTACTTAGCTTTCCACGCTCAGACAAGCTGAGCCAGCGTGAGCCACAGGTCTTGACTGTTAGCATTTCTCTTTGTCTATCCAATTGGACCATTCAAATATAGGTTCCCTGAATCGAAACTCAATGAAAGGCAATCTTCCTTGACAAGTCTGCATAACATACATCAGTAGTTCTCACCACAGTTTGAGAGGTGGGTGTGTGTGATGTGTAGCAAATTGGAGTTAAAAAGGGCAAATGTGTCAATTTTAGCGCTTTTTAACTTGCTATATCTCTGACAAGTTTTATTAGATCAGTTTTAAAATTTGGACATGTGTAAACCTTATCAGATAGATCATAGATTTCACATTTCATGTTATTAGGTCAACTGGTATTGTTATAAGCAATAGAATATTGAGTTTTATAATGGTGGGTTTTATTTATTTTTGCGAGTCGCCTTTAATTAAAAATGAGCAGTAACAAAAGCAAATTAAATTACGTGACACAGGCCTGTCAAAATGGAAGTAGCCTCACCCGCCTGTGGAAGGAGCTAGGCGGGTGTCCCTTGGAAGAGAGTGCCAGCAGGGCCTGGTGCTTTCCCTCGCGTGGCATCCTGTTGGACACCATTGGCCGAGACGGACCCTTGGCCTGGTTTAGCAAGGCAATTCTCCTGTGCAGCAGGCACAGAATAGCTGGCAGTTTGGTCTGTCGCCTCTCCTGGTGGCCAGACTACTTCCCTGTGCTGGCGGAGGGAACCAGCTTTTTCATGGCAACTTGCCATGCCTACAGGATACAGGAGGAGACCTTGCTGTCCCTGACTCAGTGCCACATAGATTCATAGGATCATAGAGTTGGAAGGGGCCCGCAACGCCATCGAGTCCAACCCGCTGCTCAGTGCAGGAAAGTAGAGGAGGGGTCTCTCATCCAAGTAATAGCCAGGCCTGACCCTGCTTAGCTTTCCATACTCAGAGCCAGCATGAGGGTATAATGAGCTTTAGAGTGTTCTGAGTACTTCCCATATACATTATCTCTCTACCCATTACAACAGCTGCGGTGACTGTATTATTATATCCATATAGCTTTGACCCAGCCTGCGAATGGTTTTCCTGTAAGCCCTGCCTGCCAATAGTGGCCCCCACTGTGCAAGCCATGCTTTGCCGTGGCTGCTTGGGGCTGATTCTGGCTCTCTTTTATGCTTCTCCATAAATACCATTTTCCCAATTCCATACATCTTTGTGAACTATAGTCATCACCTGGAGAATTTATTTTATGAGGTGACAAAGAAATATAAATAATTAAAAAATGAATGGATATCCCTTGATGCATCTGATGGAAGTGGACGTGCATCTATGAAACCTTGTGCCATAATACATTTGCTAGTCTTTAAGGTGCCACAGGATCCTTGGTTAATTTTGCAAACCTCCACGTAGCTCGCATGCCTCCGATATTTGGATGGAGAAGCCCAAGAAGAAACAACCCCAAGGTGGAACCACAATGTTTATAAAATGGGTCACGGAATTATACATAAAAATATTTTCCTTGTGGATGCAATTACTTCCTGGATCTGTTATTCCGTGGATGCTGGCGTTGGCCTCAAGCCCCTCCAGTAATCTTTACAGCCTGCTAGATCAACAGTAGCTGTGCTGGAGGGGACTGAATAGTGCTGTTTCAGATTTGTCTGCGAAACCGCACAGTGTTTTCATGTGCATGTTTCTGAAAGAAAAAAAAAACCCTCAAACAAAATTATGCACAGCCGTCTAGTATTGTTCCCCCATTTCTCTTTGCAGTCTTCATGCTTTTTGTATTTGCTCCTCTAGCCACAGCCAGAATGCAGAGGGCTGCAAGACTGGGAGACGGGTTCCTGGGGGAAGCTGTTTTCTTTGGTATCAGTAGTCTTCCCCAGGAACTATTTTCTCTTTTACAACCTAGATGAATCATCAACTGTGTGAATTAAATGTAAGCAGCAGCCAGGGATGACCCTGCTGACTGAGGAGCCTTGGACCCGGGAGGAACAGGGAGGGCA
This sequence comes from Shinisaurus crocodilurus, assembly GCA_021292165.1. Taxonomy (NCBI): domain Eukaryota; kingdom Metazoa; phylum Chordata; class Lepidosauria; order Squamata; family Shinisauridae; genus Shinisaurus; species Shinisaurus crocodilurus. The sequence continues at coordinate 29,574 of JAHFWL010001184.1, forward strand.
AGTTTTACTCCTCTCCCTGCCACAGAGTCCTGACCAATATCATCCCCTCTTAGAGTTTGCACTTCAAGGAAAGCCTCTGTTGGTATTTGAAATTTGACATAGCAGGCTGTGGGATGCTGTTTTATTAATTTTAAATGTTGGCTTCAGTGTCAGCGGGGAAATTAGCTTGTAGAAATGATTCATGCAATATGAAACACTAGAGACTTTCTTGGTTCCTGTGTCACCTTAATGGCAAGTAAAGGGAGAGCTCCAGGAGAGCTCAAAGGGCTGCTGCACACCATGTGACCCGAGGGAGCGACTTTCCTTTTGGATAAAACAACAGCCGCCCCCTGGGATGTTTGGGAAAAGACAATCTTCCCGGGAGAGCCAAATTCAGATGAATGAACCATCAAGGATATCCATCTGGCAGTGTGTCGTTCCAAAGCAGAGAACAACCTGGAAAGGTTTGGAAGCCACTGTATCCTTCTGTGGGAATAAAATGTTTACATCCTTTGTCAATTTAGAGGGAATCTTAATTGACACATCTAGTTTCTTGCAGTTCCTTAAAAAAAAAAAAACTAGTTCCTTAAAAAAAAAATACTGCAGAGTCTAGCTCAATTCAAAATGTCTCATCTAAGTGTGATGAAATCTGATTTAATACTGTATTGGCCCATGGGGCAGGACCTGAAGCGAATTGGGTTGTGGAAACGGCCAGACTTGAAGGAGGGTGTGACATAGTGTTCTTTGCAATCAGGCCTGCGGAGGTTCCACATCTGGGCCACAGAGCCTCCTTGGGTTCAGGGCCGGTACAAGGCAGTTTGGTGCCCTAGGCCAGATCAGATATTTAGCACACACACACCCCACTTGAGCCCTTCCTCCAGCCCTATGCCCATTATGAAATAAAAGTCAATTGGCAAACCTCAGCATATTTACGTGGAAGTAAGCCCCATGGAAATGAATAGTATCAACTTTTCAGTAGATTTGGCTGAGCGGTGGCTCAGCTGCCTCGCTTCCCCTGGCTAACTTTTGCCGCCTGGCTCTTGCTGCACCACCTTGGACCCCCCCCCCATGGCTCTGGCGTCCTCCTTCTTGACAGGTAAGGATGGGCACCGGGATGTTGAGGGTGGGGTGGGTGGGTCCAGGCAAATGCACATTATGCAAGGATTATCTGTGATAAGGGGATCTGTAGAACTTCTCCCTCATTTTCACATTTGGCAACAGAGCCTGTATGAGAATTTAAAAATTAATACTTTTTCCTCACTCTGTCCACAATGGAAAATGAATTTATCATTTTAAATTCTCATACAGGCTGTAGCTGCTGAGGGAGAGAGAGCAGGGCTGAGCCGCGCGAGGAGGGGGAGGAGGGGGAGGAGACGGAGACCGGGCAGGGAAGTTGCTGCTTGTTGCTGCTGGGGATGCAGAGGAAGGAGGGAGGGACGGAGGGCAGAGGAGGTGGGAGGGCTTCGCTGGCTGCTCTTGCTCGCAGTCGGGCCGAGCTTTGAGGCGCTCTCCTGCCCACTGGCCCCTCCTGAGCGGGATATGGGTGGGCGGCGGGAGGGTGGAGGGAGAGACTTTTTTTTTCAAGGCGTTTCTGGCGCCCCATTTAGCCCAGCGCCCTAGGCAGCTGCCTAGTTCGCCTAATGGTAGCACCAGCCCTGCTTGGGTTCTTGGCCTCCGAGGCCTTCCCCCTGGCGAAATCCCCCGGAGAAGGCTCCACTGCTCTCTCCAGTCTCCGCGCACTGGGAGGAACCTTTGTGCAGTGCGTGCTGCCCCCAGTGCGACAGCATATGCCACACACAGCTGGGGCCACTCAGCCCATGCTAAGTGAGGCATGGAGAAAGGCAAGATGGGCAGGAGGGGGTGATGGTGTCAGTGGGCTTGGCACAGCCAACCGACGTCAGCTGGCCCAATGGTGGGGATTCAGCCCCCCCCCCCCGTAAATGATTCCGCACCCCTGCTTTAAATCCTCCACGATTTTGCAGTTTTACTTCCTGTGGTCACCACGGCCCAGGGGAGGAGATGTCTGTTCTCAGAAACCTCCATGTTGTTGGACACAGGTCCTGCAATAAGCATCATCCTCATCCGTAGTGAGGCTCTGTCTCTGGAGGAAAAGGCACTGAAGGCAGCTGGGGCTGAACTGATGGCCGTCCATCACCAGCCACTGCCAGCAAGAGGAGCAGCAGGACTCCCAGTGAATGTCAGGTCTCTGAATGCCTGAATGCCAAGCAGACTTCCATAGTAACAACAATGATTGATAGCACCGTTGCGCTTGGGGTGGGTTTCATTCAAGGAAACCACCAGGATGTCTCTAGAGTGTCAATGAGACACACTTGTCCTTGAACAATATCCAGATACCTCTTCCAACTCTGGATCTTGGAAATTCACAACCTCGGGGCAGCCCCCCTCTGACATGCCAAAAGAGTGAAGTCGAGGAGCTGCCATCCATATGGCTGAGAATAAAGTGGTGAGGCTGAGACATTGTACCCTGATACCCCTGAAAGTAAATAGTTGCTGCACAGGAACCACTTGGGGATTTAATTTCATTAAGTGGTATATAAGTATTACAAACAACTAAATAAATAAATAAATAGGAGATGTGCTGGAGTGTATGAATCCAGCACCATTCATCCAGGAGTGTTCTGGGTTCACTCCACAAAGCAGCTACACGGCCGATTTCAACTGTCTCACTGCAGTGCATCAGAGGGGAAGAGAAGGAGGGGGAGGCACCGCCAGGATGGTCATATCTTGCTGGCACTGGTCCCCTCCCTGCCCCCTAGATCCCTTCTCCACGGTGCTCTTACGACCTCGGAGTGGTAGCCGACACAGTTGTTCTTTCCGCACCAGCTGTGAGGGTGGGGGGGGCACCGTGACTGAGCTCCGAGTCCGAGGTCGGAGCTGTTTTCTGACGTCAGAGCTGGGGCTCCGAAAAATCCTGTGGCCCTCTAGACACTGTCTAGGGGCCATGGGATTGCTCTGCCCAAGAACTGGACATTGCTTTGACAGAAACAGCAGTCGAAGGGTCGGTTAAAAAGCAATTCGAGCACATGCTCCTGAAGTATACAGGTGTGTTTTCACACAATTAGGAAGAGGTTGGGGTATATGATAAAGTGCACCATAAGATTGTTCTGAAACCAGGGAGTGTGACAGTGAAACAAACAACCTCTCTGTTGAATTCCTTTGGCATATCAGTCCACTGTGAAGGAGAAGCGAAGTCATGCGTTGGAAGGTGCTTTGCAGCAGCGGTATCAGATGACAAGGAAAAAATGGCTTTGGTGATCTATCCTTACCTATTTAGATGACATTTGTTTTCATAGAACATGGGAGGCATATTTGTTGGGTCTTGAAAAGGGTTCCCGAATCTGGATATAAACTTGCAGGGAACAGAGGTTAGTTTGCAAGAAGTTGCATCACATTCTTGGGACATACTGTCAGTGGGAAAGGGCTGGAGCCCCCAGAACTAGATGTGATTAAAACCTGGAAGGTGCCCACAACCCTGGAAGAGGTCAAGGATTCCTTTGTCTCTCTGGGTTCTGTGGGAGATTTGCAAAAGATTTCTCAGAGAGGGCAGCAGCATATCAGCTAACAAAGAACAACTTTGTGTGGGAGGCGGAGCGCCAAAGAGCATTTGAGCCACTGAAGGAGGGTTTGCTTAATTATGCAAGCCTTAATTTCCCAGATCCTTCCTGCCTATTTATTGTAACCTCTGATGCCTCAAAGGTCGCCTTGGGATTTGCACTAGAACAAATAGATGAGCATGGAAAACTCAGACTGGTAGTTTTCCGTGGCCAGAACTTAAATGAAAGAGAAGCCAATGGAATTCAGCAATGGAATTGGTGTATTTGGCAGTTGTGGAGGCTCTCCAAACATCAGCTCTACTTGCTGGCTACAGAATCCACAGTGAACGTGGGTCACAGTGTTTTGCAGTGGCTGGCTAAGACGTTTGCCATGAACTGTGAAATACCCTGAGACCTAGACTGGGGAGACTTGGGTAGAATGAGGAGAAATTATCCGTTGATACTGTTACAAACTCACTAGTTTATGAGGGTTGCAGGGTTGTTATGCCAGTATCCTTGCAGAGAACAAGCACTTGAATGCCTTCATGACAATGATGCAACTGGGCACTTGGGATATGAAAAGATGCTTGACTAGGTATCAGGCAGATTTTTTTAACTTGGCATTTTTCCACGGACTGGGGGGGGTCGCCCACCGCTCACCTCGGATATATCCGAGAGTCTCGAGGGGGCTGAAGCGAATCAAACTCACCCCGTTCAACACCCCCCCCCCAGACTCTCAGCGACTTGCCTGCTGCTGCTCGACCCAAACACGCCCCGGGGAAAGGACCTACGAGGTCCCCGTTGTGTCACTTCGTGGTTCTCTGGTGCTGCTCTTTTTATGCAAATACCATGGTAAAGTACCTTAAAACAGCCGCCATTTGCTATTCGCAGCCGTTTTAAGATACTTTACCATGGTATTTACGTAAAAAGAGCAGCACCGGAGAACCAGGAAGTGACGCGACGGGTCTCACGTCACATCACTTCCGGTTTTCCGAAAATGCTCTCTGGGAGGCGAGCAGAGGGACGAGTGGTGGGGGGTGCTCGCTGGAGCTCACGAGCACCTCAAGAGCCAGGTGGGGTGCTCACGGTGTATCCAGGCTAGCACAGCGGCCGGTACCGGTCCGCGGCCTGGGGGTTGGGGACCCCTGCCATAAACCATGAGGATTTATTCAAATTGACCTGAAAGGCCCACTTCCAGAAACACCCGCTGGGAATCAGTATTTCCTAGGAGTTTATGACACCTTTTCAGAGTACGTGGTGGCACAATCCCTGAAAAATAGAATGACTGAGACTGACAGATGCTCTTATGAAGCCTGTCCCTAAGATCAGCTGCCATACCAGAGCACTGGAAATTGACCAATGGAATGCTGTTGGGGGTTTTTAAGGGATCTGGGACATGGTGTGTGTGGGGTGGCGGGATCCAGGAAATACAACCCAATTCAGGAAATACAACCCAATGACTGTTCCAGGTAAATTGGTGGAAGATAATCATGCATATAGAAGGACAAGTCTTGCTGAAAAAGAACTAACATGGCTTCTGCAAAAGTAATTCCTGCCTTTCTAACCTTTTAGAGTTCCTTGAAAGTATCAACAAGCATGTCCATAGGGGTGATCCAGTAGACATTGTTTACTTGGACTTCCAAAAGGCTTCCATTTAAGAGAATGGAAAACAAAAGGGAAGTACAAAACAAATGAAATGCTAATGATTGAAACAAAATGTGCGAGTTTAATGAATGAAAAAATGAAGACATTTCTGCCATGGAAATGAATAGAGAAATTGTGTGTGTCCCTCCCCCTTGCACCCTTAGAGGAAATATATCAAGAATGGTAAGCCATGAGACTCACTGGGTGACTTTGGGCTAGTCACTGACTCTCAGCCTAACCTACTTCACAGGGTTGTCGTGAGGATAAAATGGAGAGGAGGAGGAGATTATGTAAGCTGCCTTGGGTTCCTTGCAGGAAAAAAGGCAGGGTATAAATATAATAAATAAAATAATAAACCATGCGACGACATGGTCCCTTACACTTTAGGACCAGGCGCATAATAAACCCTTCTCAGGCCAAGCATCAACACTTGAAAACCTGAGGGGAGGGTCAAATGAAACCTTTCCCTTATTAATGAGGGAAAAGATTAATACTGGTTATTAGGATCTATTTTAAATTTATGATATTGTGGGTACAAAGGTGTGTGTGTAGATTTGGGTAGCAAACAAAATAAAAATAAGTTTATCTTAATTCTCAAAATCTTAGTTCCAGAAAATAAACCTGCCTACACCAAACACCTTGTAACTAACCTAAGTCCCTATAACTCCAAATACTCTCACTCCTCATACAATCACTGATTCCTCTTAAAACTCCTGACAAGACACAAATGATCCAACTAACCTAACTCCCAACTCTCCCCACACTCCAAACACTCTCCCATAACACACTAACCCGACTACCTTAACTAACTCTGACATCACTCAAAGACTCCTTATAGACTCCTCCCCCCACCCTTTCCAATACATCACAAACCACACCCACTCTGTTCAACATTCTAGACACACTAAATATACTAAAGCAGACATACAGCAGGGAACTGAATTGTGGGGTTACACCACAGACCAGGATAGTGCTATTGTGCCTGTGTCCTGTTTGTGGGCTTCCCATTAAGGCCTCTGGTTGGCCCCTCTGTGAGCAGAATGCTGGACTAGGTAGACCTTTGGTCTGATCTAGCATGACTCTTCTCATGTTCTTCTACTTATCTCTTCACTTAGTTCAGGAGAACCGCATATCCACTACAATTTTAGTCAAACAAGGGTGGGGGATGGAAAAGGCGGTTATGGGTCTTCTTTCAGTTTTAGAACTTCTTTGCTTACATTGAATCAGCTGGTAACTGCAGCAGACCTGTAAGCAGTTGATTGCCTGAACATCTGTAGCAAGTAAAAATCATGCTCAGATGACTAGAAAAGGAAACTTTTGCAAACTGAGTTGGATCTTCCCCCTTTTATTTTCAGTCTGTTGAAGTGACAAGTGGCTACCAGAGGTATGCATGGGCCAGTGGCTAAATCTCTCAGGACTTGTATGCAGAACTTATAGACAGCATAATGCAGAGGCCAAAACAGCCAGTACTTCAAAGATGTTGCCTAGATTTTTCCCTCCATGCTAGAATATGACGTCGGATTTTTTGAGACAGTTTGACATTTCCTTCCCAAAAAAGGAGCAAGCTATTCGCAACCCCAACTTTTCTTTCTCTGTTGGCTCCCCACTTTCTTTGCAAGAGGTGGTAAAGCTCTGGCTTTTTCAGGCATATCCTAAATACAGACAGCAAACCCCCATGTAATGGCTGCGGGAGGAGTGGGGGGGGGCATTGTTCCAGCTGAAATTTGAGAAACAGATGGCAGTTCGTTTAACACCCCACCCCACCCCTTGTTGTTCTTTGAACTTGCTGCAGGCCTGACAGCTGGATGCCAGAAACAATTGTTGGGCTGACATTGTGCTTTGCTGATGGGCTTCGGGTATGTCAGAATGGTGCATGCGGAAGGTGAGGGCACCGGAGGGGTGGCAGGACCTCTCCCTGCAAGTCCTGAGTGGGACAGAGACTTGGGGCTTGCCTGATATTATTTTTTGGCTTTGCTCATGCAGCATGGCCGCTAACGAGAACTTGTTTACCCTTTGACCCACCACAAGCATCAACTGATCTGCCACAGAGGAGCTCCCTAGTTGAGCTGCATGTTTTAAGAGAACTGCTGCAAAACTCTGCCTGGCTTTGGAGTTATCTTTGACTTATGGCCACGGCTGTGAAGACGGAGCTGGTAGTAGTAGGCGATCACTCGTGACCGAGTAAGATTGTCTTCCAGGATAAAATTATATAAAGAGGAAATTGTATAAAATTGTGTAGACTCTAGCGATGGGTCCGTAAGTGACTGTGGACTGGAGGCCAATTCTAGATCCACGCAGATTCCACAGTGAGGACACAGGTTTCCAGATGGAAGATGGCCCTGTAAAGGATTCGTTTGATGTGCTTTTTGCTTAGCACGTTTCTCCCTTTCACCTTGCACTCGGGCTTCTTCAAAGTCCATAGAACCTTTGTGAAAGGCCAACCTCCAGTTAAATCGTTCATGGGCCAGAGCTTCCCAGTTCTCGATGTTTATATTGTATTTTTTTAGATTAGCTTTGAGAACATCTTTAAACCTCTTATACTGACCACCGATATTCTGCTTTCTATCCTTGAGTTGGGAATAAAGTAACTGCCTTGGAAGACGGCAGCCAGACATTCGAACAACATGACCTGTCCATTGAAGTTGGCGTTGAAGGATTATTTTTTCAACGCTAGTTGTCTTTGCTTGTTCCAGTACACTGACATTTGTTCGCCTATCTTCCCAAGTAATTTGCAGGATTTTCCGGAGGCAACATTGATGAAATATTTCAAGGAGGTGGAGGTGATGTTTATAGATAGTCCATGTTTCGCAGGCATACAATAAAGTTGGTAATACAATGGCTTTATGAACCAGCGTTTTGGTCTCACTACAGATATCCTGATCCTCGAACACTCTATGTTTCATTCGAGAAAATGCGGCACTTGCGGAGCTCAAACAATGTTGGATTTCAGTGTCAATGTTAGCTGTAACAGAAAGATAGCTGCCAAGATAGAGAAAATGATCGACATTTTCCAGTATTGCCCCGCCAAGCTGGATAGATGGCATCACCAAAGGGTTAACTTGCACTTGCTGATGAAGCACTGGCTGATAAAAGCACTTTGGGTTTTTTGATGTTAAGTGAGAGACCAAGTTTTTCATATGCTTCTGCAAAAGCATTTAGGATAGCTTGGAAATTATCCTCTGAATGTGCGAAGACCACATTATCATCAGCTTACTGAAGTTCCACAACGGAGGTTGTAATTACCTTACTTTTTGCTTTCAGCCTGCTGAGATTAAAAAGCTTTCCATCTGTTCGATATATAATTCCCACACCGGTGGGAAGTTTCCCCTTGACAAGATGTAAAACCATGGCAATGAAAATGGCAAATAATGTTGGGGCGATAACACATCCCTGTTTAACACCTGATCCCACTTTAAATGGAGCACCATGAGAGCTGTTGTTGTCCAAGACCGTAGCCGTCATGTTGTCATGGAGAAGTCGCAAGATATTCACAAATTTACTGGGGCATCCAATTTTCATAAGGATAGTCCAGAGAGCCGTTCGGTCTACAGTATCAAAGGCCTTAGGCAAATCTATAAATGCCATATAAAGGGGTTGATTTTGCTCCCGGCATTTTTCTTGGAGCTGACGTGCAGTAAAAATCATGTCTACTGTCCCTCTAGAGGGGCGGAAACCATATTGAGATTCAGGGAGGATCTCTTCTGAGATAGATAGAAGATGGTTTGCGAGAATCCTACCAAATATTTTACCTCTAAGAGAGAAATGCCCCGATAGTTTCCAATAGTTTCCACAGTCTGTTCTATCACCCTTCTTAAAGATAATTATGGCATCCCTGAAGTCTTCTGGGACCTCTTCTCTTATCCATATATTATATTACTAAGAACAAATATAACTATACAAACCAAATCCAGGAATCCTAGCTCTGAGCCACAGGTAATGGCTGCCGTCAACGGGACAGGCCCAGTCCCGCTCATGGTTTCTTGGGCTCCTGTTGTCAGTCTCTGCGCCTGCATTAGGCCACTCCCGAAGGGGTCCAGGTTGCTCTGCCTCTTCTCACTCTTTCTCTCTCCGTCACTCTGCTGTTCTCCTAGACTAGAGCTTCTTTCTCGGCTGCGCTACATTGCGCTGCTGCTGCTCTGCTACCTTCTCTCGTCTTCCTCCTCAGCTGCTCCCATCTCCTCCTCCTCCTGCAACTGTTTTCCTTGTGTCTGATCCTCTTCCTCCTCCCTCTACACCCACAGTCCTTTTTAAGCATGCATCCCATCCAGCAGACATTCCAAGGCCCACAGAGGCAGGCATGGCATGGCATGGCATGGCATGTGAGCTGGGAAGCCCCCAATCCAAATCAAGCCTCAGGCTTGCTTTCCTTAGCAAGCTCTTCTCTGAGCCTCAACCCCTCCCCCGTGCACAGGGACCTGCCCCCCCCCCAGTCAGGTCCTTATCTCAGGGACAGTGCCTGGGGCAAAAACATTGAACATCAGCCCTGGGCTTTGTGGGCCTGTGTGGAAGGGTCTCCTGCCCCCACCCCCACCTATGGGCCCGTTCCGGCAAGCGCTCAGTCCTACTGCTGAAGGCAGGAGCTCTTCCCAGTCAGTGGGGACCCGGAGCCCGGCCAGCACCAGCTCCAGAGGAGCTCCTCACCACATCGGCCATCAGCCTGCAGGCACAGTTGTTTCCCTGCCTGTGGCACCTGGACTTTTGCCCCTCTGTGTGTATTAGGGCTGGGGGGGGGGGGGAAGCAAAACAACCCAACAGTCACAAAATTGACACAGAAGGCATCATGGAGAAATGGTTTCATGAAATAGCCCCCAACCTTTGCTTCTCTGGATCATTTCACCCATTTTTCAGTGCGTATACTGGCGAGGGAGCCACACTGAATTCACTGCAATCCAATCAAAATTAGGGCTTACTTCTTTTTCTTTTTTTTTCCAATTTTTTTTTATTTCTATATGAAACAAACACATAATATCAAACATATAACAATTAACAAAACAAAATAGACCTCAGATTTTCTTCTACAGCAAGTACAGGTAACAATTAGTTTTATTACTCGATAATCCAAATGAGAAATCTCTTTCTTCCCGTTGTCCCAAATTCACTTATTATTCCATAAATCCACAAACAAACAAATCATTATTTTCCAGTCTCTGCAAAAAGTCAATTAGAGGTTTCCACTCAATAATAAACGCAGATGTTGTCCTTTCTCTAATTAGTGATGTAAGTTTGACCATCTCTGCCAGCTCCAGCATCTTGACCAAAAGTAGGGCTTACTTCTGATTAGGCGGCATTCATAGGATTGCTCTGTTAATCTCTGTTTCTCTCATTTCTCCCCCCCCCGCCCAGGAAAAAAACCCCAGCGTAACTTGCCTTTTTAACCTTTCAGTCTGCTTTTGAATAACACATCTCTGGTATTTTTGCAAGAGATTCTTTTTTTATATATAAAGGAAAGGAAACCAAACATAAAATATCATTCCCTCATATTCAGATTTAAATTAGGGTTAGGGTTAGCATGACACTTCACAAATAAAATGAGCTTCTGGAAGAATGATACACCCACTCTGTAAACAAGCATTTTTCTGCAGACTTTCAACTGCCCCCCCCCCCCGCCCCGTGAGTGCCAAAGGCAGCAGCTACTTTTTTTTTTTTTTTTAATGATGGCAGCTATTTTAAATGTCCCAAAAGCAAAAAAAGCACCTCAGATTCAGAACAGGCTTTCTGGGGGAAACAAAATGGCTGCTACCTCCATACCCCCACCCAAGGAATTTCACCTCTCCCCTGAAATTTGGCTGAAACAAAACAGCCAGTTTTCAGGTGGGGAACAATACCTTTTAATTTGGTACAGTGTGTGTGTGTGTGTGTGTGTATTCCCAGCCAGCTGATGGGAGTGTACGTGTAATGCACACATGCGCATGCCCATTCATGCGCAGAGAATCCAGATGCAGTCATCTTTCCTTGGACATCCATCATGTGTTTGGAAGCAGGACAGTGACTAAAAGAGAAACGAGGCAGCTGTTCCCCTCCTGAACATTTTAGTGCTTAATCTCTGAAGAATGCAAAAAATGTCTGTCTGTGCATTGCAGCCAAGATCAATTCCATGGCACCGGCGAGCCAATGTAAACATTCATGTTCTGTGTCCCAGTGGTTTCATTACATTTTTAAAAATGTAATTGCATAAGGAGAACTACTGTGATGAAAACAGAAAGGAGGGGTTGTGCTTTCCTTCTTTCCCAAGGCTGCAGATGCCAGTGCGGACTTTGGTTAAATGAGGATTGACTTCATCACATTGATTCACATTGACTCAATGGATGAATTATAATATCAACATGAAATTACAGATTAATAAAATAAAACCGAGGGTTTATATGTTGTACTCCAGACTTTGAAGCACTGCTATGGCACTATAATCCCAGATGCGCCTCTGCCAACAGAAATATGTCAGCACGACCTCACAGATACACAGGTAAAACTCCACTTCAGAGATTCTGCAGCGCTTGCACGACTCCGCCTGCAGAGCGACCAAAGCAGGGTGGCAATGGAGGCGTGGCAGGGGTGGAGAGGACATCTGCCAAGTCTCTCAGACCCGGGACCTCCTCTGATGCTGCTGGCATAAAGTAATGCCAACTTCAGAGGGGTGTAAGTCGGAAATCACCCCTGAACCCAGCGCAGGGCAGAAACCCAGCTGCCTCCCGCCTACATTGCCACAAGGGGGAAGAGGAGTCTGAATAACTCTGCACCCCAGCACTGGCAGCAGCATGAACCCCAACCAGGAGACCCCAGCTCAGGCAGGGTGGAGCTCTGTGACCTTGCTGGCCTCATGTCCTGCCTTCACAAGGGGGAGCTCTGGCGATGGGAACTCTGGCGAAAGGGCACCGCAAAAAGGAAGGCGTCGCGCTTGCAGCCTGGCCTCAGAGCACACAGGTAGAGAACACGCCACCAATACTGACGGACGGGCCCTCATCTCGGGATGCCAGGCAGAGGCACCCTACAGCCGCTGGTGGCAAAAGGACAGGGCACCTGCACAGGTAAGCCAAGGAAAGGAGGGATCCAGGTAGGAAACCTGGAGAACTGCCTGCGTAGGCAAAACGGAGCTCGGTGGGCTGGCCAGGGTGGGGGACAAGGCCGCTTCCTATGTCCCAGGCTCCGAGGCCACGGCTGCAGCCGTCCCCATGCCTGCTCACCTCCCTACCGAGGAGGGCTTGGGCCCTCACTTGCTTCGTCACAGACGATGGGGCATTCCACACACCCAGTTCTGTGCAGAGCACAAGGGAGCCACACAGCATTTATTTATTTAATTTTTTAAAAAATCCTAACCCACCCCATATTCCCGCCTGAAAAACCAAGTTTTAAAAAAACGGCAGAAGCTCATCAAAGAGGGGGCATGAGGAGCTGCTGCTCTATGTGGTTGCCAATTCTCCTCCTTCCAAAGAGGCTCCTATGTCTTCCCAGACAGCAATGCAACAGGAGAAAGACTACGGAGCACAGAGATGGGCCGCAGCCCCGACCACCCCATCCCGTCTGGCATGGCAATTTCCACCTTGTGCTGGTCCGACTGGAACGCAGAGCTGGCAAGAGGTGCCCCAGCGGTGTGTGTGGCTCGTGACGCACCATGTGGAGGACATCCCACGGAGGAATTAGGTTAGGATTGTGCCTCCTGCAAAAGAGTTTGGGTTACACAGGAGGGAGAAGCCGATGGATGGTTTCCCTTTGGAGATCAGCATTGCTTTGCTGGTCAGACGAAACCTCCATCTCATCTGGCATTCTGTTTCCCAAAACGGCCGTCCAGATGGCTCCAGGAAGTTCACACAGCACGATCGAAGCCAGCCGTCGCCGCCTCTGTGTATCTTCCTATGCCGGGTATTCTGCTGCCACCTGCACACAACAAGGAGCCGCTTTGCCAGAATGGCCTTTGGTAGACCCCGCTTTCCTCCAGGCATTTATTTATTTATTTATTATATTTATACCCTGCCCTTTTTCCTGCAAGGAACCCAAGGCAGCTTACATAATCCTTCTCCTCTTCCTCATCTCCATTTTATCCTCACAACAACCCTGTGAGGTAGGTTAGGCTGAGAGTCAGTGACTGGCCCAAAGCCACTGACCGAGTGGGGACTAGAACCCGGATCTCCTGAGTCCCAGGCCAACACTCTCACCCCTATGAGGAGCTGCCATCACGCCTTGTCTGCCAGTGAATTTCGCAAGGACGCTCCAGATCATGTGAAGTCCGGAGCCTGCTGCTAGTCAGTCCAAGCTCTAGGAACAGAGAGCTAAATGCTTCTCTATTATTTATTTATTTGAAGTATTTTATGTCGCTCCTAGAACAGTTCACCTATAATCTGTTGAACAAGACAGGCCCTGCTCGCAGGCTTTCAATCTAAAAAGACATGACACACAAGGAAAGAGGAGTGTGGAGGGAAGAGGAGGAAAACCGTTTTTTCAGCAGGACTGGTCGAACGGCCCTGCGCAGCCTCCCTCCCCCTCAGCTCCACCTGCGGTCCACTGCCGGCACACCATGCATCACGACATGAGCCCCTGCCATGCCAGCCGTCTTTCTTCCAAACTCAGGAGCCCCTTGCAGTGAAGCGGTTGCTACTCAGGAAGATGCTACAGGCCCTTGAGGCATCTGGCTGCCCCTTTCTGTGCCGTGTCCTCCTTCTCGGGTTGGGGCATAAAAACCACAGGCATGTAAAATTCTGGCCATGTGGCAGCCCCACTTCTTCAGAGCTCAGTTTCACCCTGCCCCAAACTTTTTTCATATTATTCTAAGCCCCAAAATGTGGAGATATGCGTGCAAGGAGCCAGAGCCATAAAAGAGACTCACTCATTCCGGCCCTTGAAAATGTTACAGGCCCTGTGAAGACACTTCAAAGCATGTAAACAACTTTATTATTGCCACGTGAACTGCTGTGCCGTGCTGGTCTCTCTTTTTAAGAGACTTCACCTTTATTCTGTTTTTGTGAAGCTCTTTATTGTGTTCATTGATGAGATGGAAGGCATGTAGCGCTAATCTTTTTTAAAATTCAAGCATTTCTTGTTGGAAATTACGGTACCACAAACCTCTATGTATCTCTGTTGAGGTCTTGGATTCGCACTTGCTGTGCTCCCTCTCTCCTCCCTTTTCCTCCTTCTACGTCTCTCTTTTTGTCCAGACATAATTAATGGGAACCAAATGCTTTTGTAAGCTGCTGCCATCCTGGAATCATGTGTGTGGTCTTTTCCCTCAGTCTGACCAGAGATGGAGCAACACCCTCTGAATGCTATTCCAGGCCTGTTGCAAAACAGGGGCCTTGAGCCATAGTTGGGGGAATGAGTTCAGGTCAAGGAAGGCTCGGAAAACTGGGTCAGATGGAACCAGCCAGAAGAGCCAGGCTGCTTCGGTGAAATTTCCAAGGACTCATTTGGATCCTGCCTGGCGTGGCCCTGTGCAATGGACAAAAGGAGAGGGATTTCGAGGACTGGCCCGGCCCCAGGGGGCCCGCCAGGAACAACAGCACTGCGCCATCACAAGTGCGCTGGTGCGTCCTGTACAGCCAGAATGAAGCATTGTTCCCCAAGTGTTAATGCCAACTATTTACCAGATATTCTTGGATTATGTGAAAGTTCGCCATACATTTACTGTAGTATTTGACATCCGATGATACTTTATTTTGATGTTTGGCAGCCCTACCAAGGCCTTTCTATTGAAAGGAAGAACTGGACTGGGCAAGCAGCTAACATGGATTGTTTTACTTCATCTTCATCTTTGAAATGTGGTTTCACTTGTCTTTGCAATCAGTTTGGGTAAAGTCTCAACTTGCATAATGAGACCTCGGCCACAGCTTGAGACAAGAAGTTTCGCAGACTGAGGTTCTGATGTGCCCCAGTCAGAAGAATGACTCCCTTTTGACACTCTACACATCCACTTATTTCAAGTGGATCTCAAGCCAAAGACCCCAAATCCTTCTCCCCTGCCGTCGCTGTCACACTTCCCTCCCTCGAGAGCACCAATCTGCCTTTCTCCAAAGTCTTTTTGGAAACTCTGTGATCAGTAAGAGCAACAGGTTCCACCAAGTTTGGTTATCGATTTGCTGAAAAAAATGCAGGTGGTCCTATTTTGCTTTAAAAACAGCAGCACACCCCTTGTCTGTAATATTCTGGGTGAACCTGCCCCCAAATCCCTTCCAGATGTGAAGTTGCTACATGATACTTTCCGTCCCCCTCCCCTTCCATTCTTGCAGTTAAAATGGTGGAAGGTAGTTGCTCTCCCATCCCATTTCATGCATGACGCTCTGTTGCAAATTTCTGATAGTTCAGCCATCTTTTTTTAAAATGTGGACGACTATTTTGCATTACAGGGGGGCATCTTGGGAAATAGATTGAGCTAAAATTAGGAGGAAGAGTAAGGCGATAATGCAGGGGACGGACACGCCCGGAGCAGCCTCCCTTCGCCATGCAATTTGAGCTGCATGTTGACTGAAAATGCACAGTTAGAATGCCACCCTTTCAAGGATGACACCTTTTGTGTTTCTGTGTGAGTTGCTGACCTGGAGGGCCTCCTGATTCATGCAGAGGTGTGGCAGCAGCCCCCTGCCCTGGGGCCAGGAAATTCTGTGCATCTCTGCACTGAGAATGTCTGAATGCCCCAATCACATGTGAGGGACAGACACCCACCCCAGCTGATGCTAACTGGGAGGAGCGGAGACCAGAGCAGTAACTCATTCAGAGACAGAGTGGCCACCCTTCTCTGTGGGCTGGTTGTTTAGGATCATTGGACCCTGCTAAATTATTGAACAAATTAATTCCCTGCAGCACATTTCTTTACAGAACATGTGAGGGTGCCCTGGGAGAGGGTTTTGGAATTACCAGTATAGAGTGAGGTTTTGGGCAGGCACCATTTGTGATTGCGTGACAGCAGTCAGGAGATGGAAAGTGTTCTGGATTGACTGGAAGAAGGGCTTGGGAGATCTTATGTCGGCACCCGAAGTTCCGTGCCATTCGCAGGCACTAGCACCAGAATAGCATTGGAAACACCGGGGGCATTTTGTTAATATGTATGTGGGGAAGCCATGCTGTTATTTCCCGATTTACTTGCCACATGTATATATTGCCAATGGCCATTCTGGTATGCTGTAGGTGGCTATCACAGATGGTGATCTCACAGACAGCAAGATAGAAAGGTCAGTCTCAGCGCCAGTGCGGGTGTTTTAGGTCCCAGTGGGTGAAGCTGGAGCAACCGTTAAGGGCTGGAGGCCACCACCTGACAATTTCCTGGGGTGCTTGGGCAGGAGAGGAATAAGCACGCTCCAGAGAGCCTGTCTGTGCTGACTGGGACAGATCCAAATAATCACCTTCAGCCAAGATTGCTTTGATCTGAGAGGCCACCACCCACTCAGAAAAGTACTGCCTGCTCAAGATTTATTCATTTTTATTTATTTACAACATTTATACATTTATCTTCATCCACATTGTTAAACATAAATGCATCCACATGGTTATACATTAAAAAAAAACAACACCAAGTGACAACAGTGAAATTACAAAACAAGAGGCAAACAACCACCACCCTATTCAATGAGCAAACAAACAAATGAATCATTACAACAACAACAAAATTAAAATGCCTGGGCAAAGAAGAACATTTTGACTTCGCACCGAAAGGAAAGCCAGATCAGTGCCAACGATATCCCCCTCGGAGACACTCCAAACTTGGGGTGCCAACACAGAGAAGGCCCTCTATTTGTAAATGCATAATGTATTTCTCCCATTGATGATACTCGCAGTATGGTTTTCTCTGAAGATCTCAATCCGTGGGCAGGATGACATGGGAGAAAAATGGAAGACTGGACATTGGGTGATCATTGACCATCGCATCCAGGCTTGCTTTTCTCAAAAGGGTTCCACCAGCACTTCCTTCAGGGCAGCAAGTACTACAAACCTCCCTGTCTCAGAGAAGTTTTGATTACCTTGAACAATCCCCAGCCAGCTCTAGCAGGTTTCAGCAGCCAGGATGGGCAAGGGTCCAAGGCACCTGTAGTAGGCCTCAGTCCTCCGAGTAGCTCATCCACATCCTCAGGCTACACAAGCTGAAACATTTCATAGCAGGACGCGCCCAGTGTCCAGTTGTATCCATCCTGCATCCCTGACTCTGCTTAAATGATAAGGGGGTTTGCCTTTTTTGTAGCTACAGCACAGCTGGCCTTTGCTCGGCTTGATGGCTTTCATATGTATTGCCACCAAACCCTCCCTAAACCTCATGGGATTCCTTTGGCCTAAATGCAGGAGTTTGCATTTCTCTTCTCTTTCCTCAATTCAGTTTTGTTCGCTTCCACCCAGTTTTCCATTCTGTCTGTCTGTGATTTATCTGCTTTGCTCAAGAGATAAATCACATCTACGGCATCCCCACATGTTCCCTAAGTTAATATGACATTGTCTTGGGTCTGAGCTGGTGAGGGCAGGAGTGGAACCCAGCTGCTATACCTCAGGAAACAATGTTTTACTTACTGCCACAGGAGATGGGAGAGAATATTAAGGATATACCGTACTCAGGTGGGGACAGTATTGGAGGGCCTGAAGTCCAAGTCTGCAGTTGCTCCTGGCGATCCACTGGTCCCTCCACTTTGGCCCATTCCCAGATTTCAGCTCATTTGGTCTCATGGGGAGCCACGGAGA
This sequence comes from Shinisaurus crocodilurus, assembly GCA_021292165.1. Classification (NCBI taxonomy): domain Eukaryota; kingdom Metazoa; phylum Chordata; class Lepidosauria; order Squamata; family Shinisauridae; genus Shinisaurus; species Shinisaurus crocodilurus. The sequence continues at coordinate 47,393 of JAHFWL010001184.1, forward strand.
ACCTTTTGCTGAGAGCCCCGCTCTCCCATCTTCACATGAATCTTTATTCTTTCATAGGACCTGCCTGTCAGTCAAGATCACCCTTGAGGTGTCCCTCTGCATCTCCATCCCACTCCCGCTGCCTTTGGAAGTTAGATGTGGACCCTTTCTTCTCAGTGGAGCACCCTCCATAGATGTGTGTGCCAGGAATCTTCGTCGCTACCTTTTAGGGGCCAGACAAAGTCCATCTTATTTGCACAGGTTTTTAGTGGCATTTAGCATCTTCTTTGGGGGGGGGGTGTTTCTAGATGCTCTTACCTTCTGGTTTGTTTATCTCGTACAGTTTTTACCAGGGTTTTTATGTGATATGTTACTGGCTGCAATTTTATATGGATTCATTTCATGAGTTGCCTTGAGGGTACCAGTTGAACAGTGGGGTACATATCCTGCAAATAATCAGGGACTCATAGGATCATAGAGCGGGAAGGGACTCAAAGGCCATTTAGACCAACCCGCTGCTGACACAAGGGATCCACTGCACAGAATCTACCCTGTCAGGAGTGCCTCTGCTTAAACAGCTCTGAGGAAGAAGAAGAGTCCCCCACCAGCCGAAGCAGCCTGACGAGTCCAGCTCATGTGGCCAGGGCCCTTCTTAATGTTCTGCCAAAATCTTTTTCTGGCCAGCTGAGCCCTTCAGTTCAATTCCCGTGCCGGGTTTCATTTCTCAGTCTGATGCTAGAATGTGCTGGAAGCCCCAGCAGGGCCCTCTTATGGAAGCATTTTGTTATTGTGCTGCTGTGTTTTATTCGTGTAACGTCTCAGTCTCAACAGCGTATTCCTGCTTGCCCCCTCTCCATCTGTGCCACCCTTTTCCACAGTCAGGATGCAAAGCCTCGTGCCCCCCACTGGTTCATCCCCCGGGAGTCTGCAAATGCCCCCCTCCCACTTTCTTTCGACTCTGCAGAAACTCCAGTGCCTCTTGCAGCCCAGATTCCCCTAAGTAATATCGCAGCTCAGGAGAATCAGGCGGTATATGAAGTAGGCAGGGAACTATAAAGCCACTTTAAAAGGGGCAATAAAAGTTTTGGGTTTCATATCATCTTACCGATGAGGAGAATAACAGAAAGGCAGGAAATTTCAGTAGCAGAGCCGAGGAAGGTTGCGGGTCTCAGACTGCGCCTTAGACAATAACATATCCTCTTATGAACGCAGCCAGAGTTGTTGGCAACAGGCCAAAACCCTCTTGCAGGACCAACTCCCGGCAGTGCTGAAAGGCGAGAAGAGCTTGTTTTGTCTACGTTCCCTGCAAATGTTTAGAATTATTCCTTGGCATTAGCCGGCCGGGAAGGCTTGGCTAGCAGAGGCGCCTCACTCTGCTGCAGTGACATTGCTCAGAGCCAAAGGCTCTCTGTGGCCACAGGTTCGGGGGGGGGGGGATGTTGGTGCAAGTTTTGACATGCAGCAGGACTAAACTACACATTATGTTAAATACGGAGCGTGCACTTGAGCTGTACTTTCTCTCTTACTTCCGAGTAAGTGCATTGGGAACTGGTCTGATCTGGCAAACCTTCCCACCCAGTTGCTTCCCTCTCCAATCCCCCCCTTTGGCCCCACACGCAGGGGGGGGTGTTAGGGGGGAGAGCTGCAGGGTGAAAGGGTTTAAACCTCCCCTGCCCATGTGCAGCGATCCTGATGTGGATTGGGGACACACACACCTACTTGGAAGGAAGCAAGAGAGGATCAGCTGCATGCTGGATGTTTAACAGGGCATGCCCGTCAGCCCTCAGAATGGCAAGATTGACACTGCAATGCTCTGGGCTTGTGCACGCTGTGATTCTGTGGGAGCCCAGGGAGATGTGCAGAAGGTCACAGGGCACACAGCATTTAGCTTCCCACAGGATTGCAGCTTCCATTTTTTAAAAAAAGAGCAAGCTTCTAGACCCTATGGTGATGGATGTGGGCTGAATAAGAGAGATGGCTGTATGTATAGGATGTTTAGCAGACAGTAGCTAAGGCTTCAGTGAACGGCCTTAATCCAAAATATATTATCCAAAATAAGAGAAATTATGCAATATTGCTCAGCATGCATAATTTGTAGAGGTGCAAACTTCAGCTTTTGTTGGACAAACAGTTTGCCTTTTTTATACACACTTAGGGTTGGAGCCGGGAACTGCCCTCTGTGAGAGGAAGGCCCCTCTGCCTGATTTTTGGGGACCCCCCACACCGCAGCTCACCCCATTCTACAGGGTCTCCTGACCTTCTGTGTAGCATTTTCAGGGGGCTGGGGGGGCGCCATGAGAAAGAGTGGGTGGGGAAGTCTACTTCCACCAGCACAGTTGGCCCAGCATAAATCTGGATCCAACCCACATTGATTACACTTGAACTGGGATTTGGTGTTGATGCGGAATGATCCTACCTAGGGCTGATGACGGAAACCAGCAGACATTTAATATGGTGGCAGATTTGGTGGTTCCAAGGATGGGGACTTGGACTTGAGGACTCGACTCGTGAATCGGTCTGAGTCCCCCCTCTGACTCAACTCGGACTCGAGTCCCAATATTTTTAATGGGACTCGAGACTCGAGACTCGACTCGAGACCAAGGACTCTTCAACATCCCTGGGCTGTGCCAGAAGGAGTGGAGAGGAGCGTGATTGCCGGCGAAGAGCGCATGGAAGCGAGGTGTGCCGCTGCTCGGCCACTATGGACGGCTACCAGGAGTGCAGCCCCAACAGTGTGTCAAGATTTATTTTGATTGATGTGTTGCGTACTTGGGAGAGGCAGAAGAAGGACCTGAGATTACTCTGTGTGGCTGCTCTGAGTGTGTTTCTGGTTCCAGCAAGTTCATCACCAGTGGAGCGGGTGTTCAGTGAGGGTGGAATTGTGATGAGATCTCACCGTTCCAGAATGGGGGCCAGACATTTAGAAAAAATCATGTTCCTCAAATGCAACATGGATAAGTTTTAGGAAGTACAGCAAGTTTATTTTTTAAAATCATTTTTCTAAAATGCAAACCTTTTAGACATTTTGGGTTGGGCTGCCTCTGCCTGCCTGTCTGGGGTTCCCAGCCTCCTCTGCCTGCTTGGTCTCTTCTTGACCAGTTCAACAGTTGAATTGTCCAAGACAAAGGCCTCTGCCTGCCTGCTTTGGGGTTCCCTGCCTCCTCTGCCTGCCTGGTTATTTTGGTTTTGTCTGCCTGGTCTGTTCTTGCCAAAATCAGTTGTAGAGTTTTGAAATAAAAAGGCACACTTGTGCCTAGAATTTATTTAAACCACACATCTGAAGTAGCCTTATTTTGTTGGGAAAAAACCCTATTGATTTTAATAGGGACTCGTGGAGTCAGCTTTGGGAGTGACTCGTGAGTCACCATTTTGGACCAAGGACTCGGACTCGAGACTCGGGTCCAAAGACTCGTGACTCGACTCGTGACTCGAGACCAAGGACTCTTCAACATCCCTGGGTGGATCGTCCCTGCAGATTTTGTTTTCCTTTTTTAAAAATGGCAGGTGTTGAGCCCCTCCGCTAACCATCCCCTCTTCCATGTCAGCAAAATGTTCATGCCTGGTCGCCTGCAGGCAATTCATACTCGCTGTAGGTGACTACGTACGTGGCTCTGAACAAGTCTCGCCAAACACCTTCTGTGGAAGCAACAGGACGGGGCAGTCTTCCCTCCCTCCATGAATTGTGGGGCGATTCTGTCAGCAGCCAAGGTGATGGGTGGGGGTGAGCAGCCGTCCTGAGCGGCCGGCCAGCCGGCTGCCTGGCTGCTGCTTGCTCCCAACGCCCTCGGGTGTGATGCTTCTCCTCGAATCTGTGGCTCGATCATTGCACATGACAAGCCAGCCTGCGTTATGTAAGAACGGCATCGCAGTTTGGTATCCTGCTTTTGTTTATTCAGCTGTGACCTTTCCTGGTAGGCCCCCTCCATTCGTTTGGAGTTGACCAAGTTTCTAAATAAACAGGGGCTATGGCTGAAAAAAGCCACTGCTGCCACTCAAGTTCCTTCAGCAGTTGGCAATAAACAGGCTTTGAGTGAGCGGTGTGTGTGTGTAGGCTTGGGAGAGGTTTAATTTGGGCTGGATCACGCCCAAATTCTACAGCACTTTTGAATGCAAGGGGAGGGGGATGCTCTCAGATTCTTACCAGAGTCCAGTTGGGTACTAGGTGCAAAGACACCCCTGAAAAGGTGCTCCCATCAAAGCAGGATCTGCCAGGTTCACAGGTAGCACCTTGTTTACCAGTAAATTATGTGGGTTAAGTGAGCAACACAATTTCTCTTACATTTTGCACAAATTATCCTGTAGTTTGCATGATCTATTCAGCTTTGCCTACCTATGGAAAAAAGCAAGGAGGTGCAGAGGGCATGAAAGCCCCATCCTTTGGCCATTATCAATTGGGGACTAGTCTAGACATGACCATGACCAGGGGCATGACACCAAAAACGAGGACTCTGGTTGCATTTCCCCCTCCCTTCCCGGTGATGTGTAGTTAAGAAAACATGTGACATCACCGCCACCGCCATCTAATGCAGTTCCCTGCCTCTTGCTCCTCATGACTGACGTCAGGCGTTTCATTAAGGAGGGGGCTAAAAAGGGAGCCGCCGTTTTCAGCAGCAATCCTGTGACTCCTGCCTTATGGCCTTATTCCGCAGTTCCTCTGGCTTACGGGATGTCAAGCACTGTCCATGTGCTTTTAAGTAAGGCTTTGCGACCATAAGAGCTACACATGTGTGTTTTTTTAAAAAAAAAACAAAGAAAAGAAAACCAAGGTTCCAAATGAGCTGCCTCCGGCACCCAGGGCCACCTTCTAGAGCTTCCTTTCCTGCACCCCTGCTGAATCGGGGCCTATACACAACACTGACCCACCAGCTGATGGAGCATCCAGTGTGCACACTGCGCCTCTTTTGTTTTTCATGGTGGGGCTCTTAATTTGGGGGTTGTTTGGGCCCAGCTGGGAGTGTGTCTTGATGGACGACAGTGGTGCAAATGTGTTCCAGACGGAGGTGGGATTAATGTAGGCTTTCATTGAATATCGGTGGACATCCTGCTCTAATTGTCCATGACATACAGCCCTGGCTCTCTTCCCAGACAGGATAAATAAATCGTCCACTTCGGCAACACTAAACAGTCTGTTTAAGTTGGGATGCTGCAGGCGTCCAGGCTGCCCCTTTCGGGAGTGCCTTTCTTTGCCTCTAAATTTTCCGTGAATGTGACGTGAACTAGGCCCTGTGTGAGCACACACCTGCTGAAGGTTTGGGGTGAGCAGGTGGGCAGCACAAAGCAGCCAGTGTTAGCACCAGCCCTGAGACACGGGGAATGCACCCAAGGAAGGCTTGGAAGCAGAAAGTCCGACTCAAGCAAGGGCCTCTTTAGATTCAGTCACCTGCTTACGCAGAGCTTCATTTCCAAAGGGCGCAATATCAGTGGGACTGAACCTTGCGTGACGGCCATCCTTTCTGGTCTGCTGTTTCTGCCCCCTGATTCCAGAAAGGAATCTTGAATCTATGGCTTGATCATTGCACATGACAACCCAGCCTGTGTTATGTAAGAACGCTGGGTGAAGCGAAAGAAAAGCGCTCTGCATATGCTCAGAGATGCACCCTGCCTCTTAATGTCAGTTCATATGCTCCATGACCCCCCAGAGCTGGTTACATGATGACAGCACTGAAGGCCAGCGAGGGAAATTTGAATAAATCAGCAAACATTTTCCCAATGCTGAATATGCTTTTGAAACTGCTAAAAATGTTTGCAGGACCCTGGGTTTATTGCCTTATAAAGTTATTAAGTTGGATCTGACTTTGTCATATTTAGAGTACACACATTGAAATCATAACAGTGGGTCTGCTAAGTCTGGATTCAGCACATTATCTGGAAAGACCCAAACATGTAAAGCCCCCAAATATCAGCCTGTCACCCCTTAAATGATTTCCAAAATGCTAGATATGCTTTCTGTGTTCTTCCTCTGTTTAAGAAAGGAAAGGGAGGGGAATCCTTCTTTTGATCAATGCTTTTTCTCTTCCTCCATTATGAAATCTACCCCCTTCTGAGCAGCTATCTGTTGGCTTTGCCTTATTTAGTCAGAAAAACGCTCGCTGGTTCCCTCCACAAGATGGGCAGCAACTTCCCTGCACTGTATAAACATCTAAATCATGATCTCACGGGTGACTGTGAGGTGCCGGGATCCACAGCATGAATTGAGCTGCATGCACTGAAGATATTTATTGCACCATTGTTTCCATAAATCTGTACATTAAATAAAGACATTTATTGGTGAGGAGGCATAAATGGAAGAGGAAATAACAAAAATACAGACTCTGCTCTCTCTCTCTCTCACTCTCTCTCTCTTCACAAACAGAAAGAAAACTCTGTTGCAGTTACTGTTTACAGGTTTCATCCCAAGAAGAAGGGCAAAACCAAGATCTTCCGTTCTAGAGTGGAAAACACTGGAAATGTCAGTTTACACAGTCAGTTATTCTGGGATAGCAACTCCTGAGCCCACATCAACCTCTGTCCTCTGTCTGGGTCATTAGCTGCCTGGGGTCGGGGAACGGGAAGTGACGCCCCTAAGTGCCATCTGGCCCACATGGGCTTCCTGGATGTGACGCCCAGCCCTCTTTTGATTATGCGCTGGGCTTTTCTCACTCTAGAGTGGACACATTTGCTCCCCCAGCAGCAGCAGCATTGGCTTTGGGTGAATCTCATCTTGGGATATTTACATGCTGACCAAAGCAAATGCGAATGAGCCACTGAGGCATGAAAGAACTGTGCTGGATTCAGCCTGAATGGGTTGTGCTTCCTGGGAGGAACCAGGAAGTCACTAAGGGCAAGACCCACTGCTTCTGGCCTGAGGAGAGTGTGGCCACAGCCTCGGGAAGCTCTGTACAGGAGTCTTCATTTAAATAAAACTTGTAAGTTTGTTTGGAAGCAGAGTCTGTTTGGATTGGTGGGGTGCAGTCCAGCAACCTGAAGCACATGTAGAAAGAACCCTGTGGGAGCCACTCACACCCTTTGCCTGTGTCTCAAGTCACATGGGAGTGAGACAGTGGCCGGGCTAATGTTGCCCACCAGCAGTTGCTCAGTTCATTTTATGGCCTCACTTACAAATTAGTTTCTAACCATGAGGGGCCAACTGCGAATCCAAGGTTGAGCTAGAAGAGCGGCAGGCGCTAGATGGATTAATACCACACAGCTGATCCCCTCTGTGGAACTGGAGGGCCACTGTCCCCTCCTGCCCTGGCCTGTCATATCCCAGAGAGGATGGACAGGTCACACACAGGGAAGGAAGGAAGGAAGGAGCCGTGCTTCACGGCCTACATTTCCAGGGTGGCCTGATTCATACCTTACTGATGCTGCAGTTGATTTATTTGTTTAATTCATTTATGAATTGCAGGCAATAATATACAATAACAATGCCACTAAAAGCTTCACATCGTAAAACAATAAACACAGGAGCACAACCATAAATAAAACTTAATCTGAGAACTACAATTAAAATTAACATTAGAAAGTGATATGAAACACCAAGCAGCATTCAAAGCCCAATGGAACAAAACAGTCTTTTCTGCCCATCTAAAATAGAGTAATGAACAGGCCAAAAGAGGGAGTTCCACATTTGGGGTGCTGCTACTGAAAAGGCCCTGTCCTAGTACCCACCAACCTAGCTTCTCTAGGTGGTGGGATGCATTACAGAGCCTCAAATGCCAACTGTAAATTATGGGCAGGAAGTCTTCGGATAACATGCCCTCAGACTGTTTAGGGCTTTGTAGGTCAAAACCAGCAGCTTGAGTTGTGCCCAGAAACAAACCAGTGAAGTGAGTCCAGCAATGGTGTACAGTGGTCTCCAAAGTGCACTACTGAAAATGTCCAGCTGCCACATTTTGCACTCGTTGAATTTTGCAAACACTTTCCAAGGGCAGCCCCATGTAGAGGGCATTACAGTAATCTAAGTGGGAGTGATTTGGCGATGGGTCATGGTGACCAGAAGAACTTCCTTCTTGAGAAATTGTGGTCTTGTGAGCCATGGTCCAGTCCCTGGCCGCTCTGGCAATGTTGTGGAGATAAGCATATCTTTCTGCAAGTGTCACCTTTTTGTTCTGGACCATGGCCATAACCGGGGAACTTGGGAGCTCTGTGGCTTAGCCATGAGATGCGGCTTTCTTTACAGGTTTAAGGAATGGCACGAGACTGGGCCTCGGGAAGCAGCCCCATGTCCACACCAGCAGTGTGTGGATTAAGCCGCCCAAGATTGGTGCTCAAGCAGGCCGGCACCGTTGCTGACCCACCGTGCCCACTGTGGCCCAGCCCGCCCATTTTTGCAGTTCCAGGCAGGCGGTGGATTGATGGGTCACCAGACGTGGCTGGGCCGGACACACGGCTTGTGCAGGCCTGGACTAAAGATGCAGTGCGGTGACTGGGAGGCTGTGGTCAGCAGGCACGCCATCCGTGGCAACATCCCCGCTCGCTGCCTCCCTCCCTCCCTCCCTCCCTCCCTCCCTCCCTCCTCAAACGCAGCAGCAGCAGCAGCTGCAGAGTGTCGAGCAGTCCAGCTTGGCTGGAGGCCCCCCGTTGCCTGCTCTCTTGTTCACCTTGGGCAGCAGGAGGACAAAAGACACGGCCAAGGCGCAGTGGTAGAAGCTGTGGACGTAGGTGTAGTCCCATTCCTGGAATAAAAGGAAGAAGCGGTGGACGTTGATGTAAGCAAAGAGCTGCCTCTGGCGACGGGACACGCATTTCATTCTGAATGGGCCCAGTTTGCACTCCCTGAGCCAATATGCTGTCACACTTCATTATTTGCCAGTTTCCGATTCCACAATTTAAAAATGTGTTTTTAAAAATGTGCAAAAATGCCCATATTATGGCAAAGTGCACACAAAAATGCATACCGTGTTTCCCCGAAAATAAGACCAACCCCGAAAATAAGACCTAGTGTCTTATGACAATGTTCCAGAAGAAGATGACATGACTGTATTTGAATAGATGTACGGTATATTTTTGTACATGAATAAATGTAGACTGCTGTACATGAATAACTGTGGATTGTTGTACATTAAAAAAATAAGACCTACCCCAAAAATAAGACCTAGTGTGTTTTTTTGAGCCTATATATATATATATATATATATATATAAGACAGTGTCTTATTTTCGGGGAAACACGGTATATACGTGAAAATAATGCACAAGAACACATTACATTAAGAAAAAACTGCTTGCCTAAATATGTAGAATAGAGAAAAGGTGTGCAAAAAATACATACAAATACATGGGGGGGGTGTAGTAGTCTGAGGGGCAGAGTCAGCTGCCTGGCTGCTCCCTGCTGCTGAGGGACAGCCCCCCTCAGGAGAATGGAGAGGACAGACCCCCCCCCAGGGGTCCCTGGGAGGGGGCATGCCTCAGGGTGCCAGAGGGCGGGGCGCAATGTGTCCAGCCGTGACAGCTGTGCAGGTTTGCTTGCAGTCTTCACTGCATCCGCGCAAGGGCTCCCCCCCCCCCCGACAAGGGCGCGAAGCTGGGCCCATTTGTCCACGTGGACGATGCTGACGGCTTTGGTGAGGCAGAGTCATCTGCCACCCCCTCCCCCGGTCTGCTGCCTGTGGCCTTGCCATCTTTTCATGGAAAGAGCAAGGGTCCGGTTGACGGGAAGGGGGGTGCCACCTGGGAGGTCCTCTCTGAGCAGTGTGGCTGAGCGTCCTTAAGGACGCACAAGTGCCGTGTGCGGCCCGTGCCTGAGCTGGGTTGCCACAACGAGCAGACTCTCCCTTGCACACAGAGTGACTCAGTTGCAAAACACTTTTGGACCAGGCCTCCTTGCGAGGAATCTCAGGTCCTCTTCCCTAAAATGGTATCGTTGCTTCTAGACGGTTGGGGGTGGCAGTGGTTTCGTCCAAGAATCCGAAGCTTTGCTGGGACATGGAATGTGTTCTGGCCTTGACTCATCTCTTGCCAGGGACGTGAGTGTCTTCGCTGCATGGGGGTCGACTCCCGAACTGGCTTGCTCATTGAGCTGCTTCTGATCAGCAATGCCCCAGGCACCCACCCAGGCACGCTGGAGACATTGGCTCATTGACCACATGTGCTCATGGAATGAAAGTGCTTAGACTAGGGTGGCCACTTTTTCGTTTGCAAAAATGCTGGCACCTTGGGCTGCCGAGTTTCTTTTCCTCCATGGGAGAAAGGAGTTTTTTCAAACAGGGTAAAGTGCCCAGAGCATGTGCAAAGTGCATTTGCCTTGTGACACATATGGTTCCTATGTTCCATGCTCCCATGCTGCCAGCTGGGGTGGGGGCACCTGGCAAGGCGGCAACCTGAAGCCACTTGAATGCCAGACCAGAATTTTCAACATGACCGACTGTCCCTGTGACAGCCCTGATGACACCAGGCAATGCCGAAGGGTAGATTCAGTTCTTCCCTTATCCCCATCTGCACATTGTTTATTCATTTTTGTGCCTTTGTGTACTGCTTTTTAGGTATACAATCTCCCAAAGCAGTTTACATAACTTTGAAATGATACAGTGTCAGTGCAGATTAAGAAGACAGAACAGAAGAACATGGCAAAAGAGGGATGTTTTCCTCTCGCCTAGACTACTGTAATGTGCTCTACGTGGGGTTACCCTTGAAGATGGTTCAGAAGCTACAGCTGGTACAGAACGCGGCGACTCACCTGGTTAAAGGCAGCCGCCGGCGGGACCACATCACACCAGTGTTCAAGGAGCTGCACTGGCTACCAGTTGCTTGCCAAGCCGAATTCAAGGTGTTGGTTTTGACCTTTAAAACCCTATACGGCTCCGGTCCAGTCTATCTCAAGGAGCATCTCCAGCAACACCAAGTGGGCCGCTCAACAAGATCTGCCACAGACGGCCTTCTCCTTGTCCCTTCAGCCAGAGCAGCTAGACTGGTGGGGACAAGGAAGATGGCCTTTTCTGTGGCGGCCCCCTTACTGTGGAACTCTCTCCCGAGTGACCTCCGCCATGCCCCCTCTCTGCTGAGCTTCCGCCATTCATTAAAAACCTGGCTGTTCAGGCGGGAATATGGGGTGGGTTAAGATTTTTTTAAAAAAATTATAATGTTTTTAATGTATTTTATCTTGTTTTTAGCCTATGTACATCGCCCAGGGTGGCCGGTTGCCGGCCAGATGGGCGATTAATAAATGTAAATAAATAAATAAAATGTTGAAGCAGGCAGCCAAACCCATCCGTGGAATGCAAAAGTCTTCTCCACATCAGCACAATCTGTGCTCCTGCGCATGTTTAGGCAGGAAATCTCCCTTGTGCGTTGTCGTGTGTGTGTGTGTGTGTGTGTGTGTGTGTGTGTCCTTGCAGCAGCAGCATCCTTTAGCCAGGCTAGAAAGAGCACAAATATAATCACTGCTCAATGCGATCAGCACGTTCTGTGGTTCCTGAATTAAGTCTTTGGTTTCACCAAAGGAGGCGATGGAGACATTTGCACACAGTAAGAGGCTGAGAGGGAGAGCTGGAGGTGCTGCTGCTAAATGACACTTTCATGTTCTGCTAGAATGGGCAGTTATGCTCTACTTTGAAAAATGATCCTCAAGGATCTCAGAGAAGCAGTCGCTGTTTGCTTCCAAGGCAATGCACAGCAGAGGTAAGCTCAGCACATGCACAGGTGATGCCTGAACCAGCCATTTTTTAAACATTTCCACCTTCCTTTCTCAAAGTCTGTGTATATTTCATGGGTATGTCCTCTAGAAAGGTGTAGGGGTGTGTGTGTGTGTGTGTGTGAGAGAGAGAGAGAGAGATTTGGAGGACTGCTAACTGGTTCTGGGAGTTGTGAGCATTTTATGCTGATGCTGCTTTGTCAACTACTTACTCTGGCTCTCAGGTTGCTTCCAGGTGAGGTTTTTATGATGCATCACCCCGCCTCGTTCACAAAGGTTTATGGGGGTCTCCTACTCGTGACCCTCCCGTGTTTTCTTACCACTGCTTCTGTCTTTTTCCTTAACGCAGAAAATCCATTAAGGAGAAAAAGGCAGAACAGCTGCACAAGGGCCTTTGGAGCGGGTGCAAGGAGCCCTCCGTCCGTCCCTCCATCGGGAGCACCCTCCGCCCCCATCTCCAGGTCCAGTTCTCAAAGGGCTCATTTTGATTTTTGAAGCCCTCCACCACAGCTTGGGACCAGGGTGCCTCTCTCCGCATGCGCCTCCCAGGCCCCCAATATCTTCTTCTAAGATCCCGCTCCAAGCGCTGGCGCCTGACTCGTAACTCGTGGGCAGCTGCAGTCGCGGACTGCTCTCTCCACACGCAGGACCGGTGCAAGGCAGTTTGGTGCCCTAGGCAAGATCAGATATTTAGCGCCCCCCCTTCCCACTTGAGAGCACTGTATTTTTTTTCAAGGCGTTTCGGTGCCCCCTTTAGCCCTGCGCCCTAGGCAACTGCCTAGTTGGCCTAATGGTAGCACCGGCCCTGTCCACACGAAGACTTGCCTGTTGCCCACCCTGATGTCACTTCAACATCAGGAAAATACTTTTTAATTTTTTAAAATTAAAGGCATTTTAAATCATTCTAACTTTTTTATTCATTTTGATCCATTATTTAATAATGCTACTTTTATATTGTATTGTTGATTATGTGGTTTTAATATACGGTGTTGTATTTTAATGGTTTATTGTGTTTTGACTGTGTAGTCACCCTAAGAATGTGTTGAAGGCCTCGCCACAAAGACATTTTGATGATGTTTGAGGAAAGGCACCTGAGCTGCAGCCCTTGTTTGGCGAGAGGTGGGCCTCGTGGGTCTCAGCTGCCAGCCACCAGGCCGGGGGGCACCCATCTTTGCTTCGCTGAGTGAAGCACCTTCCCTGCAAGGAACGGCCACACAGTCGGTGAGAAAAATACAGCTTACCAGGAGAATCCTACCCCCACCCTTCATGCTACTGGAAGCTGACAGGCAGGACAGGCGAGAGCAAGTCTTTGCACAGAGCATCACCGTAGGGTGAGGAGGGCTGGGGCTTAGATCCCCTGTGAAGGGGGATTAGACACATTCACAAGGAGGAGGAGGAGCCTCTCTTCATCCAAGCAGGCCAGCCCACCCTTCCAGGAGAAGATCAGAGATGTTGGACACCTTCTCTTTCGCTGACCTGGCATTCAGGGCACGGCAGTGAAGCCCCAGAGTTATTGAGGCGGGGGGGGTGAGACAAAGGGGGAGACGGTGCATATTTCTCTACCACACTTCCGCCCCCCCCCACCTCCATAACACCCCTTGCCTGACATACTCACCTTGATAGTGGCCCCCTCTCCCTTCTGCCGCTCACACACGCGCGCCCTGGTCCCCAAAGACTTGCAACCCCCCACATCACTTTACTAGTCCAGCACAACATTATCCACCCCCACCCCCCAAAAAACAATGAACTCAGGTTGGAGGCACCTGGTTGGTCCCTTCTGGAAACAGGATGCTTTGCTGGGTGGACTTGTGCTTGGACCTGGCAGGGGGTGGTTCTCATATTTATGTCTTTATTGGGCAAACATACCTCAAAAAAGAACCTCAGCATCAAAGCCAGGGCCCCAAAGCAGAAGCCAGGCCCAATTTGCTGTGTGTAGACGCTCTTGTCTGGATAGAGCCCTTTTTTCTCTTTCATCTTTTGCAACTGGAAAGAAAGAGTCAAGAGGAGGCAGAGATCGGAATGGGTTTCCATTCACAACAGCCATCTGTAAACAGAACCCACGGGGGGACGGTGAACTCTGTCACTCACCCCTGAAACATTGCCCAGACCTTTTGGGGTTTTGCCAAAACGAAATGTCCAAAATCTAGAACTGAGGCAAATGTTCTCTGGTGAGAACTTCCAGTTTGAACTGGGCAGGGGCTAAACTGCCCTCTTTCTTTTACTGGCATTCCTGCTTTGCTGCTGCTCCCAGTTTAGCTTGGCGGTGCCCCTCTCTGCGACCCACCCACCCCCCGACACACACACACCCCGACCTCAATGTCATGGAGTGTTACTCATTCCTTTTAGGGAGGGAGGGAGGGAGGAAAGGGCGCCTGGGAGATGCACGCCCCCCTGTCTACTACCAGCGAAGGGAGGGGCCCATCCCGGGAGGGAGGCGCTTCACCTTGGTCTCTCACCACATTCCTTGGGCTTGGCCTTTGCTGTGGCATTGCTTGTTCATACAATGTGGCCAAAATGGGGGCCTTACCCATTTCACAGTGATCATGAGAACAGCCGTCCCAATCGGTCCCGAGTAGACACCGTATCCCCATCGGTCATGGTAGATCCTGACAGCAATGGTCAGCACTCCAAACATCACAAAGGTGGATCGTTTTGGTTCGTCCAACTCTGCCAGGGCTGCGTAATGGAGACCACAGAGGTGTATGGTATAATTTTGAATGCCAAGAATTATCATTATAGCTTCAAGGGTTCCTTGGTTAAGAGGTATGACCTTTAAACTGTTTGTGTGTATATACATAAACCTAATTACATTTCAAGAAGCTCAAAACACTTGGTTTTTCCTGGTCTTAGAGGAGCTCACGAATGCAAAGTTTGGGAGCCTCTGGTCTAGTTGTAAAGGGAAGCATTAATTACTTTCTGAGTTAAAAGCACATTGAGGAGAGTTTCTCCTCTTATCTTTCTACCTCTGGTTCTTTTGGTTGTCCGAAGGTGTTTTTAAATTTGGCTTCAGACTGGGCCAGTTGATCTTTGGGATCAGGCAAATGCTTGCAGTCTGCAAACTCACACTTACTCAAGAGGCTCTGAGTTATCGGAGGCTGTTGTTGAGGATGGGGTAATCTCCAATGAAAGTTATGGTTCCCCGTGGGCTCAGTGCGTTCCTAGCTTGCAACAGCTGCGGCGTGACTGTCCTGGATTTGCAGTCCCGGGAAAGGAGCCCACGATGGGCTGCATTCACACACGAGTATATCCAGCACTTTGCAAGTGTCAAGGGGAGAGGTTTTATCCACGTCCCGGACACCACACCTTCTGTGTCCTTGGATCACATTGTTTATCACATGTTTTGTGACTAAGGAATAACAACATCCAGTTTTAATTCCCACTGCATGCCTGCTGAATTAACTTTTTCAAATAGACCTGTTAGGGACTGGTTTGAGGGTCCATATAACAAATAGATGAACCCCGGCCCTAAGAATAATCATGCTGTTTCGTGTAACACTAAGAGGGAACTGTGTGTTCTGACAGGTGCAGCTCTGGCAGGTGCCCAACGGCCATGTGTGGTGTTGGTGAGGAACGCCGGGGGCTGCACACGGGTGCATACATGCACACACACACACACACACACACACACACACACACACACACACTTCACCCCAACACACACACCCTCTCATGACAGCTAGCAGCACACCCACTGCCCTCAAAATTCTCCCCCCATGCAAAAACGAGGAGGCAGTTTCACCTCCTTATTTGCCTTGCACCCACACAAAGCATTCAAAACGTTCACCCTCAAACTCACTAAGTAACAATAGTGGTACGTTGTTATAGAGCATTATCTGTGCCTGCACTGTGCCATATAGAGGAACATAAGCCAGAGAGAGGCCGAGGAGACTCTCCTGGAAATCTTCCCTTTTTCTGCCCTGCCATCTTGCTGGCCTTCCTCTGCTTCAGCTACAGACAGTCCTTTGTTCCCCAAATGCAGCATCACAGCCTTAACGCCCCTCCCAAAGGAAGACTTGTTCTTACCCATCAGTGACACCCACATGGACAAAGCCGTCCCAAAGATGCTGAAGTACTCCAGGATGTCATATTGCATGAAGCACAGGATAGATAAACCAGGGCCGTTGCACGCGTGGTACATCTGTGAGGAAATAGTGCTTGGTTTATCTAATTCAGTGATCGAAGACCGAGATTTCTATCCTGCCTTTCTATAAAAATGCATTCAAGGAGACAAACAGGTATCAACCAAAGTAATAAATATGATTGCATGGCAAATGGCCTTCTTCAGGGCGTTCCATTATCTTGGTGCCACCACAGAAACAGGGTGGGGGTGTGAAAGTGTTCACCTGGCGCCTAAAGGATGTCCCTTCCATGGGGATGGGTGACCCTTCAGCTGTCCGGTCCGCATGGCACTGGGGGCTTTAAAGGCACTTCCATTGTCTTTGGGTCCCTACGCAAATTTATTGAGTCAGACAAAGGCAACCCTTTGAAAGTTCCATGTCCTTGTGTGCTTCCAGTGCCTTCACATCCTCTGTTGTCTTGCCTGCTGCTGTAAATATTTATGCTCTGATCCAGCTAAGTAAACAAACAGGAATTGCTGGTTGCACCACAATGTATCTCCCCATTGCAATGCGGGAAGGAGCATCCCACTGAAGGCAAAGCATGAGGAACAGGCCTCAACAACTGGGCATTTGGGCACACATCGAATCTGTGATTCCAAGCTGCTTAATCTAATAACATATGCAAAAAGGAGAGGTCCCTGCCCCAGGGAGCTTACAGTCTGAAGCCCCCATCCAGCTCAGAAGTTGTGTGGCAGTCCTTCACTCACCATCCTTCATGTATTTATTTATTTATTTATTTATTATATTTATACCCCGCCTTTTTTCCTGCAAGGAACCCAAGGCGGCTTACATAATCCTCCTCCTCCTCCTCTCCATTTTATCCTCGCAACAACCCTGTGAAGTAGGTGAGGCTGAGAGTCAGTGACTGGTCCAAAGTCACCCAGTGAGTTTCATGGCCGAGCGGGGACTAGAACCTGGATCTCCCGAGTCCCAATCCAACGCTCTCACCACTAGGCCACACTGTCTCTCCCTGCAGGAAGCTCCCCGCAGTCAAGGACCTGGTGTACTTCTGTTTCTGGGTGCAGCTCCAAGTACACAGGTGGTACTGCATCAGTAGCCATTTCACACCTCAGGCCTCCATCCAGCACGAAACGTGTCTGCATAAACCCCAACCCTCCAAGCAGGGTTTGCCTTCCATCCCCACACAGAGATTTGTCCGTCCTGGGTTGCCTTTGCTAGGCCAGCCTCATGTCTTTGAGTTGAATGGAGAAACCTGGACATGCAAAGCAGAGAGCTGGTGTGTGTGTGTGTGTGTGTGTGTGAGCAGATGTTTCTGGCTGTGGCAGGAGCCCTTGTCTGAGGTGGCCCACGTGCTTCCACTGTTCTGGAGAATTTCCTGTTGGGGAGAAGCTGCAGCAGCAGGACTGTGGAAGGATTGCAGAGGCAGTGCTGGGGCTGGCTTCCCCTGGGCGCCCGGCAGCAGCAGCAGCGGCGGCGGCAGCAACAGCAGCAGCGGGGCCTGGCTGAAGGACCCAGAGCAGCTGCGCGTCTCTCTTTCTCCCCACCCTAAAGTCTGTTCGTCTTCGTACCCACCCCCCAGAGGCCCAGCTGGAACTGATAGCAAATTTCCTAAAGGCCCCTGTCAGTGTGAAATATGAAATCACTGAGATAAGTGAAATATGTGGTGAGGCGCTGAGAGCAAAGAGGCAGAGCTCCGAAGTCTGAGATTCCGATCCTGCCTCAGCTGTAACCACCCGAGGCCTTGGGCAAGCTGCTCGCTCTCAGCCTCCACCTTCCCATCTGGAATATGGGGACAACACCTTGCAAGGATGCTCTCAGGATTACAAGAGGATATTATATATGTGGTGCTTTGGACACTCTCCAGTGCTAAGCATGATTTAAAAGTTCCACACCAGTGCAAACTATGTATCACAATATTAAACATTAAAATGGTTGATGTTTAAATACAGATATAGAGTAGAGGTCTTCCTGGGACATTGGGCTGTTTTGTGGGTTTTTCTCTTCATAAACAGGGCTGCCGATTGCTTGTGTAATTATTAGGTAATTACTTAGTCATCTTCCTTTCAATGTATTCATTAACTGAAGAAGTCAATTTGCATATCACACAAACCTCAGTTTAGCTGCCATTTTGAAACACTAAGCCAATAAACAACTGGAGAAGAAAAGAGGCCACTCCTTGTGGGAAGAAAAGGGCCCTTGCCCATTTCCATTTCATGGCCTATGCCAGGAACGCCCCAGAAATTAATAAGGGTCGTCGTTAACTCACAGCATCGTTGATTAAAATTAACTTTTCGTGCACAAAAGGGGGGGGATATTTTCCCCCAGTGCACACCTACTCAGATGAATGACAGCTTCTGCGTCCCCTACCTTTTGCTTCCGGTGCAAACAGAACCTTGAAGTATCAACATTTTTTGATCACAATGTTCTTCGCATTCATGGTCATTGTGCCTCTCACTTGCGTCACCGAATTCAGCTTGGCGGAAGGATTCATTCCTAATGGCTTTTATTGCTTTTTTCCTCTGGGTAAAGGATTTTGCTGTCCACTCTCATCTTGGGGGCCCTCACAACAACTTTTCACGTCAGCTGCTCCAGTGATGATCTCCAGCTGAACCGGACTTGGTACTGGGAACATTGTCCATTGTCCACAGGGTGGCCATATCAGTTTGTTGCAGCAAAAATAAAAAGCTGTGTGTGTCACCTTTATAGACGAAGAGATTTATTATGGCAGAAGCTTTCCCCAGATGAAAGAAGTGTTATCCTCAGCTGAGGGGGGTGTCAACAATTGGGTCAAAAGGCTACAAAACAGAAGCGCACCTCCCAAGCGTGACATTTCCATGCAAAGCTAAAAAGTACACAAGGCGAGCAGGTAAAAGGCCACCCTCGTTCCCCCTCCCCGACCCCCCTTTGTTACAGAGAATTCTCGTAAGAGCATCACTGGAAAGCAGGGGGAGGGTGGTGGGAAGTGGGGGTGCAGCTCTTACCGAAACAAAGAACATGGTGAAGAAGTAGACCATAGCCTCCATGTGGAATTGCCGCTTGGCCGCGATGCTGATGGTCGGGAGGAAAGCCAGGCTGCTGAGGGTTGGCAGTAGCAGCTTGGCAACGAGGGAACCCATTGGAAGAAGAGACCTCGCTGGGAGCAGGCAGTTTGGAAGGAGGCGGAGGTGGCGGCGGAGGAGGAGAGAGCCTCCCCCCAAATGGCAGAGAGGCAGCAGCAGCAGCAGCAGCAGCAGAGGCCCAAGCTGTGTCCGCTGGGTCTGCGTACTCTGAAGACAGCTGGGGCAGACGGGCACTCAAGTTTAAATGGCCAAGTGTTGGCTTAACCACGGTGTGACGTCAGCAGAGGCAGGTGCTGGATGGCCGCGGGTGGGACGGTGCGCAGCTGCCGGCTGCCGCTTGACACCGGCTGTCCTTGCGGGGTCGCAAGCCATCCCGAAGGCCAGGGGAACAAATGGCCCATTGAGGGCCCCGGAACGCCTCCCCTTCCGCGTTCTGTGTGCTGGCAAAGAGATTGGCGGAGGGAGGCCACGCTTGTGCCTTGCTAGGGGCCCAGGGGCGAGGTCCACACCGCTTTGCCCTGCGGCACAGACCGAAGCCGGCCTCTGCTGCAGTCAAGGGTCCCGTGACCTTCGGTGGTCACTGCTGCTGCTGCTGCTGCTGCTGGATAACCGGGGCCGGAAAGCGTTGCTGATCTCCTGCCATTTGCCCAGAGATCCTGAGATGCCCAGCGCCGTGTACAGCGGTGTTGGAAGCCCCACTATGCAGAGTGCAGAGAGCAAGCCCCCCGGCACATGTCCCTCTTCATTTTCTTATGCTTTTTAAAAAAGAAAACTGCTTTATTACAAGCCTCCTGCTTTCCTCCTTCCTTGGGACTAATATCTTCTCCTTGGAACCTTGTGCAGATTCTTAGCGTCTTTTTCAAGACAGCTGTTCAGATGAAGCAGGAAGAAGGAATGCGAGACAGGCTGAAGCAACTGGCCCTGTGGTTTTGGGCTCCAGCAGAGTCCTGATGAGATGAGCTACTGTCTGTGTCTGCCTGGATTGACAGAGGGCCGGCACCCTGTCCTCTGTGCAGTCTGCTTTCTTTCTGCACTAGTCCGTCAGGTCTGGGGATCTGTTCTGCCCACATTTCCCTGCCCTCGCTGCCCCCAGAACAAATCAGGTGGCTTGGAGGTCTCAAGTCAACCATATGAAAAGTCGTGAGGGTGTTTTTCTGGGGCTGCCTGATGGGACACACAAATTGAGCACCCCAAGATCCAGGGGCGTGACCGATGCTCCGTCCAGCCACGGCAGCTGGGCGGCATTCCTCCTCGGCAGTGTGGCGCAGCAGCTGCAGCCAGAGGTCATGGGTGTCTGCTTGTGGTGGTGCGGGGCAGAGGCCAGGGAATGAATGAGTCGGGTCAGCAGGTGACCCGCGAGCCGGAGAAGAGCAAGGTGAGCAGGGGGCACGCAGGGCAGGTGCCTGGGAGCCGGTCCTCAGAGACCGCTCCAGCCCCTGGTGCCTGCGCTGAAGTCTTTTCGGACTGAGCCTTTGGAGTCCCTCCCAGAACGCTGCTGCAGCCCATCAGAGCCACCTACACACGAGGAGAGCCACGGTCACGTGTATGCCTTTACTCACGAGAAGTCCCTATGCCTCAGGCAGGCTCTTCGGTCCCTGGTAGCTACCTGAGCCGGCAGCGCTAGGCACCTGTGCTGCCTGGGGCCAGGGGTCGCTCAGCCTCTGAGCCTGGGTGGGGCAGCATGTGTCAGGAGGGGGAGGTGTGATGGCTGCCTCCCCCGAGGGCGCAGGGTCCCCCTGGTCATCGCTTCGTGGTCCCCCTCTTCTGCGATGTTCGGCTCGGGGCTCTCCAGGCCATCCTCTGATGAGGAGACCTCCTTCAGAGGGGTCCTGCAAAGGGACACTCAAGCCTGAAAATGCAGAGGCCGGGCGCAAGCTCCAGCTGGAGCCACACTCAGGACCCTCGCCTCACTTGCATTGGGGCTGCCTTCTGGGGGCGGGGGGAGCTTGCATGCATACATATTTCTCATAACACTTCAAATGATTATCTAAGTAATCCTTGCAACAACCCTGTAAGGTAGGCCACTGTTGTTCTCCCGTTGGACAGATGGGGATGAGTGTGTGAGCCTGCCAAGGGCCACCTACTGAATCCACAGCAAAGGTGAGTTTTGAACCTGGGGGGGGGAGGGGAGGACATCCCACTTAGCTGTGGTGCGATTGTAATTCATGAATGCAGAAGCATTATAGGACAATACTGATAAAGTATACATTTGTTTACTATATTTACTTTTTATTCAAAACACGTTTTGCCGCCCTTCAGCATTAAACAGAAATGGCAGATAAAACTTCCACTTTAACAATGGCAGTATTGTCAACACTGAACCAACTTTATCCTCTGTCTTTTCCTCCAAGCAAAGGGATCTGTGGCGTAGCCAGTGTGGCGTAGTGGTTAGGGTGTTGGACTAGGACTCGGGAGATCCGGGTTCTAGTCCCCGCTCGGCCATGAAACTCACTGGGTGACTTTGGACCAGTCACTGACTCTCAGCCTAACCTCCCTCACAGGGTTGTTGTGAGGATAAAATGGAGAGGAGGAGGAGGATAATGTAAGCCGCCTTAGGTTCCTTGCAGGAAAAAAGGCAGGGTATAAATATAATAAATAAATAAATAAAAATAATAAATCTGTAGCTTTGGCGTCCTGCTTGGCCCATTTCATTATTCAGAACAATGGTCGCTTACTGTGCAGAAGCGGCAGCCTGTTGGCTGAGTCTTGCTGTGTTGGTTCCTCAGGAACAGTAGATCGGAGACGGGTGCTGCACCCTAACGGGGGCTCCCGCTGCCCGACCATCGTGGGCAGCCAAAGTGGTCCCAGCAGCCAGGCGGGCTTGTTTCCAGAGGAGGCCTCTGCTCCCTCCTGGGGGGGCTGCCTGCCCTGCTCCCCCACGCCAGCTCTGCCTTGTGGCAAAGGTCTGGTCCTCCTGGAAGGGTGAGGGTTAGCGCCAGTGCGAGCGGCTGCACTGCTGACTTCTTGATGCTTTGTTTGTTTGTTTATTGCCTCCGCCTCTTTGAGTTATGTCTATAACCGAAAGCAGGTTGCAAACGTTAGAAATAAATAATAATAAATAGTGCAACATTGAGGCTGCTGCCTTTGCGGGAGGATCAGGGGAAGATGGGCAGAACTAAGCAGTGCTGCACAACGCCGCAGGATCTTCTCCTGAGAAAGCCTGTGCAGGGAAGCGCCACACGCCGCCCCAGTGAATTTGGCCCCCTGTTAATCTGTGGGTGGCAGCAGCAATGGGGTGTCATTTGTACTTTCTGCTGGAGGCCTCCAACCTCCCTCTCTCTTGGCTGAGCAGGCCTTGCTGGCAAAGAAGGGAGCTCCACCGGTTGATGGATGTGGTTAAGAGCCAATTCGTTCTGGAGAGTGGATTTTTTTCCTCCAGAGCAATAAAAACACGATAGTTCTCAGAAGCTAGGAAACATTCCACAGGGCTTTATTTATATATATAAAAAAACACCACCTCACAGCTGTGGACCTGGACACAGTGCTGTGATGGAGCCGTGGAGGAAAGGGGTGGAAAAAACCTAGCAGGTCTGAGCACATGTTCTAGCAATTACTGAAAATGGGTCACTTAAAACGTTGCTAGCCCTGGGGGGAAGCAGGTGGCTGGGAAAAGGCTGTGGGACTGTGGGACTGTGGCAAGCCTTTGGATGCATGCGGCTTTTCAGGGAGCTGCTGCAGGTGGCCGAGGGAAGGTGTGAGCTGGCCCTTTCCCGGCTCCCATCGAGGCTTCACAAACTGGCAGGGCCTCCTTTGAGGGGGGGGGGGTTGTCTCTCCATAGCACACGCTTTGCACATTGCACGGACAGGTGAGGCCCCCTCAGGTGCCGCTGCCTGACACCTGAGGAAGTGGCTACTTTACAGGAAACTGCAGGTCATAAAGCCCAAACAGGTTTATCAAAGGAAAGTCTGCCTTCAGAGGCTACCATTTTGCATAGGGAACCAGCGACTGACCCACATTTGCTCCTGTGGGGCCCCAGATGCAGGCTTGCGACAGGAATTACACGTCTGGAATCCTGCAGGGAGGATTTGAGCAGACCCCCCAATTTGGGGGAAGAGTCTTCCCCACCAGGCAGGCCCCTCTGCTCCAAGTTGGAGCCCCCTTCCTGCAGCCTTGAATCCAGTTGATCCTACTGAGGGTTCATCCCATGGGTTTGGGTGCCACGTCACCATTTGCCCTGGATCGGCGAGGCAGTAAAGTCCAGAAGCTATTTGTGGAGAAAAAGTGTCAGAGTTTCCTGCACCACACACACACACACACACACACACACATGTAAGCAAGTATAATCTCAGCTGGGGGCTGGGAAATGCAAAATGTACATAGTTTCTCTGATGGCTCCTGAGTCTCCCATGTCTTTGATGGCCGGTGCCACAGCTATTTGCATGCAAATGTGGCAAAGAGCCACCCCTCCCCTGCCTGGCCCAGGTGAAGTTCATCCTGATTGGCTAAAGACACCTAGGCTACTGAAAGGAGGGGTGGGGGGGAGAATCTATACTGCTGCTGTGGCTTCTGGTTTGCGTTGTTGTCTGCACACTTCGCGCGGGGGAGGGTTTTTGCTAAGGCAAACCCTGAGAAGACCAACCCCTAGGCAAAGACGAGTAAGTGCCGCCTAGGTATTTATATGGTAAAGGAACTAGTTTTGTTATTTTGTAGCTCTACTGTATGTACCAAAGTGTCTCCCCACCTTGCTCCCTCTTCCCTCATTCCCCACCTTTTATTGTAATCTGTTTACCTTGAATAAACTTTCCTGGTTTTACCCCAGACGGCGTGCATGGTTCCTCTGTGGTTCAGTGCTAAATCCAGTGTATAGACCAAGGGCAAGGCCCTGAGAGAATCAATCAAGTCAAGACGGCAGAGCTAAGGCTGGCAGTTTTGCACCTTTGATCTCTGGTCTTGAGTAAAGGATCGGTTGGCAGTCCTTCACATTATTCATAATCCTTTGTGGGAAGAAATACATGAAGTGTAAGACCTCTTTCAACACAGAAAAATTAGGATGCACTGAAATACACCCCACCCCCCCGTCGCTCTATTTTGCTGCCACAGTCATGGGGCTTCAGCAGGGTTTTTTTGTGGAGGAGGGGCTTACTAAGAGCAGCACCCCTTGGGATATGCCGGTTAGCAGCTGAGCTTTTATTTCCAGAAGCCCCCTTCCAAATAGCACTATGCTGTCCCATAAGGATGTTCTGAGGAGGGCTTCTGGGAAACGGGAATGGCTACCACCTGCTTGTGGCCCTGGAAGCAGCACGGGCACGGTTGCTGCTGCAGCTGGAGCAGCGAGATGAGCGGCGAGAATGCCGGACTCGATCGCGGGATCAATGCCACGCCCCCAGTCTGGACTACGAGGTGAAGAATGTCTCATCTCCTGACTCGTCTAGAAATCTGTGGGTCCTGGACGCTGCCTGTGCCAAGTGTCAGCTTTCTGGGTAACACTCATTTCAACAGGGACACTGATAAATATCTCTCTTCCAAACTTCCCCACCAAACTTCAGCTTTCTGAGTGGCCTGGGCATTTTGGGGTTCACTTCTTTTGGCTTGCACATCTCTCAGTTCTCAAGTAGACTGGGGGTGCCATGTCCCAAGAATCCTGGGAAGCACCCCAACAATCTGATATCTCCTGTGAGTGAGCCGTGTGTGTGTGTGCAGAGTTCTATGGGTTTCCTGTCAGAGTTCTGTGAGTAGAGCTATTTTGCCTCTTAAGACCTGACAAAAGGCTGTAGATAGGCCATAATATTCAGGTGAGGTGTCTTAATGGGAGCTAAGGTTGCCCTAGATGGCAAGGGTGGAGGTGACTCATCCTGATTCCCCTGCTAGCCAGGGAGGTAGCCCGGTCCAGGCAAAAGGAAACCAGAGGACACCAGACTAGCCTTCACAGGCTCTGAGTCAGACAGAGGTGAGAGCGGAGTCAGAGAGCTGAGGACCATCTTTAGGCTGTAGCCTGCTGTGCCCCCCCCCGCCCTGCCCCGATGGGGGAGCAGTGAACTTTGGGCCATTGGTCAGTGTGTGTGGCGCTGGACGTCCACCTCTGCTCAAGCATTTGTGTATTTGTAAATGTACACAAATATTACAGAATGCCACAAGCCTCCTCTGACCGCCTTCCCAAAGAAACCAAGCCCAGGCAAGCGCTGGAACCTCCGAAACTTCTCACTGCTCAGGCTCGCTTGTGGCTTCCACTCTTGCAAGGCCCCTTCCCTGCCCCCGCCCCGCTGCACCTCTGCCCTCCTTTTTATTTTATTAGCAGAGCAAACAGGCACGTGCAACATGTGGCCACCCTGAATGGAGCATTGGCAGAACACCTGCCCCACCCCACGTGGTTTTGGGCATGCCCAGTACTAACGTTCCCTCCTGATTGCCGTTCCCTTGTGCTTTGCCCGGGCCTTTGATTCTGCAGCCTTCCTGCCTTCTTTTTTCCTCCCTGGCGCCTACTGAAGTCACAGGCTCCCCTTCTGGCGCTCTGAAAGCCGATCTACACGTTACACCACATGATGTGGTAGAATCCTGGATGGTATCACTTCAGACTACAGGGGGGCGCGATTGTATTTTAGTGCTCGTCCATGCAAAAACACCTACTTGCATGTAGCCAATGAGCGAATCAAGAAGTATGGTTACGTAAAACCCGTTTCCTGCAAGGAGGGTCATGTATGAAACAGCACAGCCAGAATTCTCTCTCGTGCCATGTGAACATCATCATTATCTTTATTACCGATGTTCAAGCAATGAGTGCCGATGCTTATGTAGCCAAACAGCGCTGCAGGCTGGAGAAACCCCAAGGATGCAGAAGTGTAGAAAATCTATAGGGAAAAAGCCTAAGGGGGGACCCCCACCTCCCAAACAGTCCAACAGTGTACTCAGTGGCTATGAGGAGCTGAGCAACTCTCAGGGGGAGTGGAAAGCTGGGAAGGAGAGGGGGTGGAATGGAGCTTCGTGCAAGAGAGCCCAACAGGTGCACTCTGCACTGCAACATTTTGTTGCAGGCCCCACATGCTTTGCCGCATCAGCCTAAAATCAGCTCTCAGGCACGCCTTCAGACCGCCTCAAACTCTTCTGTTGTGGCCCAAGGGCATCCCCAGATGAGGCAGGAGCCTCCCCACACCTCCCTCCTCCCGTCCAGGCACAAGTGGTGCGATGGTGTCACCATGCCCTGTGCCTGCGTGGCTCCGTGGTGGGCAGCCCCACGAGGCGAGGCTGTGGCCGGGCAGTGCATAGCGCAAGGGCATCATGTTGCACGGTGGTTTTGACCTCATTGCTGTTGTTGCTGCTGTTACGGAGGAGAGGAAAGAGGGCTGGCTTGGGGAAGCAGCGGGTGCCAGTCAGATGTAGTCCTGACTCTGGACGATCGCCCAAGTGATCCAGCTTCCAGTGGACGGTCGCTAAATGGAGCTTCCCAGACAAGTAACGGGGGGGCGGGGTCCACACGTGTCCTGCTTGTGAGTTTCTGGCAGGAAACAGGATGCTGGACAGAAGAGGCAGGCCTTGCCTTGACCCAGCAGGGCAGTTCACATTTCACTGGGTTTTAGCCTAGGCTCTTACATATCCCTCCCCCCAAGGAGAAGAGTTTATATGGGAGGAGAGTTTTCTCTGGTTGTTCTAGTCCTTTTCTTACCTCCTTATCTATGCACCTGCTGCAAGATAAGAGGCCTCTGTGAATGCAGCATTTTCTGCCAGGTGACTAATGTCTCCTGAGCTTTGTGCCTCTTTTCTGCTACATTCGGAGCTGAAAATGTGCATTGCCTACAGAGACAAACTTGACCCCCAGGGGCTACAATTTCCTGCCCAGTTGTTTAGCTCTTTGGAATTAATTTCAAGGCTGTGATTGCCATTTGGGTTTCTCCTTGCTCAGTGCCAAACCAACAGACTCCGATGTCAGGCGATCTAAGGATAGCTTTCTCATCTCGAAGTCTCTGTGGTCTCTCCATTTCTGGACAACTCATCTCTTCTGAGTGTCTGTCCTGCACCAGGCACCCGATCCTGGTTCCCAGATCCTTAAGAATTGTTTCAAGTAACACAAAAGGGAAAGCTAGGATTGGACTAGCAAAGAAACATTTAAATTGCCTGTTCAGTATTCAGTTTGTTGGTTTGCATAGCTTTGCCAAATGTCAAGTACGTATTTTATCTGTCAGTTCATATTTTTGCCTTGGCCTCACTACCAGGTATTCTGTTGAACCAGCCAGATATTTTGAACCAGATATTATATTTTCCCCTGATCTTCCAGGCCCTTGACTTATCCCAAAGTGTGTTGCCCCCCCCTTGTTGAAAGACGGCTCTTGGCTCCACCCACCAGAAAGATTTGTTGACATCGGCAACCCTGTTTGTGATATCCTATGGCACCATTCAACAATTTTGTATTGGTTAGATTTAAAATATTCTATTGATTTGATACAATGTTAATTTTTTTTTAAAAAAAATGTTTTTTGCTGTTTTGTTGTGCATTCTGAGTCACTCTGAGCAGCATATGGACTCAAATAATTGGAAATGAAATTTGATAACAAGCTGAGGACAAGATGCTATGTTTTAGCTTTGATGGTTTTTTGTTTTTGTTTTTACTTTGCCCAGGTGTCATCTGTGGCCAGAAGGGCCTTGCCAGTGAGGCTGGCATGCCATTCGTGGAGAATGGAGAGCTGGCCAGAATGACACAGGCCTTGGTTACACCACACCTGGATTGCTGCAATGCACCTAGCCCGGCTGAGCTACCAGAATGAAACTTGGTAGCGGATGCAGGGCCTGTTTCTCTGTTTCAAGTTAGAATATGGGCTCCATCTATCCATAAAGGCCTTCTGAACTAACCCTGCTGGGTGGGGAGAGAGCTGTCTCTCTTTTGAACCTGAAAGATAGCAAGCCAGATCCGGAACATGAATTAACCCAGCCATTAAAAACTGAACTGCTGCACCTAGGGAAAGGAAACCAAATGCAGAGTTACAGAATGGGGGACACTTGGCTCAACAATACCACAAGTGAGAAGGATCTTCGAATTGTTGTAGATCACAAACTGAATATGAGCCAGCAATGCGATGTGGCTGCAAAGAAGGCAAATGCTATTTTGGGCTGCATTAATAGAAGTATAGCTTCTAAATCGCGTGAAGTGATAATTCCCCTTTACTCAGCACTGGTTAGGCCTCATCTTGAGTACTGCGTCCAGTTCTGGGCACCTCACTTTAAGAAGGACATAGACAAACTGGAGAGGGTTCAGAGGAGGGCAACAACTAGGATGATCAAGGGACTGGAAACAAGGCCCTATGAGGAGAGACTGAAAGAACTGGGCATGTTTAGCCTTCAGAAGAGGAGACTGAGGGGAGATATGATCGCACTCTTCCAGTACTTGAAGGGTTGTCACACAGAAGAGGGCCAGGATCTCCTCTCGATCATCCCAGTTTGCAGGACACGGAATAATGGGCTCAAGTTACAGGAACCAAGATTCCACCTAAACATCAGGAAAAATTTCCTGACTGTCAGAGCAATAAGACAATGGAACCAACTGCCTAGAGAGGTGGTAGGCTCTCCCACTCTGGAGGCATTCAAGGTGCAGCTGGACAGCCATCTGTCGGGGATGCTTTGACCTGGATTCCTGCATTGAGCAGGGGGTTGGACTCGATGGCCTTGTAGGCCCCTTCCAACTCTACTTTTCTATGATTCTATGAATGCTACGTTTTGTTTTCATGTTGTTTAAGCATATTTTTAAGAACAGTGTCATGCAGTGAGAAACCCTTACCCACTGGGTACCTTGGAAAGTTTGCCTTTCCAGTGAGCAACATGGCCAGCTGTGCACAAACATTTCTTCAGGTGAACACCACGTTTTCCAGTCTGAGCAGGGGGGGGGGAGGAGAGGCACATGTTGCTGCGGAGAGCGAGGCAGATAGAGGCCACCTTCCAAACATACTCCTCTGGGGTGTCCACCCTCAGCCTTGTTCTGTGGGGAGACTCTTGTAATGCTACCCTAGACACATTTCTGGGTACGGGGGCAGTGCTTGTGCCCTGGGTTTCAGGGCACACTCGTGGAAGTGTGCCTTGAATGTGAAAGCCTAAGTCTCTCTACATCAGGTTCTTCTTGCCATAGTCTAGAGGATTGGATGCCGGATTGCGTACCATATGGGACTCTCTTGATTCCCCGTGATCCCGTAATACATGCTTCTGGTGCATATTCTCCACCTGTGCTAAACTCATCTCACGACTGTACCTTGATATCACATCAGATAATGAGGATGAAAAATCCTCAGCTTAACAACCGCCATCCTGATGTTCTGTACTAGAGGTAAGTTCTTCTTGAGGGAGCATGGATGGTGATTATATTAATGGTTCTGAAAAACTGTTGACTGATAGTTTTCTACCTTTAACGTGCCAAAAAAATATGACGAAATGTTTGCTTGCAAGGACAAGTGTGAGAATTGTTGGATAGATTTAACCCAATTGTGCATATTCTTCTGTACTCTTATTGTTTCAAAAATGTTCACCGAACATACAATTTTAGAGTTGGAAGGGACCTTGGAGGTCATCAAGATCTACAGTGGAGAATGCAACTACAGCTGCTTAAATATCTGCAGCAAAGGAAAGTCCACCAACTCCGGAGGCAGCCTGTTCCACTGCTGAACAGCTCTCCCCGGTAGAAAATTTCTCCTTATGTTTAGCTGTAATCTGCTTCCCTGCAGCTTCTACCCGTTGGTTCTAGTCCTGCCCCCCCCCGGGGCCGCAGAGAACAAGCCCACTCCCTCTTCTGCATGACGGCCTTCCTAATATTTGAAGACCACTTTCATGTCTCCCCTGCTTAATCTTCTCCAGGTTGAACACACCCAGCTCTTTCCACTGTTCATCCTAGGACTTGGTTTCCGGACCGCTCACCATCCTGATTCACCTCCTCTTGACATGCTCCAAGGCATGAGAGGGGCATGCTCTCTGGATTAAGCAAAAACAATTTTGCTCCAGCTTCCATGTGAGAGGGGACTGGGGAGAGAAGGGGTGGGGTGGGGGTGGCATGTTCCCCAGGGCGCCAAAATACCTAGAGGCAGACCTGTACCTCGGAGGAGGAGGAGGAGGAGGAGGAGGAGGAGGAGGAGGAGGAGGAGGAGGAGGAGGCGGCAGCCCAGTGATACTTAATTAATGCCTAGCATCCCAAAAAGATGGTAACAGGAGAAGCAGGCTGTCACTGGCTGATCATAAAATGTGGGGTGGATCTTCAGATGCTCCCTGACCGAGATATCTAGGAGCTGGGGCACTGAAAGGTGAAACACAGAATCTTGAATTTGGTCCATAAGCAAACTGGGAAGCCAACCAAGCTGGTTTAAAACAGGCATGTCACCTGGCCATACCACCACACTCCTTCCATGCCAGCAGTGCTCTCCATCAGTTCCAGAACCAGGATATGAGGCAGGGTCTAGCGATGCCTGGAAAATTCCCCAGATCACGCTCGGCTTTGCCTCATGATGCGCCCTGAAGTGCCCGCCTCATCGCTCCTGCCAAGAGTCACCTGACAGAGCACCGCAGCAGGCCTCTTGGCACTGACCCAGCATGAGCGGAATATTCTCTAGAGCAGAGGTGGGCAACTGGGCATTCCAAGTGTTGTTGGACTGCAACTCCCATCATCCTCCACCTTTGGCTATGCTGGCTAGGGCTGATGGGAGTTGCAGTCCCATGACATCTGGAGTTTGTGCAGAGTAGAATGAAAGCTTGCCAAAACTTGCGCAGAGAAGACGAGGCACTTGGGCTGCGCGTACGAGGCACACGGCGCCGGCGGAGCTCTTCTGACTGTGCTGCCTCGTCTAGCACATTCACAGCATATTCTGGTGCCCAAAAGTGATCTGGCACATAGCATTCACTTAATGAAACTCAAGCTCTCTCCCAGAAAAAGAGTGGCATCCAAAGGTCAGGCTCACATGTTCCATGCAGGTGCGTCTCATCTTCTCTCGATCCATTCCTCTCCGTGCTACAAGCACCCTGGTAGTAAATAACATCTGCTTGCAATTTCTCCCTCCGTTGCCAGAAGGACAGGGAGATACAAAAGCCATGCTATGTGATTAATGGTGCACCTGTCCTAAAGCCCAGCTGATGTGGCCCATCCATCCCGGGCAGGTAGGTCATTAATCACTGCATTTTGGTGTGTGGTTGTGTAAAGAAAAGGCCAGTGTTCATCATGTTCTCTTGCTTTGACTCATAAAATCACCTGTATAATGTTTTGGAATCTGGAATCATTATCACTGCGCATAGAGAGAGTCTATGTTGTGGAACGGGGAGCACAATGATGTTCCATTAAGCCAGTTCCTCCTGAGAAGCGCAGCAATTATTTGGATCTGCATTGTGAAAAGTGTATGTCCACTTTCTTTGTCTTGTGCTGTCCAGCAATTTCAGGAGGGGCAGAGGGTCTAGAAATGGCACGTTGCATCCTAGAATCCCGCTGCCTCAAGCACCAATCAGGATGGATGAACAGCCCCAGGAGGGCTCTCCTCCAAGTCCATTTTC
This sequence comes from Shinisaurus crocodilurus, assembly GCA_021292165.1. Taxonomy (NCBI): domain Eukaryota; kingdom Metazoa; phylum Chordata; class Lepidosauria; order Squamata; family Shinisauridae; genus Shinisaurus; species Shinisaurus crocodilurus. The sequence continues at coordinate 78,559 of JAHFWL010001184.1, forward strand.
CTGGGCTGCTGCCAAGAGCACAAGCAAAAGTGTTCTTTGCTCCACTGAATGTCGCTACACCTGGATGCCTAGAGAACGGCTAAGGACCCAGGTGCCTGCATGCACCCATACTTCACTCACGTTTTCTTCGCTGCACCAGGGGCTCATAGAATCAGAGAGTTAGAAAGACCTCAAAAGGTCTTCTAATCCAGCCTCCTGCCGAGGCAGGAGAGCACTGCAAGATTCCCGGTGGCAGGTGGCCATCCAGGCTCTGCTTGAAAACCTCCAAGGAAGGAGCATCCACCATCTCCTGAGGCAGTTTGTCCCCCTGTCAATCAGCTCCCATGGACAGGAAGTGCTTCCTGATGTTTGGTTTGGGTCCTGCTCTCTGGATTAAGCAAAAACAACTTTGCTCCAGCTTCCATGTGGCAGCCCTTCAAATAACTTCATTTCTATACTGCCCAATAGCCAAAGCTCTCTGGGTGGTTTACAAAGATTAATAACCTTTAAAATACAGCATTATGCATAATATAAAAACAGTCTAGCTACAAATATATAAACAGAGCAGACTCACAGTCACATATCCAAACTGTGGCGGACCAACCCTGGTCTGTTACGCGGGTTCGGCACTTTAGGGGTTAACCGGCACCGAAGAAGTGCCCTGTACGTGGCTCCCAAGGACTTTAAATATAGCCACTAATGATATTGACACTGAATCACATAGAAATGCATGGAAACGACGAGCTATTTATTTATTTTTATTTATTTATTATATTTATACCCCGCCTTTTTTCCTGCAAGGAACCCAAGGCGGCTTACATAATCCTCCTCCTCTCCATTTTATCCTCACAACAACCCTGTGAGGTAGGTTAGGCTGAGAGTCAGTGACTGGCCCAAAGTCACCCAGTGAGTTTCATGGCTGAGCGGGGAGTAGAACCCAGATCTCCTGAGTCCCAGTCCAACACTCTCACCACTACTATAGGAATTCACAACATAAACATGGAAGTCAATAAAGATAGCAGAAGCAGAAAGCTTCAATTCACATCCAAGGTAGGCTTAGCTCAATGCAGAGGGGTAACCTTACATCAGAGACTCTGACTTACTGATCTAGCGTAGCGGTCTGTGTAGCTGGTCTCCGGGCATCACTCCCGGGGTTGGAGATTGCTGGGTCCTGACCGGAGTCAGGGACCGGATCCGTGCAAGCCTGCACTGTGTTCCCAACAACAACTTTGTTCTCGTGTACTTGATTTTCTACCCTCCCTCAGCCCCCTCCCCACCCTTGATGACCAGGTGGGCCGACTCCGCCCTGTGGGGTGGTGGCGCCTCTTGGGGTACTTTGGGGTACTTTGTACTTTGGGGTACTTTGCAGCTCTTTGAGACTGCTTCCCACCTTTGGAATGTTCATGTTGATCCTGACTCCCAGCTGAGCAGGAGCACAGGAGAGAGGCTCCAGCTGTTTTCGGGGCTGTGATAAGCGGGCAGGCTCCCAGAGAGTGAGCGAACAGAGTGAGTGAACAGGGAGAGCAAACAGGAGTTTGGCAGTGGAGTTCGGCAGGGGAGGTCAAGGAGGAGGTCCCTAAGAAATTTTCTAGAAAGGCAGAAACATAAAGGGAACAGAGAACTATGGAAGGAAAGGAATCTGCAGTGGTGGTGACCTGCAATGTGTGTGCAATGTTTGTTTTCCTGCCGGAGATCAACATGGCCTACACGTGCAACAAGTGCAAGCTGGTCATGCTGTTGGAAGAAAAGGTCAGAGAACTGGAGCAGCAAGTGTCAACCCTCGGGAGTATAAGAGAAAGTGAAGAGTTCTTAGACAGAATGATGGATCTACAGCAGCAAAGCATAGTACAGGAGCCAGAAGGGCAATGGCAGGATGAGGCGGAGTCGGAGACTGCTGAGGCAAGGGGAAATAATGTAGGGGAACTCCCTGGAAAAGGGTGACTGTTAGGAGCAGAAGAACTAGAAGACATTCTGCCCCTGTGGAAGCAGTGGAGCTATGGAACCACTTCCAAGTACTTGAGGACGAGAGCAGAGGACAGCCTGCAGAGGATGAATTACCGGGCACCCAACATGACAGCGAGCAAGAGGCTGAAGGTCAGTCAAGTGGAGGCAATCAAACCAAGGCCTACAGGAAGAGAAAGAGAAGAGTACTAGTAGTGGGAGACTCTGTCCTGCGGGGGATCGAAGCCAAAGTATGTCGCGAAGACCCATGGACTCGCCAGGTATGTTGTCTCCCCGGGGCACGTTAAGGATGTGACAGAGCAGCTGCCGAGGCTCATACAGCCCACCGACACATACCCCTTTCTTCTCTTCCACGTGGGTACAAATGATACTGCCAAGCGGAGTTACAAAGAAATCACGGCAGACTTTGAAGGGTTGGGAAGGGAACTCAAGAACTTTGGGGCCCAGATAGTTTTCTCATCCATCCTTCCAGTACTTGGAAGAGGAATAGAAAGGGAAAGAAAAAATACTTCGAGTGAATGACTGGCTACGAAGGTGGTGCCGACGTGAGGGATTTGGTTTCTGGGACCACGGGCTACACTTCCTGGAAGATGGACTGCTGGCAAAGGATGGGTTGCACCTCACAAGGACTGGGAAGAATGTGTTTGGCCACAGCATGAGGAACTTCATCAGGAGGGCTTTAAACTGAATCCAACAGGGGAGGGAGACATAAACTCGGGGGTACCAATGGAAGAAGGCCTCCGTGCCACAACGGAGAGAACAGCTCCAGCGGTATCCAATGATAGTCTACCACAAAATGTAGGGGAAAAGTTGGACTATAAAGCACATAGTCTTTGATGTCTCTATACTGATGCCCAGAGTATGGGCAACAAACAAGATGAACTTGAACTCTTGTTACATGAGGGCAAGTACGACTTGATAGGGATAACTGAAACCTGGTGGGATGACTCCCATGACTGGAATACAGCAATTGAAGGGTATAACTTGTTCAAAAGGAACAGAAGCAACAGAAAGGGAGGTGGAGTTGCGCTGTATGTTAAAGATACGTATCTCTGCACAGAGATACAGGAAGAGGAGCTTGGCAGCCCCATTGAGAACATCTGGATTAAAATAAAGGGGGCAAAGAATAAAACGAACATGGCGGCTGGAGTCTACTACCGACCACCCAATCAAGGAGAAGACGAGGATGAAACTTTTGAAAAGCAAATTGCAAATGTTTCAAGGAGGCATGATGTGGTAGTAATGGGGGACTTCAATTTCCCTGATATCTGTTGGGAGACTTATTCAGCCAAACATGGCCCCTCCAAGAAATCCCTGAGTTGTGCTGCTGATAACTTCCTCCTACAGAAAGTGGAGGAAGGAACTAGAGGATCGGCTATCCTTGACCTGATTCTAACCAACAGACGAGTTAGTGGATAAAGTGGCAGTTTCGGGAACTCTGGGGGAAAGTGACCATGTTATACTTTAGCTCTTGATTCTAAGGGGAGCAAAAGCTGAGTGTAGCCAAACATGTACCCTGGATTTTAGGAAAGCCAATTTAAACAAACACAGAACAATGATAAGTAAGATCCCATGGCAAGCGACTCTAATGAGAAAAGGAGCCCAGGATGGGTGGGAGTTTTAAAAAAAGGAAATGTTAAAGGCACAATTGCAAACAATTCCAACAAGGAAAAAAGGCAGAGGGCAACAGAAGAACCCAATGTGGCTTCACAATAAACTCAAAGATGACCTGAAAACAAAAAAGGACACGTATAGGAAGTGGAAGGAAGGACAGGCTACAAGGGAAGAGTACAGGCAGGTAGCACAGAACTGCAGGAATAGTGTCAGGAAAGCTAAAGCTGAGAACGAGCTAAGGTTAGCGAGGGATGCTAAAAACAACAATAAAGCTTTCTTCAGATACATGCACAGTAAAAGACAGAGGAAAGAAATGGTGGTTCAACTACGCAATGAGGATGGGAAGACAAAGAAAAGGCAGAAGTGTTCAATTTCTACTTCGGCTCGGTCTTCTCCCAAAAGAGGGTCTATGACCCCCCTGGCAAACCTGAAGTGCAGACTGAAGGGGCAGGATTGCAGCTTGAGATTGATAGGCAAATGGTCAAGGAGCACCTGATTACTCTGAACGAGTTTAAATCTCCAGGGCCTGATGAACTGCATCCTAGAGTAATAAAGGAACTGGCAGAAGAACTCTCAGAACCACTGTCTATTATCTTTGAGAAATCATGGAGGACAGGCGAGGTGCCAGATGACTGGAGGAGGGCAAATGTTGTTCCCATCTTCAAAAAGGGCAAGAAGGAAGAACCTGAGAACTATAGGCCAGTCAGTCTGACATCAATCCCGGGGAAAAATTTGGAGCAGATTATAAAGAATCATAGAAAAGTAGAGTTGGAAGGGGCCTACAAAGCCATCGAGTCCAACCCCCTGCTCAATGCAGGAATCTAGGTCAAAGCATCTCTGACAGATGTTTGTCCAGCTGCACCTTGAATGCCTCCAGAGTGGGAGAGCGCACAACCTCCCTAGGTAGTTGATTCCATTGTCTTATTGCTCTTATAGTCAGGAAATTTTTCCTGATGTTTAGGTGGAATCTAGGTTCCTGTAACTTGAGCCCATTATTCCGTGTCCTGCAAACTGGGATGATCGAGAAGAGATCCTTGCCCTCCTCTGTGTGACATCCCTTCAAATACTGGAAGAGTGCGATCATATCTCCCCTCAGTCTCCTCTTCTGAAGGCTAAACATGCCCAGTTCTTTCAGTCTCTCCTCATAGGGCCTTGTTTCCAGCCCCTTTATCATCCTTGTTGCCCTCCTCTGAACCCTCTCCAGTTTGTCTATGTCCTTCTTAAAGTGAGGTGCCCAGAACTGGACGCAGTACTCAAGATGAGGCCTAACCAGTGCCGAGTAAAGGGGAATTATCACTTCCCACGATTTGGAAGCTATACTTCTATTAATACAGCCCAAAATTGCATTTGCCTTCTTTGCAGCCACATCGCATTGCTGGCTCATATTCAGTTTGTGATCTACCACAATTCCAAGATCCTTCTCACTTGTAGTATTGTTGAGCCAAGTGTCCCCCATTCTGTAACTGTGCATTTGGTTTCCTCTCCCTAGGTGCAGCACTTGGCATTTATCCCTATTAAATTTCATTCTGTTGTTTTCGGCCCAGCGCTCCAGCCTATCGAGGTCACTTTGAATTTTGTTTCTGTCTTCCAGAGTATTAGCTGTTCCACCCAACTTCGTGTCATCTGCAAATTTGATAAGCATTCCCTGTACCTCCTGATCCAAGTCATTAATAAAAATGTTGAAGAGCACCGGGCCCAGGACTGAGCCCTGTGGTACCCCGCTCGTTACCTCTCCCCAGTTTGAGAAGGAACCATTGATAAGCACTCTTTGAGTCCGATTCTGTAGCCAATTGTGGATCCACCTGATAGTTGTTCCATCTAGCCCACTCTTAGCTAGCTTACTAATCAGGATATCATGAGGCACTTTGTCAAAAGCTTTGCTGAAGTCCAGATATATAATGTCCACAGCATTCCCACAGTCCACAAGGGAGGTTACCCGATCAAAAAATGAGATCAGATTAGTCTGACAGGATTTGTTCTTGACAAATCCATGCTGGCTTCTAGTAATCACTGCATTGTTTTCAAGGTGCTTGCAGACTGACTTCTTTATAATCTGCTCAAAAATCTTCCCGGGGATTGACGTCAGAGTCTGGTCAGACTGACTGGCCTATAGTTCCCAGGTTCCTCCTTCTTGCCCTTTTTGAAGATGGGAACAACATTTGCCCTCCTCCAGTCGTCTGGCACTTCACCTATCCTCCATGATTTCTCAAAGATAATAGACAGTGGTTCTGAGAGTTCTTCTGCCAGTTCCTTTATTACTCTAGGACAGTGATGGCGAACCTATGGCACGGGTGCCACAGCTGGCACGCAGGGACCTCTCTGTGGGCACTCGAGCCATTGGTCACCAGATCGCGAAAAGACCGTCCCCTTCTGCAAAACACTAATGATTTTGTTCTTTCTCACAGTGTGGAACAGAATGGTTTTATTCTAGAATTCCTGTTACAGAATTCTTTTCTACATTGTTATCACATTTAAAAGATTTTGAAGAATGATGCACAGAGCATGGCTTGGATGTCATCATCATCATCATCATCATCAGGCGATCACTCGTGACTGAGTAAGATTGTCTTCCAGGATAAAAGGAGGAAATTCTAAAGAAGATTGTGTAGACTCTAGCGATGGGTCCGTAAGTGACTGTGGAGGCCAATTCTAGATCCACGCAGCTTCCCACAGTGAGGACACAGGTTACCAGATAGAAGATGGTCCTGTAAAGGATTCATTTGACGTGCTTTTCGCTTAGCACGTTTCTCCCTTTCACCTTGCACTCGGGCTTCTTCAAAGTCCATGGAACCTTTGTGAAAGGCCACCCTCCATTTAGATCGTTCATGGGCCAGAGCTTCCCAGTTTTCGATGTTTATATTGCATTTTTTTAGATTTGCCTTATGAACATCTTTAAACCTCTTATATTGACCACCGATATTCCGCTTTCCATCCTTGAGTTGGGAGTAGAGTAACTGCTTTGGGAGATGGCAGTCAGGCATTCGAACAACATGACCGGTCCACTGAAGTTGGCGTTGAAGGATCATTTTTTCAATGCTAGTAGTCTTTGCTTCTTCCAGTACACTGACATTTGTTCGCCTGTCTTCCCAAGTAATTTGCAGGATTTTCTGGAGGCAACGTTGATGAAACCTTTCAAGGAGGTGGAAGTGACGTTTATAGATAGTCCATGTTTCGCAGGCATACAATAAAGTTGGTAGTACAATGGCTTCGTAAACCAGTGTTTTGGTCTTCTTACAAATATCCCGATCCTCGAACACTCTATGTTTCATTCGAGAAAATGCGGCACTTGCGGAGCTCAGACGATGCTGGATTTCACTGTCGATGTTAGCTGTAACAGAAAGATAGCTGCCAAGATAAAGAAAATGGATGTAAAGCCCTAACAGTTGACCTGAGCGCTGCATGTGTTGCTCTCAAACTAACGGAGTATGAGCCAAGGTTTGACAAATTATCAGCATGCATGCAATAGCAAAAATCACATTAATTGTGCAAAAGCATGCCCAATGCAAACTTCTACCTAATGCCGTGTTTGCAGTCCAAGACATAAAGTGTTTAAAATGTGTTAAGCACGTTTAGTTTTCTTGTTTATCTTGCTCATCCTAGTACAGGTTGACGTTTACTTTTACTAATCCGACACCTGTAGAAGCAGGGAAAGGTCCCGGGGTAAAGCTTGCCCCATACAATTGGGTCATTCCATGTAAAATCAACCAATGAATTTACCTGACCATCACCGATTTTGAAAAAACTTGGTGAACTTGTTGGGTCTGCTGAGAAAATAAGCTGCTCCAAAAATTAGACTTCTGGGACAAAAACTTTTGGAGATATGGCAATCAAAAATAGGAAGAAAAATGTTAATTTTTGTGTGTCGGACATCATTAAAATTACAGTAATTCCAGTTCTACAGAACCTAGAAGGTTAATCATGGTGTTGATGGAAAGCCTTTGAAATGCCCTTTCATTTGATATGTAACATAAGTGGTTTTTTGGAATAAACATATATTCAAGGTCAAATAGTAAAATGTGACCTTGAATTCTGCAAAAACTATTTTTTTTTCTCCATGATTTTTGTTTTAGTATTTCATCTGACAGTGCTTAATACATGTACCAATTTTCAAAATGGGGTTCTTAAGAGAAAACGAGTTACATCTTTTGGGGCGCTCTGTGTGTATGCGTCATAGTTCATATGAATTGCTATCTCACTGTACGTATCTTAAGAAAATATGCATTATCACTTAGGTTTTGAATAAAACATTGTGCTCAAGTACAAGCTACCCTGTCATAATTGTGCAGTTCTAAATTAGGTATTCTTCACAATAGCATACTTCTGACATTTTGTATAGAATAATGATACTTCCTCTGGGTGGTCATTCTGGTATGAAATCAATCAAAGAATATTTCCAACTGAAAGCAAATTGCTTAAGATTTGATGAACTTGTCCTGCTTATTAAAAAATAAGTTGCAGGGCCTATTGTTTTCAGAAGAATGAGGTTTAAAATATGTACTTTAAAAGGTACTCACCAGTATGCTTGGGGAAAACATGTTCATTTTATTTTTTTCAAATAAATATACAGAAGTTTGACCTTGAATAATGACAAAAAACTCCTTTTGTTTTAAATAACGTTTAACATCCCTGGAAACATGTACTTGATTTCAAAATGGGACTCTTACTAACATAGTTATTTTGATTTACGGTACTTAGATGTGGGCTTGAAAAACTGTTATTGTGCATAGATGAGATTTTCCATTTTACTTTTATATATGCTGATCAGTTTTTATGCAGTTCAAATATTACTTGCTAACATTTTGTTAAATATGTAAGCCTTAAATTAAGGAGCTTTTCATAACAGTAGTTTCTAGTCTTGAAGTTGCTGCTTGACACTCTTTGTCTGTTAGGGTATAGAAGTGCCCTGTTGGGCAACAAGGATCAGCTTTTGTCAAAACAACTGAAGATGGTATCCATAGGACATCTTGTTTATCTGGATACATAAATGATTTTGCTGGTCCAGCTGGATGAAGAAAGCTCACTAACACTTCTGCTCTCTGATCATCTGTTTGTAAAACACAACCTAACCACCAACAAATCCTCGTATTTCTTGCAATTCCAGTTCTCCTTCTTTAATAGTCACTACTGTCTCTTTTCTGGATTCGCATTGAAATTAATATCTTTTAGTAGCAACAGTGTGTTTTGTTAATGGAATTACAGCGTGAATTTTCTGTGTCCTGGGAATCGTCTTGAATTCTCAAAGCGACATTTCAAAAGCTTTTCTTCCCGTTCATAATCTTTAGTTGTGGTGTATTGAAATGCAACCTGTGCGATGTTCTCCTTTGCCCAATCAAAGAGTTGATGAGGGGTCATGATTTGTTTTTCATACAGATGCTGCAAACTTGCTCGAGCAGCTAACCTTTTCACAGTGCCACCCAAACCATCACAAGGCCCTTTTCCATGCGATGTGGCAAAGAAGTGCCATTCTGCATCGATACCGAAATCTGACTTATGCTTACTTAAGTTGTTGAAGTTTTTACCGTTTTTATACTGTGCTGCTGCACCATCAGGGAAATAATAGATCTTAGTTATGCTACCTGTAGAAATGGTGTGCAGGAATTCAACAATTTGAAAAGTCATGAACACATTGCAGCAGAAGTGGGGTCGGCACTTGTCATGGCTTCAGACCTGCCTTTTTCTTTCTTATCAGAATCTGTGAATAAAGCTTGATTTAATGTAGACATCCAAAGAGATATATCTCTGTGAAGGTTTGAGGCCTACCCATGCCTGGTTTGTTTCAGCCTGAAGGCCCCGGAAGCTCCGGAAGGGAGAGGGCGGGCTTAAGTTTTATTTCCCTCCAAAAAAAATATGTTTTAAGTGTGTATAAGGGGGTGAAGTTATTGTAGGGAGGTACTGTACATGTATAAGAACACTCACATCTTCTGAACTGTTCGGAACCCCGTTCTGGAAATTGGTACATATACTCAAGGTAAACATTTATTTATTTATTTATTTATTATCGCCCATCTGGCCGGTCACCCGGCCACCCTGGGCGATGTACAATTAAAATACAATAAAACACACTAAAATATAACAATTAAAACAATATAAAAAATTCTCATTAAAAACCTAACCCACCCCATATTCCCGCCTGAACAGCCATGTTTTTAATGCACGGCGGAAGCTCATCACGGAGGGGGCATGGCGAAGGTCACTAGGGAGGGAGTTCCATAATGTGGGGGCCACCACAGAGAAGGCCCTCTTCCTAGTCCCCACCAGCCTGGCTGCTCTGGCTGATGGGATAAGGAGAAGGCCGTCCGTGGCAGATCTTGTTGAGCGGCCTACTTGATGTTGCTGGAGGTGCTCCTTGAGATAAGCTGAGATAAACATGGGTTATCTGAGGAAAAAAATCAGCAAAAAAAAAACATTTGGGTTTTTTTTTAATTCAAGGTCAAATTAAAGAAACTATGTCCTTGAATATTTTATTTCACATGCATGTTTCGTGTTACATATCAAATAAAAGGGTAGCTTTCATATGACACCATGATTTACTTTCTAGGCCAATTCTGAAGGAAGTTATGATACTTTTTGTGTAGTCACAAATGCTGAAAAATCGTGTTTTGGGCATTTTTTGAGCACACTGTACTTTTGCACCGTGAGGTATAATGACCTATAATTTGGTGTATGTTCATTTCTCATGCTGGTCTACCAGTATGCCAGTTTTTTAAAAAATCGCAGATGGTGAGGTAAATTTTTCAAATTTTTTTGGTTGATTTTACATGGAATGATCCAATTTCAGTCTGGCATATACCGGTAATCATATTACAAGTTGAGAATCCCTTATCCAAAAATACATGTGCCTAATTATTTAAAAAGTTTGTATAAATTCCCTTCAGGCTATGTGTACAATGTAGTACTATAATAATTTTTTGAGTTGATTTTTTTTCCAACAAAAAACTGTTTGTATCATTGAAAGCTCTGTTATTGTGTTTTTCTTTTAAGACGAAAGATGTTAATTAGTTCGGACAACTGTATGAGTTGTTTTTCTAAAACTAAAACCTCGGTATTCAGGTTTAATTGCAGTGTTGGCACTTTGAAATAAATAAGTTGGTTTTGTGTTGCAGTTTGGGCACTCGGGCTCAAAAAGGTTCGCCATCACTGCTCTAGGATGCAGCTCATCAGGCCCTGGAGATTTAAACTCGTTCAGAGTAATCAGGTGCTCCTTGACCATTTGCCTATCAATCTCAAGCTGCAATCCTGCCCTTTCAGTCTGCACTTCAGGTTTGCCAGGGGGGTCATAGACCCTCTTTTGGGAGAAGACCGAGCTGAAGTAGGAATTGAACACTTCTGCCTTTTCTTTGTCTTCTGTTATCAATTTGCCATCCTCATTGCGTAGTTGAACCACCAGTTCTTTCTTCTGTCTTTTACTGTGCATGTATCTGAAGAAAGCTTTTTTGTTGCTTTTAGCATTCCTCGCTAACCTTAGCTCATTCTCAGCTTTAGCCTTCCTGACACTATTCCTGCAGTTCTGTGCTACCTGCCTGTACTCTTCACTTGTACCCTGTCCTTCCTTCCACTTCCTATACGTGTCCTTTTTTGTTTTCAGGTCATCTTTGAGTTTATTGTGAAGCCACATTGGCTTCTTCTGTTGCCCTCTGCCTTTTTTCCTTTTGGGAATTGTTTGCAATTGTGCCTTTAAAATTTCCTTTTTTAAAAACTCCCACCCCTCCTGGGCTCCCTTTCTCGTGAGAGTCACTTGCCATGGGATCTTACTAATCATTGTTCTGAGTTTGTTAAAATTGGCTTTCCTAAAATCCAGGGTACGTGTTTGGCTACACTCAGCTTTTGCTTCCGTTAGAATCAAGAACTCAAGTATAACATGGTCACTTTCCCCCAGAGTTCCCGAAACTGCCACTTTATCCACTAACTCGTCTCTGTTGGTTAGAATCAGGTCAAGGATAGCCGATCCTCTAGTTCCTTCCTCCACTTTCTGAAGTCAGTCTGCAAGGACCTTGAAAACAATGCAGTGATTACTAGAAGCCAGCATGGATTTGTCAAGAACAAATCCTGCCAGACTAATCTGATCTCATTTTTTGATCGGGTAACCTCCCTTGTGGACTGTGGGAATGCTGTGGACATCATATATCTGGACTTCAGCAAAGCTTTCGACAAATTGTCTCATGATATCCTGATTAGCGAGCTAGCTAAAAGTGGGCTAGATGGAACAACTATCAGGTGGATCCACAATTGGCTACAGAATATAGATGTATTGGGAGTATGCAGATGTAGTTATGCAGATGTGACCACCATACAACTGTATAGAACTGTGTCTCCTGCCCCCAGGGCGGGGATTATGCAGAAAGGTGGGGGGAATGCGGGCTGTCAGCTAAAGGGGAAACTATGTCAGGGTTCGCTCAACCCAACCATGTGTGCTCAGGCTTTCTCCACACAAACAATATCCCAGGACCTGATTGAAACCTCATCATATGCTGCCAAATGCCAGAGAGAGGAGACAGGTCTTAACCTGGCACCAGAAAAAAGATAGCAATATTGGCACCATCTGAGCTTTGGGGGGCCACCACCACTGAGAGCCAGTGTGGTGTAGTGATGAGAGTGTTGGACTGGGACTCGGGAGATCCGGGTTCTAGTCCCCACTTGGCCATGAAGCTCACTGGGTGACTTTGGGGCAGTCACTGACTCTCAGCCTAACCTACCTCACAGGGTTGTTGTGAGGGTAAAATGGAGAGGAGGAGGAGAAGGATTATGTAAGCCGCCTTGAGTCCCTTGCAGGAAAAAAGGAGGGGTATAAAATAAATAAATAAATGGCCCTCTGCCTTGCGGTCACCTTCCAGGTCTCCCTTGGAGGAGGGCCTTAGGTGATGGCAGCCGCGTATGGTACGGGAAGGGAAGGTTCATGCCGGGAGAGGTGCTCCATCCGGTATTGCTGTCACAAGCCATGTAAAGCTTTATAGGACGAAACCAGCACCTTTAATCGGGCTTGGAAACGTACAGGCAGCCATTGCAAGCAGGCCAGAATCGGTGTACATGTTCGGACCTTCTTATGCCCTCTGGCTACTGCATTTTGCATGAGCTGCACTTTCTGAACCGTCCTCAAAGGCAGCCCCACGGAGAGTGCTTTGCAGTAATCTGACTTGGAGGTTACCAGAGTGTAGGCAGCTGGTAACCCTGTCCAGACACAAAGCTCACCATGTGAGCTGGGTCGGGCCATACCGAGTGAGTAGCTCCAGCATGCCACCATGTAGCCCCGCCACCAGTAGAAAGGGGGTATCTCTCATCTGCCCAAAGTCATGCATGCATGCAGCACGAATGTCTGCGGCAGGGAGAGGTCTTTGCGCATACAGCTGCCGGTGCAGTCAGGCTTCCGTGCAATTCAGGCACGGGGTCCCGCCGAGTCGCATGTATGCACAAAGCCCGCGCTCTGCTGTAGGAGCTGGCGCTTCGCTTGCGCACACGACACGAGTGGGGCTCTCTGGCCTGGAGCTCTCGCCAAGGTGCAAAGCTGCGCTTCATTCCAGATAGTGGCCCCCCGATTTCTCCCGGAATTTTCTCAGGCGGGGCTTTGAATGATGTATTCGCTGAGTACACAGAGTAGCGCTTGCAGCTCCTCCCCTCAAGGTATTTATTTGGAATTAAATCCTATGGATTCCTCCTCCTCCTCCTCCTGCATCTATTGCCCAGGTGATATTTACTGGGAGGATGCACATTTGCAGCCCCATCTTCAGGCAGAAATCTCTCTCCGGGCTCAGCTCTGCCTCCCCCTCCCCTCCCCCCTTTTAAAAGTCTTATCCACCACGTCTGTCTGGCTGCAGGAAACTGCCTGGCGGTGGTTGGCCGAGCGACGCCGAGCCGAGGGGGAAGCGCATGAAGTGAAACCCGGCGGGAGGGGGAGGATGCTGCGAGGAGGGGGGGGGAGAGACATCTCAGGGAGGCTGGAGAGATCCGCGCTGTCCGCCCGACAGCTATAAAACGGGCTCAAGTGGACTTGGGATAAGGGCTAAGCCGCTGCTCCTCCTCCGCGCTGGAAGCCTCCACCAGCCCAGCCTCGGTCCTTTGGCTGCCCTTTGAAGTCTGAGGCGCGAGCGAGCGAGCGAGGGAGGGAGGGAGGGAGGGAGCGTGTCTGCGAGTCCTGCGCCGCCGCCGCCGCCGCCGCCGCCCGCCTCCCCTCCTGCTCCGCGCCCGCCGCAGCCGCCCGCCGCTCGCAGTCTCCGCAGACGAGCCCGCTGCACCTGGCCGGCTCCTGCAGCATCTTTCTGCACGTTCAAGCAAACATCTGGCCGGCAGTGTCAAATTCTCCAAGGTATGCCTCCTCCTCCTCCTCCTCTCCTTCTCATAATTACTTCTGTTTAGCCAATGCAAACTTCTTTTTCGAGGGAGGTTATTTTAATTTTTAATCACTGCAGGTCCAAAGATTTGACCCCCCCCCCTTCCCATCTTCTAAATCGCTTGAAGGAGGAATGCGTTTGCGTTTGGTGCGGCTCAGGCTGCTGAACAGTTCTCGGAATCTGGGTACTGCGCGAGGCCGTTACATAATCCCGAGCAGCCGCTAAAGCTCTCTCGCTCTCTCCTGCTTTTACTTTTCTGGTCCGCGCGTATTCTTGTGATTTCCGACCTGCCCGAGTACCAGAGCCAAAGGGGGCATTGTTGCCTGTTGGCGGGGCTTTCTTCTGAAGTGCCAGTCGTAGTAAGCATGCTCTTTTCTGGCTCTTTCGGGCTGAATGAAGAATAATTATTTTACTGGCTTTGGACCCGAGGTGGCTGGGAGCTTTAATGAAAACCAACTGTTCCTGGTAAGTTTCAGCCACCTGTCTCTGGGACACATGGCCAAGAACTCTGGGGTTTTCAGTTCATCAGTGTGGACTCTGAGCTTCGGGAGCCCAGCATGGTGAAGAAGTTGCAGACAAGGTTTACACCATGAAATAGGATGGGGCGATTGCGATGACGATGCTCTCTTGAGACACTGTTAGACCAAATCTTAGCAGTCTCCGCAGCAAAAGTTGAGGTGGGTGGGCTGGTCTAATGGCAGGATTCGTGCTTATGCAGCAAACTCTTGGGCTGGGATCCTGGACAGGTTCTTTGTGTCTGGCTGACTGTGGGGAGGGGACACCTGCACCCTCGTTTGGCCCCAGACAGCACGGCGGGAGTTTGGGCCCAGCACCAGCGACAGGTTTGTGCAGGGAGGGGACGTTGTAGGTTCACAACTCGAACCCCTCTAAACCGACTGGGGGGGCATAGAGGGCTCTACTGTATGCAGTTCCCACAGCTCAATTGCTTTGCTTTGTGTGCATAAAATCACTGGTTCACTCCTTGGGGCCAGGTAAAAGGACCTCATTCTGAATCAGACCACGTGGGTCCCTCTAACCGGTGCCAGCTCCAGGTTTCGGAGGGCTCTTGGGGCAAGAGCCCTCCACGGACCCCGTCCTTCAAGGAGTCTCCCTTTTCAGTGCCAGGGTCACCCACTGCTCTTGCTCGTCCTCCTCTTCCTCTTCATGGCTTCCACTGGTCGCTTGCCAGACAGAGAGGCAGTGAGCAAGCTGGCCGTGGCATCTCCTCCTTCTCACCACTTCTACGGTCTGGGCCGGAGCGAGAGGCAGGCAAACAAGCAGGTTGCAGTGGGGAAGAGGGGAGCACAGAAACGGAGAAACAGAGGAGGTGCCTTATACAGGGTCAGAGACCCTGGGTCCCTCTACCCCGGTATTGTCAATACGGACTGGCAGCAGCGGCTCTCCGGGGTTTCAGGCAGGAGTTTTTCAAGCCCAACCTGGAGATGCTGCCGGGGATCGAACCCAGGACCTTCTGCAGGCAAAGCAGGGGCTCTTATCACTGAACCACAGTCCCTCCCTCAGCTCCCCCGGAGCAGCTCCAGCCAGGGGGCCCTTGCCAGGCAGTGGGGCCCCGCTGGAGTGTGGGCCCTCGGCAGGTGCCCAACCAAGCCGACCCTTGGCGCTGGCTCTGCATGCAGCCCATGATGGCCCGTTTGGAGTGACTGACAGCAGCTTTCCAGTGGCTCAGGTAGAGCACGAAGGCCCTTTTGCAGCCTTGTAGCCTGTGATTATTTAGCTGGCCATCCCAGGTGGGTTGGACCTGTCACCTTCTGCATGTAGAGCACACACTGTTTTACTGAGCCATGGGCCTTTGTTTAGGGTGTAGCTTAAAGGGCTCTTTAAAGGGGGAGGGGTTGGAGGGCTTTAAAAGGGGATGGGACAAATTCACGGGGGGGGGGGCTATCATAAGAATGTAAGAAGAGCCCTGAGGCTGTATCAGAGCAAGGGATACAGGACTGGATGGACTCTCCATCCAGTCCAGCATTCTGTTCACACAGTGGCCGGCCAGCTGGCCCAAAGGGAAGCCCACAAGCAGGACATGAGTGCAACAGCACCCTCCCGCCCATGTTCCCCAGCAACTGGTGTACTTAGGCATGCTGCCTCTGATACCGGAGGAAGCACATAGCCAATCAGGACTCGTAGCCCTTGACAGCCTTCTCCTCCTCCATGAACCTTTTAAAGCTGTCCAAATTGGTGGCCATCAAGACATCTTGTGGAGGTGAATTCCACAGTCTAACTATGCAGACTGTGTGCATGATGAGCCAAGCATCGATCAGCTTCTTCTTGTTCTGCCCAAGAGGGTGGAGTGGATGGATCAAAAGCCTGCAAAGTGATTCTTACATTCTTAAGTTTTCCTCTTCAAAAAGGCCGGTTTATGTACACTTAATTTACTAATCAACCAGTTTATTTATTTATTTATATCCCGCCTTTTTCCCTGCAAGGAACCCAAGGCGGCTTACATAATCCTCCTCCTGCTCTCCATTTTATCCTCACAACAACCCTGTGAGGAAGGTTAGGCTGAGAGTCAGTGACTGGCCCAAAGTCACCCAATGAGTTTCATGGCCGTGCGGGGACTAGAACCCAGATCTCCCGGGTCCCAGTCCGACACCCTCACCACTACGCCACGCTGGCTCACATGCAGCAGTGTGGGTGAGGTGACCAACCTAACTTTGCCTTAGCTGAAAACTTACCCATACCCAAGTTTGTATGGATAAATGACTTTTTCCATTAACTAGAGAGTTGGAGCAACAGTTGAGTTCTATTTCCAGAACTTGTGGAGAATCTTGACAAGAGCTAAGTTGTGACAACTTATTTAAATGTACCTCTGACAGGAAGTTAGAGAGTGGGTGGAAATGATAAAATAGCTGGTGGCAGGGGTCGGGAGCGGAGCAATGAGCTGCCTTAGTTCTGATGTCTGCCATGAGGATCCTTTCCAGGCTTGTGACCTTGAAGACCATTGGCTCCATGAGACTTATGGCCCCTGAACCCACTGGACAGAGCCTGAGGGAGAAGCTGTCTGCAGTGCAGACGCCTCTGTGACGGAGGAGGAGGAGGAGATGGAGACTCTAAGCCTGGAGTGGCAGCTCAGATCTTTTGGGAGTGGAATCATAGAATCATAGAATCATAGAAAAGTAGAGTTGGAAGGGGCCTACAAGGCCATCGAGTCCAACCCCCTGCTCAATGCAGGAGTGCGTAGGAACCTCGGAAACATGCCCTATACTGGTCCCTGAGTCCATCTGACCAGTGCTGTCGACATGGACTGGCAGAAACAGCTCTCCCTCCAGGGTTTCAGTGAGGAATCTTTCCCAGCCCTACCTGGAGATGCTGCCGGGAATCGAACTGGGGACCTCCTGCCTGCCAAGCGGGGGCTCCTCCATACTGAGCTACCGTTGCCCACCCAAGTCAGCCCACCCTCTCCTCAGGGTCCTTGTTGGATGTGGCCCCCGGCTGGAGCACGCCCCCTTTCGGTGCACAGCTCCCCCAGCCCAGCTGGACCCAGTGCTGCCTCCCTGCCCAGCCTGCCTTGCTGGTGCCTGCTGGTGCTGGCTGGTGCCTCCTTGCCCACGGATCTCCTCTGCACCTCAACAGCTCTCACTCAGCCTGGCTGGCTGGAACAGGACACCGTCTGGAAGGGGGGAGAAAGGGAGAAGGAAATCTGTGCAGTATTAATGTAATAATCCATTTCAGTTTGGAAAATGCAGCCTCTCTACTCCTGGCAGTGAGTGAGAGCCAGAGATGAGCAGAATTTCAGGAAATTCTCTCTCCAGGAAGCCAAAAGCGGCGGTGGGTGGTGAGGGGGGGAGAGAACCCCGGCCCTCGCTGGAAGCCTGGCTTTTCCTAGGAAGCGGGTGCCTTGCTCACGTGCTGCAAAACAGAGGAGGCTGGGGTTAAAAGTGCCAGGGTGGCCGCACTGAAGCGGGGGGGGGGGGCTGAGCAGGAGGGGGCATTCCAAGGGCGGGCCGCACAGCGGGTGGCCACATCCGTCCCAGCTTGGCACATGACTGGAGGTGGGAAAGGTGGGGGAGCTTGGAAGGGACAGCCAGGACACAGACCCATCAGTGCTGGGTGGGAATCTTTGCATCGCTGTCATGCCCCCTTCGGAGTGCAAGCCGGACTCTCTCAAGCCGAGTATCGCAGAGGAGCCACCTGTGTTGAGGGGCCGTGAGGGGTGTCCTGGGCCCGTCTATCTGACCCCTCGCAGCAGAGGCAGCCCCCGCTTGGAGCCGGAAGCAGCCAGCCAGCCAACGCAGGCACCCGAAGGGGCAGGCTCCCAGATGCAGAAGTGCCCACCTGAGGAATGAGGGCTCCTCGTGAGTAACTCGCCTCAGGAGTAGGCCCTTTCTCGGGTGGCACTGGAGGGCTGCGGCTGTGCTCCACAGGCGTAGACTTCAACACAGGGGGCTTGGGTCGGTGTCTGTGACCAGCCCCTTGCCATGGGCTTCCCGGATAACCCTGCTATTCTCTGGACCTTGGACTGCTTGCTGACCTTGTTGGAGGATATGGGAAGGAGTCGGTCCTATACTGGTTAGGACAAAGCAGAGTTTTCCCCATCATGTGCAGCCTGGCTAGTGAAACTGGTTATCACCACGTGGGTTGTTAAACCCTGCTAAAAGGCTCTTAAAAGGAAACGGATGGTCTATACAAGGTTTAATGAAAACTAATAAAGACATTTATCAGTTTTACTTACAGTCCATTCATATATGCAGGATGCATATAGGCAGATTAGAGACTTGAGTGTTAAGAGTCTGCTTCATTGGAGATCACTGGCTGGAAGCCAGCTCAGACCGTGTGTCCATCAGGTTGGAGAGGGAGGGAGGAAGGGAGAGAGAGAGAGAGAGAGAGAGAGAGAGAGAGAGAGAGAGAGAGAGAGCTGGCCACAGAGAGGCCAGAAGTAGGGAGGAGGGGGTCACAAAACATGCACCCCGGGGATTGTTCAATTAACTCTTTCCTCCCACTGTAACTAGTGGTTGCATTGCATTACCTCATTGATTTAAGCAAGCAACATTACAATTTCCAACAGACCTTGCCTTTGGTCCTGACCCCTGGCTGAATCCCTGGAATCTTTTTCCTAAGCCCTGTAAGCAGATCAGTCACCCACAGTAATAGAACTGGGACTCTTGCAATGCAGGTTTACCCAAAAGAAAGTCCCACCACATTCAAGGGGACTTACTTCTTAGCAAGTGTGTTTAGGATTGCAACTTTACTGCCAAACTTTATTTCTAGATGGCCGGGACTTATTTATTACATTACATTTATCACAGGGCTGTTTTGAACATCCAGGCTGTGCTGGAAGAAGTTGTTCATTTGCACTGCTTTTGAGATAGATATAAGTACATAAGAAGAGCCCTGCTGGATCAGACCCAGGGTCCATCCAGTCCAGCATTCTGTTCACACAGTGGCCAACCAGCTGCCCCAAAGGGAAACCCACACATAGGACATGAGTGCAACAGCACCCTGCCCATGTTCCCCAGCAACTGGTGTACATAGGCATACTGCCTCTGATTCTGGAGGTAGCATAGAGCCATCAGGACTAGTAGCCATTAACAGCCTTCTCCTCCTCCATAAGTTTGTCCAGTCCCCTTTTAAAGCTGTCCAAATTGGTAGCCATCATGACATCTGGTGGAAGTGACTATCTCCCCATGAAACCTGAAAGTGAGCCCCAAATCCTGTGAGATGTCTCGTGGGGTTTGGGGAGTGCCCTCTGGGGTGCTTTCCTGGCTCCAGCCTCCAGAGCACCTTCCAGCACGGCAGCTCTGACAAGTTTGTGTCTTGCCTCTTGCTTTGTTAGGATGAAGATCCCCAAGCAGAGCTGGGACCACATCTTTGTGAGTGACTGCGCTCTCCTGAAGGGTGCTCTGGCAGCGGCCCTGTTCGTGGGCAACCTTGTCTTGGTCATATCACAGGTGAGTCTTCATTTTACGGAGGGCTCCGTTCACAGATGTTCCCCGGAAAGCATTTGAAAGCCTAGCCAGGGGCAATTCTTGTTTCATCCAGAGTATCAAAAAATCTCCTTCCTCTTCTTTCCATGTTTGGACACGCTTTGGGAAATGTTGGGATGCCCGTTTTCATTCCTATCCCTTACTTGCATTTTCACTTCTCTTTATAGTGATGTGGCAGAGTCTGACAATGGGAGGGGGTGCACATCAGATGGGAGGTCCAGCCCTAAACTGATCAATTTTGGCCAGTGTCCCCATGAGCGGTGTCCCCTTTCCTAGACTTATCGTGTGTGTGTGTGTGTGTGTGTGTGTGTGTGTGTGTGTGTGTGTGGGCTCTTGGGAGTTGAGGGCTTTGTGTGGGGACCTGGATATGGCTGCAAAGCAGGTTGGGCTGTGTCTGGGACTGGGAGTGCTGGCAAGCACTGGAAATGCACTTCCCCGGCTTGTTGCAGCAGCGCTTCCATCCCCAGCTCCTGGGTGGCATCTCCTCTGCTTCCCAGCTCTTTTGCAGCTTGCTTTTGCAGCTAGAACAACTTTGGTCACACTTTCTGGAGCCAAACCAAAATAGTACCCCAAAATGTAATAGTTTGAATCCCAGCTCCTGAGGGGCTTCTCCTGTATTTGTCCAAATACATATTCTGAGTCTCCCCCCCCTCAATACCCTTCTTTTCCCCTGTTCCCTGAATGGGAAATAGGAGAACGCACAAGCCTCCAACAGCCTTGAAGAAGGAGTTGACATCACTGCTTATTGGTGGGGGGAGTGGACCAAATGGACGGCTTGCACCCGGACCTGCGGGGGAGGAGTCAAGTCCCAAGAGAGGCACTGTCTCCGGCAGAGGTAACTTCGGTCTGATGATTCAGCACTGCTCAGGCTAAGGAAGGCCACACTCTTTGGTTGAGATCCGAGCCTCTAACGCAGGGGTGAGCAACCTCCAAGGGTCCAGCAGGGACCACTTTCCACCACCCAGAATCCACCGGGACCCGTGCACACACACACACACTCCACTGCCAAAATCACTGTTGCTGAATTGCAGCCAAGTTGCAGTGAGGGGGGAAAAGGCAACTTGTTTTTAAAACGAGACACGCCAGGAATGCTCACCTTGTTTCAATGCGAAGTCAAGTCCCAGGAGACCCAGCCCTAGCCTGGCCAAGTCAAGGCGTCCCTTGGATCACAGGGCTGGAATAATGACTCAGCAATCGTAGAGCGTGTTCAGGTTCTGGAACTCCCCGCTTTGCATACCAGTGAGCCTGGCTCCTGTGATTTAATTCAGTGAAAGGGAAGGGATGGGAGAACCAGTCATGTTAGAGATCAGCAAGGTTCACCTATGCTCATCTCACCTTGTTCTCAAGCATCTTTTCTTTTTCAAATGGGAAAGGTGTACATTTTTGAACATGAAAAGTGCACACTTTCCCGAGAATGCACCCCAAGCACACACACACACAGGCTAAAGCATGAAAATTGGGTTTGGGGTGGGAAATGCACATTTTTGGAAATGCAGACTTGTGCAAGTGTGTACTTTTGAACGTGAAGACAAGCTCAGGAAATTGTGAAAAATTCCCAAGAATTGCACTCCTGCTCACATTCATATTCAAGGGTTGTGAGCAGGACATGTTTTCTTGATTTGCAAACAGGAACAAAATTCTCATACATCCCTGGCTAGAGGCCAACAGCTGTAAAGGCCACAGGGGCCGATCCTGAGCCCTGCTCAACTGCCTTCCAGAACAAAACGGAGAGCTAAAGTCAAGGCGTGTGAGGAATACCTTAAGAACAAGGGTGAGGCTGAGCTCCTTGGCAACAGCCTGGTTTGCTGAGGATCCAGAGCTGGTGCCTGTGATGGTCTACTGCTGGAGGCCCTGGTTTCGCACACAGCACACCTCACGACGTGTGAGGCATGGCTGGCTGTCTCCTGGAAAGCCCCGGCCGCTGTGGAATCCTGTCCCGGGCCCAAGGCTCAGCTGGGGAAGGCAGGGGAGTGCCCCAAAGGAATAAATTAATAAAAAATATTTTATGTGGAATCATTAATGCATCTTTAGATGCTGCTGCAAAATTATGAAAACACTAGAAATGCAAATATGGGAGACGGATGAATCTCAGTGCAGCACTGTAAGGCACTACCCTTACTGAAGACTCACTGACAAAGCATGCAGTAAATGTTGTTCTTTATCTTAAAATGATTCCCCTTCCTCTTTCTGTCTTTAGAAGGAAGTCGGTGTCAGGCTTTCTTAATAAAACATGCACTGGAACATCCAAAAGATACCAGCTGTGCAAAGTACAAGTAAGAGAATGTTTTTGTGTTTTTATTGAGAGAGATCAAAATGTGGTTTTTAGGATGAGAGTGGGAGCAGCCTAGCAAGTAAAGGTTTCACCAGAGAGTATCCTTGAGGGGTCCTAGTGGGTGCTTCAGTTTAACCGGGAGTGTGCGGATGTATTGCAACTGCGGAAAAACCATGAGATTTGGTGTTGGTCATGCAGTATCTTAAAATCCCCCTTTCATTAAAAAGAAAGAAGGTTTCTAGCCCATAGGACTGCTGAAAAGACTGGCTTTAAAATACGTCAGCAATACTGGGTGCGTATCTCCACAGGGATCCGTCAGATTTCCGGTGGTCAACCAGAATGCGTCAGTGCAACACATAACTCATTAATTCATAGAAGGAGAACGAATTGTGGGAATCAGAGGAATATGCAAGTTGACATAATTATATCAGCTGCAGAAATCAGATTTTCTTTGTGTAGAATTTCTTTCTTTCATTCTTTCTTTTGTGCAAATAAGACAGAGCCCAGACTTTAAAAAGAGAGAAGATGTGGGAGCCTTTTGCATATTACACACACACACACACACACACAGAGGATAGAAGGTGGTACAGGAACAGAAAGGCTGGAAATACTTATTTTTATCTATAGGAAGGATGTTTTGGATGGGGTGGTGTTGATTTTTCTGTGTAGCATTCATGACTGGCTGAGTGTACCCCTATTTGGTGGTTCCCCCTTGTGCTATGGGGAAGAGCAGGGGGTCTGCTTGGTGGCTCTGCCGCCCCCTCCATTACTCATGCTTTGACTCGTTGTACTTTGAGGTGGGTCACCCAGACTTTGGGGTGGCGGGAAAGGGGATGTGCATACCATAGACTGTGTGTGGACCTTTGGCTCCGGACCAAGTGGTGGCCAAGGATCCATCCTGCTGCCGGGGATCTTGGCTCTGAATTGTTGTCTCACACGGTGAGGTCTTGGCAGCCATTCAGTGGGTGAGTGGGAAACTGCAGATAGCAGAAACAGGAGCCCGGAACAGATCACTCCTTTTCACCGGGCTGCGTTTCTCTCTTTTCCAGCCGTGCCCTCTGAATGCAAGGAGCTTCCGGGAGGAGCAATGCTCATCCTTCAACTCTCATGTGTATAACGGACGGACATTTCACTGGAAACCTTTATATCCTGGTAAACAAGAAAACCTTTCTCTGTGTGGTTCTGACAACACAAAGCCCTTTAAAAAGGAGAGAGAGCGTGTTTGCACTGAATGAAGGCCTCTGCTCTGGGAAGAAGGTTCCCCTTACAAGATCTGATCTGATTAGCACAGGATGCCACCCACCTCCTTCTCTGGCTCAAAGGAGTGTTTTACAGCTGCAACAGCTGCTTTTTAAAAAGAAAGCCATTGTGATTAACTAGGATGGTGCCAAATATTCACCAGTTTCAGTTTTCAAGTTGAAACTAACAATTTCAGCATGGTAGGGTTTTTTTCTTCTTTCTCTGAAAAAGACTTGGATATTCACCTTCTTTTTCAAAATGCTGTTCAGCTACTCTCAGAGGGAGGGGCTTGATTCTCAATCTTGCCCCCACGTCAGTGACATCCTCAGTGACATCCTGAACGCCTTTAGCTTCTCCCCCAAATGCAGGGCATTGTTTTCCCCTTAGGACACTTTCTCTGTGCAATTTCTCTGCATATCTATGGGCATTTTGTGAGTGGCGCTTAAGAAGCCACTGCTGCGTATGGAGGATGTTGCCAATGGCATTTGCCCTTCTCTCTTCAGATGACTACGTCCACATCTCCAGCAAGCCATGTGATCTCCACTGCACAACTGTTGACGGTCAAAGGCAGCTCATGGTCCTGGCCCGGGATGGGACGTCCTGCAAATACTCCGATTTCCGAGGGGTTTGCGTGTCTGGAAAATGTGAGGTTGTTAAACATTATAACAACCATATTGTCAGTAGATTTCTTGAAATTGCCATGGCCACGCCCCTTGCCTGGCCCTCAACACTCTATTCACACTGTTTCTAGCCCATTGGATGTGATGGGATTCTCTTCTCGACCCACACGTTGGATAAATGTGGCGTCTGCCAAGGGAACGGGAGCAGCTGTACCCACGTGACTGGGAGTTACAGAAAGGGAAATTCACATCTTGGTAAGGCTGGAGGGCACACTTTTCTTACATTGTTGTGGTTTTTGATCTCTGAGCAAGATAGGCCATTAAGTAGCAGCTGGTGTAGAGGTGGAATCCTGCTCTCATGTCCCTAGTGAGGAATCATCCATGGACACAAATCTTGATGCTCTGGGATTCTGGTGTACAGAACAGACACCCCCTAGTGAACAGGAGGCCCCGCTTCAGTTTACCCTCCTGTCAGTTTACACACACACACACTGAATGCCTGATGCTACTTGACCGGAAAACTGAGGGCTTACTTACACTAAATGGAAACAAACATGCCCCCAAATCTGACCCCTTCAAAGGATAATCAATTAAAAATTCTTCAATCAGCCAATATTGGGTACTTCCAGGCGAAGCTTTTTATCATGCAATCACCCTGCCTCATGCATCGAATTTTATGCGGGGTCCAGAGAATGTCATCTTCCACTTTCTTACCAGAAACAAAACCTCACTAAGGAGGAAAAGAGGAATAGCTGCACCATGCCCTGTTCATAATGCACGAGGAGATCTCTGCCTGGAAGCATCCATCAGGAGTTCCTTGGTTAGAAGAGTTATTACTGGTCAAAACTTTAAACATGGGAAGCTGCAGCTTTTGTTGCTGTTGCGGAGTTTCCCTTTCATTCATTAATACAGTTTTCTGCAGGCTACTCTCTGGTGACTCACGTTCCTGCTGGAGCAAGAGACATCCAAATAGTTGAACGGAAGAAATCTGCTGATGTTTTGGGTGTGTATGATGGGATCATAACCAAGTGGAACATGTTGTTTTAAAATTTATTTTTCTATGCAAATCAAAGTGTCTGTTAGATAGATTATTTTAGCATCATTGGTATGTGAAAATCAGTCTCACCTTGCCCATGACCTTATTGGTTCCCGGCCAACTTTCTCACCTGTATTCTGTTTTCTGCCAAAAGCTGATACCTCACTTGTTCCCAGGCTTCTGTGAGATTTTCCTGAGCCCTCTCAAGTCTTCCCTCCCATCACAGAACTTGCACTGTTTGCCAGCAGCAATGCTCTGTCTTGAACATCCCGTGGCATCATTCATGTTTCACTGATGGCAATGCAGGGAGGGGATAATTCAACTTTTCGTGCACTGATGTGGCACCTCTTGCAGCCGGAGGGACAAATTCCATTTTGGAGAAGCACTTGGGAGTCACATTACAGTGGTGGGTGGGGCCAAATGCAAAGGGGGTGTGGCCAAAATACAACATGTAGCAGCAGGTTGAAGCTTAAAGCTCCTGCTGCCAGTAACTAGGCCTTCGGAGAGGCAATTCAGCCTTCTAGAATGGGGCAAAAACTGTTGGGAAGCCACCAAGCCATCAGTGGTTGAGGGGAAAGGGACATTTGGGGATCCCCAGGAGGTTTGGGCCCTGAGCCTGAGATACCCCAACCCTGGTTTCGAGGATAGCAGCTATTGGTGGGACTTTAAGGGGACTTGTGGTGAACTTTTCAGAACATAACTTGAGAGAGAGAGAGAGAGAGAGAGAGAGAGAGAGAGATCCAATCTTTGTCTCTCTTTGTTGGATTTTCTAGCTGTTGCAGATGAAGCTGGTTTTTACTACTTTAATGGGAACTTCAGAGTGGACAGCCCCAAAAACTTCAACATTGCAGGAACCATCTTCAAATATCGGAGGCCGATGGACATTTATGAGACGGGCATAGAATACATCGTGGCCCAAGGGCCAACCAATCAGGGCTTAAATATCATGGTAAGTGTGTCTCTATGGGGCCGGGGGGTGTACAGTGATGGGTGGTCAATGCTGGAATGTACAAATATTTTCCTGTGAATTAATTTTATGTGCTTTGCAAGCAGTTTGGTAAAATGGAGAATCTCTCATTTAATATATATATATATATATATATATATATATATAAGCACACAAACTCTGTCTCCCCATGCCCCCAGAAGTACAGAATCGGTCTATTTCTGGTCCATGTCACTTTTGCATGTTCCAAAGTCCCATAAGTCCATTCTATCCCATTTCTGGATTAATCTATGAATATATATATATATTTAATTCACAGAAAAGTTCACATTTTAACATATTTCCTCCCAAAATTTGCATTTAAACATATTTTCCCTCAAAATACACATTTCTATCTATATTTTCTCTCAAAATATATTTTCTCTCAAAATATGCATCTATATATTGCAGGTTCTCACAAAACATGCATTTTAAATGTTTTTTTTCATACAGTTTTTGAGGTGGGCCTTAGAATAGTGAAGGCAAGGGATCATGCCAAATAGGGTGCCAACTCTGGGTTTATTTGGTCTTGGAATTTTTAATTCTGTTAGTAGATGCAGTGACAAAGGTCACTCAGGGTACAGAGCTAAATAACAGCTCTGGGTGCATTGGAGAGCCTTGGGTGCAAATGGGTCAAAAGGAGCCAGGACAGAATGTTGCCTAGCAAATAAGTGGAGCCAAATAACTTTCCTTTTAGCCTGGGTTTCTTGCATATAAAGGGACTAGCATGCTCACTATGCTCTGTAGTAGTTGTAGTTTCTTTCTGTTATCAGAAGCCTGGCCTGATTTCCTCTGCTGTAATAGTTATGTAACTACATGTTTGTTATTTCTCTCCCTGCTGCAGGTTTGGAACCAAAATGGTAAGAACCCATCAATAACGTATGAGTATACGCTTCTAAGGAGGCCACACTCCAAAAGCATGCAGCCAATTTACTATACCTTCTCCGAATCGGATAGTGAAGAAAGCAGTGAGCTTGACGGTGAAGAGCCTTTGGGGTTTGTTCAGCACAATGCAAGTTTCTTTGGCACACTCTCCAAAGAAAAGATCCATCTGGAGAATCAGGTATTTGGCAGGCAAGATACAACTGAAGACCTGGACTTGAGCAAAATCCAAGAGACCAATGAAGTCTATGGACGGACAGAAACCAATGACTGCGATCCAGGCCCGAAGGGCATGCAGCCCAAAGGTGAGGAGGGGGACGCCCACAGCATAAATTTCTCCACTGACCTTAGGAAGTCTGGGAACCACGGATCAATATCCATCATTCGCTATTGTAGCCAGAATTTCAAGCAGTGTTTAGCAATTCATATTGGAGAATTTTGACCAGGTCTCTTCCATATCCTCTAACTTTGTTTCTTCATCCAACTTAAATTTTATTTTATTTTGTACAGCTAAATTGAATTGGCTCCAGAAGATCTTCTTTCATGTTGAATATTCTCCAAATACTCACAGAATATTTGAATGTTTGAGGCTGTATCCAATGGGTGCTTACCCTTAATAGGGTAATAGAAAGCAGTCCTGTGCGCTGAAGTTGGGGCACCCAATTTTTGCCGACTGCCCCCCCTCAATATGGCCAGCCCATGCCATATCCCATTCTGTCCCAGATGCAGTGGCCTGCCATGAAGGGATCTTTAGCATTTGACAGTGATGGCTTATGAGATTTCAGATTTGATACTTGACAAAATCCAAACAATAATCCCTTACCAAAAAAGTCTAAAACACTCACATCTTAATTTGAAATTTTCCAAACTGAATTTGGCCAAATTTTGAATCTTTGCAAATGTTTGTTACAGTTCTATAATTTCCCAGTTACCTTTGATTTTCCTATTTTGCTCCCTATTCCAGATTCAAATGCAACCAAATCCAATTACATGGTGGAAGGAAATGGGAGAGAATTCGACTCCCAGATGGCATCTAAAGAATTCCTTTCAGAAAATGCCATCACCTATAAACTTTTGGAGAAGACATCCGACTCGAAAGAATCAGTCCGGAACAAGACCGTGAACAGTATCTTTTCTCCAAGGAACCCCATCAACTCAGTAGGATCCCACATGGACAGTATTTATGTTGATTATGATGACAATGACGAGGTGGTGACTTATGCCATCAATGGCACTTTCATGGAGCTGACGCATGACAAAACCCTCAACACCTCGTCAGAGACCCCGTTCCCCAACGCCACTGTCTCTGCCAACAGTTCTCAAGGGAACAGAACCCACAAAGCCAGGTAAGCGACTCTGGATCCACCTTTGCAACTGCACTGACATAAATGGATAGCCAGGTGGAGACCTTTTACCTCTCTAGTCTGTGGCAGGAAGAAAGTGCCTAAGGTAAGTTGGATGGATAACTCCAAAAGTGAATACCAGAAATACTTTGCACAGGAAAACGCCAAGTGTTTTGGGGTGGAAGGTAATCCACAGGGTTCTGCAAACCAGGGGTAGCCATTGAGCAGTTTACAGGCTGCACCCAAACCTAGTAACACCCAATTCTGTGGGAATTTGCTTGGAAGTACCGTAAGTCCCCCTTTGATCAATGGAACTTACACCCAAGTAAGTAGGCAGGCACAGGACTGCACACTTGTGGGTTGCACAGTAAATGTCATTGGTTTAAGGAAAGGTGTTGTTTTCTTTAATGACCTTTGAAGGGACACTGAGGGGTATTTTTTCTGTTGTGAACACATCTTTGCACATTGCCTCTTCTGTACAGGCATTCAGGAGAGGCTTGGAGACTTTTCTCTTCAATGCTGCCTTGACTCGAGATCATGATTAGTATGCAAGCCTTAGAGCAGTTTCTCAAAGTACTCTGTATACTTGCGAATGGGGCAATTACATCTTCCTTTCTTGCCTTTGCTCTTGTTTGCTTGTTACTTTGTGAGGGTGTGGTCCTAAAAGCACAGATAGGTAAAGGTTCAGAGCCGCTCTGCAAGCTACAGATGCCTCCTCCGCCTTTGCAGTTCCTCCTCGGGCTGCCTGTGCTTTTCCTGGCCTCGCCCCTGTCCGTGTGTTTTCCGGGGCTCAAGAGGCAGAGGAGGAGCAGGAGCAGGCAGGGCTTTCTCTTGCCAGGGAGACTCCGACCGACCGCAGGGAGAGGAGAAGCGTGGCTGGCTGGCTGGCTGGCTGCTGCGTTCTTGCCTGCCAGGCTGCTGCTGGAGGCTGCGGGTCCGTTGAGGTCGTGTTGGCCACCTAACGAGAAGCAGGGCTCATCCTAGGCAGCCGCCTGGGTGGGATCCGTGCTGTGCACAGGACGGCGGAGACAGGGGACAAGAGCTCAGTGACTGTCTGGGCTATAAATGGAGACTGGCCGGGATGAGACCATGTCTGGCCTGGCCTCCTTTAGAGCGGAGGAGACGGAGACGCTGACCTCATCCATTACCTGGGCACGGAGCACCTTCCTCTGGAATAGCGCGTGTCCCAGCTGAGGACTTCTGCGGAAACTCATAAGCTGTGAGAGCAGTACTGGCCCATCAAGCCAGGCACCCGGACACGGCCCCTCTAGTCCAGCGGGGCACAACCGGCAGCCCCCAGGGGTGCTCTGAGCGCCCCTGCCCCGCTGCCACCGAAGTCCCGCCCCCAGCAGTCCTTACACAGGCCGCTGTCAGACCCACCCCCACCCATCCCCGGCAGGGCTCCCCTCGGGCTGTGAGGGCACGGCCCAAGTGTCCACAGAGGGCGAAACCAAGCCCGGGGTTCATCGCATTATTTATTCGATTTGTACCCCACCTTTCTACCAAGAAAGATAGCACTCCAGGTGACTCACGGTCACAAATAAAACTTGATTAAAGCAATAATTAAAAAATGCATTAAAGCACAATTAAAAACACAACAACAACAGAATGAAAACAGCATTCAACCCAACAGACCCACTTACAGGCCGAAGGCCTCCTTGAATAAGGTGGTCATTGCCCACCAGCAGAAAGACAGCAGAGAGGGAGTGAACCCCCTTTGGGAGGGAGTTCCAGAGCGTGGGAGCTGCCACCAAGAGGGCCCTGTCTCAGGTCACCACCAAACATGCCTGTGAAGGCGGTGGTCTCGAAAGAAGGGCCGCTCGCAAACCCCAGCTCTTAAGACATGGGCAGGCTCACATAGGAGAATGCGGTCTTTCAGGTACTTAAACTGAACTTAAACTTCAGCTGATTAATGGGGAAGCCGGGGGTGTTTAATTTCCAGGGCTCTGAACCAAGAGTACTAGCCTTTTTAGGGTACTGCAGATCTACTTTATGACAATAATAAGGGATGAAGCAGGCAATCTTGAATTATTATTTTCTTCTAATGTAGTTGTAATATAATGTGTGGTGATTTTTGCTTTTAGGGTTGTAAGTTCTCTTATTTGGTTTAGTATCTCAAAAGGTCACCTAGTGTGAGACTTGAATACAATGCAAATGTGTTAATCAATTCCTCGACTGATTAGACTATGTGATTAATCAACAAAAGATTAGTATGTAACAGGTTAAACAGGTTACCTCTCCCACAAAAGATGCCTCATGCAGCGTAATCATATACCATGTTTACTCAGAAGTAAGTCCCACTGCGGCTCACTCCCAGGTAAGTGTGCATAGGATTGCAACCTCGAAAGATCTTTGCTGACAAGGGATGTCTAAAGAAGAACACACCAAAATACCCCACAGTGTCCCTTGAAAATGATCTTGGGAAACAAACAGCACCCAGGTCCTTTCCCCTATAAAATGCAGGGAAAAGGTGTTTCCACCAGAGCTTCTGCTGTCAAGAAATGGCGACAAGCCATCATTTGGCAATCCAGAGACAGCTGGCTGTCTCCATGTCGTATTTTGTGTTCGTTTTAAAATAACATGGCACTTCTGGATGTGTTAGAAATGAGCCACGAATGTAGTCTTGAATGTTTACTTACTGTAAAGGTGCAGTATATCCTCTTGCCCTAGAACAGCCCCCAGGTGGTGATCTAGGAAGTTTGGGGTCAGATGGGAAGTACGGATGTTAGGGTTTTAGGCAGCCCCTTCTTGCTTCTTGCAATGACCTCTGACAAACTGCTCACCCAGCCCCAAGAGGGTAAAACTCAGAAGCTAGATTTCCCCACTAAGCCCTTAAAAAGAAAGAAAGACACACTGCAAAGAAGAATCAAGCAGGAACGCCCACTCCCCGCTTGGGAGCAGCCAACAGCAACCCAAACTCCCCTATCAATTTACAGTGAGATTAAATGTGCATGGAGTGGTTCCTGAACAAAAGTGTAATAGCAACAAGAACAAAGCAGAGAACACACAAACACACGCACACCCCGTCACACCCCCTATATCAGATAAGAGTAGTGTAGCCTTGTTTGGAGAGATGGTGCAAACATTGTGAATGGTTAAGGTTAAGAACCATCTTAAAAAGTGGATGAAAACCATCTTAAAAGGTTAAGAACCACCACCCTGTAATATTTTATGGTGCTTAACTGTGTGATGATGTCTTCCAAAGTGGTGTGGGTTTGGATGTTCTCTTTTTTACAAAGCTTGCTTGGTACCATTAAGCAGGGCTGCAGGCGTTCCCCTCTCTCTCTCTCTCTCTCTCTCTCTCTCTCTGTGACCTGGTTCGGACCGCACGACAGCCCCCTCGGAGTGCCATGGCACAGACCATCTGCCATTATGAATATGCAAGCCCCAGCCGGGGGTTGCCATGGCTTGTCATGTCATCAAAACCCTGGCGGCAGGGTTTATTTGAGGGCTAAACAACCCTCGCACACCCCATGGTCTGTTTTAGGGTTATGCGAGTGTTGTTTAACCCGCAAATGACCCCAGCCACGCGGGTCTCTCAAAGGTCTTTCGGGGGTGGAATGGAGGAGAGAAACATTCTTGAGGACTAACCCTGCATGGTCTCAAGCAAGGAGAGCCCTCCTGAAATGTTGCCCTGCTGCCAGGAATGTCTTGCGGGTCTTAGACTGTGGTGTACCATGTTCTGTTCCATGCCAAGGAGATACTGCACCTTTCGTCTCTCTGTGTCTAGCAATCAGAGGTATTTGATCAAGTGCAAAATCTATCTATATATGTTGGAGCCTTGGAGTAGAATGCCACATTACATGCAAACAATTGTCCATTTCATGACGTGAAGCCACAGAGCGTCATGGCACTTTGTGTTCGGTAATTCAGTCCATTTCATGAAAAGGAGACCCCCGTCTTTGCACTTAATGAAACTCTCAGAAAGTGCCGCAAGTCACCAGAAGTCCCCATATCTTCTCTGTGCCTAAAGTTGATCAAGGGCCAGCTGACTTGACTAACATGAAAAAGAACATGAATCACACTGAGTATGGTATTGGGAAAGGTGGTTTGGTGCAGACAGTTTAAAGACTTTGACATGAGAATTTGTAAAAATTGCATAGGTTCAGATTCAGAAAGAGAAGTTGATTTATATTTGCATGAGGCTGTACCCTCCCACATTTCAGGAGGGCAAGGGTTGACTAAGGTTGCAATCCTATACACACTTACCTGGGAATAAGCCGCACTGAAAACAATGGAACTTACTTCTGAGTAGACTTCTATGGGATTGTACTGTAAGAATGCTTGTAAAGTAGACCATAAAACCCAGCGGCGTGCAAGTTTCAAGATGGAAATGATTTGCAAGAGCCGTTGTCATGGCTGCCAGATGTGTGTAAACAAATGAGAACTCTTCCAATATGTCCCGTGGAACTCCATTCCATAGGAACTGACTATTTTGTTGCTGTTGTTGTTCTGGGGTTTTATGGAACACATTTTTACCCCACTCTTCAGCAGAAAATGTTTGCAGAGTAGCTTGCAATGAGACACTCCCTCCCCTAGGGCTTACAAGTTGACACAAAAGGGAAAGAGAGATAGAAGGGACCATCTTCATTTATTGAAAATATTTTGGTCCTCGTTCACGGGATTTGAACGGGGTTCCTGGTAGCCCGCCTGGGTCTTCCCACGGCCCCTTCCAACATTTTCTTGCATCGGAAAGTCTCTTAAGGAAGAAAAGACGGATGTGCTGTTCAAGGCCTGTGGATTACTCATGCTAAGGGCCCTCCATCCGGAAACTCCCTGCCTCATTCATTGAAAGGCTCCCAGGTGGTGTACACAAGTGTGAATAAAACTATTCACACAAACATATAAATGTGATACAACAGAAACAAGAAACCATAACAGAATACACAACAACCAGCAGAATAAAAGCAGACTAAAGGATAAAAACAAACACAGAAAGATTTCTTCTAAAATGCCTCATCAAATCGGCAAATCTTAGCCAGGCGCCAAACAGATTCTAGCATCGGCCCCAATCGGGCCTCTTTGGAAAGAGCGTTCCACACTTAAGAGTGCCACTGCAGGAAAAGTCCTTTCCCCTGCATAGAGACATCATCCACCGCTGCTAAAGGGGGAACTCGGAGAAGGGCCTCCATTTGGAACGTTTTTTTGTTATGACTAATGAAGAAAACCTTTCCAGTGGCTTCTCTGGTAGTTTGTTACTCAGTCTGTGCATTACAAGTCACCAACTTCGTGCCATGGACGAATGGGATTACCCACTTTAGATAAACACCTCAGCCACTTGCTGCAATTTCTGAGAGTTGCATTACATGGAGAAATGTGGTCTCCTTTTCCTGAAACGGATGGAAATGTTGTCCAGTTACTGAACAAAACGGCCATTGCGGTAAGTGGCTTCATGTCATGAAATGGATGGTCTTTGCATCTCATGGGCAATTCTATTTAAAGGCTGCAATACATATATACACATATATTTGTCTTTTAAAATTGAACTGTTTCTGTTTGTGGGTATTTTTATCCCATTCTCTCTATTTCTAGACAGTGGAAGCTCTGCCTCTAACCAGGCTGGGGATTCTGCTTGGGGATCAGGACAGGTATGTTGTACTATAACCAAACAATCCCAGATGTTAAATTCAAAGAATTGCACCCCCAAATTATTACTTTTCTTAAAGCACAACAACGTCCCCCAACCCAATGAGACTGGCATCTTTTGTTCCCTCCCTGTTGACATCTTTCATGTGACCCGTCAAGAAAACTCTCGGTTTGCTCTGCAGGAACCGGCTGAAGCTGTTTCGGAAGGGCCAGGGCATGAGCCCGGCAGACATGTACCGCTGGAAGCTCTCCTCCCACGAGCCCTGCAGCTCCACTTGCACCACGGGTGAGCTCCGCGCGCGGGGGGTGGGGGTGGCGCCTGCCTCCCAGGCCCAGCCACAAGCCGCTCCGGAGGAGGGTCCCGTCCTGAGATGTGGCGGTGCTGGACTACGGCCACTGCCAGCCACGCGTTTTGGGGGGCCCTTGAGGGACCCAAAGGAAGCATTCAGACCCACTGCACGATCCTTCTCAGGTGTTCTATGGAGAGCGAGTGGGAATGAAGCGCATCCTGCCTTATCCATGGAATGGGGTGGTCCCCCCGTTCTCCTGCACTTGTGCTTCAGTCTTTCATTTGCAAAAAGAGAGAGGATGCTCAGTTCCAGTTTCCAGGCTCGACCAAGAAACGCCACTGTGCCCATGCTCAGTCAGAGGCATCCTTTTTTTCAGAGGGCTGTCAGCCCCAGGGTGGTTCTGCATGCTAAAGTCTGGATTCTGGCACCCCAGTAAGTCCTCTTGACTGGAATGTCACACTGCAGGTGGCGTCAAGAGCACATAATGCGGGCCGCATGCTGACGCTCATTAAGCAGGTATGAGCCGGGTCAGTCCTTGGATGGGTGACTGCCTGGGCTGCCCACATCTGTTCTCCTGCATGGAGCAGGGGGTTGGACGCCATGGCCTCATAGGCCCCTTCCAACTCTTCTCTTCTACTGCTAGTATCTCAGATTCCTGCCTCGTCCCCCTAACACATAGCAATGACGGCCACTGGTTTGTGTATCTCCCCACAACTGCGGCCGCTGCTGAACCCCTCTTTACATTCTCTTTTGTCCTTCCATCTTGATCTGGAAGGACACTTTGGAAAGCGCCCCTCTGAAAGGAAGGAGCTCTGATTGCCAAGGTCAGCAGATGTGTGACCTTTGCCTGGTCTAACTTCCACGGCTCCTCCTAAGGAACTCTGGGAATGGCGGTTTGGGGAGGGCAGGGGGCATTCCATCACAGGGGCCGCTGTGATGGATGGCAGGTATTCTCATATTCCCCTGGCCCTACGTTTGTGTATTTGTGTGGGTCCAGAAATTGAGGATTTGCCACATGACTTGTTTTTCTGCTCATTATATTCGGAACCAAGAACAAAATTCCTTGGCTCTATTTTGTCTCATTTACTTTCTAATACCATTACAGAAAAGATTTTCTATTTTCTGTCTGACACTGATTCTAGGCTAACCCATAAGGTTTCTCTTTTTGCCATGGCAGCAATGGAAATTTGGACAAGATTTATTACTGAGATCGCGGTTGACTATAATGGGGATGCTTTTATATGATTATTTCTGTATGTTATAGTACTTTTATAAGGTTTTATATATTTTGTATATATTTTATATGCGAATGGCCCATGGCTGAAGCATTAATAAAATTGATTGATTGATATCTTAAGGAGCGCCTCCAGCAACGTCAAGTAGGCCGCTCAACAAGATCTGCCACGGACGGCCTTCCCCCTGTCCCATCAGCCAGAGAAACCAGGCTGGTGGGGACTAGGAGGAGGGCCTTTTCTGTGGCAGCCCCCAATTTAAGGAACTCTCTCCCCAGTGACCTCCACCATGCCCCTTCCTTGATTAGCTTCTGCTGTGCATTAAAAACATGGCTTTTCAGGCGGGAATATGGGGTGGCTTAGGATTTTTAAGTTTTGTACTGTTTTTAATTGTGTTTTACACTCTGTATTTTTTTTTTCTTGTATTTTATTGGACTGTAAATCGCTCAGAGTGGCCAGATGACTGGCCAGATGGGCAATTCAAAAATATAATAAATAAGTAAATAAATAAATATCCATCACAGGCACGAGCTCTGGTGCAGAATGGCGGCTGCCAGTGCTCTTCGCCTGGCAGATAAGTCAGGGCACGTCGGCAGTGTGGGCGGGGTGCCCCAGAGAGTGTGAGCACCCCCGTGTGGTGTCAGCTCGCTGACTCTTGAAATCAGGCTCCCTGAGCAGCACCGGGGGGGCAGCAGAGCCCAGAGCCAGCTTGGGAGTGGAGCCCGGGGCCAGAGCCCAGCACAACCGGCGGAGGCATTCACAGGGCTTTAAGGAGGGCTGGCAGCGGGAGCACGTGCCGAGGGCCCTTCCTTCCGGCAATTGCCTTGAAAGCCCCTGCCTGGGTGGATGGTGTGTCTGTGCGTGTGTGTATCCATCTCTCTCTCTGTGTGTATATGAAAGGGGATGGCGGATTTTTAACACTGCTTATAAAACTGCATATATAAGAACTGCACTTAAAAACAGCGCCATCTTCGGGCCAAACCAGGGAGTAATTAAAGATGTGGCTCGCAGCGATCTTTCTTTCATTTTTCTCTAGAGTAGTTGCATAGCTCCTGGTATGGATCAGGACCCGTGGGGGGGCAGGGGGGCTTTTATCCTCCACCTCCCCGCTATGGGCTATTCCAGGTTGCCTCTCCCAATACCTTCAGTTGGTATTACCCAATACCTTCACAAAACAGTGGTCCATTTGCTTTAGGGACCGCATGGCAACATGCCACCTCCAGGACTGGGGCAGGGCACCTCTTCATACCAGCTGCTGGGGAACATGTTATTGCCCTCCTGTCCTGCTTGTGGGCTTCCCATCGGGGGACGTGGTTGGCTACTGAGCCAACAGCATGTGGGGCCAGGTGGCCCCCTTTTGGTCTGATCCAGCACAGCTCTTCTTATGTTCTGAAGACCAGAGAGCAGACAAGTGCGTAGTCTCAGTGAGAGATGACCGAGGAATGGACCAGATTTTTTGCCCAGGGGCTGAGCGGAAGAGCCCTGTTTTTACAATGTTGTAATGGGAGAAGCAACCTGATTCGACTGTTAGTGGTGCCATAAAGACAACTGAACACTGCAGGGCTTCTGTGTGTGCTTTTGATGGCTTTGTTTTGATAAGAGCAATGGTCAAGGCAATACACGACAGATTGGTCTATCATCCTCTCTCAACGCAGGCATCATGTCCACCTATGCGATGTGCATCCGCTATGATGGGATCGAAGTGGATGACGTGTACTGCGATGCCATGACCCGTCCGGAGCCGGTCCATGAATTCTGTGCAGGGAGAGAGTGCCAACCCAGGTAGGACCTCTGGAAAAACACTTCCCACTTCAGGGTGATAGAAGTAATAAAAACCGCAGGCAGCAGGGGCGGGGTGGGACAAGAGTGTGCCCTTTATGGCCAGTGAGTGTCCAGAGATCCTCTTTCTCAAGGCATCATCACATTCTATCAGCTGAAATACATTCTTTGGTCTTCCTTCCCTGTGTTTCAGAGCAGAGTGGAACGCTAACATGGCCTGAGTTCCAAAACCATGGTGGTGGTGGTGAGGAGGAGGAGGAGGAGGAGGAGGGAGTGCTGGGAAGGGGCCATTTGCAAGGTGGGTGGAGGGGTGTGTGTTGTTATTGTTGCAGTTATTTATTCAATTCATGAGTTGCCCTATAGCCGCACCTCTCGTGGCGGCATACGTAATAAAAGCAAATACAATAAAACCAATAATGTTTAAAAGTATTATTGTAAAAGCATGGATACGTAATAAAAGCAAATACAATAAAACCAATAATGTTTAAAAGTATTATTGTAAAAGCTGCAACAAAAATTCTGCGTTTTCTCTCTGCCTCCCACAACTGCTCGTTCCCGCTTGGAAATCTTCTCCGCCCCACACCCAGTTATTTCTAGTTTTAACAGTGAAAAAATGGCAGGGATAGAAATGTCACAAACAGCACAGGGGGCTTTTGAAGGCACGCTCATTTTCCCCAGAATCAGGGCCTACACAGAATATGTCATCAAATAAATATTGCTACCATAATGCTCAAAAAAGGGCATTTGTTTGCTTATTTATTTATTTATTTATTTATTCTTTGGTAAAAACTGCCTTGCCCTTCAATCAAATTCCCCGGGCAACTTATCAAGATACAATAAAATATTCAAAGCCAACAAAATCATACTTGAATCAGCAAATGCAAGGACGAGCCGAGTGGCATAAGCCCGCCCCAGCCGCGTGCTGGGGAATGCAAGCAAGGCCACCGGAGTGACCCCGTTGCCAGGCTGACCCGCTGCCCTTCTGACAGGTGGGAGACCAGCAGCTGGAGTGAGTGTTCCCGGACCTGCGGGGAGGGCTACCAGTTCCGCATCGTCCGGTGCTGGAAGATGCTTTCTCCTGGCTTTGACAGCTCCGTCTACAGCGACCTGTGTGAATCTGCTGACATCACTCGGCCCGAAGAGCGGAAGGTCTGCAAAAACCCGGCGTGTGGGCCGCAGTGGGAAATGTCCGAGTGGTCAGAGGTAAATCCACAGACCAGATAAAATGTCTGACTGGGAGCCATTCCCAGTGCATTTCAACCACAACAGGTCTTGCTGGGAACAGCTCCTGCTGGACATGGCTCCTCCTCATACAGTCAAGCCAACGCTCTGCCCATGTTGCTGTTCGCATCACTGACCCTTCCTCTGTGCTTGTCCAGAGGAAACAGCATGTTTACTTCGAAGTAAGTCCTCCTGTGTTTAATGGGGCTTACTCCCTAGCAAGTGTAAGTATACATAGGAGCAGAGGAAGCTGCCTTAGATCAAGTCACACACACACACACAGTCCATCTAGCCCGGCGTTCTCGACACAGACCGGCAGCGGCCGCTCTCGCTCCA
Source organism: Shinisaurus crocodilurus (assembly GCA_021292165.1). Lineage (NCBI taxonomy): Eukaryota > Metazoa > Chordata > Lepidosauria > Squamata > Shinisauridae > Shinisaurus > Shinisaurus crocodilurus. The sequence continues at coordinate 117,196 of JAHFWL010001184.1, forward strand.
GGGTTTCCGGCAGGATCCCTTCCTAGCCCTACCTGGAGATGCTGCCAGGGATAGAACCGGGGGCCGCCTTCATGCCAAGCGGGCGCTCCCCAAGCTGAGCTCGAGCCCCTCCTCAAAGGGTGTTTGGGACTGCCCTCTGAAGCACAGAACACATAGGTTAGCGGGAAAATAGTACTTTCCCCAACGTGATCCCAAAATCAAATAAACACAACACAAGGAAAATAAAAACCCTCTGACGGAGCTGTAAGGCAGAGTCTGCACTGCCAAAAAGGACCCCGACCGGGGCATCTCTTCACTGTTGCCTCTAAAAGAATGGCTGCCGTGAGCCCCCCCCCCCTCCCGGCCTGGCTTTGTGCTGCTTGTACATTGGGACCACCCTCCTGACATACAAGGCACCTCAAGGTGAGAGACCTTTTTGTGCCTTGCGCCCAAGGCAGCTGCTCCTTGGCCCAGCACATGACTGAAAGCCGAGCAGAGCCTCTGCGGCCAGGCATCTGCTGGGCAGAGGCACTGAGGGGTGCCAAGCTAGGCCGCTCTTCAGCTGTCCCTGCAAGATGCCCGGTTCATATCTGGGATGCCTCCTCTTCCATGCTGCCAAGTGCCTCCCTGGGGTGCTCCTGGGGTTCCCGGCCCTGCCACACGCTTTGGCCTTGCGCAGCAGCGCTAGCGGCTGATGCTCTATAATTCAGTAGGTGTCGCGGACAGGTTGCTGGAGCAGACGGGGGCCTCCTCTCCTGATTTAGTCTTCCTCGCGCCAAAAACAAAACTAATCTAATTTGGATCCAGCAGCCGGCGTTCCATGTCAAGTTGGCTCCAAATCTCCACTTCCCTTTCCCTGTCCAAAAAAGAGTGTTGCTTCCCCCCTGCCCGTGATCCGTGGATTACCATATCAGTTTGGCCGGCTCAGAGCACCGGGCTGTTGGCACATGGCTGCTGCTGTCACCAGTCTTGCACCGCAGAGATGAATTGAGCAAATGTGTGTTTGCCGGACTGGTGAGATCACAGCCCCCCTTTGAAGCAATGTCCATGAGGCTGGCTTGCCTGCATGATCTGAAGCAGAAATCAAAACCCAGCGACTGTGCTCATGTTTCATGTTCACGTTGGAAATATCACTTGGACTGTTGGACATGAGGAGTGGCTCCAGCAGGAGCCGGCCAGATGCCCCGGAAGCTCGTGGGGTGGGGCTGTGGGATTGCAGCCCCCTTCCCCTCTTGCACAGCCCCCATGATCTGCTCTTTGGAGGTGTCTTTGTTGTTAATGGCACTGATATCCACAAGGGTGTGTGTGTGTGTGGCCGTCGCCAGTGTCATGTCGCTGTGGATCCCACTGGGAGTTGTGCTGCCTGTTGCAAGTTTTGATCTCATTGCCGTTTGACTGGGTGACCCCATGTTACATGAGAGGGAGAGATTTTCCTCTCTTTTTCCTTCCCTCTCTCCTTTTTCTAAACTAAAAAGGCCCTTGTAGGGAAGGTGCTCCAAGTTCCAGTTCATCATAAACGTCCCCCTTTTCTGCACTGCTTCCAGCTCCACAATAACCGTTCTGAGATGAAGTGACCAGAACTGGAGAGAGCCGCCCGATGTGGCAGTGCCACAGTCACACAAGTTAGGCGTCCGAGAACTGGGAGAAAGCAGGAGTGCGTGTCTGAATGGAGCAGCAACACTTTTAAAGTGTTGGCCCCAGTGGGTGGCCAGGGGCGGATTTCGGTCTGGTCCAGCTGGGCTGGGGCGACAAGCAATGTTTAAGATCACCAGGATTCTCCAAACATCGTCTCGCTGCTCATCTTGTGCCCGATTCCTGTTTGTGCTTGCGATCACTGCTCACTCTGTGTGAACAGGAAACGTGCGCAAATCAAGCAGCGATCAGACAGGAGATTTGCTCAAAACTCCTAATTTGCCCAAATTCCCTCCACGGACTAAAGTGGTACTGCTTCCGTCTACTAAAGAAATTCGTGCAAATCGAACTGGGAACCAGAACGAGACGGACGCGAGCACGTGTTTGACAGTTTGAGAATATGTTTGGTGGACACGTGCTCGTGTTTGGAGCTACAAACGGGGCATGCGCACATGCTTTGCAAGCAAAAACAAAACTCTCCTGTATCCCTGCTTTCCACATGCTCCAAAAAGGAGATGCTCACACACCATCTCCAGGAGGTGCTATCGGGACATCCTAGATCCAGCACAGCTCTTCCCATGTTCTTCCGTTATGTACTTAAGTGCACAAACTCAGCCCTTTCTCCTTTGCTAGCTACTTTGCGCCTCTGCATTATTTGGGGGAAGCATCCTGCCTCCCCCTGCCTTCCAAGTGGCTTAGCTTCTTTTTCACCCTCGGGGGCCTCTCATCCCCCCACACACATACATGCACAGGCATTTACTCATATTCACTGCTTGCTACACTTGGGTCCTCCTCTCTCTCTGCTCTTTGTTCTTTCCCTTTGTCATCTTCCCCCCATACTGTCAGAATTTAGACTGTAAGCTCCTTGGGGCAGAGCAGCGATCTTCCTTTTAAATATTATTTTTCTTTATTACACTTTTAGCCCACTCTTCCTCCAAAGAGCTCAGGGCTGGTCACAGGATCCTCCCTCTGCCCCATTTTACCCTCAAAACAACCCTGTGAGATAGGCAAGGCTGGAAAATAGTGTGTTTCTCCACTGAGCGGGGAGGTCAGCCTGGGTCCCGGTACAGCACGTTCACCACTAGACTCTCGTGCACAACTGCATGCCATGTGTCTTGGTGACACTAAATAGAGGAGTAGTTCATGAAGCAGGAACGGTGCAAGGCAGTTTGGTGCCCTAGGCAAGATCAGATATTTAGCACACACACACACCCCACTTGAGAGCGCTGTATTTTTTCCCAAGGAATTTCTGGCGCCCTCTTTAGCCCTGTGCCCTAGGCAGCTGCCTAGTTGGCCTAATGGTAGCACCGGCCCTGCCATGAAGGATTATACGCACAAGTAGAGACTGGGAACAGGAAAATGAATCTGAAATCAGTTGCCAGAGATCTGAGGTCATCCGCAGCAGGCCCTGCACACCTGCCTGCCATCAAGGGCAGCTAGGATGCTGAGTGCATGGGGGGGCTCCTCAGTGGTGGCCCCGCACCTCTGGTACCTGCTTCCATCAGGGGCTTGTGAGGCCCCCTTCCTTTGCAGGTCCCCAGAAAGGCTAGGAAGCCCCACCTCTTTTGCCTTCTCTTGAGTCTGGACTCTCAGTTTTTATTGGTAGGTCTTGTTTTTCTTGATTTTAATTGGCAATTCATTTTTACAGATTTTATTGAAACATGTTTTTATGGTTTTTAAAAATTGTATCCGCTTTGGGTGGTGTCTCTCTTGAGCGCCACCTTGAGGGGGCTCCACCATTAAAAGTGGCCTAGAAATAACGGGAAGGATGGATGATGGAAATAGCCGATCCGAGTCTGACGATTGTTGCTGTGCTCCCCCCCCGCCTCCCCCCCCCCAGTGCACAGCGAGGTGCGGCGAGACGAGCCTCGTGAGCAGAGACATCCGGTGTTCCGAAGAGGAGCGGCTGTGCGACGCCAGCACCAGACCCCCGGCAGAGAAGGACTGCGCGGGGGCCCCCTGCGACAGGCAATGGACCGTCTCCGACTGGGGACCGGTGAGCCTTTCCGCTGCTGTGCTTTGGGGCTTCAGTTTTTGCAGACTGTCCAGAGAGTTTTGGCTGTTGGGTGGCACAGAAATGAGCGAGGACGCCGAGGGCCAAGGGAGATGGGCCAGCTATTTCTAAGCTGGAGCTGCCTGGCGGATCAGGCCGTGGCGAGGCGTCTAGTCCAGCATGCCGCCTGCTAGAAGCTCTCCCTCGCCCGCTATGTAATCCCAAGCCAGAGATAGACTGCCTCGCCACAGGGAGGATCCACATAGCTACCGTGGCTAAGGTCCGGAGGCCAGCTGACCTGCTAGGCTCCTGCCCCTCGTCAATTCAGAGCGGGCCTGCGCAGGCAGCTCTGCACGGCTGTGGAGGCATCCCGTTTGGGGGCTAGGGCAGCCTTCCCAACCTCCAGAAGTTGCGGACTACAACTCCCATCGCCCCTGCCCATTGGTCATGCTGGCTGGGGGCTGATGGTAGCTGTAGTCCAAAACCACCCCGAGGGTGCCAGGGTAGGGGAGGCTGGTGTCCGAGCGATGCGTGTCCGCCGCATCTGTGGCTTGTTCGGGAGAACGGGAGAAAAGTCCAAGCAGGAAATTTCTCCTCCTCCTCTCTGCAAGTCTCCAAACAGAGATGGGGGAAATATCCCTCTTTTTATTTTTACTTTTATCTTGGTGGCCTGGTGGGGGTGGGGCAGGGGAGTTCGTTTTTCAAACAAGGTTGGGGAAGGAAACGTTTTGTGAAATGGAAATTACCTCGGTTACCTCCAGCCCCTCACGCTTCTTCAAAAATGAATTTTGAGGCTGGATGAAATTTTCTCCTCAACATGTTTATTAAACTTCCCCCTCCCCAGTCAGCTGAAAGTTTTAATTGAGGCGGTGGGAGGGAGGTTTCACTTCAGAAAAAAGGAGATGAAAATAATAATGCATAAACCCTTTTGGCACATCCACCCTCCAGTTATTTTCCTTCCCCCATTAGGGGAAGAGAGAGCCGGACCATCATCCACGCGTCAGAAATTGGCTAGCATTCACTGAAGCGTCCCTTGCCGGTGGTCATCCAAAAGGGTGCCAACTCCAGGTCTCGGAGTCAGTGAGTCCCCCTCCTCACCACTGCCATCACCAGCTGCTCTCACTCCTCCTCCTCCTCCTCCTCTTCCTCGTCACTGCTACCGCTTGCTTGCTTGCTTGCTTGCTTGACAGGCAGAGAGCCGGGGAGCAAGTCGGCCGCGGCATCTGCTGCTCCTCCTTCTCCTTGTTTGGGCCAGAGGGAGAGGCCGCTGAACAAGCAGGTTGCTATGACGAGGAGGAGGAGGAGGAGGAGGAGGTCCAGGGGAGCTCTTGCCGGTGGGCCCCTGCTGGGGTGTGGGCCCTGGGCAGCTGCCCGACCATGCCGACCCTTGGTGCCAGCCTTGACCTGGAATGACTCTTACTCAAATCCCCCCCACTGTCATCACCAGTGGAGTGGATATTTAGAAGTCTAGTTTTGGACTCTCCCTCCCCTTTGCTCTTCCTCTCTCTCTGATCCCAAGATTTGGAAAAGCCAAACAATTCTCAGACAGTTCAAAGCACGGACACCTTCTGTTGTCAAAAGGGTGCCAAGTTGGGCAAGGCTGGACACCTTCTGTTGTCAAAAAGAATCCACTGTAGCCACCTTGAGTTCCATGATGGAAGAAAGGTGGGATATAAATGGAAGTAAAATTTTAAATAATGGATATTGGCTATTAAGCTCAGACCAATAAGGCTTGTATCAAAGAAGATATGCTTTATTACAAAATATATGATTTTGATACGGAATTGAGAAATTGGTTAGATCAACACAGCCGTGTCCAACCCGACTAACACAGCCTTGCTCAGCCTTTGACTCCCATCATCCCCAGCCAACAGGGCCAAAGGTCAGGCATGCTGGGAGTTGTGGTCCAATACAAGTTGGGCAAGGCTGGATTAAGCCAATGCAATGTGGACCCACGGCTTTGCCTGGCACTAGGAAGTAGTCGGAGGAAGGAGGTGAGGAAGCAATTCCAGTATTTGAAGGGATGTCACACAGAGGAGGGCCAGGATCTCTTCTCGATCATCCCAGTTTGCAGGACACGGAATAATGGGCTCAAGTTACAGGAACCTAGATTCCACCTAAACATCAGGAAAAATTTCCTGACTGTCAGAGCAATAAGACAATGGAACCAACTACCTAGGGAGGTGGTGGGCTCTCCCACTCTGGAGGCATTCAAGGTGCAGCTGGACAGCCATCTGTCGGGGATGCTTTGACCTGCATTCCTGCATTGAGCAGGGGGTTGGACTCGATGGCCTTGTAGGCCCCTTCCAACTCTACTTTTCTATGATTCTATGATTCAATGATTCAATGGATGCTCTGTAAGGGGGCATGGAGGGCGCTGGGGGGCTTGGCAGGTGGCACTGGAGGCCTAGGCGCAATGTGGGGGGAAACCTCAGAATGCAGTGACACAGGCCTGGATAACTCGAGGGATAGAACCAAGAGAGGAGAGAGGAGAATCGAGAAACAAGGGGGAGAGATCAGAGCATGCATAGATTATTTGTCTCTTCTCGAGGAGGACGGATGCACCGGGGTGGGAGTGGGCTTGAAATGCTGTCGCGCTCGGCAGGATCCACCCCCCCAGCTCCGGACTGGCCACCGGCCCTACCAGCCCCCTGCTCCATCCCGCATAGGGGTGGGGTGGCAGCCCCAAGGCAGGGACCTGATGGGGTTCTGCCGGCTTCTGTTGACTTCGGTTCCACGTGGTTGGCTTCTTGGGCCGGCCTCCTCCAGTCCACTGATGTGCCTGGAATATGCGACGCTGGAGCGCACACGCAGGACCTTGCAAGGCACCCACTCGGCCCAGCTTGGCTTGCAAGAATCCCAGCAAGCACCTGGCCTCAGCTGGCCCTCTTGAAATTGGCCAGGGGGCCACTGCTGCAACAAGCCACCTCCTTTCCACTGCCGCCTTTATCTGCTTATTTAATCAACATTCATATATTGCCTTATTTGCCAAAAAGCCATCAAGGGAGTGCACAGCAGCAATTTGAACAATCAAATCTACAAAAAACAAAACCACGAGCGTTAAAACAATAGCACATTAAGATGACATAATGCAACAGGCCAACTTAGAGGCACTGCTTGCTGTCAACTGAGTTTTGTGCCCATGAAATTCTCTTGCACCTTGAAATGGGGCCGGGCTGAGGTCTGAAGGAAGCATCCGGGCTTTACCTGGACCTCTCCAAGATGATGAGCAGCTTAAAAACCGAGTGGTCCAGGTGATTCACTTGCTTTTTAGCGCGAAACTTTCTGTGTTGTGTGCCTGTCATGCGGCCGCCTCCTCGGGTTATTTTTACCCCGATTTTCAATTTGGCAGCATTGGCTAAAAATAAGCTGTCTCCATGGTGACGGCTGGTAACTGTGAGGAACTCGGCTCCTGAAAGGAGACCCACAAGGAACATGGGAATGCTGGAGTTTGAAAATGCCCCCTCTCGGGTTCCTCCCCCTGCCAAGGGAAGATACTTGCAGCCATTTGCACTTGTGGTGGGGCTGGGAAGTTCTTTCTGCAAGGGGCTCCCCTGGGTCAAAGAGGAGGCTGACAGGGCACAATCCACCAGGAAGTTCTCCTGCACGATCCCTCACTGAGACCAACGAGAGCTGCACAATAGCAAGGCCACGGATTGTGCCCATGGAGGTAAATGGGAAATTGGATGACACAGTGCCACACCCACTCGCCCGCCCGCCCGCCTCCTGTGAGGCTGAGCCAACTCCAAACCAGTTTTTTGGCAGATTGGCCGATAAACTCCAGCGCTGACGATGCCAAAGGCAGAGAGAGGGAGCTCGCACAACACGGAAATGCTCTTGCAGCGCAAGTAGGGCCAGTCAACTCACGGAAGTGAGCCAGGCTCTGTTCACTTCTCCCTTGGAGATGGACAGGTGTTCTTTCTGGATTAAGGTGCGCACTGGGCAGAGTAGCTGCTGCACATCCCTCTCTGTGGTGCCTCGCAGAGCCCACTCTGTAAATCCTGCAAACTATGGGTAGAATCCAATATAAGTCCTACTTAGATAGACCCATGGAAATGAATGGAACTTTCAATGAGTCTACAGTAAGTAGGACTTACCCTGGATTTACCCTATGCAATGTCAATGCCTTATTATGCCAAGGAAGTGTGTTGTTAAAAGTTGTCATGGGGGTGGGAGGCATTTTTAAAAAATTAGTATTTTTTTATTGTGGGGTGGAGCTGGGTATTTCCAAAACTGGTATTCGATTCAGATTTGGGAGTCAAGGTTGAGATGCTACTTCAGCCCAAAGAAAGCAGGGATCAGGCCAGATGGCCAAGGGGAGCTCTGTCTCCAGCCCGCGTGTCTGGACCGGTGCCACAGTCACATCCCACCCGGAGATGAAGCACAGGGCCTGTTCCATGCTCCCTCCCGACTGGTAGCACACAGGTCTGCCTCATGTCTGCAAGTTCCCTGCATCACAAGACTCGGGAGTGACTTGCGGGCCTCGGGTCCTGTCTGACTGGGATCCCATAAATGTTTTGTCAACACACACGTGTGTGTGTGTCCCTCTTGTCTGTTTCTCTTTCAGTGTAGTGGAGGCTGTGGACAAGGCCGAATGATCCGGCACGTGTACTGCAAAACCCGTGACGGGCGCGTGGTGCCGGAATCGCAGTGCGACCTGGAGACCAAGCCGCTCACCATCCACCCCTGCGGGGACAAGAATTGCCCTGCCCACTGGCTGGCCCAGGACTGGGAACGGGTATGGGGGAACCTTCAGGGGTTTGTGGTCATGCTGGAGGACGAGTCCCCACTGCAGGGGCTTTCTTGGGGTCCCGCTCTGACTGGCTCTCCCTACCCATGGCAGTGTAACACCACGTGTGGCCGAGGGGTGAAGAAGCGGATCGTGCTGTGCCTGGAGATCATCAATGGGAAAATCAAAACCCGCAGCCCGACAGAATGTGATGTTGCCAAGAAGCCGACGGAGGAAAACACCTGCTTTGAGCGACCTTGTTTCAAGTGGTACACGACCCCGTGGTCTGAGGTGAGGGCTGGGGGTGCTCCAGGGGATGTGGGGCAGGGTGTGGGCGGTCCGGGCGAGGACGTGTGGGCTACATCTACAGGATGTGGAGTGAGAACAGTCCTGCTGTGGTGAACAAGGTGGATCTGAGGGCCGAGGGTGTCACCTTCTGTAAAATGGGTATCATGCTGTCCTGCCTCACAGGGTTATTGTGCAACTGAATAGAAATCAATCCTGGGGTACACGTTGCAATTTTTAAGAAGCAGAATACAAGTGATGATGAGTAGGAGCGACTAGGAGATGGCATGCTACGCTAGTTGATCGGCCAGGTGGTCAATTGATTAAAGTGTCTTGTGGCACCTTGAAGTTTGCTACATTTATTCTGACCCAAGCCTTTGTGGGCATCAGATGCGTGAAGCAGATGGTGTCCGTGAAAGCTTGTGCCAAAATAAATGTATTAGCCTGTAAGGTGCTGCAAGACTCACTGTTTTTGCCGCAACAGACTAACCCTAATCCTAAGCCTTTTCGAAATCAAAGGACCCGTTCTAAGGTTTCATGCATTTGCTTAAGAACATAAGAACACAAGGAGAGCCCTGTTGGATCAGACCAAGGTCCATCCAGTCCAGCATTCTGTTCACACAGTGGCCAACCAGCTGCCCATGGGAAACCCACAAGCAGGACATGAGGGCAACAGCACCCTCCCGCCCATGTTCCCCAGCAACTGGTGTACACAGGCATACTGCCTCTGATACTGGAGGTGGCATACAGCCATCGGGACTAGTAGCCCTTGGTAGCCTTCTCCTCCTCCATGAATTGGCCCAGTCCCCTTTTAAAGCCGTCCAAACTAGTGGCCATCGCTATGGACATACTTGCCCAATAACGAGGCGTGAACGCGAGTGCCTTTTCAAGATACTGAAGGAAGAGACAAAGAGCTTCCTGTCTCAAAAATCAGCACTGTCCATCCTTGTTCGCCAAGAGGCTGTTTTTAAGGCCCAGAACCCAAAGTGAACGGCACGAGATGGTCCCTTGGCAGCCATCTGAACGTGCAAACAGGGCCCTCACAGATCTAGCTGCTTGAGGTTTACGGCTCAAGGTGAAAGCGATGCCCCCTGGCAGCAGCCCAGATCTGCCCTCCTTGGGTTCCCTTCAGCCCTCCACTTTGTGCTCTGCACTTCATCACCCTTGCCAGGCTTCAGGGAAAGACAAGCCTCCCCCTTTCCCCCCTCGCTCCACTTCCCTCCTTGCTCTCCAGAAAAGCTCAGCCAGTTCCGATTACATCTTGGCCGGCTGCGTCTTGCCCTGAGCCACTGAAAGAGCGAAAGGTTCGCCTTGGCACGGGCCCGCCGGGCCCTAATCAGTTCCTGGCAGTCGCTCGCGCCGAAGTCTCGGCTGGATGAGCAGCTGCGGCAGCAGCCTGAGCTAGGCCAGAGCCAGAGGCCAAGGAGAGTTCAGTTTGCGCGCGGAGAGAAGCCTGGCTGAGGGAGGGGGCGGCTTCTTTGCAAGGGCCGGGCGGGCATGCCTTGCTCCATCAGGTGTTGCCGGGCAGCCTCAGATGGGGGGACCTCCTGGGGTCTTCGACAGGGAAGGGGCTTGCCCTCCAAACCTCCTCCCTCTAGGATGCTCTTCTGCTGATTTATGTGCTGAATAGTTGTGGAAGATTATATATGTACTGACAGAGATATTTGCTTTCAGCATTGAATTGCTGACACGTTTTTGTTGCCTGACGGTATTTATCTGAAGCTGCCTTAGGCCAAGTTAGCCCATCTTGTCGATTTGGACAGGCAACAGCTCTCCACAGTTTGCTGCCTTAAAACCAAACGCAACTTAAATAAATAAATATCCTAAAAATAAAATGTTAAAGTTCTGTACTCAGGGAATTTTGCACCATGACATTCTGGATTTTTTCAGCCTGCAATGTTGTTCAAATTTTCACCCTCTCCTCTGATAATGCATAATTTGTTCTGGTTTTGCTGCTTGTGGGGAAGGCACGGAAATATGATCCTTCCTTCTGTTTGGATGAGCAGCAGGTCTCTCCAGTTTTCAGCGGGTGATTGTTCCACCTGCAACCTGAAATACTGTACCTGGAGAGGCATCTGCCCCCCCCCACTGCCAAGCAGCTGGCTCCCCACTGGGCCTCCTCCCTGAACCCCCACACTAAAGAACGACCGGCCACCAGCACCAGCCAACCCTCTCTGTGGGCATCTGGAGTTGCAGCAGGCTTTGACCCGGAATGCCCAAACCCTGTGCATGCTGGCCAGATTTACATAATTAGCCTCACCGGTGAGGCTTGTTGTGATGTCCGCCCAGCGAGGGTGGGTGGTTGGCATGGTCAACAAAGTATCCAGGACCCATGGCCTGTTTTGGGGTTGCTGGGGGGCTTGTTAATCCGCACAGCCAGCCACCCTCACCGGGTCTGGATGTCACAACAAGACAAGCCATGCTGACAAGGGTCATTATGTAAATCCAGCCAGCACGCAATCGGCACATGCAGGGTGGTTAATAAGCCAGTGTGGCTTATTAAGCACCCTGTGATCACATGGGCCGGCTGATTGTGTGCTCTCAAGCCTCTCTTTGCGGTGATGAGTACTAGAAACCTGTCTGCACGTGTGAAATGTGACATTTTGGCCCATTTGGAATGTTCTGCAACTATTCAATTCCCCTGCTAGCCCCCACCCTACCTGCGGTCCCCCCAAACACCCTCCCTCTTTTTCACACGCACACAGTGCACGAAGACCTGCGGCATCGGCGTGAGGATGCGAGACGTCAAGTGTTACCAGGGGAAAGACCTTGTCCGGGGCTGCGACCCTCTCGTCAAACCTGTGGGAAAGCAGACCTGTGACCTCCAGCCCTGCCCGACCGAGCCGCCAGGTCAGTGGGAGACCTTGCGCGGCATTTTCTGGGTCTGGGGCTCTCGTGTGCACAAAGCCCTGCAAACGCGCACCTGTCAGGATGGCATCCAGATCCAGCATGCAAGGACACAGGACACACCCCGGAGATCTCCTGCCCATCTTGCTGAGATTTTCCTAATGTGAAGTTCCTTGGAGGGTCCTCCCAAGCAGCAGGGAACCCCCAAAATCAAGTCGCCTCAGAGCCTCGGGTGGCTTGGGTGCTGCTGTGGGAAACTTTTGCTAACCATGAAGTTCTCCAGAGGACCAACCCCCATTCCAGTCCCCCAGAATTTTCTTCAGATGCTGCTGTAGGTCATGGGTGCGGAACCTCAGGACTGGGGCCAAATCCAGCCCACCTTGGGTCCCAATTCAGCCCTCTCCCCAGGCGCCCCCACCCTTTTGCCCTGACTGCCAATCATTTGGTGGTCTCCGGATATTTCCCCCCATCCCAAAAGGTTGAAATGCTTCTCCTGAAGCTTTAGTTACGGGCAGGAATTGCTCTAAGCTAAGAGAGGCTGGAATCTCCCCCCCCCCTTTGCCTTTGTCCAGGCCCACACTGGAATGTGCCCCCCCAAGCTCAAGGGTACGAGTGGACAGGAGGGAGGGCAGACCCCCTCATTCTCCCAGTGACATCAGGCATGTGGCAAAGGTCTGATCTGGCCCAGAATGGAGCTCAGAATAAATCAAGCTATTTTCCCAGAATTGGGGTGGGTCGGTGGGATCATTCGGTTTTCTGCACCGATTGGAGGAGTTTCCCCCATCCTTAGCAGGACTGAGTCCCCCTCCATGAGATATTTTGGCACTCTTTTTGGTTGCTCTAGAGACTCCCTCAGATGTTTTGCCCAAGAACAGGGATGCTGGAGAAATCCGCAAGGGCTTCGGGTGGGTCCAGACTTCTATGCATCCATCCGGCCTGGGGATTCTGCAGCAGGTCGGCTTTTCCCGAGTCACGCGGATTCTGTGCACCTGTGGACCGGGGTTTTTTGTTTTGTTTTTTACTTTGGGGATTTGCGTAAATGCACACTTGCACAAGTGTGCATTAGTGCAAATGTCCATTTGCAAATGAGCAAAATTCTGTCCATGAGCGGACGGTGGAACGAAAGACGCCTGACAATCTGTGAAAAAGAGATGGAACAGATTCAACAAAATCCGTACATCCCTACCCAAGAAAGGAGCTCCAAATTCATCTCCAAATGTGCAATCCATACAATTTGGTGACCACGTAGAGAGATGTGCAGAGAAGTCGGCCCCACCTCCATGCACACGCACGTTGCCATTGTTATCGGCACGTTTTGCTTCCCCGTTCTGTCAGGCAGAATTTTGTCGGCCTGGTTTGTCTCCAGCAAGGGTGTCTCTGTCCTCCCCTTCCCTGCCCTGCCAGTTTGGAGCAGGCGTGGTGCTGTCAGGCATGGGCTGCAGGAGCTCCTTATCCTGGATCGAGCCCAAGAAAAACAACCGGTGTGGATGGAACACACCTTCGGGTGCACTCGATGTGCAGAGAGCCCATTGACATCCACGGGGTTTCTGTGCACATCCTTTGATTGCACAGGCTTGGAGCCCCAGCAGTGTGGCCGCTCTCCTACAGAGCCAGGGTTCAAGCCATGGGAGCTGCGTGTGGGGCAGATCCCTCGCTTTCTTTCGCCTCACACTGTCACGTCTTCTCTCCCTGGTGCGTCCCCTGCCCTGCAGATGACAACTGCCAGGACCAGGCGGGGACGAACTGTGCGCTGGCCATCAAGGTGAATCTCTGCAGCCACTGGTACTACAGCAAGGCCTGCTGCCGGTCCTGCCGGGCCCCCCATTCCTAAGAGGCAGCCGGAGGGGTGAGGATCCGCCAGTGCTAACAAGCCGCCAGCAGGGAGACCAGGACCGCCTTTTCCTGCCGTGCGACGCACCACAGAGAGCGAGGGCCAGCGACCCTGTCCGCCCGGGGCATCTTGCTCACCTTCTCCTGCTCTCTCTTCTGCTCCAGTACGGAGGGACGTGGCCACATCTTTGGTCCCAGCACAGACGCTTTGGTACTACTGCCAGTCGATGGGCCCTGCTACTCACAGAGAAAAGTTGTGTACATAGAGCCTTGAACAGGTTTTTAATTTTCATTCCCAAAGGCTGGGTTGGCTTTGAACTTACTTTTGCTTTGTTGTTTTTCGTTTTGATTTTAGCAAGATTTGAACAGAACTGCACCTCTCATTTTGGGCCGCCCCTCATACCGCCCCGAGGGTAAATGCTGCATTTGCACGCGCTCTTTCTGCCTTCCAATTTGCATCCAGAGTCTTCCCGACCTGCCTAGCTGGCACCTGTTGAACCTCTCCATCTGGAGCTGCTGAGAAGAAATTCAAATATTGCAGCGCAGAAATGTTACAGCGGGTTCATTGTCAGTGGCCACTTCATCATGATGTATATTCTATTGCATCAAAATGCTGGGTCAGTCATTTGACTTGCTCTCCTCTCTCCTGTCTGGGTGGGAATCGGGATCCAGATTAACCCTGGATTAACTGCACCTGCGGAAGTGGGCTTCCCATCCCCCCATCCCACGGCAGCCCCACCAGCCCCCTGAAAATGCTACATAGAGAGTCTGAATGGGGTGAACTGTGGTGTCTGTGAGGTGGGGGGGGGGTCCTCCAAGATCCAAAAAGGTTCCTTGCTTTCGTGGAAGGCAGGCCTGGATCAAGCCCGGTCTTTAGGAACGACTTCTTCAAGCGCCGTGTACATGTTTATCCCTTTGCCACATTCACCTTCCACTTGATTAAACCTCTTGAGAATGCTTGCAAAACTGCTGCAGGGACTGTGCATTGTGGTGAGCCGAGGGAACCGCCACCCAGGGGGGCTCACTTAGAGCTGGTTTGTTTCAGAGCTCAATCCCGGGAGAGGACCAAGGCCTGCCAGGGCTGAATGCTGCAAGGACATCGCCAAGCTGGCCCCAGGGCTGGCCCCCAGGCTCTGCTCTCCCGGTTGAATTTCACCCCCTTGCTTGCTGGCTGTTCCTTTCCTGCAGACACATTCTCAGCCTTAATTGTCCCCCCTTTGCCCCCCCAGCTCAGCAATAATGAGTGGAAATTAATGCTGCCCAGGTGACTAAGACAATTAGATGTAATAAGTAGGTGCCTCCTTTGTCAGAGGATCTTCTCTTGTAATCCAAGCCCAGGCCTGTAATCTTTAATTAAAATGACATAATGCCAACATATTGTATAGAATAATGAAAACATAACTGCACTTTATATCACAAAAAGAGTCATGTGCTCTTTTTTAATATATTTGTTTACAAACAGTAAACTTTATCCCTGTAACCATAGAACTGTACTCATATGTATATTTTAAATAAAATTTGTCATATTTATGGTGCCAGATGGCTGTTCTCTTAAGGTTCTTCCATTTATTCCGGACATTGTGATTCAGAGAGAGAAGAGAAAAGGACCCGCCCCGCCTTCTTATAGTACTTGGTGTCCTTGGGGGCCAAACTGGATGTGATCTCTGTCAACTGCTTTCCTCGACACACACATTTCTTCTTTAGCAAATAGGTAGCCCAAGGAGCATGGGTCAGATCCTGCCACGGTCCCGGTCAGCAACTCCTCCCCTGTCCCCCGTGGGAGCCTTCTTCCCATTGCAAAATGTTGGCAGCAGGGCGAGGGGATTCCAGTCCAGACTACGAGGCCGAACGGTTAAAGCCCCCCCCCCCAAGGTCCCAACCTGCCCACCCCCCGCACTGGTGTTCAAGAACACTGCTGCCCACTGGGGCAGACCATTCATCCAGTTTGGTTCTGGGTGTGGCTGACTTGGCAGCTGGCTCTGGACTGAACAGAAGCACTTTTAGCCTGGGCCATGCTGGGAACTGTAGGCTTCTTTCCTGTCTAAACTTACATAGGATGGCACCTTCAGTCACTCCTATTGTAAAGCTGTAGCAATTTTAATTTAGTATAAAACTGTACCTCAGCTAGCAGCTCAGCTCAGATGGTCCAGAAACTTTGTTTTTCCCGCCAAATGAAATCTAAATATCTCCGCCGCCGCCACCCGCTCGGCCTGTAACACCTTTTGTGGGTTTGCTGAGGCTCATGAAAGAGAACACTTCTCCCTTAATAACAAAGTCAAGATAAGTTTATTATTATTTTTTTAATTTATGTTCTCAGAGAGTCCAGAAGTCCTGTACAAGTTCACTACCTGTGAAAGTGAATGAAAATGGTCCAATTAATTTCAAAGATGCACAAGGGGGGGGGGGGAAATAGATGAGCACAGAAGAAAAAAATAGGAAGATAAACATAGCCACAATTTAAATGCAACAAATCCCAGCGTGTTTTTTTTAAATGCCATTGAAACAAATGCAAGTTTTAAAAGAATTATACAAAAATTTACCCAGAGTTCTGTGGAAGCACCTGCTATTACGTCAGATCACTTAAGACACAGCAACATGAACACTTTCCATAGGAGGCAGCCCAGGCAGGATACTGAAACTCATTACAAACTGGATGGAAAAAGAAAAAACCCAGATCCCCAGTAGTACCATTGAAGATACCCAGCTGTAACTGAACTGGCGTGTCCATTAGGGCAATGCCCGCTGGTTTAGATGATCAACTTTCTAGTGAAAGTTACAGAAGGTACTTTGCATCTTGGATGGCTCCCCCCTCATCCTCCTCTCACTGGGGCATCCTTCTAAAAGAACCACAAACGGAAGTCTTTCAAGCCAGACCACTAATTTGAATGTTGCTCTCCCTAGGCATGCAAGCTGTTTTGTGATTAGTGTGTAGAGCTTTAAGACCAGAGAACATAAACCGTTGCTAACAAAAGAGAATCTATTTCTTTTTCTTTGTGCTCTCAAAACAGCAAGAGCTTTTCTACACGAGGCATTGATTGTGCATTCGTGATTCCTTCCTCACTTTTTTTTTTTTACAGGTTCTTTAGACAACGTCGTGATCCTCGAGTTTTGCTTCTGTTTTTTAAGAGCACTTTCCCGTTTTCTTTTAGAGAGGGGGAAATGGGGTATCATTTCTGATGGCAAAAGAAAAGTTATTTTCCTATTTGTGTATTTGTGGTATTCTGCTATAGCGCAGCACCACCTAGAGGCTATGTAACGGAAAAGCAGGAAAGGAAATGCTCTGCGACGAAACTGAAAGTAGATGCAACGATTAACAGCCTTGTGTGGAAAAGCTACAAGTCCCTCGAAGGTATCCTGTTCCACATCCTTTGCCAACACTGCAACTTGCACTGGTCCCTTTGTCATAGCTGAGGGCAAGAGTTACTAGAGGGGAATGGCGACAGAGAGCTGCAGGCGTGAGAGGCATTGGGGCTCGCAGCACACAATGTTGCCAACATGGGCTCTGTATCAATGAAGCAGATTGAAGCAACCTGGATTTCTGTTCACCAGTCACGCATTTTTAAAATTTCATCGTTCAATTCCGAATGTTTAATAAACCATTGGCAGCATCTTACGAAATGTTTCTCGATTGCCACATTTCACTGCATGATACTGACAGCTATAATGAAGTTCTACTTGTTGGGACAGCATTTCTATTTTGGCAGTCACGGGGTCCTTCCCCCCTCACCCTGTTGTGTCCAGAATACAGGGCCCAACCTGCCCGGTTACATGTGCCCCAGAGAAAATAGCATTTGCTTAACTCAGACAGGAGCATGCTGGTTAATTCAAGATGCCCCCCCCCCTCTTATTGTGAGCCATTAAAGATCCCTGTTAGTAAACAAGCCAAGATGGTGGCCATTATTTCAACATTGTGGGATTTGACTGGAATGGCCTCTTCCAGAACTTATCGCTGGTCTTGTCATCTGCGTGGAGACTCGATCCAGCAAGGCTACTTCCATGAACAGATTCCCCCCCCCCTTTTTTTTATTGGTGCAAGTAAGATTTAGTATACTGCAGCAGAGCAGGAATACTTTCACATAAATATGAATTTTTCCTCCATGGTTTCTAGGAGCAGGAACTCAACGCCACAGAAAGATTTCTGTCCCAAACACTGTAAGACAGGAATGGCTGATCTACAGGCCTGTGGCTCACGCTGGCTCAGCTTGCCTGAGTGCGGAAAGCTAAGCAGGGTCAGGCCTGGTTATGACTTGGATGGGAGACCCCTCCTCTAGTTTCCTGCATTGAGCAGGGGGTTGGACTCGATGGCCTTGCAGGCCCCTTCCAACTCTATGATCTATGAAATCTATGTAGTGCTTGGGGGGCGCTTGGCACCTGATCTCGAGTGTGATTTTATATCTACACACATTTCCAGTTGGTTTCTGCTGAAACAGGCATGATGGGAGCTGACAGGGGAAGCAGATGGGTTCCTCCTAGAGCAGGGCTCTCCAACCTGGGGTCCCCAGATGTTGCTGGCCTACAGCTCCCAGCATACCCAGCCAGCATGGCTAATGGCAAGGGATTCTGGGAGCTGTAGTCCAGCAACATCTGGGGACCCCAGGCTGGAGAGCCCCGTCCTAGAGGTAAAAGTCAGTAGGTCAGACCAGGCAGAGTCCTGTGAGCCGAAGGACTAGCCACGGTGGTGCCGGCGCATTGCCGCCCCTTTCCCCCTGTGGCTTGCGCAAGGTATGGCCTCGTTTTCTCTGTGGCTCAGAGTTACAAGAATGCTAATTATTGTAATCAACTGTATCAGAATACAATTAGAATTTATTTGTATTCATGCTCCTCAGGGCAAGGGACTGATCCTTTTAAAATTTTACTATTCTGTGAAGCACCAGATGGAGCAGTGGTGTGCTACAGGAACTAAAATCATAACAACACACGGTCTGTTCCATTAAGATGGGATGTGCCGAGGACGTGAGCAGATGGTGCCACTTCACTGTGTGGAAGGGTGGGGTGCGAGACCCACTCTGAGGGCACCTGCAAGAGACATCTGTTGGTCGCCAGCCATGCCCAGAATTCACCTGCCTAAGAAGTCCTGCCCTGTCCCTGGAAGGCCATCTTGGCGCTGGGGCCTGGTGGCGTGGGGTTAAGTGGGGCTGGAGCAACTTCAGGGCTATTGGCTCTGGCCAACAGTCTCAGACCAACCCCAAAAATTGTCATAGGAAGGCAGGAACCTATCACATGCCCAGTCTCAGCCAATCAGGCGTCGAGGGAGGGGAGAAGCAGCCATGTGTCGGATGTGCCTGCAGTCTTAATGGTGGCAAAGAAAGGGACACGATCTTATGCATACAAAAGGATCCCTTGTATCAAAATCTCCTCTTTAGTTATATATAAAAAGAAATCATTGTCAACATCTAACTTTAGAAAAACTACGCATCCATCAATCTATTTGCCCTCCTTCCCCCACCCCCACCCCAATACAATGCTCAATTAATAGGTACCGTATATAGATAGATAAACATAATAACATATAAATACATTCATCATTTTAAAAGACTCCCCATGGGTTTTCTTCACGTAAGAGAGCAGTGCTGCTCTTAAAAGCCACAAGGGTCTACGGGGGAAAAGCAACCCTTTGGTGGTGCGCACCACCCTGCCTGGCCATGGACCAGGCCGGCATCCTCACGGCCACCAGGGGTACCAGTCAGACGTCAGTGCTGATGCTGCGGCTGCGTGAGAAGGCTTCGCGCATGGCTGAGAGGCGGTTGGGATTGAGGGCCTGCAGGCCGCCCAGGGTGACTGGCAGCTCCAGGTCTTCTTGGCTCAGGGCCTTGTAGTTGACCAGCTCCCCACCGTTCCGGACATCCTCTTCCGGCTCTTGGAGGAAGAAGGTGGGCGGCTCATAGTGGGAGCAGTTGGCGCAGAGCGTCCGGCACTGCGAGTGCTTCTTGTAGGGGGAGGCGGCGGCGGCGGCGGCAGAGGAGTGGTACAGGGAGGGGCCATTGGTCAGAGCCACGTTGCGGTTGCAGTGGAGTGGAGGGATGTGGGAGTCCACGCCAAAGTCCGGCTCGTCCCCATCTTCTTCTGACTCATCCTTCTTGCAGCAGTAATACTGGGGAAGACAAACAATTAGCCAGGGATGCCCTGGGGAGTTGCTCCCCCTCCATTGCTAGGTTTATGCCATGCTTTTCCACAGCGCCTGCGCAGCAACATACACGGGCAGGAGAACACCACGTGCACGGCCCACATCCAAAGCCGCTGTAACGCAGCCCTCCCCAGCCTGGCGCCCTCCAGATGTGTTGGACTACAACTCCCAGCACTCCCCAGCCAGCCATGGTGGGAGCTGTAGTCCAACACATGGGGAAGGCTGCTGTAACACATTATTATAAAACTGAAGGCAACATCTAAACCCAGGGCCAGGTCCCAGCCACCGAAAGATCAGAGGCAACATTTGGGAAGGTGGGGTGGGGAATGGCCATGGATCTGGCATATTTCCTTAGGAAGATCTTCCAGCACCACCAAAAATGTCCTGTTTTGTCTAGGACCAGCCATTTTTTATTCAGACATGGCCCCCAAAGGCAAGGATTCCTCAGCTGAACCCAATTCTCCTGGGGTTGCGTCTGTCATTCACTGGCCGAAAGCATCAGAGGAGGGGCCAGCAGCCAAGCCTGAGCTGGTTGCTCTGTTGGAAGAGGAGGTAAGAGGGCGCGAGGCATGCGTGTCCTCATGTCACCTCATCTGGGAAGATGGGGACCTTGGACCAGCGGAGGCTGTCGGAGAAGAAGGTAGGAAGGAACCGCACAGAAGAGGGACTTCTAGTTAAATTATACATCATTCTTTCTAAATCCGCATCTACACATATGGATCAGCAGATGCAAACCTGATGCCAAACGGTGACCTCTTATTTCCTTCTCTTTGTTGGTGGCGCCACCTCGGGGTCTCCAGAGCCTCCCTTGCAGGGCACTGCCAGACTCCCCAACAATGACCTTTGGCAGTCATCTCCTCATGGGGATATCCACATGGACTTTTCGGGCTGCATGCTCTTAGGGGGATTGCATTTAGCAGGGATGCCCTGTCGGCCCTCTGAAGCACCCCACAAATCTGGAGGAATTGGAGCAGCCTTCCCCAACTTGGCACCTCCAAATGTGTCAGTCTACAATTCCCAGCCAGCAGAGCAGCCTCTCGCAGTATGGCAGCTGTGTCAGACTGGAGGTTGGCCTGGAGGATTATGGGAGTTGTACTGCAACACATCTCGAAGGCAGTACCCGTCTCGAGCACAGGCTGAAATGGTGCTGCTCTTGATCATACAAACTCCTGGCCATCTCCCAAGCAATCCCAGAATAAGCAGAGAGAACATGCATCAGAATCTTTGTAACGTTTCAGGGGATTCATCAACGAGCCAATACCCCAAGAAAACTGACCCCCACTTCCCCAGCCTTTTAATCCATTTGTTCGCCCCCCCCATCATTTTATCTGAATACCTGGAGCAAGGGGTGTATGGATTTTGTTTAATCCATTCCATCTATGTTTCACGGATTATCGGGCACCTTTCAATCCATTGTTTGCTCATTGACGGAATCGGATTTTGTGCATGAGAATTTCATTTGTTTGCAAATGGGCATTTGTGCTAATGGCGTGCACTTGTGCCAGAGTGTGCATTAGTGCAACCCCCCCCCCCCAAGTTAAAAACAGGTTGCAAGTCTGTGGGATCCGCGCGACTTGGAAAAAGCTGGCCTGCTGCGGAATCCACAGTCCAATCCATAGATATCTGGACTCGTTTGAACCCGTTGGGGATTTCTCCAGCATCCCTACCTGGAGCCTACAATAGCAGAGGACGGCTATGATGCACAGTAAAATGACTGTCGCTAATATGCCGCCTGTGATGACCACAGTTCCGGCTGTCATCCGACCTCTTCTCCATTAACACCCTGGAAGACACAACAGATGGAAAGCATGAAGAGCCGAAGCTGCAGCCAAGCGACTCACCATTTCTGCCAGGCTGAACCAAGCGAAGCCCGCTTGGGCAGCGAGATTTTGAGGGGTACTGAGGAAACAGTAGGTGATCTGAGAGGTGTGCCCTGGGATTTCTGCAGTGTGGCACAGGATGCAACACTTCAGTCATGCTATTTGAATCATGCCCCATCACCCTCCGCAACAGAATACATTGCATTCTCTGGGCAGCATTTCAACACACCATTCTCCCCTTGCAGCCTGAAGCGGGCCAGTCCCAACCAGGCTAACGCCCTGTCAGTATTCTGAACATGTGGACACAGAGTGGCTCTCAGGGAACAAACGCATGATGGCTCAGGAATTTCCCAGGAGACAGGAAAGTCACCCACCAACGTTGCTCGACATGAATTGCAATGGCTTTAGAACTGGAATTAATAATCATGATATTCCAAATGTTCAAATTTTGCCATTTAAATTTTGCTTGTGACATTTTACTCAAAATTCACAACTGAAGTGCTTTGGACTTTGCTGGCATCTCTTTGCTGGCAGACATCAAATTTTAAGTTAAATATTGTGAGATGAATAAGTAAATATTATATGATATCAGTTGTGAAATACTGAAGATCATTGCATCTAACAAATGCTAGTAGTTACTAAATGCCTGTTGGGGATTGCTAAAAGAGCTGGGAGTTATGAGATATTATCTCTCCCCTCTTGCGTTTGCAAGCACAGCAGAGCAGAGCCCAACCACAGCGGAAAAACGTGAGCGTGCAGAGCTGCTGGTTAGAACAGCATTGGCATTTAGTCTTTACAGGCTGCTCTTCTGTGCAGACTGGATCTTTACTATACATGGCTTGAGGTTTTGACTGCACATCCCCTACAATACCATTGGGTACTCCAATACTATTCAGTACCATCACATGTCAACTAGTGAAAACTGGTGAATATCAAGTATTGAAATCCAGCCAGAACATGGCAAGTACATGCACCAAACATCTGGCAAACATTCAACAAACTCTTGTATTTTTGAGCAGGGTTGTTCGTTCCACCTCATTCAGCCAAATTCCAAATTTGAGGGCCAAATTCCATTTGAAAGACAGCTGGGGGGGGGCTGCATTCCAGTAGGGGGCGGGGGCAGAGGCAAAGCGGGCAGGGCCAAAAATAGCCCAATATTTTAGCTTAAAGCTGTGACTGCCAGGGGAGAGGCATTTCGCCCTTTCAGAATGCCTGCGAGATGTATTAGTCTCACAAAAGATCGGGGGGGGGGGGGGCAAAATGGGGTGGGGCCAGGGGTAAGGGGCATGGCCACCCGCTGTGAATGGGGACCCCAGGCGGGCTGGATTTGGCTCATGGGTTTGAGGCTCAACCCCCCTGATTTGAAGAATATACAGAGCATGAAATAAAATAAAGGAGAGTTTTGGGGTAGGGCATGATTCGGAATAACTGCAGCTTGCCATTAGACCCGCGGGTTTCCTCTGTCCCATGGGCTCATTTGCACCTGCCGGTTGCGCTGCCTGCACACGTGTGCCCCCCACCCCCACCCCCACAGAAAGGGCTTCAGGCATCTGACCTGCCCCCCCTTTCTTTCCACCTAAGAAGAGTGGAGAGGCCAAGTTCTTTCCCCAAAGACAGAGCCTTCCTGCAGACGGTGGTGAAGTCCTGGACAGACTCCGGCGAGTGCCTCCAGCCGGCCTCGCGGTGCCAGCTGGCTGGAAGACGCGACTGCTAATGAACACGTTGGACGGGCGTCGAGGCGCTGGAACCGGAGAAGAGGCTTTCGGCAAGGGGAGGGGGCAGAAAGGGGTGGCCGCTGCCGCAGCAGCAGAAGGGGGGGGGCTGAACTCCACGCAGGCTCCTCCTGGGTTATTTGGGTATTAAAATTTCCATTCTTCCCCTTTTGGCAGGGAAACTGCAGGGGGTTGTGAAGCACTCTGTCTGTGCCGTCTCCACACTTGAACACCGCTCCATGTCTCGCACAGAACGCCGGAGGTGAGAGAAAACAAGCCTCGGCGCTGGCCCAGGAACCAGTGGCGGGTACCTGCGAGCTCTCTCCCTCCTGGCCACCGATGCTCCTATAGGGATGCAGCCAAGTCGGCTCCCCCCTTTCATCCTGGTGGTGGTGAGGGGGGGGATTTTCCATCAGAACTTCAGCATGCAGGAAGGGGAAGCTTGGCTCTTCCCTCCCCAGCTGCCATCCTAGCGAAAATCCTCCCCCCCCCCCGCCCCCTGGCTGGGCTGCAATTAGTGACAGGAAAAGAAGAAACTATCAATGGGAGCTCTTCACATGTCACTAACTGCAGTGTCCGCATGTGGATCCCCATGCAAAGTACCCCCCCCCCATTTAAGGAAATAAGCCCCGATGGGGCAAGGCAAGCCTAATAGAACATCCTCACGGGCAGGCCTGCCGTCTCTGCTGGCAGAAGGAAGGCAGGGCTGGATCAGGCCAAGGGAGCCCCACCCCTGGTCCAGAGTACTCCTGTTCCAATGGCTGTCAGCCCCAGACATGGGCATGGCATCCTGCGGTTCCTTCCTCACCTCCGCTGGCAGATCGAGAAGGGCTGATGAGCCTCCATGAAAAGCACAGCGGCTTGCCCACTACAACTGCCAAGAGAGTCTGCAGAGGGCTCCCAGTCATTCTGTTCGCTTACTTGGAATAAAGGTGAGGCCCAAGAGAGCAAAAGGGCAGTAGGGAGGGGTCGTGGCTCAGCGGCAGAGCCCCCGCTAGGCATGCAGAAGGCCCCCTGGTTCGATCCCCGGCAGCATCTCCAGGTAGGGCTGGAAAAACTCCTGCCTGAGACCCCCGGAGAGGATGCTGGTCAGTGTCCAACAATACTGGGCCAGGCGGACGAAGGACGGAGGCATCCGACTCGGTGCAAGGCAGCAGTCCTACATGTGCTCTGCAGTGTGCTGGGCCCTCGTGGAACACATTCAGGTACTGTGTAGAAAGCGTTCCCTGAAAGCAGAAAGCACGGCAACCCCGCTGCTTTGAAAACACGTGTCATTGTGCCATCCTTGGCTCTCTTCTGCATTTCCAGGAGTAATTCGGTCTGGTTCCATTTGTCTCTGTCCTCCTCTGGTGGCCTGTTGGATTTGAAGATGACTCTACAGAGCATCAGAGAATCCTGTGGAGGGCCCCCGCGAAGCATGGGGCAGAGTCCAGTTTCCCCCATTGCACGTGCCTTGAGGGTGGGCTTTCACCCTTCCTGGTGCAGAAAGTGTGTGGGTGATGTTCTTTCTAAATGGTTCCTTTTTTTACGAGCAGTTTGCAACGCCTGGCCTCCTGGAACAGAAGGAACAACAATAAAAACTGAAAGCACAAGACTGAGTCCGAACCAACCTTCCTAGAGCGCTGGGCAGAGAGAGGCAGCCGCTGTGTGTCAAGTGCTTCAAATGGCTTCCAAAGAAAATAAATCTTTATTGTACTTGCAGCTTCTTAATGTTCTACTGAAACAATGAATGGAGAAAGCAGCAGCGTCCCTTTTTCTTTCTTTTTGCTGCAGGGAGATAAGGGTGTGTCCCTGAACCTCTTTGCTGGTGCTCCCGCTGAGCTGAACTTGAATATTTCCAAGTTCCACCAAAGCGAACCTTTTCAAAATCCATACAGCATAATACCTTTATTAGGACAACCCAAGACCACCGAAAAATGTGCAAGCTTTTGAAATCTCCTGATCTTCATCCGGCGTGCTGACCAGACCTCCGTTTGGATGACAGCCCCCGAGAGGAGCCAGCTTGGCCTTCACCTGTCTCTCCTGCTGAATCTTCTGCAGTGAAGACAGATGAAAAGAAAGAATTCATTCAGCTTCTCTGCAATCTCCTTATCCTCCTTTAGTATTCCTTTCACGCCGTTGTCGTCCACTGGTCCAACAGCCTCTCTAGCTGGTTTCCTGCTTCTGATTTATTTAAAGAATTCTTTACTGTTGTCCTTGAAGTTGTTGTCCTAGATTTCTTGCCTGCCTGCAACTCAGGCGGGCAAGAAATCCAGGAGAGCCAGTGTGGTGTAGTGGTCAGAGTGTCGGACTGGGGAGACCCAGGTTCAAATCCCTACTCAGCCATAAAGCTCACCAGGTGACTTTGGCCAGTCACTGACTCTCAGCCTCACCTACCTCACAGGGTTGTTATGAGGATAAAATGAAGAGGAGGGTTCCTTGCAAGAGGAAAAAAGGCAGGGTATAAATGTAACAGTAATACTAATACATTTTAAAAAGCAATGACACACACACCTAGGAGCTTGAAACTCTCCAGGGCACAAAGGCAGTGAGTGGGTGGGTGGGGGTTAAGAACACAAAAAGTTCAGCATACGGAGGCCCAGAAGCAGACCAGTTCCTGTCTAGACCTTTTCTTTTCTCTTTTCACATTTGCTCCTAGTTTCATGCTGTGCAGGCTCACAGAATCCTTGTATCTCTTTAGTAATACAGAGACGGTGGGGTTGCCAGCCTTCTGGGTCTGACCTGCAGTGCCAATGTTTTAGCCTCCTTCTCGGGGTCTTCAGGGGAAGAAGAACTAAATTCTCAGAGGGTTGTGCCAGGATCAGGGTGGTTGGGCATATTGTTGGTTGTTAGCGGTGTCCCCATGTCCTTCAGGCTGGGTTATTTTACGTACAATTATTTTTGTTCAACAGTTGTGTATAACTGATGGAGCTGCAAACTGGTGCGTCCCGGATTCAAAGGTCCCGGCACAGCCTCCCTCGCTGGCCTCTTTGCCTCCACACCGCAACATGGCCTTCCTCAGTCACGATCGTTCGTTGCTGGAAATGAAGCGTCTTTAAATGCCAATTGTACCGGGTTGCATCCAGGATTTGCCTTCTGCTAGAGGAAGGGACCACTGCCCAGTTTGGGGGGGGACCCAAACGCACCCAATTCGGCAGGGTCTCCCACACCTCCCCCTGGAGCATTTCCATCAGTGCAGTTGATCTGGTGTGAATCTGGATCCAACGCATTATACATTATTATGCTCCTCTTTTTTCAAAATACCCCAATATTTGGATATATAAAGATAGATGCGGGAACCATCAATTAGACGGATTCAACGGGCACGCTAACCGGAAGACTGGGAAGCTGCGATTTGCCTGGGCCACAAACAGCAGAGGCAACGCTTTATCCAGAGAATGGGGCGGGGGCGGGGGGCGGGGGAGCGCATTAGAAATGGGAAGGTTAAGTGTATTGGGCTGTTGGAAGCTCGTAAGGGGAGCGCTACCGGCACACAAGAGCTGTTGGCCGCCTGACGCAGGTACAAGCTGACGGATTCCAGCCGCCTGCAGCAGCGCGCACGTCCAAAACACGGAGGCCAAGCCCTGGAAGACGGATCGTCTGCCTGGAAAAGGAGCCTGTGGACTTACAGCATGACAAGAAGCTGAAATGCTCCATTTATTTTTACACCAAGGAGCTCCTCTCTCTCTCTCCCGTGCTACCACCTCAACACCCCCCACCCCGCAAAGAACCTCTTTTCCCGGGTCAGCAGCAGCTCGTCAGCGGCGTCCCCCTGGCCAAGCCCGAGGCTGGGCTGTCGCGCCCTTCCGCGCCCAGGGCGGCCACCGAACAGCTGCCCAGGTGCTGCCTGAACGATCCGCCCTCGGTCACCTGCCAGGGAGGCGCCTGTGTGCCTGTCGCTGCTCTGCCCCCGCGGCCTGCAGGCGCCCACCGGCCTCCTCTTCCCTCCGCCGACGCCGCCCGCTGTCCCGTCCTGCTCCTTGTGCCAGAAGGACCGAGTAGCTGCCACTCCCCGGGCCTTTCCAACTCCAGTTCAAGTCCCATAATGTCTCCTTCATCCTCAAGGAAAGGGAAGACCACGCTGGTGTAAGGGATTGTGTCCCTGGCCCCTGTCCTTCCTGTCGTCTCCAATCTGACTGCTGAAACTGAATTGGTCGCTTTTTGCCTCAGTTGCGCTGTGGCCTCTTTTACAGATGACAGTCCTCTGCTGTTAAATGTTTATTTATTTATTATTACCTTTATATCCCACCTTTTTTTCCTCTTGCAAGGAACCCAAGGCAGCTTACATGGCCCCCTCCTCCTCTCCTCCATTTTATCCTCACAACCACCCTGTGAGGTAGGTGAGGCCGAGAGTCAGTGACTGGCCCAAAGTCACCCCGTGAGCTTCATGGCCGGGTGGGGACTCGAACCCGGATCTCCCGAGTACCAGTCCAGCACTCCAGCCACCGCACCACCCTGGCTCTCGTTCTCAGTTCTGGCCGAAAGGTAAAGAACCGTTCAGCACCTGGGCAGAAGGTTGCACAGCCAGGCACGTGGGTCACCTGGGCACAGTCCTGCACACTACGGTGGGATGGACTGTATCTCTACTTCATTTCCAACGATTATTTCTACCTTTGCGTATGTGTATGTATTCAGTGATGCATTTTCCTTCTTTTTCTGGCCGCTCGTTCCTTCCTCCCAATGAGGAGACACTGAAAGTTTCAAAGCCCCAGGGAAAACTCTGCCACCGAGCCTACAGAACTGCAGCCGCTTCCACAAGCACTGGTCCCCATGGCCACAACTGTGTCTCCCCCAGGAGCCTGGGGCAGGGCGGGGTTTTAAAAAGTGGCTGGGGGTTTGAGGGCTAGAAGCCCCCCCCCCCCGATGGGTCTCTCCCTGTCTGGTTCTCTCCTGCAAATCCCCCTCCACACCGGCAGTGAGAGAGACGCTGTGCCGCCTCCAGGTTTCGGGGGGCCTTGGGCAAGGCACCCTCCGTGGGGTCTCCCTCCTCACCGACAGGGTCACCGGCTGCCCTTGCCCCTCCTCCTCTTCCTCATCATGGCTCCCATTGCTTGCCTGACAGACAGGCAGAGAGCCCGGGAGCCAGCCGGCCGGCCGAGGCATCTCCTCCTGCGCCTCCTTCCCGCCGCCCGCATCGTCAGGGCCAGAGCGAGAGGCAGGTGAAGAAGCAGGACGCCACAGGGAAGAGGAGGAGCGACTCCGGGGGGGGCTCTTCCGGTGGGCCCCTTGCTGGTGAACATCAGAGTTTGCCTTCTGCAAGACAGAAAGGGAGAATCAGCAACCGCCGGGGTGGGGTGCAACGTGTCAGTTTCTAACGAAGGGAAGATGGTCAACCATCGCAGCAGGCAAACATTCCGGCCCAGCTGGCCAAGCCAGGGCATGAATGGGGCTTGGAGGCCTTCTGCCAGCCTAGAAGTCAGTCCACAGGAGACGAGAGGAGAACGGGATCTCCTGTCCAAGAAAACACTCTTTCAGGGGAAAGGGGGCAGATTTCCATTAAGTAACAGAAAACAGATCCTGGGGGATTTTGTGGCTCCCGCCCCCCTGCCTGCCCGCCCCTTTCCTTTTCACAGTTGCAAAGTTAGGAAGGATTGTTGATTTAAAACCACAGCAATCCAAATAAAATACAATAGGACCATCAAGAAATGTAAAAGCTTTCTTGCATGGACTGGTTTTTGGAAACGCCTCCTTAAAAATTAAGAACTCAATGGAGAGCCTAAAAATTGTCTCCTTGGATCAGACCAGAGTCTATCTAGTCTTCCAAAGGGATCTGACAGGCAGAGCGTGAAAGCCCGTCACCTGCTGCCTCTTCCCGGCCTCTGCTAATCCAAGGCACACCTTCTCCGAGGATCATTTTGAGCACAGCAGCACCCCGAACTACTGGCCCTGGCTGGCTCGCTCAGCAACTCCCTCTCCCTCTTTGGCTTCTGAATGTTTACCAAGCAGTTATCCATGCATTTATAATCCTACCTTTAACACCTTAAGGACTAGAAACTTGATTTCTTTATTTTTATAGAGAAGATAAAACAGAAGAACACGGCAGAATTGGAGAAGCCTGCTTTTCTTGTTGCAGACTTTTAATCTGGTCTTCTTCTTCTTCTACTCTTGATTATATTTGCATGCTTGGATTTAGGGGTCAAGCCTGTCATATGGAGCAGAAGGAAGCTTGGGAACTCTTTCCAGTTTTTATTTGTGGGAGGGCAGCAATGCGATATGCAAGGAGAGTTGCTGATTTGCTGGCATTTGCCACTCAAAAGATCCCTTCAGCAGCCTCCATCTGCACTGGGAGATAAATCAGATATAGCTCCATGTGGCCAGCTCTGTGCCAAGTGGCAGCTTCCTTCCAGCGGCTTTGCTGTCAAGCGAAGCTACTTACGGATGTTTTATTAATGCCTTTTATGCTGTTCTCTCAGCCAATTCTCTTCTTCCCCTCCCTTTGGATATGGCTGAAGGTCAGTATCTTTATCAGCCAGATACCTTGATAAATAGCGGCTGCCAGGTGATTAGAGGATGCTTTAATTGATCAATTGCCTTCCACTCAACTGATCCATCAGTTAAATTTAAACACCATTTGTGTGAGATCTTACCTAACTCAGTTTTGTATCTGATGCACCTGCACAGCAAGAGACAGGAGGCTGACCTTTCTCTGCGATATTATTGATGCCCAACATGTCTGTGGCCCCTTTCCCTTCAATCTGGGGTGGGGTAGGGTTGTCTTCTGCACTGTTTTTCCTCCCAGCAAATGTAACATCTTTAATAGACCTTTACAGTCAGACCCCATCTTAGTATTTGCATCCAGTTCTTGTAAGCCTGGGAGAGAAAATGCCCAGCACCCACCAACACCAAAAACGCTGGGGGAACTATGAGAGAATTCATGTTTTAACATAGAAAAGCTGAGCCTCTCTACCAGAAGGTACAGCCCACCTATTTATTTAGTTAGTTTGTTATTTTATTTTGTTCCAATTCTATCCTCCCCCCCCCAAGAAAGCCCCTGCCAAAGAAAGTGAGGTGGGTGGCTACTAGGAAGAGGGCCTTTTCTGCTGTGGCACCCCCCTCCTCCAGTTGTGGAATGAACTCCCCAGAGAGGCTTGCCTGTTACCAACATGCCAGGTAAAGACCTTCCTGTTTCCCCAGGAATTTTAGTCTTTCAGTTTGTTTTAAATCCATTACTTTATTTTAAATCTTTGCATTGCTGCTAGGTTTTGCTTTGGTTTTCACTTCTCTTTTATACTGTAATTTTAAACTTTTCTAGTGCATTTCATGTTGTATTTTATGGTTTTAATTGTTGTGAGCCACCCGGAGAGACATGACTTACTGGGCGGTATAGAAATGTAATCCATCAGTCAGTCAATCCAACGTACTACTCACTGTGCCACACTAGTTCTCTTAGACTGAAATAAGAGTCAGTCCCACTGAACTCAATGAGACTTACCTCTGAGTAGACATGCAGAGACCAGTGCTGTGGATCTATCATCAACCCTTGTGGTGATAATATGTGTTCTTTGCTCTGCAAAGAACAACAGAGGAAGACCCCCCCCCTTCCAGTGCTACGGCTGTCTGCCTCCCATCCCTTCTCCCAAAGGATCCTGGGGACTATAGTTTGGTGGGCGTGCCGCCATGCCCATGGAGCTGGCATGCCCAGAATTCACAAGGGAGAAGGAATGGAATGACCCACGAGACCCGTGATCAGACACCCGCCCCCTGATAACGCAGCTGGAGCAGCCAACAAGCTCAGACAGCACATGGGACCGCGGGAGCCATGGGCTCTCTCCCTCCCCACATCTAAACCGCTCCCTCCAAAGTTGCCGAGGGAAATACAGCACCAGCCGCCCAGCGTTAGAGCCAAAGGGGGGCATCTCACCACAGCGTACACCTGAGATCCTGGATGTGCTCTGTCAGTGGGCTTGTGATGCTAGGCGAGGCTGCCCCCTGGAGCAAGCCAGGGAAAAGCAAGCCCACGGCAACCTTTGATCGGAGCATGCCACCGCCTCCCACATTAACAGTAAGAGTAGGAATTTATAAACCTGGAACCCAGATTCCACCTGAACATCAGGAAAAAATTCCTGACTGTCAGAGCAATAAGACAATGGAACCCACTACCTAGGGAGGTGGTGGGCTCTCCCACGCTGGAGGCATTTAAGGTGCAGCTGGACAGCCATCTGTCAGGGATGCTTTGACCTGAATTCCTGCATTGAGCAGGGGGTTGGACTCGATGGCCTTGTAGGCCCCTTCCAACTCTACGTTTTCTATGATTCTATTATTCTATTCCCTGGGTCCATCTTGGCCCAGTATTGTCGGCACTGACCAGCAGCAGTGGCTCCCCAGGGTTTCAACTTTCAGGCAGGAGTTTTTCCAGCCCTCCCCGGAGATGCTGCTGGGGATCGAACCAGGGGCCTACAGCGTGCAAAGTGGGGGCCCTTTTCGAAGGATCACATTCAGGGGTGTCTGAACTCAAGGAAACTGGGCTTGATTTGAACCCAGGCCATTTCCAGTGCTGGGGCCATAATGACAAAGTGGAGTCATTAGGACAGCCTTCCCCTTACCACAGCAGAGCCAGAGCCAGAGCCAGCAAAGGCTGCACTAAGGGAAATTAGATCACAGGAACCTTCTGGATGTGTTCATAAGCACCACCACCTCCGCCACCGCCACCTCTTTGTTAAAAAAAACCAAATGAACAGAACAAAGCGAAGCCGCACAGGAAATGAAACAGCACTTTCCCCCCTGCATCCATTCAAGTTTTCGGGACCGCCCCACAGCCAAGGAGACTGAGGAGGCTTCTTTGCCAGATACTGAGAAAGCAGCCAGTCAGCCAAAACCCAGGAAAATAATTTGGCGCCGAAAGGGCTTGCCAGCCTTGCCACTTCCCCCACCCCTTGTAATCTTACCCAGTCAATGGAGAAAAGCGAGATCAACGGGGCAACCTTCCAGTGGCGGTTTTTGTAATAATGGAGCCAGCAGATGGAGTGGCTGCCAGAGACAGAGGCACTGAAGGAACACTGGCTTTCTGTGTGATGATAAAGACTTCACTGAGAGATCCTACATCCATCCCAGATGTAGCCTGTTGCAGCCGGACTGCCAGCTAGCCAAGTGAAAGGTTGCAGGTCCCCAAGCTTTTGAGGTCAGTGGGCACCTTTGGAATATTGAGTGAATGTCACGGGCGCTCTCACAAAATGACTGCCATGGGGCGGGACTTGCCTATTCATAAAATGGCTGCCATGGTGGGCATGGCCAGTCATAAAACACCCATTTCCCAGAAGGCAAACTGGTGAGACTGAAAGAAAAGTCACTTGCCCAAGAATCGAAGTCCAAGGCAGAGGTGGGGTCTGAGCTCCAAAACACAAAACTGCTCTTTGCGACCCAAAGGAAGATGGCGCTGGAGGACGGCACCCCTTTGCTTTGCAGCCTCCCAGCTGAAAAATAATTTTTTAAATCTTAAGAAATAAAATAAATTAAGAGGGGCATGGAGCCGGATGGTGCCCAGAGAGGTGTTGGTGGGCACCACGTTGGAGACCCCAGGATCAGAGCAATGACCACATAGTCCGGCATTCTGGGTCCAACTATGGCTTCCAAAGGTCACAAGCAGGCCATGGACATAACGGCCGTTCCACTGATGTTTGTCCAATGAACTCACCCGATCGTCAGACCTCTTTCCCTCTGCGATAAGCTTGATGAAATGTTGGCTTGGTTTGCTGGAGCAGTGCAAGTTCCATGCTAGGAGCCATTAGGAAGGGAATTTAATATAAAACTGCCCATATCGAAATGCCTTTGCACAAATCCATGGTGGAACCACACTTGGGAGTAATGTGTGCCGTTCTGGTCGCTGAGTCTCAAAGAAGTTATTGGTGCAGGTGGAAAAGGGCAAGCAAAATTATCAAGGGGCTGGAGCAACTCCCCTACGGGGAAAGGTTGCACCATCTAGGGCTTTTAGACTTAGAGAAAAGGCAAGTGAGGGGGGACATGATGGAGGTGTACAAAATTATGCACAAATGCGGAGAAAGTGGAGAGGGAGACCTTTTTCCTCCCTCTTGCATAATACCAGTACCTAAAAGGGTCACCCCATGAAGCTGAATAGCAGGAGATTCAGGACAGACAAAAGGCAGTCCTTCTTCACACAGTGCAGAGTTCAGAGTTCAACAGTGGAATTTGCGGGGGGGGGGGGGGGACCAACTGAGATGGCTTTAAAAGGGGATTAGACCAATTCATGGAGGAGGAGGAGGAGGAGGAGGAGGAGGAGGAGGAGGAGGAGGAGGCGGCGGCTATCAAAGGCTACCAGCTGGTTGGAAAGAATGGTGGGGACCGTTAATCCAGCTCCAGGCTCTCCTCCTGTTCTTGTGCCTCTCAATAACAGGTTGGGGAAGGCCTCAACTTCCTGCCACGGATGCCCAATCAGACAGGCCCTTCTTAGTCTGACCCAGACAGGCACTTCCAGGGTGGAAACGGCCCACAGAGAAGATGCATGTTGCACCCACATTATTTTCTCCTCACCTTCCAAAAGGTGTCTCTTGCCCCCCACCCCAGTAGTCCTATTTTTTTGCACTGAATAGAGGAGAACGCTGCTGGCTCCACGGCCTCCTTTTGTGAGTCTCTCCTAGCATAGATGGTTTGAATAATGAAGGTTTTATGTGCTCGCAGCCTGCCCTCCTGCAGATTACACTGTGTGTGCACAGCCCCAGCCGACAGCTGAAACACTTGCCAGCTGCATTGCCTGGATGTGCACCGCTTAGCAAGAAGAGGAACACGCAGGGAGAACATTTCCATGTTGCCATTAAATCTCATTAAATCTGCATTTTCCGCTTTCTTTTGGTGGCACTTTAGATGCTCGTTTTCAGGGCACACACACTTTGCATTCTGTGGGGCTGAAGTCTGGACAGGGCAAGACACCTATTAGACTGACGAAATGAGAGTAATGCAAGAAACAAGAAAAAATATTTTTCACCCCTGGATTTTGTTTCCTATTTTAGCAGCAGTTGCTGTAGCTTATCTGTAGCTGGTGACAGTGATACCAGCCACCATCCATCTCCACGGTTTCTCTGGCTCTTTTGGATACTAACGTCTACAGCTGATTTTAATATTATTTGTAGAAGTGATTAAACATATCTCTCTTGCTCTCCCCCCAGTAGAGGGGAAAATATGGTCCCCAAAATGCAAGCATGCCTATCTTTATTTTAAAGAGTGTAGGCAGCTTATGTGTGTTGTGGATTAATGCCTGATATATGGAAATAATTCCCTGATACTTATGCAATAGATGACTGCTTGAGAAAGGAAAGGAATTAAATTCTTTGGACAGAGTTTAATGTGCTAAAAATTCAGTGAATATGTTTTCAGCAAAGTTGCAAAAACAGGATGATGTCAGTTTGGAACCTGGAATGACTAGAAAACCCAGGTTCTGGAGTTCTCCATAAAGCAAACTGGTAACTATTTTGCAATAGAAATGGCAGGTGCATATGCTCATATGTGGTGGAGTTGTAAAAATGTATTGGCATTTTGGCGAGAGGTTTTTACAGAAATATCTAAAATTATTAGATATTTAGAGGTCTGTCCAAAATTAGCATTGTTATCAATAACTGAGAAGCTTATTTGTGATCAAAATACGAAGGAGTTAATTGTAAACTTGTTAACTGCAGCCAGGCTAATGATAGCGAGAAATTGGAAAGTACAACATGTTTTCCTAATAACAGACTGGTATAAGGAAGTTTGGGACATAGCGCTAAATGATAAACTAACAAGTAGTATCAAATGCAAAAAAGGATTACTAAAGAAGAATAATTTTATGGAGATATGGAATCAATTACTAGATTATGTATTAATAAAGGGGAAGGGGAACATGCCTTGTCAGGATATGTTATATTTTTGGAATTTAGAATTTATTTGATCAAGAGGATAGAAGTACGGTATATTAATTGGTCCCTTGGAGGGTGGAGCACTTCATGATTTATTGTATGTCGATTATGTTATATTTGTGTGATAATCTTGTATTTTGTTATATATATATTGTTATAATTTGTTTTGAAAAATAAATAAAATATTTAAAAAAAAGAAAAAAAAAGAAATGGCAGGTGCAGAACTGCTGATCCAAATCAGGCCTCTAATGGGGGAGGGCTAAATCGTCCCTACCCCACCACCACCACCACACACACTAGGCTCCCAATCCAGATTGGGGGCCCTGTGCCTACTCTAGAATAAAAGTGAAAAAATAATGTCTGGTTTGGCACCGGTATGATATTCTCTACCTTTCTTTTCCCACTGAGATTCTCGTTTTCAACTTCAAATTTGCCTGATCAGAGTGCTGGAGGCAAAGCCTTGTCAAAACAGAACCAAATTCAATTAACAGAAAACCTTTCAGTTTAATATGTTGTGTTAAGGGTTTTCCATGTTCACTCTAGCTCCAAAAGGCCATGAAATTACAGCTGTTAGGGCCGGGCCCTTAAAGAACAGATGCTGTCATTTAAGCAACAGGGGCATGATGTGGGATTGTGGCCTGTGGCTTGTTCCAGCTCCAGTACCAGCCTGGAACTGGATGGCTGCCAGTGGCAGATTGTAGGGTGGCCAGGGGGGCTCTTTTACAGTCCTCTATTTGCAGGGCCGCCAGAGGATCATGATCTACATATTTTCAAGGCATCCTCTGTTGCAGGGCTCTCCAACCTTGGGTCCCCAGATGTTGCTGGACTACACCTCCCAGAATCCCTTGCCATTAGCCATGCTGGCTGGTTATGCTGGGAGCTGTAGGCCAGCAACATCTGGGGATCCAAGGTTGGAGAGCCCTGCTCTATTGGAAGGGCCGCCCTGTGCAGGTCTGGGGCAAAGATAAAGAGCCAGCAGAAGGGAGAGCCAAAGGGCACTGAAGTAGGTAAGTGGCCCCTCAACAGCTGTTGGCAGCTGCACTGCAGACAGACCAAGGCACACGGGCGACCCGGTCACAGTCTCCCCCACTAGGGTGAGAAGTGCTGTATTTCTATTTAAATTACAATAAGTATTTCTAACTGTGCATCTGTACACATGCATCCACATATGCACATTTTATGCAAATAGGCGTCCACTCTTCTCTTCTCTTTTTTGATGATGCATGTCCTCTTTTCTGGCAATTCATAAGTGGTCCCCACATTTGTCTGTCCTTGGAGCACACAGTTTGCTGCAGCTTTCAGTTCCTGCATCTCACTTGTGTCTCCCCCTCTTTATTGATTATTGATATATTATCAGTACTCGTGTGTGCATTGACGGGGGCAGCTCTGAGATGACTGCAGCAGGATTCTTGTTGTGTGGTGTTTCACAGATATGCACACACACTCTCCTGTATTGTACAAAAATAATTCTGTTGTAATCATATCGCTGGATCACATAAAATACTGCAAAATACTGCACGCTTCCGGAGCGAGTTGTGCTCTCAATCCAAGGCATGACTGTACTTGTATTGCGGGACGTTGCTTGTATATCAGGTAGAAAATGAGTAGATGAATGTTTGGAGGTTTGCTTGTCTTGCGGGACGCTCTCGGGCCGGGTTGCTTGCAATCCAAGGTGTTACTGTATTTATATCCAGTGTAGCGTAGTGGTGAGGGTGTTGGACTGGGACTCGGGAGATCCGGGTTCTAGTCCCCCACTCGGCCATGAAACTCACTGGGTGACTTTGGCCCAGTCACTGACTCTCAGCCTAGCCTACCTCACAGAGGTTGCTGTGAGGATAAAATGGAGAGGAGGAGGATTATGAAAGCCGCCTTGGGTTCCTTCCAGGAAGAAAGGCGGGGTATAAATATTATAAATAAATAAATAAGCAAAGTGCTCACATGTACCTTTATAGCAGGGCGGCGGGTGTATGAATGAATGAATGAACAAAAGGAAACAAGCTATGGCAAACTGCCTACACACTGCATTCTGGATTGTAAATAAAAAGAATGAAAAGAAAACAAAGAGAATCATGGAGGATTCCAAATATTTTTGTTCCACTTTGAAAACAAAATCCAGAACTGCAAAACTCAGGGAGAATTGGAGGGGGGGGGGCGGAGATTTCAGGAGCACTGAGTTATTATTAGTTTTGTTGTTATTGTCTTGTGGCTTAAACAAGGAGGAACATTCCTGGTTCAAAACTCACACAAACTCACCTCAACTGCAAGCTCAATAAGGCCAACTGTCTTGGCCTACCTTACAGGGTTGGTGTAAGGATTGCTGAGGCCTGGTCGACACATGTAGCAGAATGAGGAGCGAATGAGCTGGTCGGATCCTGAGGTGGTAGAATGCGGACGGGGGAATCACATTTTTATTGCTCCCTTACGCAAAGGAAACAGAGTCAAAAACTATCCTGGGAAGTAGAAAACAAACACAGCAAGGAAGTAGACTGGGTTAGACTCCATGTCCCTGATGTGCTACTTTTCTTCTTGCAGGAGGCTGGGTTTTTTTTTTTTTTAACATGAGGCAGTGTTCGACAGTGGCACATCCTCTACCACAGCCTGTGTCATTCCCAGGCAAAAGGTCACAGTCATGAACGGCTCTGAAGACTCAAAACCCGAAACGTCCTCAGAGCTGTTTTCTGCAATCCCACTGGAGAATCCAGGCGCTTTGCGCTGTTGCCGGTTGTCCTTAGCAAGGGCCACTGTGGAACTGTGGAACTGAGTGCCTGGGTTAATCCCAGTTAATCCTGGGTGCATGAGAAACAAGAAGCCACCGAGGCTACTCATGGCGGTCACTGTGGAAGCCGCTGGGGTGGGATCCATGTCCCAAGGTGCCTCGAGTGCAGGAGTTCTTCTCCAGAGCAAAAAATCTCTAGCAACACACTCCAAAGAGGACAAATGTTTCCTGGCTCAATTCGGAAACGGAAACTGGCACAGAATGCGGCAGTGAAAGGCTTGTGGGAACCAGGGTCCGTGTACCGCGGACTATATTACTTCTGTTCTGAACTGTTTACACTGGCTGCTGGTTCATTTCCAGGCCCAATTCAAGGTGCTGGTTTGGCCTGTAAAGTCCTACATCATTTGGGACCAGGTTACCTGAAGGACTGCCTACCCCTGTAGGAGCCTGCCCAAGCCTTCAGATCAGCATCAGAGGCACTACTCTCTGGCGCACCTGAAGAGCCATTAGGCTGGCAGGACCTAGGGGTAAGGCTTTCTCAGTGGTGGCCCCACACCTCTGGAACTCCCTACCCAGGGAGACACATATGGCCTCATCACTGCTAGCTTTTAAAACAAATCCTGAAGACACATTTATTCCAGCCTGTATTTGGTCCTTAAAAATCATTAGCAGCGGCATGTGTGTGACTGATTGCAATTTGTATGTTCATGTTTTTGTAATATTGTGAGCAGCCCCTGAAAGGTGGGTTAAAGATCTTTTAAATAAATAAATAAATATCTCAGTCCCTGCAGCAACAGATATTTCATGATTTTGGGGGACGTTGACAGAAAAGACATTCTGGTCACAGTAAAATGCCTTGAGAAGTATAACGTTAAGTATCACTGGTTTCCTTACCAGCCTGTTAAGGAAAAGAAAATTCAAAATGTTCGCTTATAGAAATCACTGTTGCAAGAGGTGGAGATGGTTTTAAAGGAGTCAGACAAATTCATGGGTGAAGAGATGACTGTCAGTGGCTACTAGCCATGATAGAGCCTCCCTGCAGAGAGGCACTATACCTCTGAGTTTCAGATGCTGGAGGACTGTTGCCTTCATCTCCTACTTTGATTTATTTTATTTATTTAAAATATTGCTATCCCTCTCCTCAGCCAAAAAGGCTCCCTGAGGTCCCTGCCTGCAGGCTCATGACATGATCTAAAAAGACACAACACACAAGGAGAAAGGGATGGGGAGGGAAGAGGGACATTTTTTCAATCCTTTCAGCCGGGCTGGTGGAATGGCCATGCTTCCCCTCTCATCTCCCTCAGCACAGCCTGCTGGGATATGGCCGCTTTTAAGCCAAGAACAAGAACAGAGCAGTCCCTGGTGAAAATCTTGCCTCAGCCTTAAACACACTAGGGAGAGTTCTCTCAGCCTCCATTCTCCCACCTGGAATATGGGGATAAAATCAGCTGCCTACCTTACAGGGCTGCTGCAAGTATTACTGAGAAGGACTGTGATCAAGGATCGCAGAAACAGGCTGCCCATAAAATGGAGAACAATTGGAGGATTTCTCTCCCCGTCCCCAGCTGAAGAGATACCAGATCGCCAAGGTGAGCCCAGGACTAAACTCAGCCAAGCAAGCCAGATGGAAGCGGAAATGCGCAGTCAGCACCACCGGACGCTACGGCCCGCTGGTGTTAAAGCCCTTTGGCGGTAGCCTTTTAAAGCCACACGCTGGGCAAGGCAAGGCAAGGCAGCTGCTCCTCCTCTTTCCCAGCTTTGCAGCTCGGACCCAAATGGAGGCTCAGCGGGAGCCGTTGTGATTATGGCGCAGAGCGAGATACCGTGTGGATGGGGAAATCGCCCCCGGGTGACCTCAGCATCCCTGCTCATAAAGACCTCCTGGGGCTGCAGCCCTGC
This sequence comes from Shinisaurus crocodilurus, assembly GCA_021292165.1. Taxonomy (NCBI): domain Eukaryota; kingdom Metazoa; phylum Chordata; class Lepidosauria; order Squamata; family Shinisauridae; genus Shinisaurus; species Shinisaurus crocodilurus. The sequence goes on from JAHFWL010001184.1 coordinate 156,581, forward strand.
AAGCCCGGGCACCACCACACCATGGCTTTTGGGACGTATGAAACGCTCCCCCCCCACTCATCGTTTCCCCACCCCGTCTGCTGCTCAGAGGCATTTCCAAACCATTCCTTTCCAGGTGGGCCCGGCCAGCCACATGGTGCCTGTGATGACGTCAGCGCCACGAGGCCAGCCCTCTGCCACGGCGCTCTCTGTCTGGCTGCACTGCCTGCACGCGAAACACCCGCCGGCCACAGCACGGCAGTCAGGTTGCCAGGGGGATGCAGCCTCTGACCTGCTGAGGATTTGTTGAAAAGGGCCCACTGGAAATGATCCCCCAAATCAACTCCCCCTCCCTAACCAGGAACCCGACCCTCCCCTGTAAGAGCTCCCCAGGAAAGTAATTCTGAGAGGGCCGCCCCATGTAAAGGTGAGGGAAGGGGCCTTTGCCGGGGTGGGTGGGTCTGGGAGTGTGGAGGAAGGGGGGCTGGCCGGCCCGCCGCCACCCCACCCTTTCCTACCCCAAAGGAACCAAGTCCCCCAGAGATCTCAAGGTACCAGATTGCCAAGCCTCAGCTCCTTGCAACCCTACTTGAATCTCTGTTCAGGGACTCACCTTCAATTCTGTAACCTGGATTTAGATACTGAAGCCACAGAGCAACTACAACACCCATGTGGGGTAAAACCAAGACAAGGTTTATTCTGGTAGCATTTTACAACAGAAGGTGGGAAATGAGGGAAGCACACAAAAGAGAGAGAGAGAGAGAGAGAGAGAGAGAGAGATGCTTTGGCACACAGTAAAGCTGCAAAATAACAAAACCTGATTCTTAATATCTCTCAGGCACACACTCTTGTTACCTGAAGGTCAGTCTTCTTCCAGGGTTAGATCCAGCATGCCTTGCTGCCCGATGGAGAATTACCACATCTACCCGCAGGTCCGAGATGGGTAAACTCCCACAAGGCTTGCCTTTACTAGAGCCCTCATTCAGCTAATTTCATCAGGAGCTACCTGGGTTCGGTTCCTGAGGCCCCCCCCCCCCGAGGGCTTGGGCCTCTGCTTGGCTTGCTGCCATTACTCCACAGCTAGCAACCACGCGACGAACCAAAAAAGACATTTCCACTCACAAAACACTCGGACATCCCCCATTCCAAGTGTCAACGTGTGCGGATTTTCAGAGAAAAACACTCGCACGTTTCCGAACCTGTGAGCCAGTTCAAAAAATGTGCCATTTTTCATGCTTTACTGAAGGGGGGAGGGTGAGCATTTTGGGTGCGCACTTCTAAAAATGTGCATTTCCCCCAAGCAAATATGTGCATTTTCCCGACTGGGAAGAAAAAGGCTTGCACTCAGGAAATTGCATGAGGTGAACCGAGCTTTGAGGAGCAATTTGGGGAACCAACAAGCTCATACTTTGCATGTTTGCCCATCCCTAGCCCAGCTCAGTGGTGGAGGACACGCAGAAAGTCCTCCCAGGTTTAATCCCCAGGTAGGCCTGGTAAAGACCCCCAAGTGAAGCTCTGGAGAGCCACTGCTACTGTCTGTAGTTAGATGGACCACAGGTTTGATTTGGTGAAAGGACACTTCCTGTTTAGAACCATGAGGACTGCAATCTTCCTTTATCTTTAGGTGAAGGTCCATAGCTCAGTGGTAGAGCACGTGCTTTGCAAGCAGAAGTTCCCAGATTCTGTCCCCAGCAGGATCACTGGGAAAGACTGAAACCCTGGAGAGACGCTGCCAGTCAACGTAAAGGAGACCGAGCTAGATAATGGACCACAGCTCTGACATCATCTCTGGCAGATTCTGATATTCCCATAGGAACACGGCCCCAAAAACTATGTTATGGGGCAATTAACAAATTTAAATAATACACACACACACACACACACACACACATATAAAATTGTGGGTTGACAGAACAGTTCTAGCCTCATCCTGACCTCGGCTGCATCTCTTAGGCCCCAAATGTCTTAAGATCCTAACGTAGGCATCTTAACAAGAGGTTATCTAGTCAAATGTATTTCCCGAGCCTGGCCTAAAAGGGGGTGCCATAGAAATGTGTTGGCAAGACGTCGTGTGGTCAGAATGGTCTTATGTTGTGCTGTGGTGAGAAAAACAAGCTAGTGATTGGGGGGGGGGGGAGGCCTGGCTGTCATTAGGGTTATTCATACACACTGAATGCATATATTTCTGTAGCCCATCCCCCCGTGCAATAAAACCAAAATTGATAAATACTGTGTCCGTCTTTCGCTCCCTCCCTCCCTCCGGCCAATTATTTTTTGGAAGTCATACGTGGCCTTCAATGAGTCGGACGCCGACTTAATTCTAGAACATGGGTCTTTCAGAGCATCAGAGCGACCTGCTTCCAGTTCCTTCTTGTTCCCATTACAAATCTATCCGAACCCCAGCATGGGGGAAAGCAAACACTAATTACAGCTGCGTGGCCTCTGCTGGTTGAACAATTAACCTCACAGGTATAATTCACCCCCACATCTCATTTCAAGAGAGCCCATTACGCACTTTCAAAGCTGGTTTCCCTTTGGGAAGCCGTGACAGCAAGGCCTCTGCCCCGTCCCTCTGAACGGACTCGTTCTCCGCCTCTTCACCGGGTCCAGAGAGAGGGAGGGGCCGGGGCGGCCCTCTGTTTGTCTACTGCAGCAAAAACAATGGAGGGTCTTGTGGCGCCTTAAAGACTAAGAAATTTATTCTGGCATGTTCTGTATCAGGAGTAATTGTTTTTCTTTACAAAGTGGTAGCAATAACCAGTTGCATATTTGCTATAAATTTCTCAGTCAGAAATTAGCAAAAACGGCCCATCCTGCAGAGATTCGGGGCGCTCTCCGCAGAGTGGCCTCCCACAAGGGGTCAGGACTTCAGTGGCAAAACTGATTTCTGTCAGGCAACCAGGGACACGCTGGCAGAGTCCAAATCCCTCCAGCCCGCACCTGTCACCGGCAAGCTTCCATCTTGGCTGTTCCACCCCCAAGATTCTGTGCTGTCTGCTCAGGAGAGGATGCCTTTTGATGTCAGAAGTTAAGACTCCAGCCCACCATGGATCCTGAACCAGCCCTTCAGGAGATCTCACTACCAGATTCCAGACTGAAGAAGGAGCTCCCAGCCAGCCAGCCAGCCAGGCCAGTAAGGAAGCTGTATTGACAGCGATAGCCTGGCACAGGTCTAATGGCAGTCCTGTAAAAGCTTCCAGGTCAAGCCGTGCTCACTAATTGGCCTGACTTTACAAGGAGTCCCTCAACAGGACCCGGGGTTACAAACCACATGTTACTGTACCATAACAGTTGCACAAGCAGAACCTATAGCCTATAATCTCATTAGGAGGTATTTGCTGCAAACATCCCTTACCGCTGCATGCCTTTGAGAAAAATAACCGCATTTTTCTTGAGAGCCGCCCTGCTTGGCCATTTAGCCCAGAATTCTGTTTCCAAGAGTGGACAGCCTAATGCCTCCAGGAAACCCTCAAGTGTGGGTACAGAGGTAAGAGGCCTCACAGCTGGTTGCCACCCGCCACCCACCCCCTGCAATTGGTCTTGAAAGATATACGGCCTTGTTACATCGAGGTTCCATTTAGTTATCCTGGCTAATTGTTCTAGAATATAGCTGTATACCCCATGCATTACTGGCCACCATCAGCACATTCCATAAATGTGTGATGTCCTGTGTGAAAAATATGCTGCCAATCAGTGTCAGTGAACGACCCCAAGTTCTGGAATTCTGGGAGAAAACAAGAAGCTTTTCCCTGCCTACAGCTGCTGCATTTTCTGTTGTTTCATAAGCCTCTCTAGGCAAGTGTTGCTTGTTTCTTTTCCCAGAAAGAAAGACTGGGTGCTTTGAAACACGGCGCTATGATCCTGAGGTTCACTAGAATCACCATGAGAGCCAGTGTGGCGTAGCAGTTAGAGCGCGGGACTGGGACTCGAGAGATCTGGGTTCTAGTTCCCACTCAGCCATGAAGCTCACCAGTCCCTGACTCTCAGCCTAACCTACCTATAATCAGGGTTGTTGTGAGGATAAAATGGAGAGGAGGAGGACCGTGTAAGCTGCTTTGGGTTCCTTGCAAGAGGAACAAAGGTAGGATATTAATGTAACAATAAATAAATAAATATGGACCTGGGAGGTTGTATTCCAAGACATGGAGGAAAGAAGCCTGTGTGTCTGGGGGGGGGGGGGAGGGAGTCTTAGAAGGCAGTTGTGTCTTGTAGGCTTCTAGGGGGCTTCCTTGGGGGACAGACATCGGAGCAGTTCTGGGGAACCAGAAAGCTTTTTTAAAAAATAGTTTTTACCATGGTTAGCTGCCATCAGCACCACTTCTTGGGTGGAAAGGGGGGTATGATGATAAATCGAATGTATCAGTCAGTGGGACCTCCCTGGCCAGGCGCAGTACAGCTTGTGAGCCGAAATCTCGTGGCGGGGGCGGCATGCGAGCGGAGCTCTCCTTCCTGCTCTGTCCTCTGGCCCCCTTCGAAGCCGGAGAGCGAAAGGAGATTCGGGAAAACCAAAGGCGTCCTGGGACGCACCTGCGGAACAGCCCCAAATTCCATGCGGAAGAGGAAGGGGGCTGAACGGACGAGGAGCAGAGCGGGACCCCCAAGCCGAAGAGGGCAGCTGGGAACATGGGGGCGGCTCCCCCCGCCCACGCCCGCCCTCCTCCAAAGCGCTTACCTTTAAAGACTGGAGTGGCAGTTGGGGCCGCGTGAGTTCCCTTGCTTCCTCTCCCCTCCAGGTGAGCAGCCGTCTTGCGAAGCCTCTGGCGCCGCGGGCATCACCAGGGCAAACGGGGCCACCCCGAGGGCACCCGCGCCTTCGCAGACCGGGCGCCGGGGCTCCTCGCCGCTGCGCGCCCCTGGCCAGCCCGCCTAATCCTGCCGCTCGTCACACCTGAGCCGCGGCGGCCTCCGGAGCATCCCGCGGCGGCTCTCTCTTCCCCAGTTCCACGACCCGGACGGAGGAGCGCGCGCGTAGGCCCCTGCAAGGCGCAGCGGCGCCCGGGGGATGTGCGGGAAGCGCCGCTTGCTCCGGGCCACGGAGCGCGAGAGAGACGCGCAGGGCTGGGCGACTGCCGCGGCGGAGGCGGAGGCGGCTCTTGCTGCCGTGTGGAGCGCGCGCGCGGCGGGCTGGCCGGGCACGGCGCGCGGGGGCGCGCAAAACACTCCGCGCGGCCGCGGGATTGGAGGGAGGCGCGGGCGGGCGGGCGCGCGGATTGCCAGCAGCAGCAGCTGGAGCAGGCGACGCCGGAGCAGGCGACGCCGGCGGAGGCTTCCGCACGCCTCCTCGGCTGCCGCCCGGAGATGGAAGCCGGCAGAGCTTTGCGCGGAAGGGTCCACTTCTCCGGCAGCCGCAGGGCGGAGGGAAGGGGATCCGCACCTGCGGAACTTGCAAGCATCCACCGCGGGGAGGGCGAGGAACAACCCCCCCCCCGCCGCTCCTTGGCCACTCGGCTCCCAAGACCTTGACAGGCGCTTTCCTTCCCCTTTCCAGGCCCGCCTGCCTGTGAGGTTGAGCGTGAAACGGGGGGGGGGGGGGGAGCAGCTGAGTCAGGGTGTCAGCGGCGGCGGAGGGGTCTCCCCGCATCGGTGAAAAGGTCTCTACCTGTCTGTCCCGCGCACCCCGCTGGATCACCAGAACAGCTGCGTTGGGTCAGAGTGCAGCCTTGCCCCATCGGGGCCCTCCAAAGGGTTCGGACTACAACTCCCATCAGCCCCTGCCAACATAGCCAGTGGTCCGGAATGCTGGGAGTGGTGGTCCGAGACCTCTGGAGGGGAGAGGAGGCAGGGCCAGCCCAGCGGCTCCAGCAGCAAAGCAAATACCCCAAAGGCCGCCTCCTGCCTGCCCCGCCTCCCCCGCACCCGAGCCGAGACTGCCCCTGCCCCGGGCGGCTCCGTCGGATCAGCGCCACTCCTGGCCGCGGAGAGGCCAGCATCCTCCTCTGTGGGCGCGCTGCTTTCCTGCCGCCGCTGGGGAGGGCAGCCGGATGCAAAGCCGGCCCCAGATCCAGCGCCCCCAGATGCGTCCGGAACGCTCTCTCCGCCCAGCGCGGGGGGGGGGGGGGATGCCGCTTCCCCCAGTGCTCCCGGCGGCCTCTGTCCACCGTGCCGCCGCCGCGGCCATGGCTCAGAGCGACCGCGGGCTGCTCACCCTCCTCCGCTCCTGGGTCAGGACTTATTCCTGGCGCCGGACTCTTCCGCGAGGGTCACGGAGGCAGCTCTCTCCCGTCCAGGCTGCAGCTCCAGCCACCTGGGCTCAGGGCCGCAGAACTTCGGGCCTGGGGACAAATCCAGCCCGCGGGGCTCCTGAGGTGGCCTCACCCCCTTTGTCCCAGCCACCAACTGTTTTGTGGTTTCTTGGCTTTTCTTCAGTTTCTACCCTCATTCTACCAGGCTGAAATGCCTCTCTCCTTTTCTAAGTGACTGGCAGGAAGAGCTTTAAGCTAAAATAGGCTGGTATGTTTGGTCCCACCCCTTTTGCCTTTGGCCCCACCCACCACCGGAATGCGGGGCCCCCAAATGGAATTTGGCCCTTGGGCTGAAGGAGTTCTGCACCCTTGGTGTAGCCCCTGCAGTCGAATCAGACGTGTCCATTCCCCGGGAACGTGATATGATTATTTCCTAATACGGTATCTGCACTTTGCCTGGCTGCAGTCTCACGTTGTATTACGTGACATCAATGAGAATAATTCCTCCTCCTTTACAGCAATTTTGCTAAAGAGTATTTAAAACTGTGGCACTTATTACTGCAGCACTTACTGACTTAATCTACAGAGATGGGAGCAGTTGCCTTTAATTAATTAATCCCCAAGTAAACCAATTACCACCTCTGTCAGAGATTTGCAAGAGGGCGAGATGCTCCGGGGGGGCCCGAGATGCTCCGGGGGGGGAGCGAGATGCTCGGGGGGGGGAGCGAGATGCTCGGGGGGGGGAGAGATGGATCCGGGCTTTGCTCAGCTCTTGGAAAGAAGCAGGAAAAGTGGGTGGGGGGTCATGGAACATCCGCTTGATTTGCCTGCTTTTATTGCTTCATCAGTGAGTTTCTGTCAAATTTCCCCCACCGTTATTTTAATGCTGGATTGAATACTGGCAAGGGAGCCAATAAATAAATAAATGAATAAATTCTTAAGAAAATAATAACTTGTAGTTTTTCTTACAGTCTCAGAAAGTGAGCTGCCAGCATTTTTATTCATTTCAGTGCCTGCTCACTGGCCTTGAAAAAACCCGATCTCCCTCCTCTTCCTTTTCCTTCCACTGTCCACTTCCCTTGTTGCACTTGCAAGCCTGAGGGGCCGGACCTCTCCCCTCCCCCTTATTGATGTGAGCCACTTTGGGGGACAAGAATGGTCTGAAAAGTGGGATACAGATACACTAAATACATACATAAATTGGCAGAAGGGAAGGACAAGCACCATCACAATCGGGGACATTGATCCTGTGGGCAGTGGGAGCCAGAGCTGCTCGCAGGACTAAATAGGCTCGAGATATAGGTCTGAAAAGGTCTGTCTCTCTCTCTCTCTCTCACACACACACACACACACACTACCATGACCCCCCTGGCAAACCTGAAGTGCAGACTGAAGGGGCAGAATTGCAGCTTGAGATTGATAGGCAAATGGTCAAGGAGCACCTGATTACTCTGAACGAGTTTAAATCTCCAGGGCCTGATGAGCTGCATCCTAGAGTAATAAAGGAACTGGCAGAAGAACTCTCAGAACCACTGTCTATTATCTTTGAGAAATCATGGAGGACAGGTGAAGTGCCAGACGACTGGAGGAGGGCAAATGTTGTTCCCATCTTCAAAAAGGGCAAGAAGGAGGAACCTGGAAACTATAGGCCAGTCAGTCTGACATCAATCCCCGGGAAGATTTTTGAGCAGATTATAAAGAAGTCAGTCTGCAAGCACCTTGAAAACAATGCAGTGATTACTAGAAGCCAGCATGGATTTGTCAAGAACAAATCCTGTCAGACTAATCTGATCTCATTTTTTGATCGGGTAACCTCCCTTCTGGACTGTGGGAATGCTGTGGACATTATATACCTGGACTTCAGCAAAGCTTTCGACAAAGTGCCTCATGATATCCTGATTAGTAAGCTAGCTAAGAGTGGGTTAGATGGAACAACTATCAGGTGGATCCACAATTGGCTAAAGAATCGGACTCAAAGAGTGCTTATCAATGGTTCCTTCTCAAACTGGGGAGAGGTAACGAGCGGGGTACCACAGGGCTCGGTCCTGGGCCCGGTGCTCTTCAACATTTTTATTAATGACTTGGATCAGGAGGTACAGGGAATGCTTATCAAATTTGCAGATGACACAAAGTTGGGTGGAACAGCTAATACTCTGGAAGACAGAAACAAAATTCAAAGTGACCTCGATAGGCTGGAGCGCTGGGCCGAAAACAACAGAATGAAATTTAACAGGGATAAATGCCAAGTGCTGCGCCTAGGGAGAGGAAACCAAATGCAGAGTTACAGAATGGGGGACACTTGGCTCAACAATACTACAAGTGAGAAGGATCTTGGAATTGTGGTAGATCACAAACTGAATATGAGCCAGCAATGCGACGTGGCTGCAAAGAAGGCAAATGCAATTTTGGGCTGTATTAATAGAAGTATAGCTTCCAAATCGCGGGAAGTGATAATTCCCCTTTACTCGGCACTGGTTAGGCCTCATCTTGAGTACTGCGTCCAGTTCTGGGCACCTCACTTTAAGAAGGACATAGACAAACTGGAGAGGGTTCAGAGGAGGGCAACAAGGATGATAAAGGGACTGGAAACAAGGCCCTATGAGGAGAGACTGAAAGAACTGGGCATGTTTAGCCTTCAGAAGAGGAGACTGAGGGGAGATATGATCGCACTCTTCCAGTACTTGAAGGGATGTCACACAGAGGAGGGCAAAGATCTCTTCTCGTTCATCCCAGTTTGCAGGACACGGAATAATGGGCTCAAGTTACAGGAACCTAGATTCCACCTAAACATCAGGAAAAATTTCCTGACTGTCAGAGCAATAAGACAATGGAATCAACTACCTAGGGAGGTGGTGGGCTCTCCCAGTCTGGAGGCATTCAAGGTGCGGCTGGACAGACATCTGTCAGAGATGCTTTGACCTGGATTCCTGCATTGAGCAGGGGGTTGGACTCGATGGCCTTGTAGGCCCCTTCCAACTCTACTTTTCTATGATTCTATGATACCATGTCTAGCTATAAATACAAATCAGGCGGCTGGAAATGGAAGGCAGTTAAACAAAGGGAATGCAAAGAAGCCAAAGGATACCAAGCAATACTCCAGATTTTCAAACCAGACGAGGCCTGTCTGCAGTCTGGCTCTGGCAACACGCTAACTAGGGAAGTCGGTGGACAAAAACGAGATGAAAATGATCTCACTGTGGAGACTGTGTCTGTCTGAGGCAACTGTTCATGATGAAGAAAAGCTGCTGGATGCTTCGCGCAGCTGCAATCTCTTGCGTTCAGAATATCTCCTGAAGAGCACCACCAGCAGCAGCACGTTCAGAAGAAGATTTGCAAGAAGCAGGAGAGAAGAGGGTGCTACTGCCTGATTCCTGTTTTCAAAAACAAACAAAAATGTTGGGACTTGAAAAAGATACTAGGAGAGGATATATTGTGGAGTAATATCCTTCCTATCTCACATTAGTGAGATCAACAGAGTAGAGTCCCTTTCCAGCTTAAAAAAAGCTTCATTTGGCTAGTGTTAGCCAGTTAGCATTTGGTAATCCAGGATGCTTTAAGGCAGACTGGATTTCCCTGGTTTTGCCCCCTTTTCTCTCCCTCAGAACAATAATCAGAGACACAGTCTTGTAAAAGTTAAAAGTAACATTTACTCACTCAGATTATGCAGTTTCATTCAGGCAGGCTTAAAAGCGTTTCTTACAGTTGGTTACAAGTACATTAGTAGTTACTTGGGGTCTGAACTTGTGGAGTTCAGACCAGCAACTCTGGCTACATGCTGCTACAAGGACCACGTGGAGACAACAATCTGGTGGTGCCACGCTCACTCGAGTCTGAACAGAAAGAGGAAGAAGCTGGGAGCAACGCCCACTTCCTGTTCAGGCTGTTAATAATTCAATGAGTACCTTCTAGGAAAACCACCCTAGAAGGTATCAGTGATCTTAACCATTTCACCCAATTACCTGGTGAAACATTAGCCATAGGTTTTGACTGCAATTTTAATTATCCAACAAAAAACATCTGTGCTGGTGATTGGTGCAAACCCTTCAAGAACTGCTGGCATTCTGACATTTGGTAAGAACAGTTAAGCCACCTCACAATTTTGTCTGTTAAGTGTGAACTTCCAAGGGAGATAATTCCATGATTTTGCAATTAAAAAGTCCAGAAAAATAAAGCTTTAAAGTCAATCGGTTTATTTATTAAAAGTGTTGGTCCATTAGAATGAGAATCAGTCAATCAGTCATCAATCAATCCATCAAAACATCCACAAGATAATGCTTTTATTAGGACCAACTAAAAAGTTACAAAATAGTTGGCAAGCTTTGTAGGATTCTTCTTCAGGGTAGATGTTGCGTTAAAACAAAAATAGCATGCACAAAAAAAGAAAAGAAAAAAAGGTGTTTGGGGGCGTGGTAGAAAAGCCCCCACGTGGGCTGTGGTGTAATTCCAGAAATGGTAGGAAATGCAATTTCAGGATTTAAATAGGCTGCATGTGTGGGGTGGGATTGTGGTACATGAGCTGGAGGGGACCAGGGGTCCCATGTTACACGCTTGTACTGGGCCCAGAAAAATGATGCTCCAGTCCTGGGTGTGAAAGGCAAAGAAGAATATGGCAAAAGTCACCTATCCTTCACCATGACTAGGAGGATTTCTTGTTTATAAAATCACATGTGATTTCACACTTTCAACGAGCCACCTATAAAGAGTTTTGATGACATGCACATTTGCAAGATTAAGGGTGCAATCCTAAGCAAGTTTAGACAGAAAAAAAGGCCTACAACCTCCAGCATGCCCCAGCCAGCTAGGGCATGCTGGGAGTTATAGGCCTTTTTTCTGTCCAAGCTTCCTTAGAATTGCACCTTAAGATTTCTAAAAAGCAGATGAGAGAAATTGTGATCAGTACACGGGGAATAGAGATAAATAATTTATTTATATTTATATCCTACCCTTCCTTGCAAGGAGCCCAGGGCAGCTATCTATATACAGTCATGCCTTGGATTGAGAGCATAATTCGTTCCGGAAACGTGATTGTAATCCAAAACACTTGTATATCAAAACGAAATTCTCCCAAAAAAATTTGTATAGAGATTTTTAATTTAAACTGTACTACAGTACTTGTATTAGCAAGACGTCGCTTGTATATCAAGTCCAATATATATATATATATATATATATATTTAAAAATTTGCTTGTCTTGCAAAACGCTCTCAAACCAAGTTACTTGCGATCCAAGGTATTACTGTACATAAAAGAAGTCCTGACTGACTGACTGACTGACTCATCAACGCCCAGCTCAAACCATGTAATCTAGGAACGTGAAATTTTGAAGGAACATTGTTTTTATGACGTAGACGTAGCCACTAAGGAAGGATTTTTGGAAATTCCGTCCCTAAGGGGGGGAAGGGGGGGAATCGCTCCACTCTCATATCTCCTATGGGCAAAACAACAGGGGAGCAGTTATACAAATCGGCCTCACCTCATAATTGCTGCAGGAGCCAATAGGAGCAGTTATGCAAATAGCCCATACGACACTTAGAATGTCCGTATGAATTCCTGCAGGGGCCAATAGGAGTGGGTATGCAAATCTCCCCTAGGCCATTTAGAATGTTCTCTAAGGGGGTGAAAAGGGAGGGAAACTTTTTAAATGACTGACTGTTGGGGGGGGGCGGCGTCACATAGGCTCCCTTACGTTTTGACGGATATACCCCAAACTTGGCACGGTCACTGTTCATCACCTGTAGACTCTCAGGAATAACCTTATTTTTTCTTTAAGATCAGATATTTCTGTCAGAAAAGATTTCTGCTGGCAGCACCCAGCCCACACGAGCAAAGCCGCGGGCAACAGCTAGTCAACCCATATAAAAACACACACGACACAGGAACGCCATTAAAACCATAACTCTAAAATCACAAATGCTCAATAAAATACAATGGAACCATTGCTACAGCACGAGAAAACAAATTTTAAAAACGTTTCCCTATGCCCCAAAATCTTTAATTGGTGCCTGAAGGAAAACAGCAAATCTCTATGGGAAGGGAGTTACGCAGTCAAGGTGCCACCACTGAGAAGTCTCTGCCACGTGTGGTTGTCCCACAGGCCTGGCCACATTCCTCAAGAGTATTACAAGGATATATGCTAGGAGGCAAAGCTAAAATGATTTTTGGAGGTGAATCTGGAGGTTCCTGGCACTGCTTGGTTGAAACAATGAGGAATTTTGAAGGAGCTGGAAAGTTTTGATAAGACCATGAAATTCTTTTTGCGGGGTGGGTGGGTGGAGGTCCAGTCGGGGGCCTGATCTGGTACAGAAATTCCCCACGCAAGGGGGTGAGAGCCAGCCAGGTCTCATGACCACTGAATTTCACCTCCAGAAAAATGTTGAGGTGACTTTGGAAGTTCTTGCTTGGGCAGAACGCCAGAGGATCGCAGCAACAGGAGTTTTGAATGGGGGGGGTTTCCTCATGTCCCTCAAGCCAAGCCACGATGGGCTAAGGAAGAATGCAGGGAGATCAGCCTAGGAGGAGATGGCTTTGGAGTCACACAACCCAACAAGCATATTAAAAGCTGGATTTGGAGTCTGCTATTTTCGGGAGATGATTAAAGAAATATTTATTTACAGCCATTTTGACACCTCAGCTCCATGGCAACCAGTAGACCACCAAAAGAAGGCTGGTGGGGAACCACCCTCCCAAGCCCTGACTACGCTTGAGCAATGCTCAGAAACATCTGCTGGTCCAAGATGACCCCATCTCAAGGCTGACCGATGGGCTTATGCCGAAGAGAAAATAAAAGCCCAGAGAGATCGAGGCAAGTGCGTTTCCCTCAGTCGCGCTCTATTGCTGAGCGACGGCATCCTCCCGATGCCACAGTGACTCAGTGCTGCTGCTCACTCACAGCCCTGGCATGGAGGTCCTGCACCCCGGGGCCACGGGGAGCAATCCTCAAAGTGATGGCCAGCAGGGGGCAGGTTTTGCTCCTCCTGGCTTCCTGCCTACGACTCGCTCATTTCCCCTTGCTGCCACCCAGGCCTGGAACCCCCTCCCAGAGCGTTTGCATGGACCACCACCACTGCCAAATCCACCTTTCCCCATGAAGCCACGATGAGCCTAGCTCCAGGGTCCCCCTGCCAAGCCAAGGCAAACCAAGCCAAAGCCTAGACAAGGGTGGCTGCATTTGCACATACGTAATCACTCCCCTTCACTTCCCTTCCCTCAGCTGGCCAAGTTCAGATTGCAACCCCCAGTGCAGCAGGACCTACGCTTTTGCTCGTCTTGCTCTGCAGATCACGGTGGGCAACTTCCAACTCCCTCCACCCCAAGAACCCCCCAGGGACTGCCCCCCCCTGTCCCTGCTGCCGAATCTGCCAAATTTAAAACAAGGACAAACCGGCTGTTTTTTCCTGCAGTGCTGGCACTCTGCTGAATTCCAGTGTCAAACCACTGCTGGTTTTCCTGAAAACCGGGGAACTGGGCCCTCTTTGTGCTGCTGTGCTGCACGGCCCAATTTGGCAGTGGTGGCGGGGATGGCGGAGGCTGCAAAAAAGGCCAGGGCGGGGGAGGCACGGCAGCCCGCATGTTGCCCAGCTTTGCTGTAGATAAACGCGGGCCTCATCATGCACAGACCATGCGCTGATGATGTTCTGACAACTCAGACAAGCCTTTGGCATCTGCCCAGACATTCCTCACAGTGAGAAGGATGAACCAAGACCAGCATTCCACACACTTTGGAAGACACACAGGCTGCTCCTCCTCACCACCACCACCGTTGGCTGAGCCAGAGCGAGAGGCGGGTGAGCAAGCAGGTGAAATTGGGGAAGAGGAGGAAGAGGAGCGACTCCAGGGGGCTCTTGCCAGTGGGCCCCTGCTGGGGTGTGGGCCCTCGGCAGGTGCCTGACTCACGTGTCTGGGTCAATACAGCCTGCGGAGGGACTTCGTGACTAGCTATCCTGCAAACAATTCCTTGCATCGCTTGCATTAGGAGATCTAGACCTTTCCCTTGTGCATTTTCTTGTGGGGGTACTTCTTGCAGGATTGAAGACCTGTCTTCACGAGTGAGTCCAGTTGCAGTCTCGAGTCGAGGATCCTGCTGTTCACGAGTGAGTCTGATCACTCCAAAACTGCTCCGATCCATCAGGGGTTTCCCCAACAAAAATCTTCGAGTGTGCTTAATAAATCTAGGCACAGTGGCCTTTTATATGCTGATTTGGCAAAGACCAGGAGAAAACCCAATGCAGGGATGAGGGCCCAAGCAGGAGGCAGAGGCTTTGCTTGCAATTCCACTTTCAGTCAAGAGGACCATAAGGGGCTAGACCCCAACAGCGGCAGAGGCAGCAACCAAATTTTGACCCAACCCAAACCCCCCAACACACATCATCAAATAAACTCACACATTGTGGGGTGCGATCCTGTAGCTTTATAGTGGCGAGAGGGCGCGCCCGCTTCATGCGCTCTCCATCGTGCCAGCAGAAAGCTCAAACAGGGTGACGATCCTGGTCTCGAGTCCTCGAGTCTGACCATAAAATATTGGATCGAGTCGAGTCGGTCAGAGGGGGGACTCAGTCCGACTCACAGTGAGTCTCGAGTCCGAGTCCCATCTTGTACAGAGAAGCATTGTGTCAGGTGGTCTCCCTTCACCTGAAGGTACAGGACCAGTCGGCCACTCATCTGCTGTTACTAAAGGGACTCCATCTGCTGGTCTCGTTTCAAGAGAAGGACTGGGGTTAATGGGGGGGGGGATTTTTTAGTGGAGGCTTGTGATGCCAGGCAATCCAAAGTAAAATCTGGATAATCAGAAGGCAATTTAGATCAAAGGCCCTCCGAGATGTGAGGATTTGTGGCGTATTAAAGGCTTATTCACATTTCCTTTATGCAAATGTGGCCACACAAATTGGAAGCAGAGGATCATAAAACCATTTTATGATGCTCCCCTCAGAGAATCTGAGCATCCATTAAATGGCATGGCAGCAAATTGCCCATGGGCATGAATGAATCCTCAAATCCAGCCCAGAAGGGACAGAACAAGAGGAAGCAGAAGGCAAAGAAGCCCAACCTGTGCTTGAAAAGCCCCCTCCCCTTTGCCCTCATGCCCCCCCCCCCCCGCACTCCCTTTTGTTTCATGGCTCCTTAGAAACATGGAGGCCAAGACAGTGGCTCCGAGGCAGTGAACAAAGAAGCATCTCCAAAAAAAAGAGGGAATGTCATGCCCCCCCCAAAGGGGGAGGGACAAAAGAGGACAGCAATTTGCATGTGCTTATTGATATGCATAGATGCCCATTTAGAAATAATTATTATAAACAGAAATGTAGTCCATCTCACCATCACGCGGAAGACTGTGGCCAGGGAAGCCGTGTGTCTGCCCGCTCGGTCTGCCCACGGGCTGCAAACGGGGGGGGGGGGGGGGCAGCCACTCCGAGGGGTCTTTATCTTCAAAATGGACTTGGACAGGACAGCCCTGCAAATAGAGGACAGTCCTCTGGCCGCCTTTCAAATGGCGGACAGCCCTCCACCAAAAAGGGAGGCCACCCTGCAATTCCAACACTTCTGATATCTGCTGGAGCAGCAGCTGCTTTTCTTCTGGTGGAAATGAGAGACTGCACTTCACGCTTGCATCAAAAAGCACACCGGCCCATTTGGGAGCTGTGGACTAACCCTGCCGCGCCTGGCCCAGGCCGGCCGGGGCCGGCCCGGCGTCTCTCCTGCTTCCAGCCTCTCACTGCCCCTGTCCATGCCTCCTCACGTCCGGTCTCTCACCCCTGGGCCACGTGGCTCCCCTCCCTCCTGTCCCCGCCACGCATGGTCTGACTCAGGCTCTCCCTAACTCGATCAGCGTCCCAGCAAATTCAATCAGGACATTCAAGCACAGGACACAGATATCTTGCGGTGAATGTCAGAGGCCCTGCGGCACTGCAGACCTGCTTCACCCGACGCACGCAGTCCGTCTTTAGTGGAGCAGATGGAGGCCTGTCTCTCTCTCCATTTCGCCTCCTCCTCCAATTTAATTTAAATTGTAATGCCAGTTATCTATTTGATTGTAGCTCTGCGGGTTGCTGCCTGCTCTAATCCCTAATTTAGTGCATCAATGGGTTTTTTTGTTTTTTTAAACAGCTACTTGTAAGTCACATTTTTCTTGTTGGTTTTCAGTTTCACAAAGGGTGCTTTGCCTCTTACTGGCGTGAAGATTCCACTTCCTCAAGGTCTCCGGGACAAATGTCTTAGAGAATTGATTTCAAGCTGTTGTGAGATGAGTCTGATCTCTGTCTAAGGCAGCAGGAATAAAGTGCGCGCGCACACACACACACGCGCGCGCGCACACACACACGATTTCCATATGTGAGAAAGCATAGAGGGCAAAAGCTCAATATGGCAAGGAGAGAGGGTTCCTCTGCTTTTCTGTTCTGCTGGAGTCCATTGCCTTCAAGAGATCCATGGCAGGCAGACATTCCACAGGTGGGGCTTCCTCTGGTCTGGAGATGGTGTGTGTTTTGGGGAGGGGGAACCGGTACCTGCTGAGCTTCAGCTTCCGGCAGCAGGGGCACCCCGGCACGCCCACCCCATGCCTCACCGTCCTTCTGGTGGGCAGGGCGGGGGCGGCGGCGGCAGCAGCGGCAGCTGCTCTGCCCGTCGGCAGCCAGGAAGACATGGCCGTGGGGGGGGTGCAAGCTGGGTGGGAGTCTGGCGGCATTGCGAGTGGCGGGAAGGCCCCTGTCACCGATCCACCCCCGTGGCCCGCTGCCTGAGGCGAGGCTCTCGCCCTGCCCCAAGAGAACGCTGGCCCTGCAAACTGTACAAGAGAGCAGAAGAACTACCTGCCCACAGACAGTACCAGGGGCGTCGAACCTCTTCCGACCCAAGGCGCAAAATCCCTATCAGAGAAGCTCTCGGGGGCTGCACAGCGATGGTGGGCGGGGCCGAAGGCGAAGGCACGGGGCCAAGAATACCCAGCCCATTTTCGCTTGACGCTCTTAGTGCTGGGAAGCAGAAGCATTTCAACCTTTTAGAACAGAGGAAAAACTGCACAAGGGCTGGCGAGCCTCCAAACCATCAGGAAAAGGAATGTGGTCATCTGGGGAGCCCTGGATTGGGACCCTGGGTGGCCAGAACTGGCCCGGAGGCCTTCACTGCATCACCGGGTCGAGGCACCCGCGGGCCGTGGGGTCAGACTCCAAGCCTCACGTTTCAGAGGCGCAGGGGCGGCGGCTGTCAGAGCAAAGGGCCGGAGCTCCAGGTAGGCCTGGCCCAGGAGGGCCCGCTCCCAGCGAGTCACGTTCCCCAGTCCGTAAGGCAGCCTTTGAGGGGGGCTTTATGGGCCCGGTGAAAGCGAGAGACTTGGGGGCCCTTGGGGGTCCGCCGATGCTCCTGGGGGCATCTGGCAAGCCCCCTTGCCGTGCGCAAAATGTTTTTATTCAGCGAGGCCGTTTGCGATTAGTTTTATGCCAACTTGTTTTCAAAAGAAACTTTCAGCGGCACTGTGTGGTTACTGTTGTCTCATTGTTACAATTGTTACAACTGCTATAAAAATATTTTTGCAAGCTGCTTCGTAAGAAAGTTCTTCTCAAGAAAGCAGGATGGAGAGCCATGAAATAACAAGCGAGAGTGATGCCTTTGATGCGCGGAGCTCCATCTGCAAGGCTTGGGGCAGAAACCGGGCCCAGCGGGTGTGGGGGCTCAGGCCAGACTCACGCAGCCCCAGGTGGGCCGGAAGAAGCCCAGAAGCACGCACACCTTTCCCCCAGGGACAAGCTGGCAGTTGAGACCGGAAGAGAGGCTCCACGGTCCACATGAACCATGAGGCGCTGTCCCAGCAGAAGAGCCACAGCAGGTGAGAGCCACGGCAGTCAGACGGGCTGGCCAAGTGTCCTACTTTGCCAAGGACCATCCTCTCTTTGAAGGGCTGTCCTGCCCGATTCCAGTTTGAAGAGGAAGAGCAGCAGAGGCCCTGAAGTGCCCGTCACGCGGGTGGTGGCAGCAGCACCTGGGCAGCTGGCTGAGCGGGCACCTCACACAGCGCAGGCGGGCCACCTGGCCCCACGATGCTGAGATGGATTGTATTTCTACTTAAAGCCTAGTCATTATTTCTACATTTATACATAGACACTAGCTGCAAATGCAAATTTAATGCAAATCAGTATCCCCTTTTGTCCTCTTTCTCCGTGAAGCATTTCCTCTTTTTTGGTGATGCATAAATGCTTGCATCACCAAAATTTAAAAATGCACAGATGAAACCCAAGTTCTAACATTAAAAACTGGAGCATCTCTCCTGGCATGAACCTACCCTGCGCTCCTCAGCTTAGGCCCTCCTCCAGGTGCCTCCTTGGAGGGAGGTTCAGAAGTTGGCAACAAGGAAGAGGGTCTTCTTGGTGGTGGCCCCCACATTGTGGAATGGTCTCCCCAGTGAGGCCTGCCTGGCGCCAACCTTGAAAGGTTATGACTTTCCTCAAGATTTAAGGGTGTGCCTAGTGTGCATATCCTTTTCTTGAACCTGGCTTGACTGTGTGTCTATTAGAGGCTGAACTTGCCTTTCTGTCCTGTGATATCAGACAGACATATACTCCAGATCAGTTGTTTTCCTCCCTAACTAAAGGGCACAGTTCAGAACAGCTACAGCAACAAAACCCTCAATTGCTCTGTAAGGCATAAGAACGAAATGCTTCTTCTCACACTGACACCTGAGATGAATGCAGTTTCTTGAAACGAAAGAGCCCAAATATGGTGGGATTCCAGTTGCTGTGGTCCCTTCCAAACCCTGGCTCCCAAGAGAGATGTTTGCATTGCTCCTAGACACATTAATAAAACAGGACCACCAGCTCAGATCTCGAAAGCGTTTCCGCACTTGGAGCTCCAGGCAGTTCATGAGAATTCCAAGGAAGCATTAAAAGGCAGTAAATTGAGGTAGAAAAGAGGGGCAAGAGAGAACAGAAGGTTTCCTAGAACCAATATCACCAGGCTAGTCGAATAAAATCACATTAAAAGAAATTAGGCCCGTAAAAGTACCAAATTAATTTTGACCTGTCAAATCAGGTGCCACTGCAAAGGTTACCGGCCCTCAGGACTTGTAATGTTGAAATATGCTGGCAGCTAACTCTGCTTTCATATAAGCAGTGAGAAAGGAAGAAAGAGTGAGAGAGAGAGAGAGAGAGAGAGAGAGAGAGAAAGTGTGAAAGAAGGAAAGAAAATCCAAGACTCCTCCAAGATTAGAGGGTTTCTCCTGAAGCTTTTAAAGTATTGAACAGCAACACAAACACTCCTTCCAGGAGCCACTGACGCAGGACTGAGGGCTGTTAAGAGAAACGTTGATATGAAAAGACGGCCTGTTCCACACTGCCTCTTACGACAAAAGCGAATCCAAGGGGGCAAGACTGCAGGAGGCTCTTTCCACGGGCATTGGCAAAGTGTGACCTTTGTGTGTTTAAGAAAACACAAAAAAACCCCGCTGCCATTTGCCTCTTTCCTGGGGCTGCTCATTAAGGCTCACAAACGGCTGGCATGAAAGGCCCCTGTGCAGCTGTAACTCTCCTGCCTTGATCCTCACTGCTTCTCTTCATTTCTTTGTGTGATGGCGAGTGCGATTCCAACCCAAGAGGTTTTTGTTATTTTTTCATGGAATCGTGTGGGCATCGCTCACAGTGCCAGCCTGCTGCTCCAGGTTGCGGTACAGCGTGCCCTTTGGATATGGATTCCGGAGGGGAATAATGGAAGGGGTGGGTAGATACCGCAAATCTGGGGGAAATGAGCCCCAGGAGTGACGCCTGTGGGTTTCTCAGGTCCCGAGTGGCAATGTTTTAGAGGGATTCAGAAGGGGATGGTGACATTATTGACAGGGGCCAAGAGCAGAGGCTGGCGAAATAAGCTGAGCTGGGCACGGTGGAGAGGGCACAGGGCACCCCTCACCTACCAGGCCCCCTCCAGATGTGCTGGACTGCAACTCCCAGCAACCCCAGCCCAGCCAGCTATGCACATCTGGAGGCACCAGGCTGACACAGCGGGAGGTAAAACCCATGGGAGGAAGTCCAACATTATGGCTGCAATCCTACGCACATTTGCCTGGGAAGAAGCCCCATCAAATGCAGTAGGATGTACTCCCAAGTAAACATGCACAGAATTGCTCTGCACGCCCATTCCCCCCTCACTCAGTTCGCATGTCGCAACAACCCAGGTCTGCTGAGACAGGGCCTTTTTGGTGGACGCTCCCAGGCTGTGGAACTCCCTGAGAGGGTGGTTAGCTCTGCTGTCCTTCCACTGACAGGGAAAGACACTTTTATTCAAGCAGGCTTTTGGCGTGTAAGCGGGTCTGTTGTGGGTTGGGTACTGTTTTTATTCTGTTATTGTTGGGGTTTTTTTTTAATGAATTTGTTTTATTATTCTTTTTTAGGTTTGTTTGTTTGTTTAGATTCTATGGTTGTAAGCCACCTTGAATACCATTTTCTTGGTTTTATTATTTATTTATTTATTATATTTATCAATCGCCCATCTGGCCGGTCACCCGGCCACCCTGGGCGATGTACAATTAAAATACAGCAAAACAACACAATAAAATATAATAATTAAAACAATATAAAAAATTATCATTAAAAACCTAACCCACCCCATATTCCCGCCTGAACAGCCATGTTTTTAATGCACGGCGGAAGCTCATCACGGAGGGGGCATGGCGAAGGTCACTAGGGAGGGAGTTCCATAATGTGGGGGCCGCCACAGAGAAGGCCCTCTTCCTAGTCCCCACCAGCCTGGCTGCTCTGGCTGATGGGATAAGGAGAAGGCCGTCCGTGGCAGACCTTGTTGAGCGGCCTACTTGATGTTGCTGGAGGCGCTCCTTGAGATAAGCTGGGCCGGAGCCGTGTAGGGTTTTAAAGGTCAAAACCAACACCTTGAATTCGGCTCGGCAAGCAACTGGTAGCCAGTGCAACTCATTAAGCACTGGCGTGATGTGATCACACCGGCGGCTGCCCTTAATCAGGCGAGCCGCCGCGTTCTGTACCAGCTGAAGCTTCCGGACCGTCTTCAAGGGTAACCCCACGTAGAGCGCATTACAGTAGTCTAGGCAAGAGGAAGTGTTGTGATATGTATCACTTCACCAGCTGCAGCACATTGTTTACACATGGAAGGAACAGAATGGCTGTAAACAAGTTTGTTATGTCTTTCTGGGTTCTCGTGTTTTTCGCATGGGAAGCCTAGACCGTGGGAGCATTATGAGCTAGTCACATGGTTTGTATGTTCTGATGACGTGCTAATTTGTTTTCTGTCTGAAGCCATCTTAGAGAGAGGCAGGACTGCTTTCTCTCTTCTCCTTTGTTCTTCTTGCTGGACTTTTGTCACTGCAACAATGTAACGCCTTTGCTGAGGTGGAGTGAAGCTCAACTTACTCCACTGGATGTAATGCTTGCTATGCATTTATACTCTGCACATGGACTGTAACTAGGAAATGTATACTCTGTAGAACTTTACTTGCTAAGTGAATAAACAGGTAGAATTAGACATGTGGTGTTACAGAGTGTTTCCTGACTCCGTGGATTAATCTGCAAACGGGGAAGCTGGAAGCAAGTTGGATTACAGGCAGGCTGGGCTGGCATCTTCACAACACGCTGCACGCTGTGAAAAGCGGGGAGCTGAGATCTGGAAGATCTGTGTGTGGAATAACAGGCCTCTGCTAGCACACAGTCAGGATTTTAAATCTCCCATGCGCACACGCACTCTGCTGCTCATGCACACGCGCACCAACATAGATTTCACAATAGAGTTGGAAGGGGCCTACCAGGCCATCGAGTCCAACCCCCTGCTCAATGCAGGAAACCAGAGGAGGGGTCTCCCATCCAAGCAATAACCAGGCTTGACGCTGCTTAGCTTTCCACACTCAGACAAGCTGAGCCAGCGTGAGCCGCAGGCAGTGTAAGGCCTGTTATTCCACACACAGATCTTCCAGATCTCAGCTGGAACAGTTAACCCTCCCCTCCCCTTCCCAGATGCTGTAACACCCACCCACCCCCCAAATCTTCCCCTGCAAGGCAATTAAGCTGAGAAAAACCTTTTTTCTCCATTGGTTTGCAGAGTGCAAATTAATTGAAGAATTTATTTTGTTTGAGACTATTTGAATGAGAAATTAATTGGCTGGTTTTGCCGCCTGTGGAATTTAAACAAATCCTAGAAATTATTTCTAAATGTGCACCTATAGATATAAGTTACCATATTTGTGTCATATGGGGCCTGAATCGTGTAAGTGGCCAGCGACACCCCTGCGGCCAGGCCTGTGCATCTGATGTGGAAGTCAGCTTCATGACTGAGACCTGCTCTCAAGTAAGCCTGCGCAAGATTGCAGCCTTTGGGGAGGAAAGCCAGGCAGCCACAGGGATTGTTGTTTCTCTGGGAAATGATTTGGAACGGTCTAATGTGGAGTGACTGTGAACAGAAAGAAGCCAGGAGAGGAAACCGCCTCAAACACTTCCAGAAGATGTTCCATCGTGAAGGGGCCTGTCGGAGCAGAGAGCCCCGTCTGCCGTCGCTTCGTTTCTTCCTCAGATGCAAAGGTTGTTTCACGGGCAAGTCAGTGGCGCACTCCCCGCACGGAGGGAAGGCGGCAGCGGCTCTGCCCAAGCAGAGAACGAGGCTCCTGGGACTGAGGAAGAGGAGGAAAAGACCCCGTGTGTGGGGAAAGTACTTACTGCAGCACTGTAAGCCTAGGCCAAATCCTGCAGCCTCAGAGTGGGTCAGGCAGACACCAGGGGCCAAGGTGCAGCCGGGGTGGGGATGGGGTGGGGCCGGGGATCCCCACGTTTCTAGGAAGAGCCAGGGCACCCGCCAACGCTTGCTGGGATGGGAGGAACTAGGTGGGTAGGTTTCTCTTGGGGGGGGGCGGACAAGGGCGGAAAGCCCCGGGGCAGGCGCTGTCCCCCAAGAGCATGGACCACGGAGGTGTCCGTGGTGGGGGCTGGCTGACAAGTGGAGGCGGCCCAGCGGAGGGTCGGGTCCAGTCTTGCTGGAGGGAGCGGCTGGGGTCCAGCGTGGCCCGCACTGCTTTGTGGTCTCTTGATGGGCGAGGTGGCAGGAGCAGCTTATGAGATAGACAGGCAGATGAATGCGAGGGGTGAGGGAGAACAGAGGGCCAGCGAGGTGCAGTGGAGAGAGCGCCGAGTGCACTGAGGCTAGGGAGGCCAGGGCTCGAGTCCCCACTCAGCCATGAAGCTGACTGGGTGGCCTTGGGCCAGGCACTGACTCTCAGCCTAACCTACCTCGCAGGGTTGTTGTGATGATAAAATGGGGGGGCGCATGCTGGCCGCCTTGGGCTCCTTGGAGGAGCAGGTGGCATATGGATAGATGTAAAAAAAACAAATGCAGGCTGCAAAGGACAGCTCAGAAGGGAGGGGGAAGCAGCCCCTCCCTCCCCCCCCCTCTCTCCCTCCCTGTGGCCCTTTTCCCCTTGGCCTCGGAGAGCAGGGGTGCCTAGCAAGAGGATGCGTGCATGCGCTTCAAGGGAGCCCGTTCCATGCGCCAGAAAGCACAGCATTATGGCTACAAGTACAAATGGATTTATGTGCTAATTTTCTTCTCCCCTTTGCTTCTCCCCTTCCCACGTCTCCCTGTGAGCTGGGTCCCTTTGCTGCCTGTGTTTACTCTGCGGAGCACCATCTTCATCCAGGACATGAGCCCCGAGCCTGTGGGCCAAATCGGGCCCACTGAGGGTGCGCCGGGTGGCCCCTCCCCTCATCCCGCCCCCTTTCCTCCAACCGCAGATGGATTTGGCGGTTCTTCAGCTTTTGTGCTGTTTTGTCCCCACGCCCCCACCTGTTCTAAATGCCTCTTCTGCTAAGTCTTGGTCGCTGGCAGGAGAACTTTGAGCTAAAATGGGCTGGCAGCTTTGGTCCCGTGGGCCGGCGATTCAGGACCCGTGTGCTGCGCTGACCGGCAGTGGCTCTAGAGGGTTTCTTTAGGCGGCACCTACTATTCCCAGCCGCACCGGGAGATGCCCAGGGTTGCAACCGGGGGGGCCTTTTGCACGCGGGGCAGAGCTACCCCCCCCCCACTGTACACGAGGAGCCGCTGCCTTGTCCTGGGTCAGACTGTGTGGGTGTTTCCTGAGGGCGGGCGCCCAACACGACCAACCCAACCGCATTTTACAGCCCTTCTGAGCTACCTCCCAGTCCCCCACTGCACAGAGAGGTACACCTATTTAGGGGTGCTTTTCTGAAATGTACGTGTTTCTGTTCCTGCGCACCCAGGGACAAAAGCAGCTTAGGTTAGGTACATTTTATCACTGTACACATTTTTCTATGCACACACACCCACCCACACCCGTGTGTGTGTGTGCTGTCGAATGAATGTTTTTGTTTTGCGGAACACATCGCAAGCTCAGAAATGTACAGCTCTCTGACCGCAAATTGTGTTCAGCTCTGCACTCAGATTTGGGAGGTGCGAACTGGGTGATATCACATTGAAATGCGAACCCAACAAACTTCTCGCCCATTCCTGCACTGCGAGGACTCGGGGCATGGGCAGAGGGTGCCTTGCCTGGGCCTCCCTCATGTTGGGACCTGAATAAGATGCCAGGAGAGGATATATTGTGGAATATTATCCTTCCTGTCTCGCGTTAGTGAGGTCAGCAGAGTGGAGTCCCTTTGCAGCTTAAAAAGAAGCTTAGATTTGGCTAGTGTTAGCCAGTTAGCATTTGGTGATCCAGGATGCTTTAAGGCAGACTGGATTTCCCTGGTTTTGCCCCCTTTTCTCTCCTGCAAAACAATAATCAGATAAACAGTCTTCCACCTCCTTGAAAGGTTTCATCAACGTTGCCTCCGGAAAATCCTGCGAATTACTTGGGAAGATAGACGAACAAATGTCAGTGTACTGGAAGAAGCAAAGACTACTAGCATTGAAAAAATGATCCTTCAACGCCAACTTCAGTGGACCGGTCATGTTGTTCGAATGCCTGACTGCCGTCTCCCAAAGCAGTTACTTTACTCCCAACTCAAGGATGGAAAGCGGAATATCGGTGGTCAATATAAGAGGTTTAAAGATGTTCATAAGGCTAATCTAAAAAAATGCAATATAAACATCGAAAACTGGGAAGCTCTGGCCCATGAACGATCTAAATGGAGGTTGGCCTTTCACAAAGGTTCCATGGACTTTGAAGAAGCTCGAGTGCAAGGAGAAAGGGAGAAACGTGCTAAGCGAAAAGCACGTCAAATGAATCCTTTACAGGACCATCTTCTATCTGGTAACCTGTGTCCTCACTGTGGGAAGCTGTGTGGATCTAGAATTGGCCTCCACAGTCACTTACGGACCCATCGCTAGAGTCTACACAATCTTCTTTAGAATTTCCTCCTTTTATCCCGGAAGACAATCTTACTCGGTCACGAGTGATCGCCTGATGATGATGAAAGGTTAAAAATAACAGTTACTCAGAGCAGTAGTTTCTTTTCAGGCAGACTTAAACGCATTTCTTACAGTTGCAAAAGAGGTTCATTTGAGTTCAGACCAGCAACTCTTGTTACATCGTGTTCTTGAGATTACAGCAAACAGGCAAGAGCTTGTGTCCAAGCAGGAAGAGAAGAGCATTGAGCTACTACGCCCACTTCCTGCTAGGGCACACAAAGGAAGATACCTCACGGAGTCTCTTCTAAGAAATTCACCTGAGAAGAGACCAGTGTGGTTTTAACCCTTTCATGCACCTAACTGGTAAAACATGAATCATTGGTTTTTGACTGCATTTTAAATATCCCACAGGCCAGGCCCTGATCCTGCAGGCCAACGGCCTCCAGTTCTGCCGGGCTTTTAAACAAAGCCCTCTTAGGCCAGAATGACATCTCAGGCAGCCGATCCCTGGAACTCTAGCTGATGTTGCTCCCCGCCCCCACTGAAACCTCAACCTGCCGATGTCCCACTCCCCACCGAGAAGCACGCTGCTTCTCCCCTTCCCCACATCCCCACATCTATTATGTCAAGTAGCGGAAAGAAGGGCAGGGGAAAGGGGCGTTGAGTGAGGGAAGCAGACACCAGCGCCCCCCCCCCCCCGCTTGGTACCTCCTCTCCTTCGTGCCGAGCTCATGTCTTTGCGCGGGGGAAGAGGCTGTGCAGATCCCGAGGTGTGCTTTGGCTGCTGCGGCCTGGCAGCCAAAGGTCTCTCAACTGATGGCGGCTGGCGTGGGCGTGCCTAGGAGCACGGGGAGCTGCCTTGGACTGAGTCGGATGCCTCCTTCATCCACCTAGCCCCGTATTCTTGACACTGACTGGCAGCCGCGCTCTGGGGTTCCAGGCAGGAGTTTCTCCAGCCCTGCCTGGAGATGCTGCCGGGGCTTGAACTGGGGACCTTCTTCATGCGGGGGCTCTTCCATGGAGTTGCTGCTAATGTCTGGCCCAAATGCGGGTCGTTCAAGTTATGGTGGGGTGACATCAGGGTGGCCGCTTATGCACTGCCCAATAAAGAGGAAATACATCTCCCCAGAAGAGGGTACCAATTTGCATAACCTTTGCATGTGCTAATCTACATGTATAGATGGAAATGTAGAAGTAATAACCATCATCGAAATAGCAATAGAAGGCATCTCACGCTAGTGGGGAAGACGGTGGCCTGCTGGAGGCCTCCCTGCCGGCGGCTCACTCTGCTGTCCGGCTGCTAATTCATGATTCGCAACTCCAAGGGCCCTGCTCTGCTTGCCTTTCTGATGGGTCGGGCAGTCCTTCAAATAGAGGATGTCTTCCAGCAGAGGACTGTCCTCTGGCAGCACTTGAAATAGAGGACCACTGTGAATGCTGGCAGGTCTCCTTTAGGGAAGTGGTTTGCCTCTGAGGAAGCCCCACGTCTGACTCCATTTTGCAAGGAGGAGGAGAGCAGGAGAGAAAGGCAGGCCAGGCGGGCGGGCGGCATGCAGGTGGACTCCCCTTTCAGGCCTGCTGCGCAGGAAGCATTAAGAGGACATTAAAAACCAAGGCGAAATCCATCCAGTCTGGTTCAATTCCCACTGATAATGTCCACGGACAATTAGAGCCAATTAAGGAGGAGCAGAGAACGAGAAGTGTTTGGGAAAGGGCGGAGGGAGGGCTGGACATGAGGTGGGGGTGGGGGAAGGGTCAATGCTGCAATCCAATTTCCCAGCCACCAAATGCGATTAAGGGTATTACTTACCCAGTATGCCTAGGAGGGCTAGCATATAAATGGGGAAGGCCAAGCACGCCAACGGCTTTTTATTTCCAGGACGCAAACCATGGGGAGGAGGCAGCAGGCGAGACCTTCCTGCCCAACTCTCAAGCTCCGAGAAGTGGCGTCCATGTATTTCACGGTGGTCGCGGTCTTCCTGGTCATCCTGGTAGTCGCCTTGCAAGGCACGGATCCGGCTGAGAATTACTTCCCTTATAGAGTGCCCCTGGACCCCCGAGGCACCTTGGAGCTCTGGTGGAATGTTAGCTACCACCAGGAAGAGGTGCACTTCCGGATCGTGGTCAAGGAGCTGAAATACGGGCTCCTCTTTGGCATGTCCGATCGAGGAGACTTTGAGAATGCCGACCTGGCTGTCCTCTGGAGTGACGGACTTCAGTCCTATTTTGCGGTAAGTACGTTGCCGGTCATCACATCTTCCTGGAGCTCAGAACCAGGAATGATCTTTTTCTGGGTCCAAGGTTTAATTTCAGCCTGGTTTGAACAGAGCCCTGGAAATTGTTTCCTGGGCCCCAGCAGAGCTTCCAAGCAATATGGCAGATTAATTCACTGGTGTTTGGTATTGCCTGCTGAGGAAACGACCGCCCAGTACTGGCTGGCCCCTTCCCAGAGCCCGGCTACTCTGGTTCTGGAGGAGCAGGTACCTTCCAAGGATTTACCACATAATCTATGTGTAGGATGACCTTTCCCCAGCAAAAATCCTCAGGGACCCCCTTTCTGCCCCAGCATTTGAGCCAGAATTCCCTTGCACCTTTTCCTTGCTTTTTTCCAATTAAATACTGTGCAGGATACATGGTTTTGCCCGATCAACTGAACTTATAATATTTCTTACTGTGTGAGAGAGAGAGGGAGGGAGAGAGAGAGTGCATGCCTGGGGTTGAGTGTGATGATGAACAACGGTTTGGTCTTGAGCCAGAATTTGCAGGGTTTAGAGAGGTGTGGAACCCGCCCCCAGCCAATAAATAAACAAACAAACTACTCCTGTGATCACAGTTCTTTTCACTGCCCTCAAAACACATTGTGCTTGAGCAGCTCCTCTGACTTTGCCTTCCGCTCAGGTTTAGGTGGCAAATTTGGTGGCAAAAGTAGCTAAGCCGCAATAACAGGGCCAAATCTTCCCCAAAGAGTATCAGTTACCAGACCAGAAGCAAGAGAGGTGAAGGGCCAGGAGGACGTGCTGGTTGTCCAGATCAGTTCCGGTGTCCCTGACTCTTCATCGTCCTTTGCCGCGTCCGCCTGTTTCCATCCCTTTCCCTCCTTCTGTCTTCCTCCCACTGGTCCGGTCTCCCATTGAAGGAATGGATTGAGTCCACTTCTGCTTTGTTTCAACATCAGGTACACACAGTTCTTTCTCGTGGCTCCCTGTTCGCTATTTTCAGAATACGTGGACTGGCAAACCTTTGGTTCATTCTTTGCTTCGAAAAGAACAGACACATTTGAAACAGCTCATCATTAAAGCCTTCTCTCAGAAGGACAACTCTCTGTGCCAGAAAGCTGCACTTGCTTCAGATTTGTTACAGTGTAAAAGGGGGAATAAAATATACCCAACTGTATTTTCCCCCCATTAACCCGTTTGTTTAATAAGCCCTCTCACCTTGGCTCAGATAACCAATCCCCACTGATGGGCTCTGCTGTAATTAAAAGATGAATAAACAGGGTGTTCAAAACCACTTCTCCATGCCAATGTTTCCAAGTACCGTAATCCTCAAATAATTACTAGCATGGGGTGACCTGAATGTCACTTTTTCTGATCAGCAAGGCTTTTATTTTTTTTTAAAAGGTGCATGATTGCAGATGTTGTCAGAGTAGGTTTCTCTCTGCAAAGAGATGTACAGAACAGAACTAAAAAGTGGTAGTTCTTGCATTTAAAGCTTTGAACTTTCACCTATTTTATGGTGTGTCCAGAGGAAGGGTGTAGTGCGAAGGATCTGTCCACACATCCAAAAAAGAATGATTTGAACCTCCCCATGTGTACCTCAGAGCCCCACTTCATGAACTATGGGCAGGGAATATATTTTAGTGGAGAGCTTCATTAGCTTAGATGCTAGATTAGACAAATCCATAAAAGGTGGATCTATTCACTTTCTCTGGATATGATTTCTGGGGGAGGCCTGGATGAGCCCTCAACCTGATCCAGCACAGCTCTTCTTATGTTCTTTTCCCCCCATTAATTTTTTTATTGTGAGTTTCAATAAATCAAAACAAATACAAAACAAAAAACCCGTAAAAAATCAAGTAAAATCAGATAAAGTATTACAGTTTTCTTACATGAGATTTTTTTTGAATAGATCAATTATGATAGATACATATGCAATGTATACCCCTATATATTTTATATAAAGCAAATATACTACTATCCATAGACATAGTAATACATAGGCTTCAGCAAAGGCAGACCAGATATCCATATATTTATCCATTTGTAGATTATGCCTAAAGACCAACTGTTTCAAAAATTGAAAGTGTCATTAAGCCCTCACCTCAACCCATTGCATTGTCAAAGGTGGCCCTTTGTCCTTCCGATGTTGTAATATCAGTCTTTTATCTGTCAAAAGGGTATGGAAATCCATTTACGTTGACCTTGCGTTAAATTCCAAGAAGCAGCTAGATAGTTAAGCAGAACATGCACATTGGTATTAAAGAGCTTTGTGTCACGAAGTTTATCCATATTATCTCCTCCCCAAAGGAGCCAGCCATTGGGCATATGGGTAAGAGAAGCATTCGCTGTGATACACCTCCAACAGTTAGCCGATTTAGAAAGACCCTTATTAAAAAGACATTTTAAAGCCGTTGACGGCTCTTATGTTCTTGACAAACCTCTGGCATCTCCAATCAGAGACTATCAGACAAGAATCCCCTCCTTATTCTATTAGGCAGTTCTTTATCAGTTAACTAAATTGCCAGCCTTTTAAATAGATTAATCGTCAATTATTTTCAACTTAAACAAATTTGCACACCTTCAAAAGCTCAACTTCTGGAAAGAAAGGTATGATGACAATTTCATAACACCAAGTGTTACGTTCCATACTTTCATGTTTCCAGAAGCAGTAATGTATACATTAGAATCCGGACCACCAGCAAAGGTTCACCATGCACTCACTCAGCACTGTAGGACATGGATGGGTCTTTTCATGGGTAGATCAGGGCTTGACCTGAGCTCTAGTTTGCTCCTGGAACCTGCTCTGAGCACTGGCAGGTGGATAACGAAGAGTGCTTCCAGGATTTCTCCTCACTTGCATTCCTCCACCATATTTGGAATTCCAAATGACATGATCTTGCTTCCAAGTGGAGCGTGTGTGTGTGCTTATCTCCACATTTTTCACAGAGCCCTGTATGTGCACAGTTTGGCATGGCCACTGATGTTCATGTGTGCATTGAACAAACACTGCAAAAAAGAAAAGCAGTGCGATGGTACATGCTGTGGTGTCGACGTCCCTTTGCATGACACTTCAGCACTTCCTGTGCATCTGTAAACTGGCACGCTAACAGCCACGATTCTGTTTTGGTTGGGTTTTATCATTAGGTACATGTGCATAGGTAATGTTGTGGGCAAGGGGAATGAGTCAGCTGAAGGACCTGAAAGCAGTGGCAAACTGAATGCTCCAATTCTGGAAGTAATTTCAGAAATTCTCCTGGTTATACTGGAGACTAGGAGGAGAAGGAGGCAGGGCAGGGCAGAGCAGAGCAGAAAGGAGCAATACATAGACGGAAGCAGGGAAATCCTCCCCTCCCTCCGGACAGCAATGCTCATGTGCAGAGTGCATTTCCTTCCCCACTGGGCAGCCATAGGAAGCCCCACATGTCTGGGACTGCGGCCTCTCAGCAGGGTTGAGCCCCTGCACCTATCTTTTCTGAATGTTGGCCACTGGTCTGGGTTATCAGTTTAGCCCTGATAATTTAATAAATAAAAGGAGAAGCCATATTTAAGATGTTCCCTTTCCAGTGTCCCTCTTTCAGGAAAATGCCAGAATCAAAATAGCCTTGAAACAGATAAATGACCAAGTATGTGCAGCATTGCTTTATGCAGCACATTACAATCTGTGCCGCGACTTTACTTCCCCACCGCCACATCCGCTGCTGGCCACGCGGCATGGCTGTGAGGGCAGCCGCCTTCGCTCCCGGTGTCCTGGCTTCTTCGTGGCGCTTGAGGGGGCAGCTGCTTACACGTTGCCAAAAAGGAGGCAAGGGAGGCCGCTGCATAACATCTGCATATGCCAATTTATATAGAGAGGTGCATGCCTAGAAATAATTGTCATAATTTAAATAGAAATACAGTGCATCTCTAGTGGGGAAGACTGTGACCAGATGACCTGTGTGCTTGCTGCTCGGTCTCAGGGAGGGGCTGTGACTCAGTTGGTAGAGCCCCCGCTTCGCATGCAGAAGGCCCCCGGTTCGATCCCCGGCAGCATCTCCAAGTTGGGCTAGGGAAGGATCCTGCCTGAAACCCTGGAGAGCGGCTGCCTGTCAGTGTCGACAAGAATGAGCTAGATGGACCAAGGCTCTGGCTCAGTAGAAGGAAGCATCCTAGGCTCCTGTTTAAATGACTCATTGATTCAGAACCATGAGGACTGGAATCTTACTTTGTTTTTAAAGGGAAAGGGCCATAGCTCAGTGGCGGAGCCCCACTTTGCATGCAGAAGGTCCCGGGTTCGAGCCCTGACAGCATCTCCAGGTAGGGCTGCAAAGACTTCTGCCTGGAAACCTGGAGAGCAGTAGCTGCCGCCAGTCAGCGATGACTCCGTGGGGCTAGCTAGGTGGACCAAGGCGGGTCTGGCTGAGCCTGAGGCCGCTTCCGGCGCACCTGTGTCCTTGTCCAGGTGGCAACCGGTGGGCGGCTTCAACGACCCTGCTGCTCTCCTCCTCATGGTTCCCTATCTTTTTCTTTATTTTATGATATCATACTTATTATATTTTTAATCTACCCAATAACTAATGTTCTCTGGGTGGATTACAAACGGTGAAAAGACCAAAGTGCCATACTAACAGTTAAAAATATATAATACAATACAAATATGTAAAAGAATACAATACGGTACAACAAAGAGCACAGGGATCAATAAAACAGCCATACAAGTCTAGAAGCAGGCAGACTGAGGCAGGGCACATAGGCCACCCTAATGGGAGCCAGCAGGACACAGCCTTAACTCTGGCCTTAAACTGGCAAGTTTTTTTAGCAGTGATGCTTCTTTAGCCCTGAGGAAGCAATTCCCCGAAATCTGGGATTTGCTTATTGCTGGCCTGTAAGTGCCCGAGGCCGGCATAACGATGGTCTGTACACTGTCTCAGATGTAGGACGTAACTGGTTTCTCTTCCCTACAGGATGCGTGGAGTGACCAGCATGGGCAGCTGCACATGGACTCCCAGCAGAATTACAAGCTCCTCAGAGCCCAGGAAACCCCGGAGGGACTCTCTCTGCTCTTCAAAAGGGCCTTCAGCACCTGTGACCCAAAGGACTATCTCATAGAGGTAGCGCCTCCCTGCCTCCAGCCGCTCAACACGTGTTGGGCACAGGAGCAGTGCAGTCTGCAGAGCCCGGCAGTCCCTGTACATTATGGCTTAGACTGGCCACTGAGACAGAGCTGCATGGAAATTCAAAAAATCCCAGTTTCACAATTTGATTTGTGTTGAAATCTTAAGTTTGAATTTTGAATGGGAACTTTTACCTCCCCGTTTCTAAGTGGCTTAGAGACTTGTGTTTCCTTGATTCCCCACCCCGCCACCCCTCGAGCCCCACAACGGCTTTGGCAGGTGCCAAATGCAGAATCTCAAATGCACCAATCCCAACTTGGTGCCCTCCAGATGTTTTGGACTTCAACTCCCAGCATTCCTGACCATTGGCAGTTGACGTCCAACACATCTGGAGGGCACCACCAGGTTGGGAAAGGCTGGCCAGTGGCAAGCACTCTTGGCCTGTGAGATACTGCACTCCATCTGCCAAAAGTTGGCTGGGTTCATACAACACAATAACCCAGGAATGGAGTGTGGGTTGTCGCTGAACCATGGGTTATCATGTTGTCTGAACCCAGCTGAGATAACAAACCATGGGTTCTCTTCATAGGTTGTTTGTGGATAACAAGCCATGGTTTGTTAGCTCAGATGGGTCCAGCCAACATGATAACACACGTTTCAACAACAACCCATACTCAGCCCTTGAGTGTGGGTTATTGTGTTGTCTGAACCCAGTAGAGGCACTCTGAACATTTGGCCTAAAGTGATAATAGAAGCAAATTTAGGGCGATCCTTTCTCAGGCAAAGCATCAAAGGAATTTTAAGGGTAGCCCAAAGAGTTTAATTAGGCTACCTCTCAATTGAAATCAAATATGGTTGGCCATCATGGGTTGGATCCAGATTGATGCTGGATCAGCTGCACTGACAGAAGTGGACTTCCTCGCCCCCTCCTTCCTTCCCACGGCAGCCCCTCCAGCCCCCTGAAAATGCCACACAGAGAGTCAGGAGACCCTGCGGAAGGGGTGAGCTGTGGGGGGGGGGAAGGGGGATCCACACAAATTGAGTGGAGGGATCTTCCAAGAGTGGAGCCCTTTCTCTTGAGGAGGGCAGATCCTGGAGGGGGGTGTGTGTGTATTAGTATAATTAGTAATGCTATAAAAAGTATTAGAACAGTCACTCTTGAGTCATGTTGCTCTGCTAGAGTATTTCACCAAAATAATATTCTGGAAACTTTAAAAAAAAAGGTTCTTGAAATCTTGAAAGTGTTAAGCTGCAATTAGCATGTACTAATTTTTTTCCTAGTGTAGGTGCATTATTTATTTATTTATTTAAAAACCCTCTATTCTTTTAATTCTGCTGATGTCAAGCATAATCTGTTACCACCAGTTGCTGGGAACATGAGGACGAGGTTGCCGTAATTGTGCCCATGTCCTGCTTGTGGGCTTTCCTTTGAGACGTCTGCTTGGCCACTTCTGTGAGGACAGAATGCTGAACTAGAGAGACCCCCTTGGGTCCAATCCAACCTCAGGGCCCCTTTTATACCCTCCCATTAAATTATCTCTAAGCCATGCTGGCTGGGGCATGCTGGGAGTTATGGGCCTTTATGCATGGGACTGCACCTTTAGTATATTTAAATGAGATGTTAACAGAGGGTTTAACAGGCCCTACATCATACAGCATCAACAGCATCCACATTTAGGTTATGATACATACCAAGAGTTTTATAATATTTGTGGTCTCGAAATCAGTTATTTTATGAGCTCCATCCTTCTTTTGAAAAATAGGTTGCGGACTGTTCGCTGTTTTAGTTTTGTGTTCATCTATCTGACAGTGCATATGACATACAATTTGTGCAATGAATAATTTCATCTTGTGTTATATAAGTTATGGTTTGTGCTGTTCTTTCAGTCATGATGGTTCAGTGGGCCTTTCAACTTGTGGAAGGTTTCCATCAAAATATGCCAGGGAGTTGACATTTTAATCCTGAGATGTTTCAGCACCACTTCATGGCTTGCCTCTTTTGTTGTTGTTGTTGGCATTCTTCCAGCCACAAGCCAAGGTGGTGCAAGGAGCAGGGAATGAGGGCTGGATCCACAGGGGACCTGGCATTCTCCCCGAAGTGGCATGGGTCACTGACAGACAAGCCCTCTGCCTCTCATTTCAGGATGGCACTGTGCATCTCATCTATGGGATCCTGGAGAAACCAGTCCCTTCCCTCCAAGCAATCAATGTTTCTGCAATCCTCCAGAAAGGTCTGCAAAGGGTGCAGCTCCTGAAACCCAAGATCCACATCCCACAACTGCCTGGGGACCTGAAGACCTTGGAGATCAGAGCCCCTGACGTGGACATACCCAGCCAAGAGACCACCTACTGGTGCTACATTCAGGAGCTTCCGGATGGCTTTGCAAAGCATCACATTCTCATGGTGGGTGGATTCAGGGCTGGTGTCGAGGGTGGGTATGGTTGGGCACTTGCCGAGGGCCCACACCCTAGTAGGGTCCCCCTGACAGGACCCCCCCCTTAGAGTTGCTCCTCCTCTTCATCTTTGCAACCTGCTTGTTCACCTGGCTCAGACAACAGTGGTGGTGAGGAGCAGGAGCAGGAGATGCCACGGCCACTTTGTTCACTGGCGCTCTGCCTGCCAAGGAAGCAAGTGGGAGCAACTAGGAGGAGGAGGAGGAGGAAGAGGAGGAGGGAGGAGCTGGTGACGATGGTGGTGAGAAGGTAGATTCCCTGAGGGAGGGGACCCATGAAGGGTGTCTTGCCCAAGGGCCCTCTAAAACCGGGAGCCAGCACTGGGTGGAATAACAGCCTGATCCAACCTACACTCCACTGAAACCACCCTCACAAAAATCACTGGTGGGTGACCTCCTCACGGCCAGATCTCTGGACCACTCTTCAT
The DNA here is from genome assembly GCA_021292165.1 of Shinisaurus crocodilurus. Lineage (NCBI taxonomy): Eukaryota > Metazoa > Chordata > Lepidosauria > Squamata > Shinisauridae > Shinisaurus > Shinisaurus crocodilurus. The sequence continues at coordinate 192,222 of JAHFWL010001184.1, forward strand.
CCTCCTTGACCTTTCTGCTCCCTTTGATATAGTAGATCACTCACTCTCTCCTGCTTGATTCCCTTTCTGGCCTGGGTCTCCGCGGCTGCGTCCTCAGACGGTTCTCTTCCTGCCTATCTGGAAGCTCTTCTGATGCCTCTATGGGGGAACGTGCTTCCTCTGTTTTCCCTCTCTCCATTGGTGTCCTGCAGGGTCTTGTACTTGGCTCTTTGCCTTTCTCTCTATATATCTGGACCCTGCATAGCCTCATCACTTTCCTTCCACCTAGACACTGATGAGGCTCAGTTTCCCCAGATTCTCTGATGATCGTCTCTTGTCTTCTGGGGACTGGTAAATTCAATTGGCCAGTTTCACTTTCTGTCATTTTTACCTTTTTCCAGTCTTAAATTCCTTCCATCCCTGCATCCATTTGCAAAAACCTCCATGTGAAAATTCAAGTACGTTTTCTCCTAATATACCCATCTTTGTACAGTTTTGCCTTCTATATGCATTTTTTCTAAGCAATGTTCCCAAATGTGTTGCATTTTTGCATGTTATGTTCACTAATGGACACATTGTTGTGTGCACTTTCGCCCAATCTACATATGCTTGCATGCATTTTTTTTAAATCAGAGAATTGCATTGCAAAATTCGGAGAGGAGCGAATCCCAGAGTATAACTGAGTTTTGGTCTGGGTATTGTTTCAGGAAGTGCAAATCAGGTGGGTTTGGATTACAATGTGAACCAACGGAATTTCTCCCCACTCCTTGTCTCGACTACTGCAGCCTTCTTCTCTCTGGTCTCTATCATCTCATCTTCATCCACTTGTATCCATCCAGCGCTCTGCTGCCAAAATTATGTTCCTCTCCCATTACATCGCTTCATAATAATTATACTGCTAAAAGAACAACAACATCAGCAAACAGCATAATCCAGCAGATTCTCATAAACTGTGTGTGAGTTTCTATCCTGCTCTTTCCCCCCCACACACACACAGTTGCCCAACCCTCCTTCCCTCGTCTTTGTAATGTCTGTAACATCATCCACCCTTTTCACCTTTCTGAAGCTCTCCCTGTCTCTCATGCAGTCGCTAGACTCTTTTGCTCCATCGCCCTGTCTTTTTCCACAAACCCTTTTCCTCCAGTCTTGGATTCCTCTCTCCACTTCTCCTTAGGATCCTGTTCCCATCTTTTCAGTCGCTTCCTCTTCTTTCTCTGATTCCATGTGAATAACTTTGATGGACTTTCAAAGGCCTCCATTCTCTGCTCCTTCTATCCATCTACTCTTTTCTCTCTCTCTCACCCCCCCCCTCTCACACACACACACACACACTTTTCTTTTGCTGATCTCTTCCACTGGGACCCTTTATTGCTGCTCCTTATTGCAGGTGTATTGAAATACCTGATAAAAGACCCACCTGCCTTTGCTCTGGCATTTTCCAAGTGATCTCTCACCTTTCCCCTCCTCAGCTCCTCCTTTGACTTGTGTGAGCATCCCCATATCTTGGTCGCAGTGAACTTCTGTGTATTGTGTGGGGCAGTATTTCCCTTTGCCGGTCCTCCTGGATCTGTTGTCAATCACATTTGTTGAGTGGCAGTCCCCAGGTGGGCATGGTCGAAACCTGCAGCCGAACGAGATGATAGAACTGTCCAGTTGCAGGTGGAGAGGGTATGAGAGATTTGTTTCAGTTTGTTTTTGATCGGGATTTACCTAGTTTGCAGCTTCTGGACCAAACACGGACTCAGGCGCAATCTGCGGTCAAAGCCTGCACATTTCCAAGCTTGCAGTGTGATTTGCAGAACTCCCCAAAAATGCATTCAACAGCATGCGTATGATTGAAAAATGCGCATGAAAAATGTGTACTTTTGAAAAATGGACACAAATACTCAATCAATGGGAGAAGAATGCACACATTTCAAAGATGCACACAATTGATGCATACATTTGGGAAAATATGCATGAAAATATGCATGGAGTTTCATGCGACAAGGAAAAAAGCAAAGCTCGCAATCTGATGTGGACTTCAGTCAGAACAAGCTTCAAGATGGAATTCGGAGAACTTCGGTGAGCTTGAGTTTTTCTGATTTGCACATGCCTGCAGGTGCAGAAGGGGCAATCACATGTCTGGATGCACCCCCAAATTTTTAAAAGAAAGCTCCTTGCAAGAAGAAAACTGATGATCAGGGACAAAACCACAAGAGCTCAGCCCTCTCCCTGCAGTGCAAGTTGTGGCTTGCAGGACATCATTAAAAAAAAATGAGATTCTTCCATCTTCAGTCCGAAATGATAGTCAATTCTACATCCTAATTCTCTTGCATGTGTGGACTCATCTTTACCCTATAGACAGAAAGAGCAGGAAAGAATTCTCTCTCTCTACCCCCAGATTTTTGATAATATTGGAAGCCTCCCTCATGTCCCTTACTGTCATCTCAGTCCTCCTTGTAGCCACAGAGCACTTTCTCCCATGCTAGGAGGGGTTGCACGACCTGCAACCGGGTGAGAGTGAAACCTGAGAACTGAGCTAATGGTGGGGAAATTTAAGCAGCCAGGAGGGCAATTCCAGCAAAATCCCTGACTCATCAGCTGTGGAGAGCATCTGTCAGGCCTTGCAGGTGGTGAGGGAGGAAAGGTGTGATTCAGCAGGCTTCAAAGTCACCGCTGCCCACACAGCAAGCCCTCCAGAGGTAGTTCACAAACAAGGCTTGGATGTATAAGGAAGGGCGGGATGGAAAAGGAGGCACTTCCGTCCCTAGTGGTGCCATGGGTGGCTGTACAAGCCATCGGCCCATCTGCGGCAGCTCCTCTGCACCGCCGCCCATTATTTTTGCGGATGATGCCGTTCCTTCAGCCAGACCCAAATGGATTTGGGCTGGGACCACGAGAGGAGAGTGAAACCACACGCAGATGCGGGCCCACCCCGGAGCCCGGACGGGCTATTTCAGCCTCCTGCACCCCAAGCCAGGCCTCTGCCGTGGCACTCTCCCTACAGTCACGGCGTGGGATCAGGTGCCTGCTTTGGGGGGTCGGGTAGGAGTTTCTGCCTGTCTTCGGGAGTGGCGTGGGGGGGGCAGTATGCACACTCCATGCCAGGGGACGGGCACCCTGCGCACCCGGCCCATGACCCTATCCAGCCCCCTCCCCAGGCCCCGCCCCCTCCCAAGCCCCTTTCCCGGAGGCTCGTAGGGAGCAGAAGCCCCACTGACTCCCCGATCAGAGGTAACAGTGGCGATTTCTCTCTCTCTCTCTCTCTCTCTCTCTCTCTCTCCACGTGGGGAGAGGCACGGCGCGATGGCTCCCTGGCTCCCTTTTCGCATGGAAGCCCTTCTTATTGTCCCCTTCTCTTCCTTAGTGGCAGAGGGAGCATCGGCCTGCGGCCGCCCGCCATCTTCACTTCCTACGAATGCCTCTGAGCCCTGCCAGCAGCCCAGAGGCATTCAGGGCGAACGAAGAGGGCAGCGGCCGGACACCCTCGCTCTGCCGTGCAGCCATCTTTGCTGCCAGAAAGAACATTTGTTCGTCTTATATTTTAAAAAATAAAAAAGTGGGAGGGGAGGGGCACCTTGGAGGGCCCCGAGACGGGTGCAGGGGCGCCTTGGGGCCTGTGGGTCTCATGCTGTGCGCCCTGGCTTCAGGGAACTGGCTTGATGGGGGGCGCACCCATGACATTCTCCCCCCCCTTTGCAGTATGAGCCGGTCATCACGGAGGGGAACGAAGCTCTCGTCCACCACATGGAGGTTTTCCAGTGCGCGGCACAGTTCAACACCTTCCCGCATTATAGCGGGCCTTGCGACTCCAAGATGAAGCCGGAACGCCTCAACTTCTGCAGGCACGTGCTGGCCGCTTGGGCCATGGGTGCGCAGGTGCGTTAGTCCACAGGGCCGCCAGCACCCTCCTAACACGCACTGGGCCCTTGCGCTCCGCTTTCATCCCTTTCCCAGAAGCAAAATGAGAAGTTTCTCCATTTGCTTCTGAGCAGAAGCAAAAGCGTTGAGCCCAGCAGCTGGTTGCTGCCGCTGAACAGGGGTCAGATCGAACTCTTTCTCCATCATCATGGGAAGGCAGCAGAGCCTTAGCTAGGTATCTATCAACCCATTGTTGCTGGGTTCAGCGGAGAAGGCCCACTGGGGCTTGGCTGGACACACGGGCACAGGGAACAGGGGCTGGTGATCCAAATGAGAGACCTTGTTTTTCAGGTCAAACTTCTGGGGCTGGCAACAGCTGGTTCTCACCTAGCCCGAGTAGATACCGGAAGTGGGGCAGACTGGGAGTGGGCTGCCTGGGGGACGGGCTGTGCTGGGAATGAGGCTGGGGAGGTGGAGGGTTTGGGGTAGCTGAGGGACCACCCCTTTGGATGCTGGAATCTCTGCTTTGTCTGTAATGAGGAGACACACTTGGGCAACATGGGGCTGCCACCCTTGCCTCCAGCTTAACCACTGCAGATATTTTTTTTAAATTCAAAAACCAGGGGTGCGGAGGCATCAAGAGAGGTGTTTGGGGTGCCCCGAGGAGCTGTGTTGGGGACCCCCAACCCAAAATGATCTGGATGCAAGAGCCGGTCTGCTTGCATCAAGGGTGTCGACGGATTCTGCTCCTTTTCACACAGAGTCACCATTCCACAAAAGTGGAGTTTCCTCCTTGGGGCCAGCATCCAAATTGCTACCTGGGGTCGGGCGAATACGATCAATGGGGCCATCCCACAAGCTCTCCCCAATCCCTCTCCTCACAGGCTTTTTACTATCCAGAAGATACAGGACTTGCCTTCGGAGGACCCGGTTCCTCCAAGTATCTGCGCCTGGAAGTTCACTACCACAATCCCCTGGCGCTCAAAGGTAAGCCTGGCTTTGGGCCCCGGCAAAATCCTCAAGTGGAGTTTGCTGCCCAGTTTAGGCAGCAGGGAAGGCTTAGTCAAGGCGTGGCAGGAGGAAGAGGCCAGGGGACAGGCCGCAGCAAGGAAGCCAGCGTGGCATAGTGCTGAGGGTGCTGGACCAGGACTGGGGAGACCCGGGTTCAAGTCCCCGCTCGGCCATGAAGCTCACTGGGTGACTTTGGGCCAGGCACTGCCTCGCGGCTTAACCCACCTCACAGGGTTGTTGTGAGGATAAAATGCAGAGGGGGAGGGGGCCATGTAGGCTGCCTTGGCTTCTTTGCAAGAGGGAAAAGCGGTGGGGTATAAATGTAGTAATAAATAAACAAATAACACCACCCAGCAGATGACCCAGATTTGCATAGAATGTGCACACACTAATTTATGTGCATAGGTGCAAATTTAGAAATAATTGCTGTCATTTAAATAGCCGTGCAAGACATCTCACCATGGTGGGAAGATGGTGACGACGAGGTGCCCCTTCGTGGCGCTGTCCAGGTGCTGGTCACGTCCTGGCCTCAGCTGCTCTCACTTCTGAAGGCTCTTCAGCAACTGGACTTGGGCCGGACAGCGCTTCCAAGGGAGGTCGGTCCGCTGCAAACGTCGGGCACCTGGCCGCCCTAGCCAGGAGGGAGGCAGTGGGCCATGGCATCCTCCAGCCCGGCTCCTGTGGCTTTCTCTGTCCCCTGACGTGCAGCATGTGTGACCTTTTCTTCAAGGGCTGGAGCTCTTCGGCGGAGTTGGACTGCCGGTGCTCCTGCCAGAAGAAAATCGCGCCCCCGCCCCACACGACAGGGGAGAGACGCTTCACGCCACCCCGGCGGCTATGGGCCCTCCCTCTTCTGCAGACTCCCTCTGTGGACGACGGATGGCTTTTGGGGAAAGGGCCGCCCACGCCCCCTCGCACCCCATGAGCCAGCCCTCCGTGGCTGCTTCCTCCCGGCACCCGTGGCTGTTTAGTTCCTGGAGGTGCCTTTAGAAAGAACGGGCGAGAGGGAGCTTCTCTGGCTTCCCCTGCACTCGGGCAGGTTTTTGAAGAAGAGGAAAAACGAGGCGGAAAGTGACGGCATTTACATAAACTCCGAGTTTCTTGCTCCTTGACTTCCTGAGAGTAATTTTAGGAAGCCGCAGCATCTGTGCTGCTCTTCAGTCACATCACACTCCGTGTGCTGGGAAGCAGCTCAGCTCTAAGTCATGGGGTTGGGTTCTTTCCTTTGAGCCCATAGTATCTCCCTAGTTATTCTTACCCGTTTGATGTGGCCAGGCTGGAGACAGAAGAAGTAGTTAGGCACTCTGGACTACGCCCTAAATCAACCGGGTGCTTCCTTTCCTTCACAGCTTCAAGGCACCCCATCTGCAGAAATAACCCAGCAGTTGTTTGGCAACAGTTATCCATGCCTTGGCAACATTGCAAATAGACTACTACAATGCGCTCTACATGGGACTACACTTGAAGAGCACCCAGAAGTTTCAATTGGTGCAAAATGCGGCAGCTCGCCTGCCAACCGGTGCATGGGGGTATCGGGAGCATATTATTGCACCTGCCCTAAAAGACCTGCACTGGGTGCCACTTATTTTCCGGGCTCAATGCAAGGTGTTGGTCTTAACCTCCCATGCTGTAAGTGGCTCAGGGCCTGCCCCTCTCAGGGACTGCCTATTTCAGTATGAACCTGCCCGGTTATTAAGATCAGCCGGAGAGGCCCTGCGGGAGGCCCCCTCGTTTGCAGAGGCCCGCCTGTCAGTCAGGCAGAAAGGGCTTTCTCTCGTATCACTCTCAAACTCTAGTATGCCACCCCCCTCAAGGAACTACGACTGGCCCCCGCTCTCCTGGCTTTCAGAAAAGGTGTTAAGACACACCTAGCCCTTAAAAAAAAAAGTGTTATTTTCCTGATGTTCTTTTGTTTTTATGGTGTGTTTCTTTAAGTGGCTGTGTACCACCTTGGTGGCCTCTTGGGAAAAAGGGTGGTAGAGAAATATTATTAATAAATTAATAATAATTAATAGTGGTACAGTCCCACCATAAGCCCATGAGAAATGTTCCAGATGCCTCTTGTGTCATCAGCGCAGCTCCACAGCAAGAAAAGGAGGCTGCTGTTTGTTTCTTTTAGCATCCCTCGCTAACCTCAGCACATTCTCAGCTTTAGCCTTCCTGACACTATTCCTGCAGTTCTGTGCTACCTGCCTGTACTCTTCCCTTGTAGCCTGGCCTTCCTGCCACTTCTTATATGTGTCCTTTTTTTTGTTTTGTTTTCGGGTCATCTCTTGAGTTTTTTGTGAAGCCACATTGGGTTCTTCTGTTGCCCTCTGCCTTTTTTCCTTGTGGGAATTGTTTGCAATTGTGCCTTTAGAATTTCCTTTTTTAAAATCTCCCACCCATCCTGGGCTCCTTTTCTCATTAGAGTCGCTTGCCATGGGACCTTACTTATCATTGTTCTGAGTTTATTAAAATTGGCTTTCCTAAAATCCAGGGTACGTGTTTGGCTACACTCAGCTTTTGCTTCCTTTAGAATCATGAACTCAAGTATAACATGGTCACTTTTCCCAGAGTTCCCAAAACTGCCACTTTATCCACTAACTCATCTCTGTTGGTTAGAATCAGGCCAAAGATAGCCGATCCTCTAGTTCCTTCCTCCACTTTCTGTAGGAGGAAGTTATCAGCAACACAAGTCAGGAATTTCTTGGAGGGGGCATGTTTGGCAGAATTTGCCTCCCAACAGATATCGGGGAAATTGAAGTCCCCTATCACTACTACATCATGCCTCCTTGAAACAAGGGCAATTTGCTTTTCAAAAGTTTCATCCTTGTCTTCTCCTTGATTGGGTGGTCGGTAGTAAACTCCAACCACCATGTTCATTTTATTCTCTGCCCCATTTATTTTAATCCAGATGCTCTCAATGGGGCTGCCAAGCTCATCTTCCTGTATCTCTGTGTAGAGATACGTATCTTTAACATACAGCGCAACTCCACCTCCCTTTCTGTTGCTTCTGTTCTTTTTGAACAAGTTATATCCTTCAATTGCTGTATTCCAGCCATGGGAGTCATCCCACCAAGTTTCGGTTATACCTATCAAGTCGTATTTGCCCTCATGTATTAAGAGTTCAAGTTCATTCTGTTTGTTGCCCATACTCTGGGCATTAGTATAGAGACATCGAAGACTATGTGCTTTATAGTCCGACTTTCTTCCTACATTTTGTAGTAGACTATCATTGGGCACCGCTGGAGCTGTTCTCTCTGTTGTGGCACAGAGGCCTTCTTCCATTGTTACCCCCGAGTTTATGTCTCCCTCCCCTGTTGGATTCAGTTTAAAGCCCTCCTGATGAAGCTCCTCATGCTGTGGCCAACACATACCTCCCAGTTCTTGTGAGGTGCAACCCATCCTTTGCCAGCAGTCCATCTTCCAGGAAGTGTAGCCCGTGGTCCCAGAATCCAAATCTCTCACGTCGGCACCACCTTCATAGCCAGTCATTCACTCAGAGCATTTTTCTTTCCCTTTCCCTTTCTATTCCTCTTCCAAGTACTGGAAGGATGGATGAGAAAACTATCTGGGCCCCAAATTTATTAATTTATTAATAATCCGTGCCCCGGGGAGACAGCACACCTGGCGAGTCCATGGGTCTTTGCGACATACTTTGGCTTTGATCCCCCGCAGGAGGGAGTCTCCCACTACTAGTACTCTTCTCTTTCTCTTGCTGTAGGCCTTGGTTTGATTGCCTCCACTTGACTGACCTTCAGCCTCTTGCTCGCTGACACGTTGGGTGCCCGGTAATTCTTCCTCTGCAGGCTGTCTTCCGGTCTCATCCTCAAGTACCTGAAAGCGGTTCTGTAGTTCTGCTTCCACAGGCGCAGAATGTCTTCTAGTTCTTCTGCTCCTAACGGTCACCCTTTTCCAGGGAGTTTCCCCTACTTCATTTTCCCTTACTTCAGCATTCTCTGACTCTGCCTCATCCTGCCGTTGCCCTTCTGGCTCCTGTACTAACTCCTGAGGGTTGACACTCGCCACTCCAGTCCTCTAACCTTTTCTTCCAACAGCGTGACCAGCTTGCACTTCATAGAATCATAGAATCATAGAAAAGTAGAGTTGGAAGGGGCCTACAAGGCCATCGAGTCCAACCCCCTGCTCAGTGCAGGAATCCAGGACAAAGCATCCCTGACAGATGATTGTCCAGCTGCACCTTGAATGCCTCCAGACTGGGAGAGCTCACCACCTCCATAGGTAGTTGATTCCATTGCCTTATTGCTCTGACAGTCAGGAAATTTTTCCTGATGTTTAGGTGGAATCTGGGTTCCTGTAACTTGAGCCCATTATTCCGTGTCCTGCAAACTGGGATGATCAAGAAGAGATCCTGGCCCTCCTCTGTGTGACATCCCTTCAAGTACTGGAAGAGTGCGATCATATCTCCCCTCAGTCTCCTTTTCTGAAGGCTAAACATGCCCAGTTCTTTTAGTCTCTCCTCATAGGGCCTTGTTTCCAGTCTCTTTTTCATCCTTGTTTCCCTCCTCTGAACCCTCTCCAGTTTGTCTATGTCCTTCTTAAAGTGTGGTGCCCAGAACTGGACGCAGTACTCAAGATGAGGCCTAACCAGTGCCGAGTAAAGGAGAATTATCACTTCCCGCGATTTGGAAGCTATACTTCTATTAATGCAGCCCAAAATAGCATTTTCCTTCTTTGCAGCCACATCACATTGCTAGCTCATATTCAGTTTGTGATCTACCACAATTCCAAGATCCTTCTCACTTGTAGTATTGTTGAGCCAAGTGTCCCCCATTCTGTAACTCTGCATTTGGTTTCCTCTCCCTAGGTGCAGCACTTGGCATTTATCCCTATTAAATTTCATTCTGTTGTTTTCGGCCCAGCGCTCCAGCCTATCGAGGTCACTTTGAATTTTGTTTCTGTCTTCCAGAGTATTAGCTGTTCCACCCAACTTTGTGTCATCTGCAAATTTGATAAGCATTCCCTGTACCTCCTCATCCAAGTCATTAATAAAAATGTTGAAGAGCACTGGGCCCAGGACCGAGCCCTGTGGTACGCCGCTCGTTACCTCTCCCCAGTTTGAGAAGGAACCATTGATAAGCACTCTTTGAGTCCGATTCTGTAGCCAATTGTGGATCCACCTGATAGTTGTTCCATCTAGCCCACTTTTAGCTAGCTTGCTAATCAGGATATCATGAGGCACTTTGTCAAAAGTTTTGCTGAAGTCCAGATATATAATGTCCACAGCATTCCCACAATCCACAAGGGAGGTTACCCGATCAAAAAATGAGATCAGATTAGTCTGGCAGGATTTGTTCTTGACAAATCCATGCTGGCTTCTAGTAATCACGGCATTGTTTTCAAGGTGCTTGCAGACTGACTTCTTTATAATCTGCTCCAAAATTTTCCCCGGGATTGATGTCAGATTGACTGGCCTATAGTTCCCAGGTAGGTTCCTCCTTCTTGCCCTTTTTGAAGATGGGAACAACATTTGCCTTCCTCCAGTCGTCTAGCACTTCACCTGTCCTCCATGATTTCTCAAAGATAATAGACAGTGGTTCTGAGAGTTCTTCTGCCAGTTCCTTTATTACTCTAGGATGCAGTTCATCAGGCCCTGGAGATTTAAACTCATTCAGAGTAATCAGGTGCTCCTTGACCATTTGCCTATCAATCTCAAGCTGCAATCCTGCCCCTACAGTCTGCACTTCAGGTTTGCCAGGGGGGTCATAGACCAGTGATGGCGAACCTTTTTGAGCCCGAGTGCCCAAACTGCAACACAAAACCAACTTATTTATTTCAAAGTGCCAACACTGCAATTAAACCTGAATACCGAGGTTTTAGTTTTAGAAAAACAACTCATACAGTTGTCCGAACTAATTAACATCTTTTGTCTTAAAAGAAAAACACAACAGAGCTTTCAATGATACAAACAGTTTTTTGTTGGGAAAAAAAATCAACTCAAAAAATTATTATAGTACTACATTGTACACATAGCCTGAAGGGAATTTATACAAACTTTTTAAATAATTAGGCACATGTATTTTTGGATAAGGGATTCTCAACTTGTAATATGATTATATGCCAGACTGAAATTGTATGGGGCAAGCTTTACCCCGGGTCCTTTCCTTGCTTCTACAGGTGTCGGATTAGTAAAAGTAAAAGTCAACCTGTACTAGGATGAGCAAGATCAACAAGAAAACTAAACGTGCTTAACACATTGTAAACACTTTATGTCTTGGACTGCAAACACTGCATTAGGTAAAAGTTTGCATTGGGCATGCTTTTGCACAATTAATGTGATTTTTGCTATTGCCTGCATGCTGATAATTTGTCAAACCTTGGCTCATACTCCGTTAGTTTGAGAGCAACACATGCAGCACTCAGGTCAACTGTTAGGGCTTTACATCCAAGCCATGCTCTGTGCATCATTCTTCAAAATCTTTTAAATGTGATAACAATGTAGAAAAGAATTCTGTAACAGGAATTCTAGAATAAAATCATTCAGTTCCACACTGTGAGAAAGAACAAGATCATTAGTGTTTTGCAGAAGGGGACAGTCTTTTCACAATCTGGTGACCAATGGCTCGAGTGCCCACAGAGAGGTCCCTGGGTGCCAGCTGTGGCACCCGTGCCATAGGTTCGCCATCATTGTCATAGACCCTCTTTTGGGAGAAGACCGAGCCGAAGTAGGAATTAAACACTTCTGCCTTTTCTTTGTCTTCTGTTATCAATTTGCCATCCTCATTGCGTAGTTGAACCACCATTTCTTTCCTCTGTCTTTTACTGTGCATGTATCTGAAGAAAGCTTTCTTGTTTTGTTTAGCATCCCTCGCTAACCGTAGCTCATTCTCAGCTTTAGCCTTCCTGACACTATTCCTGCAGTTCTGTGCTACCTGCCTGTACTCTTCCCTTGTAGCCTGGCCTTCCTTCCACTTCCTATATGTGTCCTTTTTTGTTTTCAGGTCATCTTTGAGTTTATTGTGAAGCCACATTGGCTTCTTCTGTTGCCCTCTGCTTTTTTTCCTTGTGGGAATTGTTTGCAATTGTGCCTTTAAAATTTCCTTTTTAAAAAACTCCCACCCATCCTGGGCTCCTTTTCTCATTAGAGTCGCTTGCCATGGGGCCTTACTTATCATTGTTCTGAGTTTGTTAACTTGTTGCACGTGTAGGCCATGTTGATCTCAGGCAGGAAAACAAACATTGCACACACATTGCAGGTCACCACCACTGGAAAGTCTTTGCTGTCCATAGTTCACTATTCCCTTTATGTTTCTGCCTTTCTTTTTGTACTGGAATGGCCGGTGCCATGTCCTGCCTTCCCTCCCCTGCCGAACTCCGCTGCCAAACTCCTGTTAGCTCTCCCTGCTCGCTTGCTCTGTTCGCTCGCTCTCTGGGATCCTGCTTGCTTATACAGCCCCCGAAACAGCTGGAGCCTCTCTCCTGTGCTCCTGCTCAGCTGGGAGTCAGGAACAGAATGCTGGTTATCGTGTTGTCTCAACCCAGTCATTAACTTTGCAAAAGATCTGCTCCCAGTGGAAATGACAATGGCTAGGACTGGTTCGTTGACATTGATCAACATGGCTGCCTGCATTTTTGGCCTTTCCGTGGGGGTGTGGCTCTCGGGAGGGCCACAATGACTGCCTGCACTGCTAGGCAGTCCCCCTCTCCCCCATTCAGCCATTGACCAGACCCACACCTGCTTAGCTTCAGCTTCTGCATCCGCCGCCTTCCAGCCACGTCTGGGACCTTACCTGTCCACGCTTAGCGACCACTCTTCTTATCCACATCCTTCTTCCCTGTGAAGATGGCAATGGAGGCGGCAGCACAGCCCATACCTGCCAGCGCAGGGTTTTGCACAGCTCTCATCAGGATGTGCCCTTTCGCTTTCCCGCAGGCCGCCACGATTCCTCTGGGATCCGCCTCTATTACACAGCCTCGCTCCGGCGTTATGATGCCGGCATCATGGAACTGGGCTTGGTCTACACACCGGTGATGGCGATCCCGCCGGGCGAGAGCCATTTCTACCTGACTGGGTACTGCACTGACAAAATGCACCCAGCTGGTGAGTATGTCTGTGGCAACAGACACAAGAGCCTTCCTCGGCTCCCCTGGGTACACCGTCGTTCATATAGGACCATTCTCTGGCTGGGGCATGCTGGGAGTTGTAGGCCTTTTTTTGTTGGAATACTGAACCATTGGGTGAAAAACAAAGCTAAGCAACTTTGTCCAGTGGCTGCAGATTCGAGTTGTGGCGTTAGGGTAGTTTGAGAAAAAACCGTGTGCAAAGGCCAGTAGGCGAAAAAGCAAAACAACAAGTCAGTTTCTTTCAAACTCTAAAGTTTACTAAACTAAACTTGTAAAACGTGAACAGATCAAAGAGTGATATATTTACAAGAGTGAAAAACAGAATAGCATGTCAGACAAAACAAGTTACAGTCATGACATACAAACAAACTCTTATCACACCAGAATGCTCTCTTACCATATATTTACCTATACTCCTTACTCCCAACAAGCTTACAAAGACTTCACACACTTTATATACATTATGGTACAGTCACGTGCTAAATTAGGTAATGCCAGCTGCATCAAGGCATGATGTCACCCCAGCTGCATACAATTTAGCTCGACCCTTGCTCCAGTTACTCTGGACACAAAAAACTGTACCGTACCCTCACTGGGACAAAGGTGAAACTTTATTCAGTCCTGACCTTGATCAGGCTTGTTGGTTTCTTTAGCCTTCTAGCCCGAAGGCAAACCCTGAATATGTGGAACCCATATTCTAACATTTTTCTGTCTAAACTTGTGTAGGACTGTGCATCCCTGGGTCAGCTGCAGGGATGGCACAATCCGCCTCCGTCCGTGTTCCAGGGCCTTGTCCAGGGGATGAGAGGGGCTTTGTATCCCGCAGAAGCAAAGCCTTCCCGATCCACCCTTGGCATGCCCTGGAATGCCCCCATGTTGCCCTTCTGCTGTTCAAGCAGCCATGCTGGGAGAGTTTTCTGCCACTGTTTGAGGGAGAGCCTTCACGGGAGACCTTCCTCTCCATGGTGGGCCTCCCCTTCCAGCTGGAGAGTGAGGTCCACAGTATCCTATAGCCCAGGAGTGAGGAATCCCCGGCCCACAGGCCTAATCCAGCTCGCCAGGCTCCCCAGTTCTGCCTGCAGAGCCATGCATTCCTCCAGGGGGGTGGGCTTGTCATTTCAGCCCCGACCCCTGAAGGAAACCCTGCTGTTGGGCTGGGAGGCAGCGTGCAGGGGAATTTATTTATTTATTTGATTTATATCCCGCCTATACATAAATGCCCTAGGCGGCATACAGAATCACAATCAAACAAAACAAATATACAATAACACACAACCAAAACCAACCAATACAATTAAACATAAAAAAAAAAAAATCCATAAAATTCCATAAAAACTGATTAAAATTCCATAAAAATGTAATAAAATACTATAAAAGGAAGGCCTGCTGGAATAATGAAGTCTTCAGTGCCTGCTTAAAAACATTCAAAGAAGGTAAAAGATGCATTTAAATAGGCAGATAATTCCACAACTGAGGGGCAGCAAAGGGAAAAGTTCTTCCACGCGCAGCTGCCAGTCTCACACTGGGCAGCTGCAACAGCTGGCCCTCGGAGAACCTTAAGTGGCGTGGTGGAACATCAGGAGACGTTCCCTAAGGTACCTTGGACCCAGACCATGTAGGGCTTTAAAGGTAAGAACCAGCACTTTATATTTTTCCTGGAAACAAATCGGCAGCCAGTGTAAAGATTTTAAAACCGGTGTTATATGGTCTCCACGGGATGTCCCGGAGACCAACCTGGCTGCCATATTTTGCACTAGCTGAAGTTTCCAAACCAAATATACAGGCAGCCCCATTACAGAAATCAAGCCTAGAGGTGACCAGCGCATGCACCACCGTTACTAAGTCCACATGTTCCAGGAATGGGCGTGGCTGGCGCATCAGTCGAAGCCGACAACAGGCACTTCTCACCGTTGCCCCCTCCTGAGGTGCCAGGAGCAGGGTCGGGTCGAGAAGTACCCCCAAGCTACGAACTTGTTCCCTCAGGGGGAGTGCAGCCCCATCCAGAACTGGTTGACAAACCTCAGTTCCTGAATTCAGCTTCAGTTTGTTCTCCCTCATCCAGGCAGTCATTCAGAGGAGTCATGCCTTCCTTGGATAAAGATGTTAAGGAGAAATAGATTTGGGTGTCATCAGCATACTGATAACACCCAGCCCCACATCCCCTGATGATCTCTCCCAGCAATATTAAACAGCATTGGGGACAGAATGGAGCCCTGAGGGACTCCACATAACAGCTGCTTTTTAGAGGAGCAATTATCCCCAAGCAACACCATCTGAAACCGTCCTGAGAGGAAGGAGCGGAACCACTGCAAAGCAGCGCCCCCAACCTCCAACTCCCCCAGGCGGTGCAGAAGGATGCCATGGTCGATGGTATCGAACGCTGCTGAGAGGTCCAAAAGAATCATAGGGATGCACTCCCTCTATCGATTCCCAGGCGAAGATCATCTACTACCAAGGCGACCATGGCAGTCTCCACTCTGTATCCCACTCTGAAGCCGGTTTGAAATGGGTCTAGATCAGGGCTCTCCCACCTTGGGCCCCCAGGTGTTGCTGGCCTACAGTTTCCAGCATCCCCAGCCAGCATGGCTAATGGCAAGGGATTCTGGGAGCTGTAGTCCAGCAACATCTGGGGACCCAAGGCTGGAGAGCCCTGCTCTAGATAATCGGTTTCATTCCCATTGTTACCTGCCATCTCTGGGGATACCAGTGACACACGAAGCCAGGGACTTGGCTGGTGCTGGGGAGAGCAATAAAGAATTCCAGAATTTCAGAGGGGTAGCCCTTGGGTTGGTCTCTTGCAGCAAAGACAACACATTTATTCTGGCAGAAAGTTTTGTGGACACCGTCCGCTTCATCGGATGCAAAATATGAGGCTACTAATATTTGCGTTCTTGCTGTGCCACGTTGACTTAGGGTGCAGAGTAGCCTTAGCACCCGCTCCCCTTTCTGGGACTTGGGTGTGATTCTGCTCTTTGTGGTTTGGCTCACCGTGGGTTGAGCGTTTGCGTGTCCCTGCTCCTGTCCTGGCCAGGCTTTGCCACCTGATGGGATTCACATCTTCGCCTCTCAGCTCCACACCCACCTGACCGGGAGGAGCGTGGCGACCGTGCTGTCGCGAGAAGGGAGGGAGCGGGAAATTGTCAATGCTGACGGCCACTACAGCCCTCACTTCCAGGTAAGTGCGTGCAGCTTTTACATCCCAAAAGCATGGGCAGCCAGCAGGGCCGGTGCTACCATTAGGCCAACTAGGCAGCTGCCTAGGGCGCAGGGCTAAAGGGGGCGCCAGAAACGCCTTGAAAAAAAATACAGCGCTCTCAAGTGGGAGGGGGGGGCGCTAAATATCTGATCTTGCCTAGGGCACCAAACTGCCTTGCACCGGTCCTGGGAGCCAGGCTGGCCGTGAGGAAGCAGTTTGGTTGGCCTAATAATAGGCATTACATTGATATGGATTTGGGGACTTTTAAACTCGGGTTGCAACCCATTAAAGATTATTTTGCCTGTTAGATCCATCAATTACATTTAAATAAACGTGCACATTCCAAAACTCGACATAGGCACCTTTTAGACATCTTGAGAGAAGTGGAAGATCACTTACAATTCAGTAGATAAATACCACCACTCAAGCATCATGAAAGGCGCAATCCTATGCATGTTTAGACAGAAAAAGTTGTACAATTCTTTTGTTATAGGGCTTGTTCCTGGCTCTGGAATGCTGGGAGTTGTAGGAGGTTTTTTTCTGTTTAAACATGCATAGGGTTGTGCCCTTAAATTCTCAGTGGGTTGGATCCAGATTGACACTGGATCAGCTGTGCTGATGGAAGTAGAATTCCCAGCCTTCTCATGGCAGCCCCTCCAGCTCCCCGAAAACGCTACACAGAGAGTCAAGAGACCCTGATGAATGGGGTGAGCTGTGGTGTGAGGAGCGGGGATCCCCCAAAATCAGATGGAGGGTCATTCCGTGGGTGGAGCCCTTCCTCTTGTGGAAGGCACATCCCCAAACTAATCCATCTAGGATAGGATTCAGATCTCCCAAAATCAAGGGGATCATGCTGCGTGATGTTGGTTTTCTTTTTAAAAGCAATGTTTCTAGCCCTCAAGGTAATAGAGGTGCATTTGCAAATAAGCAGAGAATGTATTCAGGGAGCAGGGGTTCTATGCCCTGCAGGGTCATCTCTCACCCTCTCATGACCTTTCATTACTTTCCTCTCTCTGCCTGGCTCCTGTTTTCTTCTAGGAGATCCGCATGTTAAAGAAAGTGGTGTCCGTCTTCCCGGTAAGTCTCATTGAAAGGATGCCTTGTGTGCTCCTTCATGTTATTTTACTGGGCTCTCTCATCATAACTAGGGAACAATCTCATCTTCTTGTTCATTCATACAGACATAATAGCCAACAGTCCTAGAGATACCGACTTGGTTCAGACAACACGAAAACCCACACTCAAGGGTTAAGTATGGGTTGAGTGCGGGTTATCGCTGAACCTGTGGTTTGTTGTTTAAATGTGGTTCATTGCACTGTCTGTACCCAGCTGTGCTAACAAGCCATGGCTTGTGAACTACAAACAACCCATGAAGAAAACCCATGGTTTGTTCTTGGGTTATGAACTGTGGATTGTTCACCATGGTTTGTTCTCTCGGTTGGGTTCAGACAACACGATAACCCATGGTTCAGCCACCCCCACAGTTCAATGACAACCCACACTCCACCCATACTCAACCCTTGAGTGCGGGTTATCGTGTTGTCTGAACCCAGTTGCTGACTCCCTCATCCAGGTTGGGTATCTGCTGAGGGTGCTTCTGCACAAGCTAGAAACTGACAGTGGGTGCGGAGTCCAAGGCGACCACCCCTGGTCCCTGGAGACATCTCAAAAGGGGATATGTATGCATTCCTTCCTCAAAAGAGGGGGAGTGAAGCGCTGCCCAAGATCCTTAAGGAACTTTCACATCAGCGGCAGAGCTGATGCTTGGCACGCACACGCAAGGGAGAAAAGGGGGCAGAATTACAGCAGGGTTGCAGTCCTGTACAACAAACGGGGTGGGTGGGGTGACCCCACCTCCAGACAGCCTGACGGGGTTGAGTATTAAATCTGTTCTGCCCAGTGTTTCGGGGCTTGTCAGGTGTCTTTCATTCTGTCAGCCACACATTGACAGAATCTGATATTTTAGGGATGTATGAGAATTTTGGCCCCGTTTGTGAATCATGTGAACAGGTCCCGTTCCAACCACAAACGTGACCATGAGTAGGAATGCAAATCTCAGGAAATGTTTGCAATTTCCCAAACTTGTGTCTGTGCTTGGAAGTGCACACTTGCGCTAACCCCCCAGAGTCAGTCCACGGGATCTGCCACGACTTGGAAATGGCCACTCTGCTCTGGAATCCACAGGCCGGATGCAAAGAAATCTGAACTCCTTTGGGTCCACTGTGCGTTCCTCCAACATCCCTCGTGCATGGAGGGGGGGGGGGGCTCTTACTCATGTTCAGTCTTCCCCTCACAGGGGAGCTGCCCTGGCCAAGGCTCCGGGATGGCAGCCCCCCCCCCCCAGCTTTGGTGCATACTGCCTTTCCCCAACAACAGTATTAAGACAAGTAAACGGTTGTGGGAAAATAGGGGACACAAGTAAGTTTTTAATACCCGTCGAAAGCACATGCAAGCCTGACATACAGTATTGCAGGGGGTCTCTCTGCAGCTTCCATGGGTAGCCTAGAGATTAGGGGGCTGCCCCATTGATCCTCTGCGGCCGGGAAGAAAGGGCTTGGTTTTAGCCTGCTGCAGGATCCCCCCAGCCCCAGACTCAACATTCCCCTCTAGCTGTTTTGCACCCTGGGAGAGCCTGACTCACGGTGTCAGCACTGCTGCATCCAGATTCCAGGCTATCATCGCTTGTCTATCAACAGGGCGATGTCCTGAGAACAACTTGCATGTACAACACCGAGGACAGGAATCAAGCGACTGTGGTGAGCATAGCTGGAGAGGAGCAAATATAATTTGGGTTTTCTGAAAGCACCAGCTTAGAGCTGGCAGGGAGGCTTGGAAGGCGGTAACGAGTGGGCCTTCTCGGTGGTGGCCCCACAATTATGGAATGATCTCCACAATGAGGCCCTCTTGGTGCCAACATTATCTTTTCGGCGCCAGGTTGAGACCTTCCTCTACTCTCAGGCACCTGGTAGCATATGACAAGGTTTTTAACCAAGTCTTGAATTTTTCTTGTTGTTGATTGTTTAGTATTGTTTTTAGGTATATGTGTGTCCAGTGCTTTTTTTCTGGAGAAAAGGGTACCGGAACTCTTGGATAACATTTCCTCGGGAGTAGATGGCGATTAAATTGTAATGCAATTAATAGAAGAAAAGGTGCTGGAACTCAGTTCCGGTGAGTTCCACCAGAAAAAAAGCCCTGTGTGTGTCTCTCTGTGTTGTATGTTTATATGTTTGTATGTATATGGGTTTTTATAATGTACTGTTAAGGTTTTAATCTTTGCAAACTGCCCAGAGAGCTTCAGCTATTGGGTGGTATAGAACTGTAATAAATGAAATGAAATGAAGAAATTTGTGCCCCAAATTCTCCTTTGGAAATGTTGAACATTTGCCCTTCTGCACAAGGGGACAGACCGCCGTTCATGCAATGGGCACGGCAGGTTCTCTTCTTCTCTCACGCGCAGGGTGGTTTTGGCATCATGGACGAGATGTGTGTCAACTACATCCACTATTACCCCCAGACGGAGTTGGAGCTGTGTAAGAGCGCTGTGGATCTGGGCTACCTGCACCGCTATTTTAAGCTTGTGAACAGGTAAGGCAGTACAACACCCCCAGCAGCGACAGTGCTGGGTTCAAATCCATTCCCAATGGTTGACAGTCGATGTTGTACTGGAGCCAGGGCTGGAACTTTTCTATGTGACATCACCTGCCACCCCCTCAGACTTCTCCATTCCTGCTGAGCTACAATCCTCACAGTAGCTGGGGGGGGGAATGAATTTTCCCAGCCACAATATATTGTTCCTTGTTGTAATGTACAGTTTTGGGGTGAATGGGGAATTAAAATCCATTTGCGTTACAAAAGACCAGCTCCTGGTGCAGATGAAAACGCCTAAGAACAGGATTGTTGGTATGAATCAACACCGCTGCCTGAAGTTTTGGACAATCTTGGGGGTGGGGGGTGTAGCTAGGGGGGGCTGTTTTATTTCTTTCAGTGCCCCTCAGGAAGGGGTGCACTGAAACACGTTGGACATTTTGTATCTCTTGCCATTGAAGTTCCTTATACATCTCAGTGCCCTTTCGAGGCTAGTCTCTTTCCTCCCATTTTTTTCATCCCCTAACCCATTCCTGATATGAGACATTTCTCCTTCTGGTAGGTTTAATGATGAGGATATCTGCACATGCCCAGAGACCTCTGTCACTCAGCAGTTTTCCTCTGTTCCGTGGAATTCTTTCAGCAGAGATGTCCTGAAATCCCTATACGACTTCGCTCCGATTTCTATGCACTGCAACAAATCCTCTGCAGTCCGTTTTCCGGTAGGCAGGGGAAGTGAGTCGATGGAAACCATACAGGCTGCTCCGCAGAGAAGTCTCTGGAGTGCTTGGACAACGCTCCGTGTTCTTGGGCTGATGCAAGATCACAGCGCCCCAGAACTTGTGCCATCCCAGTCAGGGTTCCTGAACCAGGTGCTCTCCAGATGTGTTGGACTGCAACTCCCATTATCCCCAGCCAGCAAGGCCACACCCTGGTGTTCCTGTTTGGGGCAATTATTAAGGGCATGCATTATTTTTTTAAAAAAGAAATGATGAAACTGAAACAAGCAGGGCTCATTCACTCTGTGCTTTGCGGACATTAATTCTGTAACAAATGAGTTCAGCAGTGGAACAGACTCTGCCTCAGGAGGTGGCGGGTTCTGCTTTGCTGGAGTTACTTGAGCAGCGTCCGGGTGGGCAGGGATGCTGCAGCTGCACCCTGCAGTGCAGGGCCTGCCTGGAGCAGCGGGGTGGGCAGGATGATCTCTGGGGACCCTTCCAACACCAGGATTCTGTGAGTCCCCAGCATGCCTTGGATGCAAACTGGTGACGCTGAACTCCAAAACCCTGGAGAATCTCCTCCTGTGTTTTCATGCAGACGTTAAGCAAGAGAGGGGACAGAACAGAATCGTAGGCCAAAGTGTTGAGCAGGGGTCTCCCGGCACCACCTTCTGGGACCGCCCCTCCAGGAAAGGCAGGAGCCATGGCACAATAACAGTGCAGCCTCTAGACGTCTCAGGAGCATCTTTGGCTTGCCAGTGGCCTGCAAACACTTAAAGATCTCCTTGGGTTTTTAGTTTACTAAGTGAACACCAGTGTCAGGATTAAAAATAAATGATCCTATGTAGTAGTTAGTTAATATGTTAGCTTATATGTCTGATTGCGTATAAAATGGGGACCCATTTCCTAGTGGTCTGAAATATTTATTCCATTCCTTCAGTGCAAAAAGTACTGATGATTTGGGGCTGCATTGCACAAAACGTATCGGCAGCAGCTGCACTGGGAATGGCCACCATTAACAACGCGGTTGTCAGTCTCTGCATAGGATTTCCTTCTGACCTTCCGGTTTGCAGGTTTCTCCTCCAGTATGTACTGTATGGAAACCGGAAGGAAAGTCTCCGTGGTGCTCCACGTATCTGATGAAGCAGGCACTAGTCCATAGAAGCTTGTGCTAGATTAAGGGTCCAATCCTGTGCATGTTTAGACAGAAAAAAGGTCTACAACAAAAGGCTGGCTGGGGCATGCTGGGAGTTGTAGGCCTTTTTTCCTGTCTAAACGTGCTGACAGGATTGTGCCTTAAACAGTGCCGCAGGACTCTGCTGTTCTTGCTGTCAATATCTGTGACTGGCATGCATGGCCATCCTCCAGCCCCTTCACAATGCCTCCCTTCTCTCCACAGGGCGAATGGGAGAAGCAGCCGCTGCCGAGGATCGCGGAGGTGCTGCCCGAGCCGGCCCCGCACTGCCAGCGCAGCCTGGACCGCCTCGCTGCCGCCCCCACTGTGGTCCAGCTTGACAAGGTGGCAGCAACCTAAGAGCCGGCCCCGACCTGGCTGGCAAACAGCCGTCATCTCGGTTTGTCCCGACTCCGATTCCTCTGCCACTTCAGCATCCGACTCTCACACACAAACGCGCCAATGCTTACCCCTCAGCTCATAGCTTAGATACATAGTAATTTACCAAGATGAGGCCAGACTTCTGCAGAGCCCCCAGCCCTGAAAAGAACTGCCCACAGTCCACAGAAGGAACACGGCGACACCTGGTTTAATCGCAGCTGTCCAAGGGCCGGAGGGTGGGGGGCAGAAACGGGACCTGCCGGAGGGGTGTCCCCGTTCCAGGGCAGGCTTCACCTGTTGAGTGTCCGCTTGCCTCGCCCAGCTCTGTTTGCTACTTGAGAAAGAGGAGGAGGAGCAAGAGCAGCTGGTGGGGATGGCAGTGAGAAGGCAGGCACATTGAGGGAGGGGGCCACTGCCTGGGGGGGGTCCTGCGGAAGGCCCCCCCAAAACCTGGGGCCGGCACTGCTTCTGGGCTACACTGCCCCTGGTGTCTCCAGTTTCTGTGGTCAGGGTGAGGTTTCATCCCACCTCATCTGTGCTCCAAATGCCACCCCCCCACACACACACACACACAGTGGGCCAGCCTGAGTTCCCTGCCTCCGTCTTTCTTCAACCCTATTACTGTGGTTAGGAATCGTCCGCCACTCTCGTGCTCGAGGGCTGGTATCCTCATCAAACCTTTCTATAAACACTGATGGCAAAATAAAGCTGTGTCATTTCTTTGTAATCTCTCTGTCAGTGATCTAATTTCCCTGCTTTGTTATTAATGAATTAACGATCTTTAGGAATCCCTTATAGTAAAGAAATTACTGAACGATGTGCAGAGGACAAGATCAGCTTCCCGGGAATGCCTATTGGGAAAGGTATGTTTCCAGTAGGTGCCAAAAGCCCAGTTGGGTGGACGCCTGCCTGATTTGTAGAGTTTGGAAGGTGCCAGAGTGGGCACCGCGACACTATAGGCCCAAATGCACCACGCCTCTGCAAGATACCTCTCCATTTCCAGTTTTATTGGACACAAGGGTACACACGTATATGTGAATGAGGGCATATACAAAAAGCAACTTCTTCCCCAGGCTCCATGCAGTGGTGTGGTGGCACCAGGGGCTTGCAGGGTGGAAACCCCGGCACTTCTGTATTTGCAGGGATGCTGACATCATCTGCCATCCACCTTGGACTCCCGTGCTCCCTCTGAGCTTAACTGCAAGCCTCGCATGCAGGGAGGAAATGGATTTTCCCAGCAACAATATACTGTTCCCTGTTGTGATGCAAAGTCCTTTGGGGCAGCTGCGTCTTGAATGGGCAATGAGGACCCATTTGCTTTAGCAAAGTCTTGCTCCTGCTGGAGATGAAAACTCCTAGGACTGGTTTGTTGATGTGGATCCACACAGCGGCCTGCACTCTGGGGGCCCTCCTTGGGGCCTGTGGCTGCGGGGGGGGGGGATTGTCACGAGGACAACCAAACCCTTCAAGACTTGCCACTCGCTTGCTGCCTCCATGCCTGCTCCAGCTCCTGCTTTCGCCTGAGTCTTGCTGCCCACCCAGAAGCAGCTGGTCAGCAAAGCAAGAGTGGACGCTGGCTTCCTCTCATGCACCTGGTGTGGGGGTGGTGGTGGTCTCCTCTAGGGCAAGCTGACACCATCTAAGATGCCTTGTTCCCCCCATCTTCCCCTCTGCTAAACTGGCCACGCTGCTTTGCTTTAATTAAATTCCAGCCACAAAGAAGATATGGAGGCCTTATTGAGGTGCTTCTGTCTGCAGCCGTCACTGCTGTCCTTTGACTATCTGAAGGTTCTTAGGATGAATCGCTCCCAGGGAGGGGAGCGGGGTGGATCCTCTGCAGGCAAGGAGGCCGTTTTCCTTCTTCCTGTGCCAAGGATTTGTCACGGGTGGGTAAATTGCCAAGGGGGTTCTCTGAAGGCCCAACAGTGACGTTTTCCAAGCAATGGGCTCAAATTCTCAGGTCTAATCGACAGGTGAATCAGTTTAGGTTTCCCTTGATTAATCAGAGAGGTCAAAACGAGGTTTGAGTGATATGCAAATGCATTTAAGGGATTAATTTATTGAGGGAGAAGAAGAAAAGGGAAATCTAGGAAGCACTGAGGACGAGCAGAAGGGGGTTTGCAAGAGGCCAAGAGGAACGTTTCCACACCAAAACAGCGGAGGAATTGCTCTGCCTGCAGAAGGTCCCGGGTTCGATACCAGGCAGCATCTCCAGGTAGGGCTGGAAACCCCCCCGCCTGAAACCTTGGAGAGCCATGGCTGCCAGTCAGTGTCCACAGAACTGGGCCAGATGGTCTTACATCATGTAAGGCAGCTTCCTATGTTCCCATTGAAATCACCCCTCCATTCAGAACCATGAGGACTAGAATCTTGCTTTGTTTTTAGGGAAAGGGCCACAGCTCAGTGGTAGAGCTGCTGCTTTGCATGCAGGAGGTCCCAGGTCGACCCCCAGCAGCATCTCCAGGTAGGGCTGGGAAAGAATCCTGCCTGAAACCCTGAAGAGCCGTTGCTGCCAGTCAGTGTTGGCAATACTGGGCTAGATGGACCAAGGGGTGCGGGGTCTGACTCGGTAGAAGGCGGCTTCCCAGGTTCCCTCCTCCCCCCCGCCACACACACCTGCCCACTCCTGGTGGGGATGATGTGATCCAGCGAAAGAAGGTATGTTATTTTCATTGCAAGTAATGGTTTTATTTATATGCAAATTTGACAGACAGTTAATGTACTCAGATGGTTTAATATTGTTGTAATAATGGTAAAAGGAGACAGAATGCCAAAGGGGTGTGTCGGGGGGGGGGGGGATCGGACAGTAATGACCATTTATGTCAGGTTGCCAGCAGAGACAGCCACTGTGTCCTACAAGGCGACTACTACTGCCAATGGCAACCAAGCAAGACCGCCATGTTCGGGGCAGTCTTGGATTATGGAGACAAACGTAACCTCCGTGCCCTGCTTGGGAGATTCCACAGAGGCATCCGGCTTGGCCCTGCTGGAAACTGAATGCTGGGTCTGATGGCGCCCCGTGGCCCAATCCAGCCTCAGGGGCCTCCTTTGTCCATAAGGTGCTGTGGGAACTGCGGAAGCGCCAGTGCCTCGCCACCGTCCTTTCCTGGCATTCTTCCCCTTTCACCCTTTCAGCCGATCTCGGTCCTGCCAGAGGTCCAGCTCTTGGTCCGCCAGGCTCAGTAGACTCCTTTCACTCTCTTGTTCTCTGGATCAAAGGGTGACTTAGTGTGGGCTTTGGCGGGGTAGGAAACCCCCATCCTTTCCAACTTGTATTCGCCGCTTTTCACAAACTCGAGGGAGGCCTGAAGAGGAGGCAAGGCAGAAAAGGCTCCCATCAATTGGCGCTCACGTATGTTATTTATCTATCAGGGGTCGGATCCAGATGCCCCTCCGCACTTGGAAGGTCTACCCAACTGGCCGCCATGAATTTGGCTCGCTCTTTAAGGAAGCTCTCCACGCCGCAAGGTCACTGCTGCATCTTGTGGCAGAAAGCGGCGTGGGTGATGGGGGAGCGCCAGAGGCCAGCCTGGGCCCTCCACAAGCCAGCTTCAGTGGGTGACCTGGAGTTCTAGTGTTCGGGGGCACAGAGGGCGGGAGACTGCCCCCTCTCCACAACATTCCCCATGGCGTTAGCCTCCGCCTTGGCCTCCCTCTCTCTGAGACCTTCCTCCTAGTCGGAGCCATTCTCTTTCCCCGCAGGGAAAATGCTCTCCGAATCCCTTCATCATTCTGGTTGCCCTCTTCAGCACTTTGCACTGGCGTCCTGATTGAGAAGAGGCAGCCAAACGGTGCACCAGGGCTGTCAAAACTCCGTCCACACAAATCTGGGTCCCAATTCGGCTCTCCGGATCTCCCCAGAAGGCCCCGCCCCTTCCCTTGGCCCTGCCCCCTTTCCTCCAACCACCGATTGTTTGGTGGTTTCCTGGCTTTCGCGCAGTTTTATTCCCCTGTTCTAAAAAGTCGAAATGCCTCTCCTCCGAAGGCTCAGTTACTGGCAAGAAGAGCTGTAAGCTACAATAGGCTGGTATTTTGGCCCCACCCCTTTTGCCTTCAGCCCTGCCCACCACTGGAATGTGGCCCCCGGGAACTTCTCTGAAATGAAATTCGGCCCTCGGGCCGAAAGAGGTTCCCCACCGCTGCTGTACAGTGTTTCAAACATGACAGCACCATCGACGTATATGTCGGCCTGAAGATATTGTCCCTTTCCTGATCACTCGTAAAATGACACTTGCTTTCCTACTGTTGGCCTTTCCTGATTTCTCTTTGTGTACAGCCCCCCTATCCATATTCAAGGGCATCCTGGCAAGCTCCGAGGGTCAACTATTCCTCCTCGTTCTCCCACAGCTGCAATTAACATGCAAATCAGGCCGGGTTATAATGCCGAGCTGGAAAGAGCAAGCCCACACAAGAAACATCTGTTCAATGAATGGTGCTGTTGTGCAGGGCACGCCGGGGCTCGCACCACCGGATACAAAAGCGGCGAAGCGGCACGGCAGGACGAGAGCTGCAGTGGGAAGGGGTGGCCTCTGTGGGGTGCCACTTTCAATGGCTTTAATTAGGGGTTAGTCTTGCCTGAACAGACGCACGTGGCCTTTGAGGCAACGTCCCCTCATGGCAAATAACAGGACGCCTGTCATTTCCAGGATGCTTTTATGTGGGTATCAGAAAATCAGAGGAAAGAGCTTGGTAGCTAATCAGTTGGGCTTTTGGGGGTGGGGGAGAACCAAGTGCGTGTGGGGGGGGGGGAAAGCAGGTTCTCCTGACACCCTCTTGCACCCTTTTAGACCCCCAGCTCAGTTTGCAGTGCAGAGAGGGAATTTTAAGTTGATTCATAATCTCTTCTAAAATGGTGTGCATTGCTGAAACCTTTGCGCAGCGCATCATGAATGTGTGGGATTCAACAGCACAAGATTAGAGCCTGCCTGGGCTTTAGTATCTTCCAGGGAGGCCCATCTCTCAGTCTCACTGCCACTGGAGGCCCATCTGGTGGGGATGCAAGAAGAGGGCCTTCTCCGTGTCTGCTCCCAGGCTCTGGAACTCCCTGCCAATGGAGGCTAGCTTGGCCTCTCTCTGCTGTCTTTTCCATGGGCAGGCGAAGACTCCTTTGTCCAAGAAGGCCTTTGGCATGTAAACCAATCTGTTGCTGAAGGGGCTTTTTGTTGGTTGGTGCTGTTTCTTTCTTTTATGGTTGTGTTTTTAATTTGTTTGCTTTTAGGTTACATTTGAATTAAGATTTTGTTTTCAATCTGGAATTCATTGTTAGCCTCCTTGAGCACCATTTTTGGGTGGAAAGGTGGGATATACATTAGATGACAGACAGACAGGTAGATGAATGGATGACTTTTAAAAAGGACTTTTAAAAAGGATTGGACACATTATTGGAGACAGACTTAGCAGCAGCTATTAGGAGATTTAGATGGGACTGAAGAAGCATGTGGAAGTACCGCTCTCTACAAGATACTGGGGCTGAAGCTGAACCACCCACGATTGTGAGTACACCTTGTTCTAGGGAAGGGGCAACTTTCCCGCCAGACAACCAGGGACCCCGTTTGGGGCTACTCGCGGATCCAGCGCTGCTCCTGGAAAACCAGGGTGTGGCCAGGAGTGCCTTTGCCCAGTTTTGCCAGATGCAGCAGCTGCACCATTTCCTGGGGAAGGAGGATGTTTGCAGCGTCCCAAGGACTTCACCTTTAGAGTCTGGGCAAAGGTTTCGCCTAACACCTGCACGCTTTTTAATGGCTACACTGATCCACACTGGGGGTGACCCCCAGGCAGGGTTCCCTCAAACCCGACTTGTTATGTAATCTCCCTTTAAGATGAATTGTCTTCTAGCACGCCTGAAGGGTATTTAACTAACCAGATGTTTGGGGTTAGCGCCTCTCCTCTCCTCTCCTTGCTCTTTCTCTTTCCGCTGTAGTCTGTACGCTGGCACGTGCTTTGCGTATAGATTACAGGATAAATCTTTCTTTGTCGTGTGGGAGTTGTGATTATGTCCAAGCCTAGTTCATGGAACCCTTAAAGGATGAGACATTACATGGCTCCAGCCCTGTCCCGTGCTGTGCTGTTTCCCATACTCACTGGCCCTCCTTCAGGATCACGGATGTATCCATACGCAACAGTTTTATTGATGACGTGCCCAAAGTCTGCCCTGCGGATATGCCCCACGACTTGGTTGTTTCTCCAGATGGCCTCCAGACCAAACAGGGGCACCTTTCTGAGGGACACACAGAAAACAGTTGGTCAGAGGTGGGAGGTAGATTGGTGACTGTGGCACAGCAGCAGCGAGGTCAGAGTCTGCACCGCAAACAAACTAGTCTTGCTGCAAATGCAGGAACTGTGTAGAAAGCGTGAGCAGCAGAGCCGAACCAAACATCCGCAGATAGACACTTCCCCTTTTTCCAATTTAACTTTTCAAATTTTGAATGTGATTTTAATTCACATTTTGAGTGTGAAATCTTTGCCTCGGAATCCAAGTGCCGTTGGCATCTCATGGTTGCTTTGGCTGGCTTCAAATATGAGACCTCTGTCAACTCTCAAATACTACTGCACCTCAGCTATCAAATATAATGCTAAATAGTATTGCGTGCCAGCCACTGAATATGGCCAGAAGTTACATACCATTGCATGCCAACTTTTATATAAAGCGAATGGCTAAATACCACGATGTGTCAACTATCAAATACTATAAAATATAGTGCACCTAATAGAGATATAAATTTTTCTGCAAATGTCTGGAGAATATTTGACATCAAAGTCTGCAGAAGACACTGCATGGGAGCAAATGAGTTCCAGCATCAGAGAGGCCTTCTGTGGGTTAATGACAATACGAGTCCCACTAGAAAGTCTGAACTGAAGGTACGCCCACACGCCTGCTGCTTGCTACTCACTCATCGACGGTGAAGCAGACCAGACGGCGGAATATTCCAGCTGCTTTCCGGGCCTCCGTGGCTTCCCGCCCCAGAAAAGGGATGTCCGATTTGAGTTTGCACGTGAAAGCCAACCCAGCTTCTAGGGGGCTGTCATCCGAACGGAGATCAGCATGCCAGTGCCTGTAACCTGACAAGGACACAACAGTCAAAGGCAGACCGTGGTGGGAGAGAAGTTGCTTCCTGTCAGCCAAAGCAACTTCCTCAGAGGATTTTCAGGCAGAACTAGTCATGGAGGAGAAGGCCATCAATGGCTACTAGTTCATGGAGGATGAGGTTATCAATGGCTACTAGTCCCGATGGCTGTATGCTACCTCCAGGATCAGAGGCAGTATGCCTACTATATATACACCAGTTGCTGGGGAACATGGGCGGGAGGGTGCCGTGGCCCTCATGTCCTGCTTGTGGGCTTCCCATTGGGGCAGCTGGTTGGCCCCTTTGTGAACAGAATGCTGGACTGGATGGACCCTTGTCTGATCCAGCAGGGCTCTTCTTATGATCTCAGGTTTTAGCCGAGTCTTTTCTGTGAATGCAGATCTGAGGAGATTGCTGCCAAGGCACCAAGCCCAGGGAACAGAAAGGAGGGCACAGAGCTCAGCTGTAGACGTTTGCAGTCTCTGCCATCTGTGGGCCAAAAGTGTGACAACAAATCTAGCCACAGTTTTGGCCCCATTTTGATTCTCCTCCCTGCTTGTCTGGCTCTTGGGGCATCCCACATCCCTTAGATGCGGCTGCCACTATTTGGGATCCATTTGTGCGATCCAAAGTGGCAGGCGTCACAACTCACAACTTCCAGAGGGATTTGATTATCCAGCATTATCCAGGCAGACAAGTCAGGCTGGAACACAAACAGGATTTCAGATATGTTAGGGGCTGCAGTCCAAAGTGGAATCACATGGGAACACTTGCCCACTCTTGCTGAGGACTTTCAATTTCAAGATGTGTTTCGTTTAAAAGGGCGGGTTAATTTTAAATTATGACTGCTCTGTGTGTGGGAGCTTGTGTTGGGAGTGGTGGTCTGAAATGTTTTATTCTGCTGATTTATACTGTTCTTTTACTTTTATTATTTTTAGATATCAAAGTATTTTTATAATGTTTTTGTAGTGATCATATGTGATTGTAGCTTGGAAACATTAAATATTTTGAAAGGCTGCAGAGACATTTTGGAAATAAATATTCACTTCTTTATTTATAATGAGTTGGATCCAGATTTAGCCATACGTAGAGGAGACCCACTGAAATCCATGGAACTGAAGTTAATTGTGACAAACTGGCATCCCATTGATTTCACTGGGTCTACTCGTAGTGTGGCTACATCTGGATCCAACCCAAGATTTCTATACCTCCCAGCAACAGAAAGTTCTCTGGGCACTTTACAAATAAAAGTTAAAACCACAAAGTATAAAAATAAAGCATAGACAAAAAATCTAAAGCAGTTAAAACGGCATCAGAATAAAATCAGCCACGGAAAACAGTTGTACAAAGCACTAAAGCAAGAAACTAAAAAACCTGAGGAAATAAAAGGTTCTTCTGGTGCCAGAAGGACATCAATGTTGGCGCCAGGCCAGCCTCTCTGGAGAGGGCATTCCACAACCAGGGTGCCACCACCGAAAAGGCCCTCATCTGAGTTCTGGTGCAGCCAGCGAGTGGAGCTAGGGTGGCGGGGTGCCTTACTTTACAGAGAACCGTCCTGCATTTGAAGGTGTCCTGTGTTTGAAGAGGTTCCCCGTCCAAGTCTAGCATTAAGTCAATGAACCATAAGGAGGGAGAGCAGGACTGGGCCTTGAAGTTGCCCATCCACAGGTAACAGCACCTGGACGGCAGGCCGAGCAGGCAAATACGGGCCACCTGGTCACTGTCTTCCCCACTACAGCAGGACATATTTCTATTTAAATTATAGCAGTTATCTCTAACTTTGCACCTATTTATAGTCATTTGCATATGCAAATGTTATACACTTTGGTGTCCTCCTTTCCCTAATTATGGACCATATTTGGTGTTTAGGTTGAGCCCTTATACTGAACTGGTAACCTGCCTTTGTTTTTTTTTGCCACTCTGCTTCCAGTTCAACATAAACTTTCAGGTTCTTTTCTGGTTCAGGAAAAAATGGATCAAGGTTTGTTCCAGTTTTCAGTCCTAGTCCAAGCTTGGTCCCCCCACCCACCAGATAATATACACAATGGTAGCAGCCCATCTTCAGCCCGTGTCACAAAGACACATCCGTACTTCCCAACACACCTTTTTCAATGCTGAGCGAGTCGATGGCCCTGTAGCCGGCATTGGTGATGCCGTGCTTGTCCCCTGCCTGCATGACCGACCGGTAGACCCTCACGCAGTGCTCCTTGGGCACGTGCAGCTCCCAGCCCATCTCCCCCACAAATGACAGTCTCATGGCACGGACCTGGCAGGGACGCCGAGAGAGCAGGGAAGAGTCTGGTTAGGAGGGAACGCCGACATAAACTTGCCTCCCCAAACCCACGCTCCTCAAGTTCTTTGGAGGGCTTGTGCAAACGTAGGAGCCTCCGGAAGAACTGCCGCGCACAGAGGGCCCGGCACCAACCGCATCATGCAGCGAGCGAGGTCGCACGGAATAACCACTGCACGAGCTATAGGGATCCTTCCAAAAGCAGGAGCCCTTGGAAACAGAGTACCCCGAACCCATCACACTCGTGGGAGAGAGGGAAGGGGACAGTGGAGGGGAAAAACAAGCCTTTCCTTCTGATGGTGACTGGCTGGGAGGGGGGGAGGGAGAAGGCAGCGGAAAGGGGGAGGGGCTATAGCTCGGTAGCGAGGCCCCTGCTTCTTTGCACACAGAAGGACCCCGGTCCGATCCCCGGCAGCATCTCCAGGTGGGGCTGGAAAAGCTCCTGTCCGAAGCCCCGGAGAGTCGCTGCTGCCAGTCAGTGTTGATAGCACTGGGCCAGATGGACCGAGGGGGTCTGACTTGGGATGAGGCAGCTTCCTTTGTCCCTAAGACATGGGGGGAGGAAACCAGGAATCCCTCGGCCACTTGGATCCAAAAGAGAGGATATTGGGGGGGGGGGGGGTTTGAAAATTTGATTCTCCTTTTGAGGAGTGTTGCGCTGGCCCTTGAAGATCCTCTTCAAGCTGGAGGTTAGTGAAGTTCAGCAGCATTTTTAAATCATGTTTGCTGCCCTCGCTCAACCATATTAAGTAAGTAAGTTTCACCATAAAGCAGAGAAAGCCGCTTACAAATCCAGACGTTTTATGGGAAAGGAAACCTTCTGAACTTTTGGAGTGCCTGCTTTAATCATAGTATTCCAATGGAGCCGTTATCATTATGCTCCATTCTCAAGGTTGAAAACAAAAGGAAATAGATATGAGAAACACATTTGCAGGAAGCTCGGGAGCTTCCCCCAAGCTCCCCTAAGTCCCCCAAGCACTTCCACGAGGCATACACCTCAAGAAGGGCTGTCAGCCACATGTTCATGGTGCCTCTGGCGTTCCCTTTGCCCATCTAGGGCCGGCTTTGAGCCATGCCCCAGTGATGGAGACGGGCGAGGTGTGTTTCCAGGTCACTTGAGCTGATACAGCAGGGCACGCAATGGGTCGACGAAGGCTGCAGTAGGTAAGCGCACAGTCTGTTCTGCCTCATCCACTGCTCCTCCAGTTAGCTGGATTCCCCTGTACTTTAAAATAGCAGGTTTATTTCACAGCCCCGTGCCCCATCAGGCCTCTGGAACACAACAATATACTGACAGTTACCCCAGTGCAATTCTGGCCCTCGACTAACACACACACACACACACACACACACACGCCATGACAATCCCTCATCTACAAGCGCACGGAGGGTTGGAGCTGTCACCTCGGCTCATCCTGAGCCCCCTCGATGAGCCCCCTCCGGAGACGATCATTTAACATGACACCGCACATTAATCTAGATTAGCCAGATGAAATATTCATGGCTCAAATGCGAGAAGAGAGATTCAAATCCATTTATTACAAGCAGGAAGCAAAGCGAGACGCGGCAAGGAGTGTCAGTCACCAGCTTTGCTTGGTCACATGCGGATTGCCTCAGCTGACACGTACCACGGAGAGCGGATGGATTTTGGAACGCCCAGCACCCTCCAAATCTCTTTGTGTGCCCCCAAGTAGCCTCCAGCATTCAACAGGGTTGTTTGTTTTTTTTGCCTACTCCAAAAACTGAACTAGAGGAATCTGTGTCACTTTCCCCTTGGTATCATACATGGTCCATGGAAAGTGGCCCGGCAGGCACCTTGGCTTGCCATCCCAGAATCCAGGCCACGACCCTGAGGTGAGTTGTTGGGCCTGGAGCGAGGCTGGCAGAATCCACGGCTCCGCTGAGCACACAAAGCCACGTTGCACGCCTGCAGTTCCCTTCTCTGCCAGAATGGGGTGGGGGCAGGGGACCCCACCGCACCTTCTGTGGGCCATATTATGCCCAGGTGTGGGCTCACATCCCCTGACATCACTCGGTCCCCGTTGGCAGCCACTGGGAGCCGGCATCCCTTGTCTTCCCCCACCAGGAAAAAGCCCGAGTTGCCTTCCCTGCATGGACGAGTGATGCCCGATCATCTGGCGCTCCTGCAAGCACGGTGTGTGTGTGTGTGTGTGTGTGCGTGTACACGCGCGCAGGCAGGCATCAAAGCCCTCATATTTTCCAATCCGCGATTGGAGATGAGAGGGGTATTCCTCTCCCCAACTCCTTGCAGAAGCAGCCCCCTCGCACCCTCCAGGCCGGGGAGAGGGGAGGGGCCCGCGGAGGGAGCCCCAGCCTGAAGAGTAGGGGGAGGGGCCCGCCGCTCGCCCTGGGAAGGGCAAACGAGAACCGTGTGGGCTTCTGTGGACCTCGGACACTCGCCACATGGTGGGGCACAGCAAGCAGCCAAGACAACCCAGAAGGGGGGACGGGGACGAGTCTGCAGGTTGTAAGTTCAAAGGGTTTGGTTTTTGGAAGTGTGAAGGTGAACGCAGGATGTGCAGTCACGTTGCGTTACGCGGCTGAATTAGGTGCCCGCTCCCCGGGAATCGATGCATTCGCGTCAGGCCTGGTTGTTACTTGGATGGGAGGCCCCTCCTCTAGTTTCCTGCATTGAGCAGGGGGTTGGACTCGATGGCCTCGCAGGCCCCTTCCAACTCTATGATCTGTGGATCTTGGTACTGGGGCTCAGGCTTTCCATGCAGGGGGAAATGCAGGTTTCCATGCAGGTTCAACCCAGGGCAAAGGAGCTCGGCAGAGTCTCTGCCCCTAACTTGGGAGAGCTGCTGCGAGCCAGACCGGCAGGCCTGGGGCAGGCAGAGCAGCAGTGCTGGCTCTGGGTTTCGGGGGCCCGTGGGCAAGAATCCCGCCCCATGGGCCCCTCCCTCGGTCAGTCCACCTCCATCGTCGCCATCGTCGCCAGCGGCTCCTCCTCCCGACCACCGCCGTTGTCTGGGCCAGACCGAGAGGCAGGTGAACAAGCCAGCTGTGAGGGGACGGAGGAGGAGGAGCAAGCCCAGGGGACTCTGGTCAGGGGCGCCTGCTGGGGCGTGGGCCCCCGGCAGTTGCCCAACCATGCCAGCCTCGACGCCATCCCTGCAGGGCAGCTTCCTGTGTCCATGCCTGGAGCAGCACCCAAAGCCCTTTGCCTGGCCCCTGTGCTGGGTCAGAGCCATCCCTGGAGCCCTCTCTAGCTTTCAGGAATGTGGCAAGGAGTCTGCTCTGCGTCCCTTGATTGCCGTGGCTTCCCACAGGGACCCATTTCCCCACCCCCCACCCTGCAAATCTGTGAGCATTGTCAACCTTCAGTGCTTTGCTGCACCATCACTGGCACCACGACAGACAGCTCCCGGTGTGCGCTTCTATTGTCAGGGAGCTCAAAAATAAACCCACAATACCTTTCCTATTTTCCGCTCTATTGTTGCCGAGGCAATCGCTCTTCAAGGGATGGTATTATACTCCAATCGCTTTTATTTTAGATGTGTCTTTGGAGGATTGACTTGGGGCCGGGGGGGGGGGGGGGGGATTAGCACACCCTCCGTTTGTGTCTCTTTAACCCACTGACTATTATGGTCTGCCCCCTATCTCCTCTCTTTGACAGCTTTGTGGCTGGCTGAAATTAAGCAGTTGTAGCCCATGGCTGGATCTCCATGCAGACAAAAAAACCTCCCCCTTTTCTGTTTGTGGGATGCGCAGGCATGACCAAAGGCTTTCCAGGGGCCCCCTGACACTGCCTGAAGCATGCACACTGCGCCCAAGAAAGCTGCTTGTGGGCCTAGGAAATCCTGCAGGAACATCCTCTTATTGCTGGAATTCACCCACATGTCCACATCCAGAGAATCTCCAATCCTGAAAGCAGTGGTGGGAATGTGCAGCCCTCCAGGTGTTGCTGGACTACAACTCCCATTGTCCCTCATCATCTTACGCTGGCTCAGCTTGTCTGAGCGTGGAAAGCTAAGCAGGGTCAAGCCTGGTTATTACTTGGATGGGAGACCCCCTCCTCTAGCTTCCTGCATTGAGCAGGGGGTTGGACTCGATAGCCTTGTAGGCTCCTTCCAACTCTGTGATCTATGAAATCTATGAAATCGGCTACTCTGACTAGGGCTGATGGAAATTGCAGTCTAACCATCTCTGGAGGCCCACATGTTTGCCTTCCAGGAAAGAAGGGAAGAGTTCTGTGTACGGTGAGAGAAAGCAGTTACTTGGAGAGAAACACACACTCACACATGCTGCAGGAGAGGACGAGGCCCTCGTTAGTTTCTTG
This sequence comes from Shinisaurus crocodilurus, assembly GCA_021292165.1. Lineage (NCBI taxonomy): Eukaryota > Metazoa > Chordata > Lepidosauria > Squamata > Shinisauridae > Shinisaurus > Shinisaurus crocodilurus. The sequence continues at coordinate 227,834 of JAHFWL010001184.1, forward strand.
GGATCTTGTGCTACGATCAACTTCGCTCTACGAGAATTCCCTTCCTACAAACTCACACACCTTTTCCAAGTATATCCCACGCCTGCCAAATGATGCACGTGGCTGTCTCGCTAATTTCTTGGACCCGTGTCCACAGGGTTTGCATACTGGACAGCTGAGGTCATGGCTGACCGCTCGGGCGGTCTTCTGAGGTTCTTTATCATGATTAAAATCTGTTGAGTCTCCTTTGACAAGGTCCTAGACTGGTGTGGTTTTTCTCTCCCACTCCGCCCCACATCTGCTTGGCAACAAAACCGTTTATCTCTCCTGGAAGCACAGGGACGAAGGCCGACAGATGGAGCATTCCGGCTCCTGAGGATGAGTATCTAGCCACCTCCTGGCCAGAGCTCCAGCAGACCCCAGGACCACCCCAAGGGGCAGTGCCTGGTGAGCAAACGGCCTTTTAGGAGGAGGTCTCTCCTGCGCCCTTTGAACTAGTTATGCATGGTGCACTATGGTCACATGTTTGGGTTCTTTTTTTAAAAAAAAACAAATGTTATGTTTACGCAAGTGGTTGTTTTTTTGTTTTTTTTTAAATCCATTTGGCCTCTTTTAGTCCCCCAAACATTTTGATTTCCACTGTGACTTGAAGAACCGGCACCACAGCTCGCTGGCTTTCCTCCCTCCTTCTCCTCTTGCGTTGTGTTCATTAGTTTGCAAGGCTTGCAGGCAGGGACGGTTTTGTATTTTAATTTCTGCACAGTGCTTAGTAAATTGTAGGTGCTCTATAAACGAATGAGAATCCCTTTAAATAATCTTTAGAAAGGAATAACTGGAGCTGACACAAAGAGTACTCTGTTTCCCACAAACATTTTTGCTGGGATCTGCCTTCTGCCGCAAGGCACGAACTAGGTCTCACCCTCTTTCCCCACGGCTTCTGGTGCCTAATACGAAGCAAAAGCAGCCAGGAGTGCCCTGAAGGGGTGCCCTAAAGACCAAGGGTTCAGCAGTGAAAGAGAAGTAAGTAACAGGACCCGCCTCCCCAATCCCCGTCTATGAGCTCCACATAAACAGCCCTGCAGGGAGGTGGAGTGCAGCTGCCTGCTGCAAACGGCCCACAGTGGCCCCGGGTGCAGGCACTGCCGACACTTACCGGGCAGCCCGCAGCCTTCACCAGCTTGTGTGTGGAGAACGGGAAGGCCTCGTCGCTGAGCTCTGTGTCCAGCACTTCCTGCAGCACGACACGGCTGTGGAGAGGAGAACAGCCCTGATGAGGAGACCGGGGGGACCCCCGGACATCCCCCCCGCACTCCCGCTGCAACCTGGCAGGGCAGGTTGCCTGTAGGGAGGATGCTATAAATCAGCCGGTGTGTTGACCCTCAAGCACGCGGGTCAAATCCTGCCCACCTGGGATTCCAATCCGGCCCAGGATGGGCATGCCCCTTTCCTCGGCCTCACCTCCTTCCCCCAGGCCACCCATCGACTGGTGGTTTCCTGGGTTTTGTGTGTGTGTCCCCATTCTAAAAGGTCAAAGTGCCTCTGAAAGCTGAGATATCAGTAGTAACTGTTTTAAGCTGATGCATGCCGGGTTTTTTTTTTTTGCATTTTTGGCCCCACCCCTTTTGCCTCCCCCCCTCCCCCCCGAGGAATGGAATTTGGCCCTTGGGCTGAGAGAGGTTCAGCATGCCCGAATCAGCACCCAACTCAGCGTTTGGGGCGGGTTCTTCCCCCCCCCCACCCCGGCGTTGAAAGCCTAGGCGGCTCCTCCCGCCTCTCTCTGGTAGCGAGGGCTCAATTTCTTTAAACATGTCAGGAAAGCTTTTGGATTTTTCCGGAATAAGCCGGCACAGGAAAGCTGACAAGAGCTGGGGGTTATCTTTGGAGGCCGGCTACGCTTTCTTGCTCAGCGGGCAGAGGACTCCACGGCCCGTCACCAGCGCCAGCGCACGGATTCTGACAAGCCCGCGAGCGTCCCTCAGGAGCAGGTGCAGGCGCAGGCTGGGAGAGGATGCCACTCACTCAGCCACGGGGGAGCATTACAAAAATTAGCTATGCCTACACAAGGATAATGAGTGCAAATCCGCTCAGATCCCCCCCCACGTGACGCTTCGCCTGCCGTCAAGCACGGTGCCATCAAGGCGTGGCGCCGAGCAGCCACAGCCCTCAAGGAAACGCAGCAGAGCTCGGAGCGGTGACATCCCGTCACGCCAGATTTGGGCACTACGGGGACATCTCTCGAGGCTGCATTAATGGGAACAGGGTCATTGCAGGGCATATGGGGAGCATCGCCATCTCTAGGGACTTCACGACAGGAAGCTGGGTGACCAGTGTACACACACACACACACACACACACACACACGCCCAGGTGAGCAGCCGGGCCGGGGAGACAAGGCCGCTGTCAGCAGCCCGCGTTTCCGAGTCAAAACTCCTCCTTCCAGGAGCTCGGAAGGAAAACGCAGCAGCTCTAAAGGGCTCTCTCGGCTTGCCCCATGAAACTCCTGAGCAGCACCGGAGCCATCTCCTGCTTTCAGGTCCGTGGTCCCTGGGCTCTCCAGCACGCCTCCCGTGGGCATCAGTGTGCCCACGGACTCCGCCATCCAGGGCTCCCAGACCCTCCCGATTTTTATTTCATTTAAGATTTTTTCAAATCAGTGTTGGTTTCAACGGGGCGAGTGGCATGCATCTGGCTAGGCCTTCCAGCGCCGTCTTTATTTGGGTTCCAAAGGGTGGTTTTATGCTTTGGAGCTCAGACCTCCGATGCTGGGGCAGGTCACTTTTCTTTTCCTCTCCCCAGTCTGTCTTCTGGCGAATGCGGGTTTGGCGACTGGCTGTGCGCACCATGGCAGCCATTTTGTGGGAGCGCCCATGACACACTCACAGAATTCCATGGGTGCCCATTGACCCAAAACAGCTGGGGGCGCCTGGCCGCTTGCCTGTTGCAGGTGCTGTTTCGTTCCCTTTCATCCCACGGCTATTGGTGGCACCAGATGTGTTCACGGCCGCCTGGGGAACCCTGTAAGGCCAGATTGGATCCCCAGGTGGGCTGGATTTTGTCCGTGGCCCTGAGGTTCAACACTGCTGTCACGGGCCCGTTCAGTCGCTTTCCATCACACAAAGTGTGCAGCGCCAGGCTGCAAAGGGGCAGCCCCAGACTCTCCCCAGATGGCACCCCTGCAGCGGCCACAATCCTGGTACTTCAAGCCTGAAACCCTCCTTACACCAGAGATATCCATCCCCACCCTGATTCATTCCCCCAAACTCACTAAAATCCTTCTAAAATCTGCAGACAGTTCACCGGAAGAGAAATGTTAAATGTGGCAGCTTTTATTTATGTATTTGTTATTATATTTATATTCTTCCTTTGCCCCCTCTTGCAAGGAGCCCAAAGCAGCTTATACGAGAGCAGCTCCTCCTCTCCGTTCTATTCACACAACAACCCTGTGAGGTAGGTTAGGCTGGGCGTCAGTGACTGGCCCAAAGTTTCCCAGTGGGCTTCATGGCTGAGTGGGGACCAGAACCCAGGTCTGCCCAGGCCCACGCTCTAACCACTGTGCCACACTGCCTCTCTTTTAGGCCAAATTCGCCAAGCGCACCCTCGTTTCTTCATGCACGGGTGAAAGAGCAGCCACACGCGGCCACGGCCATCCACGTCACAGCCCACACACATGCACACACCTGTTCCTCTCACCTGGAAGGTCCCTGAATGCTGATCATTCCCAGCTCCTCTGATCGGTCAATCAGCCGGCACTGGAACCTCCTGTCCTGCAGAGCAGTGGTGATGTGGGACCAGTTGTGCTGTGCCACGGCACCCCCGATAGCAAGGTAGTAGCCCTCCCCTGGAAAGGAAGCCAGGGAAGATGGCAAAGGGCCCATGCAGCCAGATTCTGGAGCACCTGAATTTCCTTGCTGTTTGGGGAGGATTCCAGCTGGCGGAAAGAGAACCCCGACGCACCAGAATCCAGGTGGCTTCCCATAGCATCTAGCGAGTCAGGGGTGTAGAACCTCAGGCCTAGGGGCCCAATCCACCTCACTCGGGTTCCCCAGAAGGCTCCACCCACCTCATTTTCCACCTCCACCTACTTCCTTTCCGTAGTGGGGCCATTCCACCAGCCATGCTGAAAGACTTCATTTTCCTCTTCCCTCCCCATCCCTTTTTCCTTCTGTGCCTGTGTCTTTGTAGATTGTAAGCCCACAGGCAGGGACCGTCTTGTTTTAGTGATTGCATGTAAGCTGCTCTGGAAGCCTTTTTGGCTGAGGAGTGTGTGTGTGGAGATATACTTTGGTACAGGAGGGCACAGGAGAGAGGGCGATTGTCTCCGTGCCCTGCTGGGGGTGCTTCCCAGAAGTATCTGGCTGCTACCCTTGGGACCAGGGCACTGAACTCTCCCTGTCTTTTCTCTGATCCAGCTGGACTCTTCTGGTGTTTTATGTAAGGTCGGGTAAGCGGCACTCCCTCCAGCTGTGGCCTTAGCGACTACATGAATCCACTTCCTGTCTGATTGCCCTGTCTATTCCTGTCTGATTGTCCTGCATTGTGCCAAATAAAGGCCACGGGAGAGATCACGGATGCCCCTCGGAGCCGGCTGGGGCAGAAATGTCTGACAGAACCTCGGTAGTCGCCTGGCTGGTTTGCCCGGCGGCCTCGAAGCCAGAGCATGAATGAACTGGGTTGCGGTGGCAGATGGGCGGAGGCGGCAGGGCAGGCGAGGCCCCGAGCATCCGGGCGCCTCGCCCCTCACACAGCCCGGCAGCGGTGCAGGCGCCCGTCCCACGAGTACCGGGGCTGCTGCCGCCAATATCCAGATGCTGGTCGGAGGCAGGGGCCGCCGGAGGGGATGTGGTTGGCGTCCTCATGCTGCTGGTTTGGAAGTGGCCCCTTTTGGGTACTGGAAGGTGGCAAGGCCAAGAGTGCGAGCTTAGCCAAGGATCTGAAGCCAGGGCCCTCTGGCCACTACATCAGACTAGCTCTTTGGGACCACAATTGAGCCAGGCCTGCTCCAGGGTGGGGGAAAGGCGGACCGGCATTAAACTTTATTCTGGAGCACCCCCATCTTTGACACTTGAGCACAGGCAAATGTGCAGACCGCTTTGCGGTTAAATGTGTGTGACAACCAACCCCCAGATTCCGAGAGAGGCCAACAGCGCCACCTAGAGTGTCTGAGACTTGGGAACCCTGCTGGGACCCCCCTAAACAGACACCTTTCCTTGATTTTGTCTCCAATCCCCTTGCCCTTTTTCACAGGAGCCAACTGGGCTTCTTGCCCTGGAAGTTCACACCAATTCAGAATCCTCTTCAAGGAGGAGCTCCCAGAGACAAACACTGAGGAGCAGCCCCTGCCAGGAGGCTGGGAGGCAGATGAGGAGAAGCCTGAGCCATCGGGGGAGTCACCTGCGGGCCCATCCCCACAAAAGGAGGGAAACATTGCCTCTGAGACAGAGGCTGAGGGGCCACCTAACCCCCAAGAGCGTTGGCATCTCAAGAGGCAAGCCAGAACAACCCCTGTGAGAAGGAGTGCCCATTTGGAAAGGAAGGCTCCTCATGAATAAAGGACTCCCTGTGATCAGGACATCTTCTGATGTGCTCCAGCTGAGTCCTGGGTGGGAGCCTGGGAGCTCCGGCTTATAAGGGCTCAGCTGAGTCCTGCTTCTTGCTGGAGCAACACCTTTCTTTCAGCCCCCCCACCCCGAAACCTTGCTTGTCCTTGGGCTGAGTTCTTGTGTGGCTGATCCCTCGACTCCTGGCAAGACCCCACTTTTGCAGTGCCCCCTTTCCCCCTGGGTTGGCAATGCTGTGCTTCAGACCTTTTGCTAATTGGATTTGCCTTGGCTTGCCCCGGGGCTGAGCCTCGCTCTCAGATGCTGAACTCGGGGCTGGGTTCTGACCCAAAGGCTACAAATGCATGAACTGGCACCCTCCCACCATTGCTCCTGGGGTTGCCAACTGACCAGGAAAAAATGCAGACTGGATGTTACTTCTCGCTTTGGGGGAAAATGGCAGGAAAACCAAGAGAGAAGTCTGGGATGATTCTTCCCAGTTCTTGGGTAAATAGACAATTTTTTCACTAAGCCCCATCCTCAAACTCCCCCCAAACTGCCAGGGTCTACCCTGGGCTCTACCCCAAGACTCTGTCTGTCCATTGGCAAAACGTTGCTGTCAAGGACTGGCTGCCCGGCTCTGGTCTTTCCTGCGAAGTCTGGCTGGGCTGCAGCCCTCCTCAAGGGGAGTATTTTGCAGAGGGGTGGGCAACCAGATGTGTTGGACTACAACTCCCATGGCCCTTGGCCATGCTGGCTGGGGCTTATGGGAGTTGTAGTCCAACACATCTGGAGAGGCACAAGGTTGGCTACCTCTGCCAGCCATAATTTAAAATCAACAGGGGATCGGGGGAATTCCTTTTTCTTTTCTTTACCTTCAAACGCTGGTGCCAGTGCTGAGTCCTGGGTGCTGGGCTCTATCGGGCTGACCGTCATATCGCTCTCGACTCCCCCATGCTTATTTAGCATGCATGTATACGTGGTTGCCCCTGGAGACAGAGGGAGAGCCCCGGAAGGATCAACGTTGATGGGTGAGTGGGTGGATGGAGCCTTTGTTAAGAGCAGCGCTCCGGGCCCCAGGGGTGAGCATGGGGAGAGGACAGGCCATTAAGGCTTCTCTGAATTGTCCTGATCACTAATCTGTCTCCATTTAGCTCAGATAAGAATGAGCTCAAACAAGGTTATGTTGGATGGAGAAGTAGCTTGGATGCAGTTTTGCTGCTCTGATCTCTCTCTCTCTCTCTCTCTCTCTCTCTCTCTCTCTCACACACACACACACACACACACACACACCGACTGAGTTCTGCCCCAGAGGGAACACGGAAAGAAACCATTTCACAAGTTTCCTGAGTGCTGCAAGTTAGCTGGGCGAATGCTCTCCCACAGAATAAGGCCGCTTCACATGTTCACTTTTCACTTGCTCTGTCCCCCAGGTGGCATCTGTCGGTTGGGAGACCCTAGAAGACAGAGCGAGTTCAGCAGGGGGTGACCAGTTCCCAAAGGTTTGAGCCAGGCTGGCCTCAGTGCAACCCTCATTCAGTGCTCAAATTAGGACGGGGCAAGGGGCGGCCGTAATGGAATCCACGCACACCCTTTCTAAAAGCAGGAGCTCAAAGGGCCATCAGAAAAAGGGAGAGAGCCCCCCCCTGTCATTAGAGCACTATCATCTTGGATACAAATAAAAATAGAGGCAGCTCTAGCCTGGAGGGCTTTTCGTCCTCCTCTTGGGCAAAGAGGCCTTTGATTTAAGCTGGACCCGGGTTTCCGTGGCACGAGTGAGCCTCATCTAAACCTATCATTTTCTGGGAGTGAAGCCAGTGCCCAGCTCAGTGCTCAGATTGGCAGCTCTGACCCAACGCCCCTGAAAATAAGCAGGTGGAGAGATTACCTGGAGGTTTGCTCACATCCGCTGTAAACAGCCAGTTGGCCGCCTTCCTGGCCTCGGGGCCGACAAGGTAAAACTTGCCAAAGTAAGACATGTCAAACACAGCCAGTGCAGTTCGGCAGGTTAAGCATTCGCTCCTGATCTGCGAATTGAAAGCACGGACAGATGGGGTGAGGGGTACACCGACCCCAGAGAGGAAGGGGTAATCTAGGCACTCAAGGGAGGGGGAGGCAGAGGGGAGGGGGAGGGGGAGGCCTGGGGTCCATGTTGGAGGGTTCTTTTTAAAGAAAAGAAAACAGACATTTCTTGGAAAACTCCTTCAGATAGACGAGGTGCCATGCAAAATGGCACGGGGGACTCAGACGTCTTCCTCTCAGTGGAGGGCATTGGGGCGAGTGAGCTCGTGGAGCGGTCCCACCACATGAAACCAGGCCGAGGGGGCGTTTTCTGGATGGCAGCGTTTACAGACACATCAGCCTGCCTTTAGCGTTGAGGCAGAGTTCATAGAGGGGCCCACAGTGCACTCTGTGACCAATCCATTTTTGGAGGGGGGCAGAAAATGGTGGGCTACTTTGGTTACAATAAAGGTGGGCTCAGGACCCTCTTGCTCCCAGCCGCCACGAGCCCCTTGCCCTACATGGGCCTTTCCCAGAACAAAAGACGCATTAGACAAGCTGCCAGGCTGAGACCAAGAAACAGATGACACCGAAAGCACAACAGCAGGTGAGCGAGTGAGCAGGCATGGCTGAGCTGCTCGGGAGCCTTGACCCCGGGGCTCGCTTCTCAAGCTGCAAGACCCAAAGCCGCTCCTCTTCTGGAATCAAATAAAGGTGGCACTGGAGGGCAGACCTTCACACTGCGGTATGCCGGCCGCCCAGCTGATTTTTAGAATTTTTTTTTAATGTCTTAAGAAATAAAGCCAGGAGGGGCCAGGAGCCTGGCAGGCACTGAGAGAAGAGCCCACGGGTACCATGGTGGAGGCCCCAGGGCCAGAGCTTTGTGGCCGTGGCCAGGCAGAACACCCTCGGAGGAGGTTGGCAAGGCCAGGGTTTGATCCCCAGCACCGAAGACAGTCTCGGTCCCCCGGAATCTCTGATTCCAGAAGCTCGGGTGGGAGATGCTGGAGAAAGGACTGTTTTTGGTCCAGGGCAGCCTCGGATGTTGCTACGCCGAAGAGCCCTGGTTCAGATTAAGTCCCGCCAGGATCCACAAGCACTGCTTAACAGCCCAATCCTACGCACGCCTGCTCAGAAGCAAGTCCCAGTGGCTTCAATGGGGCTTACTCCCAAGTGCATTGGATTGCAGCCTAAGTCCATTTCTGTGCTTCCTGCCTCTGCAGATCAAGTGGAAGCAGCCCCTGGGGGAGGAGGTCCATGTCGGGGGCACTCCCTCTTCTGTCTACATCGGCACGCAGAAGCGATGCCTGCCTGCCGAAGGAAGAGCGGCCCATGGGGGGGAGGGCCCCCTGGCCAGCCTTCTCCCCATTGCAAGGAGGATCCTCAAAAACGTGATTCTCCTGCCTGTAGCCTAAACGGTATAGTCCATTCTACCCTCGCAGGACTATGCCACATCAGACGTGGTCATAACCTGGTTGATAAGGGCTCAAGTTCCTTGCCTGAACGCTCCCTCCCTTCCACCCAGACATCTGGCCTCATGACCTTAGTAATAAGCCGGCGCGTCACGCCTGGAACATGCTCTACTCACCATTTTGTGGTGTGGTGGGAAATCAAAGGTGTACTCGTCTGAGAGCAGCCGCTTGTAGGCATAGTCTCCATGGGTTTCTTGGCCGTATGCACCATAATAGTCATAGTCCAAAACCTGCAAAGGATACAGGATGGGTGAACCTGCCAATTTTGGTTTCAGTCCGTTTCTCATTTTCCCCAAACGTATGTTTGTTTCAGCCCATTTCTACATTCAGATGCATTTCTCCAAATATATGCATTTTGCATGTACTTTTTGACAGTCGTTTTACAGTACAGATGGCTGTCCCCTGCCCCAGCTTAAGGTATGCAGGCCCCGATATCATCTCACTGATATTATATTCCAGAGGTTGAGCAGGAAGCTTACCGGTGCCTCGCTCCGTGGATTAAACCAGCCTGGCCTCTCCCACCCATGTCTCTCCTGGAAGACACAGCCCTGCCGCAGAAGCTCCTGTGTGGGGTGAGGAATTGAGGAGGAAGAAGAGAAGAGGAATGTTAAAATAATGGAGCACTAAGACTAGAAGCCTAGAGCCAAGAAATTACCTGCTGAGCTCAAATCAGGATTTGCTCTCTCATTCCTTGGCCTGCCCTCTGCCCTTTCTTTAGCCATCTTGCTTCTAGAATCCAGGCCCCCATAACTTCAGTACCCCACAGGACGTCTTCTGAGTCCTCCTCAAGTTTTCCCTTAGGATCTGTTTGAGGTTTTGCTCTCAGCCAAACGGACAACGCTCCCTTCCCTCACAGAAGGTGGAGTACGGATACTCTGACAGCTTTGTCCCCGCAGCATCACAGGCACCTGCTTGGCCTATACGTGTCTGTGGCTTCAACAAATGCAGTCCAACAGACGGGATTCTTCCCTAAAGCATCTTGTGGCCACAACACACATTCTCGGGTCTGAACTGAGTGAACTCCAAGGGCCTATGCACACATCACTTTCATAGATTTCATAGATTTCATAGATCATAGAGTTGGAAGGAGCCTACAAGGCTATCGAGTCCAACCCCCTGCTTAATGCAGGAAACCTAGAGGAGGGGTCTCCCATCCAAGTAATAACCAGGCCTGACCCTGCTTAGCTTTCCACGCTCAGACAAGCTGAGCCAGCTATATACACTGGGCATTTTAAGGGCACGCTTGAACTGTTAATAAGTGAGGGCAAACTTGTGTTGGGAAACTCACAATCATTCGCGCGCAGGGCTGGTTCACACAGATGACTTCCGTGTGTTCACGGTCCAGGCTTCCCTACCTAGAGCCCTCCAGACATCTTGGACTACAACTCCCAGCACGGCTGAGGCTGAAGGGAGCTGATGTCCAAAGGATCCGGAGTTGGGGAAAGCTAAAGGAGGATCTTCACAGGTAGAACAGTTGTCTCCTTTGCTCAGACATGATGTCTTTCAATGAATCCGTTCACACACTAGACTGCTGGGTTATCCAGCGTCCAGAAAGCAAGAGATTGGCATCTATGTGTGAACCCGGCCACGGCTTTCTTCACGGTGGGAAGGCTTTTTTGGCCAGTGCACCGTGTGTGAAAAGGTCCATGTGAGAACCACACACACCAGACCACCGCTTCCAAACACTCAACTATTTATTATCGCAATTCACTGGGGAAACCCAGGGCAGAAACACTTGAAGATCGGGGGGGGGGGGGGAAACCACAGTACAATTTAACTGACAATTGTCTCTGGTTACTGGTCCCTCTAGGTCGGGGGGGGGGGCTGCTTGAGACCCTCCAGATGTTTGGCTTACAATTCCCATCAGCTTTAGCCAGCATAGACTATGGTGGAGGATCATGGGAGCTGTAGGCCCAAACATCTGGAGGGCCACAAGTAGCCCACCCTGGGCCTGGGATTGTTCTGGCCCCCAAACCATGCGGGCCCACCCGCTCATACAGGCTTCTGCTGCAGAAGTGGAACCGCTTCTTCCTGCCCAAGCAGAGACCTCCTGGATGTGCTGTTCAAAAGAGAGAAAACACCACAGCTCTGACCCACAATTTGACAAAAGGAAGAGTGGTGATTTCAAGAATGCTGCACCGGATCTTCACGAGGCTTGATTTGGGGGGCAAAGCAGTCCGATTTAGCTACTCCATGATGTCTGTCACGGAGCCTTGGTCTGGTTGCCTTGGCAACAGGACTGTGTTCTCCCCTCCCTGGACACCCACTCCCTCACAAACAGCCTCCCACCCTTTCGGAAGGGGCTGTGAGCCAAAATGGCCAAAATGGGGGGGGGGGGGCATTTTGCAAAGGGGGGGATATTTGTGAGATGCACCCCCCCCCCCATTTCAGCTCAGCAGTAGTTTTGCATTTCCCTGCCCTTTCTGAGTTTCTCTTTTCTTTTCCCTCATTGCCAAATCCTTTCCGGGAGGTTTAGTTTAAAGCAAAGTGGCTGCAGCATTTTGGACGGGTTATGAGGCGCCCTTGACGGTTCAGGAACAGAGTCTCCTTCCCCACTATTAGCGAAGACCCATTCTGCTGTAAAAGAGCAATCCTGCACCACTGCAGTCCACATGTGGCAGGCAGCTGCCGGGCAATGCCAGTTCCGGGGTCTTGGCGGGTCTTGGCCTCTTGGCCAGGCGCAGAGTGTGCACAGCCCAAATTCTCTTACGCTACCCGTAGCCTTCTTAGGTGAGAGGACAGCCTGGCAAATACATGACTGGCGAGGAGTGTCTCTGAGCCTGTGAAGAGAGCTGCACAGCACTGTGGCCGAAACTAAAAGCTCTATCAGGGAGCGTGAGCTAGCTGTGTTCCGTAAGCAGGGAAGGCCTGGCTCCAAGGATGTGCAAGCGGGCTGGATTGTGCGGGAAACTATCCTTCCGACTCCTGGCTGTCATCAAGGGTCGGCATGGCCGGGCACCTGCCGGGGGCCCACTGGCAAGAGCCTCCTGGAGCCGCTCCTCCTCGCCTCCGTTGCAACCTGCTTCTCCACCTGCCTCTCGCTCTGGCTCGGCCGGTGGTGGTGGTGGTGGTGAGCAGCAGATGCCCCGGCCTCATTGCTCGCGGGTCAAGCAAGCAAGTGGCAGCCATGAGGAGGAGGAGGAGGAGGAGGAGCAGCTGGTGGCCGTGGCAGTGAGAAGTTGGGCTCACTGAGGGAGGGGGCCCACAGAGGGGGCCTTGCCCAAGGCCCCCCCCGAAACCTGCAGCTGGCACTGCGGCACAGTGAAACACAACACACCGGAGGACGTGTCTATTTCTCATTTCCTCCGGCAATCGCACCCCCAGCTTCCTTTCCACCGAATGCCCCCTCGGCCACCCAGAGTTCCTCACAGACGCTTTGGGCCTTACTTCATAGAGCGGGTCCTTCCTCATGTTGCGTCCCGCCAGGGGCTCGTCGTACGGAAAGACAATGGAGTAGTTTTTTGCATATGATTCGTGGCTCCGCTCCCGGATCCAGCGGTTGTTGCTGGCGAGGGAGTGGTGGAACCTCCTGGAAATGCCAAAAAAAAAAAAAGTGAACTCTTCAGGGAGAGACAGCCATCCTGGTGTGCCCCATAAGGCTCTAAAGTTCAAAATGGAGGAAGGGGCAATACCAAGGCAAATGGGAAACCTGGGCTGGCTGTTTTCCTGTTCCCCGCCAGATGTCTAGGGGAACCCACAGGATTTCCTGCAGACAGCGGGGTCAGCTTTCTGCCTCCTTTTCAGATCCGTTTCCAACACTGGGACTGTGCCGCTGCTACACACGGAGACCACCCTCGCCCCCTTCCCTTATCAAGCAGGGGGAAGAAAGAGGGGTCATCTCCGCCCATCACCTCAGCCTTCTTAGGCCATTGAAACACACCATCAGGACGGTCTTGGCCTCGCAACTGTCCTTCAGGAGGTATTGCCTCGAGCCACCCCCACAGGATCGCTCTCCTCATGGAAATCTTCAAGCCGATGATCGCATAGTGAGAAGGGGTCCTCTACACGGACTGCAGAATTTGGGCTTGGTAAATTTCCAGGGCAGAACTGCAGACTCCCATGTGGAGACTACTGGCGAGGGACGTGCTTATACGGACACACAACCCCCTTGGATGTCAAGACGCATTTCCAGTCAAGAATCCCACGGCACCAGAACAAAGGAACCTGTTGGCAGGTTTTGATACTGAGGTGCTCCAGTGTCGGCTGCCTGAGAACACACCGTCCCTCTTACACCAGAACGGCACAGCACTAACATAAATTATATTTTGAGTTATGATGACACCACTCTTCTGCCTCCAGATCCAGGAAGGTGGGAGATGTTTGCACTCTCTCCGCCCAGGAAGGTGAAGACAGACATAAAGCAATGCAGGCAGCAGTGGGGAGGGGGCACTGGAGGCACGTCCCCCCCCCCAAATATATTTCTAACTGCCCTGCATCTTCAGGCCTGGACTGCACACCTGTGCAGAATGTTACACCTGTGGACGTACGAGGCGGGCCAAGGGCTGCTCAGGTCTGCACAGGTGTGTCATGTTTGTGTGTGCGCTGCTTTTCCCCCCTTCCAGACCCCGGGAGCAGGAAGAGAAAGAGCCAGTGGCAGCCTTCTTCGTCTCAGCAGACATGCAAAGGGGTTATGGCCACCTGCTCCCCACGGGCCAAGAGAGTCGGATTCTAGAAGTCCTTAGGCCAACACCCGTAAGCTGCTGCATTCTTCTTGGCTCTCAGGACTGGCTGCAGTCAGTGGAACTTCGGAGGAGGCTTCATATAGGCCGGCCCTTCGGCCCGCCTAGCCCAGCGTCACACCGACTGGCAGCAGCCTTCCGGGGTTCCAGGCGGGATTATCTCCACGCCCTCCCTGGAGATGCTGGGGATCGAACCAGGGAGCCGGCGGCATGCAAAGCAGCAGCTCTACCGCTGGAGTGACGGCACTTCCTCCTATGTGCAAAGTGCGGCCAATGACATCTGCACTTTCCCAGTGTCGTGATTTGCAAATCTGGAAAAAGGGCAGAATCCAGGCGGGCTTCACAGGGAGGCCAGCACAGGAAGGAGGGAGCCCTTGGCCGGCACGATCCTGCTTCCTCCTCCCCCACCTGGGGGTTTGGCTATAGGGGCTGCTGGGCGGTGCCTCTTTCTCTGCTGCGTGGGGGCTGGGGGCTAGCTATTTCAGAATAAAAGGATAGCGTTAAGCATGCATTTTGCAAACCAGCCTTGATCCTGATGCTAGAGGCTACTTTTCTGGAACTTGCTTTAAGGATTTTTTTTTTTTTTTTTTAAGATTCAGCATATTTAGACCTGTAAGTCGAGAGACTGAACAAGAGATTATAATGCAAAGAAAATGTTTCTGTAGGAAATGAACGATGAAAGCATATGTGCAAAACAATCATGTTGAAAACGGCATGATGGCCTGCTCACAGTAATTGCGCGTTCGGTAGTCCTTTCCCTTTACGGGCCGTTTTATTCTTATGTGGTTTGTCTTTCAATTATGTTTGGGTTCCTTTTACTTTCAGATGTTTTGTCTTTTAAACAATGTTTGTTTTGCATAGTTGCAGTGTTAGTTTCCTACAGAATTCTTTTTGGCATTATCATCTCTTGACTTACAGGTTTAAATATTTTTAATCTTTTAACAATAATTTTGTTTTAGTTCTGCTCACCAAGAGCTTGCAGTCCACTTGATTGTGTTTCATTTCTCCTTTTCCGATTATCTCCTTTCTTGTATGTGTTACATAAACCACCCCTGAAGAAGGAGTCCCTGAAATGCGTTGGGCCTAGTTCAAAATCTTTTCCCACCACCTGGCGTTTTCTCCTTCCTTTCTTCCTGATATGGGGCTCAGCCAGTTGATGCAGAACCCACTGTCTTGGTTCTCACTTAACCACAACCCAGAGTATGGGTTGAGTATGGGTTGTTGTCGAATCGTGGGTTGTTGTCAAATTGTAGGCTGTCCTTTTGCACAAAACCTGCACTATGGTTTAACTATGGGTTGTTAAGCATGGACAACCCAGAAAGAGAACTCATGGTTTGTTGTTGGGCTATGAACTCTGGGCTTGTTCATGGTTAACAACCCACAGTTAAACCATAGTTCAGGGTTCACATGTAACGACAACCCATGATTCAACGACAACCCATACTGAACCCGTACTCTAGGTTGTCATTATGTGTGAATCAGGCCACTGTGGCTATAATGTCATGGCTGTTTTCTTCACCCTAGAGGGTGAGCATGCCTCTTATGGGGTCAAAATTCTCCCCCTTTCACAAAGCATAAAGGGAGCTTTGGAACCGAGGGAATCCCACTTTCTGATTCCACTTCCTTCAGACATAAAATTCTTCCTTCACAAAAATTACAGATGGGCTTTGCCCAGAACAGGCCTTCTTTTTATTATGGTCAAAGCTCCCGAAATAGGAGCAAGCCACAAACATTACGAACCCTATTTCTTCAAGTAAATTCAGACTTGGATCAGGGACAGCTACTTGCTCAGCCCCCAAGTCTGCAAAAATATGGGGTGGAAACTAGCCACAGGCATTCTTTGCGTGACAGCACTCCCCAGCCTAAAGCACACATTTTATTTATTTATTATTATATTTATACCCTGCCTTTTTTCCTGCAAGGAACCCAAGGCGGCTTACATTATCCTCCTCCTCCTCCTCTCCATTTTATCCTCACAACAACCCTGTGAGGTAGGTCAGGCTGAGAGTCAGTGACTGGCCCAAAGTCACCCAGTGAGCTTCATGGCCGAGCAGGGACTAGAACCCGGATCTCCCGAGTCCCAGTCTGACACTCTAACCACTACGCCACACTGGCTCTCATTAAAAGCACACAGCACTTACAAAGGTGGTTGGAAGAAACTATTTTCTGCCTGCACAACAGAAAAATGCCAGCAAGGAATTTGCCAGTTCAGCAGCACGTTTCTGTTATGATGAACGGAGGACGGAAAGTCTCACAGAGTTCTGCCTCTCACCAGTAACGTCTTCTTCCTCCACCCCCAAACAATCTTTTGGATCTGTCCAGCAGGAAAGCTGGTCCCCAAGAATTTCTGTGGGCCTCCATCCAAACCCAAGTCGCTCCTACTCCCCCCCACACACAGAGCTGCATGAAATGGAGACAGACCAAAGGCAAAAAGGCAGGAACTGGTGGCATCTCTAAAGCCTTGCTCCGGTGTTTTCATTCTGAACTGGAGGCTGTAGAGCAGCGGTGCAGAAGCTCAGTCCCAGGGGCAAAATCCAGCTGGCCCGGGGTCCCAATGGGGTCCACAGGTGGCCACACCCCTCCCCCCTGAAAGTTTGATGGTTTCCCCAGCTTCTATGCAGTTTCCCCCCAATCTAAAAGGTTGAAATGCCTTTTCTAAGGCTGAGTGACTGGCAGGAAGAGCCTTAAGGCCCCCGCCCCTTTTGCCTGCAGCTCCGCCCACTAGTGGAATGCAGCCCCGAAAAGCTTCTCCAACAGGAATAACCATTTAGAGGGACTTCTTATGGTGCTTTCAGTTGGCTGGCGACCATCATAGCCTGTAAGCACAAGGGAGTCCTCTGAAGAAATAAAGGGCTCTTCAGCGTTTCCCACCAGAAGGAGCAACACACGCAGGACCTTTCAAGATAATGCCTCCCCACTTCCCTTCTGGGGTTTTACCACCTGGCACCTCTCGGGAAGCAGAATGCGAAGTTGCTCACCTGATGTCATAGCCGTACATGTCTTTCTCAGGATGCCCATGGATGACCCAGTGTGCCAGCTCCTTTCCGCACCCTCCTCCGAGCATCATTCCTGTGGGAAAGGAGGAACAGACGTCGGTGGTGCCGCTCGGTCACTCTATTTACATTTATTATATTTATTTATTATATTTATATCCCACCTTTTTTCCTGCAAGGAAGCCAAGGTGGCTTACATAATCCTCCTCCTCCTCCTCTCCATTTTACCAGCACAACAACCCCATGAGGTGGGTTAGGCTGAGAGTCAGTGACTGGCTCAAAGTCACCCAGGGAGCTTTGTGGCCGAGAGGGACTCAAACCCTGATCTCCCGAGTCCCAGCCCGACACTCTCACCACCACGCCACCACACTTTAGGCCCTGGACTTAGTGCTTCTCACACGGGGCCACCTTTAGACAGCCAAGTGTAACTCTTGAGCTGCGAAGCCCACGGCGAACGCTTCTCCCGCTGCCGCTCCAACAGTCAGTCCATGCCGGACGATCTGCTTCTGTATTCCTGATGTGTCAGTACAGCCTTTGCCAACCTGGTGCCCCCCAGATGCTTTTGACTTCAACTCCCATCAGCCTCAGCCAGCGAGGTCAGTGGTCAGGAATTCTGGGAGTCGTAGTTCAAAACATATAAAAAACAGAAAGCTGCTAAGCAGGCGCAGTTTTGCATTTTATACCATCGTGGCTACAGGAATACGATGGAGTTTGCTTTCGCTGCCCTGTCGCCTGCTGCTCTCCGGCTGGTCTTTTGGGGGTGGACTTTGGCCCCAAGGCCTCGCCCTAGTGTCACCACTGGATTGTGTCTCGCCCAGTTGGCTTTCCTGTGCGCCTCGTCAATCTTTCCTGGCACAATTCTGTTCTGTTCCTGCTCTGTTGCCTTCTCCGTGTTTCAGGGCCAGAGTGTGCTTATTATTGTCTCTATCGTTTGATTCCCCGCTTGCTTTCCAATGGAACCAGCTTACTGCTGCCTTTGCCTAGAGACCCATTTACCTGGTGCGCCCAGACAGGTGGCTTTCCCAATCCTGCCCCGTTTTAAAAAACTGGAATCAAAGCTGAGAAATCCCATGGTTAGCCTGTGACCACAGCATTTTTCTAACATTTTGCAACCAGGAAGTGAAGTTCTTTGGCTCCCTTCCCTCTGAAGTTGGGGGACTGCAGCTGCCCTGGTTCCATTTCTCTTCCCCCTGAATCTGTCCATCTCCATCTTCATCTCCACGGCCCACCATTGCCAACAGCACCTGATCTCCCTTGGTCACACAGACCCCCGTGCCACTGCTCAGCCATTTCCATAATACCATTTCCCCCTCCTTCATTAGGAAAGGTTAATTTCCCCAATCTTTGTCTTTTTCTATCCTCTAGAAGGGCTTATTAGGACGAGTATGTTGGCCCATGAGTTAGAGCAGGGGTGCAGAACCTCTTTCAGCCCAGCGGCCGAATTCCATTGCTGAGAAACTCTCGGGGGCCGCATCCCCATGGGGGGCGGGGCCAAAGGCAAAAGGGGTGGGGGCCAAAATACAAACATTACCGGCATATTTTAGCTTAAGGCTCTTTCTGGCTGTAACTCAGTCTTAGCAAAGGCCGAGCTGCCGTCCAGAATGTGAGGGGAACTGCACAAAAGCCAGGAAGCCACCAGATGGCGGTCAGGGTTAGGGGAGAGGCAGGTCAGGGTTAGGGGAAGGGGCTGTGGCCATTTGGGGGACCCTGGATTTGGCCTCCAGACCTGAGCTTCTGCACCTCTGTGCTGCAGGGTGGATATACAAACCAAACCATTTTTCCTTTTCGGCTACAAACGTGCCTGTGGTTTTTTTAAAAACAACAAAAATTTCAGTTGAGCATTTGAGCTCGTTTCCCCCTATCTGAAGTAGCTATTCCCCATTTTAGTAAGAGCGCCATGCATAAATCAACCACGTGCCCAGCACATCTCTGGTTAAAGGCCCCCTTAGGCCTGCACTGGTATACACATGTATACCTGGAAGTTACGTGCCTGTGTGATCCAGGACATGTGGAAAGAATTCTGATCCTTCAACTGCAAAAGGGGCCCCTTATCGAGTGGAAACTTTTGCTTAGGAGAACGGTTTGCCTCTTACCAGCGCTGTTGAAGCCGCAACCCAAGAAAAAGCCTCGTACCTCTGGTGCTTCTCCCATCAGGGGTTTGTGGTCAGCAGTAAAGGATTCTAAAGCACAGAGAACAACACGAGAAGAATGGGTCCAGAAATGTTGCCCCAGCAATGTAGCATTTAGACATGTACACCAAAGCTGCAATCCTACTGCAGAGTAAGCCCAATTGCACACAATGGAACATATTTCCAAGTAAACATGCATCAGATTTAATGTATGCAAGGGGAAGGACTGCAGGTCAGTGGTGGAGCCCCCGGTTGGCCTGCAGAAGGTCCCAGGTTCAATCCTCGGCATTTCCGAGTAGGGCTAGGAAAGAATTCTGCCGAAACCCTGGGGAGCTGCTGCTGCCAGTCAGTGTTGACAATATTGGGCTAGCTGGACCAGGGGTGTGACTCAGTATAGGGCAGCTTCCTATTATCCATTTTAAAGCAGCCCCTTTATCAGAGCCACGAGGACTAGAATCTTACTTTGTTTTAAGGTGGAATAGCTATAGCTCAGTAGCAGAGCCCCTTCTTTGCATGTAGCAGGACCCAGGTTTGATCC
Source organism: Shinisaurus crocodilurus (assembly GCA_021292165.1). Taxonomy (NCBI): domain Eukaryota; kingdom Metazoa; phylum Chordata; class Lepidosauria; order Squamata; family Shinisauridae; genus Shinisaurus; species Shinisaurus crocodilurus. Next base: position 247,162 of record JAHFWL010001184.1, read on the forward strand.
CCGGCATCGCCAGGGAGGACTGGAAAAGCTCATGCCTGAACACCGGAGAACGGCTGCCAGCCAGCGCCAAGAATACAGGGCTGGGTGGACCCAGGGGGGGCCTGGCCTAAGGCGGCTCTTCCGGTTCCTCTGACTGCACTCTTCCCCGTGCTGGCTGCAATGCCCTGTTTGGTTTCCAGGCCCCCCAATTATCCCTCAGCCGTGTGAATAGCAGGGTGGCCACTCATGAATCTCCAAAGGAGGGGACGAAGCAGAACTGCAATTTGCATAAAATTTGCTCGTGTGCTGTTTCTGTGTCGCACAAGCTAATTCATATGCAGAGATGCGGATTTAGGAATAATTACTGTGATTTAAACAGAAATCTCCCCATACTGTGGATGACTGTGACTAGGGGGCCGCTGTGACCAAGGGGCCACTGTTGGAGCAGTGGCAGGCGACAATTCTCAGGGTTATCTTCAAACCAGACCTGGGCCGGACAGCCCTCCAGCTAGAGGGCGCATTCAAAGAGGGGCCGGTCCTCTACAGCCCTGCAACTAGAGTCCGCCTGTGAAAGAGGACGCCTGCCCACCCCAGGCCAGGCACTCCTCTCTGTGACTCCACAGTTCGCTCCGTGGGCCTCCATCCGCATTTTTCGGAGTTGTGCCGGACGCTGGCGTTGTCTTCCCATTCCTAGAGAGTGGGTCAGGATGGGCAGGAAGCAGCAGCGGCCTCTCACACAGCTGCTGTTCATTTTGACGCACAGGAAGGTGGTGTCATCGTAGAGGAAGGAGGTGTCATTCGGCTTTCCAACCTCAGCCACCAAAATACTGTCACCGCCTCTGTTTTTGCCTTTAGTGCAGGTCCAACTATTCCCAACGCTGTGCAAGGTGAATCAGAATTGCTCAAGGTCTGAAAGTTGAGAATGATCGGCTGAAAACTCCCCTAATTGAGCTGAAAATACTTAAGGGGTTATTATTCATGCCTCCAAAATGATTAGTTCAAAACAGTCGTCTTTCTCGTACGTAAACCCACACGTTCCCAAAATGGCCACCTTGCATTCTTCCTGCAGCGAATGGAGGCTGATCTTTTAAAAAAAGAAGCTGAATCAGTTTCTGCAGGTGAAGTTTATGAATTCCAGGATCATACTGAACTACATGAGGAAAGGAGGAGTATAAATATTTCAAATAACTCGCCCCAGTGGAGTTTGGCTGGACTGATGGGTGGGAGATTCAGGACAGATCAAAGGAAGGACTTCTTCACACAGCGCAGAGTGTGGAACTCACTTCCATGAGATGTCGTGATGGCCACCAATTTGGACAGCTTTAAAAGGGGATTGGACAAATTCATGGAGGAGGAGGAGGAGGAGGAGGAGGAGGAGGAGGAGGAGGAGGAGGAGGAGGCGGCGGCTATCTGTGGCTATTCCTCCTGGTGGCTCTATGCTTCCTCCTGGATCAGAGGCAGTATGCCTATGTGCTTCAGTTGCTGGGGAACATGGTCAGGAGGGTGCTGTTGCACTCATGTCCTGCTTGTGGGCTTCCCATCGGCAGCTGGTCGGCCACTGTGTGAACAGAATGCTGGACTAGATGGACCCTGGGTCTGATCCAGCAGGGCTCTTCTGATGCTCTTATGTTCATAGGAACATAGGAAGCTGCCTTATACTGAGTCAGACCCCCCCTCTGGTCCATCCAGCCCAGTATTGGTGCCACTGACTGGCAGCAACAGCTCTCCAGGATTTCAGGCAGGAGTTTTCAATCCTACCTGGAGATGTTGCTGGGGATCAAACCAGGGAAACGTTGCATGCAAAGCGAGGGCTCTACCACTGAGCTATGGCCCTACCACCTAAAAGTAAAGCAAGATTCTAGTCCCCATGGTTCTGGTGGGAAAAGTGATTCAAATGGGAACATCGGAAACTGCCTTACATGACGTAAGACCCTTGGTTCTTATAGCCCAGTATTGTCGACACTCGACAACTGACCAACATGAATTAGGAACATCGGAAGCTGCCTGATACTGAGTCAGGCCCTGGGTCCGTCTAGCCCAGTACTGTCAACACTGACTGGCAGCAACGGCTCTCCAAGGTTTCAGGCAGGATTCTTTCCAAGCCCTACCTGGAGAGGCCGGGGATCGAACCTGGGACCTCCTGCATGTGCTCCATCGTACTGAGCTCCGCCCCCTCCTTACAGCACCTGGTGTTCCAAGGCGGTCATCCATCCAAGTACTGACCAGGTTTAGCTTCCGAGATCAGATGAGATTGGGCTGTTCAGGGCTGTTCAGATGTTGCCGCTGACCAGCATCGGACCGGGGACCTTCTGGCAGGCAAAGCAGGGGCTCCACCACAGGGCTCATCCTTCCTTGCTGATCCTTTGTAGCAGGGTCACAATGCCCCTGGGTGGTGGTGCGGTCCCCGTAGAGCTCAGCCAGACCCCCTTTCTCTACTCCCCCCCACTCCAAACATTACAGAGAACGGGACGCATGCTCACACATCCATCTCTGCACTCCCTCTCTGCACAGCGCAAGGTCCTTGGGCACAGTGCAGAGAGGGGGAGAGAGAGAGAGAGAGAGAGAGAGAGAGAGAGAGAGAGAGAGAGAGATTTGGGCTGCGCTATGGGGCTACCAGAGGAAAAAAACCCACTTATGTTGTGATATGTATCACATTACCAGCTGTGGCACATTGTTTACACATGGAAGGGACAGAATGGCGGGGTAAACAGGTTTATTATGTCTTTCTAGAATCTCGTGTTTTCGCAGGGGTTACTAGAGTGTGAGAGCAATATGAGCTAGTCACATGGTTTGTATGTTCTGATGACGTGTTAACTTGTTTTCTGTCTGAAGCCATTTTAGAGAGAAGCTGAACTGCTTGCTTTCTTCTTCGTCTTCTTCTTCTTCTTCTTCTTCTTCTTCTTCTTCTTCTTCTTCTTCTTCTTCTTCTTCATGGTACAGCTTGCTGGACTTGTTACTGCTACAATGTAACGTCTTTGCTGAAGTGGAGTGAGCTCAACTTACTCCACTGGATGTAATGCTTGCTATGCATTTATACTCTGCACATGGACTGTAACTAGGAAATGTATACTCTGTAGAACTTTACTTGCTAAGTGAATAAACAGGTAGAATTAGACCTGTGGTGTTTACAGAGTGTTTCCTGACTCCATGGATTAATCTGCAACGGAGAAGCTTTGTTGGTTCACTGGCACACACGCTGCACACTGCCTGCGGGAGGAGGGAGGTGAGATCTGGAAGATCTGTGTGTGGAATGTACAGGCGTCTACTAGCACACAGACAAGGATTATAAATCTCCCAACCCGCACGCACTCTGCTCAGGTCCAGTTTGAACACTTATTCCTTCCTAGTAATGCCCACGTGCACCAGAGTGAAGTGGAGAGGAGAAACAGGGCTTCAGATTGCAAACTCCTTGTGGCAGGGACCAGTTATGCTTAAGCGCTGCACAAACAAGGAGTTCTTGGCAGATGCCTTCTCGTTGCAATCTAGTCTGGCAGCCATTTCCACCATCTGTAAGGGTGGGAGAATGGGCCATTTTCAAGCTTGCCTCAGTTCTCTGAAAATCACTTCAGAGCTCGTTTCGCTCACTCCCACTTTTGTTTTTGATGGGACATATTCACATGATTTGCAAGCAGAAACTAAATTCTCGTCCCTCCCTAGTATTTGCACTGTGCTTCCAAGAAAACAGATCGCTGGCACCACCTTCAGGAACTGCCAGTCAAAGCATCCCTGTTCTTGACCTCTCACGCTGAAATTGGGTGTTTTGACATAGCTCTTGGCCCGGGACAGCAGTCACTTTACCCAGTCAGAATCTGTCCTCTTTAGGGCTATGAAGTGTGACCAGTTTCATCCGTCAATTGTTCGTTTAGTGACAGCACCACGGGTGGGTATTATACTGATCAGGGAACATGCACGATCCAAGAAAATAAAAACTGCAACAGTCAATTCATGTGAGATAAACTGGGACTGTCAGTCAGTCAACTAAAGTATTTTTAGTGAGATGCTGGGAATATTCAGATTACTGTAATCTGAATTTGGGAAGCTGGATGCAGGCGGCTTCTGCTTTCTGTGTATCAGTCATGGAGAATATCTTTCAAGGTGATGATAGTTTTGATCACCTCTCCTATGTTTGAAGTTACGAACTGGGAACACACAATGGCAATAAAACCTCATTTTAAAAAAGGAAGACAATCAAACCATAAGCCAACACACTAAAACAACCAGAAACACAAATCCACTGGCGACAGAACTATGAACAGTCTACAGACGTTTAACAAGGATTTTGAGCTGGCCAGAAAAAGACGTCTGCTGCAAGCTGGAGGCAAAATGCTTCCCACGGCATGGAGGAGGAGAAGTTGCTGCTGAAGGGGCAGGAGCGGGAAGCTCATAAAAACTTGGCAGCCCTGCTCACAGCATCAGCATTCAAAGGTGTTTCGAAAAGGGGAGGTTGTTGGAAGATTAAAAGGGAGGTACGTTGTCGAAGCTTCTCTGTAAGTGCATTCCACAATTTCGGGGCAACAGCAAAAATGGCCGTGCTCTGCAGTGCCACCTAAAAATCTTTCAAGCAAGCTGTACCCCACCCAAGATCTTTAGAAACCTGTCTGTGATGTGCGGGGAGGGACAGAGAGAGAGAGAGAGAGAGAGAGAGAGAGAGAGAGAGATCCACCCACAAGGTGTGTCATGTATCAAGGAGGAAAGGAGGGGAATATGGCATCAGCTAAAATGAGTGAGGCTAGGTCAACAGGCATGTGGAAAGGGTCCCCCCCCTTCTCTTAAAAACAATTCTTTAGAACACTGGCACATGTTTATGGGCCTTCAGGGTCCGTACCTGGGCCACAGACGGTGGATTTTACCCCCGTTCCCTCCAGGACCGGGACACGGTTGATGGCTCCTTCGATGTGCTGTGTGAACACATCCCAGTCCAGATCAAAGAGGCCAAAGGCAAATTTGTCCAGGACCTGCAAGGGCAAAATCAGACACGGCCAAACAAACGCTGTGTACGCAGCACTCCTTTCTCCGAGGCAGGCGGGCTGCCTCTGACACAGACACGGGAATCTTTCCCACTCCCACTCTGTGGAGGAAATCGCCACGTGTGAAGCAGACCTCAGAGGAGAGGCACGGCCATTTTGCACGACAGCAGCCTGGGGGGAGGTGGGCCTTCCGTGCGCCTCAAGCGGCTTAGAATCATACAGCAGGTCAGGGGTGTGGAACCTTTCAGCCCAGGGGCCGGATTCCACTCCAGAGCAGCCCTCGGGGGCGACATTCCAGTGGTGGGTGTGGCCTAAGGGAAAAGGGGTGGGGCTAAGACACCCGCCTATCTGAGCTTAAAGCTCTGCCTGCCAGTAGCCTTCGGAGAGGCACTTCTCAGCCTCTCAGAATGGGGAGAAAACTGCACAAAAGCCGGGAAGCCACCTAATGATCGGAGGTCAAGGAAAAGGGGGCGAGGCCAGAGGAAGGGGGTGTGGGCACGTGGCGAACCCCAGAGGGCCAGATCCGGCCTCTGGGGCTGATGTTCCCCACCCCGTCCCAGAGGAGGAAGAAAAAAATGCACAGCCCCCTCCGGGCAACACAGCGGAAGGTTCTCTTACGCTGCCACGGATCAGCACGGATCTGGCAACAGAGCTGGGCTAGAAACGTGGACGGAAAGCCCAGACCTCTCCAGCCCAGGGGACCGCAGGTCAGTGGCTTAGAGAAAGGGTGGAGACGACAGCCGTCCATCACCAGTGGCCATCCCAGCAGGTGGTACTGAGGGGGATGAGAGGGGAGGGGCGGAAGCAGGGCCATTCCACCAGCCTTGCTGAAGGACGACTTCGCTTTTCCTCTTCCCTCCCCATACCTTTCCCCCTGTGTGTTGTGTCTTTTTAGATCATAAGCCTGCAGGCAGGGACTGTCGTGTCTTACTGACTGAGCATAAGCTGCTTTGGGGGGCTTTTTACCCAAGGAGCGGCATGCGCAGCTTAGTGGACAAGGCCCCAGCCAGCCGCTTGCCAGGGGGGTCTCAGCACAAGCCCCGGAATCCCGAAGATGCCCCTGCAACGTAGGTCAGTGGTGGACAGAAGGTGAGATCTCCAGATGTTTTGGACTTCACCTCCCAGAAGCCCCTGCCAGCACGGGCAAGGGTCAGGAATGCTGGGAGTTGAAGCCCAAATCATCTGGAGATTTCCCCTCCGGCCCATCCCTGATGGAGATCACTTGGAGCGCTCAAAATCCACGGGCTAAACCTTGATTTCAACACGGTCTCGGTTCTCATGCTCTCTGGCAAACCTGCAGAGTCAGAAGTGCCGAAGAAGTGCTCATTTTAATAGACTCCTGGTTCAAAACAACCCCTCCGCCATTGGCACCTTCCAGCAACATGTTTTTTTATTATTTTTACTTAAGAACGTCGCTCACCTCCTCCCAGAAGACTGGATTTGACTCATATCCACCCACAGAAAGGGCATCGCCTTGGAGACGCAGATATACCGATGCATCGTGATCTCGAACATTCGGCATGTTCTAAAAATATCCGGAGAGGAAAACTATCAGAACTGGGGGGGAAACGCCTCCTAGGCCAGTACATCCCCTCAGGGGGTAGACTGTCGTAGGTCATCCTTGCAGGTGAGCACCTCAAACATGTTAAGTGTAAAACATGAACGTAGCAAGACGCATTTCCAAGCGGATGCTCGCACAGAAATACACTCTGCGATAGGCTCCATGTTCGGTGTAAACCTGGGTCCTCTATTACGTAATGTGTGAAAGAGCCCTTGACCCCGGGGTCTCCAGCATGGCGCCCGTGGACACCAGCATGCCCACGGACACCTCTCTTGGCGCTCGCCAGGCTCCCAGGCCCACCGGACTTTTATTCTATTTTAAAATATTTTTAATTAGTCATTTTTTTTAACCAAGAGGCAAGTGACTCTTCTTTAAGCCTCACCAGTTTGCCTTCCAGGAAATGAGTGTTCTGTGGCAGACCACGCCCTCCATGACAGCCACTTTGTGAGAGCACCCACGACACACTCTCAAACTTGCGACTGTGCCCACCATCCCAAAAGGGCCGGGGACTCCCATTTTAGTACAATTCACCTGCTGGGGGGGTTAGATGGATAAAGTGGAAGACACTCTTGTTAACTAAAGATACTTCTAAATATGAGGCTGGGGTCGGAGGGGTTCCTTCTTCTTCTTTTAAGTCCTAGAAGAGCTTTGCATTCTGCCACACTGTTCACACTGGGGAGAAAGGGGCCCAAATCCCTTTTGCCTCTGCGAGAGCCAGTGTTGCTGACCCATCAGTACTTGCTTCATTTCAAAAGAGGGCCCCTGCAAACGATTAGTCGCTGACCAAGGATTTCAGCATACCGAGACACACCTCTGGAGTCTGAGCATCTGGAGGAGGAGCCCCTTCCGGTCAAATGGCTGAAATGAACTCCCCCCCGCCCCCACATCTTGTGACTAGTATCTAGTTAGCCATTCTTCAGGCGGTGGGAGCAGTATGCTGGATTAGACAGGCCTTTGGCCTGATCCACCAGCACGGTTCTTCTTACTTATTTTTTATTTTATTTCTTTATTATTACAGTTATATCCCGCCTTTCTTCCTCGTGCAAGGAACCCAAGGGGGCTTACATAATCCTCATCCTCCTCTCCATTTGATCCTCACAACAACCCTGTGAGGCAGGTTAGGTCGAGAGTCAGTGACTGGTCCAAAGTCACCCAGTGAGCTTCATGACCATGGGGGGACTCAAACCCAGGTCTCCCCAGTTCAACCATTTAACCAGTATGCCACACTGGTACACCAGCCCAGTATGCCATATTTTTATTATTTGCTGCAGACATTCAGATAGCTGAAATGGTCTCCAACAAGCATCCCTGTCATTGGTTTTAGTATATCTACCCCAAACCTAAGGGTCCCCCATTGCTTTTAACCCTGAAAGTTACCAAGGCTCTCGATTCATTAGGATCTTTCTGGGTGGTTTTTTATTTATTTTTTATGCCGCATTTCTGAACAGAAAGCTCCCTCAAGGCACAGGCAGCCAGCTAATTTGGCTTCCTAGTGACTTCCTGGGGTCCCAGGACAAGCAGAGGGGTACAGAATGCCTGAGGGTCCCAAGGACATAACCAAACCCGCCGTTTCTCTGCCCTAAAAAGGGAGGACCTGGGACTAGTTGAGGTGCACAACTGCACAGGGTGAATCCATTTTGAAAAGACAAGACGAGACAAGAGACAAGAAGGAAGCCCCACCTGTTCTTTAGGGTCTGTGAAGTCTTGAACAGCAATTTCTTGCCCACACAAAGCACTGTAAGTCTGTTCTGGGTGGTATTTACAGGGCCTTGTAAGGACATCTAGTGTCAGTTGGAGGAACAAACTTTCCTGAGTCTGACATTTAATGCTTTCAGAGCAGTCTGTCCCTACAAAATCTCTTTCGAAAGGTCTTTTGCAAGAACAGTACACTGTCTGTAACATCTTTTTAAAGGATTTCAAATGCCACGAGATGCTTCAAGATTATTTCTTGAAAACTAGGTGTTTGGGTTTTGCTGTTGTTTTGTTTTGCTCAATGGAGTTGCATCCCACTTCCTCACAGCTAGCATACTGTAGGTTTTGCTTCTTGAGAAAAAGAAAGAAAGAAAGAAAAGACTGAACAGGATGAGCTCACAGGAAGGACCTCTCCAATTCCTTCCCTCTGATAGTACAGGCATATCCAGTTCCCGCCACCGCATTGCCACAAATGAGCAAAAGGCCTCAGAAAATGTTGCATCTCTCTTGGCATTTCACAAGCTTCTAATAGCTGAGATTCATTTTGCTTCTGAATTAAAACTATAGGCATGCCACACTCTGACACTTGCAGGGTCTGAGAGAGTATGATTTACCCACTCAATGCAGCTGCATGAACAAAAGGAAAACCTGAGAACAAAGCCGAGCTTCAGGTATGAGATTCACCTGGAGACGCTGGGTGTTGCCTGGGGGACCTCCTGCCTGCAAAGCCAGGGCTCTGCCTCTGCGTTACGGCCCCACGTGTGAAAAGGGAACATAGGAACACAGGAAGCTGCCTTATACTGCCTTGGTCCATCTAGCCCAGCATTGCCGATACTGCAGTGGCTTTCTAGGGACTCTCCTTCTGAGCTATAGACATTCCGCCTAAAAACCAAGAAAGATTCTAGTCCTCATGGTTCTGATAAAGTGGCTGCTTTAAAGCAGATCATAGGAAGCTGCCTTATACCGAGTCAGACCCTGGGTCCAGCTAGCCCAGTACTGTCGACACTGACGGGCAGCAGCGGCTCTCCAGGGTTGCAGGCGGGAGCTTTTCCAGCCCTACCTGGAGATGCTGCTGCCGGGGATCGAACCAGCGACCTCCTGCCTGCAAAGCGGGGGCTCCCCCACTGAGCTACGGGCCGGCCCCTCCCCAATTATGCTTCATAGTTTCTCCATCTGGTGGGATTTAATGACCAAGTTTACATCCAAAGCAGACAGAGAGACGTACCCCCATCCTAGCGGAGGCGGACTGGAGGAAGGCAAAGCTAGGTCAGCGGAATCTTACAAAGGCACTGTGAGCCGCCCCCTTGGCAGCTGCTCCCTTGGGCTCCTTTGCAGCCTTTGTTCAGAAGTCCTTTATTTCTCATGGCACTCTTAACGGTTCTTCCAGCGGCACACAGTTTGGGAATCACCAGACTCCACAGACATGCCAGCGTTACTACTGAATGCCTTCCAAAAGCGAAAATCTTGACTTACAAAATTGGCATACATGGGAATGTTGAATAGTGAATGCGACAGACCTGAATTTCTGCATTGCTAGAAACAGCTTCTGAAAAGACTTCCCCGTTAATGTTATTAATATCTGTATCCTGCTTGTCTGTGTCTGATTATAAGATCCGAGATATTGTGTTTGGCGAAGATGCCAAAAGAGATCTTGAATATACAAAAAACTGCAAATCTGCCACTTGGTACGCCAAGATTAAAACAGATCACAAAAGGCCAAGCTATCTGCAAGAGCTAACCTTCTTCCCTGTTAGGCATGCTTTTACCCAGCTCAGATTTGAAACAATGCCCACTGAGTATTTGGCTGGAAGATTTTCTAACAGACCTGCACAAGAGCGTTTTTGCATATGTGAAACAGGGCACATTGAAGATCTGGTACATTATATTCTATATTGTCCACTATATAATTCACCCAGGGCCAGATTTATTCTTCCTTTTCAGACTACTTTAGAAGGTCAATCAGACGATTTTAAAATTAGATGGTTGTTGGCTGATGTGGACAAATTTATTTGCTACAGGATAGCTTTATTTGCATCAGCTGCAAGGAAAATAAAAGCAGCCTTTATAAACCAAACTACTGCCAAACCATAAGGGGGCCATACAGAAAGAATGTTTCTAAACCTTGATTATTTTATAGCATTTTGTTTCATTATATTTAATGTTCAACCTGTTTTTATTTTATTTTATACTTCATGTATATATGTACCGTATTTTTCGCTCCATAAGACGCACTTTACCCCCCAAAAAAATTAGGTGGAAATGTCTGTGCGTCCTATGGAGTGAATATAGTGTAAAAAAAAAAATTTTTTTTGTTGTTGTTTTTTTTTTGTTTTTTTTACTTTCCTCTGCTGGTCCGGAAGAGCGGAGGACTCCTGGGTTGTTGTTTTTTAATTTTTTGTACCATACAGTAAGTGCGTCTTATGGTCCGGTGCGTCTTATGGAGCGAAAAATACGGTATGTATTGTGATGGCCATTGGCTATAAACAATAAAATTCTGAGTGAGTGTATCCTGCTTTTCAACCCATATATACCCAGAGCAGTCAACAAGAAAGGAAAATACAATGCTACCTTGGAGACGAAAGGCACAATCATATGCATGTTTAGACAGAAAAAAGTCCTACAGCTCCCAGCATGCCCCAGCCAGCGTTGCTGGCTGGGGTATGCTGAAAGTTATAGGACTTTTTTCTGCTTAAACATGCATCGGATTACACCCTAAACATACAATATCAGAAGCCAGAGAATTAAAACCCAAACTGTGCACTGACTTGGATTCCCTCGATCCTCTCGGTCACCACATAGGCATGATGCATCGCCACCAGGGGCACGTTGACACCCGCCATCTTCCCCAGGGCCTGGGCCCACACACCTGTTGGAGAAGGAAGACCAGCCACTGAATGACCACGGCCAACGGAGGCACCGTCCTTCCGGGGGGGCACTGATGTAGGGAGCTTGCTTCAATTCCTGGTTTCTTTTTTTTTTAAAGAAGAAGGATCAGAAACCAAAGCAAGTTGGAAGTAGCATTGCTATCAACATGACGGCCAAGACAAAACTTGGAGGAAAAGTTCAGGGCCTAGCTTTCTGCCCTTGCACACTTTGAGGAGCATCTGCAGTATAAAGGAGTCAAATTATAAGCATCTTGATACTCAGCGACTGAATGGAGGGGTGGGAATGCAGCATCAAAATGCAGGCACCTTTTTCTTAGCAGGGACGCTGCCGTCCTCTGCCACCCCCTTTAGATTTCCCTGTTCCCCCTGAGCTGAGCTGCATTCCTCACAGCAGCTGCTGGGGAAATGGATCGTATATATAAAGCCCTGCTCCTGGTGGAGATGAAAAGTGCTAGAATTGGTTTGCAGATACGCATCGACCCAGTGGCACTTTTGGACTCCCCTTGGGGGGTGCGGCTGCGGGAGCTGTCACGAGGAGCCCCTCCTGCACTTTATGATTTACCATTACAAAAAGGTCTGCCAAGAATAAGTCCTACTGTGCTTGCCTTAACTCTGTTATTGATCAGCTTACTAGCTTAGTGGGTTATGGGACTGCTCTGGACACAATTTATCTTGATTCCAGCAAAGCATGTGACAACGTCCCCCATAGTATTTTAGTTAGCAAACTGGTTAAATCCAGGCTACGTGATTGTACCAGCAGGTGGATTTGCGCAAACTAGGAAATTTGTGCAAATCAAACTGGGACATGAGCATGTACAGGCCTGTGGCTCACGCTGGCTCAGCTTGCCTGAGTGTGGAAAGCTAAGCAGGGTCAGGCCTGGTTGTTACTTGGATGGGAGACCCCTCCTCCAGTTTCCTGCATTGAGCAGGGGGTTGGACTTGATGGCCTTGCGGGCCCCTTCCGGATCTATGATCTATGAATCTATGAATTTGCTAATATTTGTGGAAGACACATGCTCGCGTTCCCGTTCAGAGCTTTGAACGGGGCAAGCGTGCATGCTTTGCAAGCAAAACCGAAATTCTCACGCATCCCTTAGCCTTTCCGATCCACCTGCGCAGTTCACCACACAGGGCGTCTGGATGGCTCCGCTGTCCGTCAACACGGCTGCTACCCTCTGGACTCCCAGGTCATCTGTTCTAACCTCAATGCCCGTCACGGGGCAGTTCTCAATAACCTGGAAAAAGGAAATGGAAAAAATGAACCACATGTCCATCAGGAGACTCCCTGCTCATCCTATGTGGCCAGGTGCCCTCTTCTGCTGGAAGGGCTGTCCTGTACAATTCCAGTTTAAAGATCAGCACTGGTGTCCATCACCAGTTCGCAGCGCCTGGGCAGCGAACTGAATGGGCAGGGCACGCAGCTCATCCGGTCACGGTCTTCTACCTGCTGGTGAGATTTACTGGGTGTCCATTTAAATTCTAATAATTATTTCAAAATTTGCATATATACATATAAATTATGCACACAAATGTTGGCAAACTTGTGTTCTCTTTTGTCCTCTTTTTTTGTTGATGTATTTCCTCTTCATTGGAAATTTGTGCGTGGCCACTCTGGGGCACACAGGAACCTTGGAAGCTGCCTTCTCCTGAGTCAGGCTGCCCTGCCCCCCCCCCCCCGGGTCCATCTGGCCCAGTATTGTCCACACGGACCAGCAGCAGCGGCTCTCCCTCCAGGGATGCCAGCAGGAGTTTTCCCAGCCCTCCCTGGAGATGCTGCTGAGAATTGAACCTGGGACTTCCTGCATGCAGAGTGGGGGCTCCCCCACCGAGCGACGCCCCCCCCCCCCCCCCCCGCCCTCCCCTAGAATTTCCCACCGTGGCTGTGGGTGAGATCCCAGTGCAAACCAGTACCAGCACCCCCTTGTCAATTACTGTTGATTGCTTTACGCATTGTTGATTGTTTTCCATTGTTTGGGCTACATGTGTGTCTCTCTGTGTGCTGCTTGGTTATATGTTTGTCTGTAAGTGGTTTTCATAATGTATTTCTAATGGTTTTAGTCTTTGTAAACCACCCAGAGAGCTCTGGCTATTGGGCAGCATAGAAAGGTAATGAATGAAAAGAATGAGATGGAATTACCAGTGCTCCTCTGCTGCCGGCCGCCCGGGCAAGGGTGGCGCAGGTCCCAGCCGGATCCATCGTGCCATCCTTGGGGACATAGAGGGTGCCGTAGAGGTCGTCCACGTTCATCAAGGGATACAGCTCTTTCGTTTCCCCAGGAGACAGGACGTATGACTCGATGCCGTAAACTTTACCCAGCTGCAGAAGACATCGGAAGAAGGCGCATGTCACTGGGAGGTAGGCCGGGGGCTCTCAAACGGCTGCAGAGAATTCTGGGGAGCTTAATTTTTTTTACAAGAATTTATCTGCCACCCGTCATTATAATTATTTCCAGAGCAGTTTACAAATTAAAATAATAAAATATAAACAAAGAAACAAACCCCAGCACAAAGCAATGCAATGAAAATTAAAAGAGCTTTGTCAGTAACCAAAACTGGCCGGGTGACCGGCCAGATGGGCGATTAATAAATATAAGAAAGAAAGAAATAAAAAACTGGCTAAGCTGAACGTCCCCAAAATGAGAATTCCAGCTCAAAATGGGGGGGGGGGGTGTTTGAAAGTGGCTGCCATTTTGGAGAGAAGGCAAAGTTTGCCCCAATTTCGGACAGTTACTGGTTGTGATTAATGGAAGATGATGATGATGATGATGATGACGACGACGATGACGATAATGATTTATTCAACCGGGTTGTTGGCGTAGAGGCCAAGGAAGGAGGGGCTTGCTCTCCGTGTGCCAGAACTTAACCAGGCTGGGAATTCGCGACTTACAGACATGAGTCTTCTGTATTCGTCCAATCGCTGCTTGTTGGACGCAATGAAGAGGCCACCATTTTGAATCCATCCCGTGTGGAGACCCGTCTCTTGCTCCAGGTCCCGGCTCACCACGTTCCGGGTGTGAGCCAACAGTTCAACCTCCACGTCACTGGGGCGCAGCTGCCACAGGAGCCCTGAGGGAAAGGGGAGCTTTGGGTGTCCAGGAGAAACACGGTTTGGCACGACTGCACCTCCTTTCGGTGACCTCTCATGAGCACGTCACCAGGGCTCCCAAGCCCCCGACCCCACCGAAAGAGGCGGTCCGCTTTTCTGATTGCTAGGCTGAAATTTCCCAAGCATTTTCTTTTGGGGGGCTGCCCCTGAGCGGTTGGAGAATTCCGCTGCCCAGAGAATATTTGGTAAAATGTCACACACACACACCATTCACCACCCACAAATAGGGCGGCGTATCTGGGGAGGCAATTTTTGCTCAGCCCCAGCCTGAGGGTGCCAGGTGTCCTCTTTTACAGAGGACAGCCCTCTATTTGAAGGGATGTCCGGCCCAAGTCTGGTTTAAAGATAAAGAACCATCAGAACTTTTTTTGCCCAGCACCAGTTCACAGCACCTGGGAAGCAAACCGAACGGGCAGGCACACAGCCCACCCGGCCACCGTCTTCCAGCCTACGTGAGACGGGCTGCATTTCTATTTAAATTACAATAATTATTTCAACATTTGCATTTTTGCATATCAATTAGCACATGCAATTTTGTACACAAATCAGCGTCGTCTTTCGCCCTCTTTTGGGGTGATGCATTTCCATGTTCATGTAGCCTATTAGCACTATAAAACATTCTGGCTTTGCCCTTCTCCAGCCTTCGGTGCCCTCCAGATATTTTCGACAACAACTCCCAGCATTCCTGACCGTTGGCCATGCTGGTGGGAGCCGGAATCCAGAATGTCTGGAGGTTGGGGAAGCCGCTCTGCTCTGCTCTGCTCTGCTCTGGCAATGCCTCCGCCTCGCTCCCTCCTGCCGCCTTCCTGTCCTCCCAGCATGCAGTCCTGGGCACGTGCCAGCGTATTCGGCGTGCTTGTTCTCCCTGCCAAAGTGCAGCGGTATCGGCAGTTGGCGGGGGGATACACACTGCACACGTGACGTGATGCCGGCGGCTGTAGCTGCTGCTGCATCTGAGACACCTTTTCCCCCGTGACAAAGGCACAGAGAGCTCACACGCACCGGGTTCACACAGCATGAGAAGCCATGGTGGCTTATAAGCCATGTGTGCTTCAGCGTGGTTTGCTGCGTTGTGTTGTGTGAACCCAGCAGCGCGGTTGGTTCACCACACACAAGCCACTCTGGCGTCTGGCCAGTTCAGAGAACACGACAAGCCACTCTGAAACAAACACAATCGTGTTGCGTGAACCCATCCGCAGAGACCTCATTCGCACAAGCACAGGGTGGTTCATAAGCCGCGATTCAGCACCCAGTGCACGCTGGCGAGGGATTGGCATGATTGCCCTCCGCAATGTGGTCCGTCACGCCGTGCAGACCCAGCCAGGGTGGCTTGTTACAAAGCCGCTCAGAAGCCATGGGCTGCGGTACGGTCCTGCGGGGGCTTGTTCATCACACCGACAAGGCCCCCCCCCGGCCAGGTCTGGACCACACAAGAAGCCACACTGCCCAAGGTAACTATTTCCCGAGCCGCCACCGTGTGCTCCGGGCCAGTTCCTCACGATCCCACTCCCTCAGCTGGCCCACGTGAACGGGGCGGGAGGAGGAAGAGAGACACTTCGTACCGTCCCCACTCCACCGTGTTTCATTTGGAACGTTTATTGATTTGGGGTTTGCACATTGTACGCAAACTGCTTGGTCTCTCTCTCTCTCTCATGCTCCTTTGCAAGGCTGGAGCCGTTTTCTCAAGGAGGCCACGTTTTCTCCACGACCAAATGCCTTTGCAAGTCAGGACGGAGGACGGCACGACTGGGTGGGAGCGCTGCACGAGAGCCTGGCGGGCGGGGAGTGGCGCTGGCAAGAGGGGGAGGGCAGACGGGCCCAGACACGGAACCTCACGGAGACAGGCGGGAGACGCCGCTCACTGGCCGCCGCTGCCCCCGACTCACACACGCACTCGCTCCCCCTCTGCTGCTGGCGTGCCATCTGCCGCCCCACCCAATCCGCCACCTGAGCCGCAGAGGAGGGCTGGCCGTGATTCTCGTTCTGCTTGGCTTTCAATACACGACCGAAGCATCTAACTCTATTCTTTCTAAGGCCTTAGTTTTTTGTTTGTGTCACACCACTGTGCGGGCTCTTATTAAGTCTGAAGAGTGGTATTAAAATGTTCCTTTGAATAAATAAAATGAATCCTGCCCACGCCTGAATCCTGGATGGCACTCTGGCTGCTCTCTGGGGCAGACACCTTTTCCAGAATGGGACCGGGGCAGCAGCATCACGATGGTTTCTGGCCAGTTCTGAAACACGCCCCAGTCACATCAGGCAGGAGTGCGCATGTTTTCACCACCTTCTGGTTGTGCTGGACACAATCAGGGCATGCAAGGAGGACAGAGACACAGCGGAGACCCCTGGAAGCCACCTTCGCCCGAGTCAGACCCCCTCCCCCGGGTCCCTCAAGCCCAGGACTGTTGACGCGGACTTGCAGCGGCGGCAGCTCCCCGGGGGGCTCGGGCTGGGCAGGAGTTCCCCAGCCCTCCCTGGAGATGCCGCCTGGGATCGAACCGGGGACCTTCTGCCTGCAACGCGGGGGCTCCCCCACTGCGCCGTGGCCCCTCCTCTGACGTTCCCGATCCACCTCACACAAGGTCATCCCTGGCACTGCCAGAAGGCGCTCCCTCCCTTGGCTTCGCAAGCAACATAATTGCATCCCTTTACCTGCGGTATGCCAGGTGGTCCCAGATGTCAAGCAGTCCCTCTCGAGCAAGATGACGTTGGTCACTCCCATCTTGGCAAGGTGATAGGTGGTCTGGCACCCGATGCTGCCTCCGCCAATCACCACCACGTCCGCGGACGCCGGGAGGGGCTTGCTGGGCCCTCGCCCTTGTGGGCTCCCTTCCTTCAGCGTCTTCTGGTAAGGGACGTTCTTCTCTACCGTGTGTCCAGTCCCGCTGCTGAACCAACGGACGCCTCGCCCAGAGGACGGGGGCTGGAAGGAGGAGGCCAGTTGGAACACGCGCCTCAAATGGGCCATGGCGATCTGGAGGGACAAGAGACGAGTCAACGTCACTCGCCAACGTAGGCTTCCCAGTTCTTTATTTATTTTACAGCACTTTTACCCTGTTCTTCAGCCAAAAAACAGCTCCCTGAGTGGCTTACAAAGATTAATAATGAGACAGTCCCTGCTTTCAGACTTACAATCTAACAGATGCAACACAAAAGGAAAAGGGTTTGGGAGGGAGGAGGAAAAAAAGTAAAACTCAGGCACCGGTTCTTAGTTTTAAAATTGTTGTAGGTGTTGTTTCTTGCAGGGAGCGGTGACACAAGCTCCCTGCAGCTGCTCCTTCTCTTGCTGATGTATGGGGAGCAGGTTGGTCTCCCCCTTTGCCATGATGTTCTCCCTGGCAGGAAGGCGGTGGCCTCCCGGTGGCCCCTGGTTCTCTGGCCGATGGAGGTACTTCCCAAGATAGGGTACTTGAGGACCTGCCTTCTCCCTTATCATCCTGCCCAATCACTGCGGTCCTCTGAAGAGGCACTCCTGGTGGTCCCACATGGGTCAGAGAGCCACTTGGAAACCACCAGGAGCAGGGCCTTTCGTGTGGTGGCTCCCACCCACTATGGAATGCCTTTCCAGCTGAGATCAGGCTGCACCTATGCTACTTTGTTTTCGGTGTTTGCTGACTCTCAGCCTAACCTACCTCACAGGGTAGTTGTGAGGGTAAAATGGAGAGAAGGAAGGACCATGTAAGCCACCTTGGACTCTTTGCAAGAGGGGAAAAGGCAGGATATAAATGAAATAAATACATTCAGTAAACAGAGCATCGGAATGCTGTTGAACCTCGTGGGCCTCTGACCAGGGTCCTCAGGAGTTCAAACTGTAACCGATTAGCCAGCCTGGAAATCCCAATTAAAACTGGACTTTGTAAGTTTTCTTTGCTGGTGCAGAACCTCCTCGACTGGCCGGGCCCCCTAACAGTTCACCCTTGCATTCCACTGGTGGCCACAATCCGCACATTTGGACATCCCTGCCTCAACTGGCCTGAGCCGTCCTCTTCCTCAGGCCCTGCTCACGTCTCCCCTGGCCTGCTCTTCACCCTCCTTGGTCTTTGACCCCAAAGGACCAGCCCGCAAGCAGCGCACCTGCCTGAGAATGCTGAATTCCCTCACCATCCCCTGCTGAATTTCGGTCCTTTTTGCAAAAGCATTTCTTTTGCTGGAGATGTTTTGCTGCCATTGGCGGTGATCCGGGGGGGGGGGGGGAGGTCACGTGATACTGCCTGGAGCTGAGCATGTTCCAAAGGGACCGTGGAACAGCTGCCGGTTGGCAGCTCTGCATCACTCTTCTTCCGGTGCCCTGATCAGAAGGTCTCTCTCAGCCAACTCTGCCGGTCGCATTTTCCTGCACTGACCTTCTGGATTGCAGAGGATTTTGAAGTGCTGTGTAGTGCTTGGCTTCTGTCATGTTCTTGCATGACCAAGAGAAACGGGGGGGGGGGGGGGCTACGCAAAGCAGGCCTGGTTTCATTCTCGGAGGATCTGCCAAATTCTGTGGGTCAAAGCGAATAGGGCGCGATCTGGAGCCTGCGGGCGGGAACACTGAGGGGCCCTGCTTCTCATTTCGGGGACTGGGATCGCCAGGGACCTTCCGCCTGCGAAGCAAGGGCTGTGCCACTGAAAGTGGGAGAGCGTGCCAGTTTCAAAGCTGAACATATATTCCAGCCCAAGCAGACTGCACGTTTGTATTACAGAGGTGGAAAATGAGAAAAGGTGGATTTAAGGCCATGTGCGGACATACCCAATTTATGAACTTTGCACATCAAGATAAAATAAAAAACAACACAAGTCTCTCTCATTTCAGGAGCAAACATTCTCCTCAGTCCCAAGCCAGAAAATGTGACTCCCCCTTAGAGCAGCTCCGGCATCCAGGCTGGCAATGCGTCCGTGGCGTGTGCACCCGCGTTTCCCACATACGGAAACTGTGGATGACACAAACATGGGTGCGTTCTTCTGGAGACCTTGGCTCCACTGGGGCACCCACACGTGGGTATATAAAGACATTCATGCATGAATGTCTTTATATACCCAGAGAGCCAGCGTGGCGTGGTGGTGAGAGTGTTGGACTGGGACTCGGGAGATCCGGGTTCTAGTCCCCGCTCGGCCATGAAACTCACTGGGTGACTTTGGGCCAGTCACTGACTCTCAGCCTGACCTACCTCACAGGGTTGTTGTGAGGATAAAATGGAGAGGAGGAGGAGGAGGATTATGTAAGCCGCCTTGGGTTCCTTGCAGGAAAAAAGGCGGGGTATAAATATAATAAATAAATAAATAAATGAGAGTTGGTTGCTCACATTTTACAGAGCGGATGTATGCAACCACTGCTACAGTGGTACGCTCACTCTGAAGTGTGGGCACTCATCATGGCGGCCCCCAGATTTTTTGGAGTCCAAACACGCAGGCGAAGCAGCCCTGTTGATTCATCTCAACAAGCCTGTTCTAGGCATGTTCATCTCCAACGGGAGCAGGTCTTCCAAGCGGATGGGTCTCAATTGCCCCTCCAAGGCCATGCCACCCCCAAATACTTCACATTACAACAGCAACAAACCAATATATTGTTGCTGGGGAAATCCATGCGTCCCCCAGCTGCTGTGGGGACAGCAGCTCAGCTTAGAAGGCAAAGGAAGTTTGAGCAGGTTGGCATCAGCGTCCCTGCTTAGAAAAAATTCCCAGCGGGGCAGCCCTGAGGGCTCTGGCGCCACTGCACGAGACACCGGTGTAACACACACGCAGCACGATGCGTAGTGTGAGAGTCGAGCCTTCTTCTGAACGCGCCCACCGAAACATCCTGCTCTGTCTTGTTTACCTCTTAAGTCAGGCTGCAGTTTGTCCGTCTCTTCTCTGTGAATGCTGCCTAAACGCCTCCTGCCCCTCCTCCGGGCCCCTTCCTGCGCCAGAAAAACATTAACCAGGGGTTGAAAGAGGGCGCCCGACTCTAAGTGCAGGCAGCGGCGGGCGCTGCTCTTGGCCGGCTGCAGCGAATCGTAGCGTCTGTGCCGTTCTAGGGAAATAAAGTTACACGTCAGCAGCTGGCAGGGATGGACTACTCAGCCCCAGAAGAGCGGCTGCCTCCTCGGCCAGCGCTCGCTAGGCGCTGCCTCGTGCGCTCCAAGCCACGCTGAGTGCGCCTCCTCTGCTCTGGGTGGAACGCCACAGATGTTTAGCACAGGTAAGAACCGCCCAGAACTGCCAGCCTTCTCCAACCTTGCGCCCTCCATACGTGTTGGACTACAAGTCCCAGCATCCCCCAGCCAGTGGCTGGCTGGGGGATGCTGGGGCCTGTAGTCCAACACATATGGAGGGCGCAAGGTTGGAAGAGGCCGCCCTGTGCACAAGCAGAATCCGTTAAGCACGTGGCGACTGTAAGCACCAAATCAGTCGGTTTGGAGAGAAGTCAGACAAAGTCTCGTGGGAGGGGGCTGTTGAATGGAACCCCCATGAAATACGCCCGGAGCACATTTGGGGGAACAAGGAGAGATGGGCCCGTTTGGGAGCAGAAAAGACACCTTCTTGGATCAGCAGCAAAAGTTGCCCGGAGTGCATCCCATTGCGCCAGGGACGACTCGGCATTGAAGTCGAAGCCTGCCAAGTCCATGCTTCTGGTCTGTGAGAACGAGGCACGGTGCAAGGATGCCCGCACAGAACACTGGCCAGGTCTTCCAGAAGTGATTCCGACTGCTGCCGGAAGCCACGCCTGCCGTGCTTCGGGATGCTCACATTCGCCGCAACTCGTGGGCTCGCCGGCTACCCTGCCGCCTCCTGGACTCTTTCCGCGGCACGGGCCCTCGCTCACACGCATGCCACGCTGGCCAGCGCTGCTCAGCTCAGGGCTCCCAGCCAAGCCCGCCCGGAACAATGAAGGGTGGGCGGTCGCCGCGGGAGGAGCTCTCATTGGACCAGGGGCCGGAGGTGCGGCCGGACACGGAGCCGCCGGGGGGGGGAGGAGGGTCCCGGGCCCCCCACTCCGCGTTAAAGGGACAATGCCGCTGCAGACCCCCGCGGGTGGAAAACGGGGGCTCGCATCCTGCGAACCCCGTCGCCGAGAACTCTGCTCTGCGCGCCCACCGGCTCCGCCATGGCCTGGTCCCACGCCAGCCTCTGAAGCGGGGGGGGGGCTGTCAGGCAACGGTGGAGAACGGTTTCCTTTTAATAGTGGGTGGGCTCCTCCCCCCCCTTTATGTTGCCAAGGTGTTTCCTCCAAGGAGCGCGGGAAACATCAGAGACCGCTCCTGGTGCCCTCCAGCTATTTTCGAGGGCGACTCCCACGATCCCGTTCCATTGGCCAGGCTGCCTGGGGCTGGTGATGCCAGTTGTAGTCCGAAACATCTGGGGGGCTCCAGGTTTAATTTGTTCATTGCCGCGCCGGTGCGCCACCGCACGGCGGAAGCTCTCTGGGAGGTTCACGAAAGCTAAAAAGATAAAATACAACAAGATGATACAACGTAATGTAAAACTTTAAAAGGTTTTAAACTACAATATAAGACCAAAGTAGCAGAAGTCGACAGCAGTGGAAAGACACCCCACCCCCCACCCCCCAAATACAGTGACACTGTTTGAAAATAACAAAAACAGGCTCAAATGCCCCGGAGAATAAAACAGTCTCCAGCCGGCGCCGAAAAGTTTGTAATGTGGGCGCCAGGTGAGCCGCTCTCGTGCTGCCCCCCCCCCGACACAGCTCTCCCCCGCCTTCTGAATTTTGTCCCCACGACAGTCGTGTAAGGTAGGCCAGGCTGGATAGTCGGCAGCTGGGCCAAAGTAAGGCTCTGTCTTTCAGGGGGCCTATGTGCCCAGGTCTTTCAGGGCCCCGTCAAGATGGATCTGGGTGCATTTATTATGGGATAGCTCCATCTCAAACACATTCAGCAACATTTGCTATCTGGGTAAGAAGTTATGGGGAAGGGGGATGAAAGGTATGCAGCGGGTGGGCGTTTTGCGCCATGTGCCTGCATCAACAGGCCTGTGGCTCACGCTGGCTCAGCTTGTCCGAGTGTGGAAAGCTAAGCAGGGTCAAGCCTGGTTATTACTTGGATGGGAGACCCCTCCTCTAGTTTCCTGCATTGAGCAGGGGGTGGACTCGATAGCCTTGTAGCTCCTTCTAACTCGTATGATCTATGAAATCTATGAAATCACACGCACACATTTCATGTTTTAAAAGTTTTTGTTCTTACACTAACCATGTTTTTAAACAGTGCCCTCCTGGCCATCTTCCCGAAAGGGGCCTAACAGAGAGCCAGTGTGGCATAGTGGCTAGAGTGCTGGGCTGGGACTCGGGAGATCCGGGTTCTACTCCCCGCTCAGCCAGGAAGCTCCCTGGGTGACTTTGGGCCAGTCACTGACTCTTGGCTTCACCTACCTCGCAGGGTTGTTGGGAGGATGAAATGGAGAGGACAACTGTGTAAGCTGCCATGGGTTCCTTGCAGGGGGGGGGGAGGCGGGATATAAATACAATAATAATCAATGAAATAATAGGTCAGGGGGGTTGAAACTCTTTCAGCCCGAGGGCTGGATTCCGTTTTGGAGATGCTCTCGGGGCCGCATTCCAGTGGTGGGCACCGCTGAAGGGGTGGGTCAAAATCCCAAAACACCAACGTATTTCGGCTTAAAGCTCTGCCTGCCAGTCACTCTGCCTTTCAGAATGGGTGAAAACTGTACAAAAGCCAGGAAACTGCCAAACCATTCGCAGGGAAAAGGGAAGGTGGCGTGGCCTTCCAGGGGCCCTTTGAGGGCCGGATTGGGCCCGTGGACCTGAGGTTCAACACCCCGATGCAGAATAAGGTTCCTGCCCTGAGGAGTTTACACTCTGCAGTCTGACAGTGGGGAGATAAGAGAATGGAGGGACCCAGGGCAGGCAGAGCGAGGAGTGAGCCAATACAATACAAGTAGTCTGTGAGACTTGTCGAACCAGCGCAGGGCCTCCAGCAGCCGCTCCAATACGCATTATGGTACACAGAACAACTTCAGCGGTGCCTCCACATCTCTGGACAAAGAGAGATGCACATCTATGCATAAGCACGCTTGTGTTAAGCTTGTTGAAGGCTGTTTCAGGTTCCTGGAAGAAGCACACGAAGGCCTGTGAAGAAACTCCTCCGGGAAAAGAAGAATATGCTTTCCCCTTCCGCTTGGGGTCAGCGTCTTCTCCTCTGCTCTCTCTTTCTTCTTTCTCCAAAAGAGATCCATCAATACTCTGCCCTGACGGAGAAAGGGCAAAGCCTCTTTGCTTGGCGGAGTCTAAGAGGAGAAGGATGAGAGTGGGTCCGCCGTCTTCCGAGTTAGTGTTAGACATTCTCCGTGGACGCACTATATTTAACTATGTTTTAACCATGGCTTGCTTGTTTTTTTACTTGCATTGTTTTATCATTGCCCTTGGTTGTTTCTTCCAACTGAAGAAGCAGGACAGAAATACGCAGAGATAGACAAGATAAACCCATGGGGTTCAAAGTGTTATATTGTACAGACAAAACACACACACACACACACCGGCCATCCCTGTTCTGCCAAAAAAGGAACAGATGTTTATTTTCCGTAAAAATGTTTTTTTTTGGGGGGGGGGGAAGGGATCTGTCAACAAAATCACATAGTATTTGTTTGCTAGAGAATCTCCTTTGCTCCTGTCCTGTAACGTAAGATATATTTTTTAAAAAAACATGCACGGGGAGGTCTAATTAGAAGCTAATGTTTCTGTTTACATTAAAAGCAGTTGCAAATAGATTCTGATTTTTTTCCCCCAGCTATAAACTAGACCTCAAATGATTCTCCTCACCCTATATATATTCCACCACCTTCCCTCTGGCCCCGATTTAGGGTAGTGCAAAAGAAACTGAATGAGAACAAAACAAATAAATCAAGGGATTTACATATTGTTGTTTCCCACCATTGTTAACAGTTCTTTAAAAAAATGTTTCTTGTAAAATCAGTTAAAATATATGTACAATATTCTCACTGTCATAATAAAAAAACACCTTCCTTTCTTATTCACAAATATATATGGTGGCAACAATTCGGTCAATAATTAATTACAAACAAACAATTCCTTAAGGGAGGAAAAAACTTACACCAGTAAACAAAGAGCACCCCCCTCTCCGACCCAACCCAAGAAATATTTTGATTTTGTTCAGAATTTACCATAGAGGATGACCAAGATGGCATTTCAATGCAGAGCCAAGAGCTGAATCTAAAACTGAGTGTTGATTGGAGGAAGCGAGATTTCCTGTTTTCCAAGAGGCCCTTCACTATATTGTCTCTCCCCACCCCCCACCCCCTTTCCAAAGGTTGACTAGCAGGACTCTAAGGCTCTAGTCCTCTGCATTTTCTTTGGAGTAAGTCTGATTGTTCTCCATGGGTGCTTCCAGATGAGGCTTTTACTGTGCAATCACCCTGTCTTGTTCACAGAATTTTATAGAAGGTCCAGATGCTGTAGCAAACAAACCATTTGTGATCAGCCTGTGTTTTCTCATTGCTGCATTTCTCATTCCATCTTTTTTCTAACCATAAAAAAAAAACCCAGCAAGGAAGGAAAAAGCCAAACAGCAGTGCAATTTTGGGGCAGGTGCAAATAGAAAAATGGGTGACTGAGGCATGGGGAGAGTTGTCGTCCCAGGAGAAAGTGGACAACTGTGTTGAGGACACTCCTCCTTTCTCTATTTCCTGCTGTGGAGTCACTCCACGTTCTTTCCTCTCTCCCAAGACTTCTTTGAGTTTACAAAGAGGGAGAAATCTCCTTGAACACAGTAGTTTGCTTACTTCTGAGTAAACTTGTGTGGGATCTGGCTGCAATCCTCTTACTAGCACTCAGTTGATTTTTAACTAAAAAAAATAAATAAATCAAAATTTCACTATCCTGGAATAGAACAACTTCCGCAAGAGTCTCCATTGTTTTTTTAAAAGGAGACAGGGATGCAAAACAGACACACGGCTTGTCCATTTCAGCTGCTGCCTTCCCTTCTGCCTTTGAGGAAACAGCATTTCGAAAGAAGGAATCAAAAGGAGCCCCTTCATATGGCTGGCGGGAAGAGGATCCTGCCATTTTCTAGCCTGGAAGCAGACCAGAAAAATCAAGGGGTGTGTTTGATTAGGAAAATCAAGCAGGCACGTTTCCTAGCCAGGTTGTGAACGTGGCCTGAAAAGGTCCAGCTTTACAGCCCTGCCACAACCATGTTGAATCGGAAGTAAGGCTGTGATCCACTTGCCGTGTGCTGAAGGCATGTTTTCAAGGGGGCTGGAGGGGCTGCTGTGGGAAGGAGGGACCCAGGAACTCCACTTCTGCCAGTGGAGCTGATGTGGCTTAGATCTGGATCCAACCTTTGGTTTCCAAACCCAGAAGGCCCTGGAATGAGGTGTGCCCAGTGACACCCCTCGTGCCCACACGTGTCACCTGAGAACAGATCCAGACTCGGAGGGCACGGTCTCATACTTTAGCCACACAGAAGAAAGCAATCCTTTCCAGAGGCCTCCAGGTTTATGTGTGGCCTGTGGAAAAGAGCACCCTGCAATGGAGCGTATTTGAACCTAGGAAGAAGGGAATATTTCCGAGGTGCAGGGGGCTGAAAGGAAACAAGCGGGTGTTGAAGGCTTATTTAAAAGCACGTTTGGAAAGGCATGTTCAATGCAAGGTGACACTTGATGGGGCCTGGAGGATTTGCCGTACAGCTTGAATTGCTGCTGCTGCAATGCAAAGTTTTTCCATCGTTGCAACATCCCAGGAATTTTGAGGAAAGCCAAAAGAGTTTCCGTCAGGCGAGTGAAATTGCCATGTGGGTGGGTGGGGCACACATCCGATTTAACTCATGTCCCTTGACAAATTCTACCCTTAGCAGAAAGGTGGCCAGTGTTTGGACATTGACGGACAGATAAAAAATCTTTCCGCAAATGGTAAGAGGAACAAATCTAAAAACAACCCCTCAAAAAGGTTAAAAGTGCTGATTTCTTGGTGGGCTGTACAGAGCGGCCACTAGAGGCTGTGCCACACCCTGAAATCACCACACGCGCAAGAGGAGATCCGTGACAAAATGCTGAGCAGCGACTCCCGGGTGCTTTGGTCCGGTGAGAGAGCACATGGATGAGGCCAGGATCAGGCGCTTCTGGTTGCTTCCTGGTGAGACATGCTTCCCTGGGGCGTCTCTTCACGCTCTCAGAGTACTGTATGTGTGAAGGAACAAGAGAAAGAGCCCATTTGGGGTGGGGGTGGGGGGGTGACATCTCCCCAAGGGAAGGGTGACTTTGGGGTGAGAAAGTACCAGAAAACGGTGGCCGTCCCTGGGTCCCTCGTGCCCACCCGGCTCCCAGCTGTGGTTGAAATCCATCCCAAGCACCGTCCAGACCATGTGCGTCCTGCAGCAGACCATGTGCAGTCATCATCGCATTTTTCCTCCTCCTGGAACAGAGCCCCAGTCCACAGTCATCATCACGCTGAGGCCAGGACACACGCGAGGCCCAAGGAGAATTCGAACCCGGGTGGCGCACTGCAGACTTGGCACAGGCAGTGGTGGAGACGGCGGCAGGGTAGCTGGGCGAGTAATTCGACCGCAGGCCTTCTTTCCTCTGGTCAGCCCACACTAAGTGGCATCAGCCATTGTGTTACACCAATGCCAGGGAGGGAGCGGTGTCGGGATTTGCCAGTCAAAGCATCCTGAGAGATTCTCAGCCTAAGGGACCCCTTCTGAATTATTCTGACGCAGTCTCCCCTGCGCCACCACAAGCCTGGCAGAAACAGAAGGCTTATCCTTCTCCAACAAGAGACTCCATCCAACTCCACCTTCCGCCACTCCTGCGGTGTTTCGGGCACAGCCTGCTCTGAACGGGCTGCACACGTTGGACACAAGCAGAGCAGCGGCGAAGCCCACTGGGCCGGCAAACTGGTCTCCCCTCGGACGCTCCATGGCTTCCCACAAACATCAGACTTTGATATCTTATGTACAAGTAAAGCCGTCAATGAGAAGCCGCCAAGCCTCTCCCAAACCCCTTTGCCCACAGAGAACACGCAGGCGCGCATGCAACCCACAGTGCTGTGCGCACGCTCCCTCTCGCTCTCTCCCACCCACACTTCTACTGATTGGTAAAATAGGCCCACGCGAGGCTCCTGTCCACAGTCAGTGCTGGAAAAGGCACAGTCACTTCCACTTGGAGCCCCAGGGACGGACATGCGCCGCTTGCAGAGGCTTTCCCGGACATCTGCCGATGGCACCTGCGGATCTGACGGTCATTGCACGCCCTCCTCCTCCACGTAGGTTGAAGGGAACCAGCCGATCTGCGGCGGGAATAAATGAAACAATGAATGCATGGCAATGAAATGGGCACCGTGTCCAGGAGGCAGCAGCCGAGTCCTTGAAGGATCAGGCTGTAGGGGCCGGGAAGGTTCAGGCGGCCGAGTCATCAGGACCTCACCAGGCCTTGGACCTTCCAGTGTGCAGAAAGGGATTCTGATGAGGACAGGGCACAGGGGACTTCCTACGGGAGCAGGACAGTCAGTGCCTTATTCAAGAGGTCACAGCCCCACCACCACCCTCTGGCTCAGGATGAGTCCCCAGCAGAACCTCAATCTCCTCAGCCTTGCAGAAGTCTCAGGCTACAAAATCAGGTGAGGACCCTTCAATACTCCAGTCAGCTCCTCCAGGAAGGGTGGAGCCGGCCACACTACATGTCTTTTTCAGCCTCCACAAGGCTTTGGCTCCCTGCTGAGACAAGGTCCTCCTACTGTCCTCCTAGGAGAGAGTTCCAGGCAGCAGCAGGGAGCTATCCAAGGTCCTACATTTCCCCTCCCCGGTCTTGCTATCAGCTTCCCTCAAGGAACCACAGGACAGGCTGCAGCCGGGTTGGTGGTTGTGGTGGAGAGGCAGCTATAGAATTTGCAGGCCAGGGTAAAGAGCCAAAGCCTGTGTCACTCACAGGCCTACAAGACTGAGGGCCAGGCAGGATAACAGCTGGACTGGAGAAGCAGAGAGCAGCTCCGGAAGACAGCAGGCGGCATGGGCAAGAATCCTGGGAAGCAGCCGAGGAACCCGCAGGGGCAGCAGCTTCCCTTCATGCCGGCTTCAGTCGTCTGAAGATACACAGTGGGGTGGAAAGGAACTGGCTCTCCTGAGACCCACACTTCAGAGGGGTGCTGGCCAGTGGTGACGGCTGCCTACAGTCCCCTCTGCTGACCAGTCAGTCTGTCTCCTGTGGGTCTCCCCACCCCATGTGCAGCTCCCGAGTTCAAGGGTGATCTCCGTTACTGGCTGGAAGAGCACCCCATCAAGGGTAAGCTATTCCACCTGCACTGCCCCACCTCCCTGCCTGGGAAACTTTCTAAAGGGCCTGGGGAGTGGGGGGGGGGTTACTTTCTAAGGAGCCGAGGTGTTCCTTAGGATTGCAGCTAAGCTCAGAGGGACCAGGGAAGCCCGAGGGCGGCGGCAGACGACGGCGCGTCCCTGCCGATAGAAAGGCCGGCGCTGCGTCCCCACCACTTTGACTGTGCGAAATGGAAGGGGGCGGCGGTTTGGAGGCACTGCTTGGGAAGAGGATCGCTCACCCTTCCGTTGGTCTCTCCTTTCCACCAGCCCTGGTCGCCGCCTATCCGGCTGTGGATCTTGACCACATCCCCTTCTCGCAATGAGAGTTCTCGCATGTCCCGTGCAGCAAAGTTGTACCTGGCCACCGCCGTCCCTATGACCCGAGGCGTGAATACTGTGGGCAAAGCAAGGAAGACGGGTGAGGAAGCATCGCGGGGCCGCATGACCGCCAGACCCCTGCGCAGGGCTGCACGGCCCAGTTCAACCTGAGCTCTGGCTGGGCCTCGTGCGCCTGCCGCGGGCCAGGAGCGGAATCCAGGGGCAGGGCCGTGGCAGCACAATCGTCCATCCGCACAGGGCACCTGGGGACAGCTCTGCCCCTTCTCACAAACCCACGGGGCCACAGATGGCTGCCAAGGTGGCCTTTGCCCCTTGCTTAGTTTTCTCTTCCAGATAAGAGAAATGTCATGGTGTGATTTTCGTTGATGCAAGTTTATAGCATTTTGTTTCAGCGCAAGCCACAGTGCACCATCCAAATCGCATCCTCCACCATAATCTGATCCCCAGTCGAGACAGTTATGCACAACTGCAGAAAGGAGACCGCCACAGACCCCCCCCCCCCCAAAAGAGCATTTCATAAATATATAGAATCAGGTGCAGCTTTGCCCGTGTTCCTTAGTAAGTCTACTGGCTTCCGAAATTTGGCAAACCGAGGTTGAACTGGGTTGGGTGCAGGACAAAAGGTCTCTAGCCAGGTTTCAGGAGGCGGGGCAGAAAGGAAGTCATGGAGATGGTTTTGGAAGGACGGCACAGGAGCAGGCACGGGAAGGGTCACGGGACACAGAATGAGTGCGAAGGTCCTAAACTGAGCCACCCACCGGTACGTTCTCCTGCGCAAGCCCCACGGACACCCATATGGCAGCTGCGCAGGAGCAGGCCGGCAAGTGAAACAGGGGGGTGAAGCCTATTTGCCAAGAGGCCTGTGGGCGCCCCCGTCCATCCTGTGAGAAAATCCGTCCACAAACGGTGTTCTGTTCCACCAAATTCAGCTTCAAGGGAAACCGGAGGAGTGTTTGGTGGGCTTGCTCAGGGGCAGAGAGGTATGCAACAGGGGAGGGTGTCCCTAGCCTCACGGAGCTGGAGCGGGGAGGGGCCACTGTCCGAGACACAGGAGCCCTGCTGGGATGTGTAGTTGGCAACCCTTTCAGGATCTACCGGGCACCTACACAGTTACCCTTTTCACACCAGGCAAAGGCCTTTCTTTTCTCCAGGCCTTTGAGAGACCTGGTGCTGAAGTTATGGATTCCTGTTTGCTGTTGGGTATTGTATTTTATTCTTTAACATATTTGGACTGTATTTTATATTTTTAACTGTATGGCATCTTAGCCTTTTAACTGGTTGTTATCCACCCAGGGAACGTTGGTTATTGGACGGATTAAAAATGTAATAAATAAATAAATAAATAAATAAAAATTGGGTAGAGGGACGTTCCACAAGCGGAGCACTTCCTCTTGAGGAAGGTAAATCCTGAATACAACCACACATTTCTTCTCCCCACCCTCCATGTTCTATGAATACAGGTTATTCTCTTAGGGTGCAAACCTATGTATATTTAGACAGAAAAATTCCTACAACTCCCAGCATTGCCCAGCTTGCATGGCTGGCTGGGGAATGCTGGGAGTTGTAGGACTTTTTCTGTCTAAACATGCATAGGATTGTGACCTTAAAGTCCTTGCTTTTGCTTTCCTATTTTTTTTAAAAAAGCCTAATACTTTAGCTTCCAAATGTCTTCTCTTCTTGCTTCTCCAAAAGAGCTAAAGGTGTTGTGATATGAATCAATTGACCAGCTGTAGCACAGTGTTTACACTTGGAGAGGAACAGAATGGCGGTAAACAAGTATGTTGTGTCTTTCTACTTTCCCGTGTTCTTTCTCATGGGAAAGCTAGATCCTGGGAGCATTATGAGCTAGTCACATGGTTTGTATGTTCTGAATGACGTGCTAACTTGTTTTTCTGTCTGAAGCCATTTTAGAGAAGAGCAGGACTGCTTTCTCTATTCTTTCTCTCTTCTGTCTATTGCTTGTTGGACTTTGCAACAATGTAACGTCTTTGCTGAAGTGGAGTGAAGCTCAATCTAGTCCACTGGAAATAATGCTTGCTATGCATTGTACTCTGCACATGGACTGTAACTAGGAAATGTATACTCTGTAGAACTTTACTTGCTAAGTGAATAAACAGGGAGAAATAGACCTGTGGTCTTACAGAGTGTTTCCTTGCTACTTGCTACTTGGACTAATCTGCAAACCGGGGAAGCTACAAGCTGGAGTCGGATTACAGGCAAGCTGGCTGGCAGCTGCAAACCGACACGCTGGAACGCTACGCAGAGGGGGGTGAGATCTGGAGATCTGTGTGTAGAATAATGGG
This sequence comes from Shinisaurus crocodilurus, assembly GCA_021292165.1. Classification (NCBI taxonomy): domain Eukaryota; kingdom Metazoa; phylum Chordata; class Lepidosauria; order Squamata; family Shinisauridae; genus Shinisaurus; species Shinisaurus crocodilurus. Next base: position 278,249 of record JAHFWL010001184.1, read on the forward strand.
CCTCTATGCACAGACAGGATTTTAATTCTCCCATCCAGCACACGCGGAGCTCTGCTATCACTCACGCGCCTTCAAAAGGTTCTGAAATTTATTATTTTCACAGCTAAGAAAATGTAAAAAGATGTTTTTCATGGCTTTTAAGCTCCCCTACGTTTTCCTGCAAGCTGGCGATCGATAGTCAGTCGATCAATGGCAAAGCACGTGCTGCTGTTTGTTACGATTACCAGCAGGTGTCACTTTTTCTCAAAGAATGGAGAGAGGGAGGTTGGCCTCCTCCTCTTCCTCCTCAGCTCTTTGCATGCACACACACACACAGATATATACACATCCACAAATACATCTATCTATCTACACATATACCTGACCAGAAAGGAGTGGAGGAATTCTGAGAAGTGAAGTTGTGGCCCTGAGGACTGAGAAAGGAAAAATTGTAGGAAGCACAGGCAGCTGCAGAAAGGTCAAAGAGAAACAGAGCAGCAGGAGAAGGGAGAAGGGGTGGGGAAAACAGAATTAAAAGTGGGAAACCGACAAAGGAGGGGAGAAATCAGCGAGGCAGCAAAGCCAGTAAAGCGAACACAAAGCATGCAGCATTTGAGCAGGACACAGAACTGCCTGGCTGGATCAGACGAAAGGCCACGCAGGGCAGCTTCCGGCTTGCCAAAGGTGCTCCTGCCAGGGGTTGGCATTGTTGGGCACTTGGCAGGGCCCACACCCCACACCTAGGCAGCCCCCACCCCCGTTAACCAGCAAAATGCCAGCTTGCCTTGGCCGCTTGCTGGCTCCATCCCTGGATTGGCCTGGAGCTCTGGGTTGTTGGGGAAAGAGACAACCCAGAGGCGGAGCCCGTGGTTAAGCCCTCGCAAGACTTAAGAGATGTCTCGCAAGACTATGCAAGGCCTCCCCCCCCCCCCCGGTGCCCTGGCCTCAGCCTGTGAGTGCCGGTTGTCCAGCCCGGTCCTCCAGATGCCACGGAGGACCTGGACAGCCACTGCCACCAGCGGTCTCTTTTGTTGAAAGATGGTGGCGGCAGCTACATCTCAAACCAAAGAGAAGGCGACCCGCCAATGGTGGTCCACAACCCTGCAGGGAACCGTCCCCGCTGTGGCACACCTGGGGGGTTCCAGCGGCCAGGTCCTGGAGCACCTGGCCAGCATCAGGGCTCCAGTGGCACGGCAGGTGAAGTTGTGCGTCGTGGCATTGTGGCCACGTGGTGGCGGGGGCCCAGAGAGGCGGCGGCAGCTGCCGTGCCCGTTTTGCCGCCTCCCCTGCTCTGCCGCCGGAGTCCAGAGGCTCACATCCTGCCTCGCAGCAGGGCCGTCCCCTGCTAGGAGGAACTGGGCGTCCTTCTCTTACCAGGCGATCGAGTCAAGGTCCTGGAGGCCGAGCGTTCCCGAGACTTGTACGGATACTTCAGCGTCGTGTCGAGCTGTTTAAAGCTCTCCTTCAAGGAGTGGCTTTGATAGTATTCAACGAGTTCCTGCAGGGGACAGATCAAAGCCCATGAGCCTCTCGGGGGGGGGGGGGGGCTCGAAGCAAAGCTCAGCCTGCTGAAAGAATAAATCCCAAGGCCAGTGGAGGCATTCCCCTGCCCCAAAATACCATACCAAAAGGCTTTCGAATTTTTTTGCTTCTGTGATGTGGATCCAGTTGTCCTTTTCGACCACCTTAATATGCTTCACTTCATCATTAAACCTGTGGAGGAAACATGGCGGGACGGATTCAGAAAGATCACAAATAGATGGAGGAAGAATTCCCACCTGGCTCCACGGGGACACATTTGTCCTAAAAAAGGCCGACTGACCGTCGCCACACGGGAGCGAATTGCCTAAACGGGAAATGCTCGGCAAAGCCAGCTGGGATTCAGTGGAGCAACCGTTGGCGCACCCCACATTTCCACAGCAGGAAGTCAAATGGGGATGGGGGGCAGGCTTGCCAGTCAAGGAAGGCTTCCCGAAATAAAGATGTTCTCAGGAGGCACTGAAAGCAACACAGTGTCAGAGCCTGCCTGACCTCCAGAGGCAGGGAGCCCTAGAGAAAGGGGGCCACCACACGGAAGGCTCTTTTCCAGGTGGACTCCCATCAGGCCACAGGTCCATGTGGTAAATGGCCTCCTCCTGTCCGAAACCAATCCGCCCTGCCCTGCCCCACCCCCTGGCCAGTGGTGTAGCGGAGGCAAGGTTTGTGGGGACGCAGTGCTGGGACCTTTTTATTAGCAGGGACACTGACACCCCCCCCCCCACGGAATCCCCTCTTCCCTCGGAGCTCAGCTGCAATCCTGCCGGTAGCTAGGGGAGGGGTGGGTGGGAGGAGGAGGGCACCACAACCTTCTCTGTGGTGGCCCCATCCTCGTGGAATCTCCTCTCCTAGAGAGGGCTGTGATATAGTTGCAGCCATATAATGTGAGCCACCCTCACATTTGCTGCAGGGGAATCCCAAGGAGCACACAGGGTTGCATCCAATGTCAGTCTAACTTAGGTCCCATTCCTGTCAATGAGTCTACTCTAAGTAGAACCAGCAATGGATGAAGCCCAATAACTCTGGTTACACAGAACAGTCACTGGAGACAGAAAGACACCTTGGGCCAGCCCTGAAAACAGCGTCCAAGCCAGGGGCAGTGCTTGGTACTGGAAAAAAACAGGGCTCAGGACAGGACCAAAAAAAAAAAAGCACAAATTTGCATATGCTAATTTACATATGCTCTAAAGTCTGTAAAGGACCCGGTCTCCAAGGGACACCCCTATTTGTAAAAAGGGGTGTATGCACAGGGGAGAGGAGGGCATCTGATTTCAGAAAGAAACCTCAGGCAGGAAGATTCGAGAGGGGGGCAGCAGGAGGTGGGCAAAAAAACAGCTAATCCAGGGGGCTCAGATGCAGCAGAGATCTTCAGGGCCCCTGTACCTTTCTTTCAGCAAATGCCCCTGGATGGCAGCAGGGTGGTGGGGCAGAGGGCCTCCCAGAGATTCGGGGCTCCAAAGGAAGGGCTCGGGGCTCCAGCCCTCGTGGGCCCCCCCCTAACACTGCCTCTGGTCCAGGCTGCATCTCTGAGAGCCCACAGGGGATCTGACCCAGCACTGACCGGGGGTCCCTTCTCAAGAGAAATCCCCGGCAAACGACTGCCAGAAAAACACTTACTTGACACTGATTGCAAAGCGCTCGGCTTCCGCTGGCCTTTCCCGTATCAGGTACGTCCCGCTGAGGTGCAACTTCAGGAGGTTGTCTGTCTGCTGCCTCTCCATGTTGCCTGCAAACCTGCAGAAATGCATCACATTTATGTAGCACGGGCCATAAAACCCTGAGCGCCGGCACAGAATGAAACCCGCTGAAACCAAAGTTCACATAAAGGCCTTCTGAAAGGCTGGGATCAGGCCCAGCCGTGGCATCTGCAGAAGTATTACACATCAAATGCTCTGTCAAAATCGGAGAGAGATGCAACACCCTGAGCGTACAGCGCCTGTACTCTTCATAACGTGGGGAAATGTCTGGGCGGGTCTTGGTCCAAATACGGAAGGGCCGGTGAAAACGGCCTCGGGAACGACTGCTGGCCCCCTACCAGGTTTAAACGGAGCGTGGAGTTCCATGTTCCCTCTTGGGCCTACAGATGTGCGAATCAGCAAAACACGAGCTCACCAAAGTTCTTCCAAGTCCATCTTGAAGCTCGTTTCGACTCGAGGCCGCATCAGATTGAGAGCTTTGCGTTTTTCTTTTTGCACGAAAATCTGTGCATGTTTTCTTGCATAATATTCCAGTCGTGCGCTTTTTGAAACGCGCACATGCTCTTCCCACTGATATTTGTGCGCATTTCTCAAAAGCACACATGCTGTCGAATGGACTCTACTGCGGACTGCGTCCGATTCCCTGTTCGGTCCAGAAGGTGCGAACTGGGTAAATCTTGATCAAACACGGACTGAAACAAATTTCTCAGACACCCCTACGAGTCAGGCCTTCCCGTCTGATCTCCTCTTCCTTCCCCTCAGGCCTTCCCTCATTACTTCGGCTCCTGTATCTTATCTAGTGATAGAGAGGAATTTTGAAAATGGGAGTGGGTACCGAATCAAACTCCTCCCGTTTTGACGTCCAAAAGCCATCACGAGCTGGGCTTACTCCTCCGCTGAATTTTGGCTCAGCTGCCCGGCTCCGTCTGCCGCCTCCTCCCCGTTACCAAGGACAGGAAACGGCAGCCCAGGGCTGTTCCTCGGTCTCTGCAGTGAGTGTTCGTTGCCTGCATTGCCAGGCATGAACTCTGGGAAGGATCGTTTTTTATTCTCGTGGATGAAAAGGAATAACCACAAGAACCCTACGGTACCAAGAATTCCTTTCAGCAATGCAGGCTCCGAGCTTTTCATTAGAGCAGGGGTGCAGAAGCTCGGGTCCCGGGGCCAAATCCTCCTCCCTGGGCTTCCCCAGGAGCCCCTCCCCTTTCCCCTCCCCTCTCCCCTGGACCCTTCCTCTTTCCCCCAACCGCCAATCACTTGGTGCTTTCTTGGCTTTTGCTGTTTTCTCCCTGTTCTAAAAGGTTGAAATGCCTCTCTTAAGGCTTTAGTTACCTGGCGGGAAGCGCTTCAAGTTAAAATATGCTGTACAGTATTTGGGGGTATTTTGGCCCTGCCCACCCCTGGAATGCGGCCCCTGAGAGCTCCTCCGAAATGGAATCCAGCCCTCGGACTGAAAGAGGTTCGGCACCACTGCATTAGAGTCAGGGAGGGACCTCGGCAGCTGTTTTCCTTCCCCTCCCCTCTGGCAATTGGGGAAGGGCAGTGGGGTGGGAGGGCCTTTCCAGTCTTTGGCAAACTCCTAGGGGGGGGGAGTGCCAGGTTTCCCCTCAAACATTCTGGGAAGGACCGGCTCATTTCGAAGAGAGAGGAGCGGGGTCGGCCCGTCACTCATCTCGCCCCCTTCTCGAGTGCAAGCCGCACCCAAACAGGGCAGACGCTCGGCAGACGACCAGGTCCATTACTGGAGTGCGGGCCCGATCACGGATTTAGCGCTGTGTCTTGAGGAGCCAAAGCCAAGCACGCCGGCCTCTCCGTCCCAGCAGCACCGACGGCCTACAGGCGGCGCTATACCAGTAATGTTTGCAGTTCTATCTCCGCAGTGGGGCGGAGCGGGTGGACAGACCCCCACAAATGTGTGACTCCCTAGGAGGTGCTGTGACAAGCAAACCAAGTTAAAGTGGCGGACGGCGTCGGCCTTTACGCCTCCTCGTAAAGCAATGCGCCACTGCGACGGCGCGACTCACCAAGGGTACGCGGAGTAGTCCATCTCTCGTGACGGGGGCCGGCTGTTGGGGGGCTGCAGCAAAGAGAACGGAGAATGTCATGGGGGGGGGGCTCCCAGAGAGAAAACAGATCATTGTTGACGGGGCCCCCTCGCAGAGCGCTGTGTCTTCCTGTGCACTGGCTTATGGGTTATTGGCCGCAAAGCGAGCAAGGGGAGGGACAGGAGTGGGGGGGGATACAGGGCTGCAGCTCCATGGCGGAGCTCCCGCTTGGCATGCAGAAGGTGCCCGGTTCAAGCCCCGGCGGCATCTCCAGGTAGGGCTGGAAAAACAGGTCCTCTTCAAGCACATTCATGCGCGCGCGCGCGCGCGCATACACACACACACACACACACACAGAGCCCTTGGAAAGAAAGAGGGTGCCCGTGTATTTGGGCACTCTAAAAGGGACGCTGCAGCTCGTGCAAAATGCCGTGGCCAGATTGGTAACAGGGACAAGAAGGTCCGAGCACAGAACGCCGATTCTGGCCCACTTGCAGTGGCTGCCTGTGTGTTTCCAAGTCTGATTCAAGATGCAGGCTTTGACCTATAAAGCCTTACATGGCTCAGGACCACAATATCTGAGGGAGTGCCTCTCCTGGCATGAACTCACCTGTGCAGTACAGCCGTCATCTAAGGCTCCAGGCACCTCCTCTGAGGGAGGCTCGGAAGGTGGCAACAAGGGACAGGGCCTTCTCGGTGGTGGCCCCCCAAATTATGGAATGATTTCCCCGACTAGGCCCACCTGGCACCAACATTGTTACCTTTTCAGCGCCAGGTTAAGACCACCTTCTCCTCTCAGGCATTTGGCAGCAGATGGTGAGGTTTTAACTGGGTCCTGGCTTTTCTTACTGCTGATTGTTAAAATTGTTTAGGGGTGTGTGTGTGCTGCCTGTTTATATGTTTGTATGTAAATTGTTTTAATGTTATGTACAGTATTATATTTTAAAGGTTTTCAGTCTTTATAAGTGGCCCAGAGAGCTTTGGCTATTGGGCAGTACAGAAATGTAATATATGAAATGAAACGAAAACAAAAAAAGAAGGAAGAGACTTTGGTTCTGAGCCACTGAAACCCAACACCGGTGAGTCCGGAGGCACGAGGAAACATCTGTCCAGAGGCAGATCAGAACTGCGACTGAATACCAGTTGCTAGGGGGCAGCAAGTTGCCCCACCCTTGCCCCCAGGTCCTGCCTGCGGGTTTCCGGGGGTATCTGATTGGCCCGGGGGGGTGGGGGTCGGGACAGGGCACTGGAGATTAGATGGACCTTGGGACTGATACATACAGAATCAGGGTGCTTACCCGAGCATCCACCGGGCAGGGTTTGACCAACGAGCTGGGAAAATAACCGGACTTCTTCGACAATAGCAGCCTTCCCTGGAAAGAAAGGCAAGATGAAAAAAATCAGGGCTGGAAGACCTAATGGAAGAGAGCCGGCGCTCCAGTTAGCAGAGCCGGCTGGCCCCCGTGGCGGAGTGGAAGCAGGGCTCTCGGGTCCAAGCCCCAGGGCCTTTTCCGCAGCGGGGACGCTGCCGTCACCTGCCACCCCCCTCAGGCTCCCCCGTTCCCTCCGAGCCGAGCTGCCGTCCTCATGGCAGTGGCGGGGTGGGGGTGGGACGAACAACATGTTGTTCCCCGTCGAGATGCAAAGTAATCTGCCGGGGGCAGCAGCTTGGCCTTGCCCGAGCCACTGAGACCCACCCGCTTTCCAAAAGCCCTGCTAGACACGGACCTGAAAACGGCTAGAACTGGTTTCTTGATACGGATCAACCCAGCTGCTCGCATTTGGGGGCTCGCATGATGAGCGCCTGCACCTCCAAATGCAGCACGACGCCCCCGCTGCCCCCCCCCGCCCCCCACAACTAACCTGGGACTGTGCATGACCGTGGCAACTCGCAGACGGTGGCTGAACCTATAATCCCCCCCTTCTTCCTACAACCTCTCCCAGATGGTTCCTGGAGGGTCTCCCACTCACCTCCCACCACTGCGACTCAGGGTCCCCTCGGAGCAGCTCGATCACTTCTCCAGTCTGAAAGGTGAGCACCGGTTTCCCCGGCGGCGCGGGGCTGCCGTGATAATTCTGGACGGCCACCATTTTGGGACCTAGAATGAAATCGGAAACGGACAGCTGTGTCACCCGTCACCTGTTTCACAGGACAGGGAGGCCAAGCAGAAGAAGAAACAGCCATTCTGGGACACACGTTTCCCCTGCATGCGTTACAGGTAGAACACGGCAAACAGAAAGGCACCCACAGCAGAAAGGAGTCTCTTCACATGTCCATTTCATGTCGCATGATGTCACATGCCCACTTTACATTTTAAAGTCTGAACAACCGTAACCAAGTTTAAATGTGTGAATTTTCTCACCTTCTCCTCTCTCTCCCCAACCTTTGATGTCTTCCCTGTGGTCTATTTTAGATTGTAAATGCCCTGCGGGCAGGGACCTGTCACGTTCTTGCAGATGAAACTCTGTAAAGCTGGGGTGTTGAACCTCAGGCACATGGGCCAAATCTGGCCTTCTGGGGAAGCCCTTCCCCTGGCCCCGCCCCCTTCCACACACCCCGCCCCCTTTCCCCACAACCACCGATCGTTGGGTGTTTCCCAGCTTTTGTGCAGTTTTCTCCCATCCTAAAGGCTGAAATGCCTCTCCGAAGGCTTAGCGGTAAGAACCGTAAGCTAAAAGATGCTGGCTTGTTTTGCATGTTGGGCCCCGCCCCTTTTGCCTTAGGCCCCGCCCATCACTGGAATGCAGCCCCCGAGAGCTTCTCGAAAAAGGAATCCGGCCCTCGGGCTGGAAGAGGTCCGGCACCCCTACTGCAAAGCGACGTGTGACACCTGTGACTCGTGCACAACTACAGTAATACCTTGGATTGCAAGCATAATTCGTTCCGGAACCATGCTTGTAATCCAAAACACTCTTATCAAAGCGAGTCTCTGGAGGGCGTGAGTGGGGCCTGATTTCAGCTTGCTACGCCTGCTCAAGGTGAGCGGTTACATCCCTACACTACTTGTATTGCAAGACGTCGCTTGTTTATCATCAAATTCATTATCCATAACACTTTAAGAGAATCTTTATGCTCTTCTTTTTGTAACATCGTATATAAAGCCTTTGTTGTGCCTCTTGTTGAAACATTACCTTCTATAGCTTCTCTAGTCAAAACTATCTTTTCAAAATTGGTTAGTTCTCTTTCGCTGTCCATTCTTGTCCTCCACTTCTTTAACCACAGTTCCAATTGCATTGAATTTAACCATGATATTCTCTCTCTTCCTACTATTCCTATTATATGTTCTCTAGTCTTCAATTTTTCGACCCAATCCATTAATTTAATCACCTTTTTTCTCCTTAATATAGCTTCTATATGTCTTACATTTTCTGGAAAGTCCTCCATGACCACTACCGGAGTTAACGGGGATACCTCTGGTGTAAAAATTTTCCTCGTGCTATTCCAACTCTCTAACATACTCCTCAAAAAAGGATTTTCTAGTCCTTTTATAATATTATTTATATTTTTCGTAAATAATATATTCACCATCATGTTTCCTAATTCTCGTGATTCTAATTCCAACCACATTTTGTCTTTTCCTGCTATAATGTCCAAAATATGTCTTACTTGGTTGGCTAAATAATACCACTTTATATTAGGAAGACCTAAACCACCTATTTTTTGCGCTTTATACCAACTATATTTATTAATCCTTGATCTTTTCCTTCCATTACAATATTCATTAATAATTGATTGCCAATCTTTAATTTCTTTTTCTGTAATCTTTACTGGTAACATCCTAAACAAAAAGTTTATTTTAGGCAATATCTTCATTTTTACCAACGCAATTCTACCAAACCAAGAAAGTCCAATTTTTTTATACTCCTCTATTTTATTTTTAACCTCTATCTTTAACTTTCTAAAATTTTGTTCTCCTACTTTATCAATATCTTGTGTAATTTCTATTCCTAAATATTTAATTACATTTGTAATTTTAATGTTATATTTTTTCTTTAACATTTCACTCTCCTCTTTTTTACTATAATTAAACAGTAAAATCTTGGATTTACCCCAATTCATCTGAAGCCCAGTTATTTCTCCAAATTCTTTCAAGTGGTTCTTCGCTTGTTTATCAAGTCAAAATTTATTTTAAAAAATTGCTTGTCTTGCAAAACGCTCTCAGACCAAGTTACTTGCAATCCAAGGTATTACTGTACTTTTAAATTAGTACCAGTTGTGACAAGTTCTTTAACCCAGAAGCATCTGTCGAAGCAAACTTCATGAGTCTCCCCATAGATTCTGGGGCTAACAGTGGTTCTAGCCCTCATGGGTGGTTTGGAACAAAACAGCACCACCAATAATAATAATGAACAAGAAGATGGTGATCACATCCTTACCTATATTCAGTGAATCCTGCCAAGAGATAGAGAGAGAGAAAATTACTTTTCAATCCTGTATGATCTTTTTTCTGCCACAAAACATTCTTGCTATTAGAACAGCAGTTTCGACTCTTCCTGTGTCTGGATTTGGAGACGGCAGATCCCCCTGTCAGAAGCGTGAGCTCTAAGCCAGGAAGCCCCCGTTCAACCTCACCTGCTAGCCTCAGCCACACCCCACCCCACCCCAATCTGCAACAGGGGGGCGATAATACTGGCCAACCTTAGAGGGCTGTTGTTAGTACTCCAGGTACATGAAGAGAGCATTATATAAAGGCTAGCCCTTATTCTTAAAGTTGTGATTTGAAAAAGGGGGTCTGCTATCTGTGAGTGGCCCCAGCAAGAAAAGTAGCAGAAAAAGAGGGCACCGGTTTTAGGCCACAGTGAAGAGCTCACCCCAAAAGATAAAGAACAATTTGAGACACAAGACTTGGTGATTGCATAGTATGTTACGCTCAGAATATGTCAGGCATGTGACAAGAAACTGGAGTTCAATCGTAACTAAAGAATATGGTTTCTTCAGCAGCGCTAGAGACTCGCTTCTTTTCTGCGCATGTGTTTGGGAAGGTTCAGAGGGGAGGCAGAAAGAGCCCTATGGGGAAAAAAGCTGACCACCGCTCCTTCTTCTAACAGCTCCGTCCCCCATCCTGTCTCCCCGTTACACCAAAACCATGGAGGGCTAGCCACCCATCACGTCCTCCCCAGAGAGAAGATAGTAAGAAGCTACGAAGCTTACCTGGTCCGCAGGAGAACCTAAAAGATAAAAATTAAAAGTGAAACAGCTGGTTAATTGGGGCAGGAAATAAAGATAGCCATCTCGCTCTTCTGTTTACCCAACATGTTGAAATAGTTCCAGTCATGCTGGTGGTCAAAACCTTGCACGAAAGAGTCCAGATAGCACAGGCAGGTGGGCACAGACCTGCATTTGTTCATGTGTGTCCCCTCGATAATCCCGGCTTCTCCCTATTTCTTGATATCTTGGCCTCCTCCTTTTCTCCCCTTCCTTGGCCCTTGTTCCACTTTCAGAATTCAGATTGTAAGTGCTTGGGGGCAGGGAGCTGTTCTTTTTTCTTTTTTTAATTATACAGCAATGTGTTAACTCCTAATAAAAGGATCAGGGCAGGGTTTCTATCTGCCTTCCAACAATGGCTAGGAAAGCAAGGGCTTGATGCAAAATAAAAACAACTGATGTATTTTATTTAAACCAGGTTGTTGTTTTTAACCTGTGGGCAAAATTCCAATCTGGGAAAGGTCTTGGGAGGAGGCGGGAGAATGAACAGACACATTCCCTTTGTGGGTGTGGCCAAAGGCAAAGTAGGTAGAGCCAAACAAGATTATTACCGATTTTAACCCTACTCAGAAGCAAGCAGGACTGTATCACTCAGCAGCACTTTCAAATCATCCAAGTATCAAGCCTCTGCATGTCTACTCACAAGTAAGCAGGACAAGCCTCAGAAGTACTGCTTATGTTACCTCTAGAATAAACGACTCCCATTTGAAAGCAGAGGTCTACACCCAAGTTAGGGATGCACCCTTAAAAACACATCATCTGAACACCCAAAATGTAAGTATGCATTTTGTAAGTATGCACAGCCACATATGGACTGCTTCGCACATAACGCTAACCTATGGCTTATTTAACTCATAGTTTGCTGACCTACCCAGGGTTTGTCTCGTAGATGGCTGAGCAAACCGTGGTTTGTTCTCTCAATCCCTGGGTTGCTTGCTTCCCTCCTCCTTTGCCTGCTCCCTCCCTGCATCCCCAAAGCCTCTGTGGCACTGTTGTACTGGCATGCAGAGTGGCTGGGTTTTTTGGACTGCTCTTGCCCACTGCCTCTGTAGCCGGGTGAAACAACCCATGAACAACCCATAGTTCTGGATTCACACGCAACAACAACCCATGGTTTAAACATCCCAGAGTGCACAACCCAACAACAAGCCATGGATTCTCTTTTGGGGCTAACTGTGGTTAACAAACCATGGTTTGTCAGTGTGGCCAGGTTCGCACATCACGACAACCCAGAATGCAACAACGGGGCAGCGTTATGAACAAACCAGGGGGGTCTTGAGTTGCATGTGTGGTGGTGGAAAGCAAGCATTTCTCCCCAGGTGTCATTGTAAAAAGCAGCTTCTGACCTGGGATGACTTACTGATTTTGCAGGGCGGGATTATCTCCAAGCACTCCTTGTGCGCCCCGGCTTTGCACTTCATGCACTGGTACCCTTGGTAGAAGGTCCCTCTGTGAAGAGAGAAACGGGAGGAGTCTCCAGCCCGCTGCCTGCTCTGCACTTCTGCCTGGGGTTGCCGCTTTTTAACCCCGGGAGCCGTTTCAAATTGCAGCAAGAGGAGGCAAAGATAACTCAGGGGTGTAGGGTGAACATGACTCACACAGGCCTCTTCTTGGATACAGTCCAGGTGGCAAAAACACAACAAAACAACCAACACAACACAACAGTGCATTGAAAGTGTGTTGGTGGGTTTGACAATTCCTCCCAATAACTATAGCCGGGGCGTTGCTTGCCCCGGGTTCATGGGGCCCTGTCGACACATCTATCCCCCCCAAACCCCGAGGGTCTATTCTGATGGAAGTGGAACTCCTGATTTAGGATGATCTGGGGCAGGGTGCAAATTAATTTAGGAATTTATTTTGTCTGAGGAGATTGGGTGAGAAATTAATTGTCTGGCGTTGCCTCCTGTCAAATTTAAATAAATCCTAGTAATTATTTCCACATATAAATATACATTAGAGGTTGTGTTATAGTGACTTGTTTTTAGTTATTTGTGACTTTTTAAAAATTGGTTTTAAATTTTTATAATGTTTTTATTGTATATATTTTATATGCGTTTTATTGTACTTTTAATGGGTTGTTGTAAACCACCCAGAGAGCTTCGGCTATTGGGTGGTATAGAAACAAAACAAACAAATAAATAATGTATATCTGTTCATGCAGACTTGTGCCCTATGGACCGGGCACCCGAATCTTATTTTAAAGTAAAGGGGTTTGTTCCATGGAGGCACGCAGGTCTCATGGGCGCTCCTGGGCCTCTTCCTCTCACTGATAAAAAAATCTCTCATTGCGATAAAGAAGCCAGAGTTCCACAAAGCTTAGCTAATTGTAGGTTAAATGCTTCCAGATCCCCTGGTGGAATATATGCACGACCCAAAGGCAAGGACGTTGTGATAAAAAAAGTCACGTCCTCGGTCCGTGGCCGGGTTATAAGCATTCCTGCCAAGGTAGCAAAAAGCCCACAGGGAGATGACATTGCTAGGCGGTAATAGCTTGAACTGCTTTCAAGTTCGCGGTATTACAAATTATTCTGCTCAATGCTGGGACATCTCCCGCCGGAGACATGTGCTCACTAGCATCAGCAAAACACAGACATGCTGCTGCATGCACAGATGTGCAGAGAACAGCTGGATGCTGGATGCACCACCCGGCCAGATGGGCGATTCATAAAATGTAATAAATAAATGAAATAATGCGAATTGTGCTTGCTCTTTAACAGAGCAGCCCCCACCCCACCTCACCCCACAAGTCAGAGCATAAGAGCACAATCCATGGTCCTTCACAAGACAGCCTTGACTTCCAGCATTGTGCGACAGTGAGATTAGGAGAATTGCCTCATTGCCAGGGTGCAATCCTATGCAGGTTTAGACAGAAAAAGTCCTACAACTTCCAGCGTTCCCCAGCCTAGCATGGCGGGCTGGGGAATGCTGAGAGTTTTAGGACTTTTTTTTCTGTCTAAACCTGCATAGGATTGTGCCCTAGGTAGGTGACTTATCATCCAGAGCACAGCAAGGGGAACAAAATGGCATAGATCTCCCACGGCAAAGTTTACCAAAGAATTGAAGTAAAGGCTGACTGGGAGAGGACAGCTGGGGGGCAGGGCCTTTTTACAGATGACACAAAACCCCAATTTCTCGCCAGCTTTTTCTCCAGGTGATTCTTTGGCTCAGACTTACGACTAGCAACCTCCCCGTTACGCATCACCCGGCGCGTGAAGTGCAACTGCCCTGGAACACGGGAGGGGCTGTGTTTGAAGGCTGCATTTCGCACCCAGACTTAACAGCACACTATGGACCAGCATCTCAGCACCGTGTGGTCCAGATGGATTTGAAGCTGGAAAAGTAAGTTTTCACCTTAAAAACATCTTGCACGCTTTGCAGTTGGTGGTCTTGTCAAACGTGTACATCTGGAAATTGTGGTTGTTTGCCATGGCTTTCTCTGGCTTAATGTTGGACCTGATCAAAAGAAGGTGGCAGAAAACACAGCTCAAGTGAAAAAACGGGGGCGGCCTGTTCTCATGACTTCATTCAACGGCCTTCGCAGTGCTCCGTGCTTTTTTTTGCAAGTTCTTTCGGTGGCTTCTGTGGGCACCCAAAGGATCAGGTGCCCCAAACCACCGGTTCCCTAATCAGTGGCAAACTGAGTATTTGCTAAAGCAGCCTTTCTATAGAGGTTTTGAATGTCAACTCCCATCAACTCAGGAATGCTGGGAGTTGTAGTCCAAAACATTTGGAGGGTACCAGGCTGGGGAGAGCTGTTCTAAAGCATCCTTTCTGCTCCACCTATAATTAACTGCAGCAGGCTGTACAGAGGGCGGTGAGAGGGAAAGTGGGCCCACCCCAGCAGCCCTGCTGAAAGACTACTCCATTTTTTCCTCTTTCCTCCCCATCCCTTTTTCCTTGTGTGTCATGACTTTTTAGAGTGTAAGCCTGCACGGCAGAGACTGTCTTGCTTAACTGAGTGTTTGTTAGCTGCTCTGGGAGCCCTTTTTGGGGAGCTGAGCAGCAGGATAGAAATACTTCAAATGAATAAATTAAAGAAATAATGAATGCCTCTTCTTTTACATAAGGTGGCAGCTCACGACCTGCTGCTTGGACCAGTCTGGACATAACGTGGATCGAGCTAGCAATGCTGCGGCCATCCTTGGGAGCCACCATTAGTGATTGAAGGGGTCAAAGGCTCCAGGCCTGGAAAGCTGATGGCCACTGCTTAAAAACACAAGCTACTGTACTTGTTAGAACAGACCATGGGTTATGCGAGGGTTGTTTAACCCTCAGATGACCCTCTCCAGCTGGGTTTGCACGACACGGCAAGCCACGGCAACCCCCGGCTGGTGGTTGCATATTCAGAATGGTGGACGGCACAAACCACGTGCCGAGGGTTAATTAACCCACTATGGGCTGTCGTGTTGTCCGAACTAGGTCAAAGGAAAAGAAAGAAAGAGGAAGTCCGGGCTTTTAATGAGGACTGGCAAGTTGGTTTCGGCAGCATCAACCATCCTTAGCCAGGGACCGAATCCCAAGATGCTCACATGGCCATTTCAAACTGCTCCATCCACTTCCTCTTCATGTCTTCGGTCTTGCAGAAAAACTGGAAGCCCTGCTTACCCTGGAGGTGAGTGAGGTAGAACCCGTACGACCACTGCGGAGAGAAACAGCAGAGCTGAGGCCAAGACGGCAGTGAGAGCACGCCACTCGAGAACAGAAACAGCAACAACGCTGGCCAAGGGAGGAGAATGGCCACGGCAGGGCCGGTTTACGTGGCTGCATAAAGCCCAAGGTGACCTGGAGGCCGGCTGTTCTCCAGCAAAAGCTCCTGCTGGGACCAGCGGGGAATCCCAGCACGACGTCCCTTCGCTTCTTCTGTGTCGAGACCCCCCTGGGGGATTCCTCCTCTGAGGAAGGTGTGCAGCACGCAGTGCCAGATGTCCCCGGGGAGCGCCTGCTTCAGGGGACCCTGGAGCTGCTCGAGGTTGTCCTGGGCCCTCGGTGTGTGTGTGTGTGTGTGTGTGTGTGTGTGAGAGAGAGAGAGAGAGAGAGAGAGAGAGAGAGAGAGAGAGCTGCAAACCTGCCTCCTAGAGAGGTGGAGAGTTTGGCTTCTGAGGCGGAAAGGGGGTGCTGAACCACCACCTAGCCCCCGAGAACGCCGGTGCCTAAAGGTGCTCAGGAGTGAGGCCTCTGCCAGATCTGCAGCTGAGGCTCTGGGAGCGCAGGCTTGGAAGTCTCCGCCTTGGCAGGGAACCACGTCCGCGGAGCAGCCGCTCTGGAACTTGCTCGCATGCTCCCTGATTGGCTAGCCCGTGCCTCCCCGGCGCTCGTGGTGTCGGACATGGGGCCGCCTTGGGACTCTGTTTGGACTCTGCCTTGCCTGGACATCTGCTCTCTGACTCAGCACTGCTGGCTTAGGCTTTGGGCTGCCCGGGATCCTGCTCTTGGACTCAGCCCCCTTTGGCCTCACCTGAAGCAGGATGCTCTGGTGGGAGGAAAAGCTGGTCCAAGTTACAGGAACACTGAAGGCACCCGGACAGGCCTGAGCGCAGCCTTCCCGTGTGTTTTGGACCGCAACTCCTGGCATTCCTGAACATTGGCCATGCTGGCTGGGGCTGGTGGGAGCTGAACTCCAAAACATCGAGAACGCACCAGGTTGGGGAAGATGGTCTCGGTGGGCGCAGATCTCGGAACGAGAGAGAGATGTGCTGGCACGTTGCCCAAGGGGGGCCGGGGAAGTGCTGTTTGCTCACACCAGGCCAACGGAGCCCCGTGCAGCTGAGTGGCCAAGAGGCCGAGTCCCCGGCCAAGCTCTGGCATCCGCCAGGAACTCACCCCGGTGCCTCTCTTTCAGCCTCACCCACTCCCTCGCCCGTCTACAACATGGGGGAAACATTACTGGCCGACCTGGACTGGCTGTTTGTAAGGATTACGGCAACCATGCGTGCCGACTGCTCCACTGCTGTATCAATGCAAACTGTGATGGCTACTGCGTTGCGGCAAGAAAAGGAAAGAAAACCTGAATAATGTGCAGGCATCGCTCACCATTTTTCCATGCGACTGGGCAGCATGAGTGAAGCAGAGACACAGTTCGTTAGAAAAGAGGCTCCCAATTCCAACCTGTCCAGACAGGGGAAGACCCAGCCTCTCCCCCCCACACACACACACCGGTGCAAATAAATACAGACAACCATGTCCCACGTGGGTTGGGTGCAGAGGCACTTTCACGCGTCCTATTTGGAATGGAGATCAGGAGGTGTTTTGTTTTACCACATTCCTGCACCTGGAGAATCAGGGAAGTGGTGTAAAGTTCTCGTCTTAAGCCAGGGAGTTTTAGGCCTAGTTCACTCAAACTGCAGATAAGGGGCAGGCCTATTTCTGGACTAAACCGCTTCAGGTTAAGGAGAGGCTATTTGCACGGCCAAATGCTTAGCTTGTCAGGGAGGCTAGACTTAAGCTCCTCTCATTGACATGGCAGCTTTCCATATGCAAGGACAGCTTTTTGGCAGACTTTTTTTTAAGGGAGGAACTTTCAATCATGTGTGCCTCACCATTCCTCTCTGCTCGTGCCCAGGGTGCGTTGCAGAACTGCTTCTGGGTGCTGCAACCCACTTCAGTGTTTTGACAGAATGGGGTGGATTCGTTCCCCCTCCTTCCTCCAGTGCACGACGAACGCTTTAAAAACGCACCCTATCAGCGAAGGGACGGGATCTCCCTCCTCCGCTTGTGGGGGAAGCCCTGCCCCAGACAGGAACGGCACCCATTTCCGTCCTCTACCTTTTTAATGTCCTTATTGTTTGTGGGGTCGTCGGTCATCTTGTAGCACAGCAGCTCAATGATGTCCTTTTGCTCATAGTTGTAGCCTTTCCTCTTGCAGACAATCACCACTTTATCAAATAAAAACAAATACCTGCCAGAAAACAAAATAAAAATTAAAAAATCCAGGCTGAAACAGCACCCCCACAGAGACTTTAAAAAGGTGTTTAAAGAGTCATCCTTCCTCCCCAAAAAGGCTGGGAATTGTAGTTCTGCGGTGACTGAGAGCCAGCGTGGCCTAGTGCTTAGAGTGTTGGGCTGGAACTCGGGAGATCCGGGTTCTAGGGCCTCCCCCCTTGGCCATGAAGCTCCCTGGGTGACTTTGAGCCAGTCGCTGACTCTCAGCCTAACCTACCACACAGGGCTGTTGTGAGGATAAAATGAGTGGATCGTGTAAGCCACTTTGGAATAAAATTACGTGGATCATGTAAGCTGCCTTGGGTTCCTGGCTAGAGGAAAAAAGGCAGGATATAAACGTACCGTTAATAAATAAATAAATAAATAAATAAATAATAGGGCTGGGTGGGGGGACGCTCCAGGGATCTCTAGGCAGGAATTCTCAGCACCCTCTGCAAACGACCCTTTGCAGGAGTCCCATGACTATTTAATGGGTGTGCAACAGAGATACATTTGTGGCACAGGCGGACCCCGGCTGGATAATGTTTACAAATGCATGCAAAACGCTACTTGGGAGAGCCCACATCACCTCCCTCAGGGCCACAGCATAAACGTATTAAAATTAGTACTAAAGAAAAAGAAATATGCTTTGTGGCACCTTGAGACAGAGGGCTGCATCCAGATTGATGCTGGATCAACTGCGCTGAGGGGAGTGGACTTCCCCACTCCTCCTCCTTTCCCACGATGGCCCCTCAGAATGCTACACAGAGAGTCAGGAGACCCTGCGGAATGGGGTGAGCTGTGTTGGGGGATCCCCAAAAATCGGGCAGAGGGACCTTCCATAAGCAGAACCCTTCCTCTCGAGGAAGGCAGATCCTGGATTTAACCCTAACTTTTAAGGTTTTTATTACAAAATGGAATGAGCTTCTATAGGCAACAACCTACTTCATCAGATGCTGAGATGAAACATCATCATCATCATCATCATCATCATCACCTATTATTATTATTATTATTATTATTATTATTGAGAACACCACCTTTCTTTTTATCCAAGTGACTTACAGTTACATTCCACAAAAAAGCACAGCATTCCAGTATCGCAGGGAGGTGCCTGAGGCAGTCTCCTCCGGTTCCGAGCTGTGGCGGTCATTGCCCGGGTTCCAGACTTTCTCCCCACCCCCACCCCCGGGAGGGAAATTGCTGTTCTGGAATCCTGCCTGCGCGGGCGGTGACCTGCCTTAGCGCCCACATGCAGGCACAGGAGCAGCAGCTTCCCTGGGTCACGATGCGATGCGGCAACTCAGGGCCACCTTGCACCTGGCCAGCTGTGCGGGGGGCCTTGCGCTGACCCGCTCGGTCCCTCTGGCGGCTGACAGGCAGCACATGCAGGGGTTGGGTCTGCTTCCTCCTTCCACACAGGTGAGGGCTCGAAGCAGGACATGTCTTTTGAAAGGAAGGGAAGCCCGACCGCTTTGCTCTACAAAGCCCACCCCTCGTCTGGGGGAATGTCCCTCTGCAAGGAACTTTGCACTCCCGGTATTCTGCTTGCTCACCTATCCTGCTTTGTGTGGTTCACTATGGACCGAACCTTCAGTTCGCCGTCGATCTTCGGCCTGCCGTATTCCTCCAGTTTCACTGGCTGTGGGATAAGGAGGAAAGGGTTAAAGCTGAGCCAGGCAAATGGCTGCCAAAGAGAGGGAAGGAAATGGGGCAGAATTTGGAGATTGCACCGATGGAAACTGCCCGCATATGGAGGGCGCAGACGGACAAGATGCAGGAGATCTGTGGCGAGGAGCAGGCCTGGATTCTTAAGAAAGCTTCAGGGCAGCTGCTAATTTCATTGGAGTAGCACTCCTGGGCACGGGGGTGCACCTTTTCCCTGGCACCACCGTCCCCCGCTTAAGAGAACTAAACATACACCTGTATCAGTACCCCATGGAACCCAGGAAGAGGCGAGTGCGGGGAGACACGATAGAGGGGTAAGAAATTATGCCTGTGGGGCAAGTGGAGAGAGAGGTTTTTCTCCCTCTCTCATCATACTAGAACCCAATGGGGTCAGCCAAGGGATGCTGACTGGTGGGAGATTCCGGACGGATCAAAGGAAGTGCTTCTTCACACAGCGCAGAGTTAAACCATGGACCTCACTTCCACCAGATGTTGTGATGGTCCACCAGTTTGGAGGGCTTGAAAAGGGGATTGGACCAATTCATGGAGGAGGAGACAGACAGCTATCTGTGGCTATGAGTCCCGGCGGCTCTGTGCTGCCTCCAGTGTCAGAGGCAGTACGCCTGTGTACTCCAGTTGCTGGGGAACATGGGCGGGAGGGTGCCGTTGCACTCGTGTCCTGCTTGTGGGCTTCCCATTGGGGCAGCTGGTGGGCCACTGTGTGAACAGAATGCTGGGCGAGATGGACCCTTGGTGTGGTCCAGCCTCAGGGCTCTTCCTATGTTCTTAAGACCTGGAGGGGAACCTGCAGTGGACCCAAGGTGGCCCGAGGGCCTCAGTGACAGAGGCGCCTCACTGTTTCCCCTGATCTAGATTTCATAGATCTTAGAGTTGGAAGGGGCCTACCAGGCCATCGAGTCCAACCCCCAGCTCAAGTGCAGGAAACTAGAGGAGGGGTCTCCCATCCGAGTAATAACCAGGCCTGACCCTGCTTAGTTTCCACGCTCAGACAAGCTGAGCCAGCGTGAGCCACAGGCCCAGCATAGTCTGGCAGGGGATTGTAAAACATTAAATGCTCTGGGTCAGGATTTCCCCCTGCCCGTCCAGCATGGCTGGCTCTTGCCCCGGCCGAATCCCCCTCGGGCCCGTGTCCCAGGGTCCCATGCCTCCCGCTCCTGGCCCCGCTGGCACCCCCTAGGCGGCCAACGGCCCTGTCCTAGGCCAGGCACGTGACCCTGGGGGTGAAGGAGAAGCCCCCGGAAAGCCTGCCTACACAAGCTAAAGCGGACTCCCCCAACCTGGGGCCTTCTAGATGGGCTGGACTACAACCCCCAGTATCCCCGAGCCAGCATGGGAGCTGGAGTTGCACCACGCCAACACTTCTGGAGGGCCCCAGTTTGGGGGTGCCTGCCCCAGAGTAAGCAGGGCGCTGCCACGTGTCCGTGGATGGCCACCCCAAGGTGCCCCCCGCTGGGCCTGCAGCATCTTGAAGGAGAGAGGGGGCGGGCCCCGCCATGCGTTTCTGACCTTACCAAGTTCTCTATAGAACTCTGAAATTCACTGATTTTCTTTAACGTTTCTTTGTCCCGCTTGACTTCGTTTATGTACATGGCCAAGTCCTGGAAAGCAAACACAGACGGACACACACAGTTAAATCATCCTTGTCTGGTGGGAGCAGATGTGCGAGAGCAGCACAGCCAGAAGTGGGACGGAATGGGCGTGCCGTGCCGGCTTTGGGACGGCCCGCTGCTGCCATTACCCTTGGCGAGAGAGGCTCACAGAGCAGCCCTATTAACAGCGCTACTCAAAAGTAAAAGCCACGGAGTTTAACGGCGCTTGCTCCCAGGTCAGTGTCATTCAGGAGAGCCGCCTTGGGTTCCTTGCAGGAAAAAAGGCAGGGTATAAATATAATAAAATAAACAAATAAAATAAACTGGCCTGGCTAGGGGAGACCAATCCTGTAACACTTCCAGGGTCCTGCGCAACAACACACGGCTCCGTGGCAGGCGTCCCAGGGACCCGAGCAGAGACGCGGAGGCAGAAAGGGCTCCTGGAGCTGGGAAGTGTGGAATGGACCAGGGGCGCCTCCAGAGGGAGGGCTCCCAGCGCTCAGGAGGCTGCATGGTGCAGCTATTCTGTCTTTCATTCCGTAGCGGATTTATTTGGGTGAGAAAAAAGGGTGGAAGAAGTGACAGGAAAACACGGGAGGGCTACAAATTGAGGAGGAGGAGGAAGAGGAGGTCTGGACACACCCATCAGAAAGCCTGCCCAATCAGAATTGAAAAGAAAGCCCCCCCCGGGGGGGGGAATAGATCCGGCTTGCTCCATCTGGAGGAATTCCCCCACCTGCATGGCCTCCAAGGCCTCCTTGAGCTGCTGCTTCTCCGGCCGATCAGACGAATGACTGAGCAGCTCCTGAAAGACATCAGCAGCATTAAGAACCTCGGAGGAGCCCTGAGCCTGGATCAGGCCGAGGGTCCATCCTGCCCAGCATTCTGGTCACACGGCGGCCGACCAGCTGCCCCAACGGGAAGCCCACAAATAAGGCACGAGTGCCATTGCAGCACCCTCCCACTTGTGTTCCCCAGCATACTGCCTCTGATCCTGGAGGGAGCATGGAGCCATCGGGACTAGTAGCCCTTGATAGCCTTCTCCTCCTCCATGAATTTGCCCAGTCCCCTTTTCAAGCCCTCCAAATTGGTGGCCACCACCATATCCTGTGGAAGTGAATTCCATAGTTCAACTCTGCGTGGTGTGAAGAAGGACTTCCTTTGCTCTGTCCTGAATCTCCCACCGATCAGCAACAGGACATGACTCCTTTGGGTTCTAGTATTATGAGAGCGGGAGACAAACTTCTCCATCTCCACTTTCTCCACGCCGGGCACAATTCTGTACACCTCCATCATGTCTCCCCCCATATCATGCTTTTTCTCTAAGCTAAACAATCCCAGATGGTGTAGCCTTCCCTCCTAGGGGAGCTGCTCCAGCCCCTTGATCATTTTAGTTGCCCTTTTTTGCACCTTTCCCAACTCTAAATGTCCTTTTTTAGGTGTGGTGACCAGAACCGTACACAGTATTCCAAGTGTGGTCGCACCATAGATTTGTATAAGGGCAGGATGATCTTGGCAGTTTTATTTTCAGTTCCTTTCCTAATTATGCCTAACGTGGAGTTTGCCTTTTTCACAGCAGCTGCACACTGGGTCGACATTTTCATCACGCTTCCCATCACAGCCCCAATTCCTGCCTAGCTCTCCTGCTCAGTGGATTGGGGGCTGAAGCTCGGCTGGGGGGGGGGGGGAGGACGGGACGATTTGTACCCGTGCATTGCTGGGGAAAGGAGGGCTCTCCTCCTCCTCCTCCACCACATCAATGCTGGGAAGTTTTGGCACTCCGGTTAACACAGAGCCACAGAAGAAATTTCACACATAATCAGATTATTAGCAGGCATATTTCACATTCATTAATTTACTCTCGTGGCAAACAATGCGGAGTTAGCCAAGGTCACACGCTGCACTTTGGAAGACTCCGTCACGCCAGGGAGCTGGAGTGATTATATTATTAATGTCTAAAGGGGGAGAGGGGAAAGGGGGCACTATAGATTCTTTTCTGAAACAGGGTGTGCCGACTCGTCCCCAGGGAGAGAAAGGGCTGGAGTTCACCCAGAGAGCTTCAGTTGCTGGGCGGTGCAGAAACGTGACGGGCAGGTGAGATTCATTTTCGCCAGGACGAAGCCCGAGAAGCCAGTTCTCAAGAGACCGGCGTCAGCCCCAGTTCCTGTGGATTTGCAGGGATCGCATCCTGCTGACAAAACCGTGGAGCTCCTCCAGGGGAGGGGCCGTAGCTCAGCGATAGGAGAGGCTGCCCCGGCAGCGTCTCCAGGGAGGGCTGGGAAAACCCCTGCCGGCAACCCTGGAGGGAGAGCCGCTGCTGCCGGTCTGTGTCGACAAGACTGGGCGAGACGGGCCGAGCACCATCTTGGTCTTTCAGAACAAAGAGCAGAATCCGCTGAATCACTGGCGCCGTGGTAAATTTGGAGGCGCATGAGCTCCTCGTGACAGCCCCCCAGGGGAGCCCAACCTGGCAGGCAGCTGTGCGGATCCCGGTCAACAAGCCAGTTCTGGCCACTTTCATTTCCACCCGGAGCAGGTCTTTTGTAAAGCGAATGGGTCTGAGTCTGGGCTGCCCATTCAGGCCCAAGCCACCCCCAAAAATATCTTGCATGACAACAGGAAACAATATGTTCTTGCTGGGGAAATCCATTTCCCCGGCTCCTGAAAGGATTTAAGGTCAGAGGGAACAGGGGAGCCCGGGAATGGGGGGCAGGCGACATCGGCGCCCTGCTAACAAAAGCATCCTGGCGGCTGCGAGCCCCGACGCCACCGTGCGTGATGCCGGACCGTTAGGGCAGCACCCGTGGCAGAGTGCCCCCCGGACGGGCGCTGGAGTCCTCTGCGAGAGCAACACTCAGTCCTGAGACCGGCCACACGGGCACCAGGACGTCCGCCTCTTCCGTGCCTGACGGCGAGATCTGGGGGTCTTGGACGCCTGCAGGCTATCTTGTGGACTCGAGTCAGCCCACTGAAGCCCTTGCCGCGATGCGGACTTCTTCTTAGGGCCCCCCACGGCCGTGGCCGCACTTTTTTCTTCAGAAGCCGGCTCTGGGGCTGGGAACTCACGCCACCCGCCTCATAAGTAGGTCGGGGCCGTCTCTCCCGGCAGCCCCAGAGCCGCTCCCGAGGCGAGGGGCCCCCGTCCGGAGGGTGGTGAAAATGGCTTACTTTCAGTAAGAGGTGGTACTTCAGCACCCGCTGCATGGGCACGACCAGCAGGTCTTGCAGCTTGAACTTCCCGTCCTGGACCCTCAGCGTGCATTCCTGGAAGGGGAGCAAAGAGAGCGTCCGGGCAACGTCCCTGCCTGCCGCGGCTTCCCCCGTCTCTGCCTGACGTTCCGGCCCTGCGAGGTCGGCCGCGGCCTTTCTCTTGGGGCGCTTGAACATCAGCACGCCTCGCTGCCCACGCTCCACCCCCTGGGCAGAACTACGTTTCCCAGAGTGCCTTGGTCAGGAGCCACAGCAGTGAGAGGGGGCCGAAACGGATTTACATCTGTAACGTGGACCCGTGTCGCAAGGTGGCTAGTGGCCGACAGCAGGCCGGAATCAGAAGAGCAGGCTCACCTGCCACGTCTGCTGCACGGACGCTGCCCTGCAGAGCGCCAGCCAGCGTGGCGTAGCGGTGAGAGGGCTGCACTGGGACTGGGGAGACCCGGGTTCGAGTCCCCACTCAGCCACGAAGCTCACTTACTGGGTGACTCTGGGCCAGTTGCTGACTCTCAGCCTAAGCTACCTCACAGGGTTGTTGTGGGGATAAAAATGGGAGGAGGACTATGTAACCTGCTTGGGCTCCTTGCAAGAGGAAAAAAAGGTGGGATATAATGATGACGACGATGAGGATGACGATGATGATGATGATAATACACTAGTGACAACTGTGTGCATTTTCAAGGCGGCAGGAAGGCAGTTCTGTTTCTGACGGAGGGGAAACTCCCACAGAAGCTTCTCCTTTCAGCAATACTCGGGAGTTGCAAGGTGACGCCAGCGTCACCGGCGCGACAATTTTTGATGGGTCAGAAGCAGAGATGGGCAGATTCCCACCGCCCCCCCTGGTTTGGGAAGAACCTATTCATGAACTGGATGTCATGTCGCTGAGCGGGGCCTCCCTAACCAGCGCACCCCCGTTTTCAGAGTCTGGGACCTTTCCCCCGATTGCAAAATGAAGCCGGATCCGGGATCTGTGGGAGCTTTGGTGCCGTCGCTCGTCGGGAGAGGGGGCGAGGAGAGCAGGCTCTCGGAAGGCCGATTCAGGAAAAGACACCGCCACTGAAAGCCAGGTTAGACGTGGGGCACAGTGCCACGGAGCCACCGCCAGCCGGCCTCCGCCCAACCCCCCCCCCGTCACCTCGACTTTTTGCCGGACATCCTCCCGGTTGGCCATGAGATGGTTCAGTGTGGCCTGTGCGTATTCCATGTGGCTGCAGTACTCGCCGTAGATCAGGAGCCTGTGAGGAAGAAGCAGCAGAGGGCGAAGGGAGCGTCAACACGCGTGCCGCCAGCTGCCTGGCCCCCTCTAGTCCAATTCCAGGTAACTCTGGCCGTGCAGCGATTCCCCCCCCCCCCGCTCCTTCCAAGATGTTTTGGACCTTTGCGTCATTCTAAGCGTCTGAGGGGGAGCGGCCTGCTTTTCCCCCTTCCTCTTCCCTCCCCAGCCCCAACCCTACCTCACAGGGTTGTTGTGAGGATAAAATGGAGGGGAGGATGAGGATAATGTAAGCCGCCTTGGGTTCCTTGCAGGAAAAAAGGTGGGGTATAAATATAATAAATAAATAAATAAATTTTTCCTTGTGCACCATGTCTTTTTAGATTTGAACCCTGCAGGCAGGAACTGTTGTGTTTTATAGATTATATGGAAGAGGAAATCCTGGGCTCTGTTTCAAAGCTTGGACTGGACTGTAGAACTGGATTTTTATTTTTAATTCGGCATTGTAAATGGTTGCTATGGTTTTTAAAGTCGTTTAGTAACATTTTACTATGTCTTTATTTGTTTATGATTTTTCTCTCTTTGAATTTTTGTAAACCGCCTTGGTTGGTTCCAGAAAGGTGGTACAGAAATGCTAATGCTAATGCTAATGCTAATGCTAATGCTAATGCTAATGCTAATAATAATAATAATAATAATAATAATAATAATAATTCCATAATTCAGGCTGGAATCACTCCTACCTAACTATGACCAGAGATGTAGCCAGCAACCCCGTCAGGCTGGCCTGAAACTGCTCCAGGATCTGGACTGTGTAATGGGGTGGATCCTTCCCCCCCCCTCTCTCTCTCACACACACACACACACACACACACACAGGGTGGATTTCTCTGTCATGTTTTGCTGCCTGCCTCCTTCCTTCTCGTTCCTGCCAACTTGGCTGCTGCATGCTTATATCGAAGCAACCTGCCTTTAAAAGTCTGTTGAGGGAGATGCTGGGCCGTGACATGCTTTTTGGTGTTGGACTGATGTGGATGCCTTTCTAGGGTGTTTCGGTGATTTGCGCTCCAAACGAAGGCTGGGGTTTGCGGGCTGAGTGACTGGAGCCCCCCCCCCCCCGCGCGCTGATCTTAGAGAATATGCAGAAAAGCCCCTCTGAGAAACGGCCATGAGCCTTCCTGAAACTCTCCCAGCTCCCCTGGAAATTCCTCAGCAGCAAGAGCCTCCAATTGCACCTCCAGCCACTTAAGGATTCTGGATTTGCTTCTCCAGAGGTGGGCTCTGAACAGGCTCCCCGGGGCGGGGGACAGGCAGGGAAGGGAGCCCAGAGCGCAGCTGCAATCCTGTTTTCTCCGGGTCCCAGGTGGGGATCTGGGCAACCCGCCTCCTGTTGCCAAAACTCATTTTGCATCCCTCCATATTTGCCTTAGGACAGAGGAGAGGCATTTCAACCTCTCAGCATGGGGAAAAAACTGCAGGAAACCACCAAACTATCAGAGGTTGGGGGAAAGGGGAATGGGGGAAAGGGGAATGGTCCTCCATGGAATCTGGAAGGCCAGACTGGGCCCCGGGTGGGCTGGGTTCCCGCAGCCCTGCTTTAGGAGAGATTCAGCAGCAAGCCTAGCAGAAATGTAAGCCAGTGGCTGCCTCTGGAGAGCGAGGGCACAACGGGGCATGCGATGACTGCCAGACACAGAGGCTAAAGGCGGCCAGATTCCACAGAGGGCAAAGCCTGCAAGAGTAGCCTTTGACTCCTTGCCTCTTGCTAACCTTGCAAAGGGATCTGAGCCCTTTCCTTGCCTACTACGTCTCCAGGCCCCCCAAACTCACTGTCAGCAGCATCAAATCTAGACGACCTGAACGTATGTCTGAATTGGGCCACCCCAGATCCAATGCCAGAGAGAGAGGCAGGGAAGGAGAGAGGGAGCTTTCACATCGCCGCTACACACAACTGTGATATCAAAAGAAGGACATGGGAGCGAGTGTTTGTGAGAACCAAGCCAGACTCACAGCCACCGGCTTGGAGGAAAAAGGAGCCACGCCCCAGCAATTTAAGTACTATTTGGTGTTTTCGTTCTTTAAAGGAAGCCCTTTGCTCAGATAAAAACAACGGCTCAGCATCAACTGAGCAAAACCATGTCGGGAAATGACCGTTTCAAATAATCTTTTGGCATTCGAGGACTCTGTCGCCTGTGAGAAAACTGGGAGCTGCCGCTCAAGATCTCCCTTCTCACAGCAGGAGTGCAGATAAATGTTTTCCGTCTACCCATCTTCCGTCTATCTCAGAAGGGTTCTGTAGCATTTTTCTAATGGGTTGCAATGAAAAATGATTTGACGACTCTGAGCCAGGAATAAAAAGGGTGAGACAAGGAGAGAAATGTGGGGTTTTTACCAGATTGTTCAGAAATTCCGGCATATGCAAGCGGTGGAATTTTCTTTTGGCTGGACCTTTCCAGGTGTATTAATGTCAGCAAGACAGGAACTGAAACTGGGCATGCTAGAAACTGGAGAAAATCACTTGTGGGGGACAGACGATGGATGGGGTGGCGGAAAGCGGAATTCAGCATCTTACACCAAGTGAACCCTTTTTGCTCCTTAAATCAGAGCTTCCACTCCTTGCTTTCTTTGTGATTACAGCTGACCCGGGCTTAAGCACAGAGGTCCACACTGCTACCATGACCGATTTGGGCCTCGGTCTGGGGCGCCACAAACACCTTGAAGTGGTCCCCGCAAAATCCTGCCCCCCCATAAAACCAGGGAAGAGAGACATGGAGTGCGCATCTCCCAGGCCCCGTCCGTTCTCTGCTGCCCGTTTTGCAGCCTTTTTACCTTTCCTTGAATTCTAGGAACACTTTGGCCAACGTGCCTCCGCCAGACATCATGGAGACGTCAATGTTCCTCAAGAAGTTGAAGTGCACTTTAATGAGGTCCTAAAAACAAAGGGAACAAATTGGGACATTCACTACCCCAAATCTTACGTTCACAAAAGAGAGAGACAAAGGAAGCTGCTTTTAATACACACACACACACACACACACAGATGAACAGGCAAAGCCTCCAGTGAAAAATGTCTTTAAACTTCATCAAAGACCACGGCACAGCTAAGCTCGAAAGCCAGATCTTGATAGATTTGTATGCAAAGTCCGTGCACGCATCAAGCCTCGGCAACGGAGGAGATGTTGCAAGCACTGCGCACTGTTTGGCTGCAGACCGGACAGTCGAGGAATTTGGGCTAACCGTTTTTCCAGAGTGATGTTCAACACTTGGTGACATTTCCCTCTAGTTCTTCCATGGTGAACTAAGTCCTTCAGGGTAAAAATGAAATGGTGACACATGGCATCAGGGGTCCCCAACCACTTTGTATTGGTGGGCACACTTGGAATGTCCAGGGGGAGTGTCGCGGGTGCTCCCACAAAATGGCTGCCATGGGACAAGGGGCTTGCCCATTCGTTTAATGACTGCTGTGGTGGGCGTGGCCAGCCACAGAACACCCGTTTCCCAGAAGGCAAACCGGTGAGGCCGAAAGAAAAGTCACTTGCTCCAGAACCCAAGCCCAAGGCAGAGGTGGGGTCTGAGCTCCAAAACGCAGAAACGTTATTTGGAGCCCAAATAAAGAGGGCACCAGAGGGCAGCACTTCCCTTTGCAGCATGCCAGCCTCCCAGTTGAAAAGAAAATTCATTTTGGAAAAAATCTTAAATACAAGAAAAATCAGGAGTCAGGAAGCCCCGGCAGGCGCCAAGAAAAGTGGGCACCGTGCTGGAGCCACCTGGCATGACGGTGCTTTTCAATTCCATGTGGGCTTATTTCAATGTTATTACATCAGGAAGGGGATCTTATCGGAATAGCCAAGCTCAGGCCCAGAGGCAGGGCCGGTGCTACCATTAGGCCAACTAGGCAGCTGCCTAGGGCGCAGGGCTAAAGAGGGTGCCAGAAACGCCTTGAAAAAAAAATACAGCGCTCTCAAGTGGGAAGGGGGGGGCGCTAAATATCTGATCTTGCCTAGGGCACCAAACTGCCTTGCACCGGTCCTGCCCAGAGGACGAGTGCAGGCTAGCCCAGGGATTATGCCCTGCGGCCCGAGGCATCCGCATCTCACAGAGGCGGCGGAGGAACGCTCCTGGAATTCAGCCTGGCCTCCTCCGGCACGCTGTGGAGGAACCCGGGTTGTGCCTCTCAGATCAGAAGCGCTGTGAATAACGTCATTCCACGGGAATGCGTTTTGGGTAGCTTGTGCAGTCCGCCCGGCCCTGCACTGGGATCCTTCCCAAGGAATACGCAGCACAGATCCCAGAGGCCGGTCAAGCGCATCTGTCACGCTGAGAAGAATGCCTCCGGAGCAGGGGTGGGCCACTTCTGCCCGTCCAGGCGTTTTGGCCTACAACGCCTCACCCTTTACATCTGGAGGGCTGTAAACGCATCACCCACACTTGGCGGGAGGCCCTGTTCTGTTGCTGTTCTCCCAGATTAAAACTGGAGGTGCAAAAAGGTACGAATATTTTCTCAACCAGCTCCCCGAACAAAGGGGAGCTTATCCCCTCTGCAGGTGCGGGACAGCCTGGGCAAGCGTGGCCTCAAAGCACCGAGACCTCCCCTCTGTTGAGTCCCTCAGGATCCGAGGACGGGGCCCTGCTTCCTGGACAGCGAGTCCTTGGGGGTTGCCCACACCTGCCAGCTCTTGTATGGGCAGCACGGGAGACCCTTCCTCGGGAGGATGACTCTGCGGATATATTGTCAGCAGGGGAGGCCTGTGTCAGCGGGGGCCCTTATCCATTGCAGCTTTTATCCTGAGCTTTATAGGAGCTCTCCATGGTGCTGAGCCTATTTTGGGGGTGGAGTTCGGCACCACGGAGAGCTCCTATAAAGCGCAGAATAAAAGCTGCGATGGACAAGGGCCCCCACCGACACGGGCCCCACCACCCCCCTCCCCGGAACTGGCCAGGGATGCCCGGGCTTCCCCGCTGCGAGGGGCACAGAGCGGCGGATGCATCCGGCACGGCGGCTCAATTTGTCACGGCGCACCTGAGGTAAGACACCCATGCCGTGCAAGCACGTCCGTCCCCGCAGGCAGCTGGAGCATCCCCGCCCGACGTGATAGCTGCATGGAACCGAATGCGTGGCTTCCTAAGGAACAGCCGGCCTGGGGAAACGTTCCCCGGAGCTGCCTGAAGTTGGGGGCCTGCCTGCTTGGAGCTGGGGACCCTCCGGCCCCATCCAGGGAGCTTCTCTCTCAGGAAGAGGAAGGGAACAACGCAGATGAGTCCAGAAGGCTTCGTCTCAAAGGGGGGAAGCTGGGCTGGGGGCTTGTCCTTAAAGCAGGGGTGCAGAGTCCTGGGCCCAGGGGCCAAATACGGCCCTCCAGGCAGGGGTCCCCAGAGGGCCCCGCCCCCTTCCTCCCAACCAGAGGGCATTGGGTGGTTCCCTGGCTTTTGTGCAGTGTTTCCCCCAGGCTAAAAGGTTGAAATGCCTCTCTTAAATTTCAGTTACGGGCATGAAGAGCTTTACGCTAAAATATGCTGGTATTTTGACCCCCCACCCCCCACTGGAATTTGGCCCTCGGGCTGAAAGAGGTTCTGCACCCCTGCCTTAAGGTGATCTATAAATGCAACGAAATTTGACCTGGAACCCGCGTCCCTGAAATCGGGGAAGGGGAGCAGCAGCGCAAGTACCCGCCTTCACACAGCCGTACCTCCAAGTTGATAAATATTGCTTCCATGTCCTGCGGCGTCAGTATCAGCCTCAGTGGATTCATGTAATTCTGCAAAAGCAAAGCAGGAACAAATGAGGGACTACTGCGGGCAAGCATCTCACCCTTTTCAGCTTCTGGAACGGCATCCTTTGTGGCGGTTTAAAGCCAGATCAGCCTGTGGAGAGGCAGCACATGTTGCGGCCGTGCTGGGGCCGCGCCACTTCAGAATGCGGCTGGGAATGTTTGGATTCTTCCCTGCATAGAAGAACGGGCCGATGGGGCAGAAGGTCAGGCTGCAAGGAGGGCTGGAAGGCATCCCCCTCCCCACCCGCCCGCCCGCCCCAAGTTGTCCTCTGCAATATTCTCTGAAATTCTGGCTGATATCAATCTTTGACATCCAGCGGTGTTTACTGTCTAACAGTTGATACCTGACTAATTTCAGATGCTTGCCATGCAACATCATTCACAATTAAATGAATATTGTATTGACTTGTCTCTAGAGGGCCTGGACCAGCAGCAGATGGCGCACTGGCAGAGAGAGAACTGCCGTTCCAGTCCCCAAGGAGCTTACAAGTGGGAAGACGGCCGAGGAAGAGATACGGGGCCAGGCCTGGCAGGGAGGAAGGCAAACTTGTCCCAGCCCGACTGCTACAGTCACCTCTGGAGCCTCTTCTCTGGGTGCCGCTGCCACAACGGTGCAACGGGAGGCGACCAGGGGAAAAGCCTTCTCAGTGGTGGCCCCCCATCTGTGGAATGCGCTCCCCAGGGAGATCCACCCAGCATCTTCAATCTGGACACCCCTTCCAGCAGGCAGGGGATCTCTGACGCTCTGATTATTGACTTTACAGCTGGCTCTTTAGTATTTTTAATGTTTTGATACTTTTTTCATTGTTGTATTTATTGCTTGGGTTGTTACTGTGTTGACGTTTTTCATTGTAAACTGCCCCGAGAGCATCTGCCAGTTGGTGGTATACACATTTAACAAACAAACAAGCAAGCAAGGGCTTTACAGAAAAGGAGGGGTCCTGAGGCTGAGAGAGGTGGCAATACAGAGGCAGCAGGAGAGGGGACGGCAGAAGAATAGGGGAAGGTGGTGGGAGGAACGGGAGCTGCAGGCCAGGATAGATCAGGAAATGTAGGGGGAGAGGGCGGGAGAGAGGGAGAGAGCTCCCCCCCACCCAGTGCTTCCAGTCTGCATTCCAGTAGCAGTGGGAGAGTCAACAGAAGGAGCCCGAAGGCAGCTACAGCACAGCCCCTCTGCCTGTGTCGCCGCAGTTCCAGACGCATTCTGAGGGCTAGGCAAAAGGTGGGTGCTGAGGTGAGTTTGAAGGGGCAGAGAAGCGGCCCCACAGAGGTATCCTGGGAGGGAATTCCTGGCTTAGGGGGCAGCAAGGGAGGGTGGGCAGAACTATTCGAGGAAGCAGGAGACTTTTTTCCCCATACTTAATTGCCCCGAAGACTAAATATTCAATACATGAAGCCTCCCTGTCCATTTCACTCACTCACAGATATTGTTTTTGGGTTTTGTTTTGTTTTTGCAAAGAAATTAAAAAAGCAAATGATAACATGGGTTGATGTTCTTAACGTTGTTGCTTCTAGTCAATTGCTAATCACCAAAGGGAAAAGTAATCACAACTCTCTGGCACTTGGCTCCACACCACGATACCGCTGAAGTCTTCATCTCTTTTTTCTTTTCCTGGAGCAAAACCCGAGACATAATTCATCAAAACCAATTAAAAGTCACGAATGAGTACAGCAAAATGTCCCTTTTAATCCAATTAGTTTCAAAGACAAGCTGGTGTTGGCGAGAATCCGGAGATGAACAGCTTCCCTTGCTTATCCCGCGAAGGCCATCAAAGAATGACAAGGAACGGGACTTATCGGAAGGACGGAGCTTCTGACACACAGGGAGAATGATACGCCCTTTTAAAAAATCGTCAGCGGATCGTGGCAGGAAGCGAAGCCGCCTTCGACACTGCAGAAGGGTCTTCGGAACATGTGCTGATGGCCAAAATGACAGGAGAAAAAATTCCCTCCCCTTCCATCCTGCATTCAGCTTTGGAGTGGATCTTCTGGGGACAGAAAGAGAGGCCCCTTGAGTCCCCCCTGCGGTTCTAGCTCAGTGGAGGTCTGGTCACAGGCAGGCTACGAGGGAAACCGCGTTGGACTATTTCTCACATTTATATCCACCTCCTGGTCTGCAGTCCTGGAGAGCCACTGCCAAGTCGGTGTAGGCAAGACCAGGGCCCGCATCAAAGGTAGGCACGGTTGGGCCCCTGCGCCCCAGCAGGGGCTCACGGACAAGGGCCCCCTGGGCTCGCTCCTCCTCTTCCCCATCGCAGCCTGCTTGTTGGCCTGCCTCTCGCTCTGGCCCAGACATCGGCGGTGGTGAGGAGGAGCTGGTGACCATGGCGGTGAGAAGGTAGACCCACTGAGGGAGGGAGCCCACTGAGGGTGCCTTGCCCACGGGCCCCACAGAACCTGGAGCCCGCACTGGACTAGACTGAGCCAAATGGAGCGAAGGTCCAACTCAGTGTAAGGCAGCCCCCAGGGTTCCTAACTCAGGTCTCTCCTAGAATCTTTGGGCTGGAAGAGACCTCAAAGATCATCGAGTTCAACCTCCTGCCAAGAAATCCACTCCTACAACAACCTCAACAGGTGTCCTTATTTCCATCGCCGAGAGGAGGCCATGGCCCAAACGAGGCTCTTGGCCCAGAACTGCCCAAGGCAGCTTGTGCGAGAATAAGGTCAGGACCCTTGACGGGGCGCTAGGTGGAAATGGTTCAGGAACGTGGACATCCTGCTTCTGGAAGCAAAGGAACAAGTTGCCTGGCACTGGCTTGGTGCAACGACCACGGCCGCGGAGGTCCAGCCTGTTCCTGATTGGTTCTGGCTCAGTTTATAAGTGGTACTGTAGAGCATGCTTTTATTTGAGACTGAAGCTGTTGCTTTATTCTGAAACATTTCACTTTTTAAAATCTGTTTATATGCATACATTTTCAATGTATACGTTTATAAACCTGACGTGCTACTGTTGGCCACTTGCTTTGTTTTGCTGAGCTGCGTCTCGGGCATTGCCTCGCCTCCATGTTGGTTTATTCAGAGCTTCATCATCTTGCCTGGAGGGTCGAGAGAGACGTGCCGCTGCCCAAGGGCTGCAAAATGACAGTGTCTTTGGCCAGAGTCTTTGGTGCAGCTATAGGGATGTGGCCAGCGGAGCCTCCGCGGGGCTTTCACAGTCTTCGGAGGACCCGATAGTGCATTCCCGCCAGTCTGCAGGCAGACCCCTCCTTGGAGCTACTCTTCCTTGTGTCCAAGAGCTCACGGCCCTGGGCTATGGCAACAGGTGGACAGGCAGCTCCTCTTTCACCCTGAAGGAGGGTCCACCATCTTCCCAGGCAGCCCGGAGCACTGCTGGGACTTTCTTCTTAGCAACTTAAATCCTTTTTCTTATCATATGAGTAGATCAACATAAAACAAGGTTGCTCCGTCATCTGTGTGACGGCTCTTCAAATATTTGAAGATGGCAAACACATCGTCCCTTAATTGTCTCTTCTCCAGGCTAAGCATACCCAACTCCAAGTTTCCTCCTAAGATATGGTCTCCAGCCTGCTCCCCATTTTTGTTGCCCTCCTCTGAACACGTTCCAGTTTGCTGATTTCCTTCTGAAACTGTGGTTCCCAGTACTGGACACGGGGCTCCAGGTGAGGGGTGACCAAAGCAGAACACAGCAGTACCATTGCCTCTTGCAATCTGGATTCTATCTCATTGCTGATGCAGCCTAGAATTGCATTAGCCTTGTTAGCCGCTGCATCACGCTGCCGACTCATGCTTAGCTTATGGTCTACTAAAATCCCTAGGTCCTTTTCATGTCTACGTCTGTCGAATCGTCCTGTATTTATCCATCTGATTCTTCCTATCTAAATGCAGAGATCTACATTTACCTCTGCTGAAATTCATGCAGCTAGATTTGGGGCAGTTTTCCATCCTCTCGAGATCATCTTGAATCCCCCCCCCCTTTTTTGCAATGGCCTATGGCTACAAGCAATAAACATCTGTGTGTGCTGAATCCCATTTCTCTCTTCTAAGGCATTAGCTACCCTTCCCAGTTCGGTGTCATCTGCAAATGTGATGAACATGCCTTCTGTTTTTCAGTCCAAATCACTTACAAGCCCTGAGGCTGAAAAGGGCCCGGAGAGGAACTGTGGTTAAAGAAGTGGAGGACAAGACTTGATGGTGAAAGAGAACTAACAAATTTTGAAAAGACAGTTTTGACTAGAGAAGCTATAGAAGGTAATGTTTCAACAAGTGGCACAACAAAGGTTTTATATAGGATGTTACAAAAAGAAGAACATAAAGATTCTCTTAAATTGCTATGGGATAATGAATTTGATGAGGAAATATCGAAACAAGGTTGGAAAAATATTTGGGATAGACGTATTGTAAGAGTTATGTCAACTAGGATAAAAGAGAATTTCTATAAAGTGGTATGGAGATGGTATCTAACTCCAGTAAGATTAAATCGGATAGATAACAACTGTTCCGCATTGTGCTAGAGAGGGTGTAATGAAAAAGGTACATATGCTTACATGTGGTGGAGCTGTAAAAATGTTCTGGAATTTTGGCAGAAAGTGTTTGCAGAAATATCAGAAATAATCGGAATGGAATTAGAGGTCTGCCCAAAATTAGCATTGTTAACAATAACAGAAAAATTAGTTTGTTTAAAAAATACTAAAAAATTGATTGTGAATTTGTTAACAGCAGCTAAATTAATGATAGCCAGGAAATGGAAAGTTCAACATGTCTTTTCAATTATCGAGTGGTACAAAGAAGTATGGGATATCGCGGTAAATGATAAATTAACTTGTAATATCAAATGCCAAAAAGGACAATTGGGGAAAGACACTTTTGTGAGCATTTGGGGTAAATTTCTGGATTACGTATTAGTGAAGGGGAAGGGGAACGAACCATGTCAAGATTTGTTACATTTTTGGAACATAGAATAATATCTGATTTTCTATTTTCTTTTTTGGGAAATATAACTTGGTCCCAAGAGGTGGGGGGTGCACGATGTTTATGTTGTATTCCTTTTGATTTTGTTGTATGATGGGGGGGGGGGATTACACTGGCTGCCAATCAGTTTCCGGGCGAAGTATAAAGTGTTGGTTATTACCTTTAAAGCCCTACATGGTTTGGGTCCGGGTTACCTGCAGGATCGCCTTCTCCCGTACAATCCGCCCCACACACTTAGGTCCTCTGGGAGGAATTTACTCCAGTCAGCCAAGACTAGGCTGGCGGAAGAGGACCTTCTCTTCTGCTGCTCCCGGACTGTGGAATGGTCTGTCGGAGGGGACTCGTCAACTAGACGGTCTCTTGGCTTTTAAAAAAGCCATAGACTGACCTCTTCCGACAGGCCTACCCGGTGGAATTTTAAGAGTTTTTAGGATACTTTTAAAGGTTTTTAAGAATATTTTAATAATGTTTACTATGTTTTTAACTAGTTACGGTATGTATTTTATATTTATGGTTGTTCCCCGCCTCGATCTGAGTGGAGAGGCGGGTAAGAAATATTTTTTTATTATTATTATTACTATTATTATTATTATTATTAT
Organism: Shinisaurus crocodilurus; assembly: GCA_021292165.1. Taxonomy (NCBI): domain Eukaryota; kingdom Metazoa; phylum Chordata; class Lepidosauria; order Squamata; family Shinisauridae; genus Shinisaurus; species Shinisaurus crocodilurus. The sequence goes on from JAHFWL010001184.1 coordinate 314,630, forward strand.
TATTATTATTATTTTATTTTATTTTTTTAAAGGGGGGGAAAGAAAAGGGCCCAGAGCAGCACCCGGCAAATGGAGAAGGGCTAGGAGCAGGCGGCTGTCAGGTCTTTGGAGATCAGGTACAAATACTGACACACCAAATCTTGGCAGGCATGGAATTCTACATGCAGGATCGCCAGCACACTGCATCCGTAGGACTGAAATGCTGTCTTTCATGAAGCTTGCTTGCAGACTCCAGATCATCCTCCCAGAGTAGATGTCCATGGTCAAACCACATCTCTCCCACAAATCGCTGTCTTAAGGTGCAGTCCTAGGCATGCTTAGACGGAAAAAAAGTCCTGCAACTCCCAGCATGCCTCAGCCAGCCATGCTGGCTGGGGATTGGGGAATGCGGGAGGTTTAGGAGTTTTTTCCATCTAAGTATGCATAGGACTGCACCTTTAATCTCCAATCACAAGGAAACCTGTGGATGTGCGACTTCAGTTGCTTCCCTTCACACACACAACCGACAACTTCTCTTCTCCCCTCTATCTTTCCTCTCCCTATTGTCAAACTCTGGATTGGCAGCTCCTTGGGGCAGGGACCATACGACATGGACCTCAATGACATGACCCGCTTAACCCAAACAGCAGCAATTTGGCAATCCTTGCACCCAGAACTCACATTTTCTATCTCTTCAAGCGTCTTGTAGTATTTGGCCTCCGTTTCCTGAATTTCTACCAAGCAACAGTTCCTTTTGTCATCTTCTGTCATGCCCATTTTCTAGAGGAAACGAAAATAAACCATTGGCATCTTAAACATCTACGCTGCCTGTTTGGAATGGATCAGTATTCAATGACATGGAGTATAGGAGAACTTTATCAGACCCCCTCGGTCCACCCAGACCAGTCTTGTCAACACTGACTGGCAGCAGCAGCTCTCCAGGGTTTCCAGCAGGAATTTTCCCAGCCCCACCTGGAGATGCTGCCGGGGATCGAACCCAGGACCTTCTGCATGCAAAGTGGGGGCTCCACCACCGAGCGACGGCCCTTTCCTTCCCTGGTCTGCAAATTTCCCAGTGCAGTGCAGACCAGTGAGAGTTCTGGTGCCCAATTAGTCATAATTTTGCTTTGAAGGCTCTTGGGTTGAGCTTGGAATTTTAGTATTTAATGCTACATTTGTTAAGATCCCGGGCCAATCAATCTTACTCGGTGTGTGTGTGTGTGTGTGTATGGTCAAGAGCATCCCTCTGGACCAGCAAGTTGCATTTAGACCATGTTCCAACGGCCACTATGTAAACTCAGTGGCCTTAAGTTGGCTCACTTATGGCCAAACTAAATGCGCTAGTGGCCAAAATTCATTTTGCAGCCTTAATCTGTTTATAGAAGCATCGAGTTGGAAGGGCCCTCGGGGATAATCTAGGCTAACACCCTTTTCAGTGCAGGAACCTTGTAGCTACAGCAACCGTAACAGGTGGGCCATCCGGCCTCTGCTTCAAACTTCCAGCGAAAGGTTCCCACCACCTCCCGAGACAGCCTGTTCCACTGGCTGCCGGCCTCTTGCTCTTAGGATGTTTCTCATAAAAATAATTCCTGATTCAGAACTCCGTCACTTCGGGCCACACTCCAAGACATGCCAAAAGACCTCTGACAGATCTTCTGAGTGTGCTGGGTCTTTAATAACACCACAAGAAAAAATTATTCGCTGCCCTAGCAGGGGACTACCAATTTGATTAAGCAGATTGCATAAGGATAAGAGGGCTTTGCCGTGACCCACCATCATATTTAAACATGACACTGGTGCCTGTATTTCTCTTCTGCAGAGCTAAAAGCAGCTTGAGGGGTGTCGACGCGGACCAGGATAACCCGCCCACGCTGATTTCCCCTCACCAAAATTAGATACTTGGCAGACTAGCCAGCTAACTGAGGCAAGGAACAGCCGAATCCATCATATGGACAAAGCAGATGGAGGGTTTACATTTTCCGTCAACCGTCCATCCGTTGCCTGCGCATGTTTGTGCCAGCTGGGGCTCTACGACGATGCCTTTCCAGGGAGATTCTCTGCATGTGTTCACGTGCGCATGGGGGCAGGGTGGGGTGGGGGGACGGGCATCTGTGCAGGAGAGTGACACAAGCTCTGCACATCACTGCGTGTGAGACAGGTGGGCAGACGCTGCATGGAATCCAGCTGCAGACAACATCTGGAAGACGACAACAGGGTTTGAAGGGGTTCAAGTGCTCCAAGACTGAAGGCCACCCGAGAGCGCATCACTCATCCCAGCACTTAGGGCTCATTCGCGCATTGCGCTTTCCTTTTTAAGGTGCAAGCCAAATTGATTCTTTAGACCGGAGCTCACTTGTCAGCTTGCAACTAACCGGCTGCATCTACGGCCAGATCCTTGCAAAGAGCAGAACGGGCCTGGGGTCCTGCGCCGAGCGTTTTCTAGCCCCCTCCACCCCCAGCCAAAGGCCCAGAAAAACAGCCAGACTTTCCACGTACAGCCAGACACTTACCTGCATGTACCTGATCTGAAGCGTGCCGGGATCAAAAGCAAAATAAAGTGAGGTTATATATTTTGCATCATAAACTGCCCGCTTAGGAAAAAATTGCATCGCCAGACCAAGTCTAAGAGGCTTTGATAAAATGAAAGGAAATCTCACTGGTGAGAAAGGTTCTAAATCAGGGGTGTTGCAACTCTGACCTGCGGGCCAAATCCGACACCCCTGGGTGCTCCAGATGGCCACGCCCCCTTCCCCCAACTGCCGATCATTGTGTGGTTTCCCAGATTTTGTGCAAACCCCCCCCCTTCTGAAAGCTCAAAATGCCTCTCCGAGGGCGTGGTCGCCCGTGGCATGAGCTGTGTGAGCTACTACAATATGCTGGTATTTTTTGTATTTTGGACCCCAAGCGTTTTGCCTTCGGCCCTGCCCACCACTGGAACACAGCCGCCTCCGAGAGCTTCTCCAAAACTGAATTCGGCCCTTTGGTGGAAAGAGGTGCGACACCCCTGACCTAACCCGATCTGCTCACAGCTGTGCTTGTTTTCTATTTGAAGAGAGTTGGCTTTATTTTATTTAGCTAGGGGAGCATTAAAAAAAAGTGATTCCCCCCACCCCCCCTCGCAGCCTGAAGTGGCCCGGTCCCCTCTCCCACCTCGGGAGAACCCTGCCACCTCGTTTGGCCGCATGCGTCTCCCTTCAAGGTCCGGCACCATCTGATGTAAGGTGACGGGAGAGAGACAAGTCCTTTGCAGACGTGGCCCCCTTTATGGAGTGCCCTTTCCCAGGGAGGATCCCCTGACGCCAAGTGTGCTGCTGCCTTCTAAGTGCCCGGCAACGGTATTTCCACTGGACCAGGACTTCCAGCACCAAAGGTTAACTGGTACATAAGAACACAAGAAGAGCCCTGCTGGATCAGGCCAAGGGTCCATCCAGTCCAGGATTCTGTTCCCACAGTGGCCAACCAGCTGCCCCAAAGGGAAACCCACACACAGGACATGAGCGCAACAGCACCCTCCCGCCCATGTTCCCCAGCAACTGGCGTATGTAGGCATACTGCCTCTGATCCTGGAGGCAGCCTAGAGCCATCAGGACTAGTAGCCACTGATAGCCTTCTCCTCCTCCACGGATTTGTCCAACCCCCTTTAAAGCCCTCCAAACTGGCAGGTCCAGATTGGGTAGGTTTTCTCCATGCTGCCAAACTTTTTACACCACTGATCTGCAGTGTATTTTACTCTAATTGTGATTTTACATTGTATTCCGAATGTTCTGGTCTGTAGCTGTAACTGTGTCATTGGTTTTGCCTTGTGCTGGTGGAGTTTTTTTGTTTTCTGTTTTTAATGTTTGCTCTTTTTTATTATCACACCGATTTTTATTATATGAATTTTACTGTTGTACTCCGCCTTGGGAGGGCTTCTGCCCTGAATAGTGGCAAAGAAATATTTTAAATAAAATAAATGAAAATATTGACATTTTACTGTGGTGTTGTGCAGTGACCGGGTAGATTTACTGAAGCTCAGACTAAGCATTCTTCTAAACAAAAACCAACCAACCAAATGCATTAATCCAGCCCATGTTCCTCACTGGTGGGGTAGCCGTTAAGGGTGAGGACAAATTGTTGGGCGAATGACCTTCCTTTCCCCCCAGCTGGGATGGGCTCTTGGCACTTACAGCTTTTTAAATTGTAAAATAAATGTCACTTTACCGAAAACAATGAGATGATTTGAAACCTTACATCCTTACAACTCTTTTAAAGAAAGGCTGGAAATATGACTCACAACTTTTCTCCTGTGCGCAACAAAACCAGAGCAGAAGCTCAAGTGTGAACCCCTTAAAATGAACATCGGCCCCGTGACAGGAGCCGCTCCGAAGGCTCTGTTCTGGCTCCGGGCAGAGCGAGTGCTGCAGATTTGCACCTCGGCCCCCAGCTGAACCCACGCCTGACGGTTCCCCCCGCCCCGCCCGCCCGCTTCCCATTTCAGCTGGAGGAGCCTAATTGACTGGTGAACTGCTCTGTTCTCCCCTTTCCTCCCAGTTACGCATCTTGTCAGCTGAAGTTCACAACCCAGAGACGCTAATGAGAATCTACAGGAACCACTAGAGGTACAAACACTTCATTCAGAGGACGGAAAAGAAGCCAAGAAGCCACGGCCACGCTCCGCTGAAGGCTCCCTGGCCTAAATTTTGCATCACTGGCACCCAGCGGCTTGTCAAGCTGTCTAGCTAGAGCAGCCTTCGCCAACCTGTCACCCTCCAGGTGCGTTGGACTGCAAATCCCATTATTCCCAGCCAGAATGGCCAATCACGGAATCATAGGGTCGGAAGGGAACTCGGAGGTCTTCTCGACCACCCCCCTGCTCAAGGCAAGCCCTGCACTTCAGGGTGCGGCTACAACATCCCTGGCTGACGGCCCTCCAGCCTCTGCCCCAATACCTCCAGCAAAGGAGAGCCCACCACCTTCCGTGGCAGCGTGTCCCACTACCCAACAGCGCTCGCCATTCCTCCTAATGTCTCTCCTCCTCCTCCTCCTCCTCCTCCTCCTCCTCCTCCTCTAGATCCCACCTCTTCCCCTCTTGCAAGGAACCCAAAGTGGTTTACATGGTCCCGCTCCTCTCCATTTTATCCTCACAGCATCCCTTGAGGTAGGTGAGGCCGAGAGTCAGTGACTGGACCCAAAGTCACCCGGGGAGCTTCATGGCCGAGTGGGGACTAGAATCTGGATCTCCCGAGTCCCAGTCCAACACTCTCACCACTACACCACACTAACATTTCCTTCCTAATGTAGGAAGTTTCTCCTAATGTTTAGCCAAAATCTGCTTCCCGGCAATTTCTACCTGTCAGTTCAAGCCCTGCCTCGGGAGCCGCAGGGAACAAGCCCCCTCCCTCTTCTGCGTGACGGCCTTTCCAATATTTGAAGACCACGGGTGTGTCTTGTCTCCCCCAGGCTACACACGCCTGCCTCTTTCAACTGCTCCTCTTAGGGCTTGTGTTTCCGGACCCCTCCCCATCCTGGTCACTCTTCCCTGGATACGACCCAGGTTGTCAATGTCCTTCTTAAAATGGGGCGCCCAGAACTGGATGCAGGACTCCAGATGCAGCCTGTCTAACGCGGAACAGAGCTGGACTCTTACTTTCCATGTGATCTGGGGTCCAAGCGCCAAAACACTAAAACCACTCTTATGAGCCCAAATCCAGGTGGCACTGGAGCATGCCAGCCTCCCAGTTTAAAAAAGTTAATTTAAAAAATCTTAAGAAACTAAATAAAAATTAGGAGGGGCAGGGAGACCGGTGGGCCCCAAGAGAGAGGGCCACTCAGGCACTCAGGCCGGACTCAGCTTGTCTGAGCGTGGGGAAAGTGCTAAGCAGGGCCGGGCCCGGTTCTTACCGGGATGGGAGTGTTAGGTTTTGCATGGGCAGAACGAGGATTGTCACCTGACCTGGAGGATGTCTCTTGAGGTGAAGTACACAAGGTCTCCTGTCACCAGACATAATGTCAAGGTCTATGACTCAGACTCATGGGACAGTTGCAGTAAACATGTTGTGAAGAAGAGGTTATACAACTGGTTAGTAATATCCTATTTATAGGTACAGGGTCTGACTATAAAGCAAGACGCTTATTGACACAGTGACCACTCCACTTGAGTCTTGTTCTGGACTTCTACTTCAGGTCAGTCACTTCACTTCATCTCAGCCTTACCACTGGGGTCTTGGATTTGAATCTGCAATCATGTAGTGAGTAAGAGATGCATTGCTTGCCTTAATCCCATGTAATTGGGTCTTACAAATAAACTCTTTAATCTTTATTAACTGCTGTTATCTCCTCCTTCCGTCTGCGTGACTGGGACTGAGGGTCATTGGCTAGGTAAGCTTTTGAACCCGGGTCAGTCCAGCTCTCACAGGGAGACCCCTCCTTTGGTTTCCTACACTGAGCAGGGGGTTGGGCTCGATGGCCTTGTGGGCCCCTCCCAACTCTATGATCTATGAATCTATGGCCCCAAGCTTACATCTCTCCCTCCCACACACACACACACACACTCACACACATCACCTAGCTATGCCCATGGCTGGGATCCGCTCTTGCCGCCGGAAGCGCTGTTTCTGGAGAAGCACGATCCAAGAGGTGTGTCCCAGGAATCCTCGCAGTGGGGGTCCTGTGCAGCTTTCATACTGTACACACACACACCCAAAAAAGTTGTCTCCTTTCTCCAGGCCTTTCTCCCATCAGCTCTGGAGCCCTGAGGGCTAGAAACTTGTTCTTTAAAAAAAAAAAAAGGGAGCTTTGATTCTCTGCAGGCTGAATTCTGTGGCAGGTTCCAAAACGTGGCCACGTGAAACAGACTCATCTCAATTCTCTCGCTCACTGTCCTTCCACCAGCAAGGACACCCACAGCGACGTCCGTGGAAGGGGCAGGAGCAGACCGCGAGCAGCAGAGCATTTGCCCCCCCCCCCCCGCCTGGGTCTCTCGCCCTGCACCCGGGCGTCCTTACTGATTGCCTGCCTGCCTGCCTACCGGGTCCATCCCATTCCTCTGCTGCCGCCCGCCCGACAGCCAGAGCTCTCAGACTCCTCAGCACTCCTGCACTTCAAAGCCGCAAGCAATCCCTGACTTTTAACACCTAACTTAAAAAAAGAAAGGGAGGGAAAGGGGGAAATGACCCCCACGCACCCCCGGGAGAGGAGCATCAGGCCCTGCACTGCAAAGGCCTGTCAGCACTTCGCCGGAATCTAAACATACTCCTGGAAGGAGGCACACCGCGGGGATCATCGCACAGCCCCCCCCCCCGCCCGCCCCCACGGTCTCTGTCGAGAAAAGGCAAGGTGACAAGTCGTGGGGGGGGCATAGATTTCATAGATCATGGAGCTGGAAGGCGCCTACAAGGCTATCGAGTCCAACCCCCTGCTCAATGCAGGCAACTAGAGGAGGGGTCTCCCATCCCGTTTACTATTTTTACACTTTCCTCCCAAATTTCTCTCTGTGCGCGTCTTTTCTTTCCTTTACTCCCCAAAGGCGTTTCCCACACACTCAGGAGGAAGGAATCTCAAGGAAGGCCTCCGAAAAGGGATGCTTTCCCCAGATCAAAGCGGGGCGAGGGGGGGCGGGCATTTGCCCAAGACGCACGGGACCCCCTGGCGGGGGCATTACATTGGGTACAGTGGAGGCTCACGACTCACGAGCCCGAGGCCTGGCCCTGGCCTCATCTGCCGTCCCAGGGGAGGGGAACAGGCCCGGGGCTCAAGGGCTGCGTCGCGATCTCTTGGTGGTGTTCGATCCCTTCCGGCAGGAGTGCAGAATCCCGCTCAGGCCGAGGGCCGCGTTCCATTCCGGAGAAGCTCTCGGGGGCCGCATTCCAGTGGTGACAGGGGCGGGGCCAAAGATCCCAGCCTAATTTGGCTCAGAGCTCTCCGGGGAGGCATGCCAACCTTTCCGAATGGGGGGAAATGCACAAAAGCCGGAAAACCACCAAACGATCGGGGGTTGTGGGGAAGGGGGTGGGGCCAGGAGAAGGGGGCGGGGCCTTCTGGGGCCCCAGTCCTGAGATTCTGCACTCCTGCCTTCCCGTGGCTCCCCCCACCCCCACCCCCTTGTAATCCTCTAAAAGGAGGAGGTGAGGGGGGGCCACCACCTCTCAGGGCCTTCCCTTCCCCAGCCCCAGCGTTCTCTCACCATGGGCTGCTGGACTTCCACTTTGATGATATCTTCGTAAATATCGTCCCCTTCATCTTCACACGGGACGCAGTCGTAGATGTCCTCTCCCAGGTCATGTTCACTGGAACAAAACGAAGGCCACTGAATGCATCACAACTCCGGAAAGAGGGAAGACGGGGCTCGTGCTTGTGCTGGAGCAGAGTGGCGGCCGGCGGGCGGGCGGGCGGCTGGCTGTGGCCCCGTGGGACGGCAGCTGCTCGGTCCTGGGCTCAGCCCCCCAGACCCCCCGCTGGAAAAGCATCCTGCTGGGCACCTGGGGTGCTGGGAATGGGTGGGCCACCGAGCCACTGGCAGCTGTGGCCGAGAACTTGGCAGCGTCGTGTTTGTTTCTTTCTTTCATATCCCGCCTTCCTGTCAAAAAATGGCACTCAAGGCGGCTAGCAACAGGATCCAGATTAAAAGCACATTCTTAATTAAAACATAACATACGAACAGCTCAGTTATAAACACACAACAGTAAACAAACCAATTAAACCCCCCTTCAGCCAGCAGCAGACCAGCTTACATGCCAGTGGCCTGCCTGAATAGAACCCTCTTTGGCGGAGGGAGGATGGAGAGGGCGCCAACTTAGCTCCCCTCAGCAGGGAGTTCCAGAGCCTGGGAGCGGCCACTGAGAAGGCCCCGTCTCGCGTCCCCACCAAATACACCTCCGATAGTGGAGGAACCGGGAGAAGGGCCTCCCCCGAAGAATTTACAATCTGGGCAGGCTCGTATGGGAGAAGGTGGTCTTCCAGGCTGCAACCTACATGCATAAGATCTTGTGCAAACGGCGGCAGCAAACCAGGAGAACAGCAAAGCTCCGTCTCCACTGAGAACCGTTCCTCTCTGCATCTCACCTCCAGCAGGAATGTCACTTCCTAGCCGGGCTCCTCAGTCCAGCATAGCCAAAGTCCACAAAGCCCAACTTTGGGCTGGCTTAGGACCACTTTAGGGTGGCATCCGCTCCTTTTTGCCGACCTCTTAGATGAAATACCTTCTCTTCAGCTGGTTTGTGCGTGTGCCATTTGACTGATCATATTTCCTGTCCTGCCCTCCCCCATCTGAGGATCTACAGGGAGACGGCACAACCACAACCCTCATTGAGACCCTCCCCGAGGTAGGGTCAACGAAGAGACGACTGACCCACCCAGTGACGCCCGATGACCTTCATGAGCGCAGGCGAGGGCCCCCCCGGGGGGTTGAACACACCCAGGGCCCTCTCCACTACATCACAGATCTCCATACAATATGGAACTATGACTCTGCTCAGTAGGTGGCCGTAGGAAGTCCCCGCTTCTCCTCATGTCACAGAGGGCTCCAACCTTTTTGGGTCAAGATACAATACACAACTGCACACTTGGAATTCTGAGAGTGTGTCATGGGTGCTCTCACAAAATGGCTGCCATTGGGGAGGGGGCTTGCCCATTCACAAAATGGCTGCCATGGTGGGCATGGCCGATGACAACACTTCATTTCCCAGAAGGCAAAGTGGTGAGGCTAAAAGAAAAGTCACTTGCCCAAAAACCAAAAGTGGAGTCTGAGCTCCAAAACACAAAATCACTCTTTGGAACCCAAATAAAGATGGCAGCGCTGGACAGCCACCCTTCGCTTGAAAGCACCCCAGTCTCCCAGTTAAAAAATGAAAAATCTGAAGAAATAAAATAAAGACCTGGAGGGGGCAGAGAGCCTGACTGATGGTGCCGACTGATGTGCCCACGGGCACCATGTTGGAGACCCCAGCCTCATGCGGCTGTTTCATCACCACCCCACCATTTGTACCCTGCCTAGGTCTGCATACGGAGCGTTACCCCTCGGGATGAATGGATCTTGTTAAATCCGCTCCCTCTGCATTTCATGGATTGTCAGACGTCTTTTGTTCCATCGTCCGCTCGTTGACAGAATCGGATTTTTTGAAGGATAATTTCGTTCTACTGGCGTGAATTTGCATGGGCTCACATGCGCTAATCTACATTAACTAATGCGCACATGCGCTAATCCACTACATTATCCAGTACATTACTGCTAATGCACACCAGTTAATGTGGATCTGCACAAATCTCCCCAAAAGTGGGGGGGGGGGAACTGAAGGATGTGCAAATCCCACCCCCCATCTGCATTTTCACACTTTAGCCTATGGGGGGAAATGCACATTTTTGGTCCCTGGGTCTTTTTGTTTGTATTTTTTATAGCTAAGCTTGTGTGCAATTCCTGGAAAGTTAAAAAAAAGGTCTACAAGTCTGTGCAACTCGGAAAAAAAGCTGGTCTGCCGCAGGATTGGTGGGTCGGATCCACAGAAACCCAAACTTATATGAATCCATGGTGGATTTCTCCAATTTCTCAAGTTCCCCTGCTCTGACCCTGCAAGACAGGATCGCGGAGTCCCAGCAAGGACATACGGTAAGTGTCTGAGCCGGGGTTTGAACCCACGTCCCTCACCTTGGTCTCCCAGGACGGCCTCAGGCAATGCAGCGCCCAGCACTTCCTCATGTGCACTCACAGCTTATTTATTATATTCCTAATCTGCCTGACAGCAAGCATTTTTTGGGTGGATTACAAACAGTTAAAAAGCTACACCACAAATACTGAATAGAACAAGATTCAAAACAAAATGACAAACTGCACAGGGATAGATAATTATAAAGATATATAAGAACAGCCTTCAAAATCTAAAAACTTTCTCAGAATGGCAGCCGTCGCGCGTGCTCTCTCAGGCCAGCTCCTTCCTGTTGTTCTAGCTCTTAAAAATGCTTGCCAAGCCCCAATTGCGAGAAGTCACAAAGAGAGAGCTCTCTGCAAAGGGGGCCGGAAAGGCAGTTCTGTGCCAAGGCGCTCTTTCAACTCAGCAGGCGACGGAAAAGCCTGCCCGCCAAGTTCAAAGCCAAGTCGCTCTGCCACCCGAAGTCACTGGCTGGCTACGGGAGATCCATGCGCTGCCAAAGGGGACAGAAAGGGCGGCGTAGGCAGGAGGGCAAGCGATGTGCAACGGGACCATCCCAAGGTGGATTGTAGCGACGGCAGAACGACTAAGAACCCTGGGAACACTCCTGTTGAAGGGTGGGATACGCATGTGAAATTCAAAGAAATATTTCCCCACCGGAATGACACAGCAGGGACTGAGATCCCGGATGCTGCTGCATGTGCTCACTAAAACAGCCGGGGATGCTGGCTACCATAGGGCCCCCGTTCCCCGTGGCTCCCAGCAATCATGGGTGCGTGCACAGAAACGCACGCAAAGAAAGTCCCCGTGGCAAGGCCCCGAGTCCCCCGACACGCCATGCATTGCGTTCTCAGGTGCACTGCGGGGCCCGGGACCTGGCAACCGAAGCCCCTGCCCTGATAAGCTCCTGGCTGGGCGCCACACCCCTTGGCCGGGGCAGTGCCAACGTGGAGGGCGAAACTGACCAGTCCCAAATAGGGCACTGCTGGGCTACACAGGGCACAAAGCAGCCTGCGGAGGGGATGAAACTGACACAGACATCGACAGGACCGGAGTAATATGCCTCCGCGGGGCGACGAGGCGGGCGGGCGGGCGGGCCAGCAGTCGTGTGCAGTTGCACACGATGGCCAATTAAAAAAACATTTCTAAAAAATCACATCATTTGCACAAATTTCAAGCCCCCCCCCCCAAAAAAAATTGCACAAATTGCCACCATTAAAATATCTATCGATCTATCTGGAATTCGCATACTTGCTCGACTTGTGACCGATCGACTCGACTCAACACCAGCGGGAGGGGGGGAGGAATGGAATGAAATCCGCAGGGTCGAACTAGAAAAATCTGTCGAGTTTTCACCCCCCAAAACGGAATTCTCACACACCCCCCCACAACCACTTCCTCCGCATGAAGCAGCAGCAGGAGGAGGAAGACCCTGAACTCAGCCGGAGGGTTCCAGAGATTTCGAGATACATCCTTTTGACTGAGGGATGACAGAGACAAGGTTTTCCAACTGCTGAGTTTTGCCCACGGCCCTTCAAGGCATGAAGGGAGGGTGATGGATGGGCACTTGCAGGCAGAAACCTGGTGGATGTCTGCCGTGATGGAAGATTCGTGGGGAGGAGAATTTGGAATGCAAATATTGGGACAGATAAAGGGTGCTGCTGCTGCCGCTGCCGCTGCCACCACTCAAGGGCCGGGATGATGAATGATTTGCTATTAGAGCATGTTATCAGAGCGGCTACAATGCATCACGGTATAATGAGCAGTGATGCATCCTTTAAGGCAGGAAGGAGGAAAGCTAACCCCAAATTGATACTTGCATGGAATAAATCTGTTTGAAATGCGGGAACAGAGGGATTTAAAAATTAAACAGAAGTCTCCCTTTTCACAGATGTGCACACCCAGATTACTTAATGTGTCTTACACATAGCATTTCAGTCTTATTTTTGCTTTGCATCCAAATCTATGACATCTGTCTCTAAGTCTGGGCAGAGAAAGCTTTCCCCAAAGGGGCAAAAAGTAAAACAAAGGAAGCTCCTACAATTACGTTAAAGGACTGGAAAAAGGTGCCCTGTTTTTAGTTTACTTTTATTCTTTTGCAAATAGAGTAAGGAATGTTTTCCACACAAGGGAATAAAATACTGGGGGAAACATTTAATGTCTGAGTGTGAGGGCTAAATCCCAAGAGGCAGAGCAAATTAAAAAAAGAAAGGAAGTAGCAAAGATGTTTGAGCCAAGCAAGGCAGAACCCCCCAACCTGGTACCCGACAGAGGTTTGGAAGTACAACTCCCAGGATTCCTGATCGTGGCCACACTAGCCGGGCTGATGGGAGTTGAAGTCCACAACATCTGGAAGGCAACCGGTTGGAGGAGGCTACCGTGAGGAGCATCTCCCTTTAGGAACACGAACATCGACAGCGCTACCGTTTGCCAAAAAGAAATAAAAAAGAGTGCTACACTTTGCAACAACAACAAAAGGGAATAAAAATAGTGCTACATTTTGCAAAAAAGGGAAGGAAATAATAAATAGTGCTATGCTTTGCAAAAAGAGAAAGGAAATAAAAATAGCGCTACACTTTGCAAACAAACCAAAAAAAGGAAGGGAAATAAAAAATAGTGCTACACTTTGCGAAAGCACCTACATTTTGGAAGTCTTGGGGAGCAGGAGAGATTTTCTGCACGCACCACACAGCAGCTCTCCCTACAGCAGGGTGCAGGACCTCAGGCCCAGGCCAAGGGCCAAATCCAGCCCTCCTCGGATTTCCCTAGAAGGCCCCTTCCCGTGGCTCCCAACCATTGACTCTTCAGCGGTCTCCCAGCTTTTGTGCCAGTTTTCCCAGATCCTCAAAGGGTGAAATGCCCCTCCTAAGGCTCTTGGCAGTAAGAGACTGAAGCGAAGATAAGCAATGTTGTGGCCCCACCCGCTTTGCCTTCGGCGCCGCGCCCTTTTGGCCTCCCGCCTCAGCTGCCACTGGGATGCGGCCCCCAACACCCCTCTGAAATGGAATTTGGCCCCCGGGCTGAGAGCGGTTCAACACCTGTGACCTGAAAGATGAACTCCGTTGAAATGGGTGGAATGGAGCTGATGAGAGGCCCCGGTTCAAGGATGCCAGCCTGGGAGAGGCTGGAAGAGGCTCGATCGCGGACCTGGGCCTGGAAGAGGCTCGATCGCGGACGCGACACTTACTCAGCCAGTTCCTCCAAACTCCGGTAGACGTCGTCGTCATTTTCTGTGGTCTCCTCCGAAGGGAACGGCCTGGGCAGGAGGGAAGAGGTAGAGGGAATGAAGGGCTATTAATTCTTGTTTTGTCTAACAATATATTGACTGTATTGTTCTAGCTGTTAAATTGTTTTTAAATTTTGTATTGGAAAAATATATATGGATATGGCTGGATGGGAAGGAACATGTTGAAACTGAACCCCGACAAGACCGAGGTACTTCTGGTGGGGGACAAGGGAAGGTTAGGGGATGTTGACCTGGTGCTGAATGGGGTACACCTACCCCTGAAGGACCAGGTCCGCAGCTTGGGGGTCATTCTAGACTCCCAGCTGTCCATGGAGGCTCAAGTGTCAGCTGTGAGCCGGGCGGCGCTGTATCAGCTCCATCTGATACGGCAGCTGCGCCCCTACCTTCCTAATCACCTGCTCCCATCAGTGGTTCATGCCTTGGTCTCTTCTTGCCTAGACTACTGTAATGCGCTCTACGTGGGGTTACCCTGGAAGATGCCCCCTCTCTGCTGAGCTTCCACCGCTCACTAAAAACATGGCTGTTCAGGCGGGAATATGGGGTAGGCTAAGATTTTAAAATTTTATACTGTTTTAAATGTATTTTATCCTGTATTTTGTGTACATCACCCAGGGTGGCCAGTTTGCCGGCCAGATGGGCAATAATAATAATAATAATAATAATAATAATAATAATAATAATAATAATAATAATAATACGGTTTGCAAGTTTCCGCTGGTACCGAACGCGGCAGCTCGCCTGATTAAGGGCAGCCGCCAGCATGATCACATCATGCCAGTGCTTAAGGAGTTGCACTGGCTACCAGTTGCTTGCCGAGCCGAATTCAAGGTGTTGGTTTTGACCTTTAAAACCCTACACGGCTCCAGCCCAGTTTATCTCAAGGAGCGCCTCCAGCAACATCAAGTAGGCCGCTCAACAAGATCTGCCACGGACGGCCTTCTCCTTATCCCATCAGCCAGAGCAGCCAGGCTGGTGGGGACTAGGAAGAGGGCCTTTTCTGTGGTGGCCCCCAAGTTATGGAACTCCTTCCCTAGTGACCTTCGCCATGCCCCCTCCGTGATGAGCTTCCGCCGCACATTAAAAACATGGTATTTCAGGGGGGAATATGGGGTGGTTTAGGATTTTAAAAGAATTTTTTATACTGTTTTAATTATCATGTTTTATTGTATTGTTTTAATTGTACATCGCCCAGGGTGGCTGGGTGGCCGGCCAGATGGGCGATTAACAAATATAATAAATAAATAAATAAGGTGTTTTATTGTATTATGGTCCTGTTTTAGGAACTGTTGTAAACCATCCAGAGAGCCTCAGCTACTGGGCAGTACCGAAATGAAAATAACAACAACAACAGGAAGGAGGAGGAAGAGAGGCACAGTGTCGGCCTGAATGCAGAGAACGTCAGCTTCTTCCTTTTTTAAAAACCGATGCAGCAAGCTGTGCAGGCTGGGGGATGCTGGGAGTTGTAGGGCCTTTTTCTGTGTAAACATGCCTAGGATGGTGCCTTTGCTCACTTATACCTTCATCCTTCCTCTAATTAAAAACAACAACAGTTGCAGAAAATCTCTTGACGATGGTACAGATGCTAGCCAGTTGGTGCTCCCCACAGAGGGTTTTGCTGCAAACTTGCAAAACCATCCCCCCCGTCCCCCAGTCCTCAATTTTGGAGGGGAAAACTTACTTTCATATTGGGCACGGTGAAGGTGCTTCCTAACGTGCCCCATTGCTACACCACAAAGGCTACTTCTGTCTTTGGCAAGCTTTCCTATTAGAGCATCTTCCAAAGGTCTTCACCAAGTCCCCCTTGTCAGGCCTCATCTCTGGGAGACACTTGGACTCCCCAGAACAACAGATTTTATGCCTGAAGAGTGTGGGGGGAAGATGGGTGCTTTTGGGTGGTTGTTGTCGCCCTGAAATGATGCATTACCAATGCGAGGGGTAGGGAACCGAGGGCCAAGGGCCAAATCCAGCCCTCCTGGTGTTCCCATCTGGCCCACTGATGTTCCCCAGGTGGCCACACACCCTTCCCCAGTCCCACCCTCCAATCTTTGGGTGGCTTCCCGGCTTTGGCACAGGTCTCGCCCCATTTTAAAAGGTCAAAACGCCTCTCTGAAGGCCTAGTCATTGGCAGGAAGCGCTTGAAGCTACAACAGGCGGGCATTCTTTGCGTGGGGAATGGCTTCCGGCAATCGGCAGTGGAGCTTTCAAGGCCTGCCAGTCACTCTCCGCCTGACAGCTTCCTTTTAATTATTGAAGAGCGGTTGCCGATGCCTCGTCCCAGCTGGCCCCGACGGATGGGATCTCGGGGGCAGAGCTGGATTCTAAAGCTTGCCGCAGAGAAACATTCACCACTGTCAGAGCAGCCAGGCATTGGGGGTTGCCAAAGAAACAGGCAACTGCCCCCCTCCAGCTACTCCAGGGTTTTTCTTCAGTCAGTGAGCCCCAGAGCAGCTTTTGCAACCCATCTAGGAGCTTCTCAGCCACTGCCTCTGGTGTCCCTCGCACCAACGCGGGTCCCAGGAGTTCACGGGAAGGCCCGATGCTTTGCAAGCTGCCAAAGGTCCCCTCCAGACCAAAAAAATAAATGAATTAATAATCAGGCGGCTCTTTGTTTAATGCATTCGAACAGCCCTGCAAACGTGTCTGTTCTTCCAATTAAAGATCTCTCATTCCCTTCACAGGCTGAACCGCCACAGCTCGAGCACCGACATGCTCAGATTGTGCCAACCTGACCCTCCCCAGAGCAAGAGCAAGAGCACGGCAGTGTGAGTCACGCCCGGCTTCAGCGAAGAGGGACAAGCGACTGCCCGCGGGCCGGCATCATGGAGCTTGCAGGGGGCTCGCAGGACGGGCACGGCAGAAGACTGCGGCTCTGTCCAGCAGATGACCCCACACCCAAGAGGCACCACGGCCACGCCAGGCCACCCGCTCAGAACTCCCTGGGGCACAAATGGATTTCCCCAGCAACAGTACATACTTGTGAGCTATGCCTGCTGCAATGCAAAGTATTTTGGTGGGACTTGGATGGGAAGGGGCGATGAGGACCCATCAGCTTTACAGAGGGCCTGCTCCTGGTGAGAGGAAAACGGCAAGAACTGGTTTGTTGGTGAGGATCAAAGCAGCTGCCAGCATTTTTGGACTCTCTTCGGGGGGCTGGCTCTGGGGATGGTCATGATGAGCGCCTGCACGTGAACATCTACCACTGCATGGAACCCTGCAAATGCAGTCCCATCGATGAGACTGTATATCATTAAAAAAAGACACCCCCCCAACCCCAACCCCAACCCCCCCTTGCAGATCTGAGCAGATGGGCTGGAAGCGGCAGAGATGCGGACAAAAGAGAAAGCCAGTTTGATGCATGGGGGGGGGGGGGAAAGAGAGAATCAAGAACCAGGAAATTCTTTTGACGAGCACCACGCAAAAAGCTGTTCCCAAAAGCAGTGTTAGGAGACGGCCAGACGCCCCCGACAGCCTTCCGCTGGAAAAGAGCACTTAAACCAACGCAAAACCTCGCTGGTCATTTGGCAGCGGGAATCAATGTTCATCGAGCGCGTTCTCCCGCGTGCCGGGTCTGTCGCCTGTCACAACCCATTGCTGTTCACTTGGAGACGGGCCGTGATACCGTCCCGCCCCCTAAACACTCACACTGCATGGGCAGCGTCCAAAGGAGGACAGCAATCCCCCCCCCAAATACTCTTAATATTTGAAGATTTAGATCTCCTTTAGGAGAAAATGCAGCTAACTAGAGCAGAATGGTGAGAGCAAGTGAAGTTTCCTGCTTCTTCGAGGCTTGTGGATCTTGACAATTGTTCGGACACATGATGGGTGTTTTTGGAGGGGGGAGTCACTGTGGTTTTGAGCATGAAGATGCTGCCGGGGATCAAACCGGTGACCTTCTGCAGGCAAAGCGGGGGCTCCAACACTGAGCTATTGTCCTTCACATAAAAACTCGGTAAGATTCCAGTCCTCGTGGTTCTCAGTAGAGGGCTGAATCAACTGGGAGCATCGGAAGCTGCCCTCTGCCGGGTCAGACCTGGGTCCATCTAGCCCAGTATTGTTGACGGACCGGCAGCAGCGGCTCTCCAGGTGTCAGGTGGGAGTTTTTCCTGCCCTACCTGGAGATGCTGCAGCCGGGGATCGGACCAGGTTCCTTCCGCCTTCGAAGCAGCAAGGGCTCTGCCACGGAACCACGGCCCTTCCCCAACAGCCAGAGCCTATTTGTGCCGGTATGAATCTGTGCCGTGACCTCATCTGTGGATGAAGTCCTTTTCCTGACCCCTGGTGGGATCCTCTTCCAAGGCTGAGAATGCAAAAGAGGCAGGCGAGCGGGCCGAGACGGAGGCGCCCTGCCGGCAGACTCCGAGCCGATGCCGAGCCGATGCCAAGATGCCGAGCTGAGCCACCGCTGGAGACGGGAGCTCCACAGTACCCGCTGCCATCCTGGACCCCCACGAGCAGCCCGAGGCTGGCCGCACGGCCCCGTGTCGTGGTGTGGCGGCCGTGGTCTTGGGGCAGGGGGCGTCAGGCAGCTTTGAGTGAAACCTGAGCAAAAGCCCCCCTCTGGGCAATTGCTCGCCCCACGTGGGCAATTGATGAAGCCGCGTCTTCGCCGGAGGAGGAAGTCGATTGCCACGTGCTCCATTGAAAAGCAGCTCCAAAAGCAGAATTCGGACATTGTGCAGGAGGAAGCAAGGGGCAGACGTGCGTGCGTGCGTGTGTGCGTGTTTGCCTTCTGCACAGCCGCAGCCGCAATATATTAAGTCTGATCTTAGCAGTGGGGACTGGGGTGGGAGGGGGGATCACTTAGTTCAAAATGGTTTTCCATTGCATTATGTTGTTCGCAGCAGGACGGCTGGCGGATGAGCCCCCAGTCTTCCGCACAGAGATATTTGGGAAGCCGCTGCCTGGGGGACTTCGAGAACAGCAATTATTCCATGAGGTTTAAGTAAATACATTTTAAAAAACAAACAAACTCAAATCAATACAGGCATCTGAGTGTGTGACACATTCTATAAATAATTATCATCATTACAGACCAAGGACTCCTTTGAAAAGCATTTTCCAGCTCTGCCAGTTCACGGGACTGTGACTGAATGGGGCAGGGTTGGGGAGGCCAACTGGCCGGGACTAACTCCTCCGTTCAGCCTACTCACGTGCCTTTAACAGCAGCAGCGTGAGCTCCAGAAACCGGCAGAAGATGTTTCTTCCGCATCTCCAGATCAGGTTGATATAGGAAGAGGAGCAAAATCTGGCCAAAGAGTTGGCAACCCTAGGCAGAGACGTAGCGAACGACAAGGCGGCTGAGTGTTAGGGCCACACTGGGGTTGTGGACGACCAGGCCTGAACCCAGAGGTGGGCTTTCCGACTCAGGGTCCCTGGAGTCAGAAGCCAAAGCGAGGCTGAGGTCGGGGGCTCGAGCTGAGAGGGTGCACTGCCACAAGATGTAGCGATATTGGCCGCCAGCCTGGAGGGCTTCGAAGGGGGATTGGACAAATTCATGGAGGAGGCTGAAGGTATCGGCGGCTGCTAGTCCTGAAGGCCATATATCACCTCCTGGATCAGCGGCAACATACCTACAGCGGCACTGTGCCCAGCACTGCCTGTCCATGGGAGGGGTGCCAGAATCCAGGCAGCAAGTTGCGGCTAGTCCCCAAGATTTTGGGTCTCATGCTGGGCCCTGGCAGAGGCCCGGCAGGCAGCTGCTGCTTCTCTTCCCATCCGGCTCTGGCGGCATCCAAACGTTCAGGCAGTCCTGTGGATGCCTGGTGGGGGGAGCGACTCCAAGGACGAGCCACCCGCGAAGCTGCCCCACAGGTGCACCTTCGGGAAAGGGAAAAGGTGGGCAGCCAGTCCCTGCTCTGTTTCTGACTGCACCGGACGATTCCTCATGCCCTCTCTGATCTCTGATGTGTGATTAAAAAGGAAAGCACAACAAATCCTCTTAAAAATACACACACTGCTTTCTAAAAGGGTGTTTGTCTTGCAAATGTACCGTGAATATATCTAGGAATAAATTTGCAACGACTCCCTTCCTTCGCTGAAATCGCTTTGCCACCCCACCCCACCCCACCCCATTTTATTTATTTATTGCATTTTGTGCACCACCTTTCAACCACAGGATCCCAGGACAGCATACACAGTATTAAAAACAAACAACAGATCCAATATTTAAAAACAACATACACTTGTACATTAAAAGCAAATTAGGGAGCAATTGTATGCAAGATTAGACAGGAAAAAAGGCGTTGTAGGCCTTTCCCCCCCCCCCCCGACTAAACTTGCATAGAATATTGCCATTAAAGACCAGCAACAGCAACTCTTCAATTAAACCACAACAGTTCTTCAAAATCTTGGGTCTTGTGCTGGATTTCTACTGAAGCCTGGAATACTGTGGCTGACGTCTGGCGCTCCTCCTGCCATTCCTGCCAAGTCAGGATCTCCACAGAGCGCCCAGAGAAGCAGCTCATAGTCGCTCAACACTGTCAGTGCTCATTGGGCTGTTCGGGGGGGGGGGGAGTTTTGCCAGCTCTGGAGCTCCTGCAGGCATTCTGATGCCATCCTCTTGTTTCTCAGTGGCCCTGCTTGGGCCACAATCCTGTTGGCATTTGCCATCTGAACTGGTTATTAGGAGGAGTGGCATTGTACGTGTAGAAATGACATGTAGAATGCCCACAACCCTACAAGGAATTATGTGCATAATCGAAAGGAGAGGCATGGCTCAAGGAAGCAAGCCACACTCCACACGGCTCAGCTTGTCTGAGCGTGGAAAGCTAAGCAGGGTCAGGCCTGGTTATTACTTGGATGGGAGACCCCTCCTCTAGTTTCCGGCATCGAGCAGGGGGTTGGACTCGATGGCCTTGTAGGCTCCTGCCAACTCTATAATCTATGAAATCTATTGCAACCATGGGACACGGCAGAAAGTTCTTTTAACCCCCGGCCCCTAAAGCGGCAATCATTTCGTAACGATAAGCCAGTCCTCTTCACAGAGATGTCAAGGATTAGCTATAAGAAGACCCTTGTTTTGAAAATGCTGCAAATGTGGCAGTGGGCAATCCCTCTGCGTTCCCTGCACCTACCAAAAACACATTTTCCAACAGACATAACCAGCAAGGAAATCTTGTCTTCTGCACATGGCTTAGATTTGTTATTTTTTTTTTTTGCAATTCAGAAATATCACTCAATAAATAAAAGCAACATGTTACAACAAAATCTCTTACCTGATGCCTTTGTTCTGAGCGATGCTGTGATGAGAAAGTCTGGAGACGGCGGATATCACCTGATAAAAGAGAGAAGGTGGCAAGATTAATTTCTGGGGTAAGATGCTTAAACTTTTCTTTCTTTCTTTCTTTTAAAGAACAGGATAAAATAACTTTTCTTTTGTCTTATGAAGAGAGACTGCATGCATCAAAACATTGGTACAGCCGTAACTGTGTTTGATTAACCCACGGCGGATATAAAAGTAATTATCCCCCTTCTCATTAGTAATTTAGATAAGCACCCACGATGGGATGTAATTGCCTAGAGCTCCCGCTGAAGGGCAGAGAGACTGTTCCTGAGCAGCTGACAGCAGAGCCGCAGCCTAAAACGTTTCCCTTGGAGATGCAGCTCCAGTGACCTTGGGCCGAGCACATTCACTTGCCACGGCCTACCTCACAAGGTTGTTGTGAGTGACCTCCCTATGTAAGGGGGAGCGATTGTGAGATTACTGCACATTATATCTGAAATCCTTGAAACAACCTTTTAGGATTTTTATCATCATCATCAAAATGTGAGGCCTGGGGCAGCAAGAACAGTGGCTCGCCCAAAGTAGCACTGTTTGTTCATTTAAAATATACCTACTGTACTGGCTTTCAGCAGAGCTTCCAAGGGACTTCAGAATAGACAGGTGGCGAAGGAGAGCGAGAGATGGGAGAGACACACAGGCAGGGAAGCCTTAGATGCTGCAACAGCAATGAAATGTATCCAATTTCATTACTACTACTACTCCTCATCTTCATCATGATCACTATTTTATTTATTTTATTATATTTATACCCCGCCTTTTTTCCTGCAAGGAACCCAAGGCGGCTTACATAATCTTCCTCCTCCTCTCCACTGTATCCTCACAACAACAACCCTGCGAGGTAGGTTAGGCTGAGAGTCAGTGACTGCCCCAAAGTCACCCGGTGAGCTTCATGACCCGGATCTCCCGAGCCCCAGCCCGACACCCTCCCCACTGCGCCACGCTGGCTCTTTACAACCTTATTTGGCTCAATTAGCAGATTAGTCCACAATACCCTTCCTGTCTTTCATCAAAGACTTGCTGAGATTATAGAAGTAGAATTGCACATGAGCAAAATTAAAGACATATATTTAAAGATGACATCCGTGGTGTTTCCCGACAGGAGAATCCTCGCCTGATCAGCTTGGGGGGGGGCTGCCGGGTTCTCCCCGAGTCACCGTAAGAAACAGGGAAGCCCGTAGTTCCCTCCTGTCATGGCGGCGCATGGAGGTTGCTGCCACTCACGGTTTGTGGAAAGGCCAAACCTTGAGACAGGCTTCTTTCGAGGAATGGAAGGAGTCATAGAAAAGAGTGGAATTTACCAAGCAAGCGTGAAAAAAGAGGAAAGGGAACAATGGTATGACCTACCAAAGAAGAAAACGAGAAGGAACCGAGACCAGGGGGCCCTTTGCTTTGCGCCCTTTGTTTTTGCTCCATGGCTGGTCTCTTGGGGATGTAAAGAAACAAAGAGATGCTGCATCCCTTAAGGCACAATCCTATGCATGTTTAGACATAAAAAAAGCCTGCAACTCCCAGCATGCCCCAGCTAGCTATGCTGGCTGGGACATGCTGGGAGTTGTAGACCATTTTTCTGTCTAAATATGCATAGGATTGCGCTCTTAGTCTGTCTGGGCCAGATTACACATCTGGGCCAGCATTGATCAATGGAGATCTACCTCAAGCATGGACTGGGGGACGTGGTCTGATTTTAGGGGTGCTGAGCTCTAACCCCCCCCCCCAACACACAGACACGTTTCTCCACCAAGCTCACTTCTGGTACTGAAGTCCAGCAGAGAAAGAAGACTGACCCCAGCGAAGAGTTGCGAGCAGGGGCAGAAACCAGCACCACTCATCCATGGGGTCCCCTGGCTTCTAAAAAAAGCAGGCTACTTTATTTATTTATTATTTATTTGCGCTTGTATACCATTTATTTGCGCTTGTATACCATTTATTTGCGCTTGTATACCATTTGCGCTTGTATACCACCATTTATTTGCGCTTGTATACCACTAACCTCTCTTAAGTATTTAAAACCACAGTTAAAATAGATTGTGAAGAAACAACGACAACTGCAATAAAGATAAACAAATGGAAAGAAACAAAAAAGCAAAAACCCAGCAACAATGAAGCAGTGCCATGGAATGTTGCAAGTGAGGGAACGTCTGTGTAACGAAATAGGTTTGCAAGAGGCGTCTGAAGCTTGCCACAGTTTCTGCCTCTCGAACCATACATGGCAGAGAGTTCCAGAGGGTGGGTGCCACCACGCAGAAGGTCCCGCTTATTTGTTATGACCTGGGGGCATTCCGCTGGTTGCAGAACAACCAATAAGCCGTCTCCTGAAGACCTCAGAGGTTGACTGGGTGCATATAGAGGGAGGGGGCAGAAAGGTATCCTGGCTCCCAGTCATTTAGGGGTCCTGCCACCTACCGTTTTTATAACCTCCTGAATTAACTGTTTTTGGAAATGTCTGCTGTCTTTGACAATGGAGGGGTACATTTTACCTTGATTGCAAGGCTTTTAATGGCTGGATCCAAGCAATTAAACATTGCAGCTGTAGTGACTACGCTTTACGCTTGCACCCGGGAAAGGCGTCCCATTGTCCTCAGCAAAGCCAAAAGGTGCGGAGTGGGAGCTTGTCACAGAAATGCGCACGTCAACAAAAGGGTCACTCCGGCACGCTCCCTTCACCCTCTGCCCTCGCGTGACAGTGATTGCGGCTGACACACGGCGTAGCTGTTGCAAATGATGCCAGACACTCACACGCACAGACTGACCTCCTGCTGCGGGCGGCGAGGCGGAAGAGGATGGGAACTCCCCTCCCATGGCCCAGGCAAAGGGCCACACTGTGGGAAATTCTGTTCTTAATGTGGAGGAGACTACGGCTGAGTTGGAGAGGCCATAAACTAGGTTCTGAATGTTGTATACACCATGCAAATTAAGCATAATTGCTTCTGCACATTTACAGGTCAATCAGTTTATTTCTGCAGCCCTACGGGCGAACGCTGGGATCTCCAACACGGTGCCCGTGGGTAGCAAAGTGCCCAGTGGCAACTCTCTCGGCACGTGCCAGACTCCCTGCGCAACCGTCTTTATCGGGGCTCCCAAGGGTGGTTTTGAGACGTGGATCTCAGATGCCCCCTCTGCCTTGGGCACAGTTTCCTGACCAAGTGACTCGCCTCTCATCCTCACCACTTTGCCTTCTGGGAAATGGGTGCTTCATGACTGGCCACGCCCACCGTGGCAGCCATTTTATGAACGGGCAAGTTGAGCAGAGGAACTTCTTTTAATCATGTTTTGACAACGTGCCGTAGTGGCCTTTTTTTTGGGTGGAAATTATAATACGGATAAACTTTGTATCAGAACACTCTCAGATATTTCCTGATGCATATGTTCTTTTAAATTATCTACCTGTTTTTTGGAAGTTAAAGCATGGTCAACGCAAATGGATTTTCCACACCCTTTTGACAGATCAAAGACTGATACTACTCGCCTCCTATAACGCAGTGGATCAAAGACCTAACAGTGCTTTCAATATTTGAGCGCGGGACATACAGACGCCACTCTCGAATGGACATATATACGGACGTTTGGTCTGACTTTGTTGAAGCTTATGTATAATTGCTATACCGGAATCTATGCTGTTATATGGATATTTACATATACGGAATTGCTAATTTCAGATTTTATTTTATTTTTTAAGATTTTTTTGGGGGGGAAATTATGGACAAGCCCCTGGGGCCCATGGCAGCCATTTTGTGAGAGTGCCCACACCACTCTCCCAAATGTGCCCACTGACCCAAAAATGTTGCGGACCCGATGCCTGTGCTCTATCCTCATCAGAAATCAGAGCCCTCTACTGCACACTGGAAGCTCTGAGGGCCAGTGGCCATGGCACCAACCAAGCTTCCCTGGGGTGAGAGAGAGAGAGAGAGAGAGAGAGAGAGAGAGAGAGAGAGAGAGAGAGAGAGAGCACACCGACCTCAGAAGACTGGCTCAACGGGAGGGTTTGTGCTTGGACGGAATCATTGGGAATTTTATCCACTGGCTCTGACAAGACCAAAAAGTAATAATAATAAACACAGCTAATTAATATTCCAGACAATCAGCAGCAGGGATCAGGGCCTATGAGCCAGGAAGCATTCATCTCTGGCAGCATTTCAATCCAGCTGGAGGCATTGGACAAATGGTTAGCCAACGCCTCCTCAGCACAGAGCAATGCCCAGGAAAAGGCTTGCAAAGGAAAAGAAGCCCTCCATAAGATGCTTCTGTTCAGCTGTGCTCTCAGCACTTGCCGGCTGTTTTGCAAAGCCAGTGGTGTTAGAAAACCTCACTAAAACACATACGCCAAACCCCTCCGCTTTCCTTCAAGTGCTGCAGATCTGAGAAGGGCTCTGTCCCGTGGAAATTGGCAACGGCAGACATGGCGAGCGAAGGCCCGAGCACGCAAACGTGAGCGGATCCAGGGGGGACAGGCCTCAGCTGTCGCTTGAACTCTTCCGGCATAAGCAATAGCTAATAACGCACCCGAGGACAGAGAGTGTGCATTCAATGATAAGGCAGTTTTGGCTTGGGACCCGGGAGACTCGGGCTCCGCCATGACGGCCAGGTCCTAACGAGCGAGTTGGCATTTCATTCATTTATTCATCACATTCCTAAACCGCGCAATTGCCAAGGCTGTCCATGATGTGCACAATGGCAGAGATGCACAGTG
This sequence comes from Shinisaurus crocodilurus, assembly GCA_021292165.1. Taxonomy (NCBI): domain Eukaryota; kingdom Metazoa; phylum Chordata; class Lepidosauria; order Squamata; family Shinisauridae; genus Shinisaurus; species Shinisaurus crocodilurus. The sequence goes on from JAHFWL010001184.1 coordinate 340,444, forward strand.
CGCTGAGTCTTCAGGACACATCTTTAAGTGCTACTAGATCTTGGGGTTGCGCGTGGGGCTGGACATGTGTCTGGTGCTTCAGATCAGGGGCGTAGGAGCTCTTTCGGCCCGAGGGCCAAACTGCATTTTGGAGAAGTTCCCGGGGGCCGCCTCCCAGTGGCAGGCAGGTCCAAAGGCGAAAGAGGAAGGCCACAGTACCAAACACAGTGCTTGGCGTTGCCAGACCAGCATATGACAGCGTACGGCTCTTCTTGCCAGGAACTACGTCTTAGGAGAGGCAGTTCAACCTTTTAGGATGGGGGGGGGAGAATGCAGGGCAGCCAGTGGGGGGCCCAGTGTCAGTGGGGCGGTGTATCCACTCTGGGCTTCAGCCTGAACTTTAAAGGAGCTGCCCATGGCGCTGAACCCCACCCCCAGAATGTGTTCAGCACCATGGATGGCTCCTTAAAGGTTCAGGCTGCGATGTGGAGCAGATACACAGCCCCAGTGGCACTGGGGGCAGCAGCCCCCGGGTGCACAACGCCCCGGAAACAGCCCAAAGGTTGGTGGTTGGGGCAAAGGGGGCCCTTTGAGGAACCCTGGAGGGCCAGGCCGGGAACTGAGGCGCTGCAACGCTGGCCCGGGGCTTTCAAGGACACAAGCAAGCCTTTGGACTGGGCCTGGAAACAGACAGGGGGCCAACGATGCAGTTTCCGCAAAGGTCCCGCACGCTCCCAATATCCAGGCAAAGGCCGCAGCCTAGCTGCTGCATTCCAGGCCAGGCAAAGTCACCAGACTGCAGTAGCCCACCTGGGCAACCGAGCAAACAGCCAGAGGCCAGGGCCAGAGGACAAAGCAGGAGGCAGAATCGAGGAGAAAGCCAGAGCTCGGGACTGAAGGACGATCAAAGGTTCCCAGGACACACCAGTGGTCCGGAAGGCCTTTTTGCCCAAGCAAGGCTCAGTTGGAACAGGGAGCTGCAGGCTTCCTGCGCAGGACGATGCGACGGCCGGTCTGAGCGTGTGTGGCCCAGTCCAGCCGGGACAGCCACAGCCAGATCCAAAGGCGGCACCCCCGCTGCTCCTGGCCACTCTCTTTCTGCCTTCGGTTCTCTACTCAGCCCCCACTTTGGGGGGGAGCCTTTGCCTTAGGCATCTCCCCCCTCCCCCCCACCAGCTGAAGCCGATCCCCTAAGTCCATGTAACGGAGATTGCGCTCATTTATTATTTATTTATTTATTATTTAAATTTATTAAACGCCCATCTGGCCGGCAACCCTCGTGCCTCTTGCATCTCGCCCCACTTCCTTTCTCTCCCACTCTGTAGAAACAGAGTGCGACTGCCTCGGGGCAGGGACCTGCTTTCATGCTTATGTCACCCTGAAAAGCGACAGGGCACTACATTAACAAGCGTAATTATCACAACGCCAGAAGACCGGGAGATCACTGCCTACTTTTCCTGCCACACATGCATTGGGACGGCGGTCTCGATGAGTTGCACCCCTGGTTCGTGGGTCTGAACTTGGGACTGTCGCTTTTTTGCGCACCAGAAGGTGTGTGCACGGTGGGGGTGGGTGAATTCCAGCACTATCCGTGAGCTGGCAGATCCCATCAGAATCAGAAGAGGCTCCGGCATGAAAGGGCCAAGATGGACCAGGGGAGCCAGTGGAGAGTGAAATCCGGTTCTCGGTTCAGGTGCAAGGCGGGAGTGAGTTCTCGGCCCGCTCTCATGCCGTCAGCTCCGGGGATCGGGGGGGAGGGGGGAGCAAGAGCGGCGTGGAGGAGAGCTCAGCCCCGTGAGATCGGATGTGACACCCTTCTGCACGCCCGCTGCCCCGCGTGAGATCCAGGCCGAGTTGCCAGCCAGCAATCAGGTTCCCTTAGCGCTGGAATCGGCGGATACGGCAGGTGAACGGCGCGAGTGTCGGATCGTGGAAGGGGCACGGGAGAGGACCGGCAGCCCTTCTCCCGCCGCGCTTGCTCGCTCCTGCCAGCGCCCTCGTCCTCCTTTTCAGCCTTCCTGGGTGTGCGCTCCTAACATGCATTCCACCATCTCCTGCCTCCATCCCTCATTAGTCCTATTCATTCATTTGTTTGTTACATTTACATCATTCCCGCCTTTTCCTCCAAGGGCGTACATGATCCTCCCCCCGCATGTATCCTCACAACAACCCTGTGAGGTAGGCTAGGCTGAGAGTCAGTGCCTGGCCCAAGGTCACCCAGGGAGCTCCGTGGCCGAGGGGGAAACAGAACCCGGGTCTCCCCAGTCCCAGTCGAACACTCTAACCACTAGGCCACACTGGCTCTCTTTAAAGCAGGGGGTGCCCAACTTCTGTATTTCTTGGGGGGGGAATTACTTCATCTCCAAAGTGCCGTTATGCACACCAGCCTGGCTGGGGAAGGTCGACTTGCGCCACAGATGCGCAGCGCCACAAGATGCCGCGATGGCTGTTGCTCCACACGCCTTTACAAGGGGATCAGGCAGAGGAACGCAGGGTCCGTCGACAGGGCTGGGCTGGGCTGGGGATCTCCTGTGAGATCGTGGCTACTGTCCTTGGCGCCCGTCAGGCTCCTTGACCTTCCTGATCTGAAATTTATTTCTTCGGATTAAAAAATAGTAATAATTTTGTTTTTTATTTATTTATTTTATTTATTTATTTGTGATATTTGCACAATGTTTTATTGTTTTTATTCTGTGTACATCGCCCAGGGTGGCCGGTTGCCGGCCAGATGGGCGATAAATATAAATAAATAATAATAATAAAATAAAATATAATAAAGTCCCTCCGCGGCGTAGATTTTACTGGGAGCCTGGCCTGCTGCAAAGAGGTGCTGCCCTCCAGCGCCATCTTTATTGGGGTTCCAAAGAGTGGCTTTGGTGTTTTGGAGCTCAGACCCCGCCTCTGCCTTGGACCCGGGTTCATGGGCTTCTGACTTTCCTTTCAGTCACACCAGTTTGGCATCTGGGAAATGAGTGTTTTGTGATCAGCCACGCCCACCATGGAAGCATGGGAAAGTCCCCCACCCCTCCATGGCAGCCATTTTGTGAGAGTAACCACAACACTCTCTCAAAACTCCTCACGCGCCCACCAACCCAAAAAGGCTGTGTGGCTGCTGTGAAAAAGGGAAATGCCATATTGGGCATAATTAGGAAAGGGATCCAAAATAAAGCTGCCAAGATCCCACTGTTTTTCAAAACTGAGCGTGGGCGGAGTCCAGGATGGACGCGGCGGCGGGGGGGCTCCTGCGGCGGCGGCGGCGGGGCGGTCCTGCGGCAGCGGCAGTGGGGGGCGGGGTATGGCGGCGGGTGGGTCCTGCAGCGGTGGCGGTGGCGGGCGGGTCCTGCAGCGGGGGGCACCCTCAGTGGGGCCCCTCCCTCGGTGAGCCTTCCTCCTCACCGTCATGGTCACCAGCTGCTCTTGCTCCTCTTCCTCTTCCTCACCATGGCTCCCACTTGCTTGATGGACGGGCAGCGAGGCGGTGAGCAAGGAGGCCGCGGCATCTCCCGCTCCTCCTCCTCCTCACCACCGCCGTTGTCTGGGCTGGAGCGAGAGGCAGGCGAACAAGCAGGTTGCGACGGGGAAGAGGAGGTGTAAATCCAGGGGGGTCTTGGCAGTGGGCCCCTGCTGGGCTGTGGGACCTTGGCGTCCCCTTGACACCGGCCTGGTCTCGCACACTGGAGTGCTGATTTTTGACTTGATATACAATACAAGCAACGTCTTGCAATACAAGTACTGTAGTACGGCTTAAATTAAAAATCTCTGTACAAATGTTTTTTGGGGGGGATTTCATTTTGATATAAGAGTGTTTTGGATTACAAGCACGTTTCTGGAACGAATTATGCCCTCAATCCAAGGCATGACTGTATATATATATATATATATATACACACACACACACATATATAAAATAGATGGAGCTACACACAACGACTATGTATTTAGTTTTGGCTGCGAGGGAGTTCCCTCCGAATCTCTCCCAGGCACATCTGGCAGGCACTTCTGGTGTGCAACTCCCCAGGCAGCCCCCGTGCTGCCTGCAGTCTCCTTTCATCTCCCCTTGTGCGGATCTCACCCCACTGACTCTCCCCTCTCCCCCTTCACACATGTGTCGGGCAGGCCCTGCGTCACTCGTGTCTTCGGTTTGCCCCACTGCAGCAAGGCTTCCCGCACGGTTTCGCCAGGCCCCTGACCACATCCCAGTTCCTTGTGCGGCTTATTTGGCTCCTTATCCCTGCCGTCTACCGCTTCTTCCCTCCCCTCCTCTCCTTCTGCAGAGCTAATCAAATAAGCCTGTCCGTATTCTTATCATATCTGTTTGCAGCAACTTGGCATAGTCATTAATCTGTCCCCGTTCTGCCATAAAATACTGCCTAAGGACACAATCCTATGCAAGTTTAGACAGAAAAACTACAACTCCTGGGCGCAGTGGGAGTTGTAGGCCCTTTTCCTGTTTAAACTTGCATAGGATTGTGCCTTAAATCTGTTTTCTTTTGTGAATTTCTCCCCTTTTAGAAGTATAAAAGGCAACCTTCCCGCGTGGTGCATCCTCACCCTAAGAGCAAGATCCTGGGAGCACATGCTCCAGGATGCTTGCACATGTCCACATATGTGTGCAACTTGCATCTGCAGAGACATGTTAACAATCCAGCCACCTAGGATAGCAGCAAAGCCCTGAGTTTGACTCCCGCAGCTACACTCAGCCCCAACAGTGCCAGAAACAAGTATTTATTTATTTCAAAGATTTTTTGTCCGCTCGAGTGTGCACAGCCCTCACAAGGTGGCTTAGAATATTACAAAAACATGGGTGTACAAATTACAATTAAAGACAAACAGCAGCAGCTGCTGTCTAGAATAAATGTGTCTTCAAGATTAGTTTTAAAAGCCAGCAGTGATGAAGCCATACGTATCTCCCTGGGCAGGGAGTTCCAGAGGTGTGGGGTCACCACTGAGAAAGCTCTACCCCTAGGTCCCAGCAGCCTATCAGCTCTCGCGGGTGCGCCAGAGAGTAGTGCCTCCGATGCTGATCTGAAGGCTTGGGCAGGCTCCTACAGGGGTAGGTAGTCCTTCAGGTTTCATGGTCCCAAACGATTTAGGGCTTTAAAGGCCAAAACCAGCACCTTTAATTGGGCCCAGTAACTAACAGGCAGGCAGTCTAAATGGTACAGAAAAGGAGTAATATGGTCTCAACACCTGGCTTCCACACGTGTTCTAGCTGCCGCATTCCGCACCAGTTGCAGTTTCCAAATAAGTCTTCAAGGGCTGCCCCATGTAGACCACATTACAGTAATCTAACCTGGCTGTAACCGAGGCATATGTCACTGTGGCTAGGACAGCTTTCTCAAGACAGAGCTGTGGCTGCCGTACCAGCCTAAGCAGGCAAAAAGCACTCTTTTTTACAGGAGTAAAAAAAATGCACCATGCATGCGTGTGTGTGCCATGCGGCCTTTGGCTTCTGCACCGGGAAGTTCACAGAGGCAGCCGCGCAAGAGGAATCCAGCAAGAACTGCCTGCCCTCCTGCCTGATCATGGAACCCATTAAGATTTCTAGATGCGAAGCCATCCTCCTGCACCTGCATGATCTTACTTTTGTGTACAAAGCACACAGAGGGGCCTGTTAGAGTAATAAACCAACTAAGCGGAAAACTCATTAACTATGGTCACATTACTCCCAAGGAATAAGGGCAGAGTTTCCTGAAACTCCATATTCCATCAAAAGAACAAAGCACCATTATTTCTTCTTTTACAATAGTTTTATGCCCTCTTTGGAATCCAAAGAGAACAGAGACATGGGAAAAGCATTAAACCAAATTCCAGGAAAAATTGGACTAAATTTTTAACATACAGTTCTTTAAATTATAGTTTAAACTGGAATGGAGATGAAATGATATATTGATGGATGATTGAGGGTTGTATTGGTTACTTTGAATATATATGTATATGAAAGCTTGAACAATTATGTAGATGATGATGGTGGTGGTGGTGGTGGTGGTGGTGGTGGTGGTGGTGATGATGATGATGATGATGATGATGATGATGATGATGATGATATAATAATAATAATAATAATAATAATAATAATAATAATAATAATAGAGTTTTATACCGTCCGTCCATAAAGTCTTCGGGGCAGTTTACAAAAGTTATGCATCAATAAAATACATTATCATCAAAATGCCATCAAGACATGTATTAACAGCAGCATCAATATAACGAAAGCAAACACCTTCTCTCGGCGGCAAGATCCTGCAATGGGGAAAGAGTCTTCTCAGTGGCGGCCCCCCGCCTGTGGAACGTCCTCCCCAGGGAGATCCCCCCTGCGTCTTCACTGTATACATTTCGATGCCTCTTCCAGCAGGCACTTAATCCTTAATCTGTTGCTCTGATTATAAACTTTACTGCTGGCTCTTTAATATGTTAATATTTTGACATATTTATTACATTTCTATACCACCCAACAGCCAAAGTTCTCTCTGGGAAATTCACAACAGTTAAAACCATAAAATACAAGACGATAAAACACAGCATAAACATTTAAAAAGTTTAAAACTGCAGTATAAACGAAAAAATAAAAACCAAAATAAAATCTAGCGACAGTGCAAAGATTTAAAATCCAGTAACAGACTTTTTATTGTATTTATTTTTGGACGTCTGCCGATTGGGTAGTATATTGTTTGTTTGTTACATTTATATCCCACCTTTTCCTTCAAGGAGCCCAAGGCAGGAAACATGATCCTCCTATTCTCCATTTTATCCTCACAACAACCTTGTGAGGTAGGTGGGGCTGAGAGTCAGGGGCCCAAAGTCAGCCAGTGAGCTTCATGGCTGAGGGCGAGAACTTGAACTTGGGTCTCCCCAGTCCCAGTCCATCATGGTCACCACTACAAATTTGGTTATGAGAACTGTATAAACTGCGCATGCAGTGCCTTGTGGGGAAAGCCATCATCTGTAGCTGCATCCCCCATTTCCATCCATTCCTCACTTACATCAAAGTTGGTTGGCTTTTTAAAAAAGACGGTGGCAGGGAGCAGGTGAGAAACGTGAAAGCTTCTCACAAAACCTTCTCTGTCTCTCTCAGTTAAAATGATCCTTTTTTCCATTAGGCAAAAACAAAAAACTTTGAATCGGACCCTGACTTTTACTAGCAGAGAAAAAAAAAAAAACCCAAGAGTTGATAAAGGGTTAAAACTCCTGAGGTCAAGCGCTTACGACAGACGGTCTGCTGACCTTTCTAGCCACAGTTCAGAGAGCCCACGTCAGGCCACGTTAGGGCTGCCACGGTGCTATGGGGACAAGCGGTTGCACCTCTCAAGATAATAAGGTTAGATTCCTTAACAGGCTCCGATTGCCTGGAATGCATTTTCCGGATGAAAGCATCTCTGCGCAGGAGGAAACTTTCCCGTCTGTGCAAGTAAAATATGACAGGGAAGGGGTGAGGCTGACAGATGACTCAGGATGGCCAAACCCCTCTGCTGCTGCTACACACAGCGCACCAAAATCCACACTGCATGTTTGGGACACTGATCCACAAAAGCAGGCGCTCGATTTGGCAAAGGTAGGGTTTTCTGATGTATCATTCGGGCTATGACTTTGGATCCTGGCTTTACTGCCTGTGAAAGTAACGGAAGTCTGGCTGAATTGCCCATATCTCTGGATGAACAGGCACAGCGGCAGTAAGTACACGCGTCACAACTACAATCCCATTTCCTAGCCTTCTCGTGAAGTTCCAGAAGCCACCATTAGAAACAGAATGTTAGACTTGAGAAACTCTTGCCTGGATCGAACAAGGTAATTCTTTTCCAGCAATACAACAGAAATACACAAGACCTTGCCTCCAAACATTCACACGCACACGCACACGCACCTTTGTCTCAAGCTGTTTACATTACACAAAAACATCTTGCTGAACTTAAACAACTAAAATATATAACTAATTCAATACTAGCCAGTGTGGGAGATTTGGGAGCAGGATTCCCCAACCTGGGGCCCTCCAGCCAGGGGTGGTGCCAGGTGCCAAAAAGATCCAGGGCTCAGGCCCACAGTCCCCCCCTCAAAGGCACAAATTTGCATATGCTAATTCACATCTTGCGCTAAAGTCTCTTGCTCTCTGTGTGTCTTCAAAGGACCCTGTCTCCTAAGGACATCCTTATTCGTAAAAAGGAATGCATGAACGGGGGGGGGGGGGGGGGGGGAGAGGAAGGCATTTGATTTCAGAAAAAAGTCTCAGCAGGAAGATTCAAGGGGAAGCACGTGTGGGCCAAAAGCCAGCTCATCCAGGGGGATCAGATGCAACAGAGATCGTGAGGGCCCCTGCACCTTTCTTTCAGCGAGTGCCCCTGGGCATCAAGCAGGGTGGTGGGGCTGGTGGCCTCCCAGAGATCCGATTTGGGGCTCCAAATGAAAGATTCAGGGCTCCAGCCCTAGAGGGCTGCCTCCTAACATCACCTCTGCACTATGTTGGACGACAAATTCCATCATGATGGGATGATGGAAGTTGCAGTCCAACACCTCTGCTCTGGAGCTCACAATGCAACGCACCAGTCTGGAAGTGGCGAATATCCATCTAGCAGTTCCATTTAGTACATGTGCCTGGAGTTTAAGGACCGATTCTCAAGCAGAGAGATGTGTAGTGTCTGGTCATTTTGGAAACCTTGCTCTGAGCACTCAACGGTGCTGCTCAAGAAAGATGATGATGAAAGATAATAGTCAGTAACTGGAGGGGACCAATTTTGCTCTAGGACGGCACAAAAGAGAGAAAAATCCCACAGCAAGAGAGAGTTAGCTTGGAAAATCCATTCTAGCTCCAATTTCTGCATGCCGCATCCTCACAACACCCCCTGAAAATCCATTTTTTATAAGCAACGAGTTGCAGTTCTGTAATGCCTACTGAACTCAATGCCTTGAACCCATTTCATGCTGTCTCCAGCCCAGCAAGCCATGGGTGTTTGGGCGATGTAGGTCATGGAAAGAAGGAAGCAACACCACCTGATAAAAGCAAGCACAGGAAGCCAGGGGGCAGCTCTTACGGGGCCAAGCTGAGCTGTGTAGAAGCACAGAACCAGGATTTTGGAAGATGAATTTAAAGCGTAGGCACAATCCACCAGGGAGTTCTCCTGCTCAAGGCCAACTGAAAGGAATGGGACTGGTGCAGGAGAGCTTTCCTGTGGGCTGGACCCTCCTCAAGTAGACAGCATGGAATCCTGAGCCCATGAAAGCAGCAACCAAGCTCAACAGACCCTGGTGTCCTGACCCCACCAGCCCTCCGACCTACCGGTCTGCAGGAAAGGAATCTGATTAGGACGCGGCACAGGCGACTTCTACAGGGGCAAGAGAGCCGGTGCCTTATTTTAGGCCTTCCCGGCCAGGGGACACAACCCCCCACCCCACCCTCTGGCTCAGGATGAGTCCCCGGCAGAACCTCCATCTCTCCAGCCTCGCAGAAGACTCAGGCCACAAAATCAGCCGAGGGCCCTTTAATAGGGTGAACTGACCACAATGCAGGCCTCATCAGCCGACACAAGTCTTCAGCTCCCTGCTGAGACAACATCCTCCTAGGAGAAAATTCCAGCCAGCAAGGAACTGGAACTTTATGGGCAGCTTCATTTCTTGGGGTTGTATTTTTAATAATGTTTGTCATGTATATGTGGTTTATATTGTTAATTTCTAAGAGGATTTTTGGTATGATGAGTTTCTTCATGTATAGGTTGAGATGCTCTATGGGGAGGGATGTTAAAGGTAGATTTGTACCCTTTGTATTCTTCAGGTTATCTTTTTGAGCTGCAATTCATAATGCCCAAGGATTGTTTTATTCTTAGATGGTTTGTCCTTTTAAACAATGCTAGCTTTGCATATATGGCTTACATTGTTAATTTTCAACCATTTTTGGGTGGTCTTATCAATCTTTTGATTGACAGGTTTAGGGTGCAATCCTATGCAAGTTTAGACAGAAAAAAGGCCTGCAACACCCAGCATCCAGCATGCCCCAGCCAGGGATTTGTAGGCCTCCCCCCCCCCCCCCCCCATCTAAACTGGCATAGGATTGTGCCTTCAAAGTCTTTCTTTTTTACCAAAATGATCAGGGCAATTTTTTAATACTGTTTATTAAGAAATTGTATTGTATTTGCTCACGTCTCACCTTCATTTTCTGATGACCCCGTTCTTTGTATGTGTTATTTATAGTGCCTCTGAGGAACGATTCCCCCAAAATGCGTCAGGCTTGCCATACAACCTTTTCTCAGCATCTCCTTTCACTTTACTCATGTACCCACCAGGCCTCATAGCCCAGACCGGGCAGGGCAGGATCCATCCCTCTTCCTTAGCAGCAAGAATTGGGCTAGCTGTGGGGGAGCTGCAGCACACCGGCGGGTCCGAAACATTTCCCCTGCTTGCTTAATTTCAACAACGGCACAGAAGGGCTGCCATGTCAAAGCGGTAACAGGTTCAAAGCAGATGCCCCTTCGGGCTACTCAGGAGACCAGGGAATGTGGTTAAATTGGCCATTACATGCACACACACACCCTGACAGCCTAAAGAGGACTATGCAAATCACGTCAGTGCCGCTTCGTATGCTGCAATAAGTCCAAATTCCAGCCCTTAATGGCTTCGATTGCCCAACATAAACGCCACTGTTTTTCTCCCTCTCTCAGATTTATACAGAATGTGACACGTGTGGCTCGTTCGGATGTGCCTCCGGTGTCCCTTGGGTCTCCAAGGAAGTCAGCTGGGATCTCGTCTCCCTCTCAGAGAGCAGCAAAGAGGGTAAACGCGCTCGGTGGCCCAGCAAAGCCGACGGCCTGGCCTGCGTTGAGGTGGCGGCAGGGATCTCGAGGAAGCTGCCTAGACTGGAACGCAAGCGGTCCTGATTCAGGCAAGCTACGAAGCAGGGGCCGGCAACCTTTTTTTGGCCCCAAGGGCCACGTGCAGTGCCACACACACACACACACACACACACACCAGAGTTACGTGGCTGCTAGAACCACAGAGCCTTCCCAGAAATGTTACCTTGGGTGTCGTCCACCTGCCCCCCGCCCAGTGTCCTGGGATAATGATCCATCCCCACCTCAATTTTATTGCAAAAAGGGAAGCAAAAATGGGGAGAATCTACTCCGGATACGAGTAAGTAAAAGCAAGCAAGCAGTGAGCAAACCGTGGTGCGCCTGCCACACCCGCAGGGCCTGATGGAGTCCTTTGCCACAGAGTCCCAGGGCTGGCCACAGGCACTTTGCCGCCTGAGGTGAAGACCGAGATGGCGCCCCCGCCAAGTCCACGTACACAAGTCAGCAGGACGGGCAGATGAACTTGTCCTTGAACACTGACGGTGGGACCGTGTCCTCCATGCGCTTGAAGGCACCGGGCTGACGGGGGGCACGGAGCAGATCACTTGGCCCACTGATCACCCTTCCAAGACTTGCTGCCACCTCCCAGCATCTGCCGCATGAGGCAACTGCTTCACTCTGCCTATCGGTATAGCACTGCAAATATGACACCATCAAAGTCTGCTTTCCTATCAGCTGGAACAAGGGGATGTATGAGAATTTCATTTTGCTCGCAAAACATGTGAGCCTGCCCCGTTTGGAGCTCTGAATGCGAGCACGACCATGTGTCTGCCAAAGGTTTGCACACATTGTCGAACACATGCTCGTGTTCATCTCGTTTCCGATTCCCAGGTCAATTTGTACAAATTTCCGAAGTTGTGCAAATTTGCTCTGTAGACCGAATCAGCTCCGCTTTACTCTATGGGGGAAATCTGTGCAAACTTGGGGAGATTTGCGCGAATCTTCCGTTCAATCACTGCTTGATTTGTGCAAGCTTGCGCAAAGCGAGCAGCAGTCGCAAACAGGAATCAGGCACAAGACAAGCAGCGCAATGGCGTTTGGGGAATCCTGGCGATCTCGAACACTGCTCGTTCGCCCACCCCTACGGCCGGGGTTTTTGTACGTAAATTTAATGTGCCAAGTTTTTAGATGTCACCGTTCTTGTGCCGTCCCGAGCACCCCCTAAAAGAGTTCCTCTAACCTTGAGCTCTGGGTGGAATTTTTAAACAGGGCATCAATGGATTTTTTGCCCTTTGCCGTTTTCTCTGCTGCAGCAACCGACGCATCGGGAGTTCCCCCTCCTCATTCTCTCCCACCCCGCTTATTGACTGGATTTATTGAAACAGATGGAAGACACCACCCCCCAGTCAAAAGCAAACACACAGCTATTCAAGACCTGTTTCCCAGAAAGCAGCTTAAATCTGCATTACACTTAATCCATCTTGACCGAGGCCTCGTCCGTAAGCAGGAAATATTATAGTCATTTCCCCCATAGAGCTGGAAGCACCGATGTTCTCAACATTTGCATAGGCTTCTGGGAGGGCGGGGGGGGGGAACAGTTCAGGGCAATCAGGAAGTTGACAGGAGGAATAAGAAGAATAATTGAGCGGTGGGAGGATGGGAATGTGAAAATGCCATAGAGGAGGGGGGGAAATACTTCTCTGGCAAGGAGAAAAGGGGGAATAAGTTCACAGACTGATCAGATAAGAGTCTGACGGTAACCTTGGCATGTTCCTCTTTATCATGGGGATTTCATCAGCTTGGAGAACAGCAGGTAAAAAATAAATACTAAATCATTCCCATTTGCAACAAGCGCTCACTTCTGTAGGAGCCTCGGTTGTATTCTGTGGGAATTGGGGCATCAGAACGTTTGGAAGAAGATCTCTGCCTCCCTATTCAAAACTGATCTTATTTCTTGCATTGCTTGAACCCAAAAGTTGATTGCATGAACTTTTTCTCCCTCTCTCATAATACAGTACTAGAAACCAAAGGGCTCCCATGAAGCTGATCGGTGGGAGATTCGGAACAGAGAAAAGGAAGTCCTTCTTCACACAGCGCAGAGTTAAACTATGGGATTCACTTCCACAAGATGTAGTGATAGCCACCGATTTGGAGGGCTTTAAAAGGACAAATTTATGGTGGATAAGTCTATCAGTGGCTACCTCCAGGGTCAGAGGCAGTATGCCTACGTACTCCAGTTGCTGGGGAACATGGGCGGGAGGGTGCTGCCTCACTCATGTCCTGCTTGAGGGTTTCCTGTGGGCAGCCGGGCAGCCACTGTGTGAACAAAATGCCAGACCAGATGGACCCTTGGCCTGATCCTGCATCAGGGCCCTCTTATGTCCTAAGACATCCTTGCACACGCGCGCACACCAATTTCATAATCAGTATTTCTTCCATTTTTCAACTGCAAAAGAATTTCACGTGTAGAATTCTAGATGCACAGTGGAGAGAATCTGGCATGGGCCAGAGCTTCCCAGTTTTCGATGTTTATATTGCATTTTTTTAGATTAGCCTTATGAACATCTTTAAACCTCTTATATTGACCACCGATATTCCGCTTTCCATCCTTGAGTTGGGAGTAAAGTAACTGCTTTGGGAGACGGCAGTCAGGCATTCGAACAACATGACCGGTCCACTGAAGTTGGCGTTGAAGGATCATTTTTTCAATGCTAGTAGTCTTTGCTTCTTCCAGTACACTGACATTTGTTCGCCTATCTTCCCAAGTAATTCGAAGGATTTTCCGGAGGCAACGTTGATGAAACCTTTCAAGGAGGTGGAAGTGACGTTTATAGATAGTCCATGTTTCGCAGGCATACAATAAAGTTGGTAATACAATGGCTTCATAAACCAGTGTTTTGGTCTAGATGCACAGTGGAGAGGAATCTGGAAAGGAGTGCGGCTGGGAAATCCCAGGCAATGAGAATTCTCTTAAATCTCACCTTGCCTTTCATTGGGAGTTCATGCACTGGGTTATTCAAAGCTACATGCTTCTGGCAACTGAACCTCCGACCACCACCCCGCTCTCCTTCTCTCTCCTCCTTTCCACCCCCACCAGCTACCTGCGTCTCTTCAGAGCTTTAACCGATTTCCCCCACTGCAGTCAACAGAACGGCAAGTGTTTGACTTCTCAGCCCAGTCAACATCCACCCAGGGGACAAATAATCCTTCCGTCTGAACTGCTTCACTACTCAAAGGTCAGAAGGGCCAAGAGAGAGAGACCAGTTGCCTGAGAAACTTGGAAGCACAAGAAAGTCGAGTTTGTGAAGCCTGTCATAGATCAACAAGGAACTGAACTCGGCCTTGGCCCAGAGCCTTGGGATGCTCTGGCATGAGATCCAGCACAGGTAGGAGGAGAGCAAAAGGACCATTTGGCGGGGGAGGCGAAGCAAGCTGCGGAACGCAACTATTCTCACTGAAATGTTGTCAGATCCATGTGGTGAGCATAAGCGCACTGCACGAGGGGAGAAGCTGGTTGCCAGAATTGTCCCTGTGAGAGCGGGGCGTCTGGCCTGATCCAGGTCAAAGGGCATCCATCCAAGCCTTTCTTTTCCACTAGCCAGAACCCAACTGGAGATAAAAGATTTGCAAATGAAACCGAAGAGAACCGCCTCCGATAAATCACTTGGAACCCTGCTCCCCGATTAGCAGGTGCTGCCGCGTCCAATGTGCCGATGAAGTCTTTTTGGAAAGGTCGGTGATTCGAACACGCCGGCGCGTTGTAAAAAGAGAGGTCTTGAAAGATGGAAGGGAAGAGGGCGGGCCAGATCCATTCCTGGTTGGGACGTGCATGCAGAATGTCCTCGAGCGAAACATTAAAAAGCTGCCACTGAGATTTGGGTGTTCCGTGAAGGAGACAATACCTGTCTGAGCAGCAGGATAAAAACATGCAGTAAAGAAAGAAAATCTGTGGGGGAAACACCCAACATTCAGTTTTCCTTCATCGCAGCAGCCAGGGGAGCCCAAAAGGGACAGCCCAAAGGGTCTCCGCCACACGGGATTGAGCTCTGTAGTGCCGGGGAACCCAATGAAGGAAGGGGATCGGAGCAGAGGCAGCTATGATTGTGTACTCCAGTTGCTGGGGAACATGGGCGGGAGGGTGCTGCCGCACTCGTGTGCTGCTCGTGGGCTTCCCATTGGGGCAGCTGGTCGGCCCCTGTGTGAGCAGAATGCTGGACGAGGTGGCGCCAGCAGGGCTCTTCTGACGCTCTTGTGGAAGCCCTTGAAACTGTCGGAGTGGCACCTCTGCCCCGATAGGGCTGTTTCAGGCGGCCACATTACTTGCAAAAGCCTGCATTACGATGATATAGCCGGGGTGCAGAACCTCAGGCCCAGGAGTCAAATCTGGCCCACCTGGGGTTCCCCAGAAGGCCCCGCCCCTTTCCCGGCCCCGCCTCTTTCCCCAACAACCGCCACTCATTTGGTGGGTTCCCTGCTTTTGTGCATCCCCCCCCTTCTGAAAAGTCGAAATGCCTCTCCGAAGGCTCAGTGACTGGCAGGAAGGGCTTTCAGCTAAAATAGGCTGACATTTTGGGCCCGCCCCTTTTGCCTTCGGGCCCGCCTCCTTTTGCCTCGGCCCCACCCACCACTGGACCACGGACCTGGAGAGCTTCCCTGAAACAGGATTTGGCCCTGGGGCTGAAAGGGGTTCAACACCCACAATATACAGCATTTCGCCAAGTAATATTAAGGGGGAGAAAGGAGAGTTCCCTGCCCCAAAGGGGCTTGCAATTTAGTCTTCCAGCAGGGCAGGAGAAAACAGACAGCAGGGAGGGCCAGGGCCAGGTGCGAATATCAAGGGATTAAAGGTGCAAGTTCGGGTTCAGAACACAGGATCCTCATGCTTTTTAGCAAAGGGGGGGCCCCCAAAGGATGGGGAGGGCGGAAAAACACCTGACTGCACTGCAGCAGAGGAAACAACAACAAACCTCTCTGGTTAGCTGCCGGGAAGAAAGTATCTTCTGAACCCTTTATTATGACAGGCACACTTGCCAACAACCTCCCAACAAACAAACAAACAAGCCTCCCCCCCTCTCATTTCCCCTTTGCAAAGCACCTTGAGTTCTTCAAGCATAGCCAACCCACCTCCAGAACTTGGGACTGCAAGCGCCTTGGGGCAGGGGATTAGGTTGTGCTGTAAAGCGCCCTGTGTTGGGATGTTACTGCATAAAATCAACAGTCAGGAGAACTGCGATGCTGGTCACGCGGGTTACTTCAGTGGCAACACGCACAACTAGCATTTCTCTCCCCCCCCCCCCCCCCCGCCATATGTCAGAGAGAGACAGAGAGAAACCGGTTTTCTAACCCTGATTTTTCCCCCTTTCCTTTTTAAGGAAAAACTCTGAGCACGTACATTTTCGCATTTTAAAACTCACTGAGATCATCCCACCAACATGATGACAAAGAACAAAATGGGAGTTTGCTTCTGCTGCCCTGATGCCAAAGAGGTTTACTGGGGAATAAGCACCAGTTTGTTGCATGCGTGCGTGCATGTGTGTGTGTGTATGAAAAAAAAGCAGAAGTAATAAAATGATAATAAAATGTAACCCGATACGCGCCTGGCCAGCCACCCTGACCTTGTTTTTATCCTATGTACGTCGCCCAGGGTGGCCGGTTGCCGGCCAGATGGGCGATAAATAAATGTAAATAATAATAATGTTTCTTTTTTAAATAAGAAGAAAGAAAAGAGGCTGCAGAGAGCAGCGTTAGCCCCTGCGTGCCCATGCTGGCCCAGCTGCGGATGCAGGACCTGTTTGCTGCTGGACTCGTTGCCTGCCGGCGCTCCCTGAGTCATCGTTTGCGGTGGTCCTGGGCTGCGAGGCCCCTGGATGTTCATAGAATCATAGAAAAGTTGGCCCCCAAGTTCCAGCCCCAGTGGCACCACCGCCCCCAGAAGTTTCCAACCTTTGTCGAAATGTAGATTCTGTCTCCTCTGGGGCAGGGGCAATTTTCTTGCCCTCCCCCACTGTCTCCCAGGCCCCAGCCAAGTGGGATGAGGTGCTGCGGGTGATGAGAGGGAGGGCCTTTTTGGTGGTGGCACCCCGGTGGTGGAATGTCTTCCCCAGAGAGGCTGGCCTGGCCTTCCTGGCACCAGGTGAGGCCCTTTTTATCCTGCCAGGCATTTTAAGAACCACTTTTAGTACTCTATTCTGCTGCTGGTTTTAATTTGCTTTTATGATGGTGTATTCTGTTTTTATTCTGTGCTGGGGTTTGTTTGGTTTTTGTTTTGTTTTGTTTTAATGTTTGTATTTTATGCTTTTAGTGTATTGTACACCGGCCAGAGAACTTTGGCTGTTGGGCCATTTAAAAGTACGGTCAATAAACCAGTGGTGTTGAAGAAATAAGGCGCCTTTTCAACGTGTGCAGTGGGTAAAAAGCAAACAGCGGTTTTACCCTTTCCTGCAACATTACTCATTTGGGTGACATAGTTTGACTTTGAGAATGCCAGCCCTTTCTGAGATGCATGGGCTCGGCCCCGGGAGAACGCTGGCTGGCAGGCCTGACCTGGGTGAATTACAGCGTGCAACATTTTTAGAAGGCAAGAGGCTCGTAGAACAGGCTCCGGCCCAGCCCTCTCCGCAATAAATACGCGAAACAAACCACAGGCGGAGCGGCAATTACGGCTTCGATGCATCGGCGTGACCTTTCCTTGGATCCATTATTGGGATATTACAGGCAATTGGAAAATGCAGGTTCTCATTATAGCGATGCTGCGGTTCAGGCGCAGAAGACGGCGAGAGGCACTGAGTTATGCTAATGGGAAAGGCGAGGTTGCGGAGAGGAAGCGGGCCTGACATTTTTCAGCCCACCCGAGAAAGGCTGAATGATCTCTCATTCCATTTTCAGGTTGAAAACAGCGGTTTCCGTGGGATAAAAACAGTTCCCAGACAATACTACAATTGTGCAAATACTGGGATGGATCCAGGATCTGCCTTCCACGAGAGGAAGGGACCTTCTGCGAGAGGAACAGCTCAGCTCCCTCTGCCCAGTCTTGGGGGATACGTCCCTCACGCACACCACAGCTCACCCTACTCAGCGGGGTCTCCTGACTCGCTGTGTGGCATTTCCAGGGGGCTGGAGGGGCTGCCGTGGAAAGGAGGGCTGGAGCGGGGAAGTCCACTTCCAACAGCACAGTTGATCCAGTGTAAATCTGGATCCGACCCATTCTCTCCCCCCCCCCCCGATATTGTTCAGCATCACTGTTTCCCTCGGCTGCTACTTCTCTCTCCTCCTTTCTGGCCTTGTGACGGGGTGGACCTGGACAATCGGGAAGAAAAATATCTCACAGCACCCTGCAACACTTTGGCCACGTGACGGCATCACTGAGGGCAATGTAAATTCATTGGGGAACATTTTTTTTTTGCAAGGAGTTCCAAAAACGGTGAAAAAAGGGAGATACTGCCCCGGCAGCCTCTCCAGGTAGGGCTGGGGAAACTCCTGTTTTCGAGCACATGGACCGTAATGTCGCTGCACTTGGAGAAATCCATCTTCCGAGCTGTCTACTTGGTATTAAAAACTGGTTACCATAGAAACAGCGAGGTAGCAAGCACAGCCGCTAAATCTTATTTACCCGCGTTAAAATGGGGGGGGGGGAGAAAGAAATAGCTTGTTTTCTCCCTTCCTTGCTATATTTTAGGACTTAGGCAAAGTTGCTGCATTGCAAAGAACAAGGATATGGCAATTTTGTGTCAAGGAGAAATAAATTTAAAGCAACAAGGAACATTTTTTGTTGTATTTCTTTCACGGAAGCATACCAATTAGAATAATAAGGCTCCATTCAATTCACTCGTGAATCTCTCTCGTTTTTAAGGGTCTCCAATCTCACAGGCTTCCTTGGAAATTACTTGACATTTAATTTTGAGATCAAAGGTGACTGCTATTAGGAAGATTAAACCGCCATGGCCCAGCACAAGCGGGGGGGGGGGGAGCAAATCTCTCCTGCCAATTAAAAGTATTCGGAGGCACGGCCAGCATGTTAATTATTAATCGTAAGCGCTGGAATAAACAGCATTTAAAATCAAGCCACCAGACGCAAGGGCCAAACAGGAATCCAAAATGGCAGGGTCTCATTTTGGGGGGAAGTTGGCTCCCCCCCCAGCACTTCAAATTCCGCTTACATCTTTTTTAAAGCACTGTGTCCCAGGGCTTCGACAGGACATGCCTATAAATATCTTCCAAGGGTATTTGTCCTGTCTCAGTAAAGTAAGGACCCAGATTCAAAAGCCTACAATTCTCCCCATTAGAGGGGTCAGTAGGTGTGTGTGTGTGTGTGCGTGTGTGTGCGCGAGCTCAACCTGCCCCCACCTCGCCTGTCCCGCAGACACAGAAATTCTGGACCACTGAATAAAGATGCTTTCTTGTTTGTAGCCATTTTGTTTAGAGAAAATTCTTCTTGCTCCTTTAAAGGGCAAGACACACGAACAAACCCAAGCCCACAACTAAATCATCTAATCCTGGGGTTTCCGACGTGGTGCCCGTGGGCACCAATGTACACCCAGAACATCTCTTGGTGCTCACCAGGCTGGCTGCCCCTCCCGAATTTTATTTTATTTCTTAAAATAGTAATGATTATAATTTTTTAATTGGGAGACTGGCATGCTTCAGGTTTGATTTGGGTTCAAAAGAGCAGCTTTGTGTGTTGGCGCTCAGACGCCACCCGTGCCTTGGACTGAGGCTCTTGGGAAACTTATGACTTGTTTCGGAGCCTCCTCAGTTTACCTTCTGTAAAGTGGGTGCTGGAGCAGAAAACTGTGGGTTCCAGAGGGTGGTTTTGTGCTTTGCCTCGGACTTCGGTTCTTGGGCAAGTGACTTTTCTTTTAGCCCCACCAGTTTGCCTTCTGGGAAAAGAGTGTTTTGTGACTGGCCACGCTCACCCTGGCAGTCATTTTATGAATGGGCAAGCCCCGCCTCCATGGCAGCCATTTGGTGAGAGTGCCCACGACACCCTCAACATTCCAAATGTGCTCACCGGCCCAAAAAGGTTGGCGACCCCTGAATTCCAACGTGTCATATCTGTCTGCTCTCTCACCATTCTGACAGGACCCTATGCATCACAATCCCGCACTGGTACATACAATTAACATTTCAACAACAACAACAACAACAATATAGTAACCACAACAATAGATGCTGACAACGATGTCCGAGCCGTAATGCGAAAAGATCTGTGCAGAAAACGCGGCAGGGCCACTGCACGCTTGAGGGTTACAGGAGTACGTAATTCTGGGGCTCCGTGAGGAGGCCCAACGGCTGCCCCCGCGGTGGTACAGCGTGGTCACAAAGAGGGAAGGAAGGAAAAGCGGGGAGGAGGAAAGGGGCTGCATTCTCTCAGACAGGGGTGGGCAGAAAGGCGGTCTCCAGATGTGTTGGGCTCCAACTCCCATGCTGGCAGGAGCATCTGGATGTTGAAGTCCAACACATCTGGCGATCTCTCACCTTCTTCTCACCTGCTCTGGGAAGCGCAAAGGCTATGGCCACGGAGTCGGCACCGCAGGAGTGGCAACCTGGCACCCAACAGGTATTTTGGGCCACGACTCCCATCAGTCGCACCAGCATGGCCCATGGTCAGGGGCTATGGGAGTTGTAGTCCAAAACAGCATCTAAAAGTCAAGGCTCACTCTGCTGCCTGACACAGAAGTGCCCACCTGAGAAATAGGGCCTCCCTCTCCGTGAGGAAAGGTATACTCACGAGTAAGATTCCCCTGGCAAGTGGACCATAGCTCATTGCAGCTGTGCTCCTGGTGGGGCCCTGAAGGCTCAGGCTTAGAAGCCTTCCACTCTAGGCATACTGTGCCGGATCGAGGTCTCTGCAGCAGCTCCTTGCCTTGCGCTCCCCGTAGAAGCGAGCTCCTCTCTGGACCTCTCTGGGTCCAGACCTTGGACCACCTACTGACCTTTGCCTTTGGAATGGACCCTACCTAAATCCCTGCAGCTCTGTCCCTCTGCCATCGGGGGAGAGTCTCATGGGAGGATATGGGGCTGACGTCCACAGACCAATTTAGAACAACAGGGGACAGGTGTGTGCAGAAAAGAACGTTGTTCTCCACGTTTGCCCCTAACCGCCAGGCCCAGTTCAAGTGGTGCCCTTGCCATCATTAGAAGACAGAAAAAACCAGTCTTTGAAAACGGACTTCCCTCCCTCACCTGGAGGCAGGAGACTAGGCAAGCGGTGATGATTTTCAAGCAAGGCCTCCCTGCATAACCTTTCAGGTTTCAAAGTAAGGAACAAAACAAATACGTAGCTTTATGATTCTACATGCAGTGGAGTGCCTCGGGAGGTGGCAAGTTCTCCATCGCTGGAGGTATTTAAGCAGGGGTTGGGCAGCTACCTGTCAGGGATGCTGAGCAGGGGTTGGGCTAGTTGACCTCCAAGGCCCCTTCGGGTCATTCCATGTAAAATCAACCAATGAATTTACCTGACCGTCACCGATTTTGAAAAAACTTGGTGAACTTGTTGGGTCTGCTGAGAAAATAAGCTGCTCCAAAAATTAGACTTCTGGGACAAAAACTTTTGGAGATATGGCAATCAAAAATATGAAGAAAAATGGTAATTTTTGTGTGTCGGACAACATTAAAATTACAGTAATTCCAGTTCTACAGAACCTAGAAAGTTAATCATGGTGTTGATGGAAAGCCTTTGAAATGCTCTTTCATTTGATATGTAACATAAGTGGTTTTTTGGAATAAATATATATTCAAGGTCAAATAGTAAAATTTGACCTTGAATTCTGCAAAAACTAAAAAAAAAATTCTCCATGATTTTTCTTTTAGTATTTCATCTGACAGTGCTTAATACATGTACCAATTTCCAAAATGGGGTTCTTAACAGAAAACGAGTTACATCTTTTGGGGCGCTCTGTGTGTATGTGTCATAGTTCATATGAATTGCTATCTCACTGTACATATCTTAAGAAAATATGCATTATCACTTAGGTTTTTGAATAAAATATTGTGCACAAGTACAAGCTACCCTGTCATAATTGTGCAGCTCTGAATTAGGTATTCTTTTTCACAATAGCATACTTCTGACATTTTGTGTAGAATAATGATACTTCCTCTGGGTGGTCATTCTGGTATGAAATGAATCAAAGAATATTTCCAACTGAAAGCAAATTGCTTAAGATTTGGTGAACTTGTTCTGCTTATTAAAAAATAAGTTGCAGGGCCTATTGTTTTCAGAAGAATGAGGTTTAAAATATGTACTTTTAAAAAGGTACTCACCAGTATGCTTGGGGAAAACATGTTCATTTTATTTTTTTCAAATAAATATACAGAAGTTTGACCTTGAATAATGACAAAAAACTCCTTTTGTTTTAAATAGTGTTTAACATCCCTGGAAACATGTACTTGATTTCAAAATGGGACTCTTACTAGCATAGTTATTTTGATTTACTTAGATGTGGGCTTGAAAAACCATTATTGTGCATAGATGAGATTTTCCATTTTACTTTTATATATGCTGATCAGATTTTATGCAGTTCAAATATTACTTGCTACCATTTTGTTAACAAGTCCTAAATTAAGGAGCTTTTCATAACAGTAGTTTCTAGTCTTGAAGTTGCTGCTTGACAATCTTTGTCTGTTAGTGTATAGAAGTGCCCTGTTGGGCAACAAAGATCAGCTTTTGTCAAAACATCTGAAGATGGTATCCATAGGACATCTTGTTTATCTGGATACATAAATGATTTTGCTGGTCCAGCTGGATGAAGAAAGCTCACTAACACTTCTGCTCTCTGATCATCTGTTTGTAAAACACAACCTAACCACCATTGTGAGATATAAACACATGTAACAAATCCTCGTATTTCTTGCAATTCCAGTTCTCCTTCTTTAATAGTCACTGTCTCTTTTCTGGATTCGCAATGAAATGAATATCTTTTAGTAGCAACAGTGTGTTTTGTTAATGGAATTACAGCGTGAATTTTCTGTGTCCCAGGAATCGTCTTGAATTCTCGAAGCAACATTTCAGAAGCTTTTCCTCCAGTTCATAATCTTTACTTGTGGTGTATTGAAATGCAACCTGTGTGATGTTCTCCTTTGCCCAATCAAAGAGCTGACGAGGGGTCATGATTTGTTTTTCATACAGATGCTGCAAACTTGCTCGAGCAGCTAACCTTTTCACAGTGCCACCCAAACCATCACAAGGCCCTTTGCCATGCGATGTGGCAAAGAAGTGCCATTCTGCATCGATACCGAAATCTGACTTATGCTTACTTAAGTTGTTGAAGTTTTTACCGTTTTTATACTGTGCTGCTGCACCATCAGGGAAATAATAGATCTTAGTTATGCTACCTGTAGAAATGGTGTGCAGGAATTCAACAATTTGAAAAGTCATGAACACATTGCAGCAGAAGTGGGGTCGACACTTGTCATGGCTTCAGACCTGCCTTTTTCTTTCTTATCAGAATCTGTGAATAAAGCTTGACTTAATGTAGACATCCAAAGAGATATATCTCTGTGAAGGTTTGAGGCCTACCCATGCCTGGTTTGGTTTCAGCCTGAAGGCCCCGGAAGCTCCGGAAGGGAGGGGGCGGGCTTAAGTTTAATTTCCCTTCCAAAAATTCTGTTTTAAGTGTTTATAAGGGGGTGAGGTTATTGTAGGGAGGTACTGTGCATGTTTAAGAACATCCACATCTTCTGAACTGTTCGGAACCCCGTTCTGGAAATCGGTACATATACTCAAGGTAAACATGGGTTATCTGAGGAAAAAAATCAGCAAAAAAACCATTTGTTTTTTTGGAATTCAAGGTCAAATTAAAGAAACCTTCATGTTACATATCATATAAAAGGGTAGTTTGAGAGCTTCCATATGACACCATGATTTACTTTCTAGGTCAATTCTGAAGGACGTTATGATACTTTTTGTGTAGTCACAAATGCTGAAAAATTGTGTTTTGGGCATTTTTTGAGCACACTGTACTTTTGAACCGTGAGGTATAATGACCTATAATTTGGTGTATGTTCATTTCTCATGCTGGTCTACCAGTATGCCAGTTTTAAAAAAAAATCGCAGATGGTGAGGTAAATTTTTCATTTTTTTTGGTTGATTTTACATGGAATGACCCCTTCCAATTCTGTGATTATATTTCTATTGAGCAGCCTATGCATACAAGTTCATTTAGGACACAATCCTATGCATGTTGAGACAGAAAAAAGGCTTACAGTTCCTAGCATGCCCCAGCCAACTATGCTGGCTGGGCAGGACCGGTGCAAGGCAGTTTGGTGCCCTAGGCAAGATCAGATATTTAGCGCCCCCCTTCCCACTTGAGAGCGCTGTATTTTTTCCCCGAGGCGTTTCTGGTGCCCCCTTTAGCCCTGCGCCCTAGGCGGCTGCCTAGTTGGCCTAATGGTAGCACCGGCCCTGTGGCTGGGGCATGCTGGGAACTGTAGGCCTTTTTTCAGTCTAAACATGCATAGGATTGCACCTTTAATATTCTAAAACCGGCTCATATTTGCTACCTCCAGAGGAACCCATTTGCCTCCTCAGACACCTTTTTGTGGAATGGAAGGCAGACACAGAATTTCTGCCTACACACACACACACACACACAATATAGACAAACTACAGTTGGTTTCATACTTATTATGGCCCAAAATACAGGCAGTCACGAAGATTACAAACAAGCCATAGCCCTCAAGCCATCTTGTGCACAACGGATCAACTTTTGCGCTGCGAAAATCGTAATGAAAGTTCATTTATGCCTTGATTACGAACACCGGTGGGCTGCTTGGAATTCTTCTTGGCATCACTTCTGGCCCTGTACAGCCGGAGCGGTGGAATATGCATGATTTCGGATGAATAATACATCACCACGGTGGCAAAGCAGTCCCCTCGGAGAGGCGGGGGAGGTCGGAGGGAAGCGTTCTGGGCACGGCGCTGCAGCAACTGGAGGCGGCGAGAGAGTTTTCCCACCTTGTTAGCACAAGAGAGGAACCGGCCCAGAATAAGGCGGAAGGGGGCGTCCGGTTAAGTAGCGGCATTCCAAGCACATGGCAGCTGTCTGCCATAGGCGCTGGCATAGCAGGGCGTACGCAGGAAGACTGCGGCCTTGGCTGGGCGGTGGAGGGTGGGCCAGACGGGTTGCTAGTGAGTGAAGTGCTGGGGAACTTCCCGTTTGTCTTGGCGGACTGCCAATGAAGGTGAGGCGGGCATCCCACGGAAAGGAAGCGAGCGATGGAGCAGCGGGTGGCATACCTGGGCAGAAGTCAGAGCTCTGTGGCGGGGGAGCAGGCCTTTGGCATGCCAGCTTCGTGGAAAGGGCCTCAGGTGGAAATGGGGGGGTTGCTAGGTCTGGGGGGCCAGGGGACCCCGGCCCCAGATCTATTTCCCCGGATCAATTCAGCTTAAGTGCAATGCAGGGGGTGATTTTCAAAGGGGGTTGCAGTCCTTCTCCGAGAGCCCCTGCCAAAGCAAGTGAGGCAGGTGGCTACCAGGAGGAGAGCCTTTTCTGCTGTGGCACCCCGGTTGTGGAATGAGCTCCCCAAAGAGGCTCGCCTTGCGTAGTGGTGAGGGTGTCGGACTGGGACCCGGGAGATCCGGGTTCTAGTCCCCACTCGGCCATGAAGCTCACTGGGTGACTTTGGGCCAGTCACTGCCTCTCAGCCTAACCTACCTCACAGGGTTGTTGTGAGGATAAAATGGAGAGGAGGATTATGTAAGCCGCCTTGAGTTCCTTGCAGGAAAAAAGGCGCGGTATAAATGTAATAAATAAATAAATAAATAAATTGTACTCTCTCTGGTACCAGGTGAAGACCTTTCTATTCTCCCAGGCATTTTAATCATTTTAATCATCTTAGTCATTTTAATCTTGTAGTTGTTTTTAACTCTGTTGTAGTAACTGCTGCTGCTAGCTTTGCTGCTTGTTTTTAATCTGTGGTTTTAAATTTTATATTTATATTGTATTGTATTTTATGGTTTTTACTGTTGTAAACCGCCCAGAGAGCTTCGGCTATGGGGTGGTATAAAAATGTATTAAATAAATAATAAGCTTAGAAAAAAACTATTTATTTTATTTTATTATGATACCTTTATACTGCTTGATTTATTGCCTGGGGAATGCTGGGAGCTGTAGGACTTTTTTCTGTCTAAACATGCATAGGATTGCACCCTAAATTAGGGCTGCTATAATCCATAGTCGCAGGTTCTCAGCGCAGCCCGGTGCTTCTCTGTGTGAGTTGCTGCTCCTGCCTCACCTTGCCTTGATCGGAAGGAACTCTCCCAGAAAAACAGAGGTCGGCCCCTTCCGCAAGACAAGTAATTCGTACTCCCACACATTCTTAAAAAAAAAAAAAAAAAAAAAGCCTCTGAGGGCATAAGAAGTGTACCTAGAATTTTAATTGGGGGGGGGGGGTGTTGGAATGTGCCTCGGCTATCAAACATTTGGGAAATGCTGTGCCCTTCTCTCGGTCCCCAGCAGCCTGTTATCTGCCACATGTGTCCTACTCTGCAGGGCTGTTGGGTGGAGGAACTAAGGGCGGCACTTGAAGCAGCCGAAAGTGTGAAGCATTTTCCTGTTTACTGAGCGACGCTCAGCAGGGAGCGACTTTTGTGCAGACATGAGCTAAGAGCTAAGAGGAGCCTGAGAACATGGGAAAGGGGGAGGGGTGCTGTGCCCAAAATCCCTCCCGGTTTCCCGAGATCTCTGGAGCAAAGCTCTTAAGAGCAGTCATGCTGTAATTGCATTTACACTTGCTTAGACAAGAGAAGTGCTGCCGCACTTTATAGTCTTTAGCCAACAGCTTTGATGCATTTGCCATGTAGATGTAGATGTTGTTGTTGGGTGTGCGGGTGTGTGTGTGTGTGTGTGTGAAGGAGAAAGATTCTCATTTGGATGGATGGAAGGAAGGAAGGAAGGAAGGGGAAGCGCTGAAATCATCATGCATTATGCAGCTCTTCCCTTTGGAACAGAGAGGGTGAAAGCAGAGGCGAAGGAATCCTGCAAAGGAAAGCTCTCGGAATACGCGTCCTGCCCGGGTCGTGAGGGCGCAAGGAGGCCTGTGGGTGTCTGGCGTCCAGGTCTGGGGCAAATGCAACACCAGCTCCTCGCCAACCGTGAGGTCGCCTCAAGAAGAGGGCCGCCGCCACCCCTCGGTTTCCCGCACCAATTCCTCCCCCCCCCCCCCCGCCGGTATCTCTTGTTCGCCTTAACCATGCAAAAGCACCACGTGCAGCAGACATGTGGTCTGCAAAAGTTAGCAGTATAAAAGCTAAGGGAAGAGTGGGGGGGGGAGGCGATGGACTTCTTTATTACTAGCTGACGGACCCGGCTTTGCATGGGCTGGAACAGAAATGGTTCTTCATTTGAAACAGCGAAGCCTTCGAGCAAAGTTACGCAGAAGTCAGAGGTAGACACACTGCGCCCGCCCCGTCCAAGTGCTGGCACCCTAGGCATGGTGTACCCCAATAGCACCCGAGGGAGGTGCCCGCCCACTCCGCTCCCTGATGCAGGGGCTGCCCCACAATAGGGGGGACGGAGCGGGTGCCTAACTCTGTCCCTGGGCCCGCTCACCTTCTCTGGCTTCAAACTGTTTGGACTGCAAAGCATTGTGCTGGTCAGAGAAGTGACTCCCACCTAGTGACTGAAGATGTGATTGCAGGCTTCAGCTACATAGATTTCATAGATCACAGAGTTGGAAGGAGCCTACAAGGCCATCGAGTCCAACCCCCTGCTCAATGCAGGAAACTAGAGGAGGGGTCTCCCATCCAAGTAATAACCAGGCCTGACCCTGCTTAGCTTTCCACACTCAGACAAGCTGAGCCAGCATAAGCCACAGGCCTGTATACATGGATGGATTAAAATGAATTTAAATTAGTTCTTCCATTTTAAAAACAAAATATCCCAGAGATGCATACCCCTAGGGTCTCCTTTGTAGGCATGCCAAGTTTCAGGTGCCTAGGTTCCACAGGCTTGGAGCCACGGTGTGGATGGAAGATGGACAGACAGACACACTTCCTCTTTTATTAGCATAGATATCATTGTAGAGAGCGAAGGAGCCTCAAAAGGTCGTCTAACCCAAGACCTGGAAGCAGGAAGCGGGCTGCCTCCAGAGTGGTACCCCACTTACGGAATGGCCTCCCCGGGGGAATGCGGGAGGCACGAAGCGCATCATGCTTTGGGCACCAATGAAGGGCCCATTTCTCCACCAGAAACATACAAGAAGGGGCTATATTAGAAATCCTGACTGTAACAATACCCAGAAACTAAAAAGTCAAGAATGTGTGATAACAGAAATTATAACCAATAGAAGTGTATTAAAATAGACAATTTAAAATTTACTATCCAAGTTACAAAGATATACAAATTAATATATAAAAAACATATACAGTAATACCTTGGATTGCAAGTAACTTGGTTTGAGAGCATTTTGCAAGACAAGCAAATTTTTAAATATTTATTTAATTTATTTATTTTTTTACTTGATATACAAGCGACGTCTTGCAATACAAGTACTGTAGTACAGCTTAAATTAAAAATCTCTGTACAAATTTTTTGGGGGGCATTTCGTTTTGATATAAGAGTGTTTTGGATTACAAGCACGTTTCCGGAACGAATTATGCTCTCAATCCAAGGCATGACTGTAGTGTCTAAAAGCAGATAGGCATACAAAATATCATGTGCTGTCAAGCCTCGAGGGCTGGAAATAGTCGTGAATATCTTTTCTGACCGAAGGACTATTATCTCAAGGTGAAGTTTTATTTGTGCAAATATTATTGTTTGTTGGTCAGAAAAGATATTCACAACTATTTCCAGCCCTCGAGGCTTGACAGCACGTGATATTTTCCATTTCTCCACCAGGCCTTCCCTGAGAGAGTAAGCTGCCCTGTCTGTTTGTGTGTAATTACACTGTTGTGCTGCTTTTAAATAAATGTTTTAGCAATGTTTATGTATTTTGATGTACATTATGATGTGTTTTGGGAGCCGATATTTTTAAACATGTTCAGAGGTACATACCTCTATTTAATAACAATGATACTGTGACCTCATCCAGCCTCCCTCCTTAAAACCTCTAAGGAGGGAGAGTGTCTGCTCCTCGCACCACCAGGAGGTTTCTCCTGATGTTGAGTGCAAGCCCTTTTCTTGCAACTTGAACTCACTGCTTTGGCTCCTGTGCACCGGGGCCAAGGAAATGTAGGTGGGTGGCCCATCATCTCTGGGACGGCCCTCCAAGTATTCGAAACCGGCGAGCGCGCCGCTTCTTCGCTGTCTCTTATCCAGGCCCAACGAGCCCTGATCCCCCACCCTTCCCTCCGTTCCCTTTCCCGGGGCCTGCATGTGTGAGCTTGTTTGTTAAATCCCTCCCAGAAACCCAGAGCAGCTCACAGGATGGTCCTCCTCCTCTCCATTTTATTCTCACAACAACCCTGTGAGGCGGGTTAGGCTGCGAGTCAGCGACTGGCCCAAAGTCACCCAGTGAGCTTCATGGTGGAGCGGGGACCTCCAACCCCGAGCTCCAGAGTCCCAGGCCCGGCACTCTCACCACTGCACCACGCTCTCTCTCCACACGCCCTGCTTTCCTGGCTGGATGGAGCGGCCGCCGCACCCTTCCGGCACCCCCATGCTCAGGTCCAGGCCGGCTGCGGGTACGAAGCTGCCGCCTCCGCCCACCGCCGAGCTCACAGAGCCAGCAGACGCTCAGCCTCAATTAGCCAGCATCCCTGCCAGACACAAACAAGGTCACGTCTCCTGATGTATGTTAATTAACGTTCCCTCGTTAGCCAAAGCCTCATTTGTTCACTCTTAATCAATGTCTTCCACGGCATTTTGATGGGGGGGGGGTGTTAACGCTGCTGCTCCTTTGAACCAGATGTGGAGAGCGGAGACGGGCAGGAAGATGCGGGGCCGGGCGGGACACACACACCCCGGGCTGCTCGTGCCAACTTCAGCCGTGCCCCAACTGAAGGCTCGGGGTTGGTCTCCATACAGAAATGGCCATTTTCACGGTTGCTGTCACTAATATTTTGAGGTCTTGTCCTTGTTTTGTTAAACAGCCTACAGTAGGCGACGGAAGCCCGTGGGAGGCCGTGCCCCCTTCCCCTGACAGCAAATCACGGGGGGGTTCTCCCAGCTATTGAACAGTTTCTTTCCCCGACTCTGAAAGGCTGAAACGCCTTTCCTGTGACTGACTAGCCCGCAAGACAAGAGCTTCGAGCTAAACTAGGCTGGCTGGGGTGCTGTTGTCGCTTTGTATTTTGGCCCCACCCCTGTCGCCTTCGGCCCCGCCCACCACTGGGATGTGGCCCCCTGGCAGTTTCTCCGAAACCGACCAAGTGCCGCAGGGCCAGGGAGGGGGCTCGGGCACGCTGGCTCCGTGACCCGTGGATGGTGGGCTACGGATGTGAGCGGCGTCACCCTGACACCTCGGCTCAAGTTCTTTGTCCCGGACCCGCAAGCTGCCTGGGGGTTCAGGCAGTCCAGGTCCGCTCTCACTCCCAGGGCATCCTTCACGCTGGAGCATCTCGGCTCTGAGAGCAACCCGGGGCCCAACGGGCTTTACTCTCCCGACTCTTTCCTAGCACAATTCTCTGTTCCTGCTTGCCTGCCTGCCCCACATTCCTGGACCCCAAGTCCCCCTTGCGCTTCCTGACTGAGTCACAGTCCTGCTGTCTTTGCACAGAGCCGGGGAGGGCAACCTCCGGCCCACGGAGGGGGCCCGCTGCTGGCCTGAGGGGGCGGCGGGGGAGAGGGATCTCCATATTATCTCTGATGACAGGGGATTCCCCTGCCTGGCGAGGGGGAATCCCTTTGTTCTCTCCGAACAAAGGCACCAACCAGATATTGCAATGGGATTCCCCTAGACTCAGTTGGCACTAGCAGGAGCTGGTCCTGTAAGCACCCGTAGAGTCCCTTCCTGCACCAGTTGCACACCCAATTAGCACGTGGGCGGCACGGTTAGGAGGCGCCTGACTGGGGTGGCACTTGCAGGAGCCAACCCCTGGACCAAGAGAGCTTGCCCGCCCCGGCCCAGAGAGATCCCTTTCCCTCATACGCCCAGAGAGGGTGCTTTACCTGCCCTGGCAAAATGCCCACTGAGTCCCAAAGCCGGGTTCCGTACGGGCAGGGCATTTGCCCTGTTTTGAATCCAGAATCAAAGCTGAGAATCCCCGCGGTTCGTCTGCTGTGCCCACAGCATTTTTCTAACTTTTTTTCGCAACCAACCAGGAAGCGAAGTCCT
The DNA here is from genome assembly GCA_021292165.1 of Shinisaurus crocodilurus. NCBI lineage: Eukaryota > Metazoa > Chordata > Lepidosauria > Squamata > Shinisauridae > Shinisaurus > Shinisaurus crocodilurus. Next base: position 371,406 of record JAHFWL010001184.1, read on the forward strand.
TTGAGCTCCCCTCCTCTGAAGTCGGGGAATTGTAGCTGCTCCGGCCCATTCCTTTTCCTCCTGCACGCGTCCATCTCTGCCCCCGTGGCCCACTGCTGCCACCGGCACCCGAGTCCACGCCACTGCTCGGCCATTTCCATGGGGCGCCTGTATTTATTTATTTATTGGACTTGTATCTGCCTTTCTACCAAAATCCTCTCCTCCTCTAGCAAAGCTAAATTTCCCCAGGTCTTCCTCATTCCCAGTCCCTTTGTTAGGCCTGCGGGAACTTGGGACACCGGCCCCTGTGCTCGGGTGTGGGCCGACTCACCAAGCCGCATTTCTCTTCTGTAACCAATGAGAACAAAAAACCTATGAAAAATAAAGTCTGTGCTGTTGATCCTGCATAACTCTTCTTACGTTCTTCGTACATATGGGTGGCCTGAGGCGATTGATTTTTATTTTTAAAGTAGGCGACACAAGGCTGAAGCCATCGCAGCCCTGTTCCAGGGGTCATAGCAGGACACGGAGGACACTGGATGAAGCCTCTACATGAGCACGACAGGGCAGGATATGGTCCCCGCCAGCAAAGCCAAGGAGCCAGAAATGGCTGTTAAAGTTTTGCCTTCCACTCACCGTGGGATGGGAGAGAGCGGCGTGCAGGGCTGCCGGGAACAGTCCTCTCTTCTTTTCCTTTCATGCCGCTGGTCGCTGACATTTGTCTGCGTGGATACGTGGTAAAGCCTTCTGTGGACCTGGTCCCTTTGGTGGTTTGTTGGCAAGCCGATTCCGGCCTCTCACGGGGAGAGGAAGGCGGGACTCGTGCACGGGCGTGCGGCAAAGAGGCGACGGCAGACCGGTTGCAGGGGAAGGTAATGCAGCCCTGACGTGGGCCACTGCCCAGGGTCAGCAAGCCAAGCTCTCTACCCTGATGGCTTCCCTAACAAACCTAATTAAGACGGAGAGGCAGTGAAAGCTGGCAGGCAGGGAGAACACCAGGGCCTGCCTGCTCCATCCAACGTGCACATCCCAGCCTCGCGTCATTACGTTTTCTTTTAAACATGAGCTAAGCTCTGTGCGCCTGTGGATAGGTGGCTCTTTGCCATTTAAAGAAACAAACTGGGTGGCATCCTAGATCTGCCTTCTATGAGAGGGAAGGCTCCGCTTGGAGAAGCCCCCCCCAATTTTGGGGGACCCCCCATAGCACAGCTCACCACATTCAGCAGGGGCTGCTGACTCTGTGTGGCATCTTCAGGGGGATGGAGGGGCTTCTGTGGGAAGGGGGGGAGCAGGGAAGTCCACCTTCAGCAGTGCGGTTGATCCAGTGTAAATCTGGATCCAACCCACTGGATTCTGCATGAAGGAAATTCCCGTTTCTGCAATCATAAAAGCAAACAGGGCAAATCCAGGTTGACGGGAATGTAGCCTAAGGCCTCGATTTTAAGAGCCAGAGTGGCATAGTGGTGAGAGTGTCCTTCTCCGCTACATAATCCTCCTCCTCCTCCTCCTCCTCCTCCTCCTCTACATTTGATCCTCACAACAACCCTGTGAAGTAGGCAAAGCTCAGAGTCAGTGAGTGGCCCAAAGTCACCCAGTGAGCTCCGTGGCTGTGTGGGGACTAGAACACAGACCTCCCGAGTCCCAGTCCAACACTCTCACCACTATGCCACGCTGGCTCTCTTCTTCTTCTTCTTCTTCTTCTTCTTCTTCTTCTTCTTCTTCTTCTTCTTCATAAAATTGCTGATGTTCTCACTGAAACATCATGCTTGGAAGCACCCGCTGGGCATGTTCAGGAACATGTGTAAAGCAGAGATGATAATCCATCCTTGTGCATCGCCCACATAAAACCCCAGAGGAGGAAGAACCACGCGTGAGAGCCAAAGCCACGGCTGACGAGAGACTTTGCCTGTTTGCATCTTCGTGGTCACTACAATTTATTTATTTATTTATTTATTATTTGCATTTATCTATCGCCCATCTGGCCGGCAAACCGGCCACCCTGGGCGATGTACAGAAAATAAAACAGAACAAAATACATTAAAACATTTTTCTCCATTAAAATACATTAAAACAATATAAAATTTTAAAATCTTAGCCCACCCCATATTCCCGCCTGAATAACCAAGTTTTTAATGAGCGGCGGAAGCTCAGCAGAGAGGGGGCATGGCGGAGGTCACTTGGGAGAGAGTTCCATAGTACGGGGGCTGCCACAGAGAAGGCCCTCTTCCTCGTCCCGACCAGTCTAGCTGCTCTGGCTGAAGGGACAAGGAGAAGGCCGTCTGTGGCAGATCTTGTTGAGCGGCCCACTTGGTGTTGCTGGAGACGCTCCTTGAGATAGACTGGACCGGAGTCGTATAGGGTTTTAAAGGTCAAGGCCAACACCTTGAATTCAGCTCGACAAGCAACTGGTAGCCAGTGTAGCTCCTTGAGCACTGGCGTGATGTGATCCCGCCAGCGGCTGCCTTTAACCAGGCGAGCCGCTGCGTTCTGTACCAGCTGTAGCTTCTGAACCGTCTTCAAGGGTAACCCCACGTAGAGCGCATTACAATAGTCTAGGCGAGAGGAGACCAAGGCATGAACCACTGAAGGGAGCAGATGATTAGGAAGGTAGGGGCGCAGCTGCCGTATCAGATGGAGTTGATACAGCGCTGGCCGGCTCACAGCTGCCACCTGAGCCTCCATGGACAGCTGGGAGTCTAGAATGACTCCCAAGCTGCGGACCTGGTCCTTCAGGGGTAGATGTACCCCATACAATAAAACCAGCATAGCAGAAAGCTCTGGCGGTGCGTCCTGCTTTTGCTGTTGATCATCCAAGAGGATTTCCTGTCAGGAAATACAGCTGGCATTTCACTTCGCTTTGACTTTCACATCTCCCAAGGTCCGCAACGAACTTGCACCAGGCCCGGGATTTGCTCGTGGCCCAGAGAGAAAGGGGGGAGGGGGGAGAAGGACAGCCGGCTGAAGGCCACTTGGCAAGTTTGTGTCTGAGGCGAGATCTGAACCCAGGACCTTCTGGCTGACAGCTCGAATTGAGGGAGGGCCACTGCGCTTCCCAACGCTTTCCCTTCACACGCAGACAGAGGTGACCGGCCTCAGGATGGTTTTGGGAAGAGGGAGAGGGATCGCGGGGTCAGGCAATGCTAATGCCTGTCAAGGAGAAGAGGCTGTTTTTCAGAGTTCGTGCCATCGACACAGTGGGGGATCTAAGGAAGATATTGTTTTTGGAGACGAAGGGCAGAAATCTTCAAGGAGATGAATATAAACACAAAGCAGGACAATTCCCCACCGTCTTCGCCGCTCACTTTCAAAGCTTTGATTCAATAAAATAAACTTGAGTCACCTAGGAATAACTCAGCCCAACCCGGCAACCCCGATCCCTTGATCCCACGCCCAACCCCTCCTTCACTCCGAAGCAACGCTGAGCATAAACAGGTCTGACCGCCAAGGCTTTTCAAGTGTAGGCCAGGAAGATAAAGGGCCGCTCTGCCTCCCCTCTCTCCAAAACATGCGCTCACAGATGAGGCGACGGTGGCTGTACCCAGAAAGCATGAAGAACAGAAGGCAAAGCAAAGGGCAGCGGGAGCGGGACACAGGGAGCAAAAGCAGGGCACAATGAAATAAAATAACAACTACGCACCCTGTCCTGTCCGAGCAAACTATCAGATCAAGAAGAGAACATTGCTGCAATTATTTCAGCTGCAGAGCAGGACCTGGGCCCCTTCAGCACTTGCTCTAGAGTTGCATGGAGTCACAGAATCCTCGGACCGGAAGGTGCTTCAGAGGTCTTCCAGTCTAGTCCCCGGGCAATGCAAGAGACCCACCACTACAGCACCCCTGACTGGCGGCTGCCTGCCCTCTGCTTCAGCCCCTTCACTAAGGAGCGTCCGCCACCTTCCGAGACAGCCTGCCCCATGGTGGGACATCCCGTCAGGAAGAAGTTCCTCCTAATGCAAGACTGGGCTGCGCTAACAGAAGCGCCGTGTCCAGCCAGAGTTCTGCTCTATTCCGCATTCGTCAGGCTACATTTGGAATCCTGTGTCCAGTTCCAGGTGCTCCATTGACAAGCTGGAGCACATCTGGAGAAGAGCAACTAGGATGGTGAACAGTTTGGAAATCAAATCCCACAGGGAACAGCTGAAATTTTTATTTATTATTTATTATATTTATACCCCACCTTCTTTCCTGCAAGGAACCCAAGGCGGCTTACATAATCCTCTCCATGTTATCCTCACAACAACCCTGTGCGGTAGGTTAGGCTGAGAGTCAGTGACTGGCCCAAAGTCACCCAGTGAGTTTCATGGCCGAGCGGGGACTAGAACCTGGATCTCCTGAGTTCCAGTCCTTGGTATGTTTAGCCTGGAGAAGAGAAGATTAAGACGAGACTAAAAGAAGAACAACGCGCCCCAGAACCGAAGTCCAAGGCAGAGGTGGGGTCGGAGCACCAAAGCACAAAACCGCTCTTTTCACACCAAATGAAGATGGCGCTGGAGGGCGGCCCTTCGCCTGGCAGCCTCCCAGTTATTCTTTGTTCTAATGAAAACAGATCTTAAGAAAGAAAATAGAAACCGGGAGCGGGCAGGAGCCCAGTGGGCGCGCCCGGTGAGGAGTCAAACCATGTTGGAGACCCTGCTTTTGACCGAGTCATTCATGTGTGTTTTTATACCGCCCTTTTGACCACAACACCACCAAGGCAACGCACAAGAAATCTAAACTAAAATTGAAATGTAACAACAACAAAACATTAAAGCAGCAGCACACCAGAAGACAGAAAGGCCGCCCAGCCGCGGGTCCCTGCGAGATCTGGCCCCCGCCTCTCTGGCTCATTCCACCTGGCGGCCGGGGAGTGCGGAGCCCAGGCCGGCCGGCTGGCCAACGGGCTGCAGCTGCGGCTATATTTGATGCCCTTCGGATGCGTTTATTTCTCCTTCGTTTGACCTTAGCATGATAACTACTGCACTGTTTAATCCTAGCGTACACAGACTAATGTGAGGTGTCTTTATGTGTACGGCTGTTTCAGTCTTGCTATGATTTGCAACTGCTAATTATTTGGAAAGGCTGCTACGTCTTATGGTGTAAGTTCTCTCGATGCCCGCACCGAAGGTAGGCATGGTCGGGCACCTGCCGAGGCGCCCACACCAGCAGGGCCGCCCTCAAAAGAGCCCCGGGGAGTTGCTCCTCCTCTACAGCACCGCAACCTGCTGCTCACCTGCTCCGCTCGTTCTGGCCCAGGCGACCGCCGCAGTGGTGAGGAGGAGGAGCAGATGCCCCGGCCGACTTGCTCCCGGGCTCTCTGCCTCTCAAGCAAGTGGTGGCGAGGAGGAGGAGGAGGAGGAGGAGGAGGAGGAGGAGGAGGAGGAAGAGCTACTGCCACTGCTGGTGACCACGGCAGTGAGAAGGCGGGCTCACGGAGGCAGCCCCCACACACACACACACACGCAGTGTCTTGCCCAAGGCTCTCCGTGAACTGGAGCTGGCACTGAGGGAGCTCTGTTGAAGACCACGAAATGACTGCTCCCATCCCAGAACTGGGATGGACACACAGGTGCATCTGCTTTGTTTGTTCTTTTAATCCACCAGATCCCCAGCCTGAGTTTAACAAAACAAACAGGAAATGGGGGGAGGAAAGCACTAGGCAATTAACATTAATTGGCATAAAGCAAAGGGTCATCTCACTCCCCCTCATCTGGCCACATGTTTGTCTGGATTAAGGATTCTACTAATTAAAACTAATTAGCAGGATTTGTTAAATCAGCTAAAAGCACAATTACACACACACACACACACACACACCTGCTTCCTTGGCTAAAAATATTCCCCACAATGATTGCAACACACACTTCCTCTTGGTTAAAAATACAAGCGCAGTGAGACACCGTTTCCTGGAGGGCAACAGGCATGAGGCAGCCGGGGAAGCAGGCCTTCGGCAGACAATCGCAGGACATGGCCGGGAAGAGAGGCGCGAGGGGGAAGAGAGCGGGGCCGCTCCAACCAGAGCATGCCCCTGGACTGCAGGACTCTCTGGTTTCCTCGCTGGCTGCTCTGCCACCAAAACTGGTCCCGGGAACTCCGCACGGGGGACGCCAAGCCAGGATGGGGGGGGGGGGTTTCAGGGCTCACTGCACATTTTAGGGGACGGTCTGTTCTGGCCAGCCAGCCCCCTCTCAAGAAGGCGTGCTTGCAGGCCCATGAGACACAAGTCTGTATCTATGTATGCAAATTTAGAAACAATTGCTAGGGCTTACTGAGATTTCACAGGAGGCAAAGCCAGCCAATTGATTTCTCGTCCGAATTGTCGCAAATAAAATAAATTCCTCAGTTAATTTGCACCCTGCCCCAGATCATCAAATCTATGGTGTGACCACGCTTGGAATGCTGTGTACAGTTCTGGACACCACACCTGAAAAAGGATATTGTGGAGTTCGAAAAAGCGCAGAAAAAGGCAACTGAAATAAATGATCCAGGGGCTGGAGCAGCTCCCCTGGGAGGAAAGGCCACAGAAGCTGGGATCGTTCAGCTCAGAAAAACAAGCGAGTAAAGGGAGACATGAGAGAGGTGTACAGAATGATGCCTGGTGTGGAGAAAGTGGAGGCAGGAGACCTTTTTCTCCCTCTCTCATCATACTAGAACCCAACGGGGTCCTCCCATGAAGCTGATGGGTGGGAGATGCAGGACAGATCAAAGGAAGTTATTCTTCACACAGCGCAGAGTCAAACTATGGAATTGGCTACTATAAGATGTAGTGATGGCCACCAATTTGGATGGCTTTAAAAGAGGGTTATACAAGTTCTTGGAGGAGAAGGCTATCAATGGCTACTAGTCCTCAGGGCCATATGCTCCCTCCAGTATCAGAGGCAGTGTGCCTATGTACTCTAGCTGCTGGGGAACATGGGCGGGAGGGTGCTGTTGCAGTTATGTCTAGCTTGTGGGCTTCCCGTGGGCAGCTGGTTGGCCACTGTGTGAACAGAATGCTGCGCTAGATCGACCCTTGGTCTGATCCAGCATGGCTCTTCTTATGTTCTTATCACGAACCAATGGAAAAAAAGTTTCCCCCTACACTTAATGGCTATGCGGGGGGGGGGGAATTTGGGAGGTATTGTGGAAAACTGCCTCCCGTGTGGCAATTAAAGCATGGAAAAAAACTTTTTTCCATTGGCACTAGTGGATACTCAGGGCTCTGGGAAAAGATCCATAATGCTGGGAAATAGATTTGCGGCTCAGGCCCTACCACGGCCCCTGGTGGCTTGCCATCACTGATTTTGTCACAGAGGAACCGCTGACAAGCTTCCAAGGATCCCCAAAAGGCAGGCTGAACAATACTGCAGCATTGAGCCCAGGCACACTCCTGGATTCCTTGTGACCCCTCTGCATCCCCCCCCCCATTTTAACAACCCTTTGAATGAAGTTGAGATGTGAAGACCGGGGGAGAAAGAAAAACACCCAGAAAACTGCATTATCTATCTATCTATCTATCTATCTATCTAATCTCCCAGGGATTTTTGGAAAATTTGGGGAGGAAATGTCTCCACACCCAAACATTTCTGACGTTGTTGTTTTCCCTGGGGTCCCCCAGATCCCAGCCTTCACATCTCTAGAATGAAGTCAGTATCGTACCCCTCTGTCACGGTGGCATTAAAGAAGAACAGGAATGTTTCCAGGCGAGTTTCGACAAGTAAAATGAAGTCCACCTCTGCCAATGTTACTGAAGAATGTGACAACTACCTTGAGGGATCAGAGTGGGGGTCCATCTAGCCCAGCGACCCACCGGGAAGCTCCCAAAATGGAGGCGGCAGCCCTTCCCTGTCAGTTGTCATCTCCGTTATCTGGGACCTGGACCGCCGTACACAGACAGAGGCTATATTTGCACATCATCTCTTCTCACTACCCTCCGTCCTCCAGACATTTGTCAAATCCTTTTCCAACCACCTACGGCCAAGATACACCCTACATTAAATGTGTACAGTGATCCTACCTATTAAAATTTGCTTTAGTGTAAAGATCGGGACCACCACGTGCAGGGAGGGGGGAGGCCAACGCTCCCCACGCAGCCTCTCCCCCCCCCCTCAATGTGCCCCTCACCCCCGTGGGGAGGCTTAAGGAAGGGGGGGGGAACTTCCGCGGGCACCATCAGAGGGTTTTTCCACTAGCCCCTTGCGTGGGGGTGCAGGGACAAATGTAGGGGTGGAAGCAACGGGATGGGAAGGTTTAACACCCAATACCCATGCACAGTGGCCGGCCCCGGTCCAGATTGGGGCCCTTTGTGTGCACACTAAAGTAAAAAAGAAAGTGTTAGGCTCAGCTATTCTCTACGCATTTAACACAGTGGAGCACAGTTTAGCCCTAAGTTAGTATCCATCCCTCCATTGTAAGGTAAGAAATGGGAATTTTCTTTTATACTGACTGAGTGCGTGCACGTACACTCACACACTTCTATTTGCAGGCCTTTGTTCTGAGCATGCCTGATTGGTTTGATCTTGAAAGCTTGGATATGCCTAGACTGGAAAAGAATAGAAAGCAGGAATGGCTCAGACTCCAGGCTGACCAAGAATTTATCAGGCTGGTGCTGCTAATCACAGCTATAGATCCGTCCTTTGTTGGCTGGCCTTCAGCTCTGTCCACTTGCTTATCTTCAACTGACAAAAGGAAGGCATGGTGCAATGCTGATAAGATCCCCAGCTCTCACGATCTCCCCAACTAGAAGCTCACAGCGTACCCGTAACCAGGGAATAAAGGCAACAGCTGGCTGGGGATCATGAGGGTTGTAGTCCAACACACACGTAGAGGGGCCCAGGTTGGGTGAGGCTGGCTTAAACTGTCCTGGCTATTAGACATGGATCAACATGTCTTCCATGCATTTCAGTCCTTTCCCTCTTTTTCTGCCTTTTCTTTTTTTAGGCCCAACCAAGCTCTTGTGAACTAGAATTCTGTACGCTGCTTTTGTCTGCTCTGTGCCAGCCGCCAACCAGCTTCAGCAGTCGACTTGAGTCGGAGTGTTGCAGGAGAGGGGGAAACGCCTCTCTCCCCACAAAATTCATAATTTCATACGCTGTTACTGTTGCGTTTTTAATTGTGTTTCAATGCATCTGTTTTATTATTGTTTTAATCAAGTTTTATTTATGACTGTCAGCCACTTTGAGTGCCATTTTTCTTGGTAGAAAGGCGAGGTGCAAATCAAATAAATAAATAAACAAACTAAACTGTAGGTGATGCGGTTCACATGACACAGCACTCCAAAACAAAACAAACGGCCAATGATATTAAAATGTGAAATGTTTTGGCATAAAATGCCAAGCTTCAGTGACTGAAGCTGGTGCTTTATGCCAAAACGGTTCACATTTTAAAATTTGTTCATAATTTCTTTTTTTAAAAAAACAAACAATGAATTTATAAACTGGACGCGATATCATTGGTCGTTTGTTTTGTTTTGGAGTAAATTAATAATTATGCGTGTATCGCGTCCCTTCCCCCATCTCGTCTTTTCCTCATAGGGAAGATGCTCCAAGCCAGAGGGGGAGTTGGACGGGGAGCGGGGGCTGGCGGCGGGTGACTCATTCCCGCCTGCCGTGCGGCAGTTCCTGGTTCAGCCAAGCAGGGGACCACTCGACTCTGTGTCAGGAATGCATGTAGACGTGGCTGGCGCCAGCCTTCCTTCTCATCCTTCCTCAACCACCGCCACCCCCAGCTTTTCCTCTCGGCCTCGCAAGCCTCTTTCCCAACTGTACGTACGAAGCCTGTTCCGTGGCATCTGCCCGTGGTCCTCCCTCCATGCACCGCCCTCCACAGAATGAAGGAAGCGCCGCCAATCCTTTCCTTGTTTAAGGCAATTATTACTTTGCAAATGGGGGTCTTCATCCTCTGCCTCTCTTTGGTGAATCTGGGTCAGAACAACCAAATTTTTGCCAGAGGGCAAAAATTTATTGATGGAAAGTTAGGAACAGCCACATCGCACAACGATCCAGGAAAAAAATCCATAATACTGGATGCTCATCTCCTCAGGACAGGGACCTTTGTCAGATCATGCATCATGTAGCTCAAAATGATTACTGTCTATGTATGTTTGTCAGTGTGTGTGTGTATGACATCTAGTGTGGTATACTGGTTTGAGAGTTAGACTGGAATTGGGGAGATCCAGGTTCCAGTCCCCACTCGGCCTTGAAGCTCACTGGGTGACTTTGGCCCAGTCACAGACTTAGCCTAACCTGCCTCACAGGGTCGTTGTGAGGACAAAATGGAGGAGGACCATGTGAGCCGCCCTGGGCTCCTTGCAGGAGGGGGAAAGGCGGGATAGAAATGCAATAAATATATGCCACTTCTCACCTTGCCTGTGGTAAACTGATCCTCCAGGGCAGGCAAGAAAACTTTATAAAAGTGGCATTTTTTCCCTGTTAGACCACAATATATTTTGTCAGGCAGCCAGATAACTTCTGTCGACATTTATTATTCCTTATGTTTATTATTATTAAAAGGGGCCCTTCTTTCGAGACCACCACAATCAAAGGCGCATTTGGTGGCAACGCAAGACAGGGCATTTTTGGTGTTGGTCCCCAGGCTCTGGAACTCCCTCCCAAGGGAGGCTTGGTTCACTCCCTCTCTGCTGTCCTTCCACCGGCAGGCAAAGACCGCTTTATTCAATAAGGCCTTGAGCTTGTACGTGGATCTGTGGATTGGGTGTTCTTTTTATCTTGTAATTATTATGTTTTTACTGTTTTTATTGTTTTAATCTATGTTACATTTTTTTTGTAAGCTGCATTTTTGGGTAGAAAGTGGGGCATAAATCAAATAAACAAACATTATAGCATGCTGAACAGTCTAAAGCACTTCATGAACACGACGTTGTCAGCATCCTTACAGCACCCTGGTCGGGCAGCTCGGTAAGTGATTCCCATTTTACAGAAGGAGAGCGGAGGCAAACAGAGGCTGACTCCTTTTAAAATTGCGTAGCCGACGCTGGGCTGGATCGAGGATCTAGATCCGACTGCCCAATTTTGGGGGATCCCGCTCCCTGTACACTATAGATCACCCCACTCTGCAGGGTCTCTGTGCAGCCTTTTCAGGGGGGCAGAGGGGCTGTCGTGGGAAGGAGGGGTCGGAGAAGCCCACTTCCACCAGCACAGCTGATCCTGCGGAAGTCTGGATCTGACCCAACGTGCCCAAAGTCAGCGACAACTTTTCAACATCTTAACAATTAGATTCTGTTCTGCAGATCTGTAAGCATCTGTATAAGGAAATGCAGGGGCTAGGTCACTTCTCCGCCTCCTCCTCTGCTTCCTTGCAAAAGCAAATGTTGAGCATCTTTCACTCGTTGGCGTCCATTTGCTCTTCTTCATGGACAGCAGAAGTTCAAATTTCTGGCCTCAGCGGGGCTGGAATTCAGCATGAAGGCAACAGCCTGGCTTCCTCCACGGGGCCCGCTCCGAGCTCGTCCAGAGTGGCTGAGATGCGAGACTGAACTTGTTGATGCTGTCAGTCACAGAGAGCAAGGAAACCCGAATGCTTGGTTTTAAATAAGAGGCGCTTTGTTCAAGAACAGCTTCCCGCTGTAAGAGCCAACATCAAAAAATGGAGAGGCAATTTGTGCCCACGGCTTCCAAGGTTAGAAAGCAAATTTTATTAGTTATTTCCGCAATCCAGGGAGGCGTATATCAATGAAAAACAATGTCATGAAAAAGCAAGGTAGGAAACAAAGACAAGGAAACACAACCAGAGCTCATCGGCTCTTCGAATCGAACTCAGAGGAGACCAGTTTTTCCCCGTTCTGAAAGGTTGAAATGCCTCTCCTGAGGCTTATTTACTGGCAGGAAGAACTTCAAGCTAGAATAGACTGGTACTTTTTGTATTTTAGGCCCCACCCTTTTTGCCTTCAGCCCCTCCCACCACTGGAATGTGCCCCCCCAGAGCTTCTCCAAAATTGAATTTGAACATGATTTATTAAAAAAAGAGAGAAGGGGAAAAAAGACAGTATAAAAAGCTCAGCTGGAGTCAAAGCTAGTTAATAAACTCTGGAAGAGGAAACTGACATTTTTCTCACACACACCCCACGCCCCCACAGATCAATTTTCATTTCTCCGCATCCAGCTCAAGCTGCTTCCAGCCCTTGTAAATAAATGCCAACCGTAATGAGTTTTGAAACAACTCGCCTGAAAGTAACAAAGAAAATGACACTCGCTGAAAAATCGCTGCACTTGGAGGTGATCTGGAGCATCGTTTAAATTAAAATGATGGCTGCGAGCCGCAGGGCAGCGGGGGGGGGGCTGTGGGCGCCACTCTGGGCCCCCTGGGGGCGCCTCTCCCCCGCCCCATCTCCCCTCAGGTAACAGATGGCGTATAATCCCTCTCCCACAGTAATTCTCAGAGCCACATGGGCCCCAGAGTTCTCCGGGCCAGGGATTTCGTTCTGGGAAACCCTGGAAGCTTCTCAGAGGTCCCCAAGAAGAAGCGGAGACAAGGGAGACGTGTACAAAATGATGCCGCCGGGATGGAGAAAAGGGAGAGGGGGACATTTTCCTCCCTCTCCCATAATACTAGCACCTAAAGGAGTCATTCTGTGGAGCTGAGTGGTGGGAGGCCCAGGGCAGAGGTGTTGGAACTTGACTTCCCAGAGCCAATAAAACCTTTTATTGCAGTAATTCCAGTAATTAGCTGTAGGCCTTTGCAAAGATAAAGATAAAGATCCACAGTGAACAGATCACAACCAAGTTGCTAGACAAGAATCAGTTTATGAGCATCACAACAAGAGGAAAAGAAGGTCTTCTTCACACAGCTCACAGAATTTATTTATTTATTTATTTATTTATTACGGTATATTTATACCCCACCTTTTTTTCCTGCAAGGAACCCAAGGCGGCTTACATAATCTTCCTCCTCCTCTCCATTTTATCCTCACAACAACCCTGTGAGGTAGGTTAGGCTGAGAGTCAGTGACTGGCCCAAAGTCACCCAGTGAGAATACTACAAGATGTAGTGATGGCCACCAATCTGGACGGCTTTAAAAGGGGACTGGATACATTCCTGGAGAAGGCGATCAATGGCTACTGGTGCTGATGGCTCTATGCTACCTCCAGGATCAGAGGCAGTATGCCTAGATACTCCAGTTGCTGGGGAACATGGGTGGGAGGGTGCTGTTGCACTCACATACACCCGTTGCTGGGCTACTAGTCCTGATGGCTCTATGCGACCTCCAGTGTCAGAGGCTGTATGCCTATGTACAGCAGTTGCTGGGGAACATGGGCGGGAGGGTGCTGTTGCCTTCATGTCCTGCTTGTGGGTTTCCTGTGGGCAGCTGGTCGGCCACTGTGTGAACAGAATGCTGGATGAGATGGACCCTTGGTCTGATCCAGCAGGGCTCTTCTTATGTTCTTCTCAGGAATGGTGGGGAAATAGGAGAACTTCCCCTGCAATATGCAGCTGTGGGGGGGGGGGCTCCAGGTTGCCTATCCCTGCTCCCCCCAAGTCTTCAAACCTTCTCAATCATCTTTACAACAACCTTGCAGGGTACACCAGTGTTACCATCCCTCTGATGGTGGTGGTTTATATCATGTCATCAGCACGCATGACACTTTCAAGTAGAGGACAGGATCCTGCCCTGAGGAGCTTACAAGCCAAACCTCTAAAGGATCTGGGGAAGCTGGTAATGGTGGTGATGGCTGAAAAACAGTCCTTGGCCTGAAGACTGAGGAACCGAGAAAGCTGCCTTCTACTGGGTCAGACCCTTGTTCCATCTTGCGCTGTGTTGTCGACACTGACCGGCAGCTGCAGCTCTCCGGGGTTTCGGGCAGTTCTTCCAGCCCTACCTGGGTCCTTCTGCATGGGAAGCAGGGGCTCCCCCACTGGGCTCCGGCTCCTCAGGACCACTGGAACGGTTCGTGGCTGAAACAAGATTTCCTCCAGGGCCTTCTGACTCGTAGCAACTGCTCTCAACCCTCCCGCCCCTCCAGGTTGGAGGGATGAAGAGGGGTGTTGGGGGGTCTTAAAGCACTACGGTTTTCTTAAACTAGTTTATCCTGGCTTTAATGGGTGTTTTAACATATGTTTTTTCAGAACTGTTACTTGCCCTAGCTCGAGGTCCTGGGGAACAGGATGCAGTAAAAATGCGGAATAAATGGATAATGCACTGGGAGCCTGAGCAATATTACTGCCGCGTTCCAGAAGACATCCGTAGCAGAGCAGCACAAGAGCAGCACAAGGCATTTCAGATCAGTTTTGCCACGAGGGAGGGAGGGAGGGAGAGAGAGAGAGGAGAGAGAGAGAGAGAGAGGTGGACCTGGGTATGAAAGGGAGCAGATGTCACCACCCAGTCAGTCAAAAGGAGAAATGTGCAACAAAGTCAGGTTTTGCATCACGGGACGGGTTCTCCTCACTCTTCGTGGGCAGCAGGCTTAGCGTGCAAATAGGTTAACAGACATTACTAGCCTGGCTTTCTCCAACCGGGCACCTTCCCGGTGCGGACTACAACTCCCATCATTTCTTTTCTGCAAGGCTGCTGCCCTTTCTTTGTCTGTTCCCTCCACCACCACCTGATCACAGCTTCCACCTGAGTATCAAACTCTATTTGGGTCATATGACCGTAATAAAGTAAAGTGAAGGATATCAAACCCATTAATACTGACATCAACCAAAACACGAGCGGGAGAGGGCATCATTTTCAATACCGACTGAAGAAAGTGGCCGACTTGGGAGGGTTCCCCACTCCCTGGGTCAGACGTGGTGAGGCCTGACAACCAGCTCTTAAGAAAAGGCAGAGAAACGCTTTGGGGGCCCTTTATGCCCTTTTCACCTGGAGGAGGAGGAGGGCCCTGAGGACATCCTAGAGCCAGAAGACGCAGGCACCCCGGTGGCCTCAAGCACAAAGACTGGTCGTCCCTGTTCTGGAAATACTTGAAAGGAAGCACAGCCAGGACAAAAACCAGAGTCACCGCCTTTTCCAAGCAGTACAAATTAAATTCCTCGCTGTACCTTTTGTTATTTTATTTACCGTATATATATATTAAAATCTATATCCCGCCCTTCTGGCTAACGAAAAACCAATCATAACATGCAAAAACAAATAAATAAATAATCCAAAACCAACAAGGATATAATAAAAACAGACAGATGCAAATTAAAACCAATGACACCTGCAACAGAATGTTAAAAACAGACAGATACAAAGGAAGACATCGGATAAAACTTGCCCATCCGACAGAACAAATGCCTAAAGGCGCAGTCTTAGGCCCATTTAGACATGCAGGATCGCGCCCTGAATCAATCAAATAACACGTCTAAACCAGATCAAATGGATCAACTCAAAAAGTATGAAAATGTAAAAAAAATATGGAAATATATCAGATCACATGTAATCCAATCAAACACTTAAATGCCGAAAGCCATCGGTCCTGCGTAAACAAGGAAGCCTTCGCCATGCAGTGGAACACTGTCAAAGAGGATGCCAAGCAAGCCTCCCGGGGCAGAGGATCCCATGATTTAGGTGTGGCCACAGCAGGCCCTGTCTCTTGTCTCCATCAACAGGGCCTCCCTCAAAGCTGAGACACAGAGAAAGGTCTAGTGGAAGGGCATCTCAGGCATCCTGATTCCACAAAACGGCGCTGCAAAAGACCTCTGCCAAACCCAGGTCAGGCCACATGGGCCTCTTCTGGTTTTGGAGCCTTTGGCAGCGACCTTCGGCCAGCTGTAGATTTAAACCAAACTGGCCCGCGGTGGGCGAGGGTTTGGCAACTGACACCACAAAGCCGCACTCCTGAAATCTCCCGATAATTGTCCAAGCCGCTGCTTTTGAAAGCCCCTTCCGGCCAGGCACGCTCCACTGCGGGCAGCTGCCTTTGTACTTTGGCAGCACTAAACCCAATGCCAGATAAGCTGCGTGAGGGTAATGCCCCTCTAGATAAGTGTGCGGCTTGAAAGCCATCGTTTAGCTAATCCGCCTTGGCATCACTTGACACAGGGACAGCCAGTTAGGTTTTCATTTTGTTTTTTTGCAGTGCACAAAAACATTCAACCTGGAGTCAGTTCTTGGGGGTGGCTGTTATCGGCTCTCTTGTTGAAACGTACGCAGGATTAGTCTCAGAAACGAAGGGAAGGGAAGGGGGGGAGCCCTGTTACGTAGGCCGTTATCTGCTAAGGCGGGGGGGGGGGATTCCATTTTTGAAACCAGCCTTCCTCAAGCTAGTAGCCTACAAATGGGTTGGGCTGCAACCCCCATCATCCCCAGCCTGTGTGGCTGATGTTGGCTGTGGCCAATGGGAGTTGCAGCCCAACCCATCTGGGAGTCACCAGTTCAAGCAAGGTTGTTTTAAGGTTGTCGACACCTTTTAAGATTTCGTTTCCTTTTCATTTTACGGGAATAAAACCGCACAGCCGTTTCATATATAAGCATGCAAGGCAGAAAAAAGCACAATGGGAAGGAGGGTTGGCCACCAAACTTGGCTTGCACATAAGTTCACAGACATTGCGAGCCCAGGCTCCCCCAGCCTGGCACCTTCGAGATGCATCGGACGACAACTCTCATTAGGGGAGTTATAGTCCAGTGCAACGTGAAGGTGCCGAGGTGGGGAAAGCAGTACTCGCCCAGTTGCCACATATACCAAACTGTGGAGGAAGGCAGCTATAGCCATTGTGGCACACTGACAACAGGGCTAGGGGAGATCTTCTTGTCTACTTCTTTAAAAAAAAATCTTCCCTGTTTGGTCACCTGGAGGAGATGTTTCCTCCCTACAGGTGACCAGGCGAGTTGCCATTTGCAAGCCTGCCCAATATTCAGAGACTCCCCCCTAACATATTCAGCTTCATGTAACCTTGCTTCGGTCCCTCTCATCTTTTCTCTGAATCCTCCAACTAGCATAATAAATGTATGTGTCTTTAAAGTATCCCATCAGGCAAAAAGCAAATTAGAGACAAGCAAATAGGGGCTGTGCCCGGTAAAGGAATATGAAGCGTTGGAGTCGACCCACTCCCCGCGTTTGGGGAATGTGTGTGCACGAGCACGGCCTGCGTGTCTCCAGCCGCAGCACCCGCCAACGCGGATCGCGTTCCAAGCCTCCTTAGATCCCACCAGCTCGGCCTGCTGTCTCCCTGTTCCTTGCCAGCCTGCTCGGATCTTGCATTCCCATCACCAGGGGCAGGAGCTGCTGTTGACGGCAAAGCTGCCATCATGCGCGGAACCAGTGCCAGGCCGTCTGCGCACTTGGCGATCAGGACAAATGAGACTGAGCCGCGTTTTCGACCGAGGCTGCTGCGTATCCCTTTGGCAGGCCAGCCTAATGATCGGTTTCAAAGCACACGTGGCTATTCTTGAGTACACCGTGGAGCCCGAAAGGGATAACGAAGCGGCGAGCAGCTGAAACATCCGATGAAGCCCACAGAAACCCTCTGCCGTAATACACGTGCTAGTCTTCAAGGTGCCCAAGGCTTTAGGCCCTGGCTCAAGCGGTGCAGTGGTCAGTGCTGAAGTGCAGGCGCCCATCGTGACAATCTCCATAGCCACGTCCCTGAGGAGAGGCCAAACATGCAGGCTGATCTCTCTCTCTCTGTGTGTGTGTGTGTGTGTGTGTGTGTGTGTTCATGGCAACACTGGCAAATGGTGCCCTTCGTGGATAGTTAACTGTCACTTCTTTTTTCATCTCTTTGTGGGTGTCTGAGTGCTGAATACCTCCAGTTTCAGAGAGACAGAGAGAAGAGAAGTGCTCCCCCCGTTGGTCCCATGAGGCTGCCCCCTCTGGCCCCACCCAAGGGAGCACAGGGAGCACCCCAAAAGGGACGCTTTGTGGGGAAGCCCTGCAAGTCGGGGGCCTCCGCCGCAGCCTCTGCCCAACACCAAAGAGCCTTTGTGAAAGGGCTCCTGTCTCCCGCCTGGTCCTGGCCGAGGCATCGGCATGACAACTCAGCACCAAAGAATCGCCTTCGGCTGCCTTGGCACGCAAGTGACCCAGCGCCAAGCAAGACGGATCGCGGCATGCCGGGGAAAGCCAAGGCGAGCAGGGGAGGAGCGGGGAGGCAGAGCTGCTGGTTTGGCAACGGCATCCGGGGGCTGGGTGGGAACCGGCACTGGAGAACAGGCCATCTGGGGCTGAGTGAAGGGTTTCAAAACGGGCCGGGATCCGGAAGCGGGGACGGCCACAGGGCATTTGCCAAAGGAGACGCCCGCCCGAGCCATCGACACCCCCCTTCCGTCAGCCCCCTCCGCGTGTTGTGTAAACAGGGGAGCACTCGCTGGAGAACAATGCACAGCCAGCTTCATCAAGAGGGGATAACAAGCCAGCCGGGCAGGTGACTGTTTTGGCAATACTGGCCTTTCATACACTTCCGCCAGAACCACGGGGAGCCCCAGTCCTTCCTTCTGAGGCCACCGCCCCCAATCCGGCCTTGTGTTTGTGTGCAGAGGCGCAGACAAGGTGCCAGGTCCCCAGGACAACTCTGGGAATCTGGGGGCAGCCCTGCCCCACTGGTTGAGAGATGGACCTGTAAACCAGCCCCTCCCAAGCCCTGACGGAGGTCCAGGGCATTCCTCCCATCCAGGGGTGGGGGGGCGTCTTTCAGCCCGAGGGCCAAGGGCCATCTTGGAGCAGCTCCCGGGGACCACATTCCAGTGGTGGGCGGGGCGGAAGGGGCAGAGCCAAAAGGGGGGGAAATTGCGAGCCAATCTTAGCCAGAAGCTCCTCCTGCCAGTCACGAAGCCACCGGAGAGGCATTTCGACCTCTTAGAAGGGGGGGGGGGCTGCACAAGAGTCAGGGAAGCGCCCGATGACGGGAGGCTGAGGGAAAGGGGACGCAGCCCCCTCAGGCATCCTGGAAGGCTGACCGGAATCCCAAGAGGGCCCACCGCCCGAAGCTTCCCAAGGCCACTGGAAATGGACGAGAGGCCAGTGAGAACATCCATACTCCGAATGCACAAACTCCTCAATGTTGCGGTTGTAAACCTCCTTGATCCTTATTTTATTTTTGAACAACTTTTCTTGTTTAAACCCAAGGGCCACCACAATATAAACAGAACGAACAAACAAAGAGTTCAACAAACAAATGTATGGATACATAACCCCTCTGCAATGTACTATACCTACAGATGTGAAAAATACAGTATTTAATTTTATTGGTAATTGAAGGATGGCACGGGACTCTTTTAAAGGAATAAATTAAAAAATAGGTTTTGACATTATAATTGCTGGTTTTGTTTGTTTGTTTAAGTAAAGGTTTTCAATCCACTGTTCTAACGCCTCCTGCAAGACGGATCCAGTGCAACAAAACTCCATTTTCTAGCAGCATTTCAAAGCCAGAAAAAGACCAGAATGGAAACTTCCTGACTGCAGTCCAAATGATTGGCAGGCAAAAACTCCGGGCGACCGACGGAGAAAAGGCCTTTTAGTTTTGGATTAATAAACAATGCAATAACGCTTTGTGGAAATAGCATCTTTTCTCCTGGATGCATTGCTTAGAAGAAGAAAAACCATCCGGGCATGAGCAATACCACCGCCCCGCCCCCTTGAGATGGATTGATTCCCTGGTCTGAAAGGCCCACCACAGGCAGCGAATGCGCTGCAACAGAGAACACGAAAACTACTCCGACATGTTTTATACAAAAGCCCTGTCTACAGTCTCCGACAGCAGTGACAAAATGCCACCAAAGGGCCAGGAAAGCGAACTGCTAGCGATGGGATGGAAGTGTCCCGGCCCCATTCTCGACCGCCTCTGACAGTGTCTTTGAGACAGGGTGCAGCCTCCGTGGGGTGAGGCTGGAGACCATCAGGTTCCAGTACCTGGGGGGGCTGTCAGCCCAAGCAGGAGTGAGGCCCACAACAGGGCCAGAATCGAGGCCCAAGGCACCAACTGCAGTTCAGAAGGGCTG
The DNA here is from genome assembly GCA_021292165.1 of Shinisaurus crocodilurus. Taxonomy (NCBI): domain Eukaryota; kingdom Metazoa; phylum Chordata; class Lepidosauria; order Squamata; family Shinisauridae; genus Shinisaurus; species Shinisaurus crocodilurus. The sequence continues at coordinate 391,213 of JAHFWL010001184.1, forward strand.
GAGGTCCGAGAGCAGCCAAAGGCAGGCAAAGACAATGTGATTTACTTCTGACTAGACATGCCTTTTGGTCAATTTATACCTTCTTGTTCTTTGTGGGGGCCCTTTAAGAGAAAGGGGTTTTCTTTTTGTTTTGGTTAATCAGCTATGCGAAGGTATGGAGGAGCGAATGTGCGAAGGAGCGAGATTTTTTAAAAAGAAAAGAAAAAGCTTTTCCTGCCCCATGCCCGCCGCACAACAACAGACGATGGACACCTCTCTTCCCCACCAGTTTGGGAGACACGCGTCACGCCGCATTTTCCCCGCCCCTTGAAAACAACGGGCTAACTCCAGTGATGACACTTTCGTGGCCCCACACATCGGGCGGGGAACGACAGCGCCACTGTAGCACACACTGGCCGCGTACTATGACAGCGAACCGCAATAACTGAAAAAACCTAGTCCGGGAAATTCCAGAAGAAACAAAGAATGATTACGCAGGACTAGCGCAACCGGCACTGAAAACTGCGTGCGTCGTGTGCGATACCGTACTGCAATAAACCTTAGGTGTGGATCCAGCCAAAGTAAAGGTTTTCAGCGCACAGTTCCAGCTCAGTTCCAAGACAAGTGGGAGGTAACCTGGTGCCCACCAGATGTTCTGGACTACAACTCCCAGTCACCCCAGCCAGCAAGGCCAACAGCCAGGAATTATGGGTGCTGAAGTCCAAATCATCTAGAGGTGGGTGAGGCATGAACTGTTGCCAGCTTGGCCCTGGCTGGCCTCCACCCCGGCACCTTCCCCCCCGGAGGAGGACGTGGTGCGGCTGAAGCACAGAGGTGCATGATTCGGTCGGGACCCTCCTCGCAGCTGAGCTGAGGGGATATCCCGGGTCAGGGGCCGTGGGCTCTGCAGAGGGGCACCCCTTCCAGCAATGCGTCGCGGGCTTGGTTGGAGGACCTTCCAGGACCCACCGCAGCACTCGAGGTTTGGAGCGGCCACCGTGCCACCCTACCCCCCATGCCTGCGTGAAATGCAAGCGCTCGCGCAAGCCCCCGTCCGCGTTCCGCCTTCAGCGAGAAGCCATTCTGGTGAGGAGCAGAAATTAGACCGGGGAAATGTTCACGCTCCGTGTCTATCCGAGGAATTCTAATTTACCACTTTCCCATGCGGTGGCTCCCTTAGCGGGACTCAAAAAAATTAGCTCAGTGGACCCGAAGGAAATCTGATCTGCGGCATTACTATCGTGTCATTACTCCGCTAACATCTTTTGCTCTGTCGTCAGCAGAGATTTGCCAGGCCTTTGAGAAGACAGCCTTCACTGCTTTTTAGAAACTGAGATGGGCAGCGTCACGGGCCTCCCAATGCTGGTGGTTTTGCTGCAGGCGCTCAGGATCTCGGCAGAACACGCCCCCCCCCCCCACTTCGTGTCCTCAGAATGGATCCCTGCTCTGGTTTCACACGCCACATCCCCCCACTTAATAAATAAATAATACTTGCCGCTTATGTAACATTCATAGATTTCATAGAGTTGGAAGGAGCCTACAAGGCTATCGAGTCCAACCCCCTGCTCAATGCAGGAAACTAGAGGAGGGGTCTCCCATCCAAGGAATAACCAGGCCTGACCCTGCTTAGCTTTCCACGCTCAGACAAGCTGAGCCAGCGTAAGCACTTTCCATGTGTCATTTGGGGCCAGATCGACACAGAACAGATCGAGCTGGCAGAGTCCCGAGGTGACTGCGCCATTTTGCACTGCAGCCAAGAGAGAGCTTTTTTTTAGTGTTTCCTTCCCCACCCTGCACAGAGAAAAGTAGTACAAAGCAGGGAGAGATGCGGAAAGCCAGCCTTTTTTTTCTTGTGCTACTTTTCCAGAGGCAGGGAGTTTTTCTTAATCTAGGACAAGGCTGGGAGACATGGGGGCGGCATTATTTTTGCCACCTCTGCCAAATTCAGCAGTGTGGCAGTGAGGCTGACCACAGGTGGGGCTGGGGGGGCAAAATGCTGGCTGGGCAATGCTGGGAGTTGCAGTCCAACACATCTGGAGGGCACCAAGTTGGGGCAGTCTGCCACCGCCTCTGCTTTTCCATTTGGGCACTCATGGCTGGACCTCAGAGGCTCTTCTGCGCCCCAAGCACTCCAAAAGCAAAACACGACATCCGAAGGAACAGATGCAAACCTACTTTCCTCACGCCCCCACGCAAATGCCAGTTATCTGGAGCACCAGAAGGAACAGCGTGTCAAAACAGTGTGGCTGTGAAAAGCCTCCGCTCTCCCTGTCAGCCGTAGCCTCGTGCATATTTTACAAGGGCCTGCAGCTCGCTCACCGTCAGGTCTTAGAACAACTGTTAAGATTAAATTGAAACTGAAAGGGAAACAGAGCAGTGGTGAGAAAAGCATCTTTGGGCTGCAGCTCCTTCCTCCTTCAGGGGCCAGCTTGGCAGCTGGGGCAGATGGACTTTTTGCCCCCTGCCTCCCAACAACAGCGCTGTCAAGGTTGCCTGTCCCTCCTGAGCAACGGTGTGGGGCTAGGAGAAATCAGAGGGCCACCAGCAACAACCACGTACGGGCTGCAGCTCAAGATGGGCCCATCTCCTCTTGCAGCCTAACGTTTGAAATCTGTACTGTGACAAACCAGATTTGGCCAGCTGGAAATTCCTGGCATCTGTCCCGGTCCCTTGGCTCGCAAGGGAAGCTGGCAGCAAGACCAAGGCAGGGAGAGAGCAGGACCGTGGATAGCTCCGAGTGGGTCCCGCTGGCTGGAACTCTCTCCTACTAGGACAATAGGAGGGCAATGTCTCAGCAGGGAGCTAAGGACAACCGAAGCCTTATCAGACCTGTAATGTGGCCAGCCCCACCTCCCCTGGAGGAACTGGCAGGAGTGCTCAAAAGCCCTCACCTGATTTTGTACCTGGAGACTTCTGAGCGTCTGGTGAGATGGAGGTTCAGCCAGGGGCTCATCCTGAGCCAGAGGGTGGTGGCAGTGCTGTGCCCGCTCTGCCGGGAGGGCCCTGAATAAGGCACCGACTGTCCTGCCAAGTCACCTCTACCTCGTCCTCATCAGAATCTTCTGCTGCATACCAGAAGGCCTGGGGTGGGGGTTATGACGGCATCCATTTTTCAAAGTGCCCAAACGCCATTTCAGGAATCCAGACGTCCGTGTAGAATGTGGATGGTCCATCTGACAGTTCAGCTGGAATTCCCCAATGAGGTTGTTCTTTACCAAGAGATGTCCGGTTGGAATTCTGCCTTTCCTGGCCTGATTGCTCAGCCGTCAATTCAGATCAACCATCATTAGCTCCATGAATGGGCTTCAGGTTCCCCCCCCCAATGGTCTGTTTTGTTTTTGCCTTCCTGTATTTTGCCAACAAATATACCTCCGGGTGGGGTGGGGTAAAAAGACTATTGGCTGGAACTCTTTATGCCCAGCTATAACCCCACATGCCTACAGCCTACAGCTCCCATCATCCCTCTCAGCATGGGCTATGCTGGCTAAGGCTGATGGGAACTGTGGGCCATGGCCTCTGGAGGGCCATAAGTGTTCCGCCCCTGAGAGAAGGCAAGGAGAGATGTTGCCTCAGCGACGGCCAAGAGAGTCACTCCGCACTTCTGGGCTTTCAGTGCTGCGTCTGGCCATCTTGAAGGGCCGGTGGCTTTTTACCCTGCCGTCACTGGTTTCTTCAAGGGAGGTCTGGCGTGGTGCTGACCAAATCGGAGAATGCTCCTCAGGGCCTTCCTGCTCCTCGGAGGAGCCCGAAGTCAACTCCTCAAGAGTCTGATGGCCACGGTACTTCCTCAGGATTAAGCGGGCGGGGTGCGGTAGGCAGGACGGGGGCCGACTCAAAAAGGGCTCCTGCACAGAGCAGCTGCCGGAGGAGTCCAACGCTGAAGACTCTCAGTCTAGGCCTCTTACTGCAGTGGGCAGGGCTGAAGGCGAAAGGTACGAGATCAAAATGCCAGCTTATTTTAGCTTAAAGCTCTTATTACCACTAACTAAGTCGGGGGGGGGGGGAGAACCACAGCGAAGCCAGGAAACCACCAAACAATCAGTGTTTGCAGGGAACAGACATGGCTTTCTGGAGAATCCCAGAGGGCCAGGCTGCATTGGGACCGATGGAAGGCAGGATTTGACTACCGAGCTTCTGTACCCCTAGGTTCTATCCCGTTACACAAGGGAACGGGTGCTGCGGGTGAGGCTAGACAGACTCACGTAGGAAGGCGAGAGACAGAAGAGCAGCCCGGGTATCCCTCCAAGCCTTTGGGGTTGCAGCCTTTGGAGAGAAATGGCTCTTAGGGGACCTGAGGCAGCGTAATGCCAAGTGGGAGAGTTTAGTCAGCCTTGTAAGACCCTGCACAGCAGGGGTGCAGAACCGCTTTCAACCCGAGGGCCACATTCCACTTCAGAAGCTCTCAGGGGCCGCATTCTAGGGGTGGGCGGGGCCTAAGGCAAAAGGGGTGGGGCCAGAAATACAAGCCTATTTTAGTTTAAAGCTCTTAATGACAGTAACTACGCCTTAGGAGAGGCATTTTTCAACCTAATAGGATGTAGAAAAAACTGTGCAAAAGCTGGGAATGACTGGTGGCTGGGAGAAAAGGAAGGAGGCATGGCCAGCTGAGGAGTCCCTGGGGGCTGGATTTGGCCTACAGTCCCGAGGCTCTGCACCCCTGCTGTATAGAAGGGAGGCACTGAACTACAGAAAAACCAAGAGATCGGACCGAACTCTAACCTAAACAGCCAGACCTCCTCTCTTTCTCCCCACCGCCCCATGTTCACAGCAAAGATTAGAAGGGGGAAATTCTTTCCCCATGCATTTTAAAATCAGCTTGCCTGCCAACCTCACCAATAAAACAGCTGAGCGATTCCACGGGGGCCGAGACACGGAACACACGTTCTGCATAAACATTTTGATCACTCGCATTGATTCGTTCCCCTGCACACCCACCCATTCTCGTCCTCTCCTTTTTGCTAAGACAATACTAACAGGGTTATATTTTTCAACACTCTGGGAAGTAGGATTGCTTTCCTCCTCCGCCCCCGCCCCCCAAAAGGTCTCTGTCGATAGAACACTTGGCCGCAGCCATAAAAAAGATCACCACTAATCTGTTCTAAGGGGAGGTTTCAGAGGGAATCATGAAACCCAAGACCTTTTCCTAGAAGCCGGGAAAGGCTGCGGTAACTTGACTTTGCTTTGTACACTTTAAAAAGTGATCTGGGAGGAACAGAGATCGTTTGGCATCTTCCTCACACCATTGCAGGCAAAAGCCCTTTATTATTTTTACTTAAAAAAAAAAAAAGAACACCAGAATGTAAGGAGAACTATAGTGGATCAGACCAAGGGTCCATCTCGTCCAGCATTCTGCTCACACAGTGGCCAACCAGCTGCCCACAGGAAACCCACAAAGAGGACACGAGTGCAACAGCACCCTCCTGCCCATGTTCCCCAGCAACCGGTGTACATAGGCATACTGCCTCTGATCCTGGAGGTGGCATAGAGCCCTCAGGACTAGTAGCCATGGCTAGCCTTCTCCTCCTCCATGAATTTGTCCAATCCCCTTTAAAGCCCTCCAAATCGGTGGCCATCACTACATCTTGTGGAAGTGAATTCCATAGTTTGACTCTGCGCTGTGTGAAGAAGTCCTTCCTTCGATCTGTCTTGAATCTCCCACTACTTCATGCGATGACCCCTTTGGGTTCCAGTGTGATGAGAGTGGGAGGGAAATGTCTCCCTGCCCACTTTCTCCACGCCCTGCTGATTCTAGACACTGAAGGGTCAGCCGTGTGGGAGCATTTGGTCTTCCCCGCTGGCCAAACAGGGACTGAACGGAGACTTTGCCAAGCTCAGGGCCACAATCCTGTGGGAAAGGAAAATTCAGCTTTCCAAGAACCTCAACTTCCCTCCTTTATGATTGTAGAAATGTTTATGTATTTATTTAATGACTTATTTGTTGCAATTATATCCCGCCTTTTCCTCCAAGGAGCCGAAGGCAGTGTACGTGATCCTCCTCTTCTCCATTTTTATCCTCACAACAACCCTGTGAGGTAGGTTAGGCTGAACATCAGCAACTGGACCCAAAATCACCCAGTGAACTTCATCATGGCTGAGTGGGGGACGACAACTAGAACCCAGATCTCTCCCCCATCACAGTCCACTCAGTGCACAGGCAGCCTAGCCCCGGTTCCGAGCAAGATGGAGGTTCTGCGATCAACGGCAGCTCATGCCCCTGGTGATGGGGATGCAAGAGAGCCAGTGTGGTGTAGTGGTGAGAGTGTTGGACTCAAGAGATCCGGGTTCTAGTCCCTGCTCAGCCATGAAGCTCACTGGGTGACTTTGGGCCAGTCACTGACTCTCAGCCTAACCTACTTCATAGGGTTGTTGTGAGGATAAAATTGAGAGGAGAAGGAGAATTATGTAAGCCGCCTTGGGTTCCTTGCAGGAAAAAAGGCGGGGTATAAATACTGTATAATAAATAAATAAATAAGATCCGAGCAGGCTGGAAAGGAACAGGGAGGCGGCACGCCGAGTGGTGGGATCAAAAGGACAGACTGCCAGACTCGGAACGCGATCCACATTGGGGCGTGCCATGGCTGACGACACAGAGACCCTGCTCATATATGCACACACCCCAAACACGGGGAGAGCATCGACTCCAATGCTCCATAGTCCTTTACTGGGCACAGCCCTTGTTTTCTTGTCACTAGTTTTTTGCCTGTTAGGATGCCTTAAACCAGAAGTGGGCAAGCTGGTCGAGATGCATTGGCTGACGACAACTCCCACTGTCTGTCTGTCCAGCTTGCTGACTGGGGCATGCTGGGAGTTGTAGGCCTTTTTTCTGTCTAAACTTGCATAAGATGTCGCCTTAAATTTAGTCTAGCTCACCTTTAAAGATAGAACCCTCTCAAGGCAGCATCCAAGATTTTAAAAACCACATTAATAAAGTCCATAAAAACACGTTTCAACAAAATCCATAAAAACAGAGACTGGCGATTAAAATCAATAAAAACAAAACGAAGTTCACCGGTAAAAACCAACAGTGCACACTTAAAGGAAGGCCAGTGAAACCAGGTGGGTTCTTCAGAGCGGCAAAGGAAAGGCCTGGCGTAAGCCCCAATGGGTGCTGATTCCAGATGTTGATCACCCTGCACCACTGGCTGTGCTGGCTGGGGCTGATGGGACTTGTAGGCCAAAGCATCTCTACCTTAGCTGCCGGACCACTGGTCAGTATGAAGTAGTCACTCCCTGAACTGCCAAACTCTCCACCGTCACCCTAAACCAGCCTCCCTCAGCCGGGCGCCCTCCAGATGCTTTGGACTACAACCCCCATCAGCCCCACCCAGCATAGCCAATCATCAGGGATACGGGGAGCTGTGGTCCAAAACTTCTGGAAGGCACCAGCTTGAGGAAGCTACCCTAAATATAGCCCCCCCACACACACATTTCCCATAGTGGCCCGTTCAGTCCTACTGCTTCACAAGCTCCATGGCGACCGGGATCCCAAAACCATTCAACACTGTTTAATTTGTGGCTCCCCGAGGTTTTCAGACACACACCCCGTCCCTGCCCGGTGGCATCAGAGGTCATCCCTTTCTCCCTCTCCTCTCGGAAGGCATCCTTCAGCCAGTCAATAGCAACAAAATTAAAGACAGCAATCGTTAGGAACTTGAGGGCTTAATCCGCACAGATCCAGCACTGCAGAAGATTATACACTAAGCAATAAAATTAATTGAGCCATCAGCCTCCTTAGCAAAAAATGCAGGAGAAGGCAACATCGGCAAGGGGGCGAAACCCCAGCGAGGCTATCGATTGTGAATTTCCATATATTAACGTTCGGAGCTATGAGATTATTTCAAACATTAAATGCGTATGCGTAACTAAATTGCTTGCCCAGCAACACAGAACACTGGTCAGATCCTGAACTCGTAGGAGCGAGGGACAAAACAGAATTTAATGCAGCAGGGGCAGAATTGGCAGCTTAGAAAATGACTGACGGGCAAAGACAGGAGATTGTTCTGCCCCTTCCCTAATGCCGGAGATCCACTGTGATCCTGCGGATACAGTGTTGGACTTGAATCGGGGAGACCGGGGTTCGAATCCTGGCTCTGCTGTGAAGCTCTCTGGATGACCTTGGGCCTGTCCCGCACTCTCCGCCTCACCTGCCTCACAGGGTTGCTGCGAAGATAAAAAGGGAGGAGACAACCTACACATGTACCCTGAGCTCCTTGAGGGAAAGGCGGCGGGGGATACAAATGCGCCATCTCCAGATCAACTTCCCCCAAATTTCTGGCCTCCTGAAGCTTTGGACTTCAAATCCCATCAGACCCAGCCAGCATGGCCAGTCATCAGGAATGCTGGGAGTTGTAGTCCAACCTATCCAGCTGCTCTAGCCAGACTCACTCAGGGACGCCCATGCCACTTCATGACCAGCTTGGGTTCAGGGCTGACCAGAGGAGGTCCTCCTTCATCACACCATCCGTCTCATCGACGTGTGGAACTGATCGACACAACCGGTGTAGAAGGACTAGGCTGGGGCGAGGCAGGGAATCTGTGGTACTGCAGATTTTGCTGGACTACAACTCCCATCTTCCCTGGCCACTGGCGGGGGAACGATGAAGGCAAAGGCGTGCAGGATAGGTCTCTCAATGGCGCCTAGCTGTGGAAGCCAACAGTTCAGAGCCTTGAGTATCAGACCACACCAGATGGCCACCCTGGTCATGTCCAGCTTGGGACATCTAGCTGGCCACTGCTAGATGGGTCAGTCCAGTATCAGAGGCAGTATGCCTCCGTACACCAGTTGCTGGGGAACATGGGCAGGAGGGTGCTGTTGCTGCACTCCTGTCACACTTGTGGGCTTCCCAGGGGGGCAGCTGGTTGGCCACTGTGTGAACAGAATGCTGGACGAGGTGGACCCTCAGTCTGATCCAGCACAGCTCTTTTGATGTTCTGATGGATGGACCCACCTTGGTCTGACCCAGCCAGGTAGTGCTCTTAGATTCTTCTTTCCACAAATGTAACGTGTTCACACTCAGATTAAAAAAAAAAAGTGCCAGCAAGCCCTCATGTGGAAGTACAAGCAGCCGCCCCCTCGCTTCCTCTTTCAGAGGCATTTCAGTCACAGTCATCCATTTATGCCAATTTTCCACGGTAAAACCATTCTCCAAGCGGCTTACAGCAGCACCAGAAGAAGAAGAAGAAATACAGAAAATGCAGCAACATTCTGGTCTGGATAACTAACCATTACAAGTCATAACAAACATTTTTAATGATACAAATGTAACAAACATCTGTTAAACAAACATAGCAAACATTTAAATGATACAATAAGGCTGAACATATCACAATAAATACGCACCAGGATTAAACAATCCACTGATAATTCATACTAAGAACGGACTAAGAGAAATACAGAACAAAAACCTGAACAGAAACAAAAATACTGCATCCCCTCTAAAGCTGCAGGTTACCCGAGCCGACTCTCCTGGATGTACACCACCCCCACCCCGCCTCTGGCTCGCCCCCACAAAAAGAGACACAGCAAGAAAAGTTGAACTTCTAAACTGAATGAAACCTCTGGGCACCGTTTGGCAGGGTCCCCCGACGACGCTGGGCTCCGGGCTACGTATGATTAAGTCTCTGCGCAGAGCCATAATAAAACTTGATAGAGTGAAACGAAAATAAACTGACGCTGGCACAGGATATAAAGAAGAGATTTGTAAACCTGAGAGGAGATGGAGCCTCGTCGGAGAGATGATAAAAATCAAGCTGCTGGAGCCATTATTTTCTATCACAAATAAACTATCAGATAAACACATGTATGTGCTAGGAAACAAGCAACAGCTACTGCATAACTGCCAATTCTTAGGAGCTTTTCCCCATGCAGGGTAAATCTACAGGAGTGAAGAAGAGAGATCCAGGTTCGAGTCCCCACTCAGCCATGAAGCTCAATGGGAGACTTTGGGCCAGTCACTGACTCTCAGCCTAACCTACCTCACAGGGCTGTTGTGAGGATGAAATGGAGAGGAGGAGGACCATGAAAGCTGCCTTGGGTTCCTTGCAAAAGGAAAAACGGCAGGATATGAATGTAATAATAAATAAAATAATATGTAAAGAACATAAGAAGAGCCCTGTTGGATCAGACCCAGGATATGCGACGACACGGCCCTTTTCACTTTAGGACCAGGCGCATAAACCCTTCTCAGGCCAAGCATCAACACTTGAAAACCTGAGGGGAGGGTCAAATGAAACCTTTCCCCCACTAATGAGGGAAAAGATTAATGCTGGTTATGAAGGATCTATTTTTAAATTTATGATGCTCATCATCAGGCGATCACTCGTGACCGAGTAAGATTGTCTTCCGGGATAAAAGGAGGAAATTCTAAAGAAGATTGTGTAGACTCTAGCGATGGGTCCGTAAGTGACTGTGGAGGCCAATTCTAGATCCACACAGCTTCCCACAGTGAGGACACAGGTTACCAGATAGAAGATGGTCCTGTAAAGGATTCATTTGACGTGCTTTTCGCTTAGCACGTTTCTCCCTTTCACCTTGCACTCGGGCTTCTTCAAAGTCCATGGAACCTTTGTGAAAGGCCAACCTCCATTTAGATCGTTCATGGGCCAGAGCTTCCCAGTTTTCGATGTTTATATTGCATTTTTTTAGATTAGCCTTATGAACATCTTTAAACCTCTTATATTGACCACCGATATTCCGCTTTCCATCCTTGAGTTGGGAGTAAAGTAACTGCTTTGGGAGACGGCAGTCAGGCATTCGAACAACATGACCGGTCCACTGAAGTTGGCGTTGAAGGATCATTTTTTCAATGCTAGTAGTCTTTGCTTCTTCCAGTACACTGACATTTGTTCGCCTATCTTCCCAAGTAATTTGCAGGATTTTCCGGAGGCAACGTTGATGAAACCTTTCAAGGAGGTGGAAGTGACGTTTATAGATAGTCCATGTTTCGCAGGCATACAATAAAGTTGGTAATACAATGGCTTCATAAACCAGTGTTTTGGTCTTCTTACAAATATCCCGATCCTCGAACACTCTATGTTTCATTCGAGAAAATGCGGCACTTGCGGAGCTCAGACGATGCTGGATTTCACTGTCGATGTTAGCTGTAACAGAAAGATAGCTGCCAAGATAGAGAAAATGATCGACATTTTCCAGTATTGTCCCGCCAAGCTGGATAGATGGCATCACCAAAGGATTGGCTTGCACTTGCTGATGAAGCACTTTGGTTTTTTTGATGTTAAGTGAGAGACCAAGTTTTTCGTATGCTTCTGCAAAAGCATTTAGGATAGTTTGGAGATCATCCTCTGAATGTGCAGAGACCACATTATCATCAGCATACTGAAGTTCCACAACGGAGGTTGTAATTACCTTACTTTTTGCTTTCAGCCTGCTGAGATTAAAAAGCTTTCCATCTGTTCGATATATAATTCCCACACCGGGGGGAAGAGGTGTGTGTGTAGATTTAAAAGTAAAGCAGGTACTGTACCGTAATAACACCAAGCTGACACATAGGATTTGGGTAGCAAACAAAATAAAAATAAGTTTATTTTAATTCTCAAAATCTTAGTTCCAGAAAATAACTTAAAACCTGCCTACCCCAAACACTTTATAATTAACCTAACTCCCAAACTCCCAACTCTCCCCACACACTACAAACACTCTCCCATATCACACTAACTCCAACCACCTAAAACTCTCTAACCCAACTCCACACTCCCGTAACGCTCGACTCACTGACATAAAACCTAACCGGCTCCGACCTCACCCAGACACCCCTTACAGACTCCTCCCCCCACCCTTTCCAAGACATCACAAGCCACACCCACTCCGTGCAACATTCTAGACACTCTAAACACACTAATGCAGACATACACCGGGGAACTGAATTGTGGGGTTACGCCACACCATCCAGTCCAGCATTCTGTTCACACAGTGGCCCACCAGCTGCCCCAAAGGGAAGCCCACAAGCAGGACATGAGTGCAACAGCACCCTCCCACCCATGTTCCCCAGCAACACAGAACCTCAGCATTTACTTTTTAAAAAAGAAGCAAAAAAGACACCCAAGGCTGCCAAGACATGCGCCAAACGCCTGCTCCAGTCTTACAAGCCAGAGAGATGCGGCAGGAGAAGACGTTCCTTCCCATTCTAAGGTTGCCCTATTAAAGTTCCTCAAATCCAGGCCTCCTAACCCATATATTATGCAAATTGTTTGCCGATGATGCAAATCAAGCACGTTAATTATTGCTTTGGTTACCAGCTGCTTTGCATCTGCTCCTGGCATAAGAACATAAGAACATAAGAAGAGTCCTGCTGGATCAGACCAAAGGCCCATCTCGTCCAGCATTCTGTTCCCACGGCGGCCAACCAGCTGCCTCCAGTTTCCATGAGGCATGCTCTCAAACAATAAATAGGTCTGCCGCCTTAAGGTCTTACTCAGACGTAAACCCCACCCATTTCAATAGGGCTCACCTCAAAGCAAGTGTGCACAGAACTGCAGCCTTAAGCACCAATGGCCTGACTCCCAGCACTAGTATGGGATACTGTGCCCGGCCGAGAGGTTCTCTGAACCAACAACCAGATACTGAACACAGACAGCAAACTGCAAGGCAGAGCGCGTTGAGATCTCCACGCTAGCAGTCCCTCACCTGGGCACGCCACAGACGCCTTGTTAGCAGGAGACGACACTGCCTCCACCCCGCCTCGCGCCTCAGTCTGCTGGCCTTGAACTGGTAAAGGCGAAGATACACAATCAAAGTATCTCATGCTGAAGGCCAGAAAATGGAAGATAATCAAAGAAAGGGGAATGAGATTTTGACTCGGTGCGCACGTCGAACAAACCCTGGGTACCCATGAAGGAGTGGGAGTGAGCCAGGCAGCGCGCTGGATCCCACCCACTCCCGTTAAGGGCACCCCACTCCTGGTTACCGGATGTCCAAACCCAGAACTGTACAGTGTTGGGGAAGGAACAACGCGGACTTGTAACCCATGCCTTGGTTTGGGGTTATAAGTCTGGGCTGTTGCTCTGCAACAACCAACATTACCGGGTTCAGACATCATGATAAGCAACCCAGGGACGCTCTACTCCTGGGTAGCTGATGGTGATGTTTGAACCCAGAACTGCAGCTTGTTGGGGAAAGAACGACCCAGACTTCCAACCCATGCTTTGCTTTTGGGAAACAAGTCTGGGTTGGTCCTCCCGAACAACCTACAATTCTGGGCTCATACCTCACGATAAACAACCCGGGATATTCTGTCCCTGGGTTTTTTATTGTGATGTCCCAACCCAGAATTGTTCTTTTAACCCAGCCAGGGCAGGTGGACGGTTAGGAGTCAACGCACTCCCTTGCTCCCGCTTCATTATCAACAACCCACGGTTAACAAACTAATGTGATTTGTTTGCGATGTGTGATCCAGGCATTTGCTTTTTTAAAGTATTCTGTGCAAGAATTAAACTTAGGCAAACCCCTTCAAGACACATACTTATATCATCATCATCATCATCATCATCATCATGCGATCACTGGTGACGAGTAAGATTGTCTTCCAGGATAAAAATTTACAAAAAGGAAATTTTAAAAGGAGGAAATTCTAAAGAAAAATTGTGTGGACTGCTAGCGATGGGTCCGTAAGTGACTGTGGAGGCCAATTCTAGATCCACACAGCTTCCCACAGTGAGGACACAGGTTACCAGATGGAAGATGGTCCTGTAAAGGATTCGTTTGACGTGCTTTTCGCTTAGCACGTTTCTCCCTTTCACCTTGCACTCGGGCTTCTTCAAAGTCCATAGAACCTTTGTGAAAGGCCAACCTCCATTTAGATCGTTCACGGGCCAGAGCTTCCCAGTTTTCGATGTTTACGTATATTGCATTTTTTTAGATTAGCCTTAAGAACATCTTTAAACCTCTTATATTGACCACCGATATTCCGCTTTCCATCCTTGAGTTAGGAATAAAGTAACTGCTTTGGGAGATGGCAGTCAGACATTCGAACAACATAGACTATGTTTAGGGCACCTTTTCTAGCCCCCTCCCCATACGGGGTGAGCAGAGTGGATCCTAAATAGGGCTGCTCAGTCGTGGATACAGCTGCTGAGCTGCTCGACTACCTCGTTCCTTGAACAGGGCGACTGAGTCTGCATCCACCGCCCATGTGCTGGTCCATGACTAGGGGCTTCCAGATTCACAGTCCTGCCCCAGTCGCCAGTCGCCATAGGACTTTTTTGTTTGTTTGGTGGGTTGGGTTGGGTTGGGTTGGAAGACGCCTGTGCGTGAAGCTGTTTTATGTGGGGAGATCGGTGCACAACGGATAACAGAATGGGAGAAGACTTTGTTTTATTGTACTAGAGCTCTTTGAGTTGTCGTGCAAAGCACCAAAATGCAAACATTCAAATTGTGAATAGCTCCATCATGAGGGTACAGTTCAGCCTGGAGGGAGGGCACGGTAACCATTTGATTGGCAAAGCGACCCATAGGGTCTCCACTAACACACATCCTGAGACAAGCTCGCCCGCAATGAGAAGAAGCAAAGGAAATTATACTGAATAGTAAACACCAGAGAATTATTAAGAAATCAGGAAAAGCAGGCAAACATTCTTAATTTGCAAAACGTATCCAGGGTGCAGCATTTCGCTTTCCTTGGTGGAAAAATTCTGAAATTGCAAAGTGCTCACAGCCTGCATATAAATTCTCTTCTCTAGAGCGCTTTTCCGGGGAAGATATTAAAATTGGAAGGCACCAAATGCCTCTGTTCTTTGCCTCTTATTAAAATATTCTCACCCACCTTCCACAAGGCAGCATGGGGCGGGGGGGGGGATTTTAAAGCATGCACCAAATTTTTAGACAGACAGAATAAGGTCACCGCTTGAGCAAAACTGGGTACGTGTTGAAAGGTTGGCACCTTCGGGGAGGATTCAAAAAATAAATTGGTTTTCTGAAGCGTTGCACAGACAGGTTTTATTCTGAGTGAAGCGGGAAGAAACCGAGGCACCCAGAGGAGCAAAGTTTCTGGTTTCATCTGACTATGAGACTCAACTCAAAAGTAATGAGCCTCCCCAGAGGAAACAGGGCCTCTCCCCTCCAGGCCAAGCTAGACAGGATGGGGGAGACCTGTGTGGCACAGTCACCACATAGGGTGAGAGTCAATGAGCAACATAGTTTGTGCATCTGCATGCAACACTAAGACATTGTTTATGTTAGCCATGATCTGTTGCTTTGGCAACGCAAAGCAATGCAAACAAACCAGAACTAAGCCACGGTTCTGGGGTCAGACTTCACAACAAGCCATGGTTTAAGCAAGCCAGACTTCCTAAGCCAGCAACAATGACTGGGTTCATACAACACGCTAAACCTCAGTAGGTTAAGAGGCAGGGTGGCTTAACGTGTTGTCTGAATGCTGTGTGGTAGTTTATTTTTATTTTTTTAATGTGAATTACACCAAAACAAAACAATATAAAAAAATAATGGGGAAAAATACAATTTTCTCACAGTATTTAAAATGAATCACTTACAGTAAACCTGGCATGGCTTATAAACCACCCTGCTAAGCCGTGGTTTGCAGTAGGGTTAAGAAAACCCTAATGGGTTTAACGTGCTATCTGAGCCCAGACGAAAGGCTAACCCACTGCGAAGCCAAAAAGGGCTGCCGCTCTTGCCAGGGGGCTAGGCAAAGGGTGCTTTCCACTCCCCCCAACTTTTTTTAAAATGTAAAAGAAATAGTTAGCAATGGACACAGTGTCCGTGCCAAATTGGAACCTAGTAGTCCACTGCTAACTATTTCTTTTACAGTTGTTTTTTTTAAAAAAGGTTGGGGGGAGTGGAAAACACCCTTGGCAGCAGAATCTTCGGGGTTGGGGGGGGCTCATGTCCCCCTGGGCTGCCCTCACTTTCCCAAGTGTGGGTAACCCAGAGGCACAAGCCGCTGCCCCCCCCCCAATAAAACCTCCTAGCCTTACCTGGAGATGGTGCCGGGGATTGAGCCAGGGACCTTCTGCATGCCACTGGGCTATAGCCATTCCAACTGAAAACGAAGTAACCGGGTGGCCGGTGGCCGGCCAGATGGGCGATTAATAAATGTAAATAAATAAATAAATAAATAAAGATTCCAGTCCTCGTGGTTCTGATAAAGGGGCTGCTTTAAAGTGGATGATAGGAAGCTGCCTTAGACTGAGCCAGCCTCTCGGTCCATCTAGCCCAGGGCCCGATTCAGCGTGAGGCAGCTTCCTAGGTTTGTGGCTCTGTAATCTGCAAGGGCTGAATCCCAGCCCATCTACAGTGCTGCAGGACGCCAGAAGACGGTGCCTCAGACCCTGCGTGCGCATGCATATTCGCAGGATATCCACTTCCGAGTCTGACTGAGAAACGTGCCGGGGGGGGGGGCTGCAAAGCATTCAAGGGGTGGCCTGCATCGCTCACTCTCTGAGAAAGCTGCTGCGGACAGAGACCCGCTGAAGCCACCGCCGTGTTCTTCCAAGCAGGCCCTCAGGCAGCCTTCCCTGTCTTGGTGCCCTCCAGAAGTGTTGAGCTACAGCACCCGGCATTCCCAGAATGCCGGGCGTTGTAGTCCGACCCGTGTGGACAGCACCGGGTCGGGGAAGCCTGCCCGAGGGTGCTGCTGAAGCCCAGGTACCACTCGACCCGGCCGCAAGGCGAACGCTGCCTTTCTAGTCGGCACAGTGAGTGCTGTCAGTCACTCCTTCCCACCCGGGATCTGAGCTGACGGGACGTGCTCTTTAGACACGCACCCCTTGCAGCTCCCCGGCTGCCAGAACCTTGACGCGGCATGTCAGTCAAGCGGGAGAGCCCGGCAGAATGCAAAGTTTGCGGGAGAACGGCTCACGTCTCTAAACGACGGCAAACTCTAGAGGAGGAGGAGGAGGAGATGTTCTCCGGACCAGAGAAAACGTGGGAATCAGCCACGGCCACGCTTTATTCCCCACCATCCTCAAGTGACTTGGAGGGCAGAGCTGGAACTTGCTTCTTAGGGTAACACCAGAGAATATGAGCGAAGGAAATGCTCCACGGGACTGAAGCAGTTAGCACTGGCATCGCCAACGCGGGCCTCAATGCACCTGCAGACACCTCTCTTGGCACCTCCCAGGCTCCACGCCACTCCTGTGTTTTGTTTTCTTCCTTAAGATTTATTTTTTTTAATTAACTGGGAGGCTGGCATGCTGCAAAGCAAAGGACTGCCCTCCACGGCTATAATCTTTATTTGGGTTCAAAAGAGTGTTTTTGCATGTTAGAGTCAGGCGCCACCTCTGCCTCAGACTTAGGTCCTCAGGCAAGTGACTTTTCTTTTTGCCTCACCATTGCCTTCTGGGAAATGAGTGCCCCGATGGCAACCATGTTGTGGGAGGGGGAAGCACACCCTAGCATGCATCTCTCTGTGTGTGTGTGTGTGTGTGTGTGTGTGTGTGTGAGAGAGAGAGAGAGAGAGAGAGAGACAGACAGACAGACAGACACGCACACATATACTGGACTACTGTAATGCACTGTACATGGGGCTGCCTTTGGTAACGGTCCAGAAACTTCAGCTGGTGCAGAATGCAGCTGGCGGGGTGGGGAAAGAAAGATGCAGATAAATAATTACTCAATTCCCCCTCAAGAGCCTTCTCCATCTTCTTTCTCTCTTCCCACTGACACATTTTACTTGCCAGCGCAGAGTTACAGTGTTTTCAGCTCCAAAATATATCTTCTGGTGGGTCAAGGAGACGTGAGCAAATTAAAACAATTGACTGCGAGGCTCAAAAGTTGTAGTTAGTAAGCTGCTAATGAGCCGTCCGCCCTCACCGGCTCCCCGTTCTTTTCTCCCCTGCTGTATGAAGAGTTCCAATAATCACCCATCTATTTTGGAGGTGAGGAGGAGGGCAAAAGACGGGGAGGGAAGATACACAAACCTGAAGGCAGACGTAGTTTTATTCTTTCCATCGTATCTGAGGTCATAACTGATTCTAACGTGACATTAAATATATATGTAAAAGATTTTCCCCGTTATTCTGGTCATGGTCCGTGCATTACATGGGTGCGGCTGCATTCTTTAACTCTCCTACAAGAAAGGAGTCCATTCTCAAAGGGCACTAGGGTCAGTTAGACCCCAATTAAAAGTGACTGGGAGACAAATAAACACTCATGTCTAAGGTATTGGGGGGCCTAGGTGACCCCAACATGACAAAGGCTCTTCATAGATCAGCACATTTATGTTGATACAGCAGTCAAGATGCAGAGTTTTTAACCATTCAGTCCCAAGGGATTTATTCATAACCGCTGGAGATTTTGAGTTGAAGGGGGGAAAATACACGAGTAAGATATCGGAAACTGGGGAGACTCCACAGGAATGAACATTATGGGGCCCCAGATACGATCTCTGTATAGTTGTCCCATCTATGTATATCTACAATAATCCTCCCACTGCCAATGGTGAGGGATGCTGGGAGTTGTAGTCCAACAACATCTGGAGGACCACCCGTTCCCCATCCCTGATGAACGCTGTTTAATTCACGCTTACATCTCATAGGATACCTATACGGACGGAGGTCCCGGCAACATGCACCTTTAATCTATTCACTTGTTAAAAGGCAGGTGATTAATCAAATTAAAATAGATGATAGATTATTCTGACTGAAATGTGCAGCCCTAGCAAAAAATGCTCAGTGCTTTTTCTCCTCTGAGAGAGGGAACAACTGTGTGTCTGTGCATGTATCGTGCATTTTTGTGCGTCTGTGTTTGTGATGAACCACAATGCAATTACCACACAATGGGTGTTCGGGCGGGGGGGGGGGTTGCAGACAGATCTCGTGTGCCTCCAAAGTTGACACTACAGCGAAGTTACATTCATTTTCTCAGCCTTAATGGCTGGGCACGTAAGTGAGACATTCTCCCTGCCCAGTGCCATTCAGCTCCGGCTAATTATAGATTAGAATGCAGCTACAGTTGCGGGAGAGAGTCATTAATGCAGCCTAGGAAAAATTAATGACACAGGCACAAGTAGCTAAGAGCTCCTCTCTCTCCTCCCCCACTTTTCCTCAGGAGAAAGAAGAAAGAAAAGCTTCCCCCACCAGTAAATTTAAGAATTTCAAGCAGCGGTCTGCAAAAGGGCTTTCCAACATTTTCAGTGAACAAAGCAAGCAGCTGGAAGGAGACACCTCCTTGCCCTCCAGAGCTGTTGGACTCCAACTCCCATAGCTGGCTGGGGATCATGGGAGTTGTAGTCCAACACATCCAAATGGCACCAGGTTGGGGAAGGCGGCACTAGAGTGATTATCTCAGAAACCCTCGACTGCAGCCCTGTGAGTCAGGCCAGTATTATTATGGGATGGCTCAGGGGGAACTGTGGCGTAACCCCACAATTCAGTTCCCTGGTGTATGTCTGCATTAGTATGTTTAGTGTGTCTAGAATGCTGAGCCAAGTGGGTGTGGCTTGTGATGTCTTGGAAAGGGTGGGGGGAGGAGTCTATAAGGAGTGTGTGAGTGATGTCGGAGTTAGTCCAGGAGTTGAGTGGGTTGGTTGAGAGAGCGTTGGAGAGTTAGGGTACGGTAGTTGGATTATTCGTGTCTTGTCGGGAGTTTTGAGAGAAATCGGTGCTTGTCTGAGGAGTGGAAGTATTTAGAGTTATAGGGACTTAGGTTAATTACAAAGTGTTTGGTGTAGGCAGGTTTAAAGTTATTTTCTGGAACTAAGATTTTGAGAATTAAAATAAACTTATTTTTATTTTGTTTGCTACCCAAATCCTACGTGTCAGCTTGGCGTTATTAACCTGCATTACTTTTAAATCTACACACACACCTTTGTACCCACAGCATCATACATTTAAGCTACGGTAGATCCTTAATACCCTGTGTTAATCGTTTCCCTCACTGGTAGGGGAAAGGTTTCATTTGACCCTCCCCTCAGGTTTTTAAGTGTTGGTGCTTAGCCTGAGAAGGGTTTATGCCCGTGTCGTCGCAGGAACCTTGTGGGAGAAGTGAGGAGAGCGCATATTCTGAATCAGCCCCCCCCCCATATCCTTTTTATTTATGACACTTATATCTGGCCTTTTTCCTGGGGAAATCAAGGCGATGTATAGGGGGGCTCCCCAGTGGTGTAACGGTCAGTTTGGAAGTGCAGTAACTCAACCTGACAGTCCCCATAGCCAAGGTGAGTCCAAAAAGTGCAGGCAGCTGGGTTGATCCACAAACCTCTACCAGGAGCGGGTCTTTTGTGAATCAAATGGGTCTTCATTGCCCATTCAAGACCAAGCCAAAAATACTTGGCATTACAACAAGGAGTTGCTGGGAAAATTCATTCTTCCTGCAGCTAAGCTCAAAGGGAACAGGGAAGCGCGGGCGGCTGGCAGAGGATGTCAGCGACGGTCCCTGGCCTGCTACCAAAGCAGTCCTGACATTTTGACCCTGTGAGCCGCACATCGCATCAGAGGCTGCCACGCTTACAGTCTCCAAGTCTGTTGCTTTACCTGCTTCCCTCACTATGCATTCCTGGCAGAGTGTTCTGAATTTGCAAATAAGCCGAGGGGTTATCTGTCAGCCCTGATCACCTGGCCCGCGTGTCCCCGTCCCCCTTACTTAGCAAGTGCATCTTGCAACTTGGGCTCAGCGTGTCCCGAAAACCTTTGCTGTTTTCCGCAAGCCTGAGGATGCATGCCAGAAAAACATCTCCACAGGTAACGTGCTGATTTTATACAGATTTAAAGGCCCGCTGAGTGTGAGTTTGTGGGTGGTGGGTGGGTTCTGGGGTTGGGAGCAGGACAGGGTACATTTGTAGGTGTTAACACACATCTTTTAAATTTGGTTTTCTAAATTGCTGTTATAGTTTTTAAGGGTGTTTTCTTAACATCTTTAGGGCACCATCCTATGGAGGTTTAGGCAGAAAAAAAGGCCTACAACTCCCAGCATACCTCAGCCAGCTATGCTTTTTTCCTGTCTAAGCTTGCATAGGATTGCGCCTTTAATGCCTTTATTTGCTTATAATTTTTTGTAAACAGGTTTCATGGGTTCCAGAAAGGTGGTATAGAAATGCAATCAATCAATCACATTGGTATTATTAATCACACATGGCTGGCTGACAATCACTATCTGTAGCGGCCTAGAGAACTGCACGGTTCTTTTGACACACCTCTCTCTCTCTCTCTCTCTCTCTCTCACACACACACACACACACACACGCGGCTCAGTGGCTGGGTCAGAGGAGAAACGGACAGATCTTCAGGGGGTACAGGAGAGGGGAGGAGACGGGGAGACCCAGGGCTCTTCCCTAGACACTGACCCCCCGGGGGCTAAATCCTATGCAGGTTTGGAGGGGTGCTGGAGGGACACATTTGTTCCGGGAAGCCTTCCTTACTGATCGGCCACGGTTTTAATTGATTTATCTGTTATCTATAGGCATGTTTTATTGTTTTATTGTTCACCGCTCCAAAATCTGCTTTGATATGGAGCAGTATACAAATACTGTAAATCAATAATAAATAAATAAAAAGCTGCAGTGCGTATTTCCCAATTCTTCACGAGTGAAGTGAAAGCACGGAAGGTGGCATTGAACCTGAAACTGAGCTCATTGGGACTGCAAGGTTTCATAAAAGAAAAGCAACTTTCTAGCCCTTCTGGCAGGGGTGCGGCGCCTCTTCCAGCCTGGGGGCCGGATTCCACGTCAGAGAAGCTCTCGGGGGCTGCGGTCCAGTGGTGGGTGGGGCCTAAGGCAAAGGGGGCGGGGCCCAAATACCAAAGACAGCAGCCTATTTTAGCTTAAAGGTCTTCTTGCCAGTAACTTTGCCTTAGGAGAGGCATTCTGACCTTTTAGAATGGGGGGGGGGACGACTGCTGGGGAGCCACCAAACGATCAGTGGTTGGGGGCAAAAGGGGGCGGGGCCAGGGGAAGAGGGGCCAGGTTGGGACTTCAGGTGTGCCGGATCCAGCTCTGCTCCTCTGCATTATGAGCTAGACACTGTAGCACTTACGGGCTGCTTAAAGAGTTTGGATGGCGCAACATCTGGTAAGATATCAGAAACAAGAGGTAGCTGGGCCGGCTTCCTAAACGTCCGGGGTGGCCCCTTCAGCCCCTTGCACACCTGCCCGCCCTTCCCCACGTCTAGCAAAAGCGATTGTGCAAAAGGGGGAATAGTGCAGAAGCAAGGTTGCAAAGCAAGCACACACACAGATCCGCTTGGGATCTGCGCGACGCAGTCAGGTGGCATAGTCCAGGCCTTTTCAAAGCTCCGGAGTGCAAACAGCCCTGAGAACGCCAGCAGCGGACTGCATTTCTCGTGTGAGGATGCGGTCCTTACATTCCCTGTGTTTTTCTCCCCCAACACTGGCCGTGGCTTCTTTGTTGCTCTCTGCACTGCTGACCACAGGAAGGTCGCCCTTTAAAAGCAAGTCTGCCTTTTCCTTTTCCAGAAAACCGTATCCATTAAGAGCTGGGAGGAGGCGGGGGAGAGGCATTAGGCGACCGACCGTTTTGCTCAGCCTCTGGGGAACTCCACGGGCATGTTCCCTCTAATGCAGAAAGATCCCAGCACTTTGGGCTAATCTGAACATGCGATACCAACAAAAGGGCCCTTTCACAGCCTCACTCTGGATATCGTTCCTGCTCCTTGTCATCGGGCAACTTCCACAGACGCACTTCTTTAACCGCACACGGATTCTGTCTCATCGGTTCCTATCTACGCCATCCTCAACCGTTAATAAAGAAGCGCCCGGCCCGCTCCTTCTCCTGTCCCACGGGGCTTTCCCGTGGTCTTTGATACCCCCAGAAAGTCCTGACACTGCTCAGGAGGCCTTGCTTTCCCACAGAACGTTTACACTGGAGGAGCGCCACACTTCCCCCCCCCCCGGCCTTAAAAATGCAGTTGCACACAAACTGATGCCCACAAGATGGGAAGCTAACGCACGCACGTGCCTACTTGTGTCTGGGAATGCGCATCCCTTTTTGATTCATTTAGTATTCCATTTATATCCTGCTTTTTCCCTCTTGCACGGAGCCCAAGGTGGCTTACATGGTCCTCCACCTCTTTTCCATTTTATCCTCACAACAACCCTGGTTAGGCAGAGAGTCAGTAATTCGCCCAAAGTCGCTCAGTGACCTGCATGGCCAAGTGGGGACTTGAACCCGTGTCTCCTGAGTCCCAGTCCAGCACTCTAACCACTATGCCACACTACCTGTGCTTGGGAATCCACCCATTGACAATAATGCAGTGCTGAGAGGCGGCCAGACTTGGATGTCGGCCTTCCCTTCTACCTCCATTTCCCCCACTCTGACTCCCTTGTCCATCCAGCCAATTATCCTTTTCTCCCCCCATGACGGTAATTAAATCAGATAGAACTGAACATAAGGGAAGTTGGAGACAGGAGTCTGCATTATTGTCTGTGTAAGAAAAGTGGGGGGATATTTGCTCCGCAACAATATCCACGTTGGAAAGTGAACCAGAAAGCTTCTCCTGGCCTCCCTTCTTAGCATTCACCCTGCTTGTAGCTGCCCCATTCTGTGGTTCTTTGAGGCTCGCAAGGGACGCTTTTAGCAAGATCAGGGCAGGGAAAATGTAGGCCCTTGCATAGCTCCCAGTGGCGCGGCTGCTGGCTGGAACTTCCTCCTATGAGAACAATAGGAGGACATTGTCTCAGCAGCTGAGCTAAAGCCAATGGAAGCGTCATAGTGTGGTCAGTTCTGCCCCCCATGGAGCAGCTGACCAGACTGTTAATGGTCCCTCAACTGATTTTGTGGTCTTAAGACTTCCCCAAGGCTGGGCAGAGGGAGGTTCTGCCGGGGACGCATCCTGAGCCGGAGGATGATGTCAGGACTGTGTCCTCTGGCTGGGTGGGCCCTGAAGCATGCACTGGCCACCCTACCCCAGAGGAAGTCGCCTGTGCTTTGACCTCATCAGCATCCACACTGGAAGGCTCACGACCTGTTTTATCCTCTCAACCTACCTCCACTTTATGAAGGGGAGCAGGTGTAAAGGTGGTGACCGATCCAAGGTGAGCTTCCTAGCTAGGATTTGAACCCGGGTTCCCCCAATTCAAGTTTTACCTTCTACCCGGCTCACTGCCTCTGGAACCGCATTCCTTTCAGATATATCTTTAAAAACTCACACCAGGCAGCAAACTTGGTTCCAGATACCAGATTCCACATGGAATAGCACCGTTAATACACAGGCCAGCGGTAGGTAACTGGTACCCTCCAGAAGTTTTGTAATATAACTCCCATAAGCCCCAGTCAACATGGCCAATGGTCAGGGATTATGGGACTTGTCGTCTGAACATCTGGCGAGAACTCCAGGTTGCTGATATCACACTTTCCTTAAGCACTCAAAGTATTTCACTCGCACTTGTGTCTCAGTGCTACGACTGCCCTGTACAGCAGGAGCCTGCCCTAGGCATCACACACACACACACACACACACACACACACCCATATTACGGACTAGTGGATGGCTAGTCCGCAGTATGACACTGCGAAGCCTTCAAGCAAACATACGCACCTGTCAGCGTTGGGTGCATTGTGCCCGCCCTGCCTGAGTGAAGCCACGCCTGCTGGCACCCCTAGGCACAGCCCATGCCATGGGGCGCCCCACAGCCCGCTGAGGGAGGGCTCCATTCTCCTGACAGGGCTCCGCCCCACAGCAAGGGGGGGCGGAAGGCATATTCCTCTGCCCCTTGGCCTCCTGGTCTGCTCTGGCTTCAAATGGTATGGACTGGTTATAGGACATCTACCACCTAGTGACTGAAGGGGATACTGCAGGCTTCCACCACGTGAACACATTTAAATTAATCAGAATTAATCAATGTGTTTTAAAAAACAAAATAAGGTGAACACCCCCAGGGCCCCCTTAGTACGCATGCCAAGTTTCAGGACTCTAGGTTTCATGGCCTTGGCATTATGGCAGTGACGGACGGACGGACAGACACATATCCTCTTTTATTATTACAAAATGGGGGGAGGGCAAACTGGGATCGAGGGATGTCCGCTTGTCGAAAGCCACCCAGAAGGTGTGTGGCTGAGATCTGAGCCAGGGGCTCCCAGCTCACACTCGTAGCTGCTGAGACTTCTAGAAACAGAGACACCATCCGAAGGGCAAAATTACAGTTACTAGCAGATCAGGAGAACAGCTTGGAACTGTTGCCAGCGCTGCACTGGCTCCGAAACCACAAAGCTCTCTCGCAATTTCCCCCAAACCATCCCCGGGATTTTAGGCAGCTGCCCTTCCAACAGCTGGAAGGCAGCAGCCTGCCCTGCTGGTTGTATTGGAGGAGATCTAAAACCATGTGCTAATTAGCCTCTTGATAAGTTAATTACTTCTATTCTGCACTGGGCTCTGTTCAGCCTTGGGGACAATTATAATTAGCAGATGTTCCAAAAGAATTCAAAGACTCAGTGAAATATTTCCAATGCTCAGCAAAAGAAAGAAGTGGGGGGGGGGAAACCCCACAACCTATAAGAATGGTTTCCCCAGCAGATTCTGGTGTTCTGGGGGTTAATTCCAGTGCTTCCTCCCTGGGATCGCATGGTCAAAGGTAAATTCACAGGGGAGCACGGGAGCATTTAAGGTAGCAACCATTTCTGTGCAGTTTAGATAAATCACACACACACACACACACACACACACACACACACACGTCAAACACGAGGCTGGTTATTTTAAAACTACCACATGAAAACTCAGCCTTCTTTACTTCCTTCCCATCTGGCCAACACCAAAAAGCCCCTCCTGTCACTAGGGCCTGTGTCAGGGTTTTCCCCCAGCCAAAGCAACCTTCCCATAGGAAGGGGGCATCCTCCAGCGGTGGAGCCCCCACTTTGCATGCAGAAGGTCCCCAGTTCGATCCCCGGCGGCAGCAGTCTCCAGGTAGGGCTGGAGAAACTCCCGCCTGAATCCCCGCAGAGCCATGTCTGCCGCCGGTCAGTGCTGACCACACTGGGCCAGATGGGCCGAGGGTCTGTCTAAGGCAGCCGGCGTCCTTCACATCGTCACCCGTTTTGGCCCTGAAAGCGAGAGAGCTGGTTCAGACCTTCACAGTCGCAACCAACAACCAAGACATCAAGTGCTAACTAGCCCATGTGAGTGGCTCATGCCCGGTAGTATGGCACCCCATAAAGGACTCCTCCGTCTCCGCCACGACACTTGCCGGCACTCTGCTTGTGGGATCAGTCAGGTGCTGTTCATCAAGGGATGCAATATTGCATGTGTGAACCAGGCCTGGATCTGGCACCTCAGTGGCTGGGATGTTTGTGCACCCTCTGTGACTGGAAGGGGACAGAAGGTCACAGGTTTTAGGCTACTGCAGAACTCCTTTAAAATCAGAAAGGGAGAGGAAGCTTTTTGGGGGGGGAGGGGTTATTTTAATTTCACAATTACAGAAGCAAGAAATCCAGGTGGCTCCAATCTGGAGATAGGTTGGGATGGCCACTCGCACATTGCCAAAGGAGGACAGCCATTTGCACCATGTTTGCGCAGTGCAGTTTTATAGGTGGAAACTTAGAAATAATAAACTGTTATTTGAATAGAAATACAAGACATCTCACCAATGTCATTCATTTATTGCGTTTCTATACTGCCCAACAGCTGAAGCTCTCTGGGCGGTTTACAAAGATGAAAACCTTAAAAATACATTATAAAAACCACTACACATACAAACATATGAACATGCAACACACAGAGACACACATATATATCTAAGAAGGATTTTAAACAAAGCAACAGCAAGAAAAACATTTCATTTAAAGCCGCGTGTGTCTGGTCAGTCTGCTGCCCAGGCACTAGAGGGTATTTTATGGTATGTCTATTTTTTGCCTATTTGTATACTTTTGCATTTATTTATTTTTTACCCTGTATGCCACTTTGAGAGAGTTCTACCCATAAAGGCAGCCTAAAAATAATTTTAAATAAAATAAAATAAACATTTGATGGGCAAGTTCAAGGCCCCTGCTCCGCTCCCACCTTTGATGGTTCTTCGACTTCAAACCAGACTTGGCCTGGGCGCAGCCCATGAAATAGAGGACACCTTCAACTAGAGGACTGCCCTCTGTAAAATAGGACACCTGGCTACCCTACAGAAGCAACATATAAAAGGAGACCTCTGTTCGAAACTTTTTTGGAGTTTAAGGCACAATCCTATGCATGTTGAGACAGAAAAAAGTCCTACAACTCCCAGCATTCCCCAGCCAGCATGGGATGCTGGGAGTTGTAGGACTTTTTTCTGTCTCAACATGCATAGGATTGTGCCCTAAAACCCTTTTTAAAACAAAGTGAACCTAGAAATAGAGCGGAGGAAGGGGTGCCTTCTGCTGCTACTACAGAACAGCACGGCTTTCGCTCAGAGGGCGACAGACCAAGGCTGTGCTCCGCGGTCCCCGCTTCAGGCTTGCCACAGAGAGGACACCTGGGGCAAAAAGGGGAGTTGTGTTGCCACACTGCCAGTCCCTCCCCCCCCCATCACTTCCAGGGGAAACCTACAAGTGCATTGTCAGATCACTGTGCGTGTGCTGTAGATTCACAAACAATGTTTGAACCATTTCAGTGTTCGGTTGTCTTTCCCACATGTTCACAGTGTCGTTTTTCTTGCCGCTGTATGTTTTGTTTGCTGTATTGTATTTATTCCCCACCTTTCTACCGGGAAATGGCACTCAAGGCGGCTAACCGCAATAAAAGACAACATTTAAAATGCAAACATAATTAGGATAATTAAACACACAATTAAAAAGAGAAACAATGAGAGAATAAAAACAGCACCCAACCCAACAGACCAGCTTATGTGCCAAAGGCCTGCCCTGATAAAAATGTGTTTGCCTCCCGGTGGAAGAATAACAAAAAAGGAGCCAACGTAGCCTTCCTTGGCAGGGAGTTCCAAAGTCAGGGAGCGGCCACCAAGAAGGCCCTGCGGCCTAGGAGAAGGGCCTCCCTGGAAGATCAGTTTAGCTTAATGTTGAAGACTGGTGCTCAAGGAAAGAAACAGAAACACTGGCGGACTGAGGAACTGATTTCTGAAAACACACATACAGATTTATCAAGAGGCTCTTTTGAGTTTATCGTCTGTCTGGCAAGAGGAAGAATTAAGTTGAGAGACTTTCTGGGTAATCCTGCGATCACAGAACTTAATCTACTTAGAGGCCGGCTGCCGCTCAAAGAAAGAAGCCAAGAAAGCAAACTCGGGCAGACATTAAGTGCTTCTCTTAGTTCCTTTCCACCACGCTTCCATTTTGGGAAGCCAAGTTTGGTCAAAACAGCTCAGGCTGTTCTCGGCAGGTGCAGCCTCCAGAACAGATGTTTCCAGCTTAAAATACTCAAACATCGACGCCGGAAGTCCCCCCCTTTATTTTAAAAAAATGACTCAATTACAGATTCCTGTGTTTGTTCAACCGTGCAATCACAAGAGCTCTCTGCATGTTTCACTGCACTGCGAGGGCTCTTCATAAGTCAGGGACATCTATTTATTCAGCGTATGATTCCACCTTCCCATTGGCAGCTTCAAAAACAATCTAACGTCAGGGACCTCAAAGAGCCATGGTTGTTTATACTCTCAGTCAAGGTAACCTAAATTGCACACCAAGAAAAGCCGCAGTTTTCAACCCGGAGAGCTTTATGCAAACACACGAATCGGTCATTTCCAAGCTGCATGCTGCGAGGAGAACTGCTAAGCATGCCAGGAGAAATAAATTAAGTCGCTCAAGGAGTGGTGAGCCCAAAGTTGTTAAAACTGCCATGAGCCCGAAGGACCCAGCCGCCGTCAAGGAAGCTGCCTGTTGTCTCTCTGCATGATTTAGTGATCTGGCTTTGCTTCCTTCCAGTCTGCCGAGGGTAGGTAATTCTGCCGCATCACCACACTCGATCATTTCCAATGCAGAGGGGAAGAAGAATTATTAGTCCTCGGAGGCTGCCCACTGTGTCTCTGCATGAATTATTGCCCAAGCCTGGCCTCCTTTCAATTCAGAGGCACACCCAGATCAATGACTCACATAGCAACACTGCCGGAACAGGCTCCTCAAAGAGTTATTCTTATTCTCGTATACGCTAAAAATAAATTGTTTGGGTTGCAAGAGTAAAGCATGCCTCCAAGTTAAATTCAGACGGCTGAGAGGAACGTGCACCTCGGCCATCCGCGTTTGAAAATCACTGTCCAAAGGACGTAACTGACAGTCCTTATTTCCAGTCCTTCCCACACACAGCACAGGAAGAAAAGACAGCACAGTCCCAGAGCACTTGGGGTTTACCAGAACACGCCTGTTCCTTGAGACAGCCGAGCCGAGGCCTTTCTGGTCCAACCAATGCCCACAGGCTTAGAGCCTGAATCGGTCAGAAATTTTCCAGCCGGCAATCATCGCCTAACAATCAGCTGCATTGATGAATGGGCCCTGCCCAGGCCTTCAAGGTCCTATTTGCCACAGTAGAGATTCCCACTGCAGAGGGAGGAGGAGAGAACTTGGAGGAGGCTCAGGCAAGCCAGCAAAAGCAACCTCTCTCCAAGGGGATCTGGAGAGCTGTTTGCACTGCCAGCAGACGGCCGTGGGCGGATGGCGGCCGGATGCTCACTTTGTTTGCCCCCCTTACCATTCCCAACTCACAATATTATGTCATTCCGTTCCCACTTCCCTTCCCCGTGCACAAGCACACAGGCAGGCAGGCATCCACTGCCTAGATATACAAGCCCAGGCTGAAACCTAAAACACGGCAAGCTAGGAAGTTGCCAAAGTCCACACAGACCGCATCACAATGCATTTTACGCCTTCCCTCCCCCCCTTAAAAACACAGGACGAGAACGGAGATTTTGATTGCAAACGCAAAGCAGGGGGCCAGAACCTCCTTCGCAGAAGCTTCCCGGGAGGGGGCTGCATTCCAGTGGTGGGCAGGCCTGAAGGCAATGGAGATGGGGCGGGGGACAAAAAATACCAGCATATTTTAGCTTAAAGCAGTTCCTACCAGTAACTAAGTCTTAGGAAAAGCATTTCAACCTTTTGGAGGGGAGGGGGCTATGCAGAAGCCGGGAAACCCCCAAATGATTGGCGGGCAGGTGAATGGGGAAGGGGACATGCCCATCCGAGGAACCCTAGAGGGGCAGATCTGGCCCCAGGCCTGCCATTCTGCACCCCTGCCAAATAAGACGACGGGCGCAATCCCATGCATGTTTAGACAGGAAAAAGCCCTACAACTCCCAGCATTACGCAGCCAGCATTTCTGGCTGGGGAATGCTGAGAGCTGTAGGACTTTTTCCTGTCTGAACACGCACAGGATTGTGCCCTAAGGAACTGATTATGGTGGGAGTTTTCATGGATGCACTAAGCGTTGTCTCTGTGTGTGTCAATACCTATAGCTCAGAATAACACTTCACGCAGCTGGTAAAAGGCACTGCATTCCACAAAAGTTTTTGCCATAATAAATGTATTAGCCTTTATCGTGCCACGAGGCTCTCCCCCACTTTTGCCACCTTCGGCCGGGCACCAAACTCCTCGGACAAAGAAGGGGTCTGATCCGGAGCAACACAGGAACAGCTCCAAAATACTCACCACAGAAGAAAAAGTCACACACACCCCTGCTCTGTCTTTGCCACAAGCCTCGAGGCCCGTGGCTACAGCTGTGTGTGTGTGCATATGCTCTGCACCAGTTATAACTAAATTCCATAACCTGGGGCAATTTATACAAATCGAGGTATTCTGTGTAATTTATTTGCAGAACTAGTCAAGGGGAGGGGTAAGGAGCGACACTGGGCACTAAAGCATGCCCCCACCCCCAAATGCCTCCTCATCACTCAAAAACTTATTTGGCAACACCTCTGCCTTCAAAAAAACACCTCTTCAAAAAGATTCCGGCAGGAATTTTTTTCACCTAAAAACAGACATTGTAGAGTTGGGAAAAGTGCAGAAAAGGGCAACTAAAATGATCACAGGGCTGGAGCAGCTCCCCTAGGAGGAAAGGTTACAGCAGCTGGGATTGTTTAGTTTACTAAAAAGGCAAGGAAGGGGAAACATGAGAGAGGTGTACAGAATTATGCACATTTTTCTCCCTCTCTCATAATACTATCGCATGAAGCTGATCGGTGGGAAGGACTTATTTGCACAGCGCAGAGTTAAACCATGGAATCCACTCCCACAAAATGGAGTGATGGCCACCAGTTTGGAGGGCTTGAAAAGGGGATCGGACCAATTCATGGAGGAGAAGGCGGTCAGTGGCTACTAGTCCTGATGGCTCTATGCTCCCTCCAGTATCAGAGGCAGTATGCCTATGTACCCCGCTTGCTGGGGAACATGGGCAGGAGGGTGCCGTTGCACTCATGTCCTGCTTGTGGGCTTCCTGTGGCCACCACGCCTTTGTGTGGAAATACACACACACACACACACACAGGTTCTTGTTTGCAACTTCCCAACCCAAACCGCGGTGCTTCAGAGACAAAGGGGCTCTCCTCTGCTCGAAGCAACATGGCCCTTGGGCAGCTGTGCACATGGGTGTGCCCCGCACTTGAAGCGTCTATCCATAAATACATCCAAAGAGAAAACATTTGGAAGAATTACTGCAGCAGCCGGGAAAAGCACCCACTAAACCACGTGGCTCGATCACTGGGCCATTAAACGGCGAGCATCTTAATTTTTCTGCTGACTCGTGACTCAACCCTCCTGCGCTTCCAGGTTTTTATAGCAAGATCCCGCCATATCCATCATTCAGAACTGCAGAGTCATTAAAATGCTTCTTTTAAAACTGTTCCTGGCAAGTTCAAAAGGAGAGTCAAGCGGGGGGGGGGGGGGATGGATAAAAGAGCCCTTTCCGCTGAGTTTATGAGTCCCTGAATTACAGCTCCTTGGAAGAGAAACCATCGTGAGTCGCTGAAAACTGTGCTTCGCTCCCTTTCCCAGCTCCTCCCTACCTCCAAGAGCCCTGGAGGATTGAAGCCACATTTATACCCACAGCTCGTTATGCCCGGCTCCGGCAAATTAAAGAGCCTGCGATGGCAACGTCTTTTATGTCGCCGCCGTCATTCGCCGAAGGCTTTTGGCCTACGCTGCAACTCTGCGTCATGCACGGGGAGGGTCACATGTGGAGCCCCACGGCTGCGAGTCTGTGTCTTGCACAGCTCCTGCGAAGATGTTTATTTCATTATTTCTTTCGCCTTGAGCCACAAGAAACAGATGGACAACGGGGCACACCAGACAGACCAGACTGGAAAGAGAGCGGCCGGGCTTGTTCGTGTCTGCCCCATTTGTGCGTGTACAGCGGCCTCCTCCAACCTGGCACCCTCCAGAGGTTTTGGACTTCAACTCCCATCAGCCCCAGCCAGCATGGCCAAGGCCAGGAATGCTGGGAGCTGTAGTCCAAGACTTCTGCAGGGCGCCAGGCTGGGGCAGGCTGACATGCAGCCTAAGGACCGCGTTGTGGTGGGGACCCTTTTCTAACACAAAGAAAGGGACGTGCGGGTGAGGGGCACGGGACCCCCTTCCTGGGCACACACACACACCCCACCGTGCTTCAGGCACTTTTGTCCCCAGCCTGGTTCCAGTACCAGAAGTGAGTAACGGCGCAGGGGGGAGATGAACTGTGAGGAAGGAAGGATCCACACCCACAAACCTCTTTTTATGTTAAAATTAGACACCTCCCGCTCCACCCTACTTTATATATTTATTTTCATTATTACATTTATATTATTACATTTATATCCCGCCTTTTCCCCTCCTGCAGGAGCCCAAGGCGGCTTACATGATCCTCTTCCTCTCCTTTTTTATCTTCACAGCAACCCTGTGAGGTAGGTCAGGCTGAGAGTTGGCGACTGGGTTTGGACAACACGATAGTCCACACATAAGGGCGGAGTGCAGCTTACTGTTGAACCCGGGGGTTGCTGTTGAACCCGGGGGTTATCGTGCCGTCTGAACCCAGCTGTGCTAACAAGCCATGGGGAACAACCCGCAGTTCACAGGTCAACAGCCAACCCTGGGTTCTCTTTGTGGGTTGTTCGTGGTTAACAAGCCAGGGCGTATTAGTGCAGCTGGGTTCAGACGACACAATAACCCACACTCAACCCTGGAGTGTGGGTTATCATCTTGTCTGAACCCAGTCAGGGACTGGCCCAAAGTCGCCCAGTGAGCTTCGTGGACTGAGTGGGGACGAGAACCCAAGCCTCCTGAGTCCCAGTCCAGCACTCTCACCACTATGCCACACCAGATACCTCAGGGGCATGCAGCCAGATCCAGCCCTCCGGGGTTCCACAGGCAGCTCCACCCCGAAACACCGGCCCATTCTAGCTTAAGGATCTTCCTGCCAGTGACGAAGCCTTGGGAGAGGCAGCTCAACCTTTCAGAATGGGGAAAATAGACGCGCAAAAGCCAGGAAACCACAAGCAACCAGAGGCCGGGGTGGGGTGGGGCAAAGGGGGCAGGGTCATCCAAGGAACCCTGGAGGGGCAGACTTGGGACCTCAGGCGGCCGAAATCTGCCCCCAGAACCTGAGGTTCTGCACCCCCGTTCCGTAGTGAGCACCACCAGTTCCTGTACGAGACTAAACAGTCTATGTAAAATTCTTTGAAACACAACGGCGGTGGTCAGACGCCAACTCCAGAAGCCGGAGCAGGGCAGGTGATGGCAGAATCAATTAATACGGAGTCCAAAGTCAACGGAGAGCTTCCACAAGGGGTCAGCGGGGGCAATTCCTGGTGCAAGAACAGCCACGACACCCGGATTCCCTTGTTTTCACCCATGAAATTCTTCCTAGTTCTCTTCTAGCAAATCTCCAAAGTTGTTTCTCTCACTGCGCCAGCCTTTTGGGGGGAGGACAAAAATAAGCCTCCTTAAAATGATACTCGAATGCAGCATCTCTTGCCCAGCATGGAGAGCTTACTGTGTAACTCAGTGATGACGCCATTCCGGGCTCTGTGGACAAAATATTCCAAGAAGGCAAAGGGGGCCAAGTTCGAAAGTGCAACCTCGTCTTTGCACATTCAGAGCCCTCTGCAAGCAAGGATCCGTACACCACCCCTTGCATGCGCAAGGCATGCATTTGCCTTTGGCCTCTGGGTATCGGAATGAAAGGCTCCCTTTGCTGACCACAGAGCAATTTGCAATAGGGTGGTGGGTGGAGGGAAGAGACATTCAGGCCTATTGTGGACGCAAGCCCTTCCCAGCGGCAGTAAAATGACAGTGCCATGTTCCACGAAAATAGATTGTGGGGCGGGGGGGGGGGGGAGAAACCAGTGGCCATTTCTTCAGCCAAAGAGACAAAAGCACTACCCCGCTCCCTGCCCCGTGCACATGGTTAACTAGAGCTCCGCTTGATTCCAAAAACAGGTTTAGCTGAATTCTGCAATCTGTCTCAGCGTTTGTAAATGATTCATTTCATTTCATTTATTTCATTTCTATACCGCCCCACAGCCGAAGCTCTCTGGGCGGTTCACAACAGTTTATACATAAAAACAACAACAATAAAAACATACAATATAGTTAAAAAGATTAAAAACCAAATTTAAAAGCACAGTTTAAAACAACAATCCAAAAGTTAATGAAACTAAGCCTACAGGTGACAATCCCACCCACCCCCCTTGCTATTTTGAGCTCTTAACTATTGAATGCCTTGGCATAGAGGGAAGTCTTAACCAGGCGCCAAAAAGATAGTAAGGTTGGCACCAGGTGGGTCTCAATGGGGAGCTTATTCCATAATTGGGGGGCTACCACTGAGAAGGCCCTCCTCCTTGTTGCCACCAACCAAGCCTCTCTTGGAGGTGGCAGTCGGAGGAGGGCCCCAGATGTTGAGCGCAGTGTCCGGGTACATTGCGGTTGGGAGAGACGTTCCGTCAGGTATTGTGGTCCTAAGCCGTGTAGGGCTTTATAGGTTAGAACCAGCACCTTGAATTTGGCTCGGAAGCATATTGGCAGCCAGTGCAAATGGGCCAGAAATGGTGCTCATGTGCTTGGACATGTCATGTGCTCGGACCTTCCGGTCCCTGCAATAAGCCTGGCTGCCACATTTTGCACAAGCTGCAGCTTCCAAACAGTCTTCAAAGGCAGCCCCACGTAGAGTGCATTGCAGTAGTCTAGTTTAGAGATTGCCAGAGCGTAGATTACCGAGACCAGGCTATCCCTGTCCAGATAGGGGCGTAGCTGGGCCACCCGCCGAAGCTGGAAGAAGGCATTCCTTGCCACTGAGGCCACTTGAGCCTCAAGTGACAATGATGCCGATTTACATGTATTTCTTGAGTCTGCATAACTGACCCTGCTTTCGCTGGTCAAGGGGAGGGGCGCTGTGCTATGCAAAGACTGAAACCTCACCACAGACCACTGCAGAGCACCCCCACCCCCGGTTGAAAAGAAGAGAAGTATCACCTCTATCACCTCTGCTGAGACACCAGCTGCCTTTGGCTCTCCATCAACCATCACCCAGCGGCAGCCATTCCGTTGGGAGAGCGGAGCTGAGGAGGAAGCATCATTTTAAGTCAGCCATTAAGATGTTGGCATGCAGTGGGACCACGAGAGTGTCCATGGCAGTAACATTGATTGGAAGATCTGTGTTCACCCTGAAGCTGAAGCAACTGTGGGTCAGTGCAAAGCAGCAGAGTTTGGTGGCCAGACAGGCTGCAGCACCGTCCGCTATGATGTTCCTGGTGGCTCATAGTCCTTCTTTATGGGGGACGTTGGTGCAGAGGACATCAACATCCACACTAGCTAGGATGGTGGTTTCTGGGAGTGTGTCAACGGATTGTTATTTCATCAGGAAGTCAGTGGCATACGGAGGCAGTGGGCCCATGCATATGGGGAACTGGGGAACACTGGCGGGAGGGTGCTGCAGCCTGCAGCCCACACGTCCTACGTGGGTTTCCATATTCTGTGTGGACAGAATGCTGGACTAGATGGACTTTGGTCCGATCCAGCTTACGCATGTAACTTGGAGTATTGTTGAGATATGGACTGAGAATGGAGTCCAGCTAGCCAGATACCCCAACTGTGATAGTACCAATGCTGTGTATACCAGCACCTTCATGACTGATTTAGAACAGGAGCTTTCTCAGCTCCGGTCACCAAAAAGCCTCCTCTCTGCCTAAGGCATTATATCGGAAACCCACCAACCGCTGCATGCACTTACATGCTTCCACCTTCCTGCCAGAACACGGCCCAAGATGCATCCTCTACAGCCAAGCCCTACTACGATACAACCGCATCTCTTCAGACTCATTGGACGGAGACTCAGAATGTAAGGGTTTAAATCAGGCACTTCTCAGAGTACAACACCCACCCAACGGAATAAAAATTAAGACCCCCACACACACATCAGCAAGGCCAGGCTGGTACACAAGAATAATCTACTACAGGACAGACTGAGAAGAGGAAACAACGGAACACTGCTTGTTGTCACCTACCGTTCCCAGCTAAAGCCACTCCAACATATCAATGATCTTCAACACAGCTTGGACAAGGACATTTCCCTCTCACAGGCCTTGTGTCGTAGGCCGGTACTTGCTTACAGACCCAACCCAACCAAAAACAGTTGCACACCAGTGACAACAGAACATGTAACTGAGATACAGGAAGCTGACCTGGATGCCAACTCTGTGCCCATATCGACTCTGGCAACACTATTACAGGTCCTAATAATGTAACCCATCATATCAGGGGTTCAGAGCCGGTGTAGTGGTGAGAGTGTTGGACTAGGACTTGGAAGATCCGGGTTCTAGTCCCCGCTCTGCCATGAAGCTCACTGGGTGACTTTGGGCCAGTCACTGACTCTCAGCCTAACCTACCTCACAGGGCTGTTGTGAGGATAAAATAGAGAGGAGGAGGAGGAGGATTATGTAAGCCGCCTTGGGTTCCTTGCAGGAAAAAAGGCGGGGTATAAATGTAATAAATAAATTAAATTAATAAATCTTCCAATGAGATCTGTGCTGTCCTTTGCCAGCAATGCCCTGCTGTGTTCTGCATCGGACAAACAGGCCAGTCCCTGCTACGCAAAGGCATAAATGGACACAAATCTGACATAAACACTGGCAATATTCAAAAGGGGGTGGGCATTTCAACCTCCCAAGATACCTTGTCACTGACCTGAAGGTGGCCATTCTTGAACAAAGGAAATTCAAAGATGGAGTTCAATGCAAAACAGCTGAACAAAAATTCATCAAGAGGTTCAGCTCTATCTCTGTGGCTTGCGTAGGGATGACGAGGTTTTTTCTTTAATTTTCTTTTCATCACGCTGCATGTGTTCATCAGCTCACCCTTGCAAGGATGTCTGTGTCATCACCCAAGAACTGTTTTGTGAATGGCTGCTGTACTTAATGGAATTCTTATCACTTGCTGCATTTCAGTTCCCTCTGACTTGCCTGTTTACAATTCCTTACCCAAGCACGTGTGTGTAGATATATCTTAGGACATTTCATGACTCTGATGAAGTGTGCTGCAGTTGCACAAAAGCTTCTGTCATGACAAATTATTAGTGTTTTTTGCTGCAACAGACTCACACGGCAACCCATCTGAAGATAATTCCACATTCCCAAGAATTACGGTACTCTTTTCCCAGGCAAAGAAAACAATTAATTTCCACTTGGGATAGAACTCACACCTGATGAACAGAGGTGAGGAATTCATTTTCATTTCATTTCTTACACTCCTATACCGCCCAATAGCCAAAGCTCTCAGGGCAGTTTACAAAGATTAAAAACCTTCAAAGTACAGTATTATGTGTAATATAAAAACAGTTTAGCTACAAACATATAAACAGAGCAGACACAAGATACACACACACACACACGTCCAAACAATATCCCATGACCTGATTAAAAAATGCAAGTGTTGCCTTTATGCACCTTGATATGGTGGTTGATTTGCAAATGGCTCCTCTAGATTCCTGTTTAACGTGCACCAGCACAGGGGGAACCTCAACCAAATCCAACAGGAAAGAAAGACCCCCCCAAAGCCATGGGGAAACACCAACACATTCCTTCCGAGCATTCTGGCTTGTGCCTTTACATGGAAAGACACCCACAAAGAAAAACAGACTTACTTTTCCAAAATCCCGCACGTCAAAGAGGTCGAAGGGGTCGAACAGCTCACTGCTCCGTAGGCTGAATTTGTCGTGACACACTTTGAGGAAAGTCCGGATGTTCTTCAAGCAGAGAAACTGAAAGAAGAAAAGGAGGAATTTAATTATAGGAAAAGGAAAAGGGGGAATTGAAGTTGCTGTAGATATTTATCAGATTCACAAAGGAATGGAGAATGCATTGAGATAAGACCGCCTTCTCCAGCTTGGTGCCCTCCAGATATGTAGGACTACAACTCCCAGCATGCCCCAGCATGATGGGAGTTGTAGTCCAACACATCTGGCGGGCACCAGCTTCAGGGAAGGCTGAAACAAGAAATACTTATCACATGCACCTCCTCGGGCACTCTTCCAACAACCCCGTAAGGACTGTCCCCCTAACGGAGCAAGGGGTCCGGCTCAGAGGGGGGGGGCAGCTGTCTCCTGGCGAGTTCAAGGCAGAGGAGACATCTAACCCCCGCTCACAGAGCCCGGCCTTCACCACGCTGCCCCTCCTGCTCTCAGGCTGAAGAATATTGCTCTGCTCTTGGGAATACGCAAGTGTTAAGAAGCCATAAAGCTGAACTGAGGGGCCTCCTTTTACCTTGACTTGTGGCACGGCACGTTCCAGGCCCTAACACGTTGCCTGGCTGGATTTCTCCTTTTCTGCCTGCCAGCCAACTGCCCACGGGATCCCACGAGCGGGACACGAGTGCAAGGGCACCCTCCTGCCCCTTTCCCCTGACTGCCAATCATTTGGTGCTTATTTTGGCCACACCTCTTTGGCCTTCAGCCCCGCCCACCGCTCCAAAGCACCCGCACCCCCACCCCCGAGCGCCTCCAAAATGAAATTCTGTCCTTGGGCTGATTTAGGCTGTAGGCTCCTCAGGGCAGGAATCTTATGCTGTAAAGCGGCATGAATGCTGATGGCGCTTGAGAAGTAACCACATAACTGATAGGAATGTTTGAGTAGAGAGGATGCTCCGTCTCTGGACACGAAGCTGACCTAGATCACTTTCAAGCAGGTACCGCTCCCAAACTTAAGACTTCCTGCACTGCTTGGCCAGGCGTCAGCCGAGCCGCCTGCTAAACATCACAGGAGCCGAGAGTCCGACAGAGGCCAATCTTCAGAACAAACAGGCTGGGAAAACAGGCCGCCTATTCGCTACCAAGCCAGGTTTAAGGTTCTGGTACTAGTGTACAAAGCCCGAAACAACTTGGGACCAGGAGACCAGAGGGAGCGCCTTCTCCCTTAGCAACCTGCCTGGTCACTGAGGTCATCGGAGGACATTCTCCTGGCGGTTCCACATCATCCTATGGCCCTATTACAGTCCACTAGGAGAAGAGCCTTCAGTGTGGTGGCCCCCTTCCTATGGAACTCCTGGCCTCTGGAGGCCAGGCAGGCTCTGACATTGTGTTGTTTCCGGTGCCTGCTGAAGACATCTTTGTTCTGGGAAGCCTTCCTTGCTGACCAGCCACGGTTTTAATGTTATCCTGTTTTTAATGCATTGCTTTTATTCTATTATCTGTTTTATCTTTTTATTGTTCACCACTCCAGAATCTGTCTAAATACAGGCCTGTGGCTTATGCTGGCTCAGCTTGTCTGAGCATGGAAAGCTAAGCAGGGTCAGGCCTGGTTATTACTTGGATGGGAGACCCCTCCTCTAGTTTCCTCCATTGAGCAGGGGGTTGGACTCGATGGCCTTGTAGGCTCCTTCCAACTCTGTGATCTATGAAATCTATGGTATACAAATGCTGCAAATAAAAATAAATAAAATAAAAATAAAATAAAATATCTACAACAACGGAGAGCATACACCATACACTAAGCCTCAGGGCCTCCAGAGAGGGGAGACAAACATAGCAGGGACACTTCAGCCACGGTCGCTCTGGCACAAGGCCGCTCACAAACGCGGTTGCTTCTCTTCAGAACGCGATTAAGTGCCGTGCCCAATGACACCAAGGTCCTTCTGGTCCAGCATTTGGCCCCCTAAAAGGGCCAGCTAGATGGCCTCTGGAAAACCCCCAAGCAGGATGGGAAGCTTACAGCAGCCCCTCCCCAGAATCCAGGAGCAGGTGTCTAGTGCCTCTGTGAGCA
The DNA here is from genome assembly GCA_021292165.1 of Shinisaurus crocodilurus. Taxonomy (NCBI): domain Eukaryota; kingdom Metazoa; phylum Chordata; class Lepidosauria; order Squamata; family Shinisauridae; genus Shinisaurus; species Shinisaurus crocodilurus. The sequence goes on from JAHFWL010001184.1 coordinate 431,240, forward strand.
GGGCCCCATTGAGATAACAGGGCCAACAGCCACGGAGAGACCCCCCCCCTCCTCCTCCTCCTCCTCCACGAATTTGCCTTTGAAAGCCGTTACCACTTCCTGCGGCAGCCAATTCTGCAAGTTAATTACTCTGCTGGGAGAAGGACTTCCTCTTCTCAGCCGAAGCCAGCCAGTTTCGTTGGCTGACGCGCGCACACGACTTCGTCCAGTTACCTCAGTCTTCCCCAACATGGTGCCCATGGTTGGGGAAGACATTGCCATTGGCTGGGAATGATGGGAGTTGCAGTCCAACCCATCTGAAGGGCACCGGGTTGGGGAAAGCTGATTGAGTTTTATGACAAAGGGAGAAAAAATGCCCCCACCACACACACACCACACCCTCTGTAGTTTTATGAACTTCTTTTGAGTTGGGTTTTGTTTTTCCCTTTGTCAACTTAAAAAGCCCGGAATGCTTTAGTCTTTCCTCATTGGGGAGTCACTCCATCCCTTTGGTCATTTTGGTGGCTCCTTCCTCTACCGTTCCCAGCTCTACAATATCCTTGCTGAGCTGTGGGCAACCAAAACCGTACGGAGTATCTTCCATTAATATCATTTTAGCTCAGTTGTATTCTCCCAAAAGAGAAGGAGGTGTGAGTGAGGGGGCGCTCCTCATGAGACTTGGTGTGTGGTCAAAATGCATCCGCTGGGCCTCTGGATCAGTCATCAGCGTTAATGCAACCCCACTTTCCAGCAAGAGCGATTCCGCCTCTGACAAGTGCAGTAATGGATTGATGGACCGTTTGCAAGCGAGCGTCTCTCCTGGGTCCCCATAAGAGGCACCCAAAGACTTTTAACATGCTGGAATCAGGTGAGAGAAATGGATTCGCTCACAATAAATGCAAGGCCTGTTTGTGCGAGCAAAAAAAGATAAGATACATTTTGGTGTGCTGCTTTGGGGACAAGGAATTGTTGGAAGATGGTAACAGCGGCTTTAGAATTAAATTAAAACACGCAATACACAGAACTCCAAAATACACATTCTGTTTTTTTGTTTTGTTTTACTGACCTCCAGTTCCTGCGCTTTCAAATAGCAGTTTGATCCAGGACATCAGCAAGTGATAATGTTTACCTCCGTGCTACAAAAAGGGTCACTTTTCTGGTTTCTCAAAAAGCAAAGGTGGCTGCATTGGCCATAAGTCACAATTCCAAAGTCCACATTAGCGTAGTGCCTTCATCAGGCTAACCAAAAGATTACTAAAAAAATAGTGCAAGCTTTCGAAATCTCCGGAAATCATGGTGTCTGCATGATCAAAATCTGGAGAAGGAATGGGGGGGGGGGGCCCTGCAAGCATTCAAAGGCGGCTCTCGCAGGTGCTGGGATGGTTTCGGCTGCTGGGAGGAGGAAAGGCAGATCAGTTTGATCCTCCTATTTTTTGAAAATATACAACCCAGCTCTTACTCAGAAATGTCTCCATCTCAGGTGAAGCACACGGGTTCCTTTAGCAGCGGAAACCGAGAGAAACTAGGCTGTCTTTACTTCAGCAAAGCTGGAAATGATTTCAGATGCTGTGCTAGGTAAAAAAGGTCAATAGGCACAAGAAAAGCCCAAGCTGGTTTTTTCCTGGTCAGTTGGCAATCTCACACACGCACGCACGTGTGGTCACAGCTGCAAAAACCCTCTGATGCGCACACACAAGTGCGCTCCTGTCCCTTCTCCCCATTCCACAGAAGTCACGCAACATAAAAAAAAGGGGAGGATTCCTGAGGACTAGCTACAAAGTCAGCCTATAGCAGCACGAAGACAAAAGAGCCGCAGCAGCGCTTTAGTGTTAACTGGTTTGCTGAGTGAGGCCTGGCCATAGACAGGCAAGGCTGCCTGTTTCTACCCCACCACTGCAGTGAGGCAGAACACGGAGAATTGTGGCTGGCAGGTTTTCTTCTTGGCTCTCTGCATCTGAGCATACAGCTGGTCTCAAATTTCCTCTGCGTATTTACTTGCAGTCCTTTTAACCTCCCATTTTGAAAATTAATGGCTTAGCCTATAACCATAATGACACAGGGCTTCAAAACCGGCTCCTCCGCAGAGCCTGGGATCCGAGCACCCCCTCCCCCTCCCCCTCCTGTAGTCTCTGTGTTTCTCCAGGGCACATTTGTAAAGCACAGAAAGAAACAGCATGGCAGCATAAGGGGGCCAGCCATCCTCTTTTGCAGAGGACAGTCCTCTGTTTGAAGGACTGACCAGTCCCATTCCAGTTTAAAGATAAAGAACCATCAGAATTGTTGCCAGTCACAAGTTTGCACCTGAGCAGCAAGACCCACAGCTCACCTGGTCTCCGTCTTCCACACTACGGTGAGATTTACTGTATTTCTGTTTCTATTATAATCATCCTCTCTAAATTTGCATCTGTACATATATATTAGCATATGCACATTTTATGCAAGCTGGTATCCCCTTCTGACCTCATTTCGGGTGATTCATAAGTGGTCACCCTATCAATATGTCACCAACAAGGTTCACCAGGGGGTAATTTGGACACTGGGGCTGGACCCAGGATCCGCGGGCACTGGTACCTGGAGACTGTGCATGTCCTTGGGGGACAGAAGGGAAAGACGGCATGTGACAATTGCCCCCTGCCTCCAGACTGGCTAGCCCCATAGAAATATCCGGAGCTGGGCGTTCTGTTGCCTTTTCCCAGTCAACAGTCTGGCCACAGTCATGCATGCCTTAGTTACATCCCAGCTAGACTACTGCAATGTGCTTTACGTGGGGCTGCCCTTGAAAGCTATTTGGAAACTGCAGCTGCTCCAGAATGCTGAGGCTAGACTCTTGCCCGGGTTCTGGTTACAGGGAGCCCAGGACTCCCTTGTTACAACAGCTTCACTGGCTACTGGCTTGTTTCTAGACACAATTCGAAGTGCTGGTTATGATCTGTAAAGCCCTATATAAGGCTTAGGGCCAGACTTTCTCCCATGCCAGCCTGACCAGCTTCTAAGATCTCTGAAACCAGATTAATTGCCAGCACCACACCCAGTTGATCTTTGTTCGCTGCTCCTCGCCATTATCTGCTGCACCATTCCCAGGCTGGTGATGGGCAGTGAATACGAGCAGAGACGTCCGTTTCAGCTCACCAGCCACACGGAGCAAGCGGCGTCTTCCGGGCCTGGCCTAATGGCTCCTTGTCACAATCCATCCGAAGCCAGGCAGCTGGCAGGTTGCCCACTCGCTAGATCCATCAGCCGCTGCCGACAGGCAGCCTCTTGTATCTAGTAGAAATGTTGACTTCCCAGGACTCAATCAATTACAGATCTTAAGAGACCTTGTTAGAAGACAGAGGTGGCGTGTCCCAGCTGTTGTTGCGGCGCTTATAAAAAAAGGAATGCTCTTGCTGCTTCGGGGGTGCGCACATGTGCAAGGACTCAAGCCACATGTAATCCATTGATCGTGGTTCCTCGGCAGATGAGTTGGTCCCGCCCCTTTTGCCCCGCCCTCTTGGCCTTTGGCTCCACCCACCCCTGGAAAGCGGCCCCCCCGAGAGCTTCTCCAACACTGAATTCAGCCCTTGGCCTGAAAGAGGGTCAACACCCCTGGAGTAGAGGAAAGGTGACCTATAGGCAGCTTAAATTACCGTAAGTGAGCTTCCCCTGTCCGGTAGGCCTCAAAAGTTCTCCATCCATAAAAAGGTTCTCTTTTGCTTGCAGACACGAGGGGGTCGGTCCCACGGTTGGTTTCCTGCAAGCCAGGCCTGTGCACAGGGAACGCCGGATTCCGCTAGCTCGATTATCCTAAGTGTTTTCGACAGGGAGGGCTACAGGGGACGCCTGAGGTCTTTCCAAGCAAAATTTAATAAAGCAGTAAATAATCCCGGAGAGAAGAAAACAGCAGGGATACGCCACCGTGATAGATGGGCTGGGATTTCATAAAGGCAGAGGCTTCAGATCAAAAGCCAAGGGGGCCCTTTTAGAAGAGAAAAGACCCCGTGGGATTTCAGCAGGAGGAAGGCTGCGCTGGCTGACATCAAACAGGATGACGAACCACGCAGAAGCGCCAGGCCGAGTGGCCCGGCTCCAAAGCCACGAGGCTCAGAAATGGGCCCAGGGCGGCAGCAGCACTTGCCGTTCAAGATAAAGGCGGTGACGGATGCAAAAAGCAACTCTCCTTAGCGCTTCCTGACGGTGATGTACAGCTTGCCGCTTATCTTGCTGCGGGCACCAGCCGAGAAGTCACTGAGCCAAAGAAAAATCTCTCTGGTGGGAGTTCATGCACGCCGGCTTGTCGCAAAAGAGAAGAAAGCAGCAGCTGGCGCGGGGGGGGGGGGCGCAGAGGGAGGGGGAGGGATCGGAGCTGGAATCTAGCATGGGGGACGGAGAGGCAGGACTGCAACCCTGACACCACAGCAATACCTGTCACGGGCCCAGTCCTTCGAGCATTCTGACACAGCACAGCCCAAATCAGCAAGACTCTTTTATCCAAAGCTAATAACTGTAACCGTGCCAGATTTCATAGATTTCATAGATCACAGAGTTGGAAGGAGCCTACAAGGCTATCGAGTCCAACCCCCTGCTCAATGCAGGAAACTAGAGGAGGAGTCTCCCATCCAAGTCATAACCAGGCCTGACCCTGCTTAGCTTTCCACGCTGAACCAGCGTAAGCCACAGGCCTGTAGATCCACATGACTTGGTTTCCCTGCTGCAATCACTACGGCTCAGAATTCGGGGCCGGGGCACAACTGATCCCTGGCGTAAGCCATCCCAAGCAATCGAAGACAAGAGTTCTAGAAGAAGACCTCAGCAAATCCACGCAGAGAAGTGGTCCAACTTGGAATTCCTTGATTAGCTTTGGACTGTTCTGGAATTACATAGAGCCTATAGCTAATAGTCACCAGCTACATGATTTTTGAAGGCCGTAACCGCTTTTTACCGCGGGATTTGCCTGAATTAAAAAAAGTCTCACTGATTTGGGTGCCCGGTGTCAGAAGGCCAGAGTGTGTGCTTGAAGGATCGGGCCCATGACAACACCGGCCCGGCTGACCGACACAGGACACCGGACGCAAAAGTGACAGGCTTCACTCAGCCAGTGTTTCTGTTCGGGTTCGGGTCACGTGATTAAAGAAATTTCGGCTGATCGGCTATTGCATTTGAGAGGAGTAAAACAACTGTTCTGAATAAGGAGGCACCCTTTTGAGACGGGCGCATGCGGAGGAGTGTTCTTGCCTTAGCAGGCCTCGCCTTCAAAGAGGCACTCTCCTGCCCGTGTGGGAGGGGGCGGACGCCCGCTCCCCAGAGCAAGCCCCTTATTTATTTGTTTGTTTGTTTGTTATATTTATACCCCACCTTTTTTCCTGAAAGGAACCCAAGGCGGCTTACATAGTCCTCCTCTTCCTCCCCTTCTTCAACTTGCAAAAGGACTTCAGCAGAGAAAGTATTCCGTGAAAGTCCTGCTGCCTGATTGACGGAGCCCCGCTTCAGCCCATCGAATCGGCCGTGTCAGAGCCCCTTCCAGCCCGAGGGCCCAGTCCCATTTCAGAGGAGCACTGGGGGGGGGGGGCAAAGGGGCGGGGCCAAACATACCAGCATAGCTTAGCTCAAGCAACTTCCGGCCAGTGACGGAGCCCTCGGGGGGGGGGCATTTCAACCTTTTAAAATGGGGGGGGCGGGGCGGAACTGCACAAAAGCTGGGAAACCACCAAATGATTGGCGGTTGGAAGAAAGGGGGCGGGGCCAGGGGAGGGGGCGGGGCCATCTGGTGCAACCTACGCGGCCAGTCCGGGACCCCTGAAGAGCTGGACTTGGTCGGCGGGCCCGAGCTCCTGCACCCCGTCATTAAATGGTGCGTTCCCCGTTTTCCCTGCGTGCTGGGGACTCCGGGCCTCCTCCCTCCATGGCCTCCCAGGCACCCGGCATCCGTCATTTGCGCCACAGAGATCCGCACCCTGCACAGCTCGAGCAAACAGCCACACAGCTTTGCCTGGCCCTGCTTCCTTGCCGGGGAAGGCCTGGGGGAGGAACTGCTTCGGCCTCCGAGCTCAGAACAAAGGCGCTCCTGTCATGCTACACTGGACAGGCCCACCCGGACTCGTCGTCTCGGCAGCAGCCATGGAGCCTTTTGCCAGCGTAAACCTCCTCGCCGTCAGCAAGCCGAGGGTGTCATGAGCAAAAGGCAACGCAAAGTTCACCCTTGGGAGAGTCACAGTCGTCGGGGGGCGCAGAAAAGGTTGAGCGGCGGAGGCGGCCCAGGGCTAAACGCACTTCCCTCGACGGACCACGTTCCACTTTAATTTTGCTCGACGCAGAGGAGTAGCCTTGTGCCACAATGGAGAAAGTCTGAAGGGCCCCTCTTGCCAAAGGTTCAGAAACCGTGTGACTGGGTTTCTTCATTCCCTGGCTTCCAGCTACGGAAACTCCGTGCCTGTTTCCGATCTGTACTAGTTGCCGGCAGCCAGAAGAACTTTTTCACAAACTTAGTAACTAAGAATGTAGGAAGACGTCTTATACTGGCTGCATTCGCACGTAACACTAAGCCACAGTTTATGTTAACCATGGTTTGTTGCTTTAGCCATGAATCATCTTGCAGATGAACAAAAAAAACCATGGCTTGTTTTCCTTATTTCTGGTTTGTTTCTCTCCTTCCTTCGGAGAGGTTTCATTTTCAGGCTTCTCTTGCCAGGCGCCTCTGTTTCAGAGCAGACGGCAGGAAAAACAAGCCAGGAATAAGCCACACTTCTGGGTCCAGACATCACGACAAGCCATGGTTTAAAGAAGCCAGATTTTGTAAACCATCATCAAACCATGACTTCTCTTTGCGGTTCGTAGCTTGTTAACAAACCAGGGTTTGTTTGTCCGATTTCAACAAACCACACCATGTTTGATACAGGCCGCCGAGTCAGATCCTGGGTCCCCCTAGCCCAGTGTTGTCAACACTGACCAGCAGCAACGGCTCTCCGGGGTTTCAGTCAGGAGTTTTCCCAGCCCTACCTGGAGATGGTGACGGGGATCGAACCAAGAACCTTCTGCATGCAAAGCAGGGGCTCTGCCACTGAACTATAGCCATTCCACCTAAAAACAAAGTAGGATTCTAGTCCTCATGGTTTGATAAAGGGGGTGCTTTAAAGAAGATATAGGAAGTCGCCTTGGACTGAGTCAGCCCCTCAGTCCATCTGGCCCAGCATTGCCGACACTGACCGGCAGCAGTGGCTCTCCGGGGTTTCAGGTAGGATTCTTTCTAGCCCTAACTGGAGATGCTGCTGGGATCAAACCTGGGACCTTCGACATGCAAAGCAGGGCCTCTGGCACTGAGCTATAGCCATTCTGCCTAAAACCAAACAAAGATTCTAATCCTCATGGTTCTGGTAAAGCTGGCTGGGGAATGCTGGGAGTTGTAGGACTTTTTTCCATCTAAACACGCATAGGATTGTGCCCTAAGTGAGCTTAAAATGCAAAAGTCCACATCTGGTCCAGGAGCCAGAAAACGTAGCACGTTTTAAACGCCTCCTGAAAATGCATCTGTTTGCACAAGCTTTCCCTGGCTTGCAATTGACTCACATGATGCCGCTCTGTGTGATTTGTTTTCTACGGTTGTTTTTCCATTGATTTAATTGTTTCTACTTGTTTGTTTCCGTTGTACCTGTAATTGTTTATTAACTGAGTATTTCAGTAGTGGATGTTGAACACTTTGGCATGTAAGCTGCTTAGAGCGCACCCCTATGCATGTTTAGACAGAAAAAAATTCCTACAACCCCCAGCATTCCTCAGCCAGCCATGAGAGGTTTTGTTACCCCTTAGAGGTTTTGATAGGTCAAGCAGTATACAAGTATAATTAGTAAAGAATTGAAGAACCGGTGTGGCACAGTGGTGAGAGTGTTGGACCGGGACTCGGGAGATCCGGATTCTAGTCCCCACTCGGCCATGAAGCTCACTGGGTGACTTTCGGCCAGTCACTGACTCTCAGCCTAACCTCCTCTACCTCACAGGGTTGTTGTGGGGATAAAATGAAGAGAAGGAGGATTAGGTAAGCCGCCTTGGGTTCCTTGCAGGAAAAAATGTGGGAGATAAATATAATTAAAGAAAAATGCTCAGATTATTTGTTACTATTATTTTATCAGGGTGAATAAACAGTTTTGTTGTTGTTCTAACATGTCAGGAATGTAGGAGCAGTTGTAAAGGACGGGACAGCGGCTGGAGTGGGGGGAGAGAAATGTGGGCTGCGTGCTTCACAAATGAAGTAGCACACGTGGCCGTCCAAAGGGGCCACCCCATAAGACCATCCCGTCCAGGGTCTAAAATTTCCTGGCTGCAACCCCGGGCACAGTTGCTGCTTCGCACTGGCCCTTTGGCCTGTAGCCTGACCCAGTGAAACGCACTCAGTGGCGGGGGGGGGGGGAGAAAGCGGAGACATTGATTCTCCCTAGATTTTACTAGTCACTCCCCAAAAGGATCGGTGTAGAGGCAACCTCTCCCTGTGCAGGGCTTTGGAATCAGGAACCTGCCTTAGGCGTACAACTATTACAGCACAAGGAAAGCCACAGAAGCAAAAACAAAACAAAAACACACACATCTCTGCGGTCTTCTTCCTGCAGCAGGTACATGCAGCTTTTACTATGCGGAACAAAATAGAATCCACCCACCCTCATAAGCCACAAACTCCCAGAAGGCAGGAAGAAAGGCATCGGGCAGGTTGTAAAGTGGATGTAAGGCAGGAGCGCTGGATGAAAGGACGGCCCCTGCGCATCCTGCTCCTGGACTCCCCTGGGCTGCTCCTTGGCTATTATCTCAGGCAGGGAAGAGGGAAAGCAAGAGGAAACACCCCCACACCTCCAAGCCCCTCCCAGTGAAATATCTGACTTGAAAAATTAGTTGATGCTCAGAAAATGCCTCAGAGGTAACAGCCGCTGGGTTTTTAAAAACTCAGTATCGTCCTTTCCGTTTCATGTTGCTTTCAGTGCCATAAATAAAGCCAACTCTCACAGTTTGGCCTTGTAGCCTCACCCACCTACCCACCCCTTTTTGCCTTTAGCCAGGTCCATTTAGAACAGGGCTCGGGTGGCCAGACTTCTTTCGGCCCGAGGGCCAAGATCCACTTCGGAGAAGCTCTCGTGGGCTACATTCCACCAGTGGACAGGGCTGATGGCAAAGCAGGCATAGCCAACATACCAGAAGCGCAGCTTAGGAAATGGGTGAGGACTTCCAGAGAAATACAAATGGTATCCCATAATATTGCTCAAAGATTATCCAGATTCACAATTTCCCCTCCAGCTTGGGGGCGGGGGGATAAGTTAAAACCAGATGTTATCAGGATTGGAACTGTGTGGTTTTTTTTCGTGGGGCCACTCAAGCAGATAACACATCCAGACGTGGAATATGGATTTTGGCGATGATGCAATCAACGCTTTGGAGTCTCCCAACGATATTTTAATTCACCGCTAAGTGCTTCTCTGCCTCACCGTCTCGATGCCAGTGTGACACAAACCAGCTTGGCAGTGGCCAGTTTCCAGCCATTTTCAACCAGCCACGGCCGATGTAGAACAGCAAAAGTGAATTTAGGGACGGGAGAGGGGGGAAGGAAACTCCCTTCCAAAAAGCAGCAAAAAGAAAAAGAGGAAAAGTTCGGTGCGTGGGAGGAGAGGGAAGTCTCCAGTTTTCTCACTGGACAAATATGAGCCATGAAATTAAGATGACCAAGAGAGAAGCAACACCCGCCCTGCTAACAAACTCAGAGAGCTACAGAAAAGAAGGGAAAGATCCACAAAAATTATCCATGTCAGATGGAAAGGAGAGAGAAATAGGGTTTCTTGGGACCAGATTCATAATTGCCCTTAATAATTAAACTGGAAGTTGACTTGGCTAAACCTAGCATGCCAGGTATCTCTGATCTTCCATGTGCTCAAATATACATTCTGTTTGCCAAGATGTTTCAACTGAGCCATCTAGCAGCTGCGGTTCAGCAAAGCTGTCTTCATTTTCCACTAGCTCCCTTGCCCAAAAGCTAAACGTCACCCCCATACCGATCTCTGGGTGGGGAGAGAATTCAAGTTCAACAAGCGCATCAATGTTCTGGCATAGAAGTCCGATTTCTCATTGCTGTGCTCCGTGGTGGGATAAAGATCTGAACTGCTTAAGCAATACTTCAGTGCTGTTAGCAAAAGCCAGGAGAGGAACAGCAAAGAAAATGTAATACAGGCATTTTTTTAAAAAAATATTTCATTCATTTATTACATTTCTACACTGCTCAATAGCTGGATCTCTCTGGGCAGTTCAAAACAATTAAAACCATAAAATACAACATGATAAAATGGAACACAAAAGTTTAAAACTGCAGTACAAAACAAAAATAAGCACTCAAATCTGCATGAAGCAAAATTAGCCGATTGCTCTGGGTTCTGAATGCAAACACATGTGAAAGGCCCTGTCATCCTTATAACCATCTCTGGGTCCAGAGACATTTTCAGAATACGGTGGTGCACACGTCAGTTAGGGTACCTTGTGAAAACTGGTAATGGTGACTTAGTGTCGACAGAGAAGCAGAAAATCGTGCAGCGAGGAGTAGCTCTTAAGCAGCTGGAGGAGCTCCCAAGGCAAAGAGCAGCTTAGTTTTGGAGACTGTTCCTTGGCAGAAAGTCAGGATCTAAATTAAATAAATAAAGACGCCTCCCTGGGCGACTGTAGCCGTTTTCTATCTGTTCAGGGAGGCCAGGTCTATCAGGAGGCGTTAGGCTGACAGTTTAATTGAAGCTCCAGCCATGTTCAGAGAGAGTCTGCCCCTGAACACTGCAGGGAGGTCTGTGGGCTTTCTCAAAGGCTTCCAGCCGGACAAAAGAAGGACCTGCAGTCTGATCCAGCTGGATTCGTCCTACAGTCTTGTGGATGGATTCCCCACCTCCCATCTTCCTATCACAAAGGCAAGGTAGGCACGGGTGGGCGCACCTGCCAAGTCGCCAACCCCCAGACAAGAGCTCCTTGGACATGCACCTCCTTTTCCCCATTGCAACCAGCTTGCTTATTTATTTATGATACAGTATTAATACCCCACCTTTTTTCCTGCAAGGAACCCAAGGCGGCTTACATAATCCTCCTCCTCCTCTCCATTTTATCCTCACAACAACCCTGTGAGGTAGGTTAGGCTGAGAGTCAGTGACTGGCCCAAAGTCACCCAGTGAGTTTCATGGCCAAGTGGGGACTAGAACCCGGATCTCCCGAGTCCCAGTCCAACGCTCTCACCACCTACGCCACACTGGCTCTCACCAGCTTCCTCACTATCTTCTCACTCTGGCCCAGGCAATGGAGGCAGTGAGAAGGAGGAAGCGTAGAGGCGACGGCCTGCTTGCTCCCGGGATCTCTGCCTGCCAAGCAAGGAAGTGGGAGCAGTGATGAGAACAAGGAGGAGGAGCAAGAACAGCTGGTGACCATGGCAGCGAGGGGGGAGACTTGCTGAGGGAGGGGCCCCACGGAGGGTGTCTTGCCCAAGGGCCCCCAAAAACCAGGAGCTGGCACTGACCACCTCATAAGCATCTGGAGCTGGCACAGTATTCCCATATATATCACTGAGGATGCGACCCTAAAGGTCATCAAGACCAACCCCCACAACAAGGCAGAATTCTCTCTCTCTCTCTCTCGCACATATTCCTCAACCCACAGCAAATCTGCCCGTGAGCAGACCAGGAGCCCGAAGGACGCAGCACAACATCTGCACGGGGCGTCAGCAGACCCAACGAGGCGGCCCAGCAGAGGCTGCCATCCTGGCTCAACTTGGTGCAAGGACACCCAAGCATTTCCTGATTCAGGACACGAGGGTGGGGGGATGACTCTTCCACACGTTTGCCAGGACACCCGGGGCCACAGGCTGAGCAACAAGCGGGGTCGAGAAATAACGGGCAACCTCTAGTGGCTGATGGATATGAAAACCCGTCGGATATGAAGGATGGTTCCCAAATGTTATTCAGCTACTTGGTACGTTACAGCAGGGATACCGGAAACCACATTCCTCCTCCGCCTCCTCGCTTCCCAGCATCAGGGCAATCCAGCCCTCTGATTGAACATTTTGCACAACGCCCCAAAACAGTGGTAAGATTTTCAACCTTTCCTTGTTCCTTTAGGAGGGAAGGGTCGCCGGTGGAGTGGGGGTCGTGGGACAATGTTTATCTCCCTGCCCAGGACTGCAAATTAGTCGACCGTATTAGACCTAAGCCTAGCTTAGCTTGTCCCCAGATATTATCGGCCCAACAACAACAGCTGTTTTGCTTTGTCCGAGAAGCGTCGGCGGAGAGGAAATTGGCTCAAGCAGTTATGGAGACGGGAATGTAGCTCATGCCGGTAATTTTTATGACCCGTCATCTTTACACTTTTATCAAATTGTTTGGGATAGAAACAGACGGGCCCAGGAAGGGCGAATATGTCAGATTTATTGCCGAGATAGCCCAAAAATTTATGGCCTGCTACATCTGGTTGTTTATGTAAAGTGGAATTTAAGCAAATTTAATCACTTACTGGGCAACCGCGTGGGCTTCACGATTCCTTTTCCTGCTCTGGGCCAAAGGCTTAGGGCAAGCGACAACTTCTCTTTGGCTCGTGTTCTCACAACCAATTTACGGCAGTAAGCTGAGCTGGCAGCCAGGGACCACCTCCCCAAGACCTCCCAGCACACAGTGTGCAGGGCTTGAACCCAGGGCTTCAATTCCCCTCTCAGCCATGAGGCTTCACGGGATCCTGAACGGGGTTGCTGCCTCTCTCTCAGCCTGAACTACCTACTTCCAGGGGTTGCAGAAGAGATCAAAGGAGACGCTCCCACCCACACTGCCCTATGCGCTGCGCCATGCGAAACAGAACCCAGGAGGCTGCTATGGAAATGAAGGCAGCTGGGGCTACTCAGAGTAGGCGCAGCCTGTGCTCAGCAACCAGGCAGCAGAGTCAAGGGGGAGGACTCCTTTCTTACCAGTTGCCTTCTGCGAAATTCATGTTTTGTGACCGGCCATGCCCAACAGGACAGATCAGAGGAAGGACTTCTTCACACCGCACAGAGTTGAACTATGGAATTCACTTCCACAGGATGCGGTGATGGCCACCACTTTGGAGGGCCTGAAAGGGGGACTGGACAAACCTTTCCTCCTAGGGGAGCTGCTCCAGCCCCTTGATCATTCTAGTTGCCCTTTTCTGGTTGGGTTAGTTCCCGGCAGCAAGAGTTTCAAGCTCAAATACGCGGCTCCATTTTGCCATTTAGGCCCCTCCCCTTTTGCCTTTGGCCCCGCCCCCAGAGGTTCTCCAAAACTGAATTAGGTTGTCAGGCTGAAAGGAGTCCAAGAGCACCCGCTCTGGATTGTAGACAGCATGTGCAGCAAAACAGGGGAAGAACCAAAAGGCTTGGGCGGAATTTGCAGTCCAGGAGCACTACAGAGAAATGTTGCCTCATGCGCCGGGGGGGGGGGCATTTTGTGTCAGCCCCAAGCCAAGAAGTGAATTAAATCCGGCAGGGGTGCTTTGGAATGGATAGTGGCTGTCTACTTTTCTTTAACAAACTACAAACTACAAACAAGAAAACAGAAAATAAATGGGACAGAACAAGCACACGGGCATTCACCAGGGTGAGAAGAGATTCCTCTCCGCACCGTCTAAATCAGGAGCTAATGAGAACATTTCTCCTCGCGCCAACACAACCTTGTTTCTTACGAAAGGCAGAAGACAGAGCACGCGTCCTGGAAACCTGCTACAGTTAGGGGCATTAAAGCTGAGTTTGGGGGCAAATAAATTGTGCTGCTGCCCGACACGCTCCGGTGAAAACACAGATCTTTCAGGTTGCGCTGTATTTTAGAGGAGAAAAACTCCGGGGAGCATAAACCAGCCTTCTCCACAGCGCAGCAACTGCAGCAGAGTGATGTGATTCAAAGGCAGCAGCAAGCAGCAAGAAGAAGAGATGATCTTGAGCTTGCACCTGGTGCATTTCAATGAAGAAAAGGGGATAAATATTAAGCTTTTATGTGAAGTTATCATTACCAATCACATATGGGATGAATTCCAAACAGCAGGCAAAGATTCTTCTCTCCTTTAAAGAGCCACCAAAGAACGCGACTTCACCGCATGTGAAATTCCCCGGGGTGGCCCACAATCGTCCAAGCTGCGCACGTTCTCTCATCCCCACCCCACCCACCCCTGGCGCTCTCCGGTGTGTTGGATCGCAACCCCCATCATTCCCTAGCCAACAGCTGGCTATTCCTGATTATGAGTGCCCATTATCCTCCATGCTCAAAATGTAAAAAAGAAGTAGAAACCCCTTTCCATGCAGGGCGCATTTGTCCATTGGCCCAAAGATATTGGCCTAATATAACTGGAATAATTAATACAACTGCAGGAATGGACATCGCCGAGACACGAAATATTCTTATCGACGCGCACATAATCTGCAAATAAGAGTTGCAGAGAATTGTTATATTTTAGGTTGGGGGTGCAGACCACATCCGGCCCACCTGGACTTCCAGATGGCCATGCCCCCTTCCCCTGGCCACATCCCCTTCCCATGACCACCAGTCTTTTGGTGTCAGTTTCCCCACCCCCATTCTAAAGCTGGAAAACCGCTCACCTAGGATGCTCACCTAGGATTGCGCAAAGACTAGCACTGCCCGCTTGCTTCCTGCCAGCTCAGCCTCTATGTTAGTAAATACACCGCTTATTACCAAAAGCAGGTCAAGCCTCAGGAAACGACTCCATAAAAGGCTGCCCTGGGGTTGTTCCGCCAAGCAGGCACGGGGCGGTGGGGGGAGGATGAAAGAAGAGGTGTCTTTGAGTCCCAAGCACCCACGGCAAATGGCAGACCCCCCCTCCCCCTCCCTGCGCTCAGGCCTCTCGGCTGGGCCCCTGCCAAGCGCCACTCATTCCGAATGACCTCAGCTCTTGCTCCTGAGTCATCCTCAGGGGTGCAGGCAGACAGAGGGGAGTCTTGTTTAAAAAAAAAAAAAAAAAGCAGTAGAAAGCTGTTGCAGTGACCACACCGCTTCCAAGGGCTCTCCCCAGAGACATGCATCTATTTATGCGTGGGTGAGTTATTAAAAAAGAAACACAAAACAGCTGATCTTTCATTCCAGGGAACCAGGAAGCACAGACTAAAAGTTCAAGAGTTGAACGCCGACATTCAGGGTTTGGGGTTAGTTAAAAAAAAACAAAAAACCAGCAGCAGCTTTGGATTCATAGCTGTCAGAGAACATCTTCCTTGCACTGGGAAGCTTTTTCTTTGCAGACCATGCTAATGCACAGACATCTTGAGGTGGGGCCAGGAAGCATGTCGGGGGGGGGAGCTCAAGCCCACTCCCCAGTACTGACCTGATCCCGCCCTCCTTGTGAGGAAGGCAAAAAGGAGGCTTTAGACTCTCCAATAACCGGATGCTGCATGCAGGCCCAATCTTCTGCCAGGGGCTACCCATTATTGGTGGGACTGATCTACACCCCAGACAATCCTGCCTCCTCGCAGGGCTTTGACATGACCTGAGTTGGGCTCCAGCCAAAACCACAGTTTGCCACGCCAGAGAAGCGAGGCTGGCGCCTGCATTCCTGAGGCTCACTCCCAATCTGCAAACCATGGTTAGCAAGCAACTAGCGCCACGCCTGGATTCTTGGTGGCCAGCATTTGCTTGGTGAATTGGGGTGGGTGGGGATGACACTGCTAAATGACAGGGACTTTTGACGGAGGAAGCACTTCAGATTATTAAAATACTGCAGGGGGTGGGGAATGCCTTCCATTTTATTTCTACCCTTGGGGGGGACAGACAACCTCTGAACTCATTATTAGAAGGTCCCTGGAATTTTATTGAATTTAACAGAGTGGCATTGTTTAATTCCCAGTTCCCTCGTCTGCTGGGAATAGACTTCTCATTACTTTGTCTCTTTCCCAACTGCTACTGCCCAACTGCAGATTATATTCAAGGGGGGATGTGACAAATTTGCTACAAATCCCCAGAGGAATTTTCTGGAAGGCTGTTATTGGGGAAAAGATAATGCCACGATGCCGAGAGACGGGGGTGGAGAGGGGAGAGCTGCTTCAAAACCCTGGTCAGGCTGCACATTAATCTACCTTTTGGTCGATGCTAATACAATTGCTAGCTTGCAGCATTCAGCCAGCCAGCCAGCACAAAAAAGAAAAAGAAAAAGGGTGTGTGTGTGTGTGTGTGTGTGAGAGAGAGAGAGAGAGAGAGAGAGACCACATCTGTTCAGTATTTCCAGAACCTTCAACGATCCCTCTTCAGAGCAGCAGTCGCCATTGCACTTACGTCAATCTTTGGCGCAACCCCGTTTAGAATAAAGTGCCCTGCTCTATTATTATTTAGCATTTCTTTATTTAATGCTGCCCGTTGAGAACAACAACAACAAGAGAGCCAGTGTGGCATAGCAGTTAGAGCGTTGGACCGGGACTCAAGAGACCTGGGTTCAGGTCCCCATTTGACCATGAAGCTCGCTCTCAGCCCAAGCTACTTCACAGGGTTCTTGTGAGGATAAAACGGAGAGGACTGCGTGAGCCACCCTGGGTTCCTAGCAAGAGGGAAAGGGGCAGGATATAAACCTCCCCCCCACCAGATGTGTTGGAGTGAACGCAACTTTTGAACAGGTAAGACCAAATCGAGGAGGAGGAGGAGGGAGAGGGTGCCGCACTGGCGATTTCGCCACAATGCCAAAGGTCTGTCCAATCCATCCCGCCATTTCCAGCAGCAGCTGGGCAAATGTTGCCAAAAATGTCCAAGCCGGGCACAAAAGGAGCAGTGTCCCCTGCCGTTTCCCCCCTGATATCTGGTCCATATTCTGCATTCACGTCAACAAAGTTGCAGTTGCTTCAAAGACTATTTCTTCTTTTAAAGGACAGGCTAAATGCCCTGTTTTTAATAACGCCCCCCCCCCCAACTTGTGTAATTACTTACTTCTATCAGGAGAAAAGAATTCCCTGGCACAGAGAGCCAAGAATCGATAACCGCTCTAATAGCAGCAAACAGGTGAGCGCCGAACAATGCCCTAGTCAAAGGAGAGAGAGAGAGCCCCTCACGCTTTTATCTGACTATGCCAGAAAGCGCCGTGGCGAAGATGGCTCTCCCAAGATCAGAAATGGTGGAGAGGAGGGTAAAGAGAGAAAGTGGGACAATTTAATTCTAACTCATCTGAAGTTGACGTTTCCCCAACCCCAAGCTGGCATTTAAACTGTCGTGAGCCAAAGTTCCTCACAAAAGCCCTTTGAGAAGTCAGAAGCTGCATCTCTGGAAGAAACGCTTAAATTTCCACTAAAATATTTATGCGGTTCTCTCTCTCTCAATGCTGCAAAGGAGGAAAAAAACACTCTCAGTGTCAAGTCCAGCAACAGAGCAGCCCAACAACACGAGGGAAATTGGGAAAACAAACCACAGTTTTTTTTCCACATCTGCAAGACAATTCATGGCTAAAGCAACAAACCATGATTAACATCAAGGATAGCTTAGCGTTACGTGCGAGTGCAGCCCCGGTTTGTTTTCCTTAACCATGGTAAAGAAAAAGTGAGGTCTGAAAGCCTCAACCCTGGGTAAAGCTCTGCCCAAGTCTGGATGACAGAGTACGGTTTGCACACTGTGCTTTGCATTAACCGTGGTTAAGCACTTCATGCACCGTGGTTCAGGCCGGTCCCTCGCCCCTCTGCCTACATGGGGAAATGCAGGTCTGATGGTTGTCTCCCAAAGCGCACATTCCGGGACAAGGGTTACCTCACCTCCCTAAGCCACAATGCACCTGGGATCGGTACCAGCTCGGGGGCCGTCGCTTGGTGGGGGAGCCCCTGCTTTGCAGGCAGAAGTCCCCCGGGTCGATCCCTGGCGCAGCATCTCCAGGTAGGGCTGGGAAACTCCTGCCTGGAACCCTGAGAGCAGGGTTGGGCAATCTGTGGTCCTCCAGATGTTTTGGCCTACAACTCCCATGATCCCTCACCACTGGTTATGCTGGCTCAGGCTGATGGGAATTGTAGCAGGCCAAAACATCTGGAGGACCACAGGTTGCCAGCCCCTGCTGGAGAGCCGCTGCTGCCAGTCGGTGTCCACAAGCCTGGGCTAGACAGACGAAGGGTCGGATTCAGTCTAAGGCAGCTTCCTATCATCCACTTATTGGAACCATGAGGACTAGAACCTTCCTTTGTTTTTTGGCAGAATGGCTAGAGCTCAGGGGTAGAGCCCCTGCTTGGCAGGCAGGAGGTCCCCGGTTCGATCCCCAGCGGCATCTCCAGGTAGGGCTGGAAAGAATCCTGCCTGAAACCCCGGGGAGTGTTGACAGCACTGGCCTAGATGGACTGATGGTCTGACTCGGTATAAGGCGGCTTCCTAGGCCCCCCACGTCCCCCGTAGTTGGGAATCAGCATCATGAAGCATTATGCCTGTGCCTGGATGGTCGCAGGCAGGCCTCTCCCACACACTCCTCCTCTCTCCCGCAACAGTGAGTTCAAATTTATTCATATGCCACGTTTTGTCCGGAGGCTCTCAAAGCAGCATACAAAGATTAAAATACAGATAAGACAACAAGATCAAAATTGCGACACCTGAAACCCAACACCCGTCATGCCCAGCCAGGCAGAGCCACTGGCCATGCTGGGGATGATGGGACTGGGTTGGATGGAGAGGGCCGGGCTAGCTAGCCCATGCGGAGCCGGATCCTCAGGACGTCTGCACCCAGCACCACGCCGGAGGGGAGTGTGGAGTTGGGTTAGAGAGTTTTAGGTGGTTGGAGGTAGTGTGATATGGGAGAGTGTTTGTAGTGTGTGGGGAGAGTTGGGAGTTTGGGACTTAGGTTAGTTACAAAGTGTTTGGGGTAGGCAGGTTTTAAGTTATTTTCTGGAACTAAGATTTTGAGAATTAAAATAAACTTCTATTTTTATTTTGTTTGCTACCCAAATCCTACGTGTCAGCTTGGCGTTATTACCTGCTTTACTTTTAAATCTACACACACACACCTTTGTACCCAAAGCATCATAACTTTAAAAAACAGATCCTTCATAACCAGCATTAATCTTTTCCCTCATTAGTAGGGAAAAGGTTTCATTTGACCCTCCTCTCAGGTTTTTAAGTGCTGATGCTTGGCCTGAGAAGGGTTTGTGCACGTGGTCCTAAAGTGTAAGGGCCGTCGTCGCATATTTGTCGGAGGAGGAGGAGGAGGGGCGGCCCCCAGGGCAAGTGAATATCTGGCCCAAAGTCATTTTTCCTGTCCAAGAAGTGGACCTTGGGGTCCAAGACACAGAGGTTGCTGAGGCAGACAGCCTCCCAGGGATACTCCCAGGCACTCCATGCATCATGCGAACCATGTGCTGGGCGCAACTTCCTCCCACAGCTCAGGCTCCAAGCCCTGAATCGATACATCAATCAACTAAAAGTTTGGTTGATTCACCAGTAAGGCCAATATTAACCTCTCACTCTGCAAGTTAAAGACACATTCGGTTTTTTGAACCTACGGTATTTTGGTTCTGCTGCGTTACTGTGATACAGAAAGAAGGAAAAAACCCTACTAATGATAGCTATTTCTTCTAAGACAGTAGGGTAAGTTTCAGCTAATTAAGCTGTCAGATCTCTTACATTTCCTTCAGTAGCTCAAAAGGCACACAGATTACAGTTTTACTACAAAGCAAATCCACTGAAATGAATAAAGTAGTTTAAAAGGTAGATCGCTTGTGCAGACTTTCTGCATATATTTTGCAGATCTGGCTATAGGGAGACTCATAAATTGAAATGAGAATGAAATGAGGATGATGATAATTTGGGAGTGTCCAAATCAACAATTTTGGAGAGAAGTACTAGACATAATTTTAGAAATGACAGGATATCACTTTACCTGAGAACCTAAAATAATAATATTGGAATATTTAAAGGAACAAACTTTAAACTGGAGGACATACAATTAATAGCAAAGATATTAACTATAGCAAAAACTTACATTGTCCCTTATTGGAAATCACCTCAAATTCCATATATTTCTGAATGGCTAAGGAAAATGTGGGAAGTAGAATTTTCAATTAAACTGACATATTTCCTAAAGTGTCTGCAAAATCCAGACACACAAAAAATATAGTGAGAAGTGTCCTCTTTCTACAATTCTAGAAGAGCAAGTATCCGGGCGCGGTCTCACCACATTTCTTTCCCCACACCATGATTTAATTATTGTTATTATAAGGTCAGGTGTCCATTTTCTACTGTATGGATTACAGTAATACCTTGGATTGCAAGTAACTTGGTCTGAGAGCGTTTTGCAAGACAAGCAAATTTTTTAAAAAATTTTTGACTTGATAAACAAGCAAGGTCTTGCAAGACAACGTAGGGATGTAACCACTCGCCTTGAGCAGGCGTAGCGGGCCTGAAATCAGCCCCGCTCACACCCACCAGAGACTCGCTTTGATATGAGAGTTTTTTGGATTACAAGCACGTTTCCGGAACGAATTATGCTCTCAATCCAAGGTATTACTGTATTCCTCTATCACAGGAGTCCTTATCTTAAACATGGGGAAAGGTGGATCTGGGATAAAACAAACCGATCAGCCTGGCATCAACACTGGGCAAAATTCTGGAACAGAATTAAACTGCCAAGGCTGCTATTCATGGTTGCTAACTTCAGATAAGCGAGCCCAGAACCGGCGGTGAGAGGGTTACAGTGTCTTGGCTCTCGCCTCGAGAATTTCACCTCATTTTACAGTCCGAAGCCAATTCAGATCCCAGTGAAAGTTCACAAGGGGACAGAGAGAGAGAGAGAGAGAGAGAGAGCTTTCTTGTCTGCATCCCACTTACAAGACCGAGGGGACAAAAGTAGCCACACATCCTGGTCGCCTGGAATATCCCCAGTTCAACAAGCTCATTGTGTTGCAAACTTTCCCTCATCTGTGGCCTTCCAGAGCCGTTGGGACTACAACTCCCATCACCCCCAGAGGTGATGGGACCTCGGCCCCAGGGGCCAAATCAAGCACGCCAAGGTTCACCCGACTGCCAATCACTTGGCGGTTTCCTGGCTTTTGTGCAGTGTTTCCCGTATACTAAAAGATTCAAATGCTGCTCCGAAGGCCGGGTTATTGGCAGGAAGCGCTCTAAGCTCCAATAGGCTCGTATTTTTGATATTTCTGGCCCTGCCCCTTTTGCCTTTGGCTAGACAGCCCCCGAGAGCACCCGAGAGCAGCTCCGGAAGCTGAATCCAGGCTGAAGGAGGTTCTGCACCCCTGCTGTGTAGCTTCCACTGATTTGCTTTATACTTTGAAAAAGTCAAAGAGAGGTTCAAGAGAAGAGCAGCCTGGTTGGATCAGGCCCGTTTCGCATTCTGCCTCCACGGAGATCGCGAGGAGGGGATGAAGGCCACGGCCTCCCCAGGCATTCAGAGCTGCACTGCCTGCGTACAAGCAAGCTCCATTTAGTTTCAATATCACGTTCACCTCCCAGCTTTCTTCCACTTGCAAGGAGCCCAAGGTGGCTGATGTGGTCCTCCTCCTCTCCATTTTATCCTCACAACAACCCTGTGAGGTAGGTTGTCCTTGTTCACAGGCCTATTCTGCACGAAGCTGCCTAAAAGACCTCTCGGCCGCCGGCAATCAATCACTTCCAACTCTATAAATCTATGAAATCCCCACCGCATCTTGCAGCAGAGAGTTCCCCAGCTCCCTTCCGCACGGTGCACTTTGTTTGCTTGGCCTGTCAGTCAGATCCAGTTCTGCTTATTCATGTCCGATCATTACAAAATAAGCACTTAACAAAAGATACAAGATATTGATGCCAAGGTAACATGCCCACAACCCTTTGGTCTTTCCAGTTTCCCTGTATTGCACCGTTTCCAGCTCCACTGGCTCATTTATCTTTTGAGATGGAATAAATTTGGCCCAAGCCATACACTTGACATCCCCCATGGACATCCCGGGGGCTATATGTGGAAGCAGGATCCGTGAGGCAAGCAAACAAAGGCTGTGTTTATGCTGCCGTTCCTTCAGGACGCATGTCGGGGACAGGTGCGGGGTCTTTCTCTTTCCCACAGGTCCCACCAACGACCGACCGGACTGATCTTCGTCTCCAGAGGATCACTGGCTTCATCGCACACGCGATTCATTTGGAAGTATCAACTAGAGCTTCTGGGGGAGGCCCTGCCTCCTCCAGGAAGTCCAGGTCAAGGTCTGCCTTCCCAGCCCCGGAGGCGGGGCTTCCCCAAATCTTGCTGGCCTCCGACACTCGAAGGAGAACTGAGCCAGAGCAGGCAAAAGTGCTCCATTTGCACAGTTTATGCAGATCACAAGAGTTCGGCTGTGGAACTTCTGTTGTTGCTGTTGTTGCTGGCACGGTGGAGACATAGGAAGCTGCCTTCTACCGACTCTGACCCTGGGTCCATCTACCCCTGCATTGTCGACACAGACTGGCAGCCACGGCTCCCTGGGGTTTCAGGCGGGAGTTTTCCCAGCCTCACCTGGAGATGCTGCCAGGGATCAAACCGGGGACCTCCTGCATGCAAAGCGGGGGCTCCCCCACTGAGCTGATGTCAAGGTCCTGCATACAACCCTCACTAGGGCACCAAAACAAGCCTGCAAATTTAATTGTACATTTAATTGGCAGGTCGATAGCGTCTTCTCTACCAGAAAAAAGATCACCGTTAGAAGGAGGCAGACACCGCATCCAAGACGCTGCCCAGCTATTTCAAGTGAATCACTGCAACCATAAAAGCTAGCTAGAAAGCGTGTGTGTGTGTGTGTGTGTGTGTGTGTGTAGTCACACACACACACATGATAATTTCCCTGCAAAATGCCAAATTCCACATTTGTGAAGAACTGCAAGATTCAGATTGACTATTCTTCTTTATTTTGGGGAGGGGGAGACAGAGAAAGCGAGGGGGGGATCAAAAGAGCTCTAGAACAATGCACAATTTAAGAACAATGGCCAGCACAAGGAGGCATGCTGGAGTTCCCAGCCAACTCCAGCTGAAGGGGACGGAAGCGAGCTGGCTGGTGCCTCACAGACTAGCAATTAAGCTAAGAGCACACAGCAGCCTGGGCGCTGCCAGCCCAAAGAGCTCGTTAATTACTGCAGTCAAACATCTCCTCTTTTTCAACCCTTAATCCCGCAGTGTCCCTCCACTTCCACCACCCAGCCACCCCTCCCCAGCACTCCCCATATTTGCAAAACACGACCGGCAGGACTACAAGACCACCGGGGGAGAGTTCCAAGCAGGGTCAGCAAGACTACAGGCCACTGGGGAGACTGACCTTGCGGACGAGGCCCGATGACGAGCGAGAGCGGACTTTCCCAAACGGCAGCTCTCCAGATGGGCTGGACTACAACTGCCAGCATCCCCTAGCCATTACAGCAGGTGGGGAACCTCCGCCCTAGGGGCCTAATCCAGCCCACGGAGGTTCCCTCCCCCTCCAAGGGGTGGGCATTGCCCCCCAAGTCCCGCCTCCTGGAGGAATCCCCCGCAAGCCTGGCACAGGGGAATTCCTGCTGCGGTCTCTGGTCACAGATTACAGGTTCCAGGACGGAAACTCTAGCCTATAATGCTTTCCTCCCCTTGTGGAAAGCCCATATTTCCAGGAAAAGGCCCTAGCCCACCCCGTGGCTTGTAGCTTTCAACATTCATTTCATTTATTCATTCATTCACTAGATTTATTAGACAGCTTTCTCTAAAAACAAACAGAAATCAAGGTGTCTTACCACAAGGGTAAAAAACATACAAAGATTTAAAACAAATTAAAGCAATTGCACCAGCCTCTGTAGTGTAGTGATTGGAGTGTTGGACTGGGACTGGGGGAGACCCGGGTTCAAATCCCCACTTGGCCATGAAGCTCACCAGGTGACTTTCAGTCAGTCACTGACCTGGTTTGCACATAACGACAATCCAGAGTATGGGTTGAGTATGGTTTATTGTTGAATCATGGGTTGTCATTATGTTCAAACCCTGCAATATGGTTTAATTATGAGTTGTTTAACACTAACAACCCGGAATTCACAACCCAAGAACAAACCAAAGGTTCTCTTCCTGGGTTGTTCATGACTGACAACCCATAGTTAAACCATAGTGCAGGGTTCGCACGTAACAACAACCCACAATTCAACAACCCATACTCAACGTATACTCTGGGCTGTCATTATGTGTGACTTTCAGCCTAACCTACCTCACAGGGTTGTTATGAGGGTAAAATGGAGAGGAGGAGGGCCATGTAAGCCACCTGGAATTTTTTCAAGAGGGAAAAAAAGGTGGGATATAAAGATGTTGATTCTAAATAACCATGACCCAGTAAAATAACTACATCAAGAAACCCTGTCAAATGCCTGGGCAGAGAGGAAATTCTTCAGCTAGTGCCAAAAAGATGGCAATGGTACTGCCCAGCAGACCTCACTGAGGAGTGTGTTCCAATCCGGGGGCCACCACTGGAAAGGCTCTATGGGGAGACAGAGGAGGAGACCTGTCTGAACATGCCGCCACACAGTTCCAGGCAATCCAGACCACGTTTGTCTGACTATATAGCTCAGCTCCAAGACAACGTGCCCTCTTCACTCTCAATGATTCAAGTGCTTTGGAAGTTCCACCTCATGTATAGCACTCAGTATTTTTTTATTATAGCAAGATCAGGTTCCCAAGGAACTGCCCCCCTGCTGGGTTTCAGAATTTATATTCACCGAGCTATTCCCAGCACCCCAAATGAAGAAATTTCCAATAATATCTTCATCTACCGGGGGAGAGATTTAAGATTCCCAACAGCATCCGCATCAACAGACGGGGCAATACAGATCGGCTTGTGCGATAATTAACACGGCCATCTGCGGGTGACCTTTTGCATCAGTTGTTCGTTTCCACAGCCAAAGCTGTTGAAAGAAGCACATTAACAATGATAATTTAAAAAGCAGGGGAGGAGGAGGGTGAGAGAAGTTGGGATTAACTGTCTGACAAAAAACAGATGCTTGTGTAAGAGAGGACCATGGGGGGGGGGACAGGTGGAAGAGGGGGCCATGGGGTGCAGACCATGCTTGCCTATCCCTCCCCCACCCTTCCCAAGTTCAGACTGTAAGCTCTTCCAGGCAGAGACTGCATTCAATTAGCATGGGACTTCTTTCCCCTTCCTTACGTTTTCCTTGCCCGAGATCTGGCTTATACGTGCACTAGGAGACGGGTCTCCAGCCTTTGGGGGCTGGTCGACATATCTGGAATTTGGGGTGTGTGTGTGTGTGTATATATAAACTGCCCAGAGAGCTTCGGCTATTGGGCGGTATGAAAATGAATATATATATACATATATATATGTGTGTGTGTGTGTGTGCGCGCATATTACACACTCTGCAGGAGTGTTCAAAAACGCCACCCCCAATCTACAGCCCGAAGTGACTATCATGGCACCAGCACATTCCATTTCATTCATTCCATTTATCACGTTTCTATGCCGCCCAAAAGCCAAAGCTCTCTAGGCGGTTTACAAAGATTAAAACCTTAAAAATCCAATATAATAACATAAGATAAAACCATTTACACACAAAAATGTAAAACAATTTTGCACAATCAGCAACAACAATCCCAGGGCCGGTTAAAAATCCTGTCACATGCCACCAAATGCCTGAGAGGTCTTAACCTGGTGCCAAAAAGATGACACTGTTGGCACCAGGCGGACCTCAGTAGGGAGATCATTCCACCATAGGGGGGGCCACCACCGAGAAGCCCCTCTTCCAAGCCTCCCTTGGAGGAGGCACCTGGAGGAGAGCCTCAGGTGTTGATCGTAGTGTCCAGGTAGTTTCATACCGGGAGAGGCACGCCATTAGGTACTGCAGTCCCAAACCGTGTAAGGCTTTATACGTCAAAACCAGCAACTTGAATTGGGCTCGGAAACGTACAGGCGGCCAGTGCAAGGTGGCCAGAACTGGTGTTATATGCTCAGACCTTCTGGTCCCAGTTATTAATCCAGCTGCCGCATTTTTGCACAAGCTGCATCTTCTGAACCGTCTTCAAGGGCAGCCCCACATAGAGTGCATTGCAGTAATCTAACTTTGAGGTTACCAGAGCATAGATGACTGAAGCCAGGTTATCCCTGTCCAGATAGGGGCATAGCTGGGCCACCAACCGAAGCTGGTAGAAGGCCGCCTGAGCCTCAAGCAACAAAGATGGCTCCAGGAGAACCCCCAAGCTACGAACCTGCTCCTTCAAGGGGAGTGCAACCCCATCCAGGACAGGCTGAGCACCCTCCGCAGGGCCTGCCACCTCCCTCTGCCACATACAGAGACCAGGTGCCAGAGTGGAGGGAAGAGGAAGTATTCCATGCTCTGCCGGTGCAGCACAGGCTGACTAGTTTCCGGCAGACCACTTCAGCTTGCTGGACTCTGCGCAAAGAATGCTTGGCTCGCCTGGCCTGGCCAGATCCAGAAAGTCCCCTCCCGTTCTTCGTCTAACATTGCATACATCAAGAGCTCTCCACGGTTTGCTCATCTGTTTGAAATGAACCTGAGAAGCACTCTTTGGAAATCTGGCAGTCAGGGAGGCCGCGGGGATTCTAGGAAAATGGGGGCAAATAGAAGGCAGCAACCATGCAAGGCCAAAGATGGCCCCTCCCTGCAGTGCAAGGTCATCTCCTCCTCTGGACCCCTCCTGCGTGTGTTTGTAGGGCCAGGTCGGAGCATGGGGCGGAAGCCCCGGCGGACTTTGCTTGGCCGCCTGAGCGGTGATCGGGCAGCAGTGCTGCTCCGTAAAGAAATCTCGGCTGTTTAGGCTGGCTGTCCTGGCTGGGGAACTTTTACGGCAGGGCTTAAACTTTAACTTGCTGTTCTTGCAAGCAGAGGCTCCCTGGACTGAGATGTCTTTCCTCTCCCTGCCTTCTCCGCCTTATCGGTGACAAGCCCCTTTAGAGGCAAGTGGGAGCCACGGTGAGGAGGAGGAGGAGGAGGAGGAGGAGGAGGAGCAGGAGCAGGAGCAGGAGCAGGAGCAGGAGCAGGAGCAGGAGATGCCCTGGCCAGCTTGCTCCCAGGCTCTCATCCTGCCAAGCAAGCAAGTGGGAGCCACAGTGAGCAGGAGGAGGAGGAGCAGGAGGAGGAGCAGGAGGAGGAGCAGGAGGAGCCGCCGGTGGCACTGAGAAGGCAGGCTCGCTGAGGGATTGGGCCCACTGAGGGCATCTGGCCCAAGGGCCCTCTAACACCAGGAGTAGGCCCTGCCTTCATGATAGGACGTTTAAGCTCCATTGCCCGACAGCACACTGGGAATGCTTCGGGACAAGGCTTTTATCGTGCCATTGCCCTGCGTGATCCACAGAATTTTGTGGGGGTCCAGACGTCGTTGTCTCCCATTCATAACCCTCCCGTGTTTTCCCACCGCTTCTTCTGTAACAGGGGGGGGGGGGGAATCCATCAAAGAGGAAAAGACGGAATAGCTGCGCAATATGCCCTTGGGGAGTGCAAGGAGCCCTCCGAGAAGGAGCATCCCAGTAGTTCTCCAGATGCTTCCCACAAAACACACTTCAGTATCACCAGCTCAAGCTTGCGACTGAGAATCTAGTATCTGGATTTGTTTTCCCCCTCCTCCTCCCCAGTCCCCTTTCCTTGTGTGCCATGTCTTTTAGACAGTAAGCAACGTTGTGCTGTGTCTTTTAGATTGTAAGCAACCTCTTGGCAACTTTAAGGAGGAAAGATCAGCACGCCACCAGGTTTGCAGAAACTAGCGTGCCCTATTCACACAGCCTTGCAAAATTATTAGCCCACACATTCCCATGTGGGTCATTTGTGGTACAAGAGCCACCTAAAAGGGGAGGGGATGTAACCCTATCAATTTGCAAAGGTTCCCTGCGTGTTTGCCTGGAGGCACACCTCAGAGGCAATTAGGGGAGTGGGCTATTAATATACAAGTCTAGATTAGCACGGAAGGAAACAATATCAAACCTCTGAGATATGCAGTTTGACAAACCATTCCTTTAAACAACCCAGACAAATCCATGAGTGCAAGGTTTTACATCACAGACGCAAGCGTAAGAAGGGAAAGAAATTTTCACAAGGCCAAACGCGGCTGCCGTGGACTGTACTTTGAAACTCGGCAGTTAGAATTCTTTCGTGGGAGTTGGCCTGCAGTGCATGCCAGCTCCTGGACAAAACCCCCAATGCTTGTAGGAAAAAACACAGAATCAGCCTCCCAAAGGGCAGAGAGGAACGCCTCTGGGGGCAGAGAAGGAAGGGACCTCCACAGTTGATGTATTGAGAACAAGCAAGCCCAGATTAAAATAAATAAATACACAAGAGAGGCCATATTTGTGCAAGAAATGCCTTGCTGGATCCACGCAAGTCCTTCTAGCAGTCAGGGGTGGGCAGAAAGTAGCTCCCCGGGAGTTTTGGATGACACCTCCCATAATCCCTGGCCATTGGCCCTGCTAGCAGGGCCTTCTGGGAGTTGACATTCCAAGTACCTGGAGATCTTACCTTCTGCCCACCCCTGTATCTAGCTCACCATTCTGTTCCCAAGAGCTGCCAGCCAGAAGCTGCGGGGAAATGGACAAATGGCGCACGAAGGAGAACGTTCATACTCTGTTAGCCACCAGCACCTGGCCCTCTGAGGTATACTGCCTCCGTGCATCGGAGGTTTCGTTGAGCTAGCATGGCCAACTTCCGATTTTGCTCAAGCCAAGTGCATTTCCAAAGAACAGGATTCCCTCCAGGAGCAAAGAGCTTCTGCGACTGCAGGAAGAGGACAACGGAAACACTGAGGCCTCCTCTGGGCAACCATCAGCATAGTGCGTGCACCCACACAGCTGTCTGCTTCCCGATTCAGCAGCTCTCCCAAAGCAAGGGCCCTCCCTGCTCACGGGTGAAGCACCCCGCCGCTCTCTTCTCAGCGCCCACGTGCAAAAACACACGATGAAGCGTGCCAACGAAGCGTGCCGGCTCCACAGAAAGCTCCTCGTAAACCCTGAAGGCCAGACAGCGGCTCTTGGGTGTGCAGGAGAGCCCACAAGGAGGGGCCCGCCCATTCTCGCAAGAGGCGATCGCGTGGGAGGGGGAGCCTGGGAAACCGATCCAGCTTTCTCCAGACGGCCACACCCCCTTCCCCCCCACCAATCATTTGCACACTTCCCCTACCCCTGCCCTATTCTAAAAGTTGAAATGCCTCCCCTTAGTTACTGGCGGCAGAAACCTTAAGCTCAAATAAGCTGGTATCTGTAGTATTCTGGCCTGGCCCGTTTTGCCTTCGGCCCTGCCCACCACCGGGATGTGGCCCCAGAGAGCTTCTCCGAAACTGAACTCAGCTCCCAGGCCGAAAGAGCTTTCACACACACACACGCCTTAAGTGGACTGAACGCAGCAGCGCTTTCTGAACGCGACACCACACGTGGCCTGGGACCACCGAACTGCGGACCTCCCAAGCCCTTATTCACAATGGTGCACAGCGGGCGACCAGGCGCCCCGCAGATGTTTTGGATGACACCTCCCATCATCCCTGACCACTGGCCCTGCTGGGTGGGGCTTGTAGTCCAAAACACCTGGAAGGCACCGGACTTGCCGATCCCCAGCGCAGAGGGACAGACAGCACTGGCGTGACACAACTGTGTCAGGGCACTTTAGATTTCCAAACCAGTGAAAGACATTATACAGACATGTATCCTTTTATGTGATGAATCCAGGAGCAGAGCCAGATATCCCTCCTTCAAACCTCAGCACAGCTTCCGTATTTCACACAGTTTAAAAAATAAGTTAAAAACACTTAACAATAAAACTACCAGGCCCCAATTAAAAGACACACACCCTAAAACACCCCAATCATATGCCATCCTCTACTCTATGGGAGTAGAGGAAAGTCTTAACTTGGTGTGGAAAAGATGACAATGTTGGCACCAGGCAGGCCTTACTGGGGAGAGTGTTCCACAAATGGGGGGCCACCACCAAGAAGGCCCACCACCACCCCATCGGCAATATGTGGATAATCATGCTCATCTACCTGACAGGCTCATGGTGAGGACGAGGGAAACAGCAGGCAAATGTTGATGTCAATGCGATTATAACTTATACTCAGCTTGGCAATCAAGCCTGTAAATATGTTAACCACGAAATAAATCAAAGGCCAAACTCCACCCCCTCTCCACAATATAAAGACATACCTCTTACAAGTTTGTTTGTTTTTTTGCTTTCTTAAATCCAGGCTAAAGAAGAGACCTGCGCGCTCGGGCCTGAAGAGCTGTCGCTGGATTTACAGTGCATGTTTACTTGGAAGTAAGCCCCACCATGTTCAGTGGTGCTTACTCGTAGATAAGGGCACACGGTAATGCCCTCTCAGAAAACTTACTTCAGAGAACTGCTGGAGGTCTTCTGGAGGGCATCTAGTCCAACCCCTTGTTCCATACAGGGAATCGAGAGCTAGGCCTTCCCCCAGAAATGGCCACTGGGCCTCTGCTTGAAAACCTCCAGTGAGGGAGAAGAGCCCCGTCCCGTCCCGTCCCCCCCCCATTGCTTCCACTGTCAAACTGTTAAGAAGCCCCTCCAATGCCCAACTGAAATCCACCCTCCAGCAACCCGAGCCTATACAATTTAGTTCTGCCTGCTGGGGCAGCGGAAACTCATGTGGGAGGGACCATGGCTCAGTGATAAGAGCCCCTGCTTTGCAGGCAGCAGGTCCTAAGTTCATCTCTGGGTAGGGCTGGAAAAACTCCTGCCTGAAACCCGGGAGAGAGCAGCCACTGCCGCCAGCCAGCCAGCCACGACAACGCTGGGCTGGCGGGACCCAAGGCAGCTTCTGATGACGCCCCTTTGCTCTCTCCGGAGTAGACCTCCGGGGAGCCGCAGCGTGGACTCCTACCGGAAGCGGCTTGATTAAGACTTTGCTGACACCTGTGTGCAAACCAGTCGTGAGAACGAAAATGGGACCCCCCTCTCCGGGAGGCATTCCCTCCTGTGCCGGGAAACGCCTGCCAGCCCTGGGAACTTAAAGGCAGGCACTCGCCCGCTAAAAGCCACGGCCTTCGTTTATTTATTTATTTATTTTTACACACATCCGCTGCTCAGTTAATGGAAGGTAGATTTTTTGTTGTCCTTTCCTTTTAACTGAGGGATCTAAAACCATCCAGGTGTTTCTATTTACGAACATTCCAGTGGTTCAGGTGTGTGCCCCCCCCCCTTCACAACTTCTAATGTTCCCTCCCGTTTCCAGAAGCTGGGGATTTTTAAAGAGTGTTTACACGCACTTTCGCCAAGTATATCAACTCGGGCCGCCTGCGCCTGCCCCCGAGCCCCCCCTGCCCTTTTGCTCACCTGGGGTCGCCCCCATTTTAACTCCGGCGTGCTTCAAAACCACCTTCGCCCGCAGTTAAGGAAAAGCCTCCCCGCCGCGGCACTTGGGCTACCGCCCTCCCCAAGCTGGCGCCCCCTTGGGCTACGCTCCGGCCTAGGGATGATGGGAGCGGTAGTCCCCCGAGAGGGCGCCAGGTGGTGGGGGCGGCCGCTCCGGAGAGGCCAACTGTGGGACGCCCCCCCCTCTCCGCTTTTGGCCCGAGGGGCCGGCCGGCTAGTGGCTGGAGCCCGGAAGGCCCCCCTCCGGGGGAGGCTGCCCCCCCCGCCGCGCGCCCGCCCCCCCCGCCCGGGCCCCTCACCTGCGACATCTGCGGGCGGAAATTGATGTCCTTGAGGTCGACGGAGCCGGGCGAGAGGTTGTGCAGCAGCTGGCACAGCAGGACGCCGTCGCGCAGGGCTTGCGCCAGCTCGAAGACCACGGCCGAGGGCCACACCACGCGGTGGTTGGCCGGCAGCACCTTGCAGTCGATCAGCCAGCGGCCGCACTGGCGCCACTCCTCCATGGCGGCGGCGGGGTGGCCCGGGCAGCCGCCCGGCCGGTCGCGGGGCGCGCACCGAGCTCCTCACGCCGCCCAGCCGCGGGCCTGAGCCATGGCGCTGCCGCCCGGCGCCCGAGCCTCCGGCCGGCCCGCGCTCACGGCCGCCGGCGCGCCCTCATGCTCCGCGGAGCAGCAGCCTTTCCGAAGTGCGCCCGGGAGACCTCCTCCTCCTCCCCCTCCCCCCCGCCGCTCGCTCCTTCCTGCCTCCCCGGCCGGGAACAAAGAGCCTTCCTGCCCGAGCGCCGGCGGGGAGGGCGCTTGCTTGGACGGCGGCGGCGGCGGCGGCGGCCCGTGCGCGGCTCCCGGGAGCGCTCGGACGGAACTCCGCCGCTCGCCTCGGCCGCCTCTTTTGTGGCGCTGCCGGCTCGCCTCCTCCCTCCCCCCCCGCGCTGCTCCGGCTGCCGGGGGAGGGCGCAGCAGCTGCGGCGGCGAATGCGCGGCTGCCCAGCCGAGGGAGAGGCGCGGGCGGGCGGGCGGGCGGCGATCGCACAGCGCCTCCCTCGCCCGCCCCGTCGCGCAACTTCGCTCCTCCTCGGCCAGCCAGCAGAAACTTGCCCGAGGGGGAGAGAAGGGGGGTCCATCCGGGCCGCAGCCTCTCCCGGCCAGCCGAGTTCCGAGGTGCCCCGACGCCCACCCCCGGGCACGGGTGGGGGAGGAACGACACCCCGAGGTGCGCAGTGTAGGTGCAGCCGGATACCCGGCGCAGCCTGATCCAGCAGGCAAGCCGACCCGAGAGAGAGCCACTTTCGCAGCGCGCTCGAGCCTCCGACTTCGCGCTGACCGTGGAAACAAACACCCGAGTAGCCCCATATTTCCGGGATCCCGGGCTAGGAAGTCAGATAGGATAAAGGGGGGGGGGGACTGACGAGGGCCGCGGTGGCGGCGCTGGAATCACTTGGCGGGCAGCCCGGGGGGAAACCCCGCCGCGGCCAGGTCCGCAAAGCACCCTACGGCTGCGGCGCGGGCGAGCCTGAACCGCAGGATCGCGCCCTCCTGTCTCGTCGCGCTCTCCGTCTTAAGACTAAATGAAGACATTGTGGGGGCCACATCAAGTCGGCTTGCCCCCCTCCCCCATCACCGCCCCCCTTGGCTTAACATCCAGCCTGATGAAGAGTTCGGTATAAGTCCGAAGCTTGCTTGGCGTTTTTATAGCAGGTAGCCCGATGAAGAGTCCAGGAGAACATCGAAAGCTTGCACCATTTCGTGGAATTTTTGTTGTTGTTGCTGGCCCTAATGAAGGAATTGCCCAACTGTGGATTTTGGATTCCCGCTCCACTATTTTGTGACACTTTAGTTGGTCCTGATAAAAGTACGGCCTGAGTGTGGATTTGGTGATTTTTCTTATGGGCCAACATGGCTTGCTTTTCTTTCTTTTTTTTAATGATATTTCTAGAAATTTAGCAGAGAATAGAACTGCTGCCCCCTACTGGTGACTCGGAAGTCTATTTCAACGTCTGGATATTCGTGAAGGCGGGTGCCTGTGATTTTCTTACATATTTTTGCTGGGGGGGGGGGGTTAATCTGAAGGGAGGAAAAGATCTTGCCAGTAATCACTTTTTGCTTCCACATGTCACAGAGCTGTGCTGTGTCTGCAGCTGATCCATAGCCTATGGGGAAGCAAAAGCTGGTGCCCAGTTGTAATGGATGCATACGCATACACACACTTACTTCCCCCTAGAGCGATCACCCACCGCTGTTTCTGGGCCCATGGGCAACTGCTTTGCTTCTCCAGCTGCACCAGGCCCTTAATCTCTAGGGAGTTCAGTTTTCTCCTTTCTCACACCTGTTAGATGGATCCAGGATCTGCCTTCTGCAAGAGGAAGAGCCCTGCTCATGGAAGGCCCCACTGCCCAATTCTGGGGGATCCTCCTGGGCCACCCGCACCCTGTTCAGCAGGGACTCACTCCTGTCCTAGGCTGTAGCACTTTCAGGGGACTGCCCTGGGAAGGCAAGGGCAAGGAAGCCCTCTTCTGCCTGTGCAGGTGATCCAGAATAAATGTGGATTTGGAGACATGACCGAGGGATGCAAAATGATGCCTGGTGGTGTGGAGAAAGTGTCCCTCTCTCATAACGCCAGAACCCAACAGGGTCATCCCAAGAAGCTGATGGGTGGGAGATTCAGGACAGACAAAAGGAAGGACTTCTTCACACAGCACAGAGTTAAACTGTGGAATTCATTTCCACAAGATGGTTACCACACATAAAAAAGCATATTGCACAGTTGGAAAAGGTGCAGGAAAGGGCCACCAAAATGATCAACGGGCTGGAGCAAATCCCCTACGAGGAATGGTTACAATGTCTGGAACTGTTTTGCTTAGTGACGGGAATACATGTCATAGAGGTGTGCAGAATCATGCCCAGTGTGGAGAAAGTGGACAGGGAGACATTTTTCTCCTTCTCTCAGAATACCAGAACCCAGTGGGGTCATCTAATGAAGCTGATGGGTGGGAGATTCAGGATAGACAAAAAAAAAAAGGCAGTCCTTCACACAGCGCAGAGTCAAACTATGGCATTCACTTCCACAAGATGTACTGATGGCCCCCAGTTTGGAGGGCTTGAAAAAGGGATTGGACAAATTCATGGGGGAAGAGGCTATCAATAGCTATTAGTCCTGATGGCTCTATGCTACCTCCAGTGTCACAGGCAGTATGCTGGGGAACATGGGTGGGAAGGTGCTGTTGCACTCCTGTCCTGCTTGTGGGATCCTGTGGGCAACTAGTTGGCCCCTGTGTGAACAGAATGCTGGACGAGGTGGACCCTTGGTCTGACCCAGCATCAGGGCTCTTATGTTCTTATGACCCAGGTTCAAGTCCCCACCCCAGCCATGAATCTTCCTGGGGCAGCCCGGCTGGACCAGTCACTCTCTCTCTCGGCCTAACCAACCTCACAACTACCTGTTGTGAGGATAAAATAGGAGGGCCCAGGTATGTTGGCCCCTTGGGGTATGGGTAGGATAAAATGAAATTGTGTCTTCCGGGAATATTAGCAGGACACAGCTCTGCAAACTCCGGCACAATGAGTTGGATCCAGAGCTACACCCAGAATGGTTGCCACTTTGGGTGGCCCCGAGCATGTAGGCTCACTTCATACATTACAGGTTTTTTAGTGGCAGAACTAAATAGATAGGTTTGGATCCAGATTTACGCCAGATCGACTGCACTGGTGGAAGTGGGCTTCCCGGCCTGCTCCTTCCGACACGGCCCCGCCAACCGCCAACCCCCCCAGCACTACACAGAGAGTCAGGAGGCTGTGCTGATGGGGTGCGCTGTGTTCTGGAGGGGGAGATCCAAAAATCAGGTGGGGGGGACTTTCTGCGAGCAGAGCCCTTCCTCTGGAGGAAGGCAGATCCTGGATCCAACCAAAATAAATTAAAAACATTAAAAACACAAGAATAAAAGAAATAAACAGCACTAACCAGCTTTTTAAAAAACCCTTCTGAAACTGACCAGTTTATATGCCAACGGCCTGGCCGAGTAAAAGCAAGTTTGCCTAGCAAAACAAACAAAACAAAAAGGAAACAAATTCAAAAGGTCACCATCAAGAGAGGCTCAAAAACAGATCAGGTAACAGCAAGTGCATGAGCCTCTTGTCAAAACGGCTGTGTCAGATCATTGGGTTCGGTTAAGTCCGTTAACTGCGGGCCAAGTCCCACTTCGGAGAAGCTGGGGGGGGGGCTCCAGGTGGGGGGGGGCAGAGTCCAAAGGGGCAGGGTGAAAAACACGAGCACATTCTCACTGCCAGCAAGGAGGCCTGAAGAGAGGCAATTCCAACCCTTTGATGGGGCTGGAGGCAGGAAGCCACCAAACGGAGCGTGGCAATGTGGACAGGACTCCCCGGGGACCCCAAGAGGGCCAGACTGACTCCCCTGCATTGAAGGGATACATGTTGAATCAAGTGTTGTGACTGGATGAGAGTTCTGTGCTGAGCATTGCCAATAACCATGTGGAAGTCAAAATAAATTCCCACAGGTACGCTCCTTTGGGCCCAGGGTGCTGCTCCGTCTGTTTCGTCTGCAGATAGAGGAGGACTTCATTTGAATGGGGACTACTGAAAGCATGGCTAAATCTGGATCCAACTGGTTGTCTGCCCAAAGTGATACTTTTTAACAAGATATGACTAGTTTTATACTAGAAATATTTCACATTACTTCAATTTGCAACAGCAAAAGTTGGCCTGGCCTGGCCTGGCCTGTGTAAGCAATAACTGTCTCCATCATCCCACTTCCTTTATTCTTATTTACTTATGGGATTTATATGCCGCTCTATATCAAACAAGATTCCTGAGCAGTGAACAAGAGGGAAAGAAAGGGTGGAAGAATCAAAATACAAAATTAAAATCTTTAAAATCAAATTATTACAATAAAACCATGACTGGTCAGCCAGGGAAGGTGTGTTCAAATGAAAAGGTCTTCTGCAGGTGCTGAAAACGAGACAAGGACCTCTGTGTCTTGCCTGGCATCCAGAGGCAGGAAGTTCTGTGGAGAGGGAGGCACCACACTGAAGGATCTACTCCAAGTGGACTCCAGGTGGACCACAGGTCCACGTGGAACCACCAAGAGCACCTCATCCGATGACCTTGGTGATTGGGCAGCCTGGTAAGGGAGCAGGCGCTCTCTCAGGTATCAGGGTCCCAAGTTGTTTAGGGCTTTATATATACGTATTTATTTATGGAGGGAGCAATTCTATGGCCCCTAGACAGCATCTGGAGGGCCCCGGGATGCCCCCCCCCCCGAGGCCGGAGACAGCATTCCAACCTTGGAAGGGGGAGTCGGAGATCCGACCACCCACCTCCTTGTGACCAGCGTGGAAAGAACCAGCCTGGGAGAGGGGGGGGGAGGGTGTTTTGGTGGATGGGGAGGGAAGGAGGCTGGCGGAGGGCCAGGATATGAGCTACGCTGAGCCTCCCCCCCCCCCGAAAAACGCCTTCACTAGACAGGCAAAAAAGAAAAAAAGAGCACCCAGCGAAAAATGCAAGGTGGGAAGGCAGGGGGGCGAAGATCACCCCTCTGCTCCTCCCGCCCTGCACAGGATGGTCCTGCGGGTTTGGAGGTTTATGGTCGTCGAGGGCGCAATCGATAGGATGATCTTAACGCATTGTTTTACTCAAGTTTTATTTATGACGGTGAGTGCCATTTTGGGGGGGTAGAAAGGCAGGGTACAAATCAGTAGATCGATTCTACCCGCTCTGCTGAAAATCTGCTTGTCTTCCCTCCCTGCCTGCCCGGCTGCCCCCACTTGTAAGCCCGCAGGCGGGGATGGTCTCGCGGGTTAACTGGCAGATTGCAAGCCGCCCCGGAGCCTCGAGCCCAGAGAAAGACCCCTCCGAAGGGAGGAGGGAAAGCTAAAGGGCCCCGGAGTCGCCCGTCCCCGGGGGGAGAAACCTGGCCACCGGCTGGCCCGCCGTTCGGTTTCCAGCGTAGCACGCGTGTCTCGCTCTGCAGCTGGACAGGCACATTCACACACGCATGTTTAAAAATGCTCCTCGGCGTGGTCGTGCTTGGCGCCCGGCCGGCGGCCCCCTGGGGCGGGAGCGGCCCGGCGCCTTCCAATCCCCCCCCTCTGGCCGGCCGGCCACCCTCGGACTGCGGAGCGCGCGGCGGCCCTTCCCAGCCTGGCCGCGCGCGCGCGCGCGCGCACAGGGGCCTCCTCCAAGCTCCGAAGCCGGAGGGGGCGGGCTCGGAGCTCCGCCCGCCTCTTGACGCGCTCGGCTCGCCGCCGCCGCCGCCCCCGTAGCGTGGATACCGACGGCGACGCCAGCAGCGCGCCCCACGAGGAGGAGGAGGAGGCGGCGGCGGCG
This sequence comes from Shinisaurus crocodilurus, assembly GCA_021292165.1. Classification (NCBI taxonomy): domain Eukaryota; kingdom Metazoa; phylum Chordata; class Lepidosauria; order Squamata; family Shinisauridae; genus Shinisaurus; species Shinisaurus crocodilurus. Next base: position 468,768 of record JAHFWL010001184.1, read on the forward strand.
GCCCCGGGCTGGCAGGGCCGCGCGCCCCCGACGGAGGCAGGCGGCTGAGCGAGCGGGCGAGCGAGTGAGTGCGCGGGGGGGCCCCCTCGGGTGGCTGCTCCGCCGTGAAGCGCGTGACGCTCGGGGACCGCTCCGTCTGCATTAGGGCTGCCTTCCCCGGGGGGGGGGCGCCCCGAGTGGGCTGGACTGCTGCTCCCGAGCCCCCCCCGCCCCCCCGCGTGGGAAAGGCCGCGTTGCAGCAGCGGGGCTTCGTGCCTCGGCGCAGGAGAGAGCGGCCGTGGGGCGGCGGGGGGGGGGCAGGGGCCGCCTCAGGCTTTGTGGTGGCAGGGCCGGATCCAGGCTTTCGCTGGATCAACTGCGCTGGGGGGAGTGGGCCTCGCCCCTCCTTCCTTCCCAGGGCAGCCCCTCCGCCGCCTGAAAAAGCTGCACAGTGTCAGGAGACCGTGTTCAATGGGGTGAACGGTGGGGTGGGGTGGGGCGGGATCCCCAGAAATAGGGCAGAAGGGCCCTTCCTCCACGGATGGCGGATGCTGGATACAAGCCCGAATATGTGAATAGGACCACATTTGCAATGAAGTCTGTTACAGCGGGGGCCTTTTGGGGGAGGCATGATTGACAGCAGCTCCCTGACAGATGCTGGGGACGCTCCCGAAGGGCTGATCTCAGATTTCTTGTTTTGCAGTCCAACTCCGCCATTTCCAGAGGGGCAGCAGTGTTAAGTCTATTTCAGCAAACACAGCAGAGAGTCCTGTGGCTCCTTAAAGACCAACATATTTATTCTGGTAGAAGCTTTTACGGACTATATGTAAGGTCTGGGGCATGGGCGGCAAGGGACTTTGGCTGGACCGCCGGGGCCAGGGGATGATGGAGGCCGGAGCAGGGCAGGAGAGCGCAGAGTCCAGGAGCCGGTCTGAGGTCGGTACCCGCAGCAAGCAAGGTGGGGCCAGAGGCGACGGGCGGGTCTGGTAGGCAAGCAGTGGTCAAGCACGGGTGGAGAGCAAGCGGAGGCCGAGCGAGGGCCAGAGGTAAGGAGGCAAATCCAGAAGCAGACCAGGTTCAGACAAGGGCCAGAGGCAGAGGCGGGGTTGAGAGTCAGGCTAGGTTCAGTCACTGGCCGGGCAGAGCAGGCCAGAGGCGTAGGTCAGGGAACAGGCAAAGGTCGGGCACGGTCAGGCAAGAGCTGGAGCTGGTCACAGAGGGCCAGGAGCCGGCTGCAACAGCACGAGGAATCGTGTTGCTGTGGCAAAAGCTGGAGTGCTGGCCGAGGTAGCCCTCCCAGCAGGCCTGAGAGCAGGTGGAGGTAAAGGGCCAAATCCAGAGAAGGGGGGAGCTGGCCAGGTTGCTAACTGGACAGCGGCCACCAGGTGGAGCTGTGCTGACGAAGCAGATCCTGACACTACATAGCCCACTTCATCAGCTGCATGGACTAGGAACATTGGAAGCTGTGTTGTACCGTGTTGACGACACTGACCAGCAGCTGCCGGGTTCCAGGCAGGAGTTTTCCCCGTCCCTACCTGGAGATGCTGCCGGGGATCGAACTGGGGGCCTTCTGCCTGCAAAGCAGGGCCGCTACCACTGGGCTACCATATTCTGGAGGGTTTCAGGATTTTATACATACAGTACCTGTGTTGGTGGTGGTGGGAGGAAGAATTGTAAGCGGTGAGGCGAGAAAGGAATGAAATGCAGAAAGGGACGATCGCATTATTAACGGTGGTCCTTCGCACTGCAGTTGTTGCTGGCATCCCAGAGGTTCCGGCACCGGGCAAGCCAATTCAACAAGAGTTGTGTGACGGAACCATGTTGCACTATTCTGCTTGGTTCCTCTACTCCGGTAAGGTGTTTCTCTCGACCATCTCCAGTTGTCCTGCAGGTTCTTGCTTGCCAGCAGGATGTGACCCAAGATCTCATCACGGCTCCGTCAGCCACGAGAAGGAAAGAATTGCATTTGCAACTGGCCCCGGCTACGGCAGCAGCATCGATCCCCTTGGCGCGTTGTCTCCATGGAAACGGAGGCATCGCCCTCTCCTGACTCAAGGTAGATCCCGGCCTCCAGTCCGAGCCAGACAAGCAGGAGCTGCATCAATAATTGGACCTCCTCCTCCAGCCTACAAAAGTCCAACACCAGTTTCCCATCTCCAGGGCGGTTCCGGGTGTTTCCTCCAGTCTCCGAAGGACCGAGAGTTCAAGTGGGGAGAGAGCTCAGGAATTGGACGAGGTAAGAAGCTGAAGAAGCCGCAAGAAGCCCGCAAGAAGCAAGCGAGCAGGCTTCAGAAGGGTGGGTGGGTGCAGGCGTGGGGCAGAACCGGATCCCGGAATCCTCCGTGCTAAAAGGGCAGAGAGCCAAGACCAGGTCCTCTATTTTCCTGCAAAAGCCAGTGTTTTGAGAAGTTTCCCCACTGCAGTCCCAACCTCCAGAAGGCCCCTTTGGCTAAAAAGCCAGGAGATCCATGTCACGCCTTCCCTGCCATGCCCAAGGCACTTTCTCTCCCAGCTCAGAACCAGAGCGTGGCCCGCTTGCACCCTGAGCTGCTGTCAGGATACGGCGCCGGCAGGACAGCCCAGCCTTTCAAGACCCATTGGTGGCTGGAGAGATGAGCGGCCGGCCGGCCCTGGCTGAGAAAGCTCTGTCGGAGGCCTACGCCCGCCTCCGTTACAGGGACGCCTCCTTGCTGATCTGGCAACAGCAACAGCAAAAACTGAAGACCGTCCCGCCGGGGACGTACCTAAGCCGCAGCCGCAGCATGTGGTACTCGCAATATGGCAACCAGGCAATTCTGGTACGGGATAAGAACAAAGTGGACGTCTCCAGGGACACTGGACAATCCAAATTTTGCACTGTGATGTAATTTCAGCGCTAAGGGTAAGAAAGATACACCAGCCAGCAGGCATTCCAAAAGTGGTTTTTAAGGCAGTGTTTTCGTTTGTCTTCTTGGTACATTTTGGACAATGTTTCCATAATTACAGTACTTGGGAATGTTTTTTCCAAGGGGCATCAGTGAGTGTATAACGAGTTTACTGACGTCCCTCTGAAATGACTTCTGTTCTAAAACGCCTCCCTGTCCCCTCGTCTGTCGCAATTGGCTCTTTTTCAGCGCAGACCTGGGCACTGCCTGTTCAGCAGAGATAGCTCCAAGCTCCACCGAGGTTTGGGTCTAATGAGTGAAAAAGGCCCAGCTTGTATATCTGGTTGAATCAAGTGGTGACGCCGGACCATAGCACTCCAGGTATGAGCGTTGCAGCTTTGAATGCTTCCCCATTAAAAAAAACAAACACCTCCCTGCGTGCAGAAGGCAAGCCGGCCAGGGCAACGTGTGGGTTGATCCCTTCTGCTGCTATCCGTGTAGTTTGCTATGGTTAGTTTTGTGGGGAACCATTTAAACACGCAGTCTAGTAGCGCAGGCCAGGAAAAGTTTTATCGCCTCCTTTTGACAAAGGCATAGATCATCCCCGAGACCAGGGGTGGGCAGCTTCTGGGGGTTAGGGGGCTGAATATTGCTCCCCCGCCTGCCGCACTTGGCAACGTGACTGCAGCAATTTTTCTTGAAAACAAAACAAACGCCCCGTCACGCTTCTGGCAAATTCAGTGGTGATAGGCCACATCTTGCCTGCCCCTGCCTTGGACGTTGGAGGAGGGACAGTGAGTTGCCCAGAGCCTTTTAACGGGGTTAGCAATCATGCCTCCCAGCCACCTGCTTTGGTTCAGTTGGGTTTTGGGGCAGCAACTGGAGGTCAGACATGAATGCAAAGGACGCACTTTGGCGCGCATCCACAGAGATGCGTAACGCATGAGCCTCCAACGAAAAGGGCGAACCTGGGTCCCTCCAGATGTTTGGGTCCTCCACTTGCATCATCCTGACCGTTGACCATGCTGGGTGAGGCTGATGGGAGTTGTAATCCAAAACATTTGGAGGGAGACCCGGGTTGGGGGAGGTTGGTGAAGACCCAACAGAAGCCAGGAGCTGGATCCCACCCCCTCTCTTGGCTTAAGTCCCATTGAAGTAAATGGCATCCGTTCAGCTACAGATAAGGCACACACAAATCCCACATGGAGCCTTATGCTGTGTGTTGTAGGCATGATTGTGTGTGGCTTTTTTAAAAGTCTATTATGTATTATTTATTGCTTGAGTTTTACTATCCCAGCCTGTGGCAGCTTGAATCTTGGGTTAAATGAACTTGGAACCACATGTACTAGTGTATATAAACAGGCAGTGGGTATGATCAACCGTTTACCTTTTGAAGTTTTGGCACAGAGTTTGTTTGTTTTAAAACACATAATAGATTGTAGCTGAAGTGCTCCCACGGTCCCAGGGACTTTTAAGCGCCCAGCAGGAAGTTTGGCTACGGTAATTTTTTTTAGAAAAATTGAACAGCTACTCCCCATGTTTCAGTCCCCTCCCATTTAATGCACATCTTGCTACGCAGTGGGATGCTGTTCTGGAAACATATGTCCAAAAATCCTCCCACCTTGGGTGATCATGCACAACAGGGCTGGGCAAGTTTCGGAGTCTGGCGGGGCCATTGTCAGCCCGCCTGCAGGCCACACCCGAGGATGGGGTGTGCGTGCTGCGTTCGGCCTGCGTGCTGCCCCGCCCTGTTGTACAGAGAGGTACAGATTTCCTCAAGACCTCTCTCCTGTGGAGTCTTCAAATAAGAGGCCATTTGGGGAAAAGAAGGGTGCGTATTTCAAAATAGCATGCTCAAATGCACGCTAGAGTTGCCAACATTCAGCTTCGGCTCTCGTGCTCCTAAGCAGGAGAAATAATTCACAACCGCTTTTCTTCCGAGCCAGGAAAAACCACACCGGCTAAATTTCTGCATGTCACGTTTTTTGCTTTTTTAAGAGCAGGGCCAAGAAAATAGAGAGGCAACTGAAGCAAAGGGTCAGTATTGTGCACAGTGCGCTTAGTGCTTGCAGGCGGAAGGGACGTGAACACAAAGACTCCCATTTTGGTGGCCTGCAGCCTGCGAGCACCGTGGATGGGAGGGATCGCAGAGGACTGGAGACAATACGCGTGTTTCTGTTTTATCAAGAGTATTCCTTCCCTTTCTGTGCTCATCTGTTCCCCCCCCCCCCCATCACTTGCAGTATTAATGTGTCATGGGGACTTGAATCAAATCTCAAGGAGAACGCTTTGCAGAAACATTTCACTGGGCCACGTGGACACGGAATGCTGATCCGCTGCTCTTCTTGTGTGGATATCAATAAAACAGAGTTTGGCCGTGCATTGCGTCCAATCCTTCCGACAGCACTAACCACCTCTTGGCCGGGGAGGGCTGGAGCCTTTCGCTGCGCTCGTGACTTCTTCAGAGAGGCGGATCCTTTCTACAAGGCTTGGTCTGGAGTACAGCTCAGCCCCTGAGCCAAATCTTGGGGGTGTCGAGCCTCTTTCAGCACACGAGGGCCGGATCCATTTTGGAGAAGCTCTCAGGTGCCACATTCTGGTGTTGGGCGGGGCTGAAGGCAAAAGGGGCGCCCCCCCCAATAAGTCTTTTTTTTTCTTTTTTTAGCTTTTACAGCTCTTCCTGCCAGTCACTCAGCCTTGGAGAAGGCATCTCGGCGTTTTGGAATGGAGGGGGAACAGGCAAAAGTCGGGAAACTGCCCCTCTGGTGGTGTGGGGCCGGGTGGGGGGGTCATCGTGGGAGGACCAGATCGGCCTGAGGTTCAGCACCGCTGCAGTAGTCATCATTTTCAAAATCTAATCACCCGGCTGATTAAAGGCACAATCCTATGCATGTTTGGACAGAAAAAAAGGCCTACAACTCCCAGCTATGCTGGCTGGGGCATGCTGGGAGTTGGAAGACCCTTTTTTCTGTCTAAACATGCATAGGCTTGTGCCTTGAGTGACTGAAGTAAGTGGACTGACCTTTCTGTGCAGCAGTTCTGGGGAGGGGGCATCACAACAAGCCACTCGCTGAAGTAACGGCAGGCGCCAGGCTTGAACCGGGGGCTTCCTGATGCATAGCTCGGGCTCTTGGCTGCTCCGCCTCACCAGGCTTTACTTACCACGACTTACTGTGTACGGGATCCACCGTAGTCAGGAGCAGGATACGAAACAGCACAACTGGACTCTGGTCTGACCCATCAGGGCTACTCTCACACTCTCACTAAAAGCAACAAGCCATATGGTGTAGTGGTTAGAGTGTGTGTGGGGGGGTCACCCTTGCAACCTTTTTTGGTCATTGGGCACATCTGGCGGTATGAGAGGGTCGTGGGCGCTCTCACAAAATGGCTGCCGTGGGGTGGGGCTTGTCCATTCCTAAAACAGTTGCCATGGGGGGGTGGCCGGTCACAAAACAGCCATTCCCCAGAAGGCAAACTGTTGAGGCTAAAAGAAAAGGAACTTGCCCAAGAGTCTAAACAGAGGTGTGTGTGTGTGTGTGGTGGGGAGGTCTGAACTCCAAAACGCAAAAACACTCTTTTGAACCCAAATCAAGATGGCGCCTTTGAAGCATGCCAGTCTCCCAGTAAAAAATGTAAAAACTTTCAAAATCAGTAGAGGCCAAGAAGTGTCCACACACAGGCACCAGGTTGGAGACCTCAGAATGTTGGACTTGGGCTGGGAGAACGGAGTTCAGATCACTTAGCCGTGAAGCCCACTGGGTACAACTTTGGACCGGTCACCGTTCCTCAGCGTAACCATCTCCCCCATTTTGTCTGATCAACACTGCTGTTCAAATAGTCTCAGCTTCTTGGAGGAAGGGCAGGAAATGAAGCGGCACTTTAGTTTTGTGCAGCAAAACCTACCTACCTCACAGGGTTGTTGTCGGGATAAAATGGAGAGGAAGAGGAGGATTATGTAGGCCGCCTTGGGTTCCTTGCGGGGGGGGGGAAGGTGGGATATAAATATAATAAACAAACAAGTTTAAAAGAGAAAGTTCCATGCCTCACACACTTCTGCCCCAGAGGTTCGAAACATTTGTATAGAAGTGTCGTTGGCTCTGAAAATTGGGTCTTTGTTCCTTTATTATTTTTTTTCAAACTGGTCTACTTTAAAACAAGATACAGAGAAAGAGAAAGAGAAAAAGACCAACGTGAAAGGAGGCTAGGAATATACAAATAAAACATGCTTTATCTGGAAGTTACCAATACCTGTAAGTCCAAAGTCTGTACAAAAAAGAAACCCAAAATAATCCCTCCCCACCCCGCAAAAACTGAGTACACATACAAGGAATAAGCACCGGCACAGGAAACTATCAAAGATCCGTAGCACCTGTTGGTTAAAAAGTCAAATACATTTAAATAAAAAGGACTCCCAATTCTTCAGAGTTTGGTTTAAAAAACAACACAAACCTGCAGTATATATATATTTTTTCCCTCTGCTGCTCTTCAAAATGCAGGATACGTGTTTTTTTTTAAGTGACCAATGGTGTTAATAAATAAAATATTTCTATATACATGAAAACAAGGGACAGTCAATTCCGGAGTGTGTCATTTGCAAAAGTGCAGGTCTCCAGGACAGGCTGGAGGAAAAATCGCTTCTAGAAAATCGATCAGCCTTACAAAAAATGGTATTTCCCCCCACCCCAGTCCCGTTCCCATAGTGTATTCCCCCCCCCATACCTTGAGGTAAAAGGTTTGATTATTTGGAAATCTGCACTTGCATGACACACGAGTAGCCTTCCATTCTAAGAGCTTCTTTGCTGTTACAAAAAGGTAAAAAAAGGAACAGAGATTCAGCTGCTGTAGCCTGCGCGCCCTTGCCCTCGAGCCCGGTGCCCCACAGCCGTCTTGAAAGGTAGGCCTGGAATGGGCTGCGGGCTAAAATGCCGCTGCTGAAGGGCTTGGCGCGAAGCCTTGGTTACGCCCTGCTGAGGGCACTGGTTCTACGGCAGCCCTGAAGGAACGGCCATCTGGCTACACCGGGGCGGGCCCACTTGCACGCTTCCAGATGCTTTGGTCTCCCAAGTCCCGCCAGCCCCAGTAGCCAATGGTGAGGCATGTTGGGAATTAAGAACATCAGAAGAGCCCTGCTGGATCAGACCAAGGGTCCACCTCGCCCAGCATTCTGTTCCCACAGTGGCCAACCAGCTGCCCCAAAGGGAAACCCACACATAGGACATGAGTGCAAGAGCACCCTCCCGCCCATGTTCCCCAGCAACTGCTGTACATAGGCACACTGCCTCTGATACTGGAGCTAGCGTAAAGCCATCAGGAGTTGTAGGGCAGAAAGTCTAGCGGGCCACAAATGGTCCACTGCTGGACTACATTACTCAGCAGCACCATCTCTTGCCTGGGTTCCCATTTCATCTAGGCCTCCTCCTCCTCCTCCTCCTCCCTGATGTTTCCAATGAATGAAAAGGTATTCCACATGGACCCCATTTCCCCCCCTCAAAAAGGAGGACAAGATCACATGGGCTGTGTTACAGCAAGGCCTCAGGAACTTGGGTACCAGGTTAGCATCTGCAAACCATCACTGTCGAACAGCCCTCCCCGAACCTGGTGCCCTCCAGATGTGTTGGACTACAAATCCCATAATTCGCAGCCAGCTTGGCCAATGACTTCAGCTGGCTTCAGCTCCATGCTGAGACAACATCCTTCTACAGCTGCAGTAGGAGAGATTATGGGCGCTGCAGCCCAGCATAGTTGGAGGGTGTCAGGATGGGGGGGGGGGTATTCTGTGATAGAATCCTGCTCAACAGAATTACGCTCCTCTAGTCCAGGGAACATTCAGCGGGCAAAGGAGAAGGTTGCGATGAGTACAGAAAAACTGGAAAGCATCCTCCAAAGATCCAGAGAGAGAGAGCATGTCTCAAGATGCTGGAAAATATTATTTAGAATAAAGCCCATTATTATACATACAGTCAGATTTTCCAGCATCTTGAGATGCGTTCTCACTCTGTGGACCAAAGGAGAAGGTTCCCTTTGGGGGAAGGGCTTCTCTGCCCCCTCCCCATGTAGCTTATGGGCATGACCCAAAGCCTTGTGGAGATATGAGGCACACCCCGAGCTGCCCTGCCCTTTCCTGTGAGTGAAATCAGGGCACGGGGCATGCATGTGCCACGATTCCCATTTCCGGCTCTCAAAGAGTTCCTCTTTCTGCAGAGCACATCAGCACACCTCACAACCCTGCACCCTACACGCTGTGCGTCTCCACAGCGACTGGACCCCAGCCATTGACCAGCTTTTAATGATTGGGTTCAGACAACATGATAACCCACATTCAAGGGTTGAGTGTGGGTTGTTGTTGAACTATGGGTTGTTGTTGAAAGATGTGCTATCGTGTTGTCTGAACCCAGCCAAGATAACAAACCATGGTGAACAACCCACAGTTCATAACCCAACAACAAACTATGGGTTCTCTTGATGGGTTGCTCATGGCTAACTAGCCATGGCTTGTTAGCACAGCTGGGTTCAGACAACACGATAACCTACGTTTCAACAACAACCCATGGTTCATTGACAACCCACACTCAACCCATACTCAACTCTTGAGTCTGGGTTATCATATTCTCTGAATCCAGCCAATGTGTCAGCCAACCCCTCAAGAGCTTTTCAGAACAAGAGCGCAGTGAATCTCATCATTTTTTAAAAGAAAGATAAAAAGAAATGTCTAAAAAGATACACTTTAAAAAAACAAAACAATCCACAGTACATGAGCTTTCCCCCCTTCCCTCTCATATATATATATATATATATATATATAGGATGAGCTTCATCACAATCTAGATGTGGGGCCCAATCCACCGGGAAGTTCTGCACAAGCCCACCTGCGGAAACGGACGGGGGTTCCCTTCCCTCCAAGGAGGGGCTTGCGTGGGAGAATGCCCCGGTGGATCAGGTCCACGGAGGTTAGGAATACTAGTGCTAAGAACAAATACACCGACTACTTCAAAAGCTAACATCTTTCAGATACAGTACCATTTTACAGAGAGTTCTTATCCCTCCCGCCCCACCAGTTAAGAGGTCCCCCCGCTCACCCTCTCCGCTTCGTGTTCTGATAGAGATGAGCCAGTCTTGGGCTGTATTAAAAAGGAAATTATCAAGGAAAAGAATAGTTACCAAAGCAAATCCCCCCCCTGCTCCCACCCTTATATTACACCTTGCAAACATTTTCTATAGATCTCTCTGCAGTTTTCCTCATCTCGTTGGTGAGCGAATCATCTTCGATTTTTATTTGTTAAAAGAAAAGTTTAGAGACTTTTAAGTGAAGCAAATTACTCGTCATCAAGTCTAGTGCGCACACACAAAGATCTTTGTCCTAATAAAAGCGGGGAGGAAATTAATTTAGGAAGGTATCTTTTTATAACACTGAAATGTTATTTTTTAAAAATGCTTTAAAAGTGGTGTGGGGGGGGGGAAGTGGGGAACGGGTCATGAGAGAAGAGAGCAGACCACCGGTAAAAAAATATATAATGAAACGAAACAGAAGGGAACGATGCGGCAAAGCTTCCGGGGCAGGTGTCGGCGAGACGTCCGTTTGCTGTCCAGGTGCGTAAAAAGAGTCCATTACTTATTCCGAATCGCTAGTGTCCGAACTGGATCCGCTGGAACTGCTAGTCCCCGATTCAGAAGAGCTGCTGCTGGTGAGATGGGAAGGACCTCCGGAGGGGGCGGAGCCGGATTTTTCTAGCAAAGAAAACAAAATTACACACCATTTTCCTACCCGCACATTAAGATCATCACCTGAGCCCAGTGCCCCCACCCAATGTAGGTGGCTACCAGAGAGAAGGCATTTTCAGTGGTGACTCCCCGTTTGCGGAATGTCCTCCACAGAGAGACCCGTCCGGTGCTTAAGTTGTGGTCTTTTTGGCACCAAGTGAAGACCTTTTTATCCTCCCAGGCATTTTAACCTAAGAAGAGCCGTGCTGGATCAGACCAAGGGTCCATCTAGTCTGGCATTCTGTCTACACAGTGGCCAACCAGCTGCCCACGAGATCCAACAACCCTGTGAGGTAGGTCAGACAGAGTCTTTGACTGGCCCAAATATATAATGAAGCTCATTCACCCAGTGAGCTTCATGGCCGAGCGGGGACTAGAACCCAGATCTCCTGAGTCCCAGGCCAACACTCGAACCACTACGCCATGCTGGCTTTCTTAGTACTTTTTAAGTACTTAAAAAGTTATTTTAAGTTGGGTTATTTTAATACTTAGTACTTTTTCTGCTGCTGGTCTTAATTTGCTTTTACGATGTTGTATTGGCTTCATTCTTTGCTGCTGGTTTTATCTTGGTTTTATTCTGCGCTGTTTTTATTTTTTGTTTTAATGCTCCTACTGCATGTTTTCAATGTATTGGACGCCACTCAGAGAACTTCACTTATGGGGATGTTTAGAAGTAAAGTAAATAAGTAAATATTTCTTTGAAAGCAACCCATAACCTAATTTTGATTACGCCTTGCTGACCTAAAGCCTTGCCTACATCCCTAATTACACTGATGTCAGTGGAAGGGGAAAAGGGTACATCCCCAAGGAACCAGAATCCCTGGATTCCCAGCTTTAATTCAAGATATATATATGAGAGAGAGAGAGAGAGAGAGAGAGAGAGAGCGCAAGTTTCTAGCCCTTATGGAACCGAAGAAATCAGGCAAAATGCACAGGCACTATTCTGCCCAATCATTTTGTGAGAAAGTCACCTGCTCCCACCAGAGAAGGAGCTTCCTGGTTCATTTTTAAGCCATTTTGGGGGTGGGGGTCTTCCTTGGTGGGGAAGTGGCCTGCTGCCACACAAAAAAACAAACCCAGGAACCCAGGATTTTAGTGTACCTGTGACTGGGCTGCAGTGTGTCTACCCCAAAAGAAAAGGTAGCAGCAAGGGCAGGAAGAAGCATGATCTTTCTAACTCGGGTCTGATTTCATTCCCAAGAAGTATGTGTGTGCTTTTTCCTGAGTTTGTAAACAGTTTAAAAGTTGCCCTACCAATGCAGATAATGGCCAGCGTAAAGGAGCCGGAAATTAGTGGAAACGCTCGTTTCTGGATCGGGACAGGCCAGGGGAGCTCCCTTCTTCCCTCCCCATTCCTTTTTCCTTGTGTGTCGTGTCTTTTTAGATTGTAAACCTGTGGGCAGGGACTGTCTTGTTAATTGCTGTAAACTGCCCAGAGAGCTTCAGCTGTTGGGCGGTATAAAAATGAAATAAATAAATAAATACCCTCCCCTATGCCCTTGGGGAGGCAGAAAATGTGGCATGTTTCAAATGCCTCCTGAAAATGCACTTTATCACCCAGGTTTTCTCTGGCTTGTAATTAATTGCAATTTATCATATGCTGCTCCATCTGACCATTCCTTGCATTGTTTTGTATTTACTGTAGTTGAAATTGTTTTTAACAGTGTATTTAAAAATGTGAGTTCTAATATTTATATGTGAACTGCTTAGAGATGTTATTATATTCAGTGGTACATAAAAGGGGTCATCCCATGAAGCTGAACGGTGGCAGATTGAGGAGAGATAAAAGGAAGGATTTCTTTGCACAGCGCAGAGTCAAACTGCGGAATTCTCTTCCACAAGATGTGGTGATGGCCACCAATTTGGAGGGCTTTAAAGGGGGTTGGACAAATTCATGGAGGAGGAGAAGGCTAGCCATGGCTACTAGTTCTGATGGCTATAGGCTGCCTCCAGGATCAGAGGCAGTATAGTATGCCTATGTACACCGGTTGCTGGGGAACATGGGCGGGAGGGTGCTGTGGCACTCGTGTCCTATGTGTGGGTTTCCCTTTCGGGCAGCTGGTTGGCCACTGTGGGAACAGAATGCTGGACGAGATGGACCCTTGGCCTGATCCAGCAGGGCTCTTTTTAATGTTTTTATTAAATCTATATTCTAGGACAGGGGTGGACAGAAAGTAGATATCTTTGGACTTCCAACTCCCAGCATTCCTAACCATGGGCCATGCTGGCAGGGGCTTCTGGGTGTTGAAGCCCAAAACACCTGGAGATCTACCTTCTCCTCACCCTGTTCTAGTGGGCAGGGTTGTGGCTCAGAGGCTGTGGGTTATGCCAGCCCTGCAGAGTTGGCCAGTCTTGTTCTGCCCATTTTGCTGGGGGGAGGCAGAAGTGAGAGCGGAGTGTGACAACACTGCGGTGTAGCCCACTGTTGTCACCCAGTCTCCTGGCACGTTTGTCTGTTTTAAGGGAATGCAGTCGGACGTGTGTGTGTGTGTGTGTGACTGAAGCTGATTATAGCAGTGGTAGAATTAATTAAGCGCAGGAAGGGGTGAAGGGAGTCATCCCTCTCCCCCTGGATTATATATTGCAGGTCTCTTGTAAAGCGAATGGGTCTAAATTGCCCATTCCAGACCAAGCCACCCCAAAATACTTTGCATTACTACAGGGAACAATAGATTGTTGCTGGGAAAACCCGTTCCCCCGCCCCGCCCCCCACGAGCTCGGTGGCCGGTGACGTCAGCATCCCTGCTACCAAAAAAGTCCTGGGGCTGCCACCCTGCGGGCCCCGATACCCCCACACCACTGGGTTTATGAGTAGTTGGCTCCCACCAAGGCATGGAGCTAGGCGCGGGCTCGACTCGCTGTGCCCCCCGCTCACTCCTGCAGCACGAAGTGAACAGGCTGCAGCAGCGAGATCGCCGGGGGCAAAGGCAAGGCTTGCTCCCCTCTGCAAAGCAACGGGGTTCGCCCGGGGCAGGGGAGCCCGGCCTCGGCTCCCTTTGCCTCGCCCGCCGGATGCGAGGGGGGAAGTGCCGCCCCGGCCACCCCACCCCGGGCACGGCCGTGGCGCCGGTCACCTTTCTTCGCGGGCTTCTTGCTGTTGTTCAGCTGCCCGCTCACGTCCTGCAGCCGCTTCTCCAGCTCCTTCTTCTTTTCCTGAGCGATCTCCTCCTTGGACTTCGCTGCCTGCTTCTTCCCACTTGCAGCTGTGGGGGAGGAACGCACAATTGCTGAGACTGGGTTGGAGGGGAAGAGAAGAGCCAGCGTCACCGTCCGAGCGGGAGGGGCACAACGACATCGTGCAACTGCCCTGCTCCCAGGATCACCGCCCAGCCCCAAAAACTGTGGTGAGGGAGGCCTTTTCGACCACGTCCTTTTGCATTAGAAGAAAATGTTCCGGTGTTTTAAAGCACAGGTGCAGGAATTCCGGTCTGCCTGGGGGGGTGCTAATTCCGGCCTGCGTGGGGTTTCCTAGAGGGCCCCCGCCTCCTGGCCCAAACCTTACCCCAACCTGGCTTTTATGCAGTCCCCCCACCATTTTAAAACTTCAAAATACCTCTCCGAAAGCCACGTTAATGGCGGTAAGAGCTTTAAGCTAAAATAGGCTGGTATTTTGCCCCCCCCTGCAATGCGCCCCCCGAGAGCTTCTCCGAAGTGAAATTCAGTCCTCTGACTGAAAGAGGTTCTCCACCCGATAGAACTACTTGAATGATTTGTTTAAAAGTTGCATTTTGAAGAATTATCTAGGTTTCTTTCCTGTCCTACTTCAAGGGCTCAGGCTAGGAGTAACAGCGGCCTACCTCACAAGGTGGTCGTGAAGACAGAGAAGGCCTGGGACGTATTTGGGTACATTACAAACCAGAAGCAAAACATTACACCGAAGCAGGGAGGGAGATGTCTATAGGCCGTCGAAACGGTCATGCAGTAAAGGATTGTGTGGCTGTGCGGCCCTCACATTTCGGCAGAGTCTGGGCTGTGGGAAAGGCCCAGGGGAGGAGGAAGCGGCAGCCCAAGAGAAGCAGCGGCCCGCTAGGAGAGGGGAAATCCCGCGGCGGCCAGGGGGGCACTTAAACTGGAGACAATCTTCAATAGGATAGTTGAGAGTCACTTGAGAGAGACGTCGCCACTGCTCACAGGCATATTTCGTCCCACTTTGGTTAAACAGGTTGTGTAGGTTTTGGAAAGTCTGCCAAACCTGCTTAGCACAGAGGGGAGGGTCAAGTGCGCACACCACAAGAAGCAATCCGCCTGAGCCCACACAGGCCACTACTGTACGTTGACCCAGGGGTAAAAGGGGTGGTGAAGGGAATCCCCCAAAATTGGGCGGAGGGGTCTCCCGTGAGCCGCAGAGCCCTTTTTCTCATGAAAGGTTCCTTCCTCTTGAGGAAGGCAGACCCTGGATCCAACCCACCAGCCGCCAATGTGTGGTACGGTCGAATATTTATCTCTACAGGCTCTTTTCAAATCGTTTCAGCTGTGGGGGGTGGAGGCAATCTGCTTTCTCCAGACTTAAGTTACAACTAACTTAAATCCCTGGCTCCCACAGGATATAGAACAGGTGTGGGCAACATTCTTACCGCCCCAAAGGCCATGGGCTGGGTTCCCCTCTGCCCCCCCCTCTCAAACACACACTCATCAGGATTGTAGGCAAGGAGAGGTTTAACCCTTCCCTCCCATTGAATCTAGATGAAAATTCCTCCCCACGCCTTCCTATGAACTGCTTTCCAAAGACATCTCCCTTCCTGCTTCCCGAAGCAAAAGACCAGCGCTCAGGGGTGGGGTGCGGGGTGGTGATCTTCATTGGAATTGCAGGGGGAGGAAAGGGCTAAACCTCCCCCGCAATCCCCTCTGCCATTCAGCTGATTGTTGGGGATCAGCTGAGCAGTGGGGAAAATGGGGCGGTGCTGGAGATGAAATGAAAGTTGCTCTACGGGCCCGGGCCAGCCCCCTGTTCTCCACCGATCAGCTGAGCAGTGAGGAGCAAGAGTCTTTTGAAAGCACGGATCCGACGGGATCAGCACCTCTAGCGCGCTCTTCTTCTCTACCTGCTTGAGAGAAAGAAGAGGGTGTATCCTCCCCTCCCGGGCAGGGCCACATGAAAAGCGGCTGCAGGTTGCCCACTCCTGATCTAGAGGAGAAAACAGGGCCAGGCATTCGCAATGGCAACATATCTGCATTGCAGCCGCCGTGGGATGTCCCCTGAATTCGTTTTATCCAAGAGAGGAGATCGGAAGAGAAGGACAGAGGCTCACTCGGGAGGCCAATTTCAAGTCTTCTTTGCATCCGTGGGATGCTGGGAGTTGTAGTCCAATACATCTGGAGAGCACCATGTCGGGGGGGGGGGGGGAAGCTGTTCTAGCTGGTATGAAAACAGAGGAGGGAGAAGACTTTGAAAGGGCATTTTCTTCTGTCTGGGCAGCAAATCTGAAAACAGGTTTGGCAGGTGGGTTTTTTAAAATTAAATATATATATATATATATATATATATATATACCGGTATATATATTTGCATTCTGGTATATTTCTCTTGACATTTGTCAACCACGTCTTAATAAAAATGAAGAATGGCCAATGCATTGTTATTACTACAGCTATTGTCCGTTACTGTCGTTGTTGCTATTGTTGCTATTGTTGCTATTGTTGCTATTATTATTATTATTATTATTATTATTATTATTATTATTATTATTATTATTAAAGCACGACCTTAAACCGAGGGCCACTTTGTTCTGGCCAGGCCTCCTGGGGCTTCCACACTTACACAACGGCTTCCGCTGCTTCTTCTGCAAGCACGACTTGACGTATCTCTCCAGCTCCCGTAACGTCGTGGGCTTCAAGGTTTCGAAATCTATTTCGATCTCGTCCGGGTTGGAGTCCCTGAGAGAAGGCTCCCGCGACTGGATGATGTGCACCACCCGGCCCAGCTTCTCCCCCGGCAAGCGGTTGATGTCCAGGCTGAGCTGCCGCTTCTCGTCGTAGGTCATAGGCAGGCCCCCTTCCTCCTCCTCCTCCGAGTCGTAGGCCGCGGACGGAGGCTTCCCCGCCTTCTTCGGCTGCCTGGAAGGTTCAGAGGGAGAGGGGTAAGGAACGGGCGGCCTCGGCTCTCAATCCAGCCCCCCACCTAGCCCGCTGACCCAACTAGCCCGGCCACAACGTGAAACCTGGGGCTTGAAGCAGGGTCACACCCGGAGACGAGGCCGCCCTTCCACGAGGCAGCTGCCTCAAGTGGCGGATCCTGAAGGGTGGCGGATCCCGTGTGCCCTGGTGCCGCGGGGACAGCTGCACGTCCCGTCCCACTCGAAGGACTTCTCGGCGAGGCACAGGGCAGGCGGCCGCTCCAGAGAGCCCTGCGGGAAAGCAGCAGGCGTGGCTGGCCAGAGCGGCTGCCACCGCCCACCCTGTGCTCCACATCTCAGACTAAAGCGCACGCTCCACGGAGCTGTGCCGGCCCCTCTCCTGATGTGACAAATGCCACAGGAAGAGACAGGCCGGCACGACTCTCTGGAGCGGTGGGACGATGCCTTGCTCTGGGGGACCCTCCCTGTGAGGGATCGGCCTACCCAGCGCTCCAGAAAGCTGCTGGCTGGCAAATGCTGCCGCAGGAGGGCGGCTGGCACACCCCTCCAGGTGGCCACCCCTCCACCCGCCCAACATCTCACTTTGAGAACTTCTCATTGACTCTCTGGGAAGCCCGGCCAGCTACTAAGAAGAGAGGGCGGCCAGTGCAGCTCACCAGAGAGCCCAGCTCAAATGCTTCCCTGTGGGGAGACCTTCCTCAGAGTGGGGCACTGGCGGCTCGGACGACCGACCGTGCTCCCGCGGATGTTCGTGCAACGTGGTTGCCCCTCTGTGGCATTTACTCTTCAGGTGTTGCAAAAGCTTCAGCCGAACCGGCTGGCACAGGAATGCAGAACCTCTTCCCAGAGGGGGGGCTGGATTGCCCCCCCACGAGATGACCGGTCGGTGTGGCCACCCCCATGAGCCTCACCCAGCCCCCCAGCCCCGCCCATTTTGGCTTCTCTCCGTGCCGTCCACGTCTCCGCTGCGATGACTTGGAGGCCAAGCCCCGCTCCCCGAAGGCCCGCAGAGGCCCCACGGGCTGGGCTGGGGTGCTGGGCGGGCCGGGGCTTCCGCTCCCCCGGGGCTAGTCGAGTGTGGCCCTCACCTGCTAGCGGTGGTGGTGCTGTTGGCCTTCTTGGCCGGAGCTTTCTTCTGTGGGGCCTGCTTGGCCGGCTGGGAGACTTTCGCTTTCTTCTCCTCCTCAGCTTTCACCTTGTGCTTCTCTTTCTCCCTCTCTTTCTCCTTGTCTTTCTTCTTCTTCTCTTTCTCCTTCTTCTCTCTTTTTTTCTTTGGCTTGTTCACAGGAGCTTGCGACAGGGCGGCCAACTGCTCGTGGACGGCCTTGAGCTGGCAGGGGAGAGGAAGCGGCAAAGCTAAGAAGGTCACGCACCTCGGACGGCTGCCCGCTCGGAGGGACCCATCCACGCGTTCGGCTGTGCGCCTCTCCGCTCGAGTCCTCGGCGACCGGAGGGCTCTGCCAAGCGTGCGAACCGACTCCGTCGGAAAATATCGCAGAGGGACTGAACGTTCGGTCTGTGGCACTTAACCCAGGATGGCTTGTTCACACACACCGTTTTCACTGGACGCTGCAGTCAACCAGCGAAAACGTACATGTGTGAACCAGCTCATGGGCCACTGGTTTTGGCCTCGCCTCGCCTCTCTGGACTGGCTCATGTCTGCTGTGGCCTCCACGCTGGGCAGGGGTCAGCACAGGGCAAGGGCTCCCCTCGCATGGAGGCGGCAGTGGCGAGCACCAGCGTCTCCAGGTGGGGGCTGTACACAGGGCCCCCGAGAACTGGGGCCCCCCTTTCCCAGGTGGCCGCAGGCAAACACATGAATCACCAGCAGCTGCGTGCACCGCTCAAACGCGGAGACGCGGACCCCCAGAGACGGGGGGCTGTCCTGCCACAAGCCCAACACTGCCTGCTGGATACAGTCCCGGGACCTCACGCAGGGGCGGCCACGAGCTTAATCCACTCTACGTGGATTGTGCCTTTATCGACACACACAGCAGAACGTGGTGTTGGGATGAATCGGGTTACTTCAGGCTGCCACTGGAGAGAGGGTTGCCGCATTGAAAAATGTGCTCCCACACACTGGAAAAAAAAGCCAGCCCGCAAGTAGAAAGCTAGCGCCCCAGGTTCATCGTATTCCTTGTGCTGACAGCTCTCTACTTGCAGGAGGGGTTTGCTCTCGTTTCCACCTATAGGGGTATTTGGAAACAGGATTTCCCCCACCTGCAGTCCACTCTTCTGTCACTGCAAGAGCCTGAAACCCCTTGCACAGAGGCTGATGAATCCCAAGACGCCCCCTGACAAAGAATGTGATGCTCACTGGATAAACCAGTGGTAGAGCACCCACTTCCGGTGGGAGGAATTTCGACTCCCAGGAATTCTGTGTGATATAAAACTGGTCCTTTGTTTGGTGGGGACAACCTTCACCGAGGGCAGAGCCCCCAAACCTACCAGGAGCAGAGGTAGAGAGAGTGTCGGAAGAGAGCCAGTGGGCTGGGGAGACCCAAGTTCAAGTCCCCCCTTAGCCACAAAGCTCACCGGGTAGCTTTGAGTGTGTCGCCACATCTCCACTTGGCCTACCTCACAGGGGCAGTGTGAGGAGAGGACACGACATGGGAATAACCCCACGCGTGCTACCCTCAAATGCGCTGGAGGAAAGGAGGAAAGGCAGGGTGCGAGTATGTCCGGCAGCGGCGGCAGCAGGGAGGGGTCTTCCCGGGTGATTCCATGCTTGGGGTGGGGGGCTTCTTTCCTCCCTCCCTCCCTCCCCTCAAGGTCTGGCAGCATGCAAGACCTCCGCCCGTGGCTGCCAATTCATGGCTGCACCTGGGTCACCTCAAGCCACTGCGCTCTTCTGCTTTTTACTGCACCGTGTTTTTAAACTTTAAACAGCACCAAGGATTGGGTGGGACAGAAACTGAAATATGGAAGGGGGGGGGGGAAGCAATACATACCATAAAATAAAACGGGACAAAACAAAGACAAGAGGCTGCATTTCAAAAGGTGAGACCAAGACATAGGTCAGTCGTATTACTGGGAGTTCTCTGTTCACGGGGTGGCGGGGGTGAGCGGTGGCAGACGGAAGGGAGAAGGGGAGGGGAGGTGGAGGTGGAGACGTCACCTTTAAAAGAAAATTACGTTCATCTCCATAACCACGAGGACTAGAAACCTCTCCGCTGGAAATTAAACACTGGGATTCTCAGGAAATCTGGTGGGAGCACTCGGTATCGCTCCGGATGGCAAACACTGTGTCTGCCTCACCAGCACTAATTAGGAGAGGACTGTGCAATAAACAGGGGCCCTCAGCCACACCCACTGGAGGAAGACCGCAACTGGGGATTCAGTTTATCGTCAGCAACCACTTATAGAGGTCATCGGGCGTGTTAGGCGCTGTACATGGGTTAAAAGCAACGACAAGGCCCTGCCCTCAAAGCTTACAATCTCGTTTTTCTACATTTCCGTCACAAATAAAGAACTGCATCTGACATAACAAATATACCTACAGGCAAACAGTTTATACTGGTCCATCTACACCGGTTCTGTCTACAGCAGGGGTGCAGAACCTGCGGCCCACCAGGTCCCCAATCTGGCCTGCGGAGTCTCCTGTGGTTCCTCCAGGGGGCGGGCGCTTAGCCTCCAAGCCCCGCCCATGGAGGGATCCCCACCAGGTCCATCAACGTCATCCAGCCTGTGTGTGTGTGTGTGTGTGTGTGTGTGTGAATCTTTCCCCCCCACCCAACTGCAATATCGTTCTGCACACCTGGTCTACCCCAGCTGGTAGTGGGGAGGCATGAGGTTCTTTCCCAGCCGAAACCCTGTCACTGGAGGCGTCAGGGATTGAAACAGAGACCTCCCGCACGCAAAGAAGAGGGCCCCCACTTGATGAAATGCGGTCAAGGAACGGTTCACCATAGGTCCAACGGAAGCCACGTCCAGCCCAAGCACCCCTCTGCCTGGAGGCACGTGGATTCTTCCTTGCAGCGATCTCCAGCTCTCTCAGCCCCCCCCCCCCTGAACCCAACCCACAACACGGGGGAGGGGGCACTGTTAATGTACCCCCCCCCACACACACACACACACTTTCTCCTTGTTTTTAGAGCTGGGGTGATCAGATGGAAAGGAGGGCCCAATCTCCTGCCCCTTGATTGCTCAACCGAACAGTGGGGGGGGGGGATTTTGGCAGGAGCAGCTTCTCAAGCAGGGGCAGAAGCGGCGCCTCCCAGAATCCCCCCTTCCCAACGACCCACAGGAGTGGCGCTGGGCCCTCTCTTTCGACCTCAGGCCACCCTCTCCCTCCGCCGCCCCACCTCTCTCCTTTTCTCCCCACATGGTCTTGAACAAACCGGCGGCCCAACTGGCAACCCAACATATACCAGTCAGCGACACATCTTATACAGAGGACTTTGGATAGCTCTCTACGGCTTATGCTACAGAACGTCACATATCGGTTACAAATAAGGAAAATCAATAAGAAATTAAAAAATAAAAAGAAACAAATACATTCCATCCATTCCAGTCTCGGGAGTCATTGACCGTGTAGCACTGCCTCAACAACCGGGAACAGTCCTGTGTGAACAAGAAGATAGGCAGGGAAGCAAATAGTGCGTCCACACTGCGATTCCAGGTGGTGGGGAAGGGGGGGGGGAAGGGCAGGGGGTCCGGGAATCTGATTGGCCACAAAACCACACTCTGGTCTCCCACAGAATCCTGAGAATATCTCTCTCTCTCTCTCTCTCTCTCTCTCTCTCTCGGGTTTCTTTCTTTTTTAAAATATCAAGGTTCTGGCCCTCATGGCCACTAAAAGCGCATGAAAATATGAGGGCCAGGGTGCTGGTCCACTGCTTCTCAGTTCAACGGCATTTCCCACTCGCAAGGTGCTTTATCGTTTCATTTGCACCCACCCTCAACAGGTGCTCCACATATCCCCCTAGGGCATTCGGCTCAAGACCCAAGCTCCTGCTCCAGGTGTCCTGGCAGACTGAAATTCAGCAGGGCTCCACTAGAAGCAGGGCTTTCCCAGCAGTGGCACCAACTTCATGGAGTGACCTCCCCCAGGAGACCTGCCCAGCCTTAGACTGGATGCCATCAGGAGCCAGATAAAACCTGGCACTCGGAAAAAGCTGAACCGGGACACATTATTTTCTGTTATGGTTTCGGGCTCTCCGATTTGGGCTGGTTTAATAAGAGCTCGACTTTTTTCCATTCTGCTCATCTCCTGCCGCTTATGTGCTTTGTGGATTCCCTGCCTTGTCGAATTGTTTCAGTGTCTTTCTGACTTTGTAAGTCAGCCACTTTGCATTTATTTTACAAAGACCAAAAAGCAGGACAGGTTTTTAAAACAAGCCAACCAACCCGCAGAGGCAACTCTAGTTCCTGTTTCACAGATGGTTGACCGAGGGCTCTGGGACTTGCCTGGTGCCCTGGAATGGACCCCTTGTGTATGTGGGACCCAAAGGGAAATCTCCCGGTTCCATGTGCCCTGCCTAGATCAGCGATTCCCCAACTGGGGGCCCTCCAGGGGGCTTGGACTACAAATCCCAGATAGCTGGGAGATGCTGGAGGTTGTGGTCCAACCCCTATGAAGGGTAACCCACTTGGGGGAAGTTGGCAACCCCTTTGATCTCTCAGGCTTTCGACTGCATCTGTGTTCCTACGCTTTGTAAACTGCAATTTTTCCATGTTTGTGCTCTCCCCTTTTAGGGGGTTTATGGTGGAGTAATGGATCGATGGTATGATTTTATTGGTCTTGTACCCCGCTTTGGGATTCTTTTATCATGAAAAAGCGGGCAATGAAACGAAATACACGAAAGGGGGCAGCGCGGGGCCGGGCCGCGGGGGTGGGCGGGGCGCGCTCACCTGCTCCTGGAGCTCTGCCAGCCGTGTGGCCCGCTCCTCCTCCGAGTCCGAGCTGTCTGAATCGGACGAGCTCTCTTCGCTGCTGTGGCTGCTCTCCGTGCTTTTGCTCACAACCGGCGCCGCTGGGGGAGGCGGGGGAGGCGGCTCGGCTGGCTCGTCCGGCATCTTGGCGAATCGCATCTCGAAGACGTCCTGCGGCAGAAGGAGCAGCGAGGTTTGGAGGGGGCGGGTGGGAGAAAGAAGACACCCCCCTTGCGAGAGCAGAGGGCCCGCGTGCCTCCCCCTCTGTAGCGGCGTCTCCCACACCTCTGAGGCGCGTGGCACCGACTTTATCTTTCCCGAAGTAGAACCGGAGATGCGCTTCGCTCTGACACTCAGCAAGGAAATGCAGACGGCCTTTCTCAAGTCAGCGCCCGGCGTGCAAATTAAACGCAGCCTTGCAAGAATCACCTCTTTGCAGAAGCTGCTTTGCCGGCAGAATACCGGCCGCAGATTTCGCCGTGGTGGTGGTGGGGTAGTTCCCATCAGAGCCTTTCAGGCACACAGTAGACCAGGGGTGCTGAAGCTCAAGCCGCTGGGCTAGATCCGGCCTGACTGGGGTGCCCCAGATGGCTGTGCCTGCTTCTGCCAGCCCTGCCCGCCAATCCTTGGGTGGCTTCCTGGCTTTTGTGTAATCGCCCCCCCCCCCAAATTCCAAAAGGTTGACATGTCTCTCCAAAGGCTGAATTACTGGCAGGAAGAGCTGCAGGCTGATGTTTGGGCCCCGCCCCTTTTGCCTTTGGCTCCACCCAGTGCCAGAATGCGGCCCCCGAGGGCATCTCGGGCTGAAAAGAGATTCAACACCCCAACAACAGAGGTCTTATGGGGACATTTCCCACTGAAACTTCCATTTCCACGGATACTGGAGGAACCAAAGATCTGCCTGCAGCAAGGCTGGAGGGAACGGTGCTGCTGCTCTGGCGTCATTACAGCAAAACACGTCTCGGCCTCATCAGGGCCACAACGGGGGACCGTCTGGGAGTGAACTCGGACCTTCCGCAAGGACTTATCTTTCCTGGCGGTGTATGCCGGGGCTGTGATCTCCCTGCAATTCTGCAGGAGGGCAGAGAAGGTGTTGCAGGCAGTATTTTAATTGTTAAAACACTCACAGCGACCTGGTTCACACAACACGACCAGCCAGAGTATGGGTCATCACTGAATCGTGGGTTGCTGTGTTGCACGAACCCAGCCTGGCTAACAAACCATGGTTTGTTAACCACAAACAACCCACAGTTCACAACCCAACAACAAACCATGGGTTCTCTTCATGGGTTGTTAGCATGGCTGGATTCACCCAACACAACAACCCACGAGTCAACAACAACCCATACTCTGGCTTGTCGTGTTGCGTGGGCCCCACTCGGCACGTTTCTGGCCCTTGCGGCAGGGCTTGGCCACTTTGGCCTACAACTCTCATGATCCCTCACCACTGGCAATGCTGTACGCCAGAACACCTGGAGGGCCGGAAGCGGGCACAAAGTGTGGGCACAAAGTGTGTCTGGAGAAGTGGGAGCCCGGCCTGCCAAGGGGAGAGAACTCCAAGGCTGCTGGAACATGATTTCTGGGGGCAACACGGGAGGTTTTCGTTTCCTGCACGGCTTCTTAGCCGTAACCAGGAGCGAGCAAAACCAGAGGCAATCATGGCAGTGGGGTGGGGGACAGCAAATATGGGGGGGGGATTATGTATAAATAAGGGGAATCATGCAGACTTGCTCACTTTGCATAATTTATACCAGTCACAGAATCCTCTTTCTTTTTTTTCTTGGTGCAGAAGTTGGAATGCCTGTCTAAGTGCAATCCTATGCATGTTTAAAGGCTTCTGAAGGGCTGTGGGCGTGTCTCCTTCCAGAGACGGCAATTCTGCTCCTTCTCTGAACGGGAAACAACTGAACAGTCCTTCTTCAAAGACTCAGCGGCCCTCGGTGGAGGTGGCTTGGTGCAGCTTGTTCAACCATCTGCTCTGGGCACCCTCTCTTTCCAACCAGAACAACGTTTAAACTAATAATTAGATCTATACCCATTTCCATTTGAAACTGGCAGCAAACTGATGAGTTCCACCATCACGCTGGGGTCTCCAACGTGGAGCCCGTGGGCCCCAATGTGCCTGCAGATACTTCTCTAGGTGCCTTTATGACTTCAACATTATTTTTTTAACGGGGAGGCTGGTGTGCTGTAAAGAGAAGGGGTCCCGCCCTCCAGCGCCATCTTTGTTTGGATCCAAAGGAGTGGTTCTGTGTTTTGGAGCTCTGGCCACCCCACCTCTGCCATGGACCTTGGCCCTTGGGCGAGTGACTTTTCTTTCAGTCTCACCACTTCCAAGAAATGAGGGTTGTGTGGCCGGCCACGCCCACCAGGCCACTACGGGCAAGCCCCTCCTCCAGAGCAGCCATTCTGCGAGAGTGCCCACAGCACTCCCTAAAAAACCCAAATGTACCTGCCGAGCCAAAAGGGCTGGGGTCCCCGCAAATCTTTTCGCCCTCCAGGGTGGTGCATGGCACACAATTTTAATTTGGGTGTGAGGACAGGGAGAAAAGCACGCCTCTGGTCCCAGACCTTGGAGGACCTCTGCTGCGAATTAATGTTCATCAATTTTATTAATTTAGTTCCAAAATGTATACCTTGATGAAGTATGCATTTGTTAAATCAGTTCCAATCGGAAAACGAGGCATGCCCCAAGAAGTTTCTCACAGAGACCCTGCGGGGAACTCCAACAAGGGTGAGACTGAATGGATCTAAGCACTCTGCCCGTCACTTCTCTGCCTGAGTCACCGCTCTGGATTTGCCTCCTTCCAATCAGGCACAGTGCGGCCTCGCAGGAACGTTTTATTAGGTTGTTAATTGATTTCTCACAAGGGGCAGCCGGGCTTGTTTGTTTGTTTGGCTCATTTACCTGGAGCTTTCTGGCCATGGCCACCACTTCGTGGTCGGGAGGATTGTACTTGTAACAATTAGAGAACATTAATCGAATATCCGCTGCAAAACCCTGCGCATCTTGATATTCTCGGCCGTCCATTTTTTTCTGCAAACACATGAGGCCAAAAAAGGGGGGGAGGGGGGGAGGAAAGGGGGGCCAAGGGAGGAGGGGGAAAAGCCATGAGCAACATGCATCCACAGATGAAAGGGGCGGGGCGAGGGCGCTTCAGAAAAAGAAGAAGAAAAGGCAAGCGAGGAAACACCGTTTAATCCAGAGAGATCATGGACAGACCACTGCGGCCGCTGCAACAAATACAAATGTAATTTAGCAATTATTATGTATTTTAGTTGTATTTTAATGTATATCACAATGTATTTTAGGGTGCAATCGTATGCATGTTTCGACAGAAAAGAGTCCTATCATTCCCAGCATGCCTCAGTCAGCCATGCTGGCTGGGGCATGCTGGGAATTACAGGGCCTTTTCCCTGTCTAAACTTGCATAGGATTGCACTCTTAACGTATTAAGGGTGCAGTTCTATGCACATTTCGACAGAAAAGAGTCCTACAACTCCCCGCATGCCCCACTGCAGGGAGCTGTAGGATTTCCGCCCCCCCTGTCGAAACAGGCATAGGAATGCGTCCTTAATGTATTTTAATTGCCTCGTTAAACTGCGTAGAGATAAGTTTTTTCAATATGGTCAGCGGGTATATGAATCTATTAAATAAGTAAAAACAAACAACAAATGGAATAATTACCACAAGCACGATGGACGTTCCAAAGTTGCCAGCACCGCAGCCTTCCCCAAGCTGGAGGCCACCAGATGTGCTGGGATGCAACCAGAGGCCGGGCTGGCTGGGCAGTTAAACCCCAACACATCTGGACGGACCATCACCAGGTTGGAGAAGGCGGAGTGCTGGAGGAACAGGATTATCAGAGCCAGGACAGAGCACGGACAGAGTTTTGGCTGTGCAGTTCGCAAGCTTGCTGTGGCAAAAAGAATCAACAACCGCTTTGCTGGGTCAGACCAAAACGTTCACTATTCCGCTGGTGGCATCTGTCCAACAAAGTCTCTCTGGGAAGTTCACAACCAAGGCACAAAAGTGGCTGCCCTCTCTGCCCCCTCAAACGCCTCCCCACATATACACACACCACCCCCTACCAGATAATCACAGATAGGCTGTTTTGCCACACAGAGGTTCCTCTTTTTAGCTATAATGGCTAATTTTATTTTTATTATTACGTTTATATCCCGCCATTTTTCCTGCAAGGGACCTAAGATGGCTTACGTAATCTTCCTCCTCTCCATTTTATCCTCACAACAACCCTGTGAGGCTGGCCAGGCCTGTGAGGTCTGAGACTGGCCCAAAGACACCCAGTGAGCTTCATGGCACAGCGGGGACTAGAACCCGGGTCTCTCCAGTCCAACACTCTAACCACTAGGCCATACTGGCAGTGAACTCCTTGCTCCCACTTGCTTGCCAGCTATGGGAGTGGTAGTCCAACACCTCTGGAGGGCAGCCAGGTGGGGGAAGACGGCTTCTGGCTTCCAAGCCAAATTCTTTAGACGCCCCACTCACATTCTCACGCAGCCAGAGCGGCCACACTGGGGGAGCGGAACCTCCCCGTTCAGGGGCGAGGGCCGGAGGGAGGCCGTGGCCGGCCACTGAGGGAAGCAGGACGCTGCCCCCAGTGTGGTCTGATCCAGCCCATTCTTAAAACAAACCCCAACGCCTTCAAATCAAGAGAGCCATTTCTAGTTAATAAACTTGCGTATATTTGTAAAGCAATTTAAAAATAAGAGTTGCATCGGGGGGGGGGGGTCCCTATGGCCCCAGGCCCCCAAATCCTAGAAGTGGAAGGGGCCATGGAGGCCCTTGAGTCCAACCCCCTGCTCAGTGCAGGGATCCAGCTTAAAGCATCCCTGACAAGTGGCTGTCCAGCCTCCGCTTGAATACCTCCAGGGACGGAGAGCCCGCCACCTCCCTGGGAAGCTGGTTCCATTTTTCACCTTCTCTGACCGCTAGGAGGTTTTCCCTGATGTTCAGCCAAAATCTGCCTTCCTGTAACTTGAGCCTGATTTCACACCCTGCAGTCTAGGGTGAGAGAGAACAGGCTGCAGCCCTCTCCTCTGTGACAACCCTTTAGGGACAGTGAAAGTGCCCTCATACCTCCCCCACCCCAGTCTTCTCTTCTCAAGGCTAAACACCCCCAGCTGCTTCCGTCTTTCCTCATAGGACTTAGTTTCTAGTCCCCTGATCACCTTTGTCGCCCTTCCCAGAACTCGTTCCAATTTATCTGAATCCTTCTTAGGATGTGGTATCCAGAACTGCACACAGTATTTGGGGTGAGGTCTGGCCAGCGTAGGGTAGAGTGAAACTGTCACTTCCCATGATTTTGAAACTATACTTCTATCGATGCAACCTAAAATTGCCTTTGCCTTTTTTGCAGCCACATCACATGGCTGGCTCACTATTCAGCTTGCGATCGACTACAACGCCAAGATCCTTTCACTCCTACTATTAATATTTTCAGTGCCTAGCAGCACCCCTCTGCTGGAGGCTCTCTCTCTTCCGAACCTGCCCACCCCCACCTGGCGAGCCGAGGCCCCCCCACGTGAAAGGGAAGAGGTGGGGAAAGGCCAAGCCTACTTTCACAGTGCTGAGGTCCATGGGGTGCTTGATGATGTCGTGGTAGTCATGGAGCTCCAGGGCCTCGGCGTCGACGGGCTTGTAGAAGGGCCAGGCGTAGGCCGCGTGCTTCTTGGAAAGCATCTCTTTGAGGATGCTGTCGCAGTACTTGAGGTGCTCCGAGAGCTTGCCCTTCTTGCCGGCGTGCTGGGGGACCTCGCCGTCCTCCAGGTCCTTCTTGGGGGGCTTGATGGGCCGACCACCGCTCTCCCGCCGGGCCACGACTTTGGCCTGCTTGGAGTCCGACAGCGGGGTGGGCGACTCGCTCCGGCTGGCCGTGATGGCCGACGTGGTGGGGGTGGTCGTGTCCGCTTTCCGCTTCACCCCCTTTTTCTGGAACGCAAACACAGCATGTATGAAGAGAAGGACGGGGAGTCGGCCGCTTGCAGCAGACAGAGCGGCCTGCGAGGAGTATTCCAGGCAAACCCAGGGAAAGAGGGAGGGAGGGAGGACGACACGGGTAGGTCCCGGGGAATCGGATTACCTTGACAATCGGTGGCGTTGGCGGAACAACTGGCATGATGAGAGGAGGCGGGGGAGGCGGGGGAGGCGGGGGCGCGGCCGCTGGGGGGGCAGTGAGGGGGGGGACGTTGGCGGTGATGGTTGGCACGGGCGTGACGGCGATGACGGGCGTCTGCGATACCGACGGGGGGACATTCTGGAAGGGGGCCGGTGGAGACACAGAAGACACCGCTGTTGCTGCCGGGTGCTGGGCTCCTGAAGGAAGGAAGGAAGGAAGGAGAGAGAGAGAGAGAGAGAGAGAGAGAAAGGGATTAAACGCAATGCTCAGGTATTAGCAGGGAAGTTTGCAAATTACTCGAAAATACCCTGTGCACAACCCCAGATGTGAGCCAGAGCGCACATTCTCAGAAAATGCTTGCAAATTCCCAAAAGCACATTCACGTTCAAAAAAGGCACACATTCAATAATGTGCATTTTCACACTTTAGTCCATGGGGAAAAGTGGGCACTTTTGAATAAAGGCACACTTTCCATGATCAAAACGTGCACTTCTCCTGTTCGAATGAACTGAAAAGAACAGGGTGCAAGAGGGAACCAGGAGTGAGCCCAACAGAGCTTTGAAGTGAAGATCGGAGAACTCTGAGCAGCCCCGGGTGGGTCTGCCTCCCCCGTGCGCTGGGGCCAAAACAAACATTACTTTAAATCTGTATCTAGCAGCTATGTCTTCCCCCCCCACCTTTCCTCTAGGTGCAGGGGTCATGACCTGGAACTTAAAAGCCCCCTCACCCCATGCAAGGGTCCCAATCCGGAGCAGGGGCTCTAGACACAGTGGCCGGCAGAAGTACAGATCTCCAGATATTTTGGACTTCAATTCCCAAAAGACCCTGCCAGCATGGCCAATGGTTAGGAATGCTGGGAGATGAAGTTCAAAACATCTACATAGGCATACAGGAAGCTGCCTTATCCCGAGTCAGACCTTCGGTCCCTCCAGCTCAGAACTGTCAACACTGACTGGCAGCAACAGCTCTTCAGGGTTTCAGGCAGGAGTTTTTCCTGTCCTACCTGGAGATGCTGCAGCCGGGGGTCGAACTGGGGACCTTCTGCATGCAAAGCAGGACCGCTACCACTGAGCTATAGCCATTCCGCCTAAAAACAAAGTAAGATTCTAGTCCTCAAGGTTCTGAATCAAGGACTTGGGAACCTTGGGAGAGCCGTTGCTGCCAGTCAGTGTCGGCCATAGTGGACTAGATGGACCAAGGCCGGTCCGACTCAGTAGAAAGCATCCCCCCTGTTTTCGTACGAAGCACAGCCGGTTACGCACATCAGCCCCTAAACCGGAGACTGCGCATTTGGCTGCCCGTGGCGGACAGGTTGCAGTCCCTGACCTGCATTGTGCGTGCCGCCGCCGCGGCCGTCTTTCGAGCCTTGCCTTTGGGTACCGGAGGCAGCAACTCGACTTCCTCCTGAGGCATCTGGGCCACTTTCTGCAGGAAGATCTTCTCCAGGGCTTGAGCCATGAGGACGATGTCGTCGGTGGGCTGGTGATGGGGGGGGGGGGGAAGAAGGCGGGACGTCAGTCGGGCCCACACAGACAAGCGGGCCAGAACCCGAACCTTTGCGCGACTTGCTAATCCCTTGGGGGAGAGCAGCTCTGCCCTCAAAATGGGTATTGGGTTTCTCAAAAAAAGGAAAGACTCGAGGCGACTGACAGCAGAACTGAAACATACAAAATTGTAAGCAGCTAAGGGGGCGATCGTATGCATGTCTAGACGGGAGAAAAGGGCCACAACTCCCACAATAATCGCTTACATCACCCCTAATATAAACAGAAAAAGAGCGGGGGGGTGGAAAGGATTTAACGCTCCCACTTCACAGGCATACTTTAATATAAGCAGCCCATTCGAAATTAATGGCTGTAGGAACCCAGTTCTAAAGTGGCAAGAGCCGTGAGATCTTCAGTCTGTTGAGTGATATAGGTGGTGGGTGTTTATCCTTCCATGCTTGAAATAGGAGGGCACAATCCTAAGCATGTTTTGACAGAAAAGAGTCCTGCAACTCCCAGCATTCCTCAGCCGCCTTGTGGCTGGGGAATCCTGGGAGTTGTGGGCCTTTCTTCTGCCTAAACAAGCACAGGATTGCACCCTAAAACAATTAACTGTTTGAGTTAATTCTGCTGCCTCTCGCACTAGAAGCAATCCAATCATACCCAATGTAGACATTTCGGAGTGACAAAATTAACTGCCCTCGATGCAGGCTGGTTGGCTCTGTTTTCCGGGCAGCAATTCAGGATGTTGGCCTTAACCGCTGGACGTGGGGGCGGGCAACTTGTGACCCTGCAGGGCCGTGGAGGCTGGGGCTCCAGTGTCAGCGGGGCGGCATATCCACTCTGGATATTACTCCAAACTTTTAAGGAGCTATCCATGGCGCCGAACTTATTTTGGGGATCGGGTTCAGCACCATGGTTAGCTCCTCTAAAATTCAGACTAAAATCCGGAGCAGATATGCAGCCCCGCTGACATTGGAGTCACCAGCCTCCATGGCCCTGCAGATGCTTTGGCCTACAACACCCATCATCCCTGGCCAGCACAGCCAGTGGCGAGAGATGATGGCTATTGTAGGGCAAAACGTCAGGTGGGCCGCAAGTTGCTCTCACGTTCTAGACGCTTCCAACCCCCCTTGGAGGGGCAGCTCGTCTCCAGGGAACCATCCCTATTCCAGCGCACACATTCACGCAGCCGGAGGAGGACGCGGGCGTGACTCTTTTGCACGAGGCTTGCCACAGAGCAGGGGCGTTGGGCCCGCCTGGCACCCCAGCCTGGCCTTCCAGGGTCCCCGATGGCCACACCGCCTTTCCCCAAACCACCGGCAGTTTGGTGGTCTCCCGGCTTTTCTGCTGCCTCCCCCCGCCATTCTGAAAAGTCAAAATGCCTGCGGCTTGGCTACTGGCAAGAAGAGAGTTAAGCTAAAATGTGATGGTCTTTTTTTGGTGTCTTGCCCCCACCCCTTTTTGCCTTTGGCTCCGCCCACCGCTAGAATGTGTCCTCCCCCCCCCCCCCAGAACTTTTCCAAAATCGAGTTTGACCTCGGGACTGAAAGAGGCGCCGCTCCCCTGCCACCGAAGCTAACACATGCATTTCAGCGGTGCGGGCAGATCGTTTACCTTGTTGTAGATGTAACAATTTGTAAACATGGTGTTGAAATCCTGCATACATTCGCTGGCGCTCCAGTAGTAGTTGTGCTCTAGCCGTTTCTTGATCGTCCCCATGTCCATCGGGTTTTTTATTATTTTGTGATAATCCTGTTCAGGGGCGGGGTGGAGGGAGGAGAGAGAGAGAAGCTGCTTTTACTGGAATCCAGAGGTTTACTATGTATATCGTGCCGTCAACAAATGTGCCCCAAGGATCATACAATCTCAGGCTTTGGATGTGGGCTGGGAACGGGGGAAAGAAAAGTTCATGTGGGAGGAGGGATGACCAAACACAGGGATACTTCTGCTTCCCCCAGTCAATGATACTAAATTATGATGAAGATCCTTCTTCACATAACACACAATTAACTTATGGGATTCACCACAGAAGCTGTGAGGATAATGGCCACTGGCTTAAAGATGATATTATTATTAGTAGTAGTAGTAGTAGTAGCAGCAGCAGCATTTAAAAAAGAGTACTGGACAAATCCATGAAGATGGAGGAGGAGGAAGAGAATGGCCTGATTCACACATAACGTTAAGCCATGGTTTATTAACTCACATTCCTGGTTTGCACATAATGACAACCCAGAGTACAGGATAAGCATGGGTTGCCATTGAATTGTGGGTTGTTATGTGCAAAACCTGCACTATGGTTTAACTATGGGTTGTTAACCACTAACAACCCAGGAAGAGAACCCATGGTTACTTATTGGGCTGTGAACTCTGGGTTGTACATGGTTAATAACCCATACTTAAACCATAATGCAGGGATCACATGTAACAACAACCCAGCTTGGGACCGCAATACTTGACAGGAGTGCTTCTCCTGACCTGAACCTACCCTGACACTAGGATCAACATCTGAGGCCTTCCTCTGAGTGCCACCTCCAAGGGAGGCTCAGAGGGTGGCAACAAGGAGGAAGGCCTTCTCAGTGGTGGCCCCCCAATTATGGAATGATCTCCTCACTGAGGCCTGCCTGGTGCTAACTCTGTTGTCCTTTGGCACCAGGTTAAGACTGCCCTCTACTCCCAGGCATTCAGTGGCATTTAATGGCATATGGGGGGCTTTCATATCGGTCTAGCTGTATTACAAATTGTTTTAGCTCTTCAAGCTGTTTTAAATTCTGTTTTAAATGTTATACACCAGTTGCTGGGGAACATGGGTGGGAGGGTGCTGCTGCACTGCTGTCCTGCTTGTGGGTTTCTGGTTGGGCAGCTGGCCGGCCACGGTGTGAACGGAATGCTGGACGAGACGGACCTCCCAACCGAGGCGAAGTTTCACATCGGCCCGAGCCAAACCCTGGCCAAGGAGGCTTTCCTGCCTCTCCTCGCAAGCTGATGAGCAGCAGTCACTGACATCTCTGTACACAACGTGCCCCCCAAGGGCAGGGCTTCACTCGGCCACCCGAATCACCATTTCCCCGTACATTCGGGATTGTAATCAGAGTTAAAGCACTAAACCATGGATAGGCATTCTGCCTTTTAAGAGTCACAGTGGGCTAGGATGCCGATTTCTGCTGGATCAACGGCACTGTGGGAAATGGGACTTCCCTGCCCCCTCCTTCCGCCCCACGGCAGCCCCTCCAGCCCCCTGAAAGCTCGACACAGGGAGTCAGGAGGAGGCCCTGATGAATGGGGTGAGCTGTAGTTTGTGGGGGTGGGGACCCCCAAATATCAGGCGGGGGGACCTTGTGTGAGTGGAGCCCATCTGTTCGTGGAAGTCAGACCCTGGATCCAAGCCAGCGTTTTATGTGTCTGTGTGGCAGGATTGTGATGTTCCCCAGTGCCATCCTTGGGGAGTAAATATTACATCACCTAAACCTTTATACAGTGTCAGTTTCCAGAGAGGTGGGGCCGGGAGGCACCAGCTGTGTTAGTTGTGGCAAAAGCAACAAAGAGCCATGTGGCATCTTGCAACACTCCCAGATGTACTGGGGCAAAAGGATTTTAAGGTATTGCAAGATTCTTGGTTGTTTTAACTTTCAGAGAGTTTCCCAAAGCAGAATGCCAGATTCCCCTGTTGTCAGTGCCTCCAGCTGATCTCCATGAAGGCTGAATCCCTTAGTTCTATTCCCTTTAACTCAGGGCGTCCGTTCAGATGTTGTTGGACTCCCAACTCCCATCAGCACGTCCAGTCGTCGGGGAAGACGCGGAGTCTGGCAACATCTGCAGGGCTGGACGCGCCCCGCCCTTGCCTGAACTTCAACGGAGGCTAAGAACACGTAGCCGAGTGAAGGGGCTCTGCTGGTTCCGACCGACGCGGTCCAGCCCGTTGAAAATCCTGTCCCCAACAGAGGCCAGGAAAGCTGGGTATGAGTTTATTTATTCAATCACTGTCTAGACTGCTTGACTATCTCTGAAAAGACACCTCGAAGCCGTTTGCAACATACAAGTTTAAAGTACAAAAGGTCCACACTTAAAACGTTTGTAAATGGAAAGCAAAACGTTTCAGTTAAAACCCATTTAAAACAAAACAAAGGAAAAACAGGCTCCACTCAAACATTTAAAATGAAAGAACTAGCAGTCAACAAACTGGGCAGCACCGTTATTCAGGGAAGGCTCAGGGGAAGAGACAGGTCTTTAAGTGGCGCACAAAGCATGCCACGGTTGGCGCCTCCTGCGTGCCAAGGGGGGAGGACATTCCACAAAGCGGGTGCCACCACGGAGAAGGCCTGTTTCCGGGTTGCTGCCAGATAGTAACGTGCAGGTCACGGTACAACAAGCTTAGTGATCGAACACCTCTATATCAGGGGAGGCAATCCAGTTTCAGGTAACCTGATCCCATGCTGGTCTGAGCTTTATACGCTAGCAACAAAACCATGAACTTGGCATGGTAGCTGATACGCAGCCATGAAGGTGGTGGCCCCTAGTCTGTAGCATCTGATATTCAGAGATAGACTTCCTCTGAGCATGAAGGTTCTATGTAGCAATGACAGCTAACAGCAATGGATAGACTCTGGCCTGGTTCATGCGTAATGGTAACCCATGGCATGGCTTGTTGAGTTCTGGGTTGTCGTGATGTGCAAACCCAGCCTCACTAACAAACCATGGCTTGTTAATCACAAACCACCCAAAAAGGGAGCCCATGGTTAGTTGCTGGGTTATGAACTCCGCGTTGTTTTAAGTGCCGGTTGTCGTTATGTGTGAACCCAGAGCCCTGGGTTGCTTCGCTGGGCTACAGATGTGGCAGGTAAGAGCGCTCAAAAGAACCGGCTGTTCTGCATAACAGCATGGCAGGTGCCGCAAAGGCAGCTGGGATACAGGGAGGGAGCGGGTGAAGGAGGAAGAAAGCAAACAACCCAGGGATTGAGAAAACAAACCACAGTTTGTTCAATCGTCTGCTAAACAAACCCTGAGTAGGGCAACAAACCATGACCTGGTTCACACATAATGACAACCCAGAGTACGGGTTGAGTATGAGTTGTCATTGAATCGTGGCTTGTCATTGAATCATGGCTTGTTGTTACGAGAGAATCCTGCACTACGGTTTAACTATGGATTGTTTAACGCGAAGACCCAGAGTTCACTGACCAACAACAAACCACAGGTTGTTCCTGGGTTGTTTGTTTCTGTTGTTCCTGTGTTTTTTCCGAACCAGGTCAGTGACAAGGTCCATCCCAGTCCAAGACCTGTCGGAATCTGCCTGCCTGGCAACTGACTGGTGAGGCCTTGCTTGGATGACGTGCAGAAAAGACCTCTGGCTACATTCAGTGCGGAGCAGCAGTACTGGACTGGGGGAGGGGAAAGGAGGGGGCCCCCGTGGCCCAAAGGGCCCCCCTAAGTGGCCTCGGGGGCCATGCCTGGAACTCAAGTGGCCCCTGCTTGAAATACAGTGAAGATCAACTCAGGAAGCCGCCTTATCCTGAGTCAGACCCTGCTGGGTCCATCTGACACTGAGGCTCCCCGGGGTTTCAGGCAGGATTCCTTCCCAGCCCTACCTGGAGAGGCCGGGGATCGAACCAGGGAACTTCTGCCTGCAAAGCAGGGGCTCTCTCACACCGAGCTCCGGTCCTCCCTGTGATGGGGCCTCAGAAAAGAGGGAAACCAAAAGCGGGAAAGACGACTCACCGGTAAGTTCAATTTTATGGCGTCGACCGGCTGGTAGAAGGGCCAGGCGAACTGGTGCTTCCACAGGGTTTTCACCACCACGTTCTGCATGTACTGCAGCTGGTTAGTCTTCCTTCCAGGCTTGCCGGGGTTGGTGACCTCGGGGGGAGGCGGGTTGACCGGGCCGGGGGGAGCCTGGATGGCCGAGGCGACGGCGGACATCTTCCCCTGCCTCTCCGGCTCACTTGCGGGCAAGGGGGCAGCAGCGGCGGCGGCAGGCGCTCGGAAACGGGCCGTCCTCCTTTACAACCCCCGCGTGGGATTGGCATCCCATTTCCAGGGAGTAGCCATGCAGCCTGGAGAAGAGGAGGAGGAGGAGGGGGAAATATTTCCAATTTTTAGAACTGGGGGGGTGGGGAACACACACAGTATGGAGGACAAGGTATTTTCATCGCAATGAGCAAAATCTCACTGGACCGCGGGTGTGGAACCTGAGGCCAACGAGCAAAATCTGGCCCACCTGGGGGCCCAATCCGACCCTCCGGGGGTCCATTCCCTCTGATTTGGTGGTTTCCCAGCTTCTTTTTGCAGGTATTTTCCCCACTCTAAAAAGGCTGAAATGCCTCTTCGAAGGTTTCGTTACCAGCAGGAAGAGCTTTAAGCAACAGCCCGCTGGCATTTTTGGCATTTCCGCCCACCGCTGGAATGCGGCCCCCGAGAGCTTCTCCAACATGGAATTTGGCCCTCGGGCTGAAAGAGCTTCAATCAACTGCCCTCGGTTACGGTCATTCCAACACAGCAGTGATTGGAGAGGTACAATCCTGAACCGCTTTTCATTTTCCAAAAATAAAATATAAAGAGGAATTAAAAACACAACAAACAGCATAAGCACAATAGCCGACTTCTGAGTCGTCCAAAGCTCATGGGCAGCCTCCCCCAACCTGGCACCCTCCAGGTGTTTTGGACTACAACTCCCAGCATTCCTGACTATTGGCTCTGCTGGCTGGGGCCGTTGGGAGATGGAAGTCCCAAACCTCTGCAGGGCAATGGGAGAGGCTGCTCCAAGGAATGCAAAAGATGTGACCCGGCGCACGCAGAAGAGCAAAGGGGAGGCAGTGCCGAGGAGGCGTCTCTGCAGAGGTTGTTGCGTGATGTGGGTACACCACGGAAAAGGCCCCGTTCCCACTGGCTGCCCACCTCTCTTCTGGTGAGGCCACACAGAACAGGGTCTTGGGCAACGACCTCAGCAAATGGGAACCTGCTATATCCGGGGCATTAATCCAGCCCAAAGCTTTTTTCAAGCGCTCCTGAGAAGTGTGATAAATCAGTGCTTTGAAAACGGATCTGGGGAACCCGGGAGTTTCCTGGAAGCTTATCAGTGGGTCCTCAAGGAGAAGCTCATGGTTGCTGACTGCCCCTGTGCGCTCCCTGTGTGGCCGCTGGGTCGGCTCTGCAGCAGCCTTCCCCAAACGGGTGCTCTCCATGGCTGGGCATGATGGGACTTGTAGTCCAACACACCTGGAGGGCGCCAGGCTGGGGAAGGCTGTTCTAGAGCTACTTTTATGTTCGTGCAGAGCTACGGTGAGGCCCAGCAGGTGTGGCTGGCGCACTGCAGGAAACAGGCGCGCATGTGTGCGACCCCTCAATGTTCCCCAGAATCCCCTGCAAAATTGACTTTGAAGTCTGAAGGGAAAGTCTGAGAGGAAATAATCTCTGCAGCAAACACAGAATTTGGCACAATTTGTTTTTAAAAGTAGGGCTTTTGTCACAAACACAACATGTAAAAGAAGAAGAATTGAAACATATTTGTGCCTCAGAAATTAAACCCAAATTTGTGCCTATTTGGGTGACGACACTACCTGGCCATACAGAATTAACATCTGGTGATTTACATACATTATACAAATTTCACTTCATTTATTCCTGGGGAAGGCAAGGAGCTACAGAGGCTCTGATCCCCAGAACTCTATTCCCCCTGCTTTCAGGGGGCAGCACCCGCACGCTGTCAAGTATAGCTTCACAGCCATAAGGACTAGCAACTTGCTTTGTAAACAAAAGAAAAAGGAAACATGATGATTATTCGTAAGTTGAGCTCTGCCACTTTTTGCACATTTCTATGGAATTAAAGCATAAACACTGTCGTGAACAGAGGCTTTCACAGCCCATGAATTAGATCCACCCGCCCTCTAAAGCAGGATTTCCCAAAATTCTGATGCTCAGATGCTGTTGGACTCCAGCTCCCATAATCCCTCACCATGGGCGATGCGGGCTAGGGCTGATAGAAATTGTAGTCCAACAACATCTGAGAGGGCCACATCTTTCCCCGCCTCAGCTTTAGACTAAAGGAGCCTTTCCCCCAACCTGGCACCCTCCAGATGGCTGGGAACTACAAGTCCCAGAATCCCCCAGCCAGCTCTGCAGGGAGCCATGCAGAGACGCAGCGGGCAGCCTCCTCATTGTGTAAGTTCATTTCAATTACTGACCTAAAACGGAAGGCACGTTCAGACAGAAACAAGCCGAATCTCAGAGCGGTGGCAAAGGATGATGGGATGGCAGCGAAAAGTTCTCCAAGCCTTGCAAGTAACCCAGAGAAACATTTTGTGATGCAGGAGGGCGGGATTGTGACATTCAAGAGGACCGGCGAATCAGAAGCCACTGTGGCCTCGGCAGTGAACCCTCAACGTTCTCGCCTTAAAATGCTTTTCTTTAAGACAAAGGGGAAATGTCTGTCATCATTACTAATTATTATTATTATTATTATTATTATTGTTATTATTATTAACAATATTAGTAATATATCTTAGCATTCATACACAGTAGGGGTGCGGAACCTCCTTCAACCCGAGGGACCAATTCCACTTCGGAGAAGCTCTCGGGGGCCATGCTCCAGAGGTGGGCCGAGCCAGAGGCAAAAGGGCAACACCAAGAACGCCAGCATATTTTAGCCTAAAGCTCTGACTGCCAGTAACTTGAGAGGCATTTCAACCTTTTAGAATGGCGCGCGCACACACACGCACACACACACACACACACACACGCTGAGAAGCCACCCAACAATTTGCGGTTGAGGGAAAGGGGGTGGAGCCAAGGGAAGTGGGCGTGACCATCGGGGAGCCCCAGAACAGAAGGCGGGATTTGGTCCCTGGGCCTGACATTCTGCATCCCTGAAGCTGCGCTTCTGGGAGTCCACGAACCTTGGGTTATATCCCGCGGTGTCGTTCCACCAGTGGCCAAGCAAACGCCTCCGGGACTTTGAGGGGCGCCTGAGAGACCCCGGCCCGGCCCCTGGGGGAAACAGGACCGTGCACTCCACGGCCCTTTGGCCCGCTGCAGCAGGGTCCCTGCTTTGGCTCCCCGCGCACGACACGGGCCGAGCCACGGTTTCAGCAGGGGCGGCAGCATCGGAACAAGGGCATCGCGGGGTGGCGAGCTGCTGCTGCTGCTGCTGCTATTATTATTACGGCCTTGTATTGAACAACTTGTCCGCTCGCCGTAGGAGACCAGGAATTCCACACAGGCTTGTTAGCGCGACACAGGGGTGCCGACGCGCAGGCCTGCTTTCAGAATCCGCCCCTCTGCGGATGCCTAGCTGGCACCGCCCCTTCCCCTGCAACAGCCCCTTCCCAGGACCACAAACCATCTATTGGTTTCTGGGCTTTTATGCAGTCCCGCCCCCCCAATTCTAAAAGGCTGAAATGCCTCTCCAAGGGCTTAGTTACTAGGAGCTTTAAGCTAGAATATGCGGGGTTTGGGGGCCTCACCCCTTTTGGCTTCAGCTCCGCCCACCACTGGAATGTGGCCCCCCGAGAGCGTCTCCAAAATGGCATTCACCCCACAGGATGAAAATGGTTCAACATCCCATGCTCTAACCACTATACCATGACACCCTGGCTCTCTGATTACTCTCCGTTGCCTGCTGATCTGGCCATGCAGCCGCAGAGCAGCCACGTCGCTCCAGCTTCCTGGGAACCGCAGGGTGCAGGGCGATTTGTGCGAGGCTCCTGCCGTCTCCCTCCATGGCTTACTCACTCACTCACACACCTCCTCCCTTTCCTTAGGTAAGCTCCCCGCCCCAAGTCAGCCTCTTTGGCCCAGCTGCCCCCATCTCCCCATTCTCTATGTGACATCACAGCAGCTCAGCCAATGGAGGCGGGTGAAGCACACCTGAGTAACATAACCACCTAAGTGACAGCTGCTGGTCCACCAGCCCAAGAATCCTCTTTCCAGTTAGCCAGATGTCTTTGGGACGGACGGACACAGAAGCAGCACACAAAACAACCTTTTCCTCCAGCATTTGGGACTCAGAAACATGGCCCTCTGAACACAGACAGATCTGTCCCCCCCTGCTCCAGTGTCCACTTCCTTTGCTAGGGAATTCCTTAAGTTCGTTACCCGCTGTGTGTGACCTGATCAACCAATTTTACTAGGTGACCCTGCCTCATCATATGACTAATCTCTCCACACCGTGCCTAACTTCATAATCCTCTATATTCTTTTCAGAGCCCTGGGTCTTCAAGTGGTGGTGGGTAGCACTTTCCCCTGGCCTGCTATTGGTCTGGCTGCTCTGATGTCATGGAGGGCCTGGGATTTTCGTACTAGGCTGCCAAGTTCTATGGAGGAGGCAAGAGAATTTCACTTTGACTTTTGAAGGACCACGAGTCAGTTTTGTTAAAACCGACAGCTGTGATTTAACAAACAACCCAAACACAACCCCGATTGATGTGTTGCTAGGTTTCACATCAGTAACCGACCAGATTCACTTTCCATTTCCGCTTAAACCCACACAACACAGCATGAACTTTGGAATAACTTTAAAATTAGTAAATATAAACAAGCAGACTTTAAATATTTGTAGATGAAAGACACGTAGTACAAATTAACATATGGGGATACACAAAATATAGGAACACTTAAAGAAAAGGCACCCCTGAGGAGAAGACGGATTCCTAAATGGTAAATCCACAAAGCGAAAGAGTCCAATGGGCCACTGCAGGCACAGATCCACTGAGCTGTCTCAGAATCTTCAATCACCTCGATGTCCTTACATGTGGGCCGCCAGGAGCCTATAGCAAACCGCCACTGCATGCACGAGAGACAGATCTTGATCTGATCCAGCAACACAGCTCTTCTGCTAAGTAGTCCCACATGGCTTGGAGTACAACATGGTAGTCCCACATGGGTCAGAGCTCCACTTGGAAACCACCAGGAGCAGGGGCTCTAGTGTGTTGGCTCCTACCCTCTGGAACACCCTTCCAACTGAGATCAGGCATACATCAGTGTTACTTTCTTTTCAGCCAAGTGTTTCCTGATGGACAACTAAATTCCAGCCACTGTTTTACTAATGTCCCTGTTTTTATTGCAATATTTAAAAATCTGTTGTACGCTACTCTGATATCTTTTGATGTGGAGCAGTTTCTAAACCCTATAACAAATGCAAAGAAATGAAATGAGAAGCGAAGGAGGCATTCGGCAAGCCCGGATCTCTCATGGCCTCCTTGCTCATCCCGCAACAGCTGAGGGTTTCTGCCACAACGGTTGCAGCCCTTTCCTTTGCAAGAGGAGCACAAGAGCGTGGTCCAGCTTCCTGGCACCTGCTTCTCAAACCCTGAGGTATTATTTTGCCCTCGTCCCAGTCTTGTGAGGTACCGCAGCCTTAGGATATAACACGCAAGGTGAACAGTGGGTAATTATGCCAATTCTTGTTGAGGCATTGGAGTTAAAGGGCCCAAATGACAGACACTGTCCCCAGGAGCGGACCAAATAATGAATCACTACCAAATCGAAACAAGCACGACTGCCAAAGAATGTGTGAAAATACACATCTGCCTGCGATGCAGAAAAGCACCGTCACACTTTTAGAAGTCCCAGATAACTATTTGCAAGCTTCAGTCACAGTGAAAACACTAAACTATTTGTTTATCTTTATTATAAGTACTTACACACACACTTTCAGAGCAGAGCCCTCGCATGGTCACTTACAAAAGAGAATTAAACCTGTAAAGCAATTTTAAAAATACACAAGCAACCCAGTGGCGGGAAATAAAAAAACACCAAAAAAATAAACACATACAACAACAGCAGCAGGTTGGTTCTAGGTTTGGTCATCTCAGAGTAGAGCTATTGAAATCAGTGGGACTTAAGTCAGTTATGACTAATTTCAGTCCCAATTTCAAGGGCTCTACTACAAGTCAAGACTAAACCTGGAGCCAACCTATAAGCAACATTTATAATAAAGAAAGCAGACTGAGGATGCAATCCTACGCATGCTTAGACAGAAGAAGTCCTACAACTCCCAGCATTCCCCAGCCAGCATAGCATAGCATAGGATTGCACCCTGGAAAGGTTCGCTTTAGATTTTCAGAATTCAATACACAACAGCAAAAACTATGAGATTCAGCGCCAACTTAAGGCGCTGAAATAAATTAGGTTGCCTATAGGCAAGCAACTCAATCAGATCCAAATTCCGCAAGCACTGTGTACACATCATGAAAATATCACACACCCATTTAACAACCTGGCACACAGAAATTAACACAGGCAAGGCTTTTCCTGACATGGAGATAAAGCGACGGCAAGAGCGTCTCGGTATAGATCCCGAGCAGCAGTGTCAGCAAAACAAAACAAAACGAAAGATCACTCCAGGTACCCAGTTCATCAGACAATGTCGATCCCAAAGGGCACTTTCTCCATAGAAAACCGTGGTTAAGATTGTAGTCTCAGATTCCACGGCAATGTTGCCCTGATATCGCTAGGGCAGGAGGCGGCAAACTACTGTGTGCCTTCTAGACATTTGGGACTCCGCGTCCCAGCCAACATGGCCAAGGATTCTGGGAGTTGTGCTCTACCCTAGTGCTAGAGGGTACCAGTATTTATACAGGTGTCACTGTATGTCAGGGCCAGGGTACAGAATCATTTAAGGGTGGGAGGCCAGATGACCTCACCCAGCCCTCCATGGGTGGCATGACATCAGGTGAACAGAGCCCCCTGTAGGCTGGAGGAAGATCTCCCCTGCGGGGCCAGTTTCTGGATGCCTGCTTTATGCCATAGTAGAGTGCAACCTTACTTGGGAGGAAGCTCCACTAAACTTCAGGAGAACATACTTCTGAGGCCACACACACATTATGGGGCCATCGCAGCTGGATACAACCTTCATACCCACAGCTTAATTTGTGCTCACCAGAATCCATGGTGAGCACAACATTTATAATAAAGAAAGCAGATCGAGCTCAATTTGTGCTCACCAGAATCTCTTGCCAGTGCTCGTGTTCAAGCCAGGAACAGGTGAATAAGTTAAACCGAAGGGGCTCCACAGATATCAAGGATTAGGGAGCAAAAGGGCTTGCAGAACAGAGAGATTCTTTCCCAGTCCTGCCTGTAGATGCCGCCAGGGATCAAACCTGAGACCGTCTGTACGCAAAGGAGCATCTCCTCCGCCACGGAGGCCCTGCTAGTGGCTGAGTTAAAAGGAAGGACTTCTTCACAGAGTGCATACTTAAACTATGGAATTCGCTATCACAAGATGCCAGTCGCTGGGGAACATGGGCGGGAGGGTGCTGTTGCACTCCCATCTGGCTCGTGGGCTTCCCGTGGGCAGGTGGTTGGCCACGTGTGAACAGAATGCTGGACGAGACTGGTCCTGGGTCTGATCCGCAATCAGGGTTCTTCTTATGAGATTCTTGCGGAGCACGCTGCGCCCGGCAGGGGCAGGACTTGGTCCGATTCAGTGAGACGCTTCTGATGTTCTGAAGCAGCAGTGCAGACTCAGGAGCACTTAGCACAGATTAGCTACAACTGAACTTTTCAGTGGTCATAAGAAGGCGGCTGCGGCTGCATCGGGCCAAAGGCCCATCTCTCTAGTCCAGCGCTCTGTCCACACAGCAGACAACCAGCTGTCCCAGAGTAAAGCCCTGAAGCAGGACACGAGCGCAACAGCGCCCTCTCACCCACCTTCCCCAGTGCACTGCCTCCGATGCTGGCCGTAGCATACAGCCATCAGGACTAGAAGCCTCCTCCTTCTCCATGAATCGGTCCAACCCCCTTTTCGAGCCATCCAAACTGATGGCTACATCTCGCGGTGGTGAATTCCACAGTTCAGCTCTGCGTTTCACCATAAATCCATCTCAGTCAGTGCCATGGAAAGGGACGACACACGGAGAAAGTAACGCGCTGGGGTGCAGGGCCACAACAGGTGCGGGTGCGGGGAGGCCCACAGAAGCCCCCGAGCGGGGAGCCGAGCCGCCAGCTCCCACACACACACCGGTTTCCTGGAGAAACACGAAGGCAGCGAAACGGCGGAGAAAACAGAAAAGGGAAAGGAGGGAAATTGAAATCGACCAGGCGCTTCCCGAAACTGACTCGCCCATTCAATGTCAGCCGGGCGCTGCGAGAGGCCTGGCCGGGAGCCGGACGCCGCCGCCGCCGCCTCCTTTGTGCGGGCGCCGGGAGAGGGAGCGGGGAAGGGGGCCCCAGCAGCAGCAGCAGCAGCAGCGCCCTCCTCCCCTCGGCCCCCCTCGAAAGATGGCGGGCAGGAGGCGAGGCGGAGAAAGGAGCGACCCCGGCGCGCGCCATCAGCCGAGGGAGGCCGGCGCGGAGAGGGCCCGCGGGAGCGGGGCCGCGCTCCGCGGCGCGCTGAGCTAGCTGGCCTCCGGCGAGGCGAGGCGAGGCATGGCGGGCGGGCGCTCCCTCTGCCTCCACTCGGCTCCCGCCCGCCCGCGCGCTGCCTTTTGTTACACTGTTGCGCGAGGAGGAAGCG
This sequence comes from Shinisaurus crocodilurus, assembly GCA_021292165.1. Classification (NCBI taxonomy): domain Eukaryota; kingdom Metazoa; phylum Chordata; class Lepidosauria; order Squamata; family Shinisauridae; genus Shinisaurus; species Shinisaurus crocodilurus. The sequence continues at coordinate 513,387 of JAHFWL010001184.1, forward strand.
CGGCGCTCCCCGCGAAGCAGCCGGGCCGGCCGCGCAAAGAAGCGCCCCCCGCGGGGGGGGGCGGAGGCCCCTTCTCGGGGGGGTCTTTTTGTTGTGGTTGGTTTTTTGTTTTGTTTCTCGGCGCCCCCTCCCCATCCCTCCTCCCCCTCTCGGGCCTGCTCTGGCTCTCCGCCGCGCTTACTTGGGCCGGGCAGCCTCCTCCGCCTCCTCGCCGGTGCGTGTGCGGAGGATCGGTCCCTCTCCCCGCCTCCTCGGCCGCTGCTCCGGATCCTTTACTTGATCCTCGCCCAGGCAAGGCGCACCGATGCGTTAGCGGGAGCGATGCGCAGCGCAGCGCACCGCTCATGCGCCCGGACGCGCGGCCCGCCGGGAAGGGTAGTTTGCGCGCCCAGAGCGGCCCCGGAGCTCCGCCCCGGCACGGACTACAAACCCCAGCCGCCACCGCGGCCTCTTTCTTGCCTGATGCCCCCGCCCCCTTTCCCCCCCCCCCCCCACTACAAACACACTTTGGATCCGCGGACAGGAGAGAGAGAGAGAGGTTAGACCCAAGTCAGAGTTCAACACACACACCCCATATAAGCCAGCCAGATTTCAAGCCCCCCAATAGACCGAATTCAGTTTTCAAGGCGCCCCTAAACACACAAAGTGCTGCCATGGGGTCCGGGTTGTACATGCAGCAAGCACCAGCCTGCCGGGATCGAATAGGTTGGGGGGCGGGAGCTCCAGAAAGGCAGGTCTCTCTCTGCGAAAGGCAAGACAGACCCACCCACCCCACCGCCTTCTCCTTACACCGATCAACACATCTCTTCTCCCACCGGATCGAGCCCTGCGTGCGTGCGTGGCGATACCAGCTCTTCTCCTTCAGGGCCCTGCCTTCCTCCTAAAGCCATAGGGTAATTACGTAGTTAATGTCAGTCCTACGTAGAGTAGACCCATTGAAATGAACAAGATTCGTTAATCATGCCTAGGCCCTTAGCTCTGTTCAGTTCTATGGGTCTAACTCTACATTGGATGCTACCCTAAGGCGGCAATCCTAGCCTCACTTACCTGGGAGTAAGCCCCACTGGACGTGACAGAGTTTACTTCCGAGTAGACACACAGAGGATTTGTGCTGCAAGGCTACAGAACGCTTACCTGGCAGCAAGCACCACTGAAGTCAGTGGGACTTACTTTGGAGTAGACCTCTATAGGATCGCTCTGTACGTTTCCATCAGCTTCACGGTACGGGTGTTCTTAAATGCCTTGGATCTGATAAGTGAGATGCCGAATGAAATGTATTCCTCGTCCAACGCGCGCGTCGCTCCCCACCGCCAAACGCCGCCTCGAAGCGCCTTGCGCAGACGAATGCAGAAATCCGTAACTGATGTAAGGTATCATCGGCCAAATGATACAAACAAAACCAATAGGTTGGACCCAGATTCACGCTGGATCAACTGTGGCGATGGAAGTGGCCTTGCTCGCCCCTTTCCTTCCCACAGCAGCCCCTCCAGCCCCCTGAAAAGGCTACACGGAGGGTCAGGAGACCCCGAGGAATGGGGCGAGCTGCGGTGTGTGTGACGGAAGGCGGGATCCCCCAAAGTAGGGTGGGGGGGGGTTTTCCAGGAGCGGAGCCCTCCCTCTCGAGGAAGGCAGATCCTGGATCCAACCCTGGATCCTAAAAGTGATACATTTACGAGACGTGCACAAAGACTTCCGCAGCCCACCGCACAGACTGGAATGAGCACGACGAAAGCAGCACGCAAGACTCGGGCCATAAACAAGGGCCAAATGCCTGGGGGAAAGATGCACGGCTTCACCTGGTGCCCCCACAAATTAGTACCGTATAAACCTACCAGTTTCCCCGGGCAGTTTCGTGAAATTGGGGCTTTCTTGCAGCCTTAAACTCCCCTAACAATTTCATTAGAGGAACTTTGTTTGGAGCCCTCGAAGCTTGTACCAAGATACATTTGCCATTTTATAATACTTAGCATTTCTGTAGCACTCCTGTCCTGAATTGTTCAAAGCACATACATACATTGCCTCAGGAATCCTGACCACAGCCCAGTAAGGTAGGGCACTATTATGTTTCTTCATTTATCACGGCATTTACTCAGGGCATGGCGTTTTGGAGTCCTAGGAGCAACTTCAGCCAGCTAGAAAATTCTTTGCACCTGTTGCCAGCAAACTCCAAATCCAGGCTGCCTTCCTGCCATATTCAAAGTTGCAAAAAACGGTTGCTTTGGCTTATTGGACTATCTATAAACGTCACTTCCACCTCCTTGAAAGATTTCATCAACGTTGCCTCCGGAAAATCCTGCGAATTACTTGGGAAGATAGGCGAACAAATGTCAGTGTACTGGAAGAAGCAAAGACTACTAGCGTTGAAAAAATGATCCTTCAACGCCAACTTCAGTGGACCGGTCATGTTGTTTGAATGTCTGACTGCCGTCTCCCAAAGCAGTTACTTTATTCCCAACTCAAGGATGGAAAGCGGAATATCGGTGGTCAGTATAAGAGGTTTAAAGATGTTCTTAAGGCTAATCTAAAAAAATGCAATATAAACATCGAAAACTGGGAAGCTCTGGCCCATGAATGATCTAACTGGAGGTTGGCCTTTCACAACGGTTCTATGGACTTTGAAGAAGCCTGAGTGCAAGGTGAAAGGGAGAAACGTACTAAGCGAAAAGCACGTCAAACGGATCCTTTACAAGACCGTCTTCCATCCAGTAACCTGTCCTCACTGTGGGAAGCTGTGTGGATCTAGAATTGGCCTCCACAGTCACTTACGGACCCATCGCTAGAGTCTACACAATTTTCTTTAGAATTTCCTCCTTTTAAATTTTTCTTTTTGTAAATTTTTATCCTGGAAGACAATCTTACTCAGTCACTAGTGATTGCCTGATGATTATGATAAAATGCAAATGATTAAATCTACTAGAAATGGTTTAATTGGTTGACAGGCCTAGCTTTAAAGGAATGCCAGGCTATAGCACCAAAGAAAAATGAAAGTAAATGGAAAAGCTAATGGAAAGCAAACATGCAGAGGAGTTTAAAACAATAAGCAAAGAGAAAGTCTCGCTCTCGCTCTCTCTCTCATCCACATTCACTCACTTTCTCTTTTGCACAAAGCCTGGTGTGTTACTGGTTACATAAACAGGTAGGCCTATGTTGAAATTAACAAGTTGGCTGTATTATTTCCACCACAGGTCTCCAAAAGATCTCAAAGAAACCTCTCGATTCAAGAGTCATGTGCCAAAAACGTGTGTAGTAGGACAAAGATGTGTTTCAGCTTAGACCAGGATGGAGTACTGTTCTGCAGAGAGAGTCACCCCACCCCCACACGCCCGCAAAAGAAGAAGAAGAAATAAAGAAGGAAATTGTGAATTCCACTCAGATGAATCATTGTGTTTGTTTAGATCATCCAACTGTAGAAGTGACAGACCTGGTTTACATGTAACGACAACCGACAACCCAGAGTGTGAGCTGAGTGTGGGTTGTTGTTCAGTCATGGGCTGTCCTTATGTGTGAACCCTGCACTATTATTTAACTATGGGTTCTTAGCCATGAGCAACCCAGGAAGAGAACATATGGTTGCTGTTTGCTGTTTTGAGGCAATCCGAGGGTGTTGCTGGTTTCTCAGGTTCTCTGGTTCTTTGGATCTCCTTTCTTTGAACTAGGACCGCCCCCCCTCCACCTACCAGAGTCTAGTGCAAGATAGTCACTAGGGGGAAGGAGCCACATCAAAAGGGTGGATGGAGTCAGTTACCTAATGCATCCCATAATGCCCCATACAGCTCCACATGCAAGTAAAAATCTTTATCTGAGCTAGCGCACGCACCTCTGGATTTTAACTGCATAACTGGGGGTGGGGGAGGGAGAGGTCGGGAATGTTTTTCTTGTTGCAGTTGTTAAACCATTGGGAATCAGATCCTCTTGCTAGCCATCTTGCGATCTCCCAGGACACCCTGCTCATGTCATGGGCCCGACCCTGAAGTGCCATAGTGAGGGTTAGGCTGATCACTGGCAACCAGCGTGTGAGACACAAAATGCAGTTCAATACACTTGTGTGCTGTTCATTTAACTCTACTGCAGGTTGAACAAAGCTGTGTTAACAAGGGTTGATGGGGTTAGAAATGGATGGTGGATGGTCGTGGGGCTTCCAAGTGCGGTGTTCGTTGCATCGGGGCGCTGTTCGCTTGGACACATGCATGCTTCTCATCCTGGGCTTTCAGCTTGGGACAGGGAGTGCGCGTGTGTCCGGGCAGGCAGTGCCCTGGGGTGACGTCTGTTGTATTCGGGGGCTCTGCGACTGAGGGATGTATGAAAGCTTTGCCAGTGTGGTGTAGTGGTTAGAGTGTTGGACTGGGACTCGGAAGATCCGGGTTCTAGTCCTCACTTGGCCATGAAACTCACTGGGTGACTTTGGGCCAGTCACTTGACTCTCACCTACCTCACAGGGTTGTTGTGAGGATAAAATGGAGAGGAGGAAGAGGATTATGTAAGCCGCCTTGGGTTCCTTGCAGGAAAAAAGACGGGGTATAAATATAATAAATAAATAAATAAATAAATAAATTGGCATTGCATGATTTCTGTGGAAGGTTAAGTGGAGGTACTGGAGAACATTTCCAGAAAATCTGTAGCCATGATCAAAATGGTGCTACTGCCTTTAGGGTACAATCATATGTTTAGACAGAAAAAAGTTCTACAGCTCACATGCTCACTTGGGAATGCTGGGAGCTGTAGGACTTTTTTTTCTGTCTAAACATGCATTGGATTGCATCCTTAATGAAGTTTGTATTTAAAAATCGTTAACGGGGTTCTGTGTGAGTAATCTGGAAAGTCATATTTATTTATTGTGGCTGTAACTCAGTAAATACATCTACAGTTTAGCCCTGGGCCCTCTGGTCTCTCCTTGGGGTGTGTGAAAGATCCTTGTTAAAAAGTAATGACTTTGGACTATTTATTTATTTATATACTGCTTACCATATTTTAAATAATATCTCTAAGTTTGCAACAAGATATAAAAACATTAAAATACATTGTGATATACATTAAAATGATAATTGCTAAACCTTTTATATAAAACATTGATAGAAACCTTAAAATCAATACAACACTATAATTAACAAACTGGTGGAGAACATTTTAACCCAGACTAGGATAAAAAGTGTCCTAAAATGGAAGATTCCCAATAATTCCAACTCAGACAGACCTAAATGTAGGAAGAAGGATCATGTACACTGCCTTGAGATCCTTCGAGGAATTCTTGGGATATACATGTAACAAATAAATAAATGAAACAATTATATTATAGGCAAAATAGCCAATAGCAAGAATTCTCTCTCTCCTTAAAATTGGGTTAAGTGAAATGTGTTTTATACACAATTTTTAAACTGGTAGGGTGAGAAGCAAGGTTGTACCATTCATGGCGTGTCTGATAAAGTTAAAAATATTGCTGAACTGAAATAGTTTCTTATTTTTAAACCTAAGCTTTTAAGGCCACAATCCTATGCATGTTTACTTGTTATGAAAACAAGTCCTACAACTCCCAGCATGCCCCAGCCAGCGCAGCCATGCTGGCTGGGGCATGCTGGGAGTTGTAGGACTTGTTTCCATCTAAACATGCATAGGATTGCTCCCTAAAACCTTTATTTGACAGTCTTAATGATTAACTGCTTTAAAATGTTAAATGCTGGATGTATAATATAAGTTTTAATAAATTTTTAGTACATTCATAATATAAATGCTTTTTTGTTTTTTAAACAACCCAGTCCCACTGAATCCTGGTGTGGTTTTGTTCCAGGGCTTCTTTGTAACCTTCTCCTTGGGTGGATTCAAAGAGATCCACTGGCCTAATTCGCACATAACCCTAAGCCATGGTGCGGTTTCAAACCCTGTGAGATTGTGACATGGGTTGCATCTGATCTGAATCCATCCCAGCAAACAAACCCTGGCTTGTTAACCAGCTACAAGCCACAAACAGAAGCCATGGTTTGTTGCTGGCTTGCAAAGTGGGGTGTCTTTAAACCATGGCTTGTTGTGATGTCTGAACCCAGAACCGTTGCTTATCCCTGGCTTGTTTCTGCTGCTGTCCACCCTGAGACAGAGGTGCCTGGCAAGAGCAGCCTGAAAATGAAACTGCTCTGAAGAGTGGCAACATGGGCCAGAGAGGTTTTGATATTACTATGTTTTGTAATTTTTGTGAATTGTCCAGAGAACTTTTGGCTATTGGGCAGTATAGAAATGAAATAAATGAATGAAACCAGAAACAGGGAAAACAAGTTGTGGTTTGTTTGCTCGTCCGCAAGTTGATTCGTGGCTACAGCAACCAACCATGGTTAACACCAACCATGGCTTAGGGCTGGTTCGCACGACCCAGGCTGCGGGCGGGGGAGGCACCATGGGGCCGTCTGCGGGGTCCGGCGGGGCGCCGCAGACGACCTGCGCCCCGTGCGCGTGGGCGGATCCCACAGTCCCCGCACCACAGTGCGGGCCTCCCGGCACTAGGGGGCGGGGCTCTGGGATCTCCCGAGTCCCAGTCCAACACTCTAACCACTACGCCACACTGGCTACGCCTTGCATCTGTTTCCTGACTGTTCAAAACAGAAAGCAGTAACACTGATGGAAAAGTTAATTAGTTGGTGGTTTGTTTGTTTTTAATGCTGTAGCAAGGCAGAGTGGAGGAGTCGCTTCACACCTGACACTTCCCCACTGAGCAAGGAGCAGGAGGTGGAATTTCAGGTGGCAATTAAAAACCACCCATTCTCTGTCAGGGGAATAGCAGTGCAGCCAACTCTCTTTCTGGTGGCGCTCCTAGACCCTTAATGGCTGTACAACAAGGCAAGCCTCTTGCTGTGCGTCCCTGCTGGGAAACATTGCTGTCCGTCTTGTGCATTCTTAAAAGGGATCTTTGGGTCATCCTGATGGGGCTTGTATGTGGGGCTGTGTGTGATTCAAAACTGAGTAACAGATGGACACTGAGAGCTCTTTCACTTGCAAAGAAACTTAGGACACAATCCTATGCATGTTTAGACAGAAAAAAGGCCTACAATCCTATGCATGTTTAGACAGAAAAAAGGCCTACAATCCTATGCATGTTTAGACAGAAAAAAGGCCTACAATCCTATGCATATTTAGACAGAAAAAAAGGCCTAGAACTCCCAGGATTCCCCAGCCACAAGGCAGCTGAGGAATGCTGGGAGTTGTAGGACTTTTTTCTGTCTAAGCATGCTTAGGATTGTGCCCTCCTATTTCAAGCATGGAAGGATAAACACCCACCACCTATATCACTCAACAGACTGAAGATCTCACGGCTCTTGCTACATTTGAACTGGTCTCCTACAGCCATTAATTTCGAATGGGCTGCTTATATTAAAGTATACATCTGAAATGGGAGCGTTAAATCCTTTCCACACGGCTCTTTTTCTTTTTATACTAGGGGTGATGTAAATGATTATTGTGCATGGATATGTTTTTACAGTATGTTTTCTTTCTTCTTCTCTTTCTTTCTCTCTTTTGTGGTTTGCACCACCCTTTTTTGTTTTTGCTTGTTATTGTTGTATTTGTGAATAATTAAAACAACAACAACCCCGAAGCAAAGCTCTGTGACAAGAATAGTTGAATCCTGCAACCTGCATGAACAAGAGTGGCCAGGTATCCTCTTTTACACAAGGCAGTCCTTTCGTTGAAGGCATCCTCTGTTTGCAGGGCTGACTCCTGCCCAATTCCAGTTGAAAGATGATGAACCCCAAGCATTGTTGCCCATCCACAGTCAGCGCCTGGGCAGTGGACTCAACGGGCGGGTCACAATCAACCACTCTATGGTAAGATGTGTGTTGTATTTCTATTCAAATTATAACAATTATTTCTAAATATGCATGTAGACATATACATTTTATACAAGGTTGTGTCCTCTTTTTTGGAGATGCATTTCTCTTGTTTGGTGATTCGTAAGTGGCCACCCTCGCATAAACTTTGCAAACCTGCATCACTTCTCTTAATCTGCATAATTTAATCTACAAGTTTTATTTATTTTATTACATTTCTATACTGCCCAATAGCCAGAGTTTTACTCTTCAGCATAATGTGTTCTGTTTCTGCCCACCATGGGGAAGAACAAACGATGCTCAAACCTAGCTCCCTTTCAACCCCGGGCAGTACCCAGCTTCCAAGCGTACCTTTGCACAATGGTTCCCTTCAGTGCTTTGGGTGGTTCCATCTCTCAAACGTAGCCGAACAGTATGGAAAACTGCCACAGAGTCCCACATAACCTGCTCTGAGCAGGATACTAATGTGTGACCAATTGTGCAAAGAGTGGTTGGCCAGGAGAGAGAAATAGACTATATATTCGAAACACCAGGCAGCGGGGCACACAGACAGCGGCGCCTATTACATCACACGCCATGGCTGTAAACGTCCTGAAGGCCACTAGGAAACAGGATGCAGGACTAGAGAGACCACGGGTGGGCCACTTGTGGCCTACGGCCCCCATCAGCCTAGTGAGAGAAGATGAGAGTTATTGGCCAAAACATCTGTAGGGCTGCAAGTGGCCCACCCCGGCGATAGACTTTTGCTGTGATCCAGCAAAGAAGTTCTGATGTAACAAAATGACAAGATCCGGAGCACTGGGGACACCACACACGCTGCGTCATCACACTAGGGACGGTTGTACAAAAAGTGCCATTTCACTTTGGGCAAAAGGGTGGGTTAAAAAAGAAAAATCACACCTATTCAGCAACAATGACCGTTTCTTTCTTTTCCATTCGACTGAAGACTTCCCAGCATCGTCCTGATTAGCCTCTGTGGTCCCGTTCTTGCTGCAACCCACATTTACCCAATTAGTACCTCATTATCCACACACCTGCAGTTTATTTACTCCAAGCACCGCCAGGCTGTGAGATTCTTGCCCTCTGGGGGAACATCTCTCTGCCCTCTGGACGGCTCGGGAAGGATGCTCTCTCTGCCCAGAGCCCCAGACACCTCCCTGCCACGGTAGCATCACCTTGGAAAATCCCAGGCAGTCCGCGCAGGCTTGCAATTATAGGAAAACAACCGTGAGATGCCCTGCCGGTCACAGCTGGCAACAGGAGATCGTTGCTGGGCGACTGAGGGGTTGAGTTTCCCTCTGCACCCCTTGTGGTGCACTAGCAGACAGAACTCTGTGTTGTTCAGAGTTACAGAAAGGGGGACACTTGGCTCAACAATACTACATGTGAGAAGGATCTTGGAATTGTGGTAGATCACAAGCTGAATATGAGCCAGCAATGCCAGTGTGAGCCAGTGTGGCGTAGTGGTGAGAGTGTTGGACTGGGACTTGGGAGATCAGGGTTCTAGTCCCTGCTCGGCCATGAAACTCACTGGGTGACTTTGGGCCAGTCACCGACTCTTAGCCTAACTTACCTCACAGGGTTGTTGTGAGGATAAAATGGGGAGGAGGATTATGTAAGCCACCTTGGGTTCCTTGCAGGAAAAAAGGCGGGGTATAAATAAAATAAACAAACAAACAAAATTGAGCACATCAAGGGTAAAGACAATGTCTTGGCTGATGCACTCTCCCAGGCTTTCTCAGGTGATAGGCAAGTCGATAAGAAATTGGGGTGTGAGACCCCAATGCCATCTTTTCCCTGGGGAGATGTAGAGAAAGCCAACCTAAGCCCCCTTTCTGACACACACACACTCACCAAGGTGGGGAGAAAGAGACCCAGGGGGGGGGAGACAGCCAGTCTCCACAGAGACCAAAGAAGACAAACAACATCTGCATAGAATCACCCCAGGGAAGAAGACAAGAAGCATCGCCAGGTTCGTCAATGCTCTCGTATATCAGCCCCATCTACATAAGACTTGAATACCTCACCAGAGCAGACACTTCAGCACCCATAAGAAAGGACCATTCAACACCACAAGATGAGACCATTAAGCAAGTAGCTTCAAAAAGACCCCACCCCACAGAGAGAAGGCATCACCCCACCTGACCCAAAAGGCCGCCCCTCAAGGAGGGTGGCAACCCACCTGATTGGCAACCCACCTGATTACGGAGGGAGGGGCTACCTGAAACACCAAGGTATAAAACACCCTGCGCAAGGAAACCGAGTTGTTAGACCTGATCAGCAATCTTGCCCCATGCTTGGGGTAAGAGAACGAAGAGATCGGCAACCCCGGGTAGCAGCACCTGGCGTGCTCCAGCTAGCTGAAATCACTGGCCGCTTGGGTTGACCAGACCCCCGGGAAACCAAGCTGAAATCACTGGCCGCTTGGGTTGACCAGACCCCCAGGAAACCAAGCTGAAATCACTCACAAGCCACTTGGGTAGACCAGACCTCCGCCAAGAACCCAGCTAGCCGCTTGGGTAGACCGGACCTCCGCCAAGAACCCAGCTAGCAGCATGCGGTTGACCGGGCCTCTGCTAGAGCCCGAGCTGAACTAACTAGCTAAGAGCCCTGAAATCACAGTGTCCTTGAGACTTCTTGCTTGCTACTTTGTACCGTACTGAGAAGCTATATTGCTAGCGTGTGTCTAAGTTTGTGAAGGTAATTTTGTAAATAAACTTGTTTTATAAAAGATACTTTTGTAGCTATAAGTTATCCCTTTGTTCTGGGCTAAGAGTGATAGTCGCTAGAGACCTCAGAGAAGGCCCGCCCTAAGACTCGCTACCCCCTTAGCATTAAACCCGCGCAGAAGACCAGGTTGTCGGTCTTCCACTCTAGGAAATGTATACTCTGTAGAACTTTACTTGCTAAGTGAATAAACAGGTAGAATTAGACCTGTGGTGTTATAGAGTGTTTCCTGACTCCATGAATTAATCTGCAAACGGAGAAACTAGAAGCAGGTCAGATTACAAAGCACGCTGCGGAAAGGGGGGAGGTCTGGAAGATCTGTGTGTGGAATGTCTGAGTTCGGCTAGCACTCAGAGACAGGATCTTAAATCTCCCACACGCACACGCACTCTGCAGCTTAAGCTCACACGCACAAGCATCTTCAGCCCCATGCTCCACAGTTGTTTGAAGCAGAGCATTTAGCGTGGTGCCAACCACTGTATGGAATAATCTTCCTCCTAAGAACAGACGTGCCCCAACCATTCTTTTTTTAGGCTCGTGTTCAAGATGCATCTATTTATGCTCACCTTCCCTGTGTTGTTCAGCTTACCACAGGGGTGGGCCACTTGTGGCTGTCCATGTTTTGGCCTACAACTCCCATCATTCCTCACCACTGGCTATGCTGGCTGGGGCTGATGGGGGTTGTCTGGAAGCCACAAGTGGCCCACCCCTAGCCAACAATGGTGAACTGTAGGTACATACGCACATTCTTTGCATTGGTTTTATATGTTTATGACTTTATGATTTGTGTACTCCCAGGGCAGGGTGGTGACTCCCATTTTGGTGGGTCTCCTTTTCCACTGCAGGCTTTTCAGCTTTTATTTGGAGCTTCATAGGAGCTCTCCATGGTGGTGAACCTATTTTGGGGGTGGAGTTCAGCACCATAGATAGCTCCTATGAAGCTCCAAATAAATCCTGCAAAACTTGCAATGCAAAAGGAGCCCCACCGAAACAGGAGTCACCATAAGCGGTTTATAAATACTCACAAATACAGTAAATGAACAATTTAAAGAGAATGGTAACTTTTGCTTTCTTAGTATACTGAGAAATTGATCTCCCTCAAAGCAAAACAAGATGTCTTTTTATGAAATGCCAAGTGAGGAACAACTGAAAATGCTTAATGATAAGTTGGTATGGGTGTAATCCTATATATGTCTAGGCAGAAAAAAGTCCTACAGATCCCAGCATTCCCCAGCCAGAAAAAAAGTCCTACAACTCCCAGCATGGCTGACTGGGACATGCTGCAAGTTGTAGAACTTTTTCTGTCTAAACATACATAGGATTGCATCCTAAGAATGTGTAGATGTAACTAGGTAGATAATAGGGGTTGTATTAAAGGGAAGACACACAAAGACACAAGCAATGAATTGATGAAGGGGTGTGGGAGTGCATTATCCCAGGTCGAATAATACAGGGACTGCATTATTCCAGGTTTGTTTATCAATTAATGCAAAATATTTTTGTGAAGGCATCAACATTTAAATGCTTGATGGGGAGATGTCTAGGGAAGTTTATATGCTTGCGTCTGCTTAGTAAATTTTGCGTTAGGAATTGTCTTCTCAAAGATATCATTCAGAATTAACTGCACCTAGTCTGAAAGGTGTATTTTAAGCTTTCTTTGTATGTTTTGATCTCACAGGGATTTAGGAGTTAAGATTGGCGCCTAATTAGCAGGACAGCCAGGTAATATGAACTACAGCATATGGGGTAATCTCTACACACACACACACAAAGGTATCTGTAATTCTTTGAGTTTTGGAACAAGATAGGGAGATCAGGGGAGGGCAACTGTGTGAGAAGGTCTGGGAGCTATTTTTGCCCCACCCCACAGACAAAAAAAAAAAAAAAAAAAGCAGAGGTTTGCCAGCTAAATTTATCTCTGTTGTTCGCTCAAATTGTTTGCTTCAATTTAAATGGTTTGCAAACTAAATTTAACCTTTCTACACTCCATGGCAGCTATCAAGAACTAAAAGTCAAATTTAGCTTGCAAACAAGCTAAATTTGACCATTTTAGTCCACTGTAGCACTAAAACGGCCATCCCCCCCCCAATACAAAAAATTCCTGCCACCACTCAATTTGGCGGTGTAATAAATGGATAGGGTGCAGGGCCACACAGGGTCCGTGGATGCCATGCTTTGCCCACCTCTGATCTAGATGGCAGCTCACGGGGCCTGGGTACCGGTCAGATGAGCAGCTTATTCAGGCCTGGGTAAAGAAAAAAGTGGGTGTTTAGAGGAAAGCGCTGCTTCCCAGCTGCAATTCTACACACGCTTACGTGGGAGTGGGCCTCCCTGGAAGCAATGGGGCTCACTTCGGAGTCGATGGACAGTCGCATAGGCAAGACTATTGCACTGTGAGGCTGCAGGACCATGCCTACTTACCTGGGAGTAAGCCCCATTAATGTGTGGAGGATCACATAGTCTTAGGATGCCCTCCTAGGCATGTTTAGACAAGGAAAAGTCCTACAACTCCCAGCATGCCACAGCAAGCATGACTGGCTGGGGAATGCTGGGAGTTGTATGCCTTTTTTCTGTTTAAGGGTGCCTATCATGGCACCCTAAGACAATGAGGACTAGCAACCTTGGAGGAATGTTTAGGAAATGCCCTAAGCTTCAGATCTTCCAATCTTTAGCAAAGCTCTCTGTTATAATAATTAATAAGTATATAATGAATTATAATTAATTTAATTATATATATATTTAAAAACAACAACACATGATTTATGTGTTTGGCAATGATGTTTTCTTTGACGTTAAGCTTAATTGTGAGTTCATTTAAAAGGGGGGGGAAAAGAAAGGATTGAAAAATGGATTGAAAGGCTTGTCCCTCCCTCCTTCTTGTTAGCACAAAACCAAAAGGTTAGATTTTAATCATAATAGATGTACTATTATTATTGTTATTATTAATATTGTTGTTATTAACAATATTGTTAATCAATAGTATATTTAATTGTATTAATGATAAATCAAAGTAAAATCAAAGTGAAAGCGGGGATGATAAATGCGCAATAACAGCAATAATGATGATGCACAGCTGTTCCCGGCTCTGACACCCGCCCACACGCGTGTCCGTCGCGCGGGCCCATTCACACGTTCGCGAGAGGCGCCTCAAGAGACCCGCCTCCGCCCCTCCGAGGCGTTCCGGCGCCGCGCACGCGCCCTTCCCGCTCCGCCGCCTCCCTTCTTGACCCTCAAGGCACGCCGTAGCGGCGCATCCGGGCGAGCGAGGGAGCGGCCGCCTCTGCCCCGCCCCTAGTAAGGCGGGGCCGGTCACCCTCGGCTGGTTTCTTTTCGGCCCGCCCGTCCCCAGTTATTTTTATCCCTTTGGGGACACCGTACGCAGCACGTCTGCGCGTGCGCTGCGGAGGCGCGGAGCGACTGCGCGCGCAGAGCGAGCGAGAGCGCGCCAGGCCCCTTTGAGCCGCTCTCCTGCCTGGCCGGGCCCCTCCAGTGCGCCTGCGCGAGGCCCGCTGCTCCCCCTGCGCCCCCCCAGCCCGCCGCCCGCCCCCTCGGCCTCTCTCGCCTCACGAGGAGGAGGAAGAGCAGGAGGAGGAGGAGGAGGAGGAGGAGGAGGAGGAGGAGGAGGCGGCGCCCCCCCCAAGGTGAGTGGAGGGAGGGAGGGAGGACCCTTGCAACACCGGACCCGCGGGGCTGGGGGCCCCTCCCGCGCCGGCTGCGGCGACTACAACTCCCAGCATCCCCTCCCCCGCCAGCGTGGCCGGCGGATGCCCCGGGCGGCAGCCCCCAGCACCCCCTCCCCCAGCTCCATGCCCTCCGGGCGGCAGCCCCGACATCCCCCTCCCCGCCGAGCCACCGTGGCCCATCATCCCCTCCGTGGCTCCCATCGTCCCCCAGCCCAGCGCCCTTCAGGTGAATTGGACTACAACTCCCAGCATCCCCCTCGGCCAGCATGGCCCTTGGACCATGGCTCCCAGCACCCCCCACCCAGCCCAATGCCGTAGGGGGCGGGGCGGGGCGGGACGGCTTCCTCGCGAGGAGGGAGGGAAGAGTGCCCTCCATAGCTCCCGTCATCCCCCTGCCCCAGGCAGCCGGCATAGCCCTTGGAATACAGCTTCCATCATCCCCGCCAGCCGGCATGGTCCTTGGCTGGTGTGCCTGGTGCTCTGCGGGTCCCTGCCCCGAGGCGCTTGCATCCTGGAGAGAGGCACAGGCGTGGAGGCGGCGGCGGCGGCAGCACAGGGGGATTCCTTGTCGGGGCTGCCTGTGCCAACCTGGTGTTGCCCGGCTGGCATTTTGTCTACAGCTCCCATTCTCCCTGGCCATGCTGGGTGGGGCTGATGGGAGTTGAAGTCCTGCACCTCTGAAGGACGCCAGATTGGGGGTGCATGGTGGGAGGGAGAGGAGAGCAATTTCAGATCTCACACGTTTTCAGTTGCATTTGTGCCCCCATGAGGACTAGAAACCCACCTTCCCATTCTCAGATACGGAGCTTCTCCCCAAGCAAATCCTGCCGCAGAGATGGCAGCGGCGCCTCTCCAGCCCACTGCCAGGCCCCAGCCGGAGAGGCTGGCGACTGAATCCGGGGACCTTCCCCTCAGTGTACATTCCTTTGCATGCCATGTTTCCCACAATCCATCGCATTCAGAACGGTTTACAGAACAAGCACTAGCGCAACAGCCCTGATTCATAATACGTTACGATTATAACATTAACTCAATTACGGTTCATTGGAAACAGATCAAATAAGCACAAGATATTTGCATGCATTGCCATAGAGCCAGTGTGGCCTAGTGGTGAGAGTGTTGGACTGAGAGTCTGGAGACCTGGGTTCAAGTCCCCCCTTGGCCAGGAAGCTCCTGGGTGGCCTTGGGCCAGTCACTGCCTCAGCCTCACCTGCCTCACAGGATTGTTGTGAGGATAAAATGCGGGGGGGGGGGAGGACCACGTGAGCCCCTTTGGGCTTCTTCTGAGTGGGGGAAAAAGCAGCATATACAGTAATACCTTGGATTGCAAGTAACTTGGTTTGAGAGCGTTTTGCAAGACAAGCAAATTTTTAAATATCTATTTGATTTTTTTTACTTGATATACAAGCGTCGTCTTGCAATACAAGTACTGTAGTACGGCTTAAATTAAAAATCTCTACAAATTTTTTTGGGGGGATTTCGTTTTGATATAAGAGTGTTTTGGATTACAAGCACGTTTCCGTAACGAATTATGCTCTCAATCCAAGGCATGACTGTAGTAGTATAAGTAATACTAGTAATAACAATACTGTATGAGTACTATATATAAAGTACTGTATATCTGTATATTTTTATAAATATAAAAATATACTACTATTACTGCTACCAGCGCTGTGCTAGGCCCTCCTGTGTGCAAAGTGGGGGCTCTGCTGCTGATCAGTGGGTGCTCCCAAAGAACCTAGACCAGAAGCGGCCGTATCCTGAGCCAGGCCCCCTGCCCTTCTTGCTCAGCACTGCCTGCACTGATGTTCAGCAATGGCTCTCCAGGATTTGGGGCAGGATTCTTTCCCCGGGGGGGGGGCCTCCCGCAGACAATACGTGTCCTCCGCCGCAGCCGTGGCTCTTCAGTGGCAAGGGGAGTGAGGGGGGGTTGTGCTGCTATTTCAGTTACACCGCCGAGGAGGTGTTACTCAGGGCTGCTGACTGCATGAAGGAGGAGGAGGAGGTTAGTGCTGCGGCTGACACCTCTGCCAGTGCATTTACATCCTAGGACTCAAGGCACCGTGTTTATTTACATATATTTAAAGCATTTTTACTCTGCTCTTCAGCCTTAAAGTCTCCGGGGGGGGGGGCTTCCAGTAAAAGCAAGGTGGTCCCTGCTTGCGGGCTGACCAGCCTATGAAAGATGCAGCACAAAAGGGGACGGGTTGGGAGGGAGGAAGAACAAAGCAGACCCGGGAACCGGTTCTTAGCTGCAAAGTCCAGCAGGTTGTGGGGCTGGAGCAAAGCATAATGGAAGCGCTGCTGCTCCCTTCGGTGGCCTCAGAATTGGTGGCTGGAGGGAGGGGGGCGCTGCCGGCTGGGGCTTTATCCGGGCTGGTAGAGGGTTCCTGGCTGGTCTCCCTGGACCTGCTTGGCTTCAGCATTGGGTGCCTTCAGGTCATGGCACCGTGGTGGGAGCTTTGTGGGGCTCGACTGTTAGAGGGTGATGAGCTCTGCACCAGGCACTAAAGCTCAGGTGGGTCTACTGAGATTTCCAAGGGCATGGTCCTCACGCCTCAGAGTCCACCCTCGCCCGGTGTAAGGGCTTCTTCTGGCTCTGCCACAGTGCGCCAATGGTTTCCAGTGCAGTAATAGCTCCAGTTTCCTGGAGAATAGCAAGTGTGGCGCTTTATCATCGGGGCTCGTGGCAGAGTGGGCCGTAGGAGACGAGGTTTTGCTGAAGCAAACGGAGAGGCTCCTGCCCTCTTTCATCACAAGGCGGCTCGCAGACTGGGGGCTGAATTAAACCCCTCCAGCTCTTGCCTCCCGTTCCCCCCCTGCACCTTTTCTTTTTTATTTGTGATGTTTGCCGGCATCTCGGACCCAGAAGGCCCGTTTCTGTAATGGCCGAGAGCTTGTAGATGTGCTGACCTGCCCCTCAGTTTAATAGCAGCTTTCACAGACGGTTTGGACACGTGGCATTAAAAAACCGATCTTCACAGGTGTGGAAAGGGCGGCTAGGTTTCGCTTGTTTTTCTCGTTCCTTCAAATGGCAAAGAAGTATTTAATGGGAAAAGCATGTGTGCAAGGGGAAATAAATCCGGAAGGGGCAACCTCCCTGCTTTGCTGGAATACGCAACCCAGAAGGTTTGAGATTTTTCTTGGATTTTCTCCCCACCGCCCCCAGGTGCATCCATAAGGGTCAGAAACTTGATTTTATAAAAAGGAAGTAACATATCCTACTATATGGAAACCTTCAAGGTTCCTGTCCCACTGGTTATAGCTACCTGTGGAAGGGATGGAGTGAGCCCCCCCCCCCCAAATGTGATGGAAAGCTGGTGAAAAAAACCTTCCTTGTGGTAGTTCAGATTGACTAGGGTGAGAGCCAGGGACAAATGGCCAAAATAAGAAATTGAGGGGTCTTTATTTCAGCTTCAGTTGATCAATAAAACATTTTGGATCAGCATACTTTTGGAATCATTTTGGGGTTTGTTTATTTGCTTGTACGGGCAGTTCTCTGCTTTCCTCCATTCTCTCCTCAAATATTTTTTCTTTCCTGGGTTTTATGGAGATGGAGAGTTAGGCCAGTGTGAAAACCGTGACAGTTGTCCATTTTTGACATACTGAAACCATTCCGGTGTGGGCTTAACGTAGTAGATCCCAAACGGCTTGTGGCCAGGGCATGATCTGGCCAAAGTTAAGCGCAAGACATTTATTTCAGTTGCAGAATGATAGGAGGTACATGCTTAATTCCCCCCCCCCCCCGATTTTTAGTCAGACTTCGAATTGCTAGTCTGCTACAAGAAATACACTGAGGGGATCCTGTGACCTTGGACTGAATATGCGCGCAGCGGAGTCCTTCCGCTTCACCTCTGCACGGTTTCACTGCTCTGCCTTTGCCTCTTCCCAGTCTGTCTCCACTGGGGGAGGATAGTTCTGCCCAGTCTCTGCACTGTGTGTGTGTGTGATCCAGTCACCCCTGATACAAAGACACAGCAGAACTATCTGCTCTGGGAGAAGGTGCATCCTAAATGGCAACTTTTGCAGAATGGCAAGAGGTGGATTCCTCTGAGGGAACTGTCCATCAGGGATTGGAGCACCTTCCTTATGAGAAATGGCTACATTTTAGGGCTTCGTACTTGCAGCCCAGCACCTCTGGTGGGCACCAGGTTGGGAAAGGATTTGATAGAGGCTGGTAAAATTAGGCATGGAGTGGAGAAGGACAGTGTCCTAGTGTTCTCGTAATGCTAAAACTAGAGGCCATCCCATGAACGTGATTATCCAGAATCTACCAACATTTTATTGGAAGATTGTGTATCTCTTGTACGCAACAAAGTCCAGCGATTTCCTTCCACTCAGCCATAGGCAAAGAGTATATATTCATAACCCATGTTTTGAGAGAGAAACCAGCGCAGCCTCGGTATTGTGCAGACTGGGTTGCTGCAAGATCAGTTAATGGCCACTGGCACAGATAGCTTTCAGAGGGAGTTAAGCAAAACCGTGGAGGGATTTATCAATGGCCTGACTGGCGGCTTCATGGAACTTCCATGCTCAGGGATAGTGCACCACGGAGACAGCTCTTGCCTTCCTGCTTGTGAGCGTTCCAGAGGTTTCTGGTGGGCTCCTGTGGGAAACAGGATGCTGGCTGTGGTGGGTCCCCTTCAGTCAGATCAGCGTGCTTTGGTATGTGTGAAGTTTGGCCTGCTTCCAGTTCTAATTCAGTGGTGGGGGTGGCGTGTCTTGGCTATAAAGGCTTAAGAGCGGTGTTCAGGGTGCTGCTGCTTGGCTCTGCATAGGTAAAATGGCCCCTCTCCCTTCTCTCCCTCCCTCTCCCTTTTCCTCTTCAGTGGGAGACACCCTCCTTAGAAACGGCTTGCCCTTTCATCCCTTGAAACGCCTGAATCCTGGCCTGCCGGCTTCCAGAGCCATGGCAACGGAAGAGAAGAAACCTGATGCAGAATCGACCAAAACACAATCAACGCCTTCCTCTTCCACCAATCAGAGCAAGGTGGGTGTGAGGCTTCCGGATGCTTGTTCCACCTCAAGGCTCAGCTTAAAGGCTTGCACGAGCCCACACTGCATGTAGGCCTGCTTCTTGCTCATGGGATGTGGAGTCTGTTGGGTTCTGTGGGTTCAGTGTCTCTTCTGAGCTCTCATAGCTTTCCTTAATCGTAGATATGATGGCCAGAGCGGTATTCGAAATGTGGTTCCTAGTGTGGCGATATGAATGAGACTTGAATTTGCAGCATTGCCATCCCACTATGTATTACCTTGATGGGTAGCAACCTTTCTATTACACCCCTGATCAGTTTCCTGAGTAGTTACTGGAAAGGTTTTTTTTGCTTTCTTGAACTGCTGGTGAGCCAGGTCCGTATTTACAACTAAAGGCACAATCATATGCATGTTTAGACAGAGAGAAAAGTCCTAGAGCTCCCAGCACTGAATACTGGGAGCTGTAGGACTTTTTTCTGTCTAAGCATGCATAGGATTGTGCCCTAATGGGCTTGCCAATAAGCCCAAACTCATATAAGCCTAAGAATTGTCATTTTGCGTCAGACATGGGTCCATCTAGTCCAGCATGTTCTTCTTAACAGCAGTCGGTCAGCTACCTCGAAAACCTTGCAAGAAGGGCCTAAAGTAGACATATCCTCCCCTTTTGTCTTATTCCAGCATCTGGTATTCACAGGTGTCTGGCCTTGGGACATGGAGGTTTCATTTAGCTCTCATGACTAATAGTTGTCAGTAGACCACTCCTTCTCCATGAATTTTTCTATTCTAATTTTTAAAAAACCCATCTATTCTACATCTTGTAGCAAATTCCATAAATTTGCTCAAGATAAGCTGATGGCCAGATATGCGAGGTTCTGGTCACCTGCATCTCAAAAAGGATGTTGCACAGCTGGTAAAGTTGCAGAAAAGGGCAGCTAAAATTATCCAGGGGCTGGAGCAGCTCCCTTATGAGGAAAGGTTGCAGTGTCTGCGACTGTTTAGCTTGGAGAAAAGATGAGTGATAGAGGTGTGCAAAATGATGCATGGTGTGGAGAAAGCAGAGAGGGAGACCTTTCTCTCTCTCATTAATACTAGAACCTAACAGGGTCATCCCATGAAGCTGAATGGTGAGAGATTCAGGGCTGATAGAAGGAAGTCCTCCTTCACCCAGCGGAAAGTTCAGTGATGGAATTCACTACCAGAAGATGTGGTGATGGCCACTAACTTGGATGGCTTTAAAAGGGGGAGTAGACAAATTTGTGAAGGATAAGGCTACCAATGGCTATTCATAATGGCTGTATATTACCTCCAGTATCAGGCAGAATGCCTCTGTATACCAGTTGCTGGGGAACATGGGCAGGAGGGTGCTGTTGCGCTCAGATCCTGCTTATGGGATCCTGTGGGAAGCTGGTTGGCCACTGTGTGAACAGAATCCTGGACTGAGATGGACCCTTGGTCCAGATAGATGGTCCAGCATATCTATCTGCTCTTACATTCTTATGACGTGCTGGCACAACTTGTAACCCGCCAAGCCGAATGCAGCCTGCTGGTGGCTCGATAAACTTCTGTCTGCTGCGTCTTGCCTTGGACTATAGAAAACAGGATTGGCTTGGATGGGGCCGTGCCCTCGTGAAGCGCCTTGCAGCACGCGGATTGGCGAGTTGCATCAGGCTTGGTGCATCTCAAGTTGTGTAGGCTGTCCCTGAAGTGTTTTGTTTCTCTATCCTTCTTTTTCTCAGCCTGCACCTGTGAAACCAAACTACGCCCTGAAGTTCACCTTGGCAGGACACACAAAAGCTGTCTCCTCGGTCAAATTCAGCCCCAACGGGGAGTGGCTGGCCAGTTCTTGTGAGTATCCGCCACAATGGGGGGGGGCGTTTTCTGTCTGCACCTGCACAGCATCGCACCCTGAGCATTTGAATGGTTTGTACTCTAACATAGTGACAGGATGCTGTATTCTGAAACTCTGCCACAGAAGTTTTTTACTTTGCTGTTTTAATTGCTATTTTTGTTTATTACCTTTTACTCTTGTATATTGTTGTGCTTAAAATTACATCGTCAGCTGCCCTGGGATAAATTTATGCAGGGCAGTACAGTAATACCTTGGATTGAGAGCATAATTTCGTTCCGGAACCGTGCTTGTAATCCAAAACACTCTTATGTCAAAGCGAGTCTCTGGCGGGCGTGAGCGGGGCCGATTTCGGCCCGCTTGAGGCGTGAGGTTACATCCCTACGTTGATTACAGTAATACCTTGGATTGCAAGTAACTTGGTCTGAGAGCGTTTTGCAAGACAAGCATTTTTTTAAAAAAATTTGTCTTGATAAACAAGCAAGGTCTTGCAATACAAGTAGGGATGTAACCGCTCAGCCTCGAGCGGGCGTAGCAGGCCGAAATCGGCCCCGCTCACGCCCGCTAGAGACTCGCTTTGATATAAGAGTGTTTTGGATTACAAGCACGGTTCCAGAACGAATTATGCTCTCAATCCAAGGTATTACTGTATATAAATACCTGCTAAGATCTTGCTATCTGCCTGATTGATTGGGTCGCCTTTTTAGTCGATCAAAGGTTTTTCTTATTAGGGGTGCAGTCCTAGGCATGTTTAGACAGAAAAAAAACTCCTACAACTCCCAGCATTTCCCAACCAGCCAGGATGCTTCCTTCAGGGCAGTTGGGAGGAAGATGGCCCCTGTGTGGGGAGGGAGAATGCAGCTGAAACAGGATCTGGTGTTACCCTCATCTACTTCCGTCTCTCCCCCCCCCCCCCCCGCCACCCTGGAATTCTTTCCACGGGGCAGTTGATGGTAGATAGCCCTGTGTGTCTTGGGGTGTGTGTTTCTGTGTGTGTATGTGTGGGGGGGGGTAGGGAGTCCAGCTGCAACAAGCCCTGAAGTCCCCTTTCCCTGCCTCTCTCCCTCTCAAACCGCCCCCCCCCATCTTCTGTAACAAGAGGCGGAAGAAAGCATACTTAGAACCCAGACGGGCTTTCCCTCGTCCGTGTCCACCAGGCTTTCCTTCCTGGCTGACTTGGCCGTGTTGGAGGGCCGCATCAGAGTTGGGCAGGGCATACAGGGAGCCAGGTGGAAGGAGACAGAGGCCGTGAGCTCCCCAGCCCTGCCCTGCCCTGCCCACGCTCTGCTGGGCGTAACGCTGTGGTATATCCAGCGGGGGGAACAAGTGGGTGCGCAGGCAAAGTGGGAGCGGCAGAAAGGGTCGGTCCACACACTGCACGTTTTTACATCGGTGGCTTCTTCTCTTTCTTTAGCGGCCGATAAGCTCATTAAAATTTGGGGCGCCTACGATGGCAAATTTGAAAAGACGATATCTGGTCACAAGCTGGTGAGTACATCGCTGTTATCAGTGGGCCCGTTCAGGTGTTTGCTGCACGGTTGACTTGGGTGGCCGCTCCGAGATACAGCAGCCTCTGCCTGCACAAATAAGGAATTACCCGGGTGGGCATGTCTGGGTGGCAAGCTGCATTTCTGGAAGGGATTGTCACTGGAGCCATGGCAGGGGAGGCTACAGCTAGCTCTGCTGTTTGTTTTTAATCTGTGGTTTACAATTTTATATTTTATATTGTATTTTATGATTTTAACTGTTGTAAACTGCCCAGAGAGCTTCGGCTATTGGGCGGTATAAAAATGTATTAAATAAATAAATAAATGGCTGACTTAACCAGTTCTGTCACTTCGGTTGTCTGTTTCTCTGCATAATAAAACATGACAGTGAAGCGGGTCTGCTTGTCATAATTTGGGAAGGATCATGTAAACGGAATTGGAATCTGCCTGCACAGTACACAGAATTAAGGGGGTAGCTTTCTAGATGATGCAGCTTCAAGCTGCAAGTGGTGTGTGTGTGCATCACATTTTTGAATGCACGCCCCCCCCAAGCTCCCTGCATGTAGTAAACAAGCACCTCAGGGAACTGCATTATGCTAAGCCTTTCTCCCTCATGTACAGTTCTGCTGCAAGCAAGGGACTTTTTACTTGGAGGAGCATGTAAAAAACATTCTCCCATGTGCAGTCTAAAATTTAGCCACCTCATTCCAAATACTGTGTGCACAACTGATAAATTAAACTACTGTGGACAAATGAGGTCTAATTGTAAAGTATTTTCTCTGTTGCAGGGAATCTCTGATGTTGCTTGGTCATCTGATTCAAACCTTCTTGTCTCCGCCTCGGATGATAAAACCCTCAAAATTTGGGATGTGAGCTCGGTAAGGCTTTTAAAATATATATATATATATATATATAATATAATTTTTGTTTTGCCAATTTCCTGCCTTTACCTTTGTTGGGGATATTTAATTTGATTCTAATCTGATGTATGCCCACAGCGTATTAAGAAATGGTGCCCTGACCAACTGAAGACCATCTTGGCTTCCAGTAGGACTTGAATCACAGTGCATTTTAGCATTATCAGGGCCTCTGTTTTGTGTGTAGTGATACCTTGTGTGTCCTCATGGAGTTAAAAGCCCAGGTTAAAGACTCTCCATGCAGTTAGAAATATTTTTAAAGGTTCTCTTCTGGTAGGTCAGTTTCAGATAAACGTTGCTAACAAATCTGACAGCATTTTAGGGAGCATCTAACTCCTTTCATGCGTATGTGGAGAAATGAGAAAGGTACGGAGGATAAGATTATCGGTGGCTACTAGTCATGTTGGCTGTGTATTACCTCCAGCATCAGAGGTGGTATGTCTCTGAGTTCCAGTTGCTGGTGAACTGTTCCTGAGTCAGTCTGAGCTGGCAACGGTTATCCATGGCTTGGTTACACCCTGATTTTAGATTACTGCAATGTGATCTATGTGGGGCTGCCCTTGAAGAGCATCCAGAAGCTTCGATAGGTGCAAATTGTGGCAGCTCGGCTACTAACCAGTACACGATATCGTGTTCACATCACCCCAATGCTGAAAGATCCTCACTGGTTGCTAGTTGTTTTCCGGGGGTCAATTCAAGGTGTCGATCTTAACCTTCCAGGCTTTAACTGGCTCAGGGCCTGCCTCCCTGAGAGGCCGCCTATCTCAGCATGAACCTGCTCAGTTATTGAGATCAGCCGGAGAGGCCCTTTCAGAGGCGCCCTCGCTTGCTGAGAGCTGCTTGCTGGGCGCATCGTGGGAAAGGGCTTTCTCCTGGGTTGCTCCCCTTTGGAGTTGCCGGTGGTGCCCATTCTCTCCCGACTGGGGTCAAGGCATCTTTTATATAATTGTTATGCTTTTTCATGTTTTTATTGTCTCGTTGTTTTTTTGTCTGATTTTTTAAATAATTTGCTGTACACTGCCTTGGTCGGTTTCAGAATGGCGGTATAAAAATACCCAAACTAAATAAGCAGAAGCAGGAGGGCGCTGTCGCCCTCATGCCCTACTTAGGAGCCTCCCGCTGGCCTGGAACAGAAGGCTGGACGAGATCAGGGCTACTCTTTCGCTTCTTACTGTAGCGTACACATTTCTATTAAAAGTCAGAAGGGCAGTAAAACACATGTTCGTATCCCAGTATGTCAGCTTTTGTATTCCACAGAACTCTTTCTCAGGCTGGATATTTTTTAAAAAAAACAACTGCTGTTTTTGTCTTAAGGTGGTACTGGAAGACACCTCTTCCAGATAAGTTAGGATAGAGCTGTGTGTTGTACAAAAGATCTCGGGTTACACAGAGGCATGCTGGAACAGAGAAGCAAATGGAAGACCTCCCTTGGGAAATCCGGGAGCCTCCCATGTTAATCAGACCTCACAGGTCCTTTGTGAGGCAGAAGAGATGCATAAAGGAAAACATGAGTCCTTATATTAGCACTGGTAGAGAGAGGTAATATGCTCGGTACGAGGCCAATGGAAGCCGCATTAGGTAGTGCTGCCTAGTGGCTGAAGGGCTAATGTTCTACCCCGGTTTAAAGAATGAGACACATTGTATTTTAAAAACTGGGAAGTTGTTTTATTTGGCTCCGAGGTTGGATTATTTTTAGACGGGATTGTTTTTAAAACGGAGTGCTGAATTCGTGTTTGGTTTTAACTTCTGGTATTTTATTGCTGATTTAAATATTCTGTAAACAGATGCCGCTCGGCAGAAGAAGGTCTTGATGGCTTGCTCTGGGCCGTTGCCGCCTCCCGCTCCGGGAGCTCTGTAGGGGGCTAGTGTTTATTCCCTAGATCAGTGTTCTCCAACCTTGGGTCCCCAGATGTTTTTGGCCTACAACTCCCAGCATGCCCCAGCCAGCGCAAGGTTGGAGAACACTGGCCTAGATGGTGCTGCAGCCTCTTCACGTCATTGCACTCACGGGAGGAAGCTGGCACCTGGCGATGAGACTCGACATCCTCCGGATATAATCTGGTCGTTGGCCTTCCTCGGTGTTTGCCCTTTCCCTGCAAGACGCTGGCCATTTCTTGCAGGGGGCCCTTTCCCGAGCTGCCAGCGCTGCCACCTTTACCACACATGGCGGCCAAAAACCCATTGCCGCCACCCAGCGGTTTGGAAGGACACAGATGTGTGGGGAGATGTGCACCCGTGTGCGAGCGGAATCTGCTCGTCAGCAAGGCGTGTGCTCCTCGTGTGCCTTGTTTTCTCCCAGAACCGTGGGGCGGAGGGGGTGTCGCCGCTGTGGCAAGCTCAGCAGCCTTGGCAGCGGGCGCTACTTCGGAGACGGGGAGGAGGCGTGCGGCCTCCCGGAGCAGGCTGGGGTAATGCGGCCTCCTGGCCCCTGGAGATGCTGGCCCCTGGTGCAGACTGTGTGTGTGTGTGGGGATCTCCAGGCCCCTGGTGCAGCCTGTGTGTGTGTGTGGGGATCTCCAGGTGCAGCCTGTGTGTGTGTGTGGGGATCTCCAGGTGCAGCCTGTGTGTGTGTGTGGGGATCTCCAGGCCCCTGGTGCAGCCTGTGTGTGTGTGTGGGGATCTCCAGGCCCCTGGTGCAGCCTGTGTGTGTGTGTGGGGGGGCTGGGCTGTGTGGCCGCCTGCCTCCCCGTGTCCCCGCTGCTCAGATAAAGCCAGCCGTCTTTCCGTAGGAAAGGCAAGGGTTGCCTTGCTAGATCAGAGGTGGCTCCATCCAGGCCGACGTCGTCTTGAGCAGCAGCGGCAGCAGTCCTGATGCCCCCGGAAGCCCAGCAGCAGGGCCCAAAGGCAGCCGGCCTACCCGCCGCCTGTCGCAGCATCCGGTGCTCAGACATGTGCTGGCTCCATGTAGCCACCACGGTTAATGGCTGTTAAAACAGATTTCCAAGCAGGCCTGGCTACTTCCCATCACTGGGGCTTTTGTGGCAAGTGGAATTCCACAAGCAAATGCGCCGGTGTGAAGAAGTCCGTCCATTTGTCTGTCCTGTAGCTGTTGCTGGTCAGCTTCATTGGATGGCTCCCAAGTTCCAGTGTAGCGAGGAGAGAGCTTTCCTACTCAGTGCTGACGGATGGGCTGCTGCTCCCATAATACAGATGGGAAGCTGAGGCTGATCATGATGTCCTCCCAAAGGTTGTGAGAAGATAGCTGAGCTTCTAATCCAGGTCCTTGTCCAGCCTCCTGGCTCTTGCTACAAAGCCCACAATGTGGTGGTCCTATAAATATGCAACTCTGTTTTATTGTTATTGTTATTATTTATTTTTAGGGAAAATGCTTAAAGACCCTGAAAGGGCACAGCAACTACGTCTTCTGTTGCAACTTCAACCCCCAGTCGAACCTCATCGTCTCCGGATCGGTAAGCAAGTTTTTTTCTCTCTGAGAGAGACTGTTGGCTGCTCTTGCCTCCTTTCGTAGGGTGGAAAACAATGGGCCAGATTCTGCCTGAGGCCTTGATGATTTATCTCAGGGAAGGCTGTGGTGCCGACAGTGCCAGCCTGACAGACGTCCACGTTTCTGCTTGCCGTGGCAAGCGTGGCAGCACCCGCTGAGCATAGCAAGCCCTAAACTCTTCCCTCTGCCTCCCAAAAGCACTTGGAGTGTCATCCTGGCAGGTAAGCAGCGATCCCCTCCCCAGCTGCAGGGATGGAAGCGGCCTGGCTCCTGTGCCGAGTAGAGGTGCCTGTTCTCGCTTCTGTTCTGCTTTGCCTGTTCAGTGCTTCTGGCGTGGAAATTAGGGATATTTGGGTCGGCAGGCCGTGGTGGGCGGGGGTGAGCAAGCTTCCTAAGGGGCAATTTGCATATTCATCCTCGTTCATCGATGCCTCCTGTGTTGCGCTGATGTTTCACACACTGAATGGGATGGCGCTCCTCTCTCCCTGTCTCTCCCTGTCCTCTTACTTGGACTGTTAAAGTTTGTTCCCATTACTTTTTTTTTATAGCTTAGTTTAAAAGTCTGGGCATCCCCTTCCTTGTCAATCTCTCATCGGAATATTTTCTTTTAAAAACAATATCACCCCATGGGACTTGACTAGCGGTCTCCATGGAAAGTTTATCTTCAGATGAGTAGGATAGCTTTTATTTCTTATTTACTGAATTTTCGTCCCACTTCGGTGATGATGGTTGTCTCCCAAAGCGGCTCACATCGATAAAAAAAGAGAGACAGGCCTGGCTGTGATAAATAACCTTTGCCATAATAAAAATTCGCTTTCCAGAACGTGGCTGAGTGAGCCACCGCCGATGTATTGCCACGGACAGAAGCCCCGTCTCGTCTGATGGAGTCAAACACAATCCTTTTACGAGAGCGTGGGTTCATACCTTCAGCTGCCAGTCACTTTGTGCAAAGAAATTAGGTGACTTAGGGTGCAATCGTATGCAGGTTTAGCCGGAAAAAAGGCCTACAACTCCCATCATGCCCCAGCCAGCTCTGCTTGTGCAAAGAAATTTCAGTGAAACTAAGCTTGCATGCGAGTCAATCCTTGCCCCAAGAGCTCGCCCACCCCAGGAAGCAAAGCTAGGTGGGCCAGGCATCTGCCGGATGTTGCGTAGAGATGACAAGCCTTGGGTTGGACTGTAGGGGACCCTTTAGTCTTGCGCCCTGCACGAAGGCAGGAGCAGCCCCTACCCAGCTCTGCATTTCATGGCTTTAAGTCCTCATGAGATGCCAGCTGCGGCCTGTGCCAGAAGTGGAAAGTAGCTGCTAGCTTTTTAGGACAAGTGGTGAAGGTTGTAGTGAGGGTTTTATTGCATTTTATTGTGCATTTGTAATTTTAGAGTTTCTATTTATTTATTTATTTTATTATGCTTTTATGCAGCTTAATATATTAAAATCCCCAAGGGTGCGATCCTATGCATGTTTAGACAGAAGAACGTCCTACAACTCCCAGCATTCCCCAGCCAGCTATGTTGGCGCCCTAAGAGGGTCACCTTAAAAGTACAATTAAAAATACAATAGAACAGTATAAAACAAAATAAAATAATAAGATGGTAAAAAACATTACAACGAGATAACAGTAAAGCAGGGCAGCCGTATAATCCTGTACAGGTCAGGGAATGCCTGTATGAACAGATGATGTTTTTCAAGAGGGGTTTAAAAAATGGGTGCCATTTCTGCCTCTCAAGCCACACGTGGGAGAGTGCTCCAAAAGGCGAGTTAGGATTTCAGCGGCGTCCCTGTGTTGTGTTGTTCTTATATGGGGGGTCAGCCACCTTGGGCTCTTTGCGGAGAAGGGTGGGGTGTCAATAAATAGCTCGTGGTCTTCTTAGGCCAAGCCATATACAAGTATTATTAATAAAGAAATAAAGGGCCAAGGTGGCATAGTGGTGAGAGTGTTGGACTGGGACTCGGGAGACCCGGGTTCTAGTCCCCGCCTGGCTACGAAGCCAAGTCACTGACTCTCTGCCTCACCTACCTCACAGGGTTGTTGTGAGGGTAAAATGGAGAGGAGGATTATGTAAGCCACCTTGGGTTCCTTGCAGGGAAAAAGTCAGGACATAAGTGTAAATATGTAAATGTAGAAATAAAATAAATAAATGATGTTGGAGAGCAAGGAGGAGGAAGGGTCCCCCCCCCTCCTCTGGATAATCCCAGCTCTGACCAGCAGCAGCTGCTTCCGTTTCAGGTCCAGCTTGGGTGTTCCGTGAGAGGTCTGCGTAACGCAGCCTTCCCCAACCTGGTGCCCTGCAGGTGTGCTGGACTACGACTCCCATCGTAGCTGGTTGGGGGATGCTGGGAGTTGTTGTCCGACACATCTGGAGGGGACCAGTTCCGGGAGAGCATAACAGGAGGAGCAAAAAAGGGAAAAGATTGTTCTCCACGCTTGCTTTTGCAATAAATCTGCTTTTGCAGCCCAAGGCAAGTCTTTCCTGTAGAGCCTGAGCCACGCAATAAAACTCGCCCTAATTTCATCCGGGGAGGTCCGAGGAAACGCGGGAAGCCCTCGTTCCTGGTGCCCCGAGTACAGCCGGCCTCTTCGGAGCAGTCGACCCCAGAGCAGTCTCGTGCCTGCTTCTGCAAGCAGAAGTACTTCACGGTTGGGAAGCCTTTGAGCATTTGGGGCGGGGAAACGCTGCCGCTGCTGATCTTCTCCCCTGCTTCATCTCCAGTTCGACGAAAGCGTGAGGATATGGGATGTAAAAACCGGGAAGTGCCTGAAAACGCTGCCAGCTCATTCTGACCCAGTTTCAGCTGTAAGTTCTCTCTCTGAGCTTCCCTTTTGAGTTGGTCTCTCCCTCTCTCTTGCCCCTTCCTCCACCCCAAAGCAGAGAAGGGGAGGAGGAACTCTCTGCTAGCGACTGTCTGAAGTACTTCTGGTGGAGGGCTTGCAAGTGTTGAATGTTGGGGCTGGATTTGAATCTTGCCTGCTCTCCCAGGCTGAGCAAGCGGGGTACAAGAAAAGGGCCCCTTGTGGCTAAGTTTAGCAGCAGCAGCAGCAGCTGGGGAGGTCAGCTTGGCCTGCTGGACGTTAGATCCCCACTTCCGTGGTGCTTCCTCCATGCGCCAAGCCATCAGAGTTCAGCAGCTCACGCCAGCAGTCCTCTGGTCCTCCGTGCAGATGCCGCGACGCCTCTGGGCCAGTGCGCACCTTTTAAACATGGCTCCAGATGCATAGAAAACTGTCGCAGGCTTTTACCCCACAGTGGCAGATTTAAACGGGGTCCTTGCCATGTGAGCCATGTCTTACCTGGGGCTCCGGACTCCGGCACCGAGCAACAGGGAGACAGAACGCCAGTTGACCCCTTTCCCTCCCCTCAAAGTTGCCTGTAGTACCATAAACGCAGTGTTGCTGCTTCTTCTTCTTGCCCCCAGGTGCATTTTAACCGCGATGGCTCTCTGATAGTATCCAGCAGCTACGATGGCCTTTGGTAAGTGGGAAGAGGAAGGAAAGCAGGCCCTCTGGGGTCCCCACAATGGCCATGCCCTCTTTCCACATCACCACGTGGTTCCTGCTCCCCCTCCCTCAATTGTTCGGTGGTTTCCGCGGCTTTTTTGCAGTTTCCCCCTCCATTCTCAAAGGTTGAAATGCCTCTCTAAGGCTGAGTTACGGGCAGCAAGAAGAGCTTTCAGCCAAAACAGGCCGGTATGTTTGGCCCTGCCCCTTTTGCCCTTGGCCCCACCCACCATCAGAATGCGGCTCTCAAGAGATTCTCCGAAATTGAATTCCGCCCTCGGGTTGAACGATCAAACGCCAGTAGCAGAGGCAGCATGCCTGTGTACACCGGTGGCTGGGGAACATGGGTGGGAGGGTGCCGTTGCGCTCGTGTCCTGCCTGTGGGCTTCCCATTGGGGCAGCTGGTCGGCCACTGTGAACAGAGCGCTGGACCGGATGGACCCTCGGTCTGACCCAGCCGCAGGGTTCTTCTTAGGTTCTGATGTTCTTAACACCCCTGGACTAGGTGGGCTAAAGGTCTGCTTCAGCCGGAGGCGATTCAGTTCGTCCTTGTTCCTCGGCTCCCAACGCGTGTCCCCGCGGAGAGAGTAGTTCCCGCCCAGGTTTTGCTGCCTTCCTAACAGTGGCTCTCCTTTTGACGTTGCAGTCGAATCTGGGACACCGCGTCGGGCCAGTGTTTGAAGACCCTGATCGGTGAGTTCCCTGCGTTCGGGTTGGCGCTCCCCAGGGGCTCCTGCTCACCTGTCCCCGGTTAGCAGGAGGCCACTGAAGCCGATGCTCCCTCTCCCTCTCCCACAGATGACGACAACCCCCCCGTGTCTTTTGTGAAGTTCTCTCCAAACGGGAAATACATCCTAGCAGCGACTTTGGATAAGTAAGAGCCAGGGAATATTTTATTGCTTTCTGAAAAGGAAGATCATTGTTACAGTGGAGAGGATGCAAAAATTGGGCCAACTTGTGGCGGGCAGGTCTGTCTGCGGCTGCTGGCCATAAGAAGTGGGCGGGGCCTCCCCGTGCGCAGGCGGAGTACGTCTGGGTTCACCAGATCGGCCTTTCCCCACCCGGCCCCCTCCAGATGTGTTGGACTACAACGCCCATCATCCCCAGCGGCACGCCCGAGGGCTTAATTCGATTTCGGCACTTCCTAACGACTGTCAGGGAGTGCCGGCCGTGAGCGAGCCCCGCAAGATGGTGCTGGATCGCAGCTTCCGCCCTCCCTCACCGCCGTCTAGGGCTGTGATGAGAGTCGTGGGCCGAGACACATGGAGGGCCACTGATTCGCCCACAGCGTGGCCTTGGCTGCTCCCTCTGGCCTGGCTTGTACGTTTTGCTCATGGCTTTCACTCCTGACAATAGCTATAACGTGCCTTAATGCCAGACCTTGCACAGTGACAGAGTTGAAAAGCGCAAAGGGTGCCCTGTAGGTTTCGTCTTCTCAGAAAGGGGACTGTTGAAAAAAGAGGGAAGGGTCCAAGAGGAGCAGGGAGAAAGATGCCGAGCCGAGAGATTAAAGGCTGAGCGAGAAGTGCCGTCTCAGGTGCTCTTGTTAAACTCCGGCCAGGAGGGAGTGGGGCAGCTGTCGTGGGTGGGAGGGGGCGAGGGTGGGAGAGGCGGGGGTCTCGGGGGGGAGGGGGGCAGCGCGACGGAGCTGGCAGAGGCAGGGTGCAGAAGCGGCCCCCGGTTCAGGGAAGAGAAGAGTAGGAAGGGGAGATGGAGGCACAGAGACACAAAGCAAGCAGACGGCTGCTCGGGTGGGGATGAGGCCGCATGAAAGAATCATCGCCCGGCAAGTCCCGCTAAATGTACCGTACTTGCTTCCTTGCAGCACGCTTAAGCTTTGGGACTACAGCAAAGGAAAGGTGAGTCTCCATGTTCCCCTTCGGTGACTGGCGGCTGTTTGTTTGTTTATTTAATAGATTTATATACTGCCGAACATATTTGAAGATATCTCTTAAGCGGTAAACTCACTAGGGAAAGTCTTCCAACAGATGCAGTGACAGTTTGACCTACCCTACAGCCCCAACCCATGTGTGTTTACTCAGGAGCAAGTCTCTCTGTTCAGTAGGGCTTTCTCACTATATTAGGGTTGTAGCCTCAGCTTCACTTCATTCGGAGTTAAAAGTTTATTTCCTAGCAAGGTGCGGTTAGATTGTACCGTAGTTTTCCCCTTCTGCAGTAGAAGCTCCATCCACCTCTTTCCGTAATTAAAACCGTGGCTCTGTATTGATTTGACAACCATAATTGTCTAGCTCCAATTCCTGAATGTTCCCAGACGGGCAAAAGTTTCCACGTGAGGCAGCGAAGGCCGGGGGGTTCTGTGGCTGTTGAGCGCTCCTGTCGAGCCAGCGCGCCTGAGGATGTCCCGTTTTTGGCCTCCGCTGACTGCTGTCGTGTGTGGCTTTGCGGCCTTTTGTCTTCCAGTGCCTAAAGACGTACACAGGCCACAAGAACGAGAAGTACTGCATCTTTGCCAACTTCTCGGTTACTGGTGGAAAGGTGAGAATCTCTTTTTCTGAGCCACTGTTGGGAAGGGCGAGCATCAGTCCGTAAGACTGGGCCCCGCTGGGTTTGGCTTTGCGTGCAGACGGGGCGTCGGGCACTGCTGTTTCCTCCATCATCTCTCCCGAAAATCCCAGTCTTCAAATCGTGCACTGCTCACTGGGCTAAGCGAGTGTACCTGGTAACTTCAGCATCCGTGGCCTTTTCTGGGACAAGGAGTAAGCAGAGGGGGTGCTGGAAACGGAAACGGAGGCGCCAAGGGAGCGCGTTGAATGATGCTGAAAATGCTGAGACGTTGGCTTCCCTGTGCAAGCGCGGGGTCTGGGCTGTGGCACAGGAGCCGACATCTGAAGAGCCCCGCCCCTTGTAGAAAATTTAAGCCCCAAGACGGGGTGCAGAACCTCTTTCAGCCCGAGGGCTGGATCCTATGGAGGAGACACTCTCGGGCCACGTTCTGCCGCTCGGTGGGGCCAAAGACAAAGCGGATGGGGCCAGAACGCCCCCCAAATGCCGGCATGTTGCAGCTCCTGGCTCGTTCTGGTGTAACTCGGCCGAAGGAAGGCAGCCCGACTTTTTAGAATGGGTGTGTGTGCGCGCGCAAAGACGGGAGACCACCAAACAGTTGGGGGCTGTGGGAAAGGGGGCGCTAAAGAAGCGAACTGTTAAGCAACTCCCACTATAGGCCACCTGCCCGGGGGAGGGGATGGCCGTGGTTCTGCTGCAGCAGCAGGTAATGGGGCGGGGCCGTGGTGGAGCCCCCACTTTGCAAGCAGACGGCATCTCCAGGTAGGGCTGGGAGAGCTCCTGCCTGGAGCTCCGAAGAGCCGCTGCTGCCGGTCCGTGTCGGCAATACTGGGCCAGACGGACCCGGGGGTGGTGGTGTCTGACTTAGGATAAGGCGGCTTCCTCTGTCCCTGCGCTCCCCGTCCTGTGGCTGCCTTGAGATGCAGCGGGTTGGAAAGGAAGGGTGGGGCTTGTGATGCTTTAGAAAGCTGAGGCAGGCCCAGGCCCAACAGCAAAGGGGTCCTTGTAGGAACCGAGGAGAGGGCTGGATGGGTGACGGCAACCCGCTCCACGGGGGGATCGTGTGTGAGGCACGACATGGCCAAGGGGAGGTGAGTGATGATACGCCTTGGCGATCCAGCTAGGTCAGTGGGGAACGCACCATTTGAATTGGCCGGGCATTCGGCTCTTTGCTCTGCCCCCCGTTGGTCATATATTTGTCTTTCCCCTTTAGTGGATCGTGTCTGGTTCTGAGGACAACCTGGTTTACATCTGGAACCTCCAAACGAAAGAGATCGTTCAGAAGCTGCAGGGGCATACAGGTGGGGACTGTTCTGGGTCCTTTGTGCCACCTTCGAAGGGGGCGATCCTAAAATGCTTACCAGGCTCACCCTCGTGGTGTGAACTAAACAGTGTGTGTTTCTGTCTCCCTCTTTCCAAACAGATGTTGTGATCTCCACAGCCTGCCACCCGACGGAAAACATCATTGCCTCGGCAGCCCTAGAAAATGACAAAACAATTAAACTGTGGAAGAGTGACTGTTAAAATGCCTTCGACACCGACATCACTTTAGAGACTGTTGGGGGGGCGGGCGGGCGGGCGGGCGGGGGGGTGGTGTCCGAAAAATTTTGGGGAATTTTGTGTTTGTGTTTTTTTTAAAAAGAGAAAAAACCACGTAAGAACATTTCAGCCCCACTTGCAGGAAACCTGAAGGAATGTTTTCAAGAGGGTGGTGTGCGTGTTTGTGTGTCGATCTTGGCCGAAGGGGCGCGCATTTTCACTCCCTCCGTACTGGCCTGGCCCACATGTTTGTGGAGGGGTAAAAGGTTCTGTTTTCTGTGCCTGATAATTGGGGGGCTCCTCCCTGGCATGTCTCCCTTGTACCGGAAGCCCCAGAGATTCTGTTCTCCGAGAATGATAGCTGCTCCTCTGTCACTTCGGAGGCTTCCTGTCTCTTACAACGGGCAATAGCCGGGTTTTTTTTTTTAAAAAGCTTTGATTTACAGAAAGCTAATCCCTGGTACAACGTTCCCCACCTGGGCGCCCGCCAGATCGGTTGGACAGCCCATCATTCCCAGCCAGCATGCTGGCTGGGAATGATGGGAGTTGGTGTCCAAGCGATCCGGCGGGCGCCCAGGTGGGGAACGCCGCCCTGGACACAGGCAGACTTTAACTAGAAGAGCCATGTGGTTAAAGATGCCTCGTTACTGAAAACAAAAAACTTTTTCTAAAGCGACCAAATGAGTGTGTTTTGTGGTTCTTCCTTTTCTTCTTCTTGTCCCCTTCCCCCCCTGCTCTTCACCGACCCCGTGGCAAAGCGCCCTTTCCGCCCCTTCTGTGTCCTGCTTCCCCTTTCCTTGTGCGCTCTGATAGATGCTGTGATGGTGAGAGCCTTTCAGCCCCCCCCCCCCGCCCAATTTAACTGTTCAGAAAAACAACAGCAGAGTCCTTGCTTGTGGCTTTTCTTTTCTTTTTTCTTTTACTTTTTGAAAAACCATTCTGGCAGATTTCACGATACCTGTACAGTTATTTCAATGTAAAAAAAAAAGACAAAAAAAAAAGAGAAAAAACAAAACTTTTTTTTAATCTTGGAAACTTCATTGTATGAACTTGTATCGCTAATGGTCTTGGCTGTACCTTTTCCCGGCAGCTGGTGTTCCTTTCTCAGCCTTTTCCGTTTTTCCTTGTTTTTGGTGCTCTCGATATCTTACGCATCCAAACCGGGTTACCATATGCCATAATAAAAAGGTGGGATTTCATGTGGACGGCGGCAAGTGCTGGTGGGCTGATGTGTAACACTGTTGCCTTGTCCCTAAGCATTCCTTGGCGTCATGGCGGCTTTTACCTGTAGCGCCTCCTCCTTCCACAGTCAAAGCCGGCTTTGGGTTTTTGGAGAAATGAATGAGGCATCGACAGAACATTGGAGAAAAATAGCTTTACCCCGGGGGAGCAGCACCTCAGGTCCAGGGGCCAAGCTCTTCCTGGGCTTCCCCAGATAGTCGCTCCCCGTCCCCCAACCAATGATCGTTTGGTGGTTTCCTGACTTTTTTGCGTTTCCCCCCATTCTAAAAGGTTGAAATGTCTCTCCCAAGACGTAGTTAACTGGCAGTAAGCTTTAAGCTGGAATAGGCTGGTATTTATGGTTTTTTGGCCTTGTCCCCTTTTGCCTTTGGCCCTGCCCACCCCTGGAATGCACCTCCCGAGGACACCTCCAAAACGGAATTCAGCCTTTGGGCTGAAAGAGGCCCCGTACCCTTGCTTTACCCTACCTCCCACTCCCATGAAAAAAGTAAGCACTTGCAAACACCCCCCCCCCCCCCCGCCATAGCATCAGTGGATCGAAATGGATGGCTCAGCTGCAGTGGTGTTACGGAATGTTTAGGGACACTTCAACTTCTTATAGCACCGTGGAGTGCAAAGGTGCCGCGGAGAAGGGAGCAGCCGGTGCCAACGCGTCTTGACTGTTAGTCGCATGGATGCAAAAGTGGCGTGTCCGTGCTCCAGTGCACCAGTACTGGGTATAAACGAAGGGGGAATGATCTCGAGCCCATGCGTGCTCAGCTTACAGAACAATGGCTCGTGGTTGTGTCTCACTCGGGTCAGCTTACTGGTTTCTCCCCTTCACATACTGGTCAGGTCTGCATTGCGCCGCTGGTTGGGGAATGCTGGGCGGCGCAGGACTCTTCCCCCTGTCTAAACCGGCACAGGATTGCGCCCTCCGTGTCAGTATTCTAGTTCACCTGTTGGGAGAAGCCTCTTCTCCCCCCCCCCCGACCCCATTCTCAAGCACAGACTAGGGATCGGTGGGCTTGTCTGGCAGCCCGCCCCTGTGTGAGGGGGAGGCATGTAGGGTGCAGGCAGGGGTCTCCAACCCTTTTCAGGCCTGTGGGTGCGTTTGGCGACTTGGGAAACCCCTGGGCACGGCCACAAAATGGTGGCCATAGGGTGAAGGTTGTCACAAAGGACAAGTAACCTGCCCGAAAGTCAAGGCAGGACGGGTGCGGGGGGCTGAGCCCCAGCACACAACAGCTGCCTTGGCCCCACAGTTTTCCTCGATTTGACTGACTGGCCCCAATGCCTCCCTGAGAAGCTCTGAAGGGGGCGGCCTCCCCCTGTCGCTGGGCGCTCCATGATACGTTGATGTTCTCCTGAGCTAAGAGGCCTCGGTAGACTTTCTTGCGCAACATTTGTACTGAGGCGCAGAGCGTTGGAAGGGGCATCAGAAGGTCATTTAGACCAGGCCCCCTGTTGATGCAGGGAACCCACCGCGACAGTGTCAGGGATGGTGCCTTTATTGCTTGACATGCAACACCCATTTTATTTTTTAAATAACTCAATAATATAGGTTGAAATGTGAATTTCGAGAGTCTCAGAAGTCACACAATAAAAACAAAGACATGGGAGAATAGCTCCCCTGCCCCAAACAATAGAAGCATATTGTTTAAGGCACAATCCTATGCAAGTTTAGACAGGAAAAAAAGGCCTACAACTCCCAGCATGTCCCAGCCAGAGTATTTTCATCCTGCCGTGCAGCCAGAAAGGCTCTTGGAGCAGCTTCCATGCAATTTGTAAAACGACAATCCCCGCCCACAGGCTTACAACCAAAAAAAAAGACATGGCACACACAGAAAGGGGTGAGGATGGAAGAGGAAAAAAGGGATAGAAAAGCAATAATAAATATACAAATAACTAATAATCGAACAAATAAACATAAGCTACGCCAGTGGTGAGAGTGTTGGACTGGGACTCGGGAGATCCGGGTTCTAGTCCCCGCTCGGCCATGAAACTCACTGGGTGACTTTGGGCCAGTCACTGACTCTCAGCCTAACCTACCTCACAGGGTTGTTGTGAGGATCAAATGGGGAGGGGGAGGAGGATTATGTAAGCCGCCTTGAGTTCCTTGCAGGAAAAAAGGTGGGGTATAAATATAATAAATAAATAATAAAATACATTTTCCTGGGTGCCTAAGGTGAAAAGATTTAGAATCCAAATGTATGGATATTTAGAAGTTTTTATTGTTGTAGGACAATACACTTAGCCACTGTGGGGCTTTCACTAAACCATTTTCGTATCATGTCACTGCGGCTAATTTTGTGATTTTGGAAAAAGAAAAATGGAATTATTTTTGCAAAATGAGCCCAACTCCCCGCCCCCAAAAACTTGGTTAGATGCCACGAAGTAAGTGGCAATGCCTTAACCATATGCGTGTTGTGCAGGCCACTGGGACCTCTTCCATCCTTATCAAGGGGAGTGCTAACCTTCTCTCCTTTCATACAACACAAAAAGGAGATTTGGAGCAGATCCTATTTATACCTGGAACTACAAGAATTATAAAGATTATGGTGAGCCATGTACAAGCTATGACAAAGGGACACAGTTTGATACATTTAGCATCTGTTTGCCCTACTCCATCCACGCAGAGCACGCACTTGAGTAAAAAGGGGCTGGAGACTGGAAGCAATTTAAGGAGAATCCCACTCTGCGCTACTTTAAAGTGCAGCTGCTTCATTCCATCGTCAGCACTAATATATGCATCCCTTCACCCAATAGAAATGCAGGACTTGAAACTGATTGTAAAACTCCGTTATTTGGCCCTCATAAAAAACTAGCACGAAGCTTATTCGCATTCTGACTCTCTCTCAGGATGAGCTTTAAGGCTGTATACCCTGAACAGGGGCGCTTCAGAAGTGGAATGACCGCAAAAATAAAGGGTGAAACCGCTGTTCCGAATCATCAGCTAGATTTACCTACCATGTTAACGCTGGGCAAAAGTTGCCTGCGTAGTTTTCTTTTTCTTCCCTCTTCCAAGATGGCGCCCGTAGCGAAGCGGGAGCGCCGGGGAACACGAGTTCGAATCCCACCGTGCCAATATTGTCCCTTTTCACTATTTTGCGTTTAAATTGAGTTAAAGTTTTTTTTCATTCTTTTTAAATTAGAAAGGACATTTAAAAGTAAAGTGTAGTAATATTTTGCTCATTCATCGTTTCCCTGCTCCTCACAGTTCACTGCATAAGGGTACATTTAGGCCTGTGGCTCATGCTGGCTCAGCTTGTCTGAGTGTGGAAAGCTAAGCAGGGTCAGGCCTGGTTATTACTTGGATGGGAGACCCCTCCTCTAGTTTCCTGCACTGAGCAGGGGGTTGGACTCGGTGGGCTTGTAGGCCCCTTCCAACTCTATGATCTATGAAATCTATAAACTGGTCTTCCCAATTTTGGCACCCTCCGGATGAGCCAGATTACAATTCCCATAATCCCTCATCCAGCTGTCTGGGGGATTATGGGAGTTGTAGTCCAGCTCATCTGGAGCGTTCCAGGGTGGGAAAGGCTGTTAAACTGTGTGCATTTGGATTTTTGAACATTCACTTTTACTTCCACATTTCTAAATGGTTTAAGGCGCAATCCGATGCGTGTTTAGAGAGAGAAAAGGCATGCTGGGAGTTGTAGGCCTATTTTCTCTCTAAACACGCATAGGATTGTGCCTTTTTCAGGGGAGGCGGGTGTGTGACTCGTACTTCGGTGGGGCTCCTTTTCCATTGCAGGTTTTGCCAGCCTTATTTGGAGCGTCATAGGAGCTCTCCAAGGTGCCGAACCCCATTCCCAAAATAGGTCCACCGGCATGGAGCAACCTGGAGAGCTCCAAATGAAACCTCCAAACCTGCAATGGAAAAGGAGCCCCGCCGAAATGGGGAGTCACCCAGCTCTCCTGCCAATCCTACATCGGTACGTCTCACTGAACTCAGTGGGGCTTACTTCTGAGTAGACCTGCACAGGACTGCCCTGTTAGAGACACTTGTGGTTTCTGGATCCTCCACCCCACCAAGGCCCTCAACGGTTTTGGCAGGTGTCAGATTTAAAATCTCACGTCCTCTAGCCGCCTTCTCCAACCTGGAGTCCTCCAGATGTTTCGGACCACCACTCCCAGTACTCCTGACCATTGGCCATGGTGTCTGGGGGGATTATGGGAGTTGTAGTGCAATGCATCTGGAGGGCTCCATGTTTATTTATTGATTTGTTTATTTCATTTTTATACCGCCCAATAGCCGAAGCTCTCTGGGCGGTTTACAGCAATTAACAGGACAGTCCCTGCCCGCAGGCTTACAATCTAAAAAGACACGACACACAAGGAAAAAGGAATGGGGAGGGGAGAAGGGGGAATATTAATTAATATTAATTAATAATGTTGGGAAGGGCTATTGTATATTAACTTAGAGTTGCCAATTTCTAATTTCTATTTTGTTTTGTTTTGTTTTTTTCATCAACTTTTATTGTGAGTTTCAATAAATCAAAACAAAAACAAAATAAAGCAAAATAATAATAATAAAGCATTACAGTTTTCTTACATGAGATTTGCATAGATCAATTATGATAGATACATAGAGAGCTTTGCCTACTGGGTGGTATAGGAATGAAATAGAAATAAACAAAAAGATACCTATGCATATTTCTGTTTTGCTGTTTGCTGGCCCTGCTGCGGTGTCTTCAACACCATCCTGACACACACACAAATTCAGCAGGTGAAGCGAGAGCAAGCGAGCGAGAGAGAGAGAGAGAGAGAGAGGGAGGGGGGTTACCTGTGAAGTTTCTGCACACCAAGCTGGTGTTATAAAAGGAACAAGAGCAGGACAATTGGCAATAAACGACAACCCTTTCAAAAATATTAGGCTGCCCCCTTAAATCGGAGACAGCTGGCAATCTTCGTTAAGGCCCAAGCGCTGCCGGATTTGGACGGGGCAGGAGGGAAGCCTGCGATGAAATGAGATAAATTGTGTGCTCAATATGGGATGATCTCTAAGAAGGATTTGCAGGCAAATCTGCCCACGGTTGATCTGCCTTCCAGGGGATCCCAAAGGTTTTAAGTGAGAGCATGAATGCCTTCTGGGCTTGTTAATGGACTATGTATGGCCCCCCCTTTCTGCCCCCCTTTTTTCTCAATCGGTGTCTCTGGCTGTTTGACTCAGTTCACCCGGATTGCCAAGGCCAGACCGTCTTGAGAAATCCTTGCTCTTCACCTCGAGCCTGAACGAGAAGGGAAATTCTTGCTAATTTCAAAGCGAGGAAGGAAGAGAAAAAGAGACTGAGGACAGAAAGGAAGGAAGGAAGGAAGGGCTGCTGGCCAGATAAAAGCAACCAGAGATGCCCCAGTTGTGTTGATCGTGGAATTTTTGGCAGCTTGCATTTTGTCCTAGTCGGGCAGGGGTGTGGTGAAGCCAGGCTGCCAGGGCTTGCCGGATCGATGTTAGCAGGCAGGGATGCTTACATCGTCTGCCCCCCCCCCGCCCCCCTCGCTCAGACTTCCTTGTTAAGAACATAAGGAGAGCCCTGCTGGATCAGACCAGGGGTCCCTCTAGTCCAGCATGGTGTTCTCACAGGGGCCAACCAGCTGCCCATGGGAAACCCACAAGCAGGGCGTGAGTGCAACAGCACCCTCCCGCCCATGTTCCCCAGCAACTGCTGCACAGAGGCATACTGCATACTGCCTCTGATGCTGGAGGCAGCACAGAACCATCAGGACTAGAAGCCCTTGATAGCCCTCTCCTCCAGGAACTTGTCCAATTGCCTTTCCAAGCCCTCCAAATTGGTTCTCTCTGAGCTGAGCTGCAATCCTCACAGTAGGATGAAGTTCCCCCAGCAACAATACATCATTCCCTGTTTTAATCATGCAAAGCATTTTGGGGTGGCTTGGTCTTGAATGGGCAATTAAGGCCCATTAGTTTTATAAAAGACCCACTCCTCAGGACTGGTGCAAGGCAGTTTGGCGCCCTAGGCTAAATTATATTTAGCGCCCCCCTCTCGTGAGCCCTGCTCTGCAACCCCCCCCGCCGCCGCCAGACCCCCCCGTCCGCCCGCCTGCCCGCCCCCACCGCCGCCCCCGCCCCCACCTACCTTCCGCCCGCCTCCTCCGAAAAGGAAGTGATGCGACGGGCCCCCCGCGCTCTGTTTTTGGCCGGGAGAAACCAGGGCAACAGGGCTGTTTAAGCCCTGTTGCCCTGGTTCCTCCCGCCAAAACAGAGCGCGGGCGGGGCTCCGGAAGTGGCGCGGAGAAGGTAGGTGTCGGGGGGGGAGGCGGCGCGGGGCGGGGGGGCGGTGCCCAGGCTCGGCCCCCCCACTACCTCTGGGCGCAATCCCCCACACTGACCTGGCTTTGTCGGCGAGGTGGGCGGGCGGGGCAGGAGCGCACCGGCAGCGAAGAGGAGCGCAGCGTTTCTGCGCCCTCTTCAGCTTCGCGCCCTAGGCAACAGCCTAGTTTGCCTAGCGGTAGCGCCGGCCCTGCCACTCCTGGTGTAGATGAAAAATGCTAGGACTGGTTTGCTGATTTGGATCAGTGTCGACAATACTGGTCCATATGGACCCGGGGTCTGACTCATGATAAGGCAGTTTTGATGTTCCTTCTTTCCTTGCTTGGATATTAACATTTCGACCTGCGTGTTCCACTGCTAGCTTTCCACGGCCTGTCAAAAATGTCTCGCTCGGATCCCCTCGCTCATAGAAACAGAGCTTGTTCCCTCTGGGTAGTAACAATGCCAAGATCAGCGAGCCTGTATCTCGGCTGCGTTCACGGGTCCTTCGGCAATCCAGGAACAGCCGCGCTTGTCAAAGATTAAAAGTCTACCTGCTCATCCAAGCTCGCGATGGGACTCACGGGTTTCATTAATCCGATTCACGGCACGTTTGCCGCTCTCCCGGGGCTGCCGAGCTGGGACACTCCTTCCATCTCGTCTTCGTCAGGTGTGGCCGAAGAGGGGGCTCGGGGGAGGCAGCGCAACAAACGGCTCTTCTTGTAAGTGGATTGGAATGGCTCCTCCGCTCTCTTAGCGCCTTTTGGCTTGGCTGGGGTCAGCCGTGTCACGCCGGAGCAGTTCCCGGGCACGAGACCTTGGACATTCACGAGGAAGGGGCGTCAGCTTTCTAACGGGTCCCGCTGCCTCCATGCTGCTGGCATTTGCGGGTGGTACTGTGGGTCTCTGGTCTGGGGAAAGCGTGCCTCACCGAGGGTGCGATCCTATGCACGGTTACATGAAAAAAAAGGCCTACGACTCTCGGGCAGCAGAGCTGTGGGCTGTTCCCAGCCATCGAGACCATCTTCAGGTGGCCCCTTGTGGGACCTCAAAGGCTGGATTTGGGCCCCGGTCCTGTGGTGCTGCACCCCTGGTTTAGACTGACAGAGGGCACACAAGATTTTCTAGAAAAAATGTTCTCATTGTTTGTTTGTTTATTGTATTTACATCCCGCCTTCTTCCCTGCAAGGAACCCGAGGTGGCTCACAGAATAATCCTCCTCTTCCTCCTCCTCTCCATTTTATCCTCACAGCAACCCTGTGAGGTAGGTGAGGCTGAGAGTCCATGACTGGCTCTTCCACTGAGCCACGGTTCCTCACTGCGGCCTGCTCGTGGCTCCAGCTGCCAGCTGCTCATTGCCTGCTCAGACACACGCTGCATGTGGAGGCGGCGGCACCAGCAGATGTGCGGCGATGCCTTCCGGAGCGTGTGGCTCGCGCTGTCGGCCTCACCGCTCACTCGCTCGGTCAGCTCCGGATTTTTCCCGACGCTGCTGTCCCTATGAATCGCCAAAAACAGAGGACGCAAGTTTGCATCAAGTGTGCATCTTCCAGTGGAGGGAGCCGTCCCGTGCCCCCTGGACAGCGTCCGAGGGGCCATAGGCTACTTTGGATTCCCCGGTCCGAGGTTGGAGATAGCAGAGGGGGGAATCGGAGCTCTGACCCCTCCACTCCCCCTCCCTGCTTGTGGCCGGCACAGGAAACAACCCGACCAGCCGCCTCTCCGAGGTTGGGAACGCGACCTCGCAGAGGGGCAAAAGGGGGCGTTTCAGTGGGCGGGGCGGGGCGGGGCCTGGAGCTGCCGGTCCACGAGCTCTCCTGGGGCCTCAGCCAACCTCCTTCCCTCCCACTCTGAGATGGCTTCACTAGGCGGGCAGAAAAGCCGGCCTTTTCAGGGTCAGCAGCTCTGCTGCTCCACTTAGGATGCTGGCAAGCCCTTGAGCTCGGGGGACTTGCGATCATCGGGGGCGCAACCCATAGGACTGCGCCCTTGTAGGTACGGATGCAAATTTAGAAGCAAAGGTGGTCACTTAAATGAGAATACAGCACATCCTGTGGGCGAGCTGTGTGCCTGCCCGGCCAGTCTGCTGCTCTGGTGCTATCTGGTGACGGATGACTGTTCCGATGATTTGTTATCTTTAACTAGAATTGGCCAGGACAGACCTTTGAATGGAGAGCAGTGTGGTGTCGTGGTTAGAGTGCTGGACTGGGGAGACCCGGGTTCAAATCCCCCCTCGGGGCCATGTGGCTCATTGGGTGACTTTGGGCCGGTCATTGACTCTCAGCCTAACCTACCTCGCAGGGTTGTTGTGAGGACAAAATGATGGAGGAGGAGGAGGAGCATGTACTCTCTCTTGGGCTGCTTGGAGGAAAGGCAGGA
Source organism: Shinisaurus crocodilurus (assembly GCA_021292165.1). Classification (NCBI taxonomy): domain Eukaryota; kingdom Metazoa; phylum Chordata; class Lepidosauria; order Squamata; family Shinisauridae; genus Shinisaurus; species Shinisaurus crocodilurus. The sequence goes on from JAHFWL010001184.1 coordinate 557,704, forward strand.
TATGAATGTAATAATAACATAAGTAAATAAATAAATAAATATAGGACACCTTCAAATAGAGGTCAGTCCTCTGTAAAAGAGGACACAGGGCCACCCTAGAACCAAGGTTCATATGGGAGGAGGTGATTTCTAAGACACATTTGCCTAGAACCATGCATTAAAGGAGCCCCCTTTCATGACAGTGCAGCAACAGGCCTCGTAATGGATCACTGGAGCCAGCCGTACCTCAGCCCGTGTGCAGAGGTCACCCACCTCCAGTTTCTCCATTCCTCAAATGTCATACTTTTAGGTTTAAAATTGACACCTGTCTTCCTGTCCTAAAACCATGCCTGGGTTTATTAAGCTGCCTTAACCACATTCTGGGGTGGGGTGGGGTGGGTCTCCCCTCCCGTCGGTTTGCTAAGATGGAAGTGGGGGAGTTGGGGGGAACAGCTTTCTCTGTCTAATCCAACTGAATTAGAGGATTTTGAAGTGGATTTAGAGTTAAATCTTGATTAGGGAGAATTTCTCTCCAGCAGCCTCTGCATGTTTGTATTAACGGGTAATGATCGTGGGTAGAAGAAATAGGACAGAAATAGCTAAGGGTAACATCACACACTCACTCACTCACATATGCTAGCGTAGCGTCGGCTCATCAGCCAGGGAAATTTGCGAGGAGGTGGCAGAGGGAAAGAAACTGGGCGCCGTACGTGTCCGTGTGCTCATTTCTAACGCCCGCTTGGAGAGATTCGGCTGAATGACACCTTGCAGGCGAAGGCGGACTTTGGGGAGGTTCCCGAAGATCTGGAATTTAGGGTGAAGATGGAATAGTCCCCGCAAGCAGAGATCGTAGCACATGTACGTAACTGTTTAAGAAACCCAAGAGCCTGATCTGTCTTCAGCCTTCATAAAAACCTTGATTGATTTCAAATATTGAGGAGACACCTGGAACTGGTCCTCTATGGTGGCGGCGGGACGTACGTTTGGGGCCGCTGCCTGCGGGGTCCTTCCTCTGGTGACAGCTTCTTTCCTACTTCCTATCGGTAAGTGCTTTTTTCGATTTCAAAACACACGTGCACAGTTCAAGTTGTGCCCAGGAGCTCATGTGGTATGGACTTCCCCCATTGTCCACTCATCCATAGTCCCATTTTTAAGGGCATATTTTCTTACATTTTTAACCATTTTCTTAGAGGTGTTGCTTGACCCGTCCTGAAGGCTCAGGGCTGCGAACAAAAGAAAAACCAAACCAGCAAAGAGAATAATAATCGCGTGACTTGTCCTCAGCCTTTCGCAACTTACTCCTGAGCCCGAATGGACCAGCCCAAATGGTCTTGCAGCAGCTTCCTAAAGGTGCTCAGGCTTGGACTTTGGCGAGTCTTCCCTGGGAGACTCTCCAGGTGACCCTGGCGCTTGAACCCGGCACTTCGGCTATCATTCATTCGAAGGATACTCTCTTCAGAGTCTGAAATTAGGGTTACTAATTGTCCAGGATTTTACCTGCCCATTCAGTCTTTTTGTCTTAGGTTTGAGAGCCAGAGTGGTGTAATGGTTGGACTGGGACTCAGGAGATCCGGGTTTGAGTCCCCACTCAGCCATGAAGCTCACTGGTGACTTTGGGCCACTCACTGAGTCTCAGCCTAAACTACCTCACAGGGCTGTTGTGAGGATAAAATAGAGAGGAGGAGGAGGGGGATTATGTAAGCTGCCTTGGGTTCTTTGCAGGAAAAAGCCCAGATAGAAATATAATAAATAAAATAAATATCTGGGTATTTTAGGCAGGGAAAGGCTGCTTGGCCCCCCCATTGGCCTCTTCCAGAGACTGCCCCCTGTCTGGCCCCAAACCACTGGGGTACACCCCCCGACTTGACCCACTCACCCCCCATGACAGGCCGCGCTTCTTGAGGCCCGCCATCCCATAACGGACCCCCCAGACTGCCCCCCCTGGCTCCATCACCTGGCCAGGTGCAGTCGCCGGCTGCGTCCCTCCCCTCTGTGTGCCATTTGCTGCCCCAGTTGGGACGGTGAGCCCCTGTGAGTGCTTCCCTCCCCCAAGCCCCATTTGCAATCCCAATGGGAGCGGGGCAGCGCACAGGGGAGCCCTCCTGTTCTCTGTGGTTGCAGATGAAGGGAAACAACGGGGTTCCTCTCCCTGCCTCCTTTCCAAGCCCCTGGTGGCCTCCAAGCCAGCGGGAGGGACTTGGAAAGGCAGGAGGGGCTGGAGGAGGGAGCCCAAGCCTCCGTGGGCCGCACTGGGACCTCTGCGGGCCGCAGCTTCCCCATCCCTGTTCTAGCCATTGGCCAGGTGTGGTTACAGTCACAAGCTGACCGTCCAAATGGCAGTGGTGCCCCCACACAGAGAGTGTTGGTGTTGGCCAGTCTCTGTGAGCAGGTGGGCGCAAACTCTCTGGGGATTTAGGATCAGTGTTGCTTCACGCTCCAATTGTGCCACTCACAGCCACGAGGCAGCTGGAATCCATGCAAGAGAGCTCCACCTAGATGAGACGGCGGGAAGGCGAAAGCAGCAGTGGGTGGCGGTGGAGGGGCTGCGATGTATTTCTGACCCTCTCATCCCATGCTGCTTTCCAGACCTGAATTCCTGCTTCTCCAGGAGCTGCTGCTTGGTCCACAGGAGAAAACAGAGACAGCCATGCTGTGAGCAGGATTGCAGCCTAAACCTTTCCTCTCCTTGGTTAGAGGTTGGTTGAATGCCCGTGTTAACGGCATTTACTTCCAGCTGCAAGTGGAATTAAAACAGTAGGCTCCACATATGGCATTTCATATAGCACTAGATTCCCCAGAAAGTTCTCTTAACGCCCAACCTCATGAGCAAATTCCTAATATATGTATCCATGGAACTAAGTCCCATTCAGCAAAGGTCTTGCTTCTTCCAGCAATCAGCCCTTTAATTTGTCGCCCCCCAACACATGCTTCTTCCTCATGGGGTGTGCTTTAAAGTAGGGGTGGCCAGATCTCCAGATGCTTTGGACTTCAGCTCCCGGCATTCCTGACCATTGGCCATGCTGGAGGGGGATTCTGCAAGCTGAAGTCCCAAACCTCTGGAGATCTACCTTCTGCCCACCCTTGTTTTAAAATGTCTCCCACTTCTCCCTGCTACTGTCCCTTTAGTTAATCATTTCCTGATACTACAGTTGGCCCTTTGATTTATTACTTCCTTCTAGCAGCCTGAGCAATCCTACTCTTTCCATGTGATAATAAAATACAAATTTCTATAATAATGAAACATTTAAAACTGGATTTACACAGGCTACAAATAGGAAACAACTAACAAAAGGGCCAGTTGGGGTACTAGGAAATGAATAACTAATGGGCCAGTAGCAGGGAGAAACCTCAATAGTGCTTTCCTAGTTCATTTGTGATGAGCTGGTCCTGCAATTGTGTCTTATGTAAAAAAATAAAAAATAAATCTAACAGTGGACTGCAACAGTTTAGAAGCAACGTGGTCTGGATTCTCCATCAAACTGAAGGAACAAATTCTGGAGAAGACAGCTAGTGTGGAGGCAACCTTATTTTGGGAATTACTGACCTAAGTGTTTGCCCCAAGGGGGGAAATGTCAATTCATGTTCCTGCTTCTGCTTTAGCTACAGGCCTCCAGTGTTATGGCTGCAACATTATTGTCGGCGCCAGGTCGGTTGACACAGGATGCTCCAGCCCGGAAGTGATCACCTGTTCCCACTCACACCAGGGCTTCAAGCACAGATTTTGCATTAAGATGGAAAGTGGTGAGTTGCAGACAAGATGGTCTCTTTAGCTCAGACGTCCCAGTAGGGATGGAGCAGAAATGTGCCCAAACATTCATACAAATTTTCCTGGAGACAACGACCCCTCCTCTCCCTCTCCTCCCCCTCCCCCTCCTCCTCCCCCTCCCCCTCCTCCTCCTCCTCCTCGCAAACTGATGTGGAAATGGGACGAAATGAACTTAAAGTGCAATTCCAGGGGCCATTGAAAAGATCAGATCTCTCCCTCTGAGGTCGGAGACAGAATTTCAACCTCAGAGGGGTGGAGATGATCTCAGATTCCCTATCCCTGCCCTCATGAAAACAGCTGCATCCCTCACTGTTCGGATGTTGGTGCTCCCTCAAGAACTACGACGATGGCCCCCCACCCCGTCTCTTGACTGTTAGCAAAGGCATGAAGATGCTTCTCTTCAACTGAGCCTTTTAAAATATGTGGTTTTAATGGCTTAATGTTTTGTATGTTCTGGTTTTTAATGTTTAATGTTTAATTGGTTTACATCATTGTACATCACCTTGATGGCTCTTTAGCAGATAAGCTGGTATAAAAATGTGAATTAACTCTCCAAAACTGAATTCTGCCTTTGGGCTGAAAGATGATCAATCCCCTGGGTGTAAACAAAAGTATTGTGATCCCGTTCCTGATTAGATTTCCTTCCTAGTGGACTGACATACATACATCTTCAGTGCTGGCTCCAAGTTTTTGGGGGTCTTTGGGCAAGGCACTCTCAAGGGGCCCCTCCCGCAGTGAGCCCAGCTCCTCACCGCCATGGTCGCCAGCTCCTCCTGCTCCTGCTCCTGCTCCTGCTCCTGCTCCTGCTCCTGCTCCTGCTCCTGCTCCTGCTCCTGCTCCTGCTCCTGCTCCTCCTGCTCCTCCTCCTGCTCCTGCTCCTGCTCCTCCTCCTGCTCCTCCAGGCTCCCACTAGTTTGCTTGGCAGTGAGCAAGCCGGCCGGGGCATCTCCCGCTCCTCCTGCTCACCACCGCCGTTGCCTGGGCCAGAGCGAGAGGCAGGTGAACAACAAGCAGCTTGCGATGGGGAAGAGGAGGAGCGGCTCCAGGGGGCTTTTGTCAGTGGGCCCTGCCGGACCATGATGCCGAACCTTGGCGCTGGGCCCTGTATGTTCTTGCAGTTCATTTCATTTTTCAACTTGCCCGACGCAACGCATTTGCACGTCGTTCCTAGGTCAGCTCTTGCACTCTCTCCTCTAACTGGGTTCTCTGTCTTTCTCCCTGCCCGGCAGTGGTCCTGGGAATCCTTCTGACCAGCGGATGCGCCACCTCCCGCCACTGCCAGCAGCAGGAGCTCCCGGGGGTGCGGATCCACTGCTGCGACAGAGATCTGTGCAACGGATCCCCCAGGGCCGCCCTCCTGAGCTCTCCCTGCCTCGTGGTGTCTTGGGTGATCATTGTCACCTTTCTCCTCTGAAGGATATGCCCGAAGCCCCGACGGGGCGCATGTGGAACGCCATCCCGGGGCGCAAACGCTGCACTGCTCCCGACGTCCTCGGCTGGCCAGTTAACCCTCCTTCGATTCCTCCGCTCCGTTCTCCTTTCTCTCGGTCACGAAGCCCTTTGGTGTTGCAAGGCGTGTAGAGGCTTCATTGGGAGCAGCGTGTGGGAATCTATCTTCCCGGGGCCTCCAACAGTGGAGATTGCTTGGGGGAGATGTGGTGTTCCTCCCAGATGGAACCTCTTGGCTCCTGCCAGTTTCCCTGCCCTACCTGATTTTAATTGTCTTTCTATAGCTTTTTTTTTTTTTTTTTAAATTAAAACTTCTTTTTACAACTTGGATGGCGACTGGCATGCGGCAAGGTGAAGCCCTCTAGCACCATCTCGACTCGGGTTCGGAAGTGTGGCTTTTGTGTTTTGGGGCTTGGATGGGCGTTCTGCTGCGAGTTCCTTTCCTTCTAGTCTCACCAGTTTGGTTCCTGGGAAATGGGTTCTCTCCGATCAGCCACGCCCACCGTGGCAGCCGTTGTATGGGTCCCCGTGGCAGCCATTTTGTGAGAGTGCTTGCAACAGTCTCTCAATATTCCAAATATGCTGACTGATTCAAAAAAGTTGGGGGCTGGATTCTATGTGTCTGGGGAATTCCATACACAATCTATCAGGTTTATCGAAATATAAAAGCCAGTTCCTAGCGGGAGTTTTATGGAGATACGCTGTTGGTTTTCCCATTCATGCCGGTAAAAATGGAAAAGTTAAAATAAAGAGTTTCAAAAAGGTGGTTTCTGCCTGCTTTTCATCCCACTGTGTCCAAACCAAAAACAAGCCCCTCGGCCTCTCCTTTAACTCCCTTCTCGGATATTCTCCATCCCAGCATCCTGGCCGTATTTTCTCCTCATACACATGTCTTTCCCTCTGGCCTTTGCTCCTCCAAATTAACCACTTTCCCGCTCTCTTACAAAATCCCACCTGTTCTCTCTCATCGTCCCCTGTGCCTTTAACTCCCTCCCAGTGATGGGCGGGGCCGAAGGCAAAAGGGGGGGGCGAGGCACCCCAAAACCAGCCCATTGTAGCTTAAAGCTCTTCCTGCCCGTCACTCAGGAGAGGCATTTCACACTCTTAGACTGGGGGGCGGGCGGGTGGAACGGCACAAAATCCTGGGAGCCACAGCGGCACGATGGGGGGTTCGGGGAAAAGGGGCCAGGGTGAAGGGGGCGTGCTCACCCAGGGAGCCCCCCAAGGGCCAGACGGGGACCCAAGGAAGGCTGGAGCTGAGCTGAGCTTCTCACCACTGTGAGAGCCGGCGATACAAAAATGGAAGGAAATGCGTGGACGCAAATTATCAATGGCCATCCAGAACTCACTCGCTTCTGTTGCGCTTGTTTCGTGAGGAACAAAACACCCTTGCTGCCATTTATTTCATCTCCCCCTCCTCATTTATTAGTTTAATTCATCCCCCACCCTTTTTGCAAAAACAAATATGCACCCTACTTATCATCAGCGGGTCGCAAGCTGGACATGGAGACGAAGCTGAGACTATAGCATGCGGCCGTAATCCTACGGCTGCTTCCTTTGAAGTTGTGAAGGACTGCCAACCGGTCCTTTTACTCAAGACCAGAGATCAAAGGTGCAAAACTGCCAGCCTTGGCTCCGCTGTCTTGACCTGATTCTCCCAGGGTCTTGCCCTTGTCTATACACTGGATTTAGCACTGAACCACAGAGGAACCACACACACCGTGTGGGGTAAAACCAGGAAAGTTCATTGAAGGTAAACAGATTACAATGAAAGGTGGGGAATGAGGGAAGAGGGAGCAAGGTGGGGAGACACTTTGGTACATACAGTAGAGCTACAAAACAACAAAACTAGTTCTTTTACTACATAACTATCCAGGCACTCTCTTTACCTGGCGGTTGGTCCTCTTCAGGGCTTGCCTCAGCAAAAAAGCCCTACTCCCGCAAAAGCGTGCAGACAACAACAAAACCCAAAAGCCACAGCAGCAGTATAGATTCCCCCCCCTCCTTCCCATAGCTTGGCTGTCTTTGGCCAATCAGGATGAACTTCATCTGGGCTAGGTAGGAGAGGGGTGGGTCTTTGATCCTGAATATAGCGCTTGGGCCGCATTTGCATGCAAATAGCTGTGGCACCGGCCATCAAAAGACATGGGAGACTCTGAGGGGTCAGGAGGAGCCGTCAGAGTAACTATGTACATTTTGCATTTCCCAGCCCCCAGCTGGGATTATACTTTTTTACACATGTGGAGGTGTGTGTAAACTCTGACGCCTTTTTCTCCACAGAAGTAATGCTCAAGGGTGTTCGACGGGGCTTCATTCCTAAGGGAGTCTGCAGCGGGATCGAAGCCGCATCATGCCAGACTAAGTCGGGTTTCACCGGGTCTTGTCATGCTCCGCAAAACAACAAAACCAGGCCAGAGATGAGAGCAGGGCGAAAGGCATGTGCCGTGTGCAGAGCCGGCACCAGATTTTGGAGGGCCCTTGGGCGAGACGCTCTCAGCGGGTCCCCTCCCCCAGCGAGCCTGCCTTCTCTCTGCCATCTCGCTCCTCTTCCTCATCATGGCTCCTACTCACTTGTCTGAGAGGCAGAGAGCCGGGGAGCAAGCCGGCCGGGGCATCTCCGGCTCCTCCTTCTCGCCACCACCTCCGTCGTCCGGGCCAGAGCGAGAGGCGGGTGAAGAAGCAGGTTGCGACGGGGAAGAGGGGGAGGAGCGGCTCTGGGGGGCTCTGCTCAGTGGGCCCCTGCGGGGGGCGGGGTGGGCCCTCGGAAGGTGCCCGGCCATGCCTGCCGCTGGTGCCAGCCCTCGCCACGCATATCAACGGCGGCAGACAATCTATCAGACGACATTCCACTCTAAAAAGGACACCAGCAATTCCCTGAACAACTACAAGTCCATCGCAAGCTCAAGATTTGTCCTGCCGGTTAATTCTTCTCGGCCTTGCACTTTCCCGCTTCCTCCTCACGGTGTCACTGCTGTTTGTGCAATGGCACGTTCAATTCCGCACTTCTCCTGCTCCCCGCTACACCCCCCCCCCGCACTGCTGCCGCTGCTGCTAAAAGTCATCCATCTTGCAACCTGTAAGAGGCCTGCCTGTAGTTAAGTAGGATGAAGTGTGCCTGAACTCTTTAACCTTTGCCCCTGCGTTGTGTTTTTCTGGCTCAAGGTAGCGGATCGGCTCCGAGCGTTGCACCCTCCCGGCAGACACTGTTGCTGCTGCTGGGTTGGCCGTTCGCCTCCCCCCTCCCCCGCTAGAATCTATTAGCACCCTGAGGTTGAAAATGCCACTTTGGAGTGATCTGATTTATACTGGGAAAGCAGCAGCGATTCGTCTTCTGCTGCATACACACACACACACACACACACACACAGTGAAGGAGAGGCAAAGGAGAAAAGAAGAAAAACTCTAGAAAGCGCAAAGGCTCTTGCCAGCACACTCCTAACTGAAATGCAAGAGCCTCCAAGCACACACAGAGTGCCAGCTTCTCCGAAAGGTGCCCATCGTTTAATCAATTAAATGGGGTATGCAAAGGGAAACAAAAGCACCCTGTATTTATTTCTTGTTCCAGCGACAGCCAAAGAGGATGAAGTTCTGGTCGAGCCAGTAAAATCTGGGTTGGTTGCCTGAAGAAAGCAGTGAGAGCATGAAGAGGATGCAGGAAGCAAATGTGTCTCTGAAATAGCTTGAAACGATTCTGTGCATGGGAGGGAACATTTCATGCGGCCCCAGGAGGGGGGAAGAGTTTAATGGCAGGGTGGCTTGGGAGGTCTCAGATCTGGGGCAGGGAAAGGCAGAGTGTTGCTAGGCACTTCAAAGGATCGAGGCCCAGGCCTCCTGCTGCAGGACAGACGTCTGCACGAAATCTGCACATGTGCATTGATATAAACATTTAGAAACAACGGCTAGGAATTACCTACCGAGTTTCACAGGCGGCAAATCCAGCCAATTAATTTGTCGACCAAATCGTCTCAAATAAAAGACATTTTATCCATTCTTTCCACCCTGCCCCAGGTCATGCCAAACCAATGAGGGAAAAGGTCCTGTGAAATAGATTTGGGGCTAGGGGCCCATAGGGCCAGCCTAGCAACGCCCATGGGGGAGCCCCTGGCACCCATTGGTGCCCTCGGAATATTTTTTTCTCTATATTTCTATCCCGCCTTTTTCCAGCAAGGAACCCAAGGAGGCTTACATAATCCTCCTCCTCTCCATTTCATCCTCACGACAACCCTGCGAGGTAGGTTAGGCTGAGAGTCAGTGACTGGCCCAGAGTCACCCAGGGAGCTTCACGGCCGAGTGGGGACTAGAACCCGGATACTGGGTGGTTTAGGGATGTCGGAGAAATCTGCAACACATTCAAGCGAATTTGCATCTGACCTGTGGCTTTTTCTGAGTCATGAGGATTCTGCAGACCAGGTTTTTTACTTTTTGGGTGGGGATTTGTGCAAATTCACACTTGCGCTAAAGCCCAATAGTGCAAGTGCACATTTACACTAATGTGCATCAGCACAAGTGGAAAGAAAACCTAATGCACCTCTAAAAAAAATTATTTGATTCTGTCAATGAACGGACAATGAAATGAAAGATGCCTGAGAAGCCGCGAAACACAGACTGAACGGATTTAACAAAATCTGCATATCTCTCATGACTGCTCTCTCTCTCTCTCTCTCTCTCTCTGGGGTTGTGTGTGTGTGCTGTTGTTATGGAACTTAAAATGGGCAGAGAGGCAAATGGGTATCAAATTAAAAAGAAACATGTAGATTTGCAGAAAAGTTGTGATTTTGCCAGACTGCTCCCCACCCCACCCCCAAAATTGGATGACAATGAATCAAGAAAATGGAGGAGGCAGGCCCAGAAATTAGGGGCATGCACTGACCAGGATATTCAGTTTGGACTCTGAGCTGGCAATTCAGAAAACAGCCCTCTTACCGGTTTGGACATGCACGCACGCGCGCGCGCGCGCACACACACACACACACACAGACTTCAGAGCATTGGTAAATTAGCATATGCAGATTTGCGCCTTTCTTTTTCTTGTGGGCCTGAGCTGGATCTTTTCAGTACTCAGCACTGCCCCTGGAGGAAAAATCTACGCCAGTGCAAAGGCTGAGGTCCAAAGAAGAACAAGAGAACTTAAGAATGCCTGGTGGAAAAAGAAAGCTGAAGAAATTCAACAACTTGCAGAATCTCATGACGCACGGGGCTTTTTTAAGGCCACAAGGGCCATTTATGGACCAAAAACCTATGGTACAAACCCTTTACAATCAAAAGATGGCACCAAACTCTTAAAAGACAAAGAGTCTATTGCACTGCATTGGAAAGAGCATTATGATGACCTTTTAAATAGTAAATCTAAGGTGGATAATGAGATTTTTTCGCAAATCCCGCAAAAACAAATTAGAGAGGAACTTACAATACTCCCCACTTTGGATGAAGTAAAAAAAGCCATTAATCAAATGAAGAATAACAAAGCTAGTGGACCAGATGGGATTCCTGCTGAAATCTTTAAAGAAGGGGGCCCCGAACTTGTACAACATCTTCATAAACTCATCAAAAAAATCTGGATAAGAGAAGAGATCCCAGAAGACTTCAGGGATGCCATAATTATCACCCTCTTTAAGAAAGGTGATAGAACAGACTGTGGAAACTATCGGGGCATTTTTCTCTTAGCTACCGCAGGTAAAATATTTGTCAGGATTCTCGCAAACCGTCTTCTATCTATTTCAGAAGAGATCCTCCCTGAAACTCAATATGGTTTCCGCCCCTCTAGAGGGACAGTAGACATGATTTTTACTGCATGTCAGCTCCAAGAAAAATGCTGGGAGCAAAATCAACCCCTTTATATGGCATTTATTGATCTGGCTAAGGCCTTTGATACTGTAGACCGAACAGCTCTCTGGACTATCCTTATGAAAATTGGATGCCCCAATAAATTTGTGAACATCTTGCGACTTCTCCATGACAACATGACGGCTATGGTCTTGGACAACAACAGCTCTCATGGTGCTCCATTTAAAGTGGGATCAGGTGTTAAACAGGGATGTGTTATTGCCCCAACATTATTTGCTATTTTCATCGCCATGATTTTACATCTTGTCGAGGGGAAACTTCCCACTGGTGTGGGAATTATATATCGAACAGATGGAAAGCTTTTTAATCTCAGCAGGCTGAAAGCAAAAAGTAAGGCAATTACAACCTCCGTTGTGGAACTTCAGTATGCTGGTGATAATGTGGTCTCCGCACATTCAGAAGATGATCTCCAAACTATCCTAAATGCTTTTGCAGAAGCATACGGAAAACTTGGTCTCTCACTTAACATCAAAAAACCCCAAAGTGCTTCATCAGCAAGTGCAAGCTAACCCTTTGGTGATGCCATCTATCCAGCTTGGCGGGACAATACTGGAAAATGTCGATCATTTTCTCTATCTTGGCAGCTATCTTTCTGTTACAGCTAACATCGACAGTGAAATCCAGCATCGTCTGAGCTCCGCAAGTGCCGCGTTTTCTCGAATGAAGCATAGAGTGTTCGAGGATCGGGATATTTGTAAGAAGACCAAAACACTGGTTTATGAAGCCATTGTATTACCAACGTTATTGTATGCCTGCGAAACATGGACTATCTATAAACGTCACCTCCAACTCCTTGAAAGATTTAATCAACGTTGCCTCCGGAAAATCCTGCGAATTACTTGGGAAGTTAGGCGAACAAATGTCAGTGTACTGGAAGAAGCAAAGACTACTAGCATTGAAAAAATGATCCTTCAACGCCAACTTCAGTGGACCGGTCATGTTGTTCGAGTGCCTGACTGCCGTCTCCCAAAGCAGTTACTTTATTCCCAACTCAAGGATGGAAAGCGGAATATCAGTGGTCAATATAAGAGGTTTAAAGATGTTCTTAAGGCTAATCTAAAAAAATGCAATATAAACATCGAAAACTGGGAAGCTCTGGCCCATGAACGATCTAACTGGTGGTTGGCCTTTCACAAAGGTTCCATGGACTTTGAAGAAGCCCGAGTGCAAGGTGAAAGGGAGAAACGTGCTAAGCGAAAAGCACGTCAAACGGATCCTTTACAGGCACCATCTTCCATCTGGAAACCTGTGTCCTCACTGTGGGAAGCTGTGTGGATCTAGAATTGGCCTCCACAGTCACTTACGGACCCATCGCTAGAGTCTACACAATTTTCTTTAGAATTTTCCTCCTTTTAAAATCTCCTTTTTGTAAATTTTCTTTTTTATCTTGGAAGACAATCTTACTCGGTCACGAGTGATCGCCTGACTGACTGACTGGAGGTGCTCCTGCCTGTGGCAGGTTCCGTAGGCTGCTGTCCTTGAATCTCTGGCTTCTGCAGATTGACATGAGTCTTCCTTACACAACGGAATGTTTTATTAACATTCCAACTTTAAAAACAAAAACAAAATGAAGCAAAACAAAAACTGTTGCAGGATGATGGGAACCTTCCTCTCTTAAGAACTAGAGAATCGATTCAGAAGTGGAGGGCGTGGGTGTGTGTGGACACACAGAGGTGGCACACCTCTTCCACAACACACAAGGTTACTTTACACTTGCAAGTACAAGTGAGTCCACCCCTTCCTTTTCCCTCTCTTTTAACTTAGGCTGTTTGTGCATCAAGCGCTGCTTCAGAAAAAGAAAAAAGCCTCGGGAGCTGAAGAGCTGCCTTTGTTTCAGTCTCCAGTGAGTCCTGGGCTTAAAATAATTCCAGTTTAAAGCACGCCTTGTCATCTTGCCCAGACAGACGAAAGTGAGCGAGCTTGGGAACGTTCCCTACAAGATGTCGATTCTTTTCTCGGAGGGTTTTCTGTCGACCAGACTGCAAATGCTGGACTCTCCGCCCATTTTCCTGAGCTCGTGTGTGTGTGTTTGTGTGAAAGGGAATGCCGAGATACTCCATTCTAACCTTCTCTTCCATTTCTGCTGTTTGCATCCTGAAGATATTAGAAATTGCCTCTCTTCCTGTGTCCTCTCTAGGGCGAACTTAATAAAACTAAGATCATCTTCAGAGGCCCCCCTTTGGGTGCCTCCGGCAAATGAGGCAAGGCGGGCAGCTACCTCAGAGAGGACCTTTTCAGTGGTGGCACCCTGGTTGTTCAATGCCTCACTCAGAGAGGCTCAACTGTCGTCTATGTTGTGGTCTTTTCAGCCCCAGGTGAAGACCATCTTATCCATCCTAGGCAGTTCTTTACTTTTTGTTGTTTTTAAACCTGTTACTGTATTTTTAGATCTTTACACAGCTGCTGAGTTTTACTTTGGTTTTATACTGTAGTTTTAAATTGAAAAAAAAATCACATTATGTTATTTATGCTGTATTTTATTACTTTAATTGTTGTGAACCACCCAAAGGGCTTCAGCTAATATTTATTGTATGGTCACAGACCCATAGAAACAAAGGTGTAATCCTATGTATGTTTAGACAGAAAAGGCCTCCAGGTCCCAGCATGCCCCAGCCAGCCACGCTGGCTGAGGAATGCTGGGAGTTGTAGGACTTTTTTTCTGGCTGGGGCATGCTGGGAGTTGGAGGCCTTTTTTCTGTCTAAACATGCATAGGATTATACTCTAAGTAAGTGAATAAGTCTGTTTCCCAAACTTCTGATAGCCAAAACACCCTTTCCCCTGAATTATATTTGGGAGCATACTTCAGTCTTATACCACAACAGAATCAACCTGAGATGCTGAGAGAAAAGGGGTGTTCATAGGACCAAAAAGGATTGTGCTCTAGGCACCCTGCAGGGGACGGCAGTTTCCACCGTTACATAAAAGGGGTGTTCACACATTACACTGAACATGCATTCATACTGTATGTATGCATGCTCAGATGGTTGTGAGAATTCTGCCTACTGCGCAATCACACCTAATTTGTACACAGGAGCTGGAATTCTACTTAATCCTGGCTAGGGATGATGTGTAAAGCTGTACCTGGGTTGAATGAACACACATATACTTGTGTGAATCGATGAATACATGTAGCCATGTAAAGCGTAGCCTGCTGTATTGAAGGTAATATGTGAACACCCCAAAGTGAACAACGTGCACTCATCAATCCACACAAGCATATGTGTGTTCATTTAACCCAGGTTCAACTGAATGCATCATCTGTGCAGTTGAAACCTGGGTTGGATGGGCTGAAATCCCCCATTACTAGTACGGCTCACCTCTGTGAAATCATGAATTTCCAGGTAGGTGTATATGAGTAGTGCTACTTCACCTCCCTTCCTGTTGAACGAGGCATACCCCTCCATTGCTATATGCCAAACATGGGTCTCATCCCACCAAGTCTCAGATCCAAAATGGAAGACACGTTCTCTAGTACATGGAAACCACTCAGGTAGCTCCTTGTCAGGGCTTGGCCACGGACCTGAGGAGAGAACCGGACTGTCTATGGGTTAGGGCTGGCCTGTTGACCTGGGCAAATCACTGTTTATTTATTTAGTACCATCAATGTCCTTAGCAGAGTACAAGAGGACAGGTCTCTGCCCCATGGAGTTTACAGTTTAAAAGTGGCAGCAGAAGATCTGCCGCCAGGTACTTATCTTAGGCCTGGCCGGCCCAGAGGGCTTGCTCTGCCTGCCAATCACAGGGGCTCATGTTGTGCCATTGGTAATTTCCTTCTGTGCCTAAATAGGGCCGATGTAACATTTCAGGCTGTGGGTTCTGTTGGTCCTCCGTGAAGTGATGTGGGTTGCAGGACTCTGCTATGGGTCAGGTCTTTTGCAGGACGGGGGTCAGGTTCGGTCAGCTTTCTCAGGGAAGCAAGCCAGGAAGAGATCAGCACCATGGAAAGCTCCGAGTGGTGCTGGGGCTGGAAGCCAGGCAGGGTTGTCTGTATGTTGCTCCAACAAGGCGCAGATCAAGACTGAGCCGTAAATAAGAGCGTGGCCGCCTTTAGGCTGGTTGGCTCCTCCTCCACACAGACCGAGGCTTTCTCTCTCAAAAGGGCCTGGCCTGTTTTAGCAGCCTCAAGCTGCAGCGGCGTGGGAGGGGCTGTGGCACACAAGTGTCCTCATGGCCGGAGTCTGAAGAAGGCAAGGCAACCTCCTCTGGGATATTTCTGGCCGACGTGGCCACACGGAGATGGAAGCCTTGTGCTGCCCTTCCATGACTGAGTCCTCTCCCTGAACTGTTAACTCTGGAGCCTCTCCAGAGGACGAGGGTTCGGGATCCCCCGAGGACAAGGGTTCGGGGTCCTGCTGCATGACACCCGGGCATGCACCATTTGAGGTGGCTCGCCAGGCTCTTTCCCAGCCTTGATCCTGGTCCAAGTTCCTGTGGGCAGCCAGAAAGAGAGCTCTCTGCTCCTGCAAGGCTCGTGTCGGGCCACGCTGGTGATCCAGAAGCTCCACCAGTCACCCGCCTGGATGTGGCCCACTCACCAGTCCAAGCGGTGTTGTTTCCTGCCTGCTCACGAGCCAGACTCTGGCTTCCTTCAGGAACTTGCGAATGTGCCGCCTGCCCTTCGCATCCTACTGACAGCTCTCCTTCCTTGCCCAGTCACCTCTACCCAGCCTCGCATAACCTGCTCAGAAGATTTCCATCCCTCCCCCCACTCCACTCCCCCCCCCCACGGCTGTTGTCTTAGCATCTTAACACCCTTGGGCCACAGCCGCTAACGTTGCTGATTCTGCTGAGCAGGATGGATTGGAGGACGGGGCATTTCTGACAGTGCTTGCTGTTTTCTTTTTTCTTTTTGTCCTTCAGATGAAGGTCGCTCGCTCGCTCGCTCGTCAGGGTGTGGGAATGACATGCAACTCAGCAGCCGCAATGGTGAGAGCAAGCACGGAGGGCTTTTCTGTCTTGCTTCTAGGGATACATGATAGATGGCAGCCCCCACTTTGCTTTTCTGGCATGGGAGAGGCACCGTTGCCCTGTGGCCTGCACCCTCATGCTGCTATTCTCTTCGCTGGTCAAATAGGATTTGCAGGTTTTTTGGTGCTTGAAAACCCCCGCAAAACCTGTTCAACCAGAGACCAGTGGTGTACCCAGGGCAGGGCGTGGTGGGAGGGAGGTCTTGTACTCATTCTGTGGGTCTTGTAAACCCTGGCCCTCTTCTTTTTATCTGTGCCCATTTAGGAATGGAGGTGTCCTGGGACTTTAAACCGGGGCCGTTGAACTTGTTTCAGCCCGAGGGCCGGATTCTGTTTCAGATAAGCTCTCGGGGGCTGCATTCCAGTGGTGGGAGGGGCTGACCTCAAAAGGGGGTGGGGCCAAAATACCAGCATATTTATTTATTCTTTACATCACTGTGCCGCCCAATCACCGAAGCTGTCTGGGTGGTTCACGACAATTAAAGCCACAAAATACGACATGGTTAAACGCAACATAAAACTTAAAAATTATACAGGTCTGTGGCTCACGCTGGCTCAGCTTGTCTGAGCATGAAAGTTAAGCAGGGTCAGGCCTGGTTATTGCTTGGATGGGAGACCCCTCCTCTAGTTTCCTGCACTGAGCAGGGGGTTGGACTCGATGGCCTTGCAGGCCCGTTCCAACTCTATGATCTATGAATCTATGAATCTATGAAAAAATGTTTAAAACTACTATATAAAATAAAAAATAGAAAATCAAAGCCATATTTGAGCTTCAAGCTCTTCCTGCCAGTCACTGAGCCTTCAGAGAGGCATCCCAACCTTGCAGAATATGCCAAAGCAGGGAGACCACCAAAGGGTTGGTGGTTGGGGAGGGAAGGGGGCGTGGCCAGGGGAAGGGGCGGGGCCTTCTGGGAACCCCCAAGGGCCAGACTGGCACCTCAGGCAGCCGGATTTGGCTCAATACCCCTGGCCCAAGGCAACCACACCGGGATGAGTGTTGCACCCCTGGTCGGCAGAATACGGCAAGGTCCCCAATGGAGGAAAAGGTCTTTCCCGGTCTTGTCTGCACCCTGCACGCACAGGCGTCTGGCTCGCCCCCACTGCTGGGGCTTCCTGGGAGTAAAACCCATATTTGTTCCCTGCACATTGCAGTGGGTGCTGGATGGTGAAAGGGCTCACCCGCCCCCTTCTCAGCCCCAAATTGCTCCCCCGCCTCACTTTGCAGCTGCTCAGGGCTGCCTGGAGCCGCCGCCGAACGCAGAGTTCACCCCTCAGCCAGCGGAGGCCAGTGGCGCCAATGTCAGTGGGGCTGTGGATCCACTCCAGATTTCAGCCTGAACTTTAAATGAGCTATCCGTGGTGCTGAACTCAGCTTGGGAAGAGGGTTCAGCACCATGGACAGCTCCTTTAAAGTTCAGACTAAAATCTGGAGCGGATATATGGCCCCGCTGACATTGACACCACCGGCCTCCGCTGCCCTGAGTGACTAATTTTTTAAAACGTCATGGCGCTTGAAGATCTGCTGCATCCGCCCTGCCTGCTCCAATCCCCTTTCCTCTCATGGCTTGAGCCTCGAAGAGTTGCATCCAGGTGGGAATCTCCGCCGAAGCAGCTTTTCTCCCCGCTGCGTGACAAGCTGCAGCTTCCAGAATCCCCCCTTCTGCCCAGGTCTGAAAGACACAAGAGAGCCCCCCCACCTTCCGCCCTCCTTTGCCCACCTCTCAGGCCTGCTGAGCCCCAGGTATCCGTCGAGTGTATTCTGCAGAGGGCAAGCCACAGGGAGGTGGCGGGGTCTGCGTCGTTGTTGATTCATTTTAGAAACCGTCCTCCAGACAAGGAGGAGGCAGAAAGCGTCTGAGGGATTAGAGCTGTCAGATGCAATAACATGAAGATCTTACTCTTGGCTGGTTACACACAGAGGTGGGGAGAAGACAACCGTTAAGGGGCATCGAGGTTGGCATTGCAGGGAAGGTGCGTGTGCAGAGATGCACCCACGCGCACACGCACACGAGGGCACGTGCACGCATGAAGGCCAAGCGGCACGTGGCGGCTCTACATGCATCTTTGCATCTAAGGTGCAGCATTTCTGCACATCAGTGGCCTTTCTCAGTGGCTCTGGAAAACTCTGCTGTCCTTCCAGCAGCCAAAGTGGTTTTTATTCTGGAAAGCCTTTGGCCTAGAAGATGGTCTGTCACGGAAGGATTTTTTAAAATAAGTCCTCCTCCTCCTCCTCCTCCTCCTCCTCCTCCTCCTCCTCCTCCTCCTCCTCCTCCTCACTCTCCTACCAGAGGTTGGACATCATTGCAGCTAAACAGTCTTTAGTTTAGACAGAGCCCCTCTAAACTAGGATATTGTATTGTCCCTGACTCATCATCTAAGGTTTTTCAGCCAAGACCTCTTTCTTCTTCCTACACTTCTTTCCCCATCGATTTCACCTTGAATAATCAGCTGCAGCGATCTGTTTGGTGGGGCCTGATCCTATGCAAGTTTAGACAGAAAAAAGGCCTACAACTCCCTGAGCAGCTCTGAGTGCCATCTTTTGGCAGAAATGTGGGCTATAAATAAATAACAATGCAGCTGCCTGCATTTTTGGCCTCTCCTTGGGGACTGCCCCTCAAAACCTACCACTGGTTCCAAGAAGAGATTATTTCCTCCCAGTGCAAATAGCTTCAGAAAAGGAGGGATCCCCCCCACTCAGGACCACAGGTTAAAGTCCCCCTCTGCGCCTGCAGTCCTCATAAGCACCAGCCCCGCCAGCCGATGAAATGTGCATGTTTTAAAATCTTGCGCATTAAGTGCAAAGAAGCGCACTGGCGGTTTGGGTGTAATTTAGCCCTCAGAGGCCTGGACTAGGAGTAACAGCCTGGCTCCCGCTCACCTCGAAGGGCTCGACCTACCGGAGAGCAGTCGTGCGCGTGAGAGCAGCCGGCCGCTGGGCTGTCCCTCCTCTCCCTTTCAGAAGGGCCGCTCCATGGATCAAGGGGACAGATCTCCGTGATCACACCTCTCCGAGCCCTTTGAAGACTGATGGATGCCAACATGCCCTTGCAGCTGGGGAGCCTTTGGGAAACACGGCGCTGCTCAGCGCGAGCGGCAGCACCTGGGCGCCCGGTGTGAATAAAGGAGCAGGGCCGATTGTGGCTGGCGCTGCTCCAGTTCCCTGCCCCCAGGACACTCCACTGGGCTTCCCAGAGGTAATGCTTACGCTCGCACACAGGCGTGCGTCTCCGAGGCGACCCCTTGGCCAATATGGCCCTGGGGTCTGCAGTGCGGTGTCCACAGACCAGCGGTGGCCGATGGCTCCAATGTCCGTGGGGTGGTGTATCCACTCCGGGTTTCAGTCGGAACTTCAAAGAGCTACCTATGGTGCCAAACCTATCTTGGGGCCAGGGTTCAGCACCACGGACAGTGCCTCCAAAGTTCAGACTGAAAGCCGGAGTGGGTACACTGCCCCACTGACATTGGAGCCATCGGCCTCTGCTGCCACAGACACGTCTCCTGGCGCCCACGAGGCTCCCCGGCCCTCCTGTTTTTGTTTTATTTCTTCAGATTTATTTTTTTAACTGGGAGGCAGGCACGCTGCAAAGCGGAGTTCTTCCCTCCACCGCCATCTTGGTTTAGGTCCAGAAGAGTGAGTGGGCAAGCGCACGGCCGCTGCTCCGCTCCCCGTTCCGATGGTTCTTTGACTCTAAATCAGACTCGGACTGGGCAGCCCATCGAATAGAGGACACCTTCAAATAGAGGACGGTCCTTTGTGAAGAAGGACACATGGCCATCCTATTTCTGGAAGAGGAGCCCAAGGAGGGGCCCACCTTGAGAACCAAACCCTCATTTTTCACTGCAGTGTCGGCTCCTGCTTTCGGAGGGCCCTGGGGGGAAGAGACACGCTCCGTGGGCCCCCTCCCTCGGTGGGTCCACCTTCTCACCACCATCGTCACCGGCTGCTCTTGCGTGCTCCTCCTCCTCCTCATGGCTGCCACTTGCTTGCTTGGCAGGCAGAGAGCCCGGGAGCAAGCCAGCCGTGGCATCTGCTGCTCCTCCTTCTCACCACCTCCGTTGCCTGGGCCAGGGCGAGAGAGGCAGGTGAGCAAGCAGCTTGCGATGGGGAAGAGGAGGAGCAGAAGCTCCAGGGGGCTCTTGCCAGTGGGCCTCTGCTGCGGTGTGGGCCCTTGGCAGCTGCCCGATCGTGCCGACCCTTGATATCGGCCCTGCCAACCCTATCTATTCTATCTATTTTATTTGTACCCCACCTTTCTAACAAAAAAATGGCACTCAAAGTGGCTTACAGAACCAGTGAAAACTGGTTAAAACAATACATTGAAATACAATAAAAACATAACAGTTACAGGAAGAAATATTATTAAAAACAGCATCCAACCCACCAGACCCACTTACCTGCCAAACTAAAGGCCTCCTTGAATAAGGCAGTCATTGCCCGCTGGCGGAACGACTGCAGAGAGGGAGCGAAACGAGCCTCCCTTGGGGAGGGAGTTTCAGCACCTGGGAGCAGCCACCCAGAAGACCCTGCCTCGTGTTGCCACCAAATGTGCCTCAGACGGCGGCGGTCTTGAAAGAAGGGCCTCTCCAGAAGATCTTAGGGACTGGGCAGGCTTGTATGGCGGAAGGCAGTCTTTCAGGCAGCTGGGGCCCAAGCCGCACAAGGCTTTATCGGACATCAGCATCACTTTGAATTGTGCCCGGGAACAGGCCGGTCACCAGTGAAGCTGCTGTAAGGAGGAAGTCAGGCTCCATCATGTGACCAGCCCCGGTTAACAGTCTGGCTGCAGCGTTCTGCGTGGTTTTTGAAGGTGGCCCCGCGCAGACCATGGCACAGCATTACGCAGCGTCCAGTATTCATGCCCGCTGCGTCATGACCAGCACCCAGCTCTGAACTTCCAACACCCTGAATGGAAGTTTTGCAGTAACTGGAGTTATACAGGATAGGAAACAACATCCCTTTTCCTTAACAAGTAGTTGAGGGGGAGGAGGGAGGCAAGCAAGGCCAGAGCACCCACTGTTGACGGTGTTTGCACCATCTTTGAAGGAGGAGCCGTAAGGAGCCGGGCTTTCAGTTCCATCTCTCAAGGCCAGCTTGTATTTCAAGAGCCCTGCACGGCGGAGGACAGCGTGATGCCTTCCTTTCTTTGGAGCAGGACTATTGACAGGCTCATTCTGACTGAACAAGTCAGGGATCTGGAATGCCGTGCGGGCGGATTCAAAAGGAGGCCTCAAGAAATGTCAGGGACAGCGCGCACAGCCCACGTCCCGGATCCTGTGGCTTTCAGTTGCACGGGCACTCCATCATCGCTTCTACCCTCCCACATGCCTGCTCGATCCTCCCGTCCTTTGCTTTTGTCAAGGACCTGCCCAGTCTTCTGAGAATTGGAAGGGCTGATTCACCCCTTTTCCATTCTTGCATGCCATCAGTCTCATCATCTGCTTTTCTTCCTTTTGGCTTCACCCTCTTCCTCCTCCTCCTCCTCCTCCTCCTCACGGCCAAGAAGCTGAATGGTGGGAGATTCAGGACAGAGAAAAGGACGTCCTTCTTCATGTAGCACATAGCTAAACTGTGGAATTCACTTCCACCAGATGTAGTGATGGCCACTAGTTTGGACAGATTTAAAAGGGGTTAGAGTTAGACCAATCCATGGAGGAGGAGAAGGCTATCAGTGGCTACTAGTCCTGATGGCTAGATGCTACCTCCAGTATCAGAGGCAGTATGCCTAGGTACAACAGTTGCTGGGGAACATGGGTGGGAGGGTGCTCTTGCACTCATGTCCTGCTTGTGGGTTTCCCGTGGGCAGCTGGTTGGCCACTGTGTGGACAGAATGCTGGACTAGCGATTTATAAAGAATTACTAGGATTTATTTAAATCTCACAGGCGAATTAATTTCTCATCCAAATCATCTCAAATGAAATACATTCTTCACTTAATTTGCACCTTGTCCCAGTTCCTCCCCAACCAATGGGGAACAAGCTTCCCCGCCCCCTAAGCTAAATTGCCTTGCAGGGGAAGATTTTTGAGGGTGGGAATCAGGGCCGGCGCTACCGCTAGGCAGACCCAGGCGGCTGCCTAGGGCGCGTGGCGGAAGAGGGCCACCTCCTTCCTCGCCGCCAGCGCGCTCCTGCCCCGCCTGCCACCTCCGCCGCGCCTCCCCGCCTGCCCGCTGCCGCTGCACCTCCCCCCCCCGCGCCCGCGCCCGCTCGCTTTGACAATAGGTCTACCGAAGTGAATCGCGCCCGTTGCATTTGTGGCCTAGAACGAAAGAGACAACGACACAGACCCAACAACGTTTGTACAGGATTCCTGGCTCGGTCACCTGTGCTGTGATCTTAGTTGCCGCAGGTGACCAGGAGGGGCCATGGCTCAGTGGCAGAGCCCCCGCTTTGCAGGCAGAAGGTCCCCGGTTTGATCCCTGGTAGCAGCATCTCCAGGTAGGGTTGGAAAAACTCCTTCCTGGAACCCCGGCTGATGGCCAGTGTTGACAAAACTGAGTTAGACGACTCGGTAGAAGGTAGCTTCCTGGATTCCTGCATTGAGCAGGAGGTTGGACTTGATGGCCTTCTAGGCCCCTTCCAACTCTACTTTTCTATGATTCTATGATTCCTACGATCTGCTTTAAAGCAGCCCCTTTATCAGAGCCATGAGGACTAGAATCTTACTTTGTTTTTTTTAGGCAGAATGGTTCATAGAATCATAGAAAAGTAGAGTTGGAAGGGGCCTACAAGGCCATCGAGTCCAACCCCCTGCTCAATGCAGGAATCCAGGTCAAAGCATCTCTGACAGATGTCTGTCCAGCCGCACCTTGAATGCCTCCAGACTGGGAGAGCCCACAACCTCCCTAGGTAGTTGATTCCATTGTCTTATTGCTCTGACAGTCAGGAAATTTTTCCTGATGTTTAGGTGGAATCTAGGTTCCTGTAACTTGAGCCCATTATTCCGTGTCCTGCAAACTGGGATGATCGAGAAGAGATCTTTGCCCTCCTCTGTGTGACATCCCTTCAAATACTGGAAGAGTGCGATCATATCTCCCCTCAGTCTCCTGTTCTGAAGGCTAAACATGCCCAGTTCTTTCAGTCTCTCCTCATAGGGCCTTGTTTCCAGTCCCTTTATCATCCTTGTTGCCCTCCTCTGAACCCTCTCCAGTTTGTCTATGTCCTTCTTAAAGTGAGGTGCCCAGAACTGGACGCAGTACTCAAGATGAGGCCTAACCAGTGCCGAGTAAAGGGGAATTATCACTTCCCGCGATTTGGAAGCTATACTTCTATTAATACAGCCCAAAATTGCATTTGCCTTCTTTGCAGCCACGTCGCATTGCTGGCTCATATTCAGTTTGTGATCTACCACAATTCCAAGATCCTTCTCACTTGTAGTATTGTTGAGCCAAGTGTCCCCCATTCTGTAACTCTGCATTTGGTTTCCTCTCCCTAGGTGCAGCACTTGGCATTTATCCCTGTTAAATTTCATTCTGTTGTTTTCGGCCCAGCGCTCCAGCCTATGGAGGTCACTTTGAATTTCGTTTCTGTCTTCCAGAGTATTAGCTTATAGTGGTGGAGCCCCTGCTTTGCACGTGGAAGGTCCCTGGTTCGATTCCTGGCAGCATCTCCAGGTAGGTCTAGGAAGGAATCCTGCCCGAAACCCTGGAGAGCTGCTGCTGCCAGTCAGTGTTGACAATACAGGCCCAGATGGACCCAGGGTGGTCTGACTCAGCCTAAGGCAGCTTCCAATATTCCAGGGACTGGCTTTATACAAGCTCTCCCAGGCAAAGCTGTTCAGCCCCTGCCTGCTCCCTGAACTGGAGCCAGCCCCGAGGAAGCCAAGGCAAGCTCAACCAGCCAGCATCTTAGGAAGCAGACAAGTTGTGAGACAGAAGGTCTTTCTCTGGCGCGGCCTCAATATTACATCACGGCTGGAAGGGAAGGAGCAAATAAGGCAACTGTTCAGCCGGGGAAAACACTCGATGTTTTACCTCTTTGGCACAGTTTGGAGCACTTTCAGGGCACTGTGCTTTGGCGCCCTGTTCATTATGCTGAGCTGGAGAAGTGAATCGCTCACTCAATGGAAGACGCTTGAAGATTCTTGTGCATACTCAGGTCGCAAGCACACTGAAGTTGGTGCCATGAAAAGGGACTTTTGTTTGCCTTGAGTTGCCAAAGGCCAAGAAGGCAGCCATATTAGGGCCCATGATCATAATTTCCCCAAAGCATCCGCTCTGGTGAGATTGGCACGGAGGCCCCATGCATGTGTGCACCTGTCGGTAATTACTATGGCCATAATTGTGCAAATTATGGTCATTAGTGCAAATTAGTGCAAGAGGATGCCCCAGATTAGTGCAAATTATGGCCATTGTGCCATAATTTGCACTAATCCAGGGCATCCTCTTCTGTCTCTGCAACAGAGTGCTGGTGGTGACATTCTAATTACCCATTTGTTGCCATGGTTATCTGCAAGGAGACCACATTTAATTATCCGTTGGAAACAGTAAGCAAATCGCTGCATTAAAAAAAAAAAAAGCCTAGATTTTAAAATTTTATTTTAAATCATTGTCATTGCTTGAGCACTAAAGAGCCCAATTCGCATAAAATAATGATCTGGCACATGAGATCACCAGGACTCGCTTGGCAAAGAGGTGATTAGTGGAACTTGTGCCCCCCTCTTTCCCCCTTCATTCATTCCATGGTGGCGGCGGGGGCGGCGGCGGGGGGGGGGGGGATCTGGGTGACCATGCTGAAAAAAATGGAACTTTCCAAACATTTCCTATGGTTGCTAAGTAACTTCCTCAAGATGATTTCACTCACAAGAAAGAGAAAGAAAAACAGCAACCCAAAACCACAAGGCCAAAGAAAACATGCACTTATGCACACATTCATAGGCCATCTAGGGAACATGGAATGAGTGTGGCGTTTCTTTTGCCCTCTGGAGATGGATAAACTCCTCTCTCCCAATGTCATGAAGGTGGATAAAGAAGAAGAGGGGGTTGCTGTTGGTGTGTGTGTGTGTGTGTGTGTGTGTAGATTTTCAACTTCTGTGCTCACAAAAGAACCAAGAGATGAAGCTCTCGCCCTATGGGCCCCTGTTGGCTTAGGCTGCCCCACTTTGGCCCTTTCCACTGCCGGTGGCATGAACAAGCGACCTGACACTGAAACGATGCAATTAGGCATGTTGAAATAAGACTTGTAAATGGGTCGCACTTCTGTCACAATGATGGGATGCATTTAGGTGCTCCCCTCACCCTTCCTCAGGCATGTTCCCCTTCCAGCTTGGAGCACTCCCATCTGCTCTCTTGAGGGTTCCATTGGTGGGGGATCTTTTCTCCAGGGGCGTCGTGGTAAATTTTGAGGTGCAGGCACTCATGATGAAGTCCCCTTAGCCATATGCTCCGCCTGCCCCCAGGAGAGTCCAGAAATTCAGGCACCCGTGTCGATCCATCTCTCTGTGTTATATATGTCTTTTGTGAAGCTCATGGGTCTTAATTTCCCATTCAAGACCAGGCCACCCCAGAAGACTTGGCATTACAGCAGCGAAAGCTCACAACAATATAATGCCTAGGTTCAGACAACACAACAACCCACACTCAGGGGTTAAGCGTGGGTTGAGTGTGGGCTGTCATTGAACCACGGGTTGTTGTTGAAACATGGTTTATCGTATTGACTGAACCCAGCGAAGATAACAAACCATGATGAACAACCCACAGTTCACAAGCCAACAACAAACCATGGGTTCTCTTATGGGTTCTTTCTGGTTAACAAGCCATGGCTTGTTAGTGCAGCTGGGTTCAGACAACACAATAACCCATGTTTCAACAACAACCCACACTCAACCCATACTTAGCCCTTTGTCAGGGTCTGTCTTGCAGCACCTGTCCTGCAGCGCCATCTGGTGGCAGCTTTGCGTGTAACAGGCTGCAGGGCTTCGCAGGGTGTGAGCCCTGGCTGGTAAACCCTTGCAGAGTTCAGGCCCAGACCAGCAGGCACTCCCAGGTGGGCTAATGCGGACCAGCTGGGAGCTGCCAGGGAAGGGCTGTGTAGGAGCTGCATTTCACCTCCAGCCTTTGCCACAGCAACACGGTCACTCGTGCCAGCTGCAGCCTGGTCTTGCTCTCCTGCTGCATCCAACCAACCTTGCCTCCTGCTCGTGCCTGACCAATGCTCCTGCCTCCGGCCCTGCTCAGCCTGGTATGTCTTGGTGCCTGTTCCTGCCTCTTCCCTGGGACCCCTGCCTACTCCTGGCCCCTGCCACTCGCCTTGACCCGTGCTTGGACTCTGCTTGGCCCTGTGCCTGTTGCTTCGACTTGCCCTCTGCCTCTGCCCCTGGTTGGACTCTGTTGCCCTGAGCCCATGTAGGACCGTGGGCCTGTTGTCTGCATCCGCCTCTCTCTTTCCTGGCCCCGGTGTTCCGGCCCTGAACCCTCGCCACCCATGACCCGGACCCTGACACCCTTCAGCGTGGGATATCCTCTTGTCTGAACTCTGTCATTGTTGCTGGGAAAATCCATTTTTCCACCAGCCACTGTGAGTGAGGACTGCAGCTCAGACGGGGGTGGCGGATGATGTCGTCGGTGTCCCTCCTTCTTCCTCTTGAGGTGACCTGAGGAAATTATCTGACGGAAGCTCAGGCTGGGCAAAAGGACGGGACTCCCCAGGCGACACCTGGTTCACCAGTGGAAGCGGCTGACACGAGAGGTGGTGCACGCATGGCCACGAGCTCAGGCAGTTTTTAAGAAGGGACCAGACCAGCTTTCCCCAACCCGCAACACCCAGCATCCTCCGGCCAGGATAGCTAGGAGTTGTAGTCCAATGCAGCTGGAGGGCACCCAGCTGGGGAGAGCTTGGATTAGTTAGAGGATAGGGGCCTGAGATGCTGCTCACGCTATGTTGAATGCCAGGTGCTGAGGACAAACCACAGGGGATAGCAGAGCAGTGGCTTCTGTGTGGCCTGCTTGTGAGCTTCCCACAAGCTCCTGGGCGCAGAACGCCATTCCAGTGAGGCCGTTCTCATGCTCTAGTGACAGGGGTGCCGTAGAACGCCCGCACGAATCGAGGCAATCACAAGCAGGGCCGGCGTCACGGGTCTGCACGGTCGGGCTCCGGCCGAGGGCCCACGCCCCAACAGGGGCCCACTGGCAAGAGCCCCCCGGACGGAGTCGCTCCTCCTCTCCCCATCGCAACTTGCTCGTTCTCCTGCCTCTCGCTCCGGCCCCGACGATGGAGGTGGTGAGGAGGAGGAGCAGCAGCAGGAGATGCCCCGGCCTCCTTGCTCCCGGAGGAGCAAGGAGGCCGGGGCCAAGGAGACCAAGCAAGCAGGTGGGAGCAAGGAGTTGACTGCCAGCATGGTCTAGTGGTTAGAGTATTGGACTGGGGAGACCCAGGTTCTAGTCCCCACCCTGCCATGAAGCTCACTGGGTGACTTTGGGCCAGTCACTGACTCTCAGCCTAGCCTGCCTCACAGGGTTGTTGTGAGGATAACATGGAGAGGAGGAGGGGCCACGGAAGCCGCCTTGGGCTCCTTGCAAGAGGGGAGCATGCAGGATATCAATGTAATAGTGAATAAATAATAAACTATGAGAAAGCGGAGGAGGAGCAAGAGCAGCTGGTGATAATGGCAGTTAGAAGGTGGACTCACAAGGGAGGGCCCCTGTTAAGGATGTCTTAGAATAGAATAATAGAAAAGTAGAGTTGGAAGGGGCCTACAAGGCCATCGAGTCCAACTCCCTGCTCAATGCAGGAATCTAGGTCAAAGCATCTCTGACAGATGTCTGTCCAGCCGCACCTTGAATGCCTCCAGAGTGGGAGAGCCCACCACCTCCCTAGGTAGTTGGTTCCATTGGTGTATTGCTCTGACAGTCAGGAATTTTTTCCTGATGTTTAGGTGGAATCTGGGTTCCTGTAACTTGAGCCCATTATTCCGTGTCCTGCAAACTGGGATGATCGAGAAGAGATCCTGGCCCTCCTCTGTGTGACAACCCTTCAAGTACTGGAAGAGTGCGATCCTATCTCCCCTCAGTCTCCTCTTCTGAAGGCTGAATGTGCCCAGTTCCTTCAGTCTCTCCTCATAGGGCCTTGTTTCTTGCTCAAGGGACACTCAAAACCTGGGGCTGGCAGTGGTCACACTCCCAATATTTAAAAGCAGAGGCACACACCCACTTCCTTTGCAAAACAAAAGCGGAGAAAAGGGAGGCGGAATTGGTTCTGAAGGGCCGTCCCCTCCCCCAGAAGCGGCGCACCTGGAAATGTTTCCCCAAAGTGGCGGTCCCCTTGCCGCCGCCGGTAGCCCCTGATCCCTCCATCAATTGCCGAGTTCCCAGGTTGTCAGCTTTGGCAAATGAGGAACCGAAGCCCAGAGCAGCGGCTCCTTGACCTCAGGAAACAGGGAGGCCAAACGACAGAAAAACAGACCCGGGTTCAAGGCTGCATCTTTGAGCCCCAGTTCCACGGAGGTGAGGGAGGGGAGGTCAGCAAAAGGTCAGGAAAGGATTGTGCGCCGACAAGAAAGAGCCTGCTTTCCATTAAGAGCCTTCCACAGAGCTTGGAGGCCATGCTCCGTTGTGCGCGGTTGGGAAACCTCTCTCCTGTCAGCGGGAATGAGAGGGGGGGGGCAAATTGGAAACAGTCACCCTGTAAGCATAACCAGCTGAAGCCCTTCCAAAACTTTGCGAGATTAAAAAAGAAGATGGGCGGGGGGGAGAAAGGAGAGAGAGAGAGAAGAACGGCTTTTGCTGCTGCCCCAGCCGGCCGGGTTTTCTTCGCTGGCCCGGTGGCGCCCAGTGTGTGCACCAGGTGTGGCTCATTAGCCGTGATTTGTGGGAGTGGGGTCCGTGGCCTGCCCATTAGGGATCCATTTACTTCGCAGGTTAGTCGTGATGGGTACAGTTAATCGCTTTTAACTGTCACAGCGTATCCAAGAGCCCTGGCTGGGGAAAAAAAGATATTTATGAGTCCAACTGGGGGTGGGGAGAAGCACATGGCGAGGCTGCAAGTGAGTGCTGCGCTTTTCCGCCTGTGGGATGGTGCATAACAAGCCCTCCTCCTCCTCCTCTATTAATATTTGCAATGTCACCACAGCCATTGGACTTCTGAGAAGTCAAATCATTGGTCTGCCTAGCCAAATACTGCCGACTCTGAATAAAGATCTGTGAATGGAGATAACAAGGGTTTCGGTGGGTCTGTGACTACACATTAAACTGGGATGGATGGAGGGAATTCTGTTTTGTGCCACTCAGTCCCCCATTGGGAGGGGGACCGGCACACAAGGGGACCCCCATTCTAAATCTCCAATCACAGATCAGAGGTAACAAGGCAATATCTCTCCCAGTCTCCTCCCCAAGCCCCCGGTGGACTCCAGGCCAGGGGGTGTGGCTTTGGGAGGGGAGTGGGCATGGCCTATGGAGGGAGACCACGCCTCTGCAGGCCAGCTGGGGAACCACCTCAGGCTGGATTGGGACCACGGGCTGGAGGTTCCCCACCCTTGGCTGTTTGGATACATTTTATGGTGTTCTTGAACCTGTGTTCATCCCCCTCAGGCAACACGATAACCCACACTCAAAGGTTGAGTATGGGTTGAGTGTGGGTTGTCGTTGAGCCATGAGTTGTTGTTGGAATGTGGGTTATCGTATTGTCCCAACCCAGCCGAGATAACGAACCATGGTGAACAACCCACAGTTCACAAAACAACAACAACAAACCATGGGTTCTCTTCCTGGGTTGCGTGTGGTTAGCAAGTCATGACTAGTCAGTGCAGCTGGGTTCAGATGATGCGATAACCCACGTTTCAACAACAACCCATGGCTCAATGACAACCCACACTCACACAGTGCAGAGTTAAACTATGGAATTCACTTCCACAAGATGTCGTGGTGGCCACCAATTTGGAGGGCTTTAAAAGGGGGTTGGAGAAATGCATGGAGGGAGAAGGAGGAGAAGGCTGTCAATGGCTACTAGTCCTGATTGGCTCTATGCTTTCTCCACTATTGGAGGCAGTCTGCCTGCGTACTCCAGTGGCTGGGGAACATGGGCGGGAGGGTGCTGTGGCACTCCTGTCCTGCTTGTGGGATCCCGTGGGCAGCTGGTTGGCCCCTGTGTGAACAGAATGCTGGACGAGATGGAGCCTCGGTCTGATCCAGCATCAGGGCTCTTCTTATGTCCTTAACCCATACTCAACCCTTGAGTGTGGGTTATTGTGTTGTCTGAACCCAGTCATTGACTCGGTGCTGTGGGTTGCCCCAGTTACGTATTTTTATTTATTTATTGCCTCCCGCTTGGTGATTTCAGAGGTACCTCCAGCCCTTTCCTTCTCCAACCTCCTTTCTCCAGGAGTTTGAAGCCTGAGGGTGGCCACTTATGAAGCACCAAAGAAGAGGAAACTCATCACCCAAAAAGAGGACACCAATTTTGCGTGACATTTGCATATGCTAATTTTCATGTGTAGATGCAAGCTTAGAAATCATTATTAGAATTTAAATAGGAACTCATTCTGTCTCACCATATTGGGGAAGGCTGTGATCAGGTGAGCTGCATGCCCACCTGCTCTGCCGGCTGTTCTGGTGCCAGCTGTGGACCGGCAGCCATTCTTACTGTCCTTCATCTTCAAACTGGAGTTGGACTGGGCAGCCCTTCAAACAGAATAGAAGACAGTCCTCTGGCAGACTGGCAAATAGAGGACTGTCCTCTGCAAAAGAGAACACAGGGCTGCACTAAGAGCAGACGTGATGTAAGCCAGAGACTGAGATTCATTTTTTAAAACAAAAAATGGTTGCCATTTACTTAAGGTCCTCATTTTTCATTCTCCGCAAGGTCACTGGCCCTCATTGTCTTCATCTAATGGGATGCTATTAAAGCCGGGATGTAATGCGCCCGTTGCAGGGAGTTCGGCAGCACGAGATCGAAGTCCTGGGATGCTTGCAATTTCCTCCTGTCCTCCTCCTCCGATCTTATCAGAACCTGAATGATCTCTCTATGAAGAAATCAAACGGGAAGGCATCCCGTGCCTGGCATCCACTTGGAGCAGACGAATGGAGGTGCGCCGGGTGGTTTCGAGCGGTCTCTTTCCTTCCCCTCTGCAAAGGTCGAAACGGCGATTGCCTGAGGAGGTGAGGAAGAGGCCATCACTTTTTGAGAAACAGTGGCTGAGTTGCGTCTTCCGTGCCATCATTTGTTTCCAAACTTCGATCTTCGTTCAAGCGCTGATGGAGCTTTCGCCATTCAACTCCTCGTTTCTGGGAAAACCGCGCGTGATGGAGAGTCAGGGGACGGCTAATTCTGCCTCCATCAGCAGTCCATTGCTGCCCGACACCCCCTTAAAACAACAATGATGACAGAGAAAGGAGGAAGGTGTCGGAAAAGATGGTTGCTTACTTTGAAATCTCCGAACATCGCACTGGAAGTGGTGCCCAAAAGGGCAACCAAAACGATCAAGGGATCTGACCCCCTTTGAGCATGAGGGACTCCAACACAGCATGGCTACCAATGTGCCCACAGACACCTCTCTTGGCACTGGCAGGCTCCTCACCCTCCTGATATTTATTTTATTCCTTAAGACTTCTTTTTTTTTTAATAAAAAAATTAACTGGGAGGCTGCCTCGCTGCAAAACAAAGTGCTGCCCTCCAGCACCATCGTTATTTGGGTTCCAAAGAGTGTTTTTTCTGTTTTGGAGCTCAAACCACCCACTTGGACTTCAGTGCTTGGGCAAAGGTCTTTTCTTCTCACCTCACCACTTTGCCTTCATGGAAATGAATGTTTTGTGAATGGCCATGCCCACCACGGCAGCCATTTTGTGGGAGCGCCCACATCACACTCTCAAAATTCCAAATGTGCTTGCCAACCCAAAAAGTTGGGGCTCCCAGTGCTATGGTATTTGGGGCTTCTGAGGCCTCACGCAAAGTCCACACGCACAACAGAGTGAAGTGATTGAAGAATGATCAGCAGCACTTTGGACCACAGGTGGTGGGTTTGAATAAAAATCTTTTTTGCAAATTGTTTTCATAAATATGCAACATACCGTAACAACAAAAACCATCGCCGTGCAAGTGATAACAGATGGTCAGTATAAGATCGACAGCAGATGTGTTGGGCATGGCTGGCTGGGGCATGCTGGGAGTTGTAGTCCAGCATACCTGGAGGCACCACATTGTGCAGTGTTACAAGGTGGTAAATTGGTCAGCACATGTGATCCGCGGGTGCCAGCATGCATAGAAGTCTTTTTTCCCCAGTCAACTGAGGGTTGGTGTCCAGATTTCCAAACTGGCACTATTTCCGCCTTTGCTTCAATTTCTCCCTTCCCTGCCCCCCCAAAGGATAGAAAATCTGTATGCAGTACGTTTACCTCGCACCACCAAGTTCCAGCCTAGCTCTTTGCCTGCCGTGCTGTATTTTTTTATTTATTTACTGCAGGGAGTTTTAGCCAAGGGGAAGCGTTAGCAAGCAGTAGAACTGCAGGCAGCCATTTCCGAATGCAGTAGGTTCCCTGCAAGTAACAAGCTAGCGCATCAGGGGAAATGGTTGCGCTCAGCCCACTCCCTGATTGCTAGTTTTCTTCTTGAAGAGAGGTTTTTGTTTGTTTGTTTGTTCAATGTGAAAGAGCATTACAAATGTGATCCCCCCCCCCCAGTGAAGAGTGGAAGTTTCCATTCTATCACCTAATTCTGCTGCATGTGTGGACCATGGTTCTTCAGATGCCAGTTTCAAGATGCACAGCAGCTAGGGGCCACCCGTCAGAAGATGTTGTACAGCTTTTCTTACAGCCTCCCACTGGGCCAGGAGTGCAGAACCCCTTTCAGCCCTAGGGCCAGTTTTCATTTCAGAGAAGCTCTTGGGGGCTGCATAGGGGCGGGGCCGAAAACACCAGCATATTTTAGCTTAAAGCTCTTACTAAAGCTCTTACCGCTGTTAACTAAAACACAGAAGAAGCATTTCAACCTTTTAGAAAGTGGGGGAAACATGGAAAATCTGGGAAACCACCAAATGATTGGCAGTTGAGGGGAAAGGGTTGGGTTCAGGGGAACAGAGCGTGGCCATCTAGGGAATCCCAGGTGGGCTGGATTTGGCCCCCGAGGCCTGAGCTTCTGCACCCCTGCTAGATTAGATCTCAAGTTTACAGTCACATATGGATGAAAAGGGTGCAGGAGACATTTCGCAAAGTACGTCTCTGGTTTTGCTTCTCTGGGGTTTTCAGACCCGTTGCAATGGGGACGATAAAGTTTTATGAGCGATTGAATTGTTCTGAGCCTCCTTCGACACACCAGCTTTAATGTGTTGAGTGAACCGTTCTGCAAAAAAAAAAAGCAAGTTTAGCAAACGTGGGCTATTTTTAGAATCTGATAAGTATTTGACTTTTAGCAATTGTAGGCTATTTTGAGGCTATATTTGACAACACTTTTATGTCCTGAAAAGACAACACATGATGCAAGTTAAGTCTATTCTTTTTTCTGTGTCTGCACAATTGCAAATCTGATTCCATGGGCAGAAAAGGCATGGCTCTGGGGCGTAGTAGGACTTACTGGAGAGTTCACATCAATGGCATTATTTTATGCATGCATTAACTGCCATTATTCCTTGACAGATTGAGCCATGAGCGCTTTTTGTTACATTTTTTTTTTAAATGTACACCTAAAAATGTAATGTTTGAATGAGCCAACTATGTGTGCTTCATACAGGCACACTCATCAGAGGCCCAGATTGTCTGAAGCTCCCACTGCAGTATTCCCTCAACACGAAATGCGGACTTGTAATTATTGAAATAATATTTGAGGGAGGGGTCTGCGGGGCCATGCGGGTAGCCCACGAACTCACTTGGTAGCCATGCCCCCCAGGCAGGTGTAGTGATTTAGGGTTCCTCCACAGGAGATGGTACCTTGATTGGATCAGGGCCCCTCGCACAGGGAGGGTCTCCATATGCATACATTGCTATGTGCATAGAGCCACTTTGCACACTGGTCAGATGCATGGAAGGCTGAAGGCATGGCCATGTACCATTTCAGGCCCTGAGTTCTGATGATGTGGCTTGGGTTGCAGGGCTCTGCTATGGATCAGGTCTGGAGCAGGGGTCAGGCTAGGTTTCTCAGAAAGCAAGACAGAACGAGATTAGCACTACGGGGAGCTCCGAGTGGTGCTGGAAGTCAGACAGTGTTGCCTGTATGTTGCTCCAATGAGCAGCAGCTCAAGACTGAGCCTTAAGTAAGAGTTTGGCTGCTTTTAGGCTGGCTGACCCTGCCTGCATACTGACTGAGGCAAACACGTGGGAGTGGCTGGGGTAGACTAGTGTCCTCTCCCTGAATCATTCACTCTGGTGCCTCCTTGGAGTACAAGATGCCAGGATCCTCTGAGAATGAGGGTTCGAGGTCCTGGTCTGTGACTGGCCGCTCGCTGGGCGCATTGTTGGCGAGGGACAGCAATAGCTTGTGCAGCTCTGCAACACTCCTCACATGTCTGGTGGCCACAAGAACAGGAAATGCATCACCAAACGAAGGACAAAACTCACAGAAGCGGACACACGTTTGCACAACATTTGTATATGCTAATACCTATAGGCGCAAAGAAATTATTAGAATTTATAGAGACAATAGAAAGATAAAACCACAGTGTGGAAGGCTGTGACCAGGCGAGTTGCGTGCCTGCCTGTTCAGTCTGCTACCCAGGTGAGACTGACTCACTGGTGATAGGCAACTGTTCTTAGGGTTCATTATCTTTAAACCAGAATTGGAGAGGACAGACCTTGGAAACAGAGGATTGTCCTCTGCAGAAGAGGACACATGACCATGCTATGAGATGTGTCAGAGAGTGAGCCCCGATGAAAATCTACTTATTTTTTTCCTTTTACCTCCCCATCACCTTTTCCTTGTGTGTCGTGTCTTCTTTAGACGGCAAGCCTGTGGGCAGGGACCGTTTTATTTTACTGATTGATGGTAAGCTGCCCCGGGAGCCTTTTTACGGGGGCTGAGGAGTGAGATAGGAAAAAAATATACTTTAAATAAATAACAAATAAATAAAAATAGAGAGGAAGTCAGTAGCATACTGCACAAATGCCTCAATCTCACAGCAGCTACAGGCCGGGAAGCCCCTCTCCCCCTTTCAGCCCCAGACACCCATGATATGGGGTCAGAATCCTGGCCTACAGAGTTATTGGAAGGAACTACCGAGATAAATCGTACAAAGGCAGACATGGCGGCTAGTATTTCCCGGTGCCGTATCCTGGCCTGCACTCTCCGGAGCACCGGGGTCTCTGTTTGACAGTCTAACAGCTCCCCTCGCATTTGTCTCTGTGTGAAATTTCAAGGTTTGGACTTGTGTTTACAGCTGCCGCCAGTCCGCCAGGTCTGTTTTGGCTGCCAAAGTCTTTCAGCAAATTAGAAATGGCTTAAAGCAGAGCCCTATCGCTCCCTTCTTTTGCTGCGTATACATAATATAGTCGCCTCCTTCTACTGTCGCCAGGAGCTGCAGGGTGGATCCATTTCGACGTGTGGCTTTGAATTTCGTTGGCTCCGTCTCCGCCAGCCGCTCAGTGGACGCCCCCCGCCTGCTCTCCCGCGTCACTCCAGATGTTGCTGTTGAGCCAAACTGGGGCGGCGGGGTGGGAGGCAGAGATGGCAACCGCCTGATTTGTTGGCCTGAAAGTCTTGCTCTCTTGAACAGTCCAGCGTCTCGTATTTCTCTCAGTGCTGACGGGGAAAGACGTTGGCCAAACTGCTCCTGGGGAGAGCATTCCCCCAGGGGCCTCCCGGGATTATCATTATGTGTTGTTTTTTTTTAAATTATTTATTTGCAGCAGAAGAGGAGAGGTGTTTTTAAATTTTATTTTATTTTAAAGAGGGTGTGTGTGGGAGATGGGCTAGACAATTTGGCCTGATGGGAAGAGGAGGGCAAAGCTGTCTGGGTACGAGGAAGGGTCAAGTGTGTGCCAGGGCTCGGCCCCAGACTAAGGGGGCCAGGTGACCTCTTTACAAAGGACCGTCCCGTATTTGCAGGGCTGTCCTTTGGAGGGAGGGGCTGCAGCTCAGTGGTGAAGTCCCCGCTTGGCATGCAGAAGGCCCCCAGGTTCGATCCATGGCAGCCTCTCCAGGTAGGGCTGGGAAAGAATCCTACCTGAAACCCCGGAGAGCCGCTGCTGCCAGTCAGTGTCGACAGTACTGGGCTAGATGGACCAAGGGTCTGACCCTCGATAAAGCAGCTTCTGATGTTCCTCTGTTTCTAATTCCAGTTTAAAGATAAAGCACCACCGGAACGGCTGCCCAGGCACAGTTAGCAGCACCTGAACAGCAAACTGGGCGGGCGGGCGGGCACACAGATCCCCTGGCCACAGTCTTCTGCGCGCTGGTAAGAGGGACTATATTTCTATTTAAATCATAACCACTATGTCAATATTTGCAGTATACAAAGTATATAAATCAGCCTCTGCAGGTTTTGTGCAAACTGGGGTCCTCTTGTTTGGCAATTCATGGCCCGTGCATCGATGCCGTCAGATCTGGGATGCCAAGATCTCAGTGCTTCTTTTTCCATGTGGGTATTCCAGGCGGTTCACTCGAACAACGGGGACCGAACAGCAGTGCCGGCTCCAGGCTTTGTGGGGTCCTTGGGCAAGACGCCTTTCCTGGGCCCCCTCCCTCAGTGGGTCTCCCTTCTCACCACCACGGTCACCAGCTGCTCCTCCTCTTCCTCCTCCTGGCTCCCGCTTGCTTGCTTGCCGGGCAGAGAGCCAGTGAGCGAGGAGGCCGCGGCATCTCCTGCCCCCCCTTCTCGCCACCACCGCTGCCTGGACCAGAGCGAGAGGCGGGTGAACGAGCAGGTTGCCATGGGGGGGAGGAGGAGCAAGTCCAGGGAGGGCTCTTGTCAGTGGGCCCCAGCTGGGGCGCGGGCCCTCGGCAGATGCCCGACCGTGCCAACCCTTGACGCCAGCCCTGGCATCTTTCATTGTACGCCCTCCGGGGGTCCCCTCCCTCGGTGAGTTTACCTTCTCGCTGCCACGGTCGCCGGCTGCTCTTGCTGCTCGTTCTCCTGCTCATCACAGCTCCCACTTGCTTGCTTGAGAGGTGAGCAAGCCGGCCGCGGCATCTCCTGCTCCTCGTTCTTCTCGCCACCTCCGTTGTCCGGGCCAGAGCGAGAGGCAGGTGAGCAAGCAGGTTGCCGTGGGGAAGAGAGGGTGCTTGTTGGGGGGCCCCTGCTGGGGTGTGGGCCCTTGGCAAGTGCCCGACCATGCCTACCCTTGACGCTGGTCCCGAGCTCTTCACTGTACCCTCCATGGCTACCTGCCCTTGGCGAGTCGACCTTCTCACTGCCATGGCCATCCTCTTCCTCCTCCTGGCTGCCACTTGCTTGCTTTCCAGGCAGAGCGCCAGGGAGCAAGCCGGCCGCGGCATCTCCTGCTCCTCCTTCTCGCCACCAACACTGTCCGGGCCGGAGTGAGAGGCAGGTGAGCGAGCAGGTTGCGATGGGGAAGAGGAGGAGCGACTCCAGGGGGCTCTTGCCCGTGGGCCCCCGCTGGGCCCTCGACCATTGCCCGACCATGCCTGCCCTTGGCGCTGGACCTCTTGGACGGAGAATCAGATCAAAGCCAAGGCAGGGCAAGAGCCTTTTTGGGGATTTCAACATGAGGGATTTCAGTCGAGCTTCCCACATTTTGTTTTCCGTGCCTGAAGCGCTATCAGCTCACGCACGATGCTCTGTCACAACAATGTTGCCATCTTGCACGGATGATTGCCTAATTGCAGCCCAGAAAAAAAAACAAAAATTCTCCACAGGAAGCCAGAGCGGCGACTGTCACTGGGGCTCCAGTTTGGAAAGGACAGGAAACGTGGGAGCTGAGGGACTTCGTGTTCAGATCTGCATGTGTTTCACAGAGGACCCCAGTGAGCTCGCGTGGTGCACCGACCGGGGAGAGCCCCAGCTCTGGGAGGCAGCGTGGTGTAGGGGTTAGCATGTTGAAGCTGGACTGGGGAATGCTGGGAGTTGTAGGACGTTTTTCTGTCTAAACATGCATAGGGTTGCGCCCTAAGTCCATTTTAGGGTAAAAAATGACCACTGACAAGGATTAGAAACCCCCCACAAAGGATTAGGAATGTACAAATTTTGTTTAATCCACTCCAACTTCGGAAAAGTTTGCAAAAATGTCCACCACAATTTACGGAATCTTCTCTGGCACATAAACATTCTGCATAGCCTTCTTCACTCAGCATATAGTCATTGAGGAGGAATGTACAAAAAAAGAGTGCTACACAGAAGAGGGTGAAGAGAGATCAGAGACATATAAAACGTCATGTGTCTGTTTTTTAAATGGCGTATATAGTGGCATATTTTCCAGCGATGTTCGTATTTTTGTATGACTAAATTTGCGTATGATTCCGGACAGTAAAGACGTGGTCCACAAATCCGTGGCATCCAATGCGATTCGGGAAAAGCTGGTCCTCTGAGGAACCCATGGGTCGGGTTCATAGAAATCTGAAGCCATTTGGATCTGTCGCAGGTTCTCAGACATCCCTACGAGAGGATGTGCATCTAATATGGCTCAGTGAAACCTCCTTGTTTGGTGTCAGTCTATCTCTGAGTTGAAGAAGACTTGATCCCCAACATCTCTCTTCACTGAGGGACCAGGGAAGGTTCTTTCAATGGCACGGGACCGAGGAGAGTGTCGAGCAGAGCTGAACTTCTTCTCTTTCGAAGAAGCTGGCAGGGAGATAAACTGTTTTTCTTGCCCAATTCTGTACAGATG
Source organism: Shinisaurus crocodilurus (assembly GCA_021292165.1). Classification (NCBI taxonomy): domain Eukaryota; kingdom Metazoa; phylum Chordata; class Lepidosauria; order Squamata; family Shinisauridae; genus Shinisaurus; species Shinisaurus crocodilurus. Next base: position 596,404 of record JAHFWL010001184.1, read on the forward strand.
CCTAGAAGTGTTTTGAAAGTCCCTCGTCAATATGAATTACCTAGAAACGAGACACAGGAGTTGCAAAATCAGGGTCCGGCCAAAAAGAAAATGCTTCAGTTGGGCATGCCTTGACACCGTCTCCTTCAGCTTGGCAGGGGGCTTTCCCCTCCTCATGGTGGCTCTGCCAAGTTCCAACCAGGAAGAAGAACATGGCGAAAAAAGGCAAGAGAAGCAGTCCATCCTCACTCCAGGGTTTGAGTGGAGTGAGCACAGTTCTTAATGGCCATCTGGGGGGCGGCAGCGGCTAGGGCCTATTACTGCAAGATGCTAGCCCACTAATTCCCAGACGGTGCCCCACACTTGAGAGAGAACGGCCTGTATGCCATGCAAAAGAAACTCATTGGCTGATAACCCACACTCAAGGGTTCAGTGTGGGTTGTCGTTGAACCGTGGGTTGTTGCTGAACTGTGGGTTATACTGTCGTCTGAACCCAGCTGTGCTAACAAGCCATGGCTTGTTAACCACAAACAACCCGTGGTTTGTCGTCTGGTTGTGAACTGTGGGTTGTTCACCGTGGTTTGTTATCTCAGCTGGGTTCAGACAACACGATAACCTACATTTCAGCAGCAACCCACGGTTCAACGGCAACCCACACTCAACCCTTGAGTGTGGGTTATCGTGTTGTCTGAACCCAGCCAATGTGTCCCACACTTGAGAGAGAACGGCTGGTTTGCCGTGTTGTGAAAGAAACTCACTGAGTACAGAAAAGTTCAGTATGGGGCTACGCTGGCTGCGGATGATGGGAGTTCCAGTCCAACACATCTCAAGGACCCCCTCCCCTGCTCAGACTCTTCTTCCTGGCCAGATGTGTTGGACTACAACTCCCAGAATCCCCCAGCCAGCTATGCCTTCCTTTTGGCCTGATGTCTGTCAAGCTCCCTCTTTCACCCATCCTTTCCTAGTCCCCCTGGTTCCCTTACACACACACACACACACACACACACACACGTTTTCTCCCTTCTAGATGGACCCTTGGTCTGATCCAGCATGGTTCTTCTTCTGTCCTGTCCTTATGGTCCTGTCCTGTGTGGTCTGCTGCTCCTCTCAGAACTCCAGTTGTTTACATGACCCAGACAAAAGTTACACTTTCCCTGCATTGCGTGGACTGCCAGAGTCCCTTGGGAGGGGGAGGGGGCGGGGCGGGGTGGGGAAAGTCCGGCCTCGCGCTGTCAGTGAGCAAAGGGCAGCTGCTGCGCTGCGGAGGGGGCTGGTGGTGCCTCGGCACAGAGCACAGAAGGTTCCCCTCTTGCACGTGAGCATTGAGCTGGTGGCGGCGTGCCGGGGCGGTGGGGCTGGATTACGTTTCATAGTCAGCAGAGGGAAAGCGTTGGCAAAGACCAGACCCTTCCCAAACAGAAGAGCTGCCAAGTGTGTGGACACACTGGGAGGGAGCTTGGTACAATGTTTAGCACTCCCCTTCAGGAGACCGTCTTGTTGAAAGAACACTCCTTGATCACGTTCCATTTCCAGGCAGGTTTACTTGCAAGTGAGTCCCTCGGCACCCAAGGGGGATCATTTTTATTTATTACATTTACATTTATCAATCGCCCATCTGGCCGGTCACCCGGCCAACCTGGGCGATGTACAATTAAAATACAATAAAACACAATAAAATATAATAATTAAAACAATATAAAAAATTCTCATTAAAAACCTAACCCCCCATACCCACCCCATTCCCCCGCCTGAACAGCCATGTTTTTTGCACGCGGAAGCTCATCACGGAGGGGCATGGCGAAGGTCACTAGGGGGGATCATTCCCTAGTGAGTGTGCTGACCATTCCAGCTTAAGTAGAATTTATTTATTAATTATATTTATACCCCGCCTTTTTTCCTGCAAGGAGCCCAAGGCGGCTTACATAATCCTCCTCCTCTCCATTTTATCCTCACAGCAACCCTGTGAGGTAGGTGAGGCTGAGAGTCAGTGACTGGGCCAAAGTCACCCAGTGAGCTTCAAGGCCAAGTGGAGACTAGGACCCGGATCTCCCGAGCCCCAGTCCAACTCCCTCACCACTACGCCACGCTGGCTCTCGAATGGCCCTTCCTCTCTAGGCTTTTGGCCATTCTGGTGCAGCGGTGGGCAATACACAACCTGCAGGCTGTATATGGACTGCTCTGGCTGTTTGTGCAGCCCCTGGACTCCAGTCACCCGGAAACAAGGTGTGTGTTCCCCGTGGGCCCTGTCTCACAGCAGAAGCCCTGGTTCTGCAGAGAAACAGGGCACACGCAGGGACGACTCCTTTGCGCACCCCGTTGCCCTGCAGAATGGGGCTCCAGACAGCCCACCTGACAGCTAGCCAGCCTCCTCTCCTCTCCTCTCTCTCTCAAAATGCTGTGGCTTGGTAAGAAAGAGACTGAAGATCACAAGCTGAATATGAGTCAGCAGCATGATATGATGTGGCTGCAAAACAGGCAAATGCAATTTCAAATTACATCAATAGATGTTTCAGAATCGTGGGAGGGAAGAGTTCCACCCTAGTCTGTGCTGGTCAGAGCTCACCTCGAATACGGTGTCCAGCTCTTGACACCTCACTTTTAAAGAAGGATTCAGATAAATTGGAATGAGTTCAGAGACGGGCGAGAAACAAGAAACTGAGCACGGCAATGAAAGATGCAAGGAACAGGGTATGTTTAGCCTTGAGAAGAGAAGACTGAGGGGGATATGACAACAGTCTTCAAGTGCCTCAAGAGTTGTTACACAGAAGAGGGCCCTAACCTGTTCTTCAGTATCTAAGATTGTAGTGTGGTCCACGAAATAATGGGCCGATTTAAGCTGAACTTCAGGAAAAACCTCCTCTAACAGTCAGAGCAGTCAGACAATGGAACCAACGGCCCAGGGAGGTGGCGGGCTCTCCATCCCTGGAGGTATTCAAGTAAAGACTGGACAGCCACCTGTCAGGGGTGCCTTAAACTGGATTCCTGCAGTGAGCAGGGGGTTGGACTCAGTGGCCTAAATGCCCCCTTCCAACTCTAGGATTCTCTGATTCCATAAGGTATGGCTTACCAAGTGCGAGGAGCCCAAGTAACGAAGCATCATGGCAAAAATAAGTTTTTTTAGCACACACATGAGGGCTCATCTTCTGTCACTTTTATGGTCGGTATATCTGTTATGGGGCTCCCCCCGGAGAATCCTGGTAATTGTAGTTTGAGGAGAGAGCCCGAATTCTTTGTTAGATAGCCCTAGTCTCTCCCCCACCCCGCAACACACCCAAGAACCCAGTTCCCGGGAATACTGTCGGAACAAGTTTGTGGTACAGACGGAGAGAGAGAGAAGGGGCAAGAGGAGCACGCTGACTGAGCGAGGAATGCAAGGAAAAGGAGGCGTGAAGCAGGGCAAGAAAGCACCACGCTTTTGGGTTTCGCTTCGCATCCCAGCGCGGACTGTGCCAGGCGTTGGGCCAGAGAGAGGGTGCCGTTCCCCTGAGCTGCCGTCTTGCCAGAACTTGCAATATCCCGCCCAGCTGAAGGGAAGGATCGGATTAATTCCAACTCTCCGTTTCCAGCGGGGAGGGAGCCTTGTTCACGGCGGACCCCCGTGGCAGCAGAATTATGCCGGGCTCACAGATGTGCGTGGGGGGACCTTCCCTGCTCCCGGCCTGGACCGCAGGGCTGTCCGACCTAATTACCGTTCGCTGCGGCACTGATCCGCGGCGGCCCTCTGTGTCGCGGGGCTGGGAGCCAGCCAATGACTGCGCAGGCAGAGAGCAGCTCCTGGCTGCGGCTGGGCGAGGGAGGGAGGGAAATCGAGAGGGAAAGTTGCCAGTTTGGGGTGGGCGGGTGTGTGTGTGTGTGTGTGTGTGTGTCAAAGACACCAACCTTGCCCCTTTGAAAAAATGTGCTAAGAGGAAGCACTTCGTAGCCCTGTTACCGAGGAGCTCAGCCTTGCTGCCTTTTAAAGTGTCGCTCTGAGGCCTTGCCTTGGATCCTCCATTTGGTCTGGGAAATGTTCAGATCAGTGAGGGCGAAAGAAGCTGCATCAGTAACTCGCCGGCCTCTGCCCTAATTAATTAGCAGAGAGGGCTCTTGTCAGGCACAGAGAGCTGCGTGAGACACCCCCCCCCATCACATGCAAATGCTTCTCTGATGACTTAATCGCCAGCTCCATCCTGAAACGGCCAGTCCAGAACCCGGGAGAGGGGAACGCTCCATACCTGAAGCACCGCCACCGCCCCCAGTACACCAGAGGTGCAGACCCTCAGGCCCGCCTGGGCTCCCAGTTCTGCACTCCGGCATTCACCAGTTGGCCACGGCCCCTTTGCACCAGGTAAGCACACTGGCAATCCTGTGGTTCCCTGGGCCACCTTTGACTCTGTGCCCGACCAAAGGGAAGAAAGACGCTAAAAGCATTAGGGGCTTTAAAGAAAGATGCTTAAGGGAGAGGCTTGATAGAGCTCGAAAGTAACGGTGTTGGAGGGATTTCTATCAATCCGACCTGTGAATTCTGCTGCTGACTGGCTTTTTGCGAGTTGCACGGATTCTGCAGAATTGTGATCATTTGTTTTAACTTGGGGGGGGGGATTTGCACAAATTTGCACTTGCGCAAGTGGAACAGAATTCTCATACATCCCTAAAAAAAAAATCCAATTCTGTCAATGAGCGGAAGACAGAATGAAAGATGTTGGACAATCCGTGAAACACAGACAGAACGAATTTAACAAAATCCGTACACCCCTATAAAATTAAAACATCATGAATGTTTTAGATTGAGGACCAGTTTTTGTCCTCTCCCATAATTTTAAAACTGCAGTGGCCCATTTACGGCCCTCCAGATGTTTTGGCCTACAACTCCCATCAGCCCTAGGCTAGCCTAGCCAATGGTGAGGCATGAGGTAGGCCAAAACATCTGGAAGACCACAAGTTGCCCACCCCTGAATTAGCAGGTAGAATTGTTTGTGAGCAAGAAAATAGATTGACATTGATTGATGGATGCTCCAACTGGCTATAAACAAAGTGGCTTCCCTCCAAAATACAATCCACTATAAAACCAATAACAATTACAGTAATACCTTGGATTACAAGTAACTTGGTTTGAGAGCGTTTTGCAAGACAATTTTTTGCAATTTTTAAAATATTTATTTAATTTTTTTTTACTTGATATACAAGCGTCGTCTTGCAATACAAGTACTGTAGTACGGCATAAATTAAAAATCTCTGTACAAATTTTTTTGGGGGGATTTCGTTTTGATATAAGAGTGTTTTGGATTACAAGCACGTTTCCGGAACGAATTATGCTCTCAATCCAAGGCATGACTGTAATTCATTTAAACAATACAAACTTCTAAAACATGAAAAGGCACCACAAAAAGACAAGTTAAGGATAGCAGTTTCAAAGCAGCAGACCTTAGCGATTCCCCGACAAACAGAACATGACTTTTACCAAAGTGTGGAACTGCCGAGGGGCTCGGCTTTGCAGCACTCGACTTGAGATCTCCTCCAGGTCAATGAAGAGCCATGAACTACAATCAGCACTTGCTGGGCTCCTATTATCTAGAGATAAAATCTATAAAATTATAGAGTTGGAAGGGGCTTCAGAGGCCATCTAATCGGACCCCTTGCCGATGCAGGAAATCAGCTGCTGCGGCATCCCTGACCGGTGGCGTGTCTTCCCTGAGCATATTTCCCCATGGGACGCACACAGCGACACAGAAGTCTTCCTCCCTAGAAGGTGGGTAACTCCGCTACTTCTCCGTATCGGAGTGACTGTAACACCTAAGGCGGAGATGGGGCAAGGCCAGAGCAGTGATTTGTACAGGGATGCAGCAGAGAGCCTCTGTTTGGGGTACGTTCTTTGGACTCGCTGCCACTTCCACTGACCATTTATTTCTCGTGGCACGGAAGAGGGCATCGGCAGGCGGTTTGGAAATTGCTGCGCTCCATAAAAAAAAACCTCCCTCCTGACCATGTGGGGGCAGACAACACATCATCATCACTTCAGTGCACATTTTTAGTGCTGCAAGATTGTGAGTCTGTGAACAGGAAACACCCCCCCCAATCTATGTTCAGCACTGAGTAGGTGGTGTTCTTTTTTTTTTTTTTAAGCTGAAAAAAGAATGAATATTGTTAATAGTAATAAAAGGCATTTCTGTAGCAGAGCAGAATTCCACATAACAGTAAGCAGATGGTACTTAGTGAAATAAAACAACACAGACGTTGACATGCGTTAATATCTGTTTCGCAGCTCTCTGAAATATAAACTCTGGCAGAAACTCAAGAACGGCGGGGAGGTATGAACTATGAACAGCACTAAGTGTATCAAACGCTTCCCTTGGACAAAGAGGATGTTTAATAGGGCTGTCGACTGATTCAATATTTGTGTTGACCCGTCGTCATATGCCTTTAACCAATGCATCCAATAAACTTTGCATATATTGCATGCTGCCTTTTCTGAGGCACTGAAGATGTGAGATAACATTACAGTTCCATAAGCAGAAGCAGCTGCTCATTGTGGGAAGAAAAGGAAACCTTTAATATATTCTCTTTTTGTTTGTTTGTTTCCAATCACAGTAACACACTGGACACAAAGCTGGACACAAGCTTTTAGACGTAAACAAACGAAATCAACCCTGCTGAATCAAATGTGCCCATACTCGATCGCATCTGCCCAATGATTTGGGGACTCCTGAGGACAAGCAAGAATGGGCACAGCTACTTCATAGAGAAATAAGAGACCAGGAAAGATCTGCAAATTTTACACACACACACAAAATCAGTGTACTATCAATCCTATGGATTGATCCTATGGATAGTACTGTGGAAACTATCGGGGCATTTCTCTCTTAGCAACCGCAGGTAAAATATTTGCTAGGATTCTCGCAAACCGTCTTCTATCTATTTCAGAAGAGATCCTCCCTGAGACTCAATATGGTTTCCGCCCCTCTAGAGGGACAGTAGACATGATTTTTACTGCACGCCAGCTCCAAGAAAAATGCCGGGAGCAAAATCAACCCCTTTATATGGCATTTATCGATTTGGCTAAGGCCTTTGATACTGTAGACCGTACAGCTCTCTGGACTATCCTTATGAAAATTGGATGCCCCAATAAATTTGTGAATATCTTGCGACTTCTCCATGACAACATGACGGCAACGGTTTTGGACAACAACGGCTCTCATGGTGCTCCATTTAAAGTGGGATCAGGTGTTAAACAGGGATGTGTTATCGCCCCAACATTATTTGCCATTTTCATCGCCATGGTTTTACATCTTGTCAAGGGGAAACTTCCCACCGGTGTGGGAATTATATATCGAACAGATGGAAAGCTTTTTAATCTCAGCAGGCTGAAAGCAAAAAGTAAGGTAATTACAACCTCCGTTGTGGAACTTCAGTATGCTGATGATAATGTGGTCTCCGCACATTCAGAGGATGATCTCCAAACTATCCTAAATGCTTTTGCAGAAGCATACGAAAAACTTGGTCTCTCACTTAACATCAAAAAAACCAAAGTGCTTCATCAGCAAGTGCAAGCCAATCCTTTGGTGATGCCATCTATCCAGCTTGGCGGGACAATACTGGAAAATGTCGATCATTTCCTCTATCTTGGCAGCTAACATCGACAGTGAAATCCAGCATCGTCTGAGCTCCGCAAGTGCCGCATTTTCTCGAATGAAACATAGAGTGTTCGAGGATCGGGATATTTGTAAGAAGACCAAAACACTGGTTTATGAAGCCATTGTATTACCAACTTTATTGTATGCCTGCGAAACATGGACTATCTATAAACGTCACTTCCACCTCCTTGAAAGGTTTCATCAACGTTGCCTCCGGAAAATCCTGCAAATTACTTGGGAAGATAGGCGAACAAATGTCAGTGTACTGGAAGAAGCAAAGACTACTAGCATTGAAAAAATGATCCTTCAACGCCAACTTCAGTGGACCGGTCATGTTGTTCGAATGCCTGACTGCCGTCTCCCAAAGCAGTTACTTTACTCCCAACTCAAGGATGGAAAGCGGAATATCGGTGGTCAATATAAGAGGTTTAAAGATGTTCATAAGGCTAATCTAAAAAAATGCAATATAAACATCGAAAACTGGGAAGCTCTGGCCCATGAACGATCTAAATGGAGGTTGGCCTTTCACAAAGGTTCCATGGACTTTGAAGAAGCCCGAGTGCAAGGTGAAAGGGAGAAGCGTGCTAAGCGAAAAGCACGTCAAATGAATCCTTTACAGGACCATCTTCTATCTGGTAACCTGTGTCCTCACTGTGGGAAGCTGTGTGGATCTAGAATTGGCCTCCACAGTCACTTACGGACCCATCGCTAGAGTCTACACAATCTTCTTTAGAATTTCCTCCTTTTATCCCGGAAGACAATCTTACTCGGTCACGAGTGATCGCCTGATGATGATGATGACTATCAATAAAATAATTTATAAAGCATAGCTAAAAATTCACAACAGAAGGCACAAGCAAAAGTCAGTTAAGGTGTAATCCTATGCACGTTTAGACAGAAAAACTCCTACAACTCCCAGCATTCCCTAGCCAGCCAGGAATGCTGGGAGTTGTAGGACTTTTTTTTTTCCCTCGCAGGGGAAAGCTGGGAATTGTAGGACTTTCTCCCCCCCCCCCCATCTAAACATGCATAGGATTGCACCCTCAGTGAAAAAAAATGAACCAACTTCAAAATTCACAATAGTATTCAATAGGAATTGAAGGACAGACAACAGCGCATCGCAACAACCCTGTTACAAACTTCAGAGTCTCAAATTACAAGGGCAAACTGCTAAAGGAAATGTTGGCAAACAAAAACATCCATTTTGAAATTGGTTCCTTCTTTTATTTACTAATTGACAGTTGCTTGTACCTTCTAGGGTGCATATTTTCAGCAATGATTTCTTTTAAAAAAAATATTTGTTGCTGTTGTTATAGCACTGATACTTTTCACTTTTAAAAATTGCCATTCTTTCCTGATCTCTTTGGCTTCAGCCGGTCAGGAAACAATCTCCCTGGCTTGACCACTTCGCTAACCTGGTACCCTCCAGATGTGTTGAACTGCAGCTCCATAATTCCCAGCCAGAATGGCCTTGCAATCCGAGACTGTAACATCTGTATCAGGGTTGTTCTGATGTGTTTTGTCTGTCCTTCATAGATCATAGAGTTGGAAGGGGCCTACGAGGCCATCGAGTCCAACCCCCTGCTCAATGCAGGAAACCAGAGGAGGGGTCTTCCATCCAAGTAATAACCAGGCCTGACCCTGCTTAGCTTTCCACACTCAGATAAGCTGAGCCAGCATGAGCCACAATCGCTGTTGTGTGCTATTGTGGATTTTGAAGGGGGTCCTCGATTTTCCCACAACTTGGAGAGAATTTGTAGCTATTTGCAGCCAGTGTGGCGTAGTGGTTAGGGTGTTGGACTGGGACTCGGGAGATCCGGGTTCTAGTCCCCGCTCGGCCACGAAACTCACTGGGTGACTTTGGGCCAGTCACTGACTCTCAGCCTAACCTACCTCACAGGGTTGTTGTGAGGATAAAATGGAGAGGAGGAGGATTATGTAAGCTGCCTTGGGTTCCTTGCAGGAAAAAAGGCGGGGTATAAATATAATAAATAAATAAAGAAATATTCTTGTTTGAAAACATTTTCTTTTTTTCTTTTTTCTTTTTAATGACAAGGCAAAGGAGAGCTTGTGATTTCTTCCAGCTTCCCCCCCGCCCATGTCCATCCTTTCTTTTCATCTCATCCGTCTTTTCCTGCTCAAATCCTGGCCAAGGCTGATGTGGACAATCTGCTCTGCCCGAACACTGAGGGGGGAAAGACACCTTTCTCATGCAATTATGCTTTCAGTGTGAAATTTGTCACTTCTCCTGGAGTTTGTTGCCTGGTGCATAATTACTTGTTGACATGATAAAAACCATACTGCGTCAGAGAACCGCACTCGAATAATCTATACCACAACCAGTGTTGCCCGTGAACTCCGGGCACCAGGCACTTCAAGGTGGGTGTCCTGGGCAATAAACTGTGAGAAAAATACGGGCTTCATTTAATATAGTTATTTCAGGTGCATTTGGATAAAAATGTATCTCGTGACGTGTGATTAGATTTGGCATTGCTAGCAGAAGCCTCTGGACCGGAGCACCGGCTGTTCCAGAATTGCTTGTCAGACCGGACTTTCCAAATTCCCCCCCCTCGGACCCAGCCAAGGATGGGAGCTGCCCAAATGTTTGTGTTGTGGTCTCACCTCCGGAGGGGTAAAAGAGCCCTTCTGAGCAGGAAGGAGAGGCGGCCTGTGTGTGAAGGCGGGGGCGGCGGCGGGGGGGGGGGGGCAATTTCCCAACCCGGCTGTTCCCCCAGACGTTGCAAAAACATGCTTGTGTCTCGCGCCAGGCAGGCCAGACTTCCTTCGGATTTATCGGCTTGCCGGCCGTGAGCTGCAGGTGCCGAAGTTCAGGAATGGGAATGAAGTGCAGTTCCAGGGGCTTCGGCAGAGCGTGAACGAGTCACCTTGTTGCTACTGAGAGGGGGGCCTAGTTGTGTGAGGGACGCAAAACGAAGTGAAGAAGTGAGGAAGAGGGGCTGGCAATCTGGGGCCCAGTGGAGTGGAATCTTCAGCGTATCCTGCCTGTTTGACATTCTCTGCTTTCCTGAAACCGTCGTCATCATCATCATCATCATCATCATCATCATCATCATCATCATCATCTTTATTGGCTGTCTGTCTCAGAAAAAGACTCAAGTGGGAAACAGGGCCCGAAAAGAGAGAGCAGACCAAGGGAACCGGGGAGCAGCAGAGGGACTACAAAAGGGAGACTGAAAGAGGGATTTTGACAGAAATCAGGCCAAGAGGAAGGCATGCTGGCTTGGGGGATTCTGGGAGTTGTAGTCCAACACATCTGGCCAGGAAGAAGAGTCTGAGCAGGGGAGGGGGAGGATGATGAACCTGACTCGAAAATGAGGCACTGGTCAAAAGTAGGGTGGCCATATGTCTTCTTCCACAGAGGACAGTCCTCCATTTGCAGGGAGGTCCTGTCCAATTCCAGTTTAAAGAGAAAGGACCATCAGAACTTGTTGCCCACCACCAGTCAGTGCCCGGGCAGCAGACCGGACAGGTGGGCGCATGGGCCCCCTGGCCACCGTCCTCCACACTATGGGGAGAGTTCTTGTATTTCTGTGGAAATTCTAACAACAATTTCTAAGTGTCCATCTATTCATGTACCGGTAAATGAGTACGTGCAAATGTTATGGAGAGCGCTCCCCGCCTTTGTCCTCTTTTTGTGTGTGATGCATGTACCGGTACTCTTCTTTTTTTGGGGGGGGGGCACACGATTTGTTAGCAGCCATCCTGCTCAAAACACAAACAAACAAGCCATCCGCAGCAGCCTTACCATCCCATTTCAGCGATGAAGTACTAAGAAGAAAAAGGCAAATAAAATGAAGTGAAAAACCCTGCTAGATCAGAGTCAAAGCCTCCCTAGTGCAACAAGTAAGAACCTAAGAATGTAAGAAGAGCCATGCTGGATCAGACCCAGGGCCCATCTCTTCCAGCATTTTGTTCACATAGCGGCCGACCAGCTGCCCACCAAAACCCCGCAAGCATGACCTGAGTGCAACAGCACCCTCCCGCCCATGTATCCCAGCAACTGGTGTACCTAGGCATCTTGCCTCTGATACTGGAGGTAGCTTATAGCCATTAGGACTAGTAGCCACGGATCTCCTCCTCCTCCTCCTCCTCCTCCTCCTCCTCCTCCTCCTCCTCCTCCATGGATTGGTCCAATCCCCTCTTAAAGTTGCCCAAAGTGGTGGCCATCACGACGACATCTTGTGGAACTCAACACCAGCACCCTGCAAACGCCTGTCTTAGGAACAGTCTGCAGAAGAACTGCAGCTCCCTTTTAACTGCGAATAAGTAAACTGGGCGCCAGAGAGAGGCAAAGCAGTAAATATCTGACAATCTCTCCCCCTCTGACTTGTGAAGCTAAACAAAATTTTCTCTTTTGGTGATCCAGAATACTTTCTTCCTCTCGTCTGATTGACCCCAGTTCTAATGGGCAGCCTTGGGCCCGGTCCAAGGCACTCAGCAGCATTGGGCCCCACAGATGCATCTTCAACAAAGAGACTCATAAATGCAGCTCCGGACTGAAAATCAATCCCGGGAAGTGGAAATCAATAGCTATAACTAATATTAATAGTGATTATGCTGTCTCTATTGCACTTTGCCGCTGGAAATGAATTGTTTTTAAGGATTTACTGGCCGCTGAACTTTGCAACGCAAGGCACGGCTGGAGATTTACTGTGGAGGGCGTTCGGCACGCGGCGGGAAGGGCGTGCGCGTCACCACCGACGGGATCAAGTTTAGGGAGAAGGATCAGCATCTGCCGGCTACCACGTCCATGAAGCTCCCAAGGTGGACGTGGTAGATGGGTTTGGGTGCAGAGGGACGAAACATCAGGAGAGGAGGGGGCGCGGTTTCTTCAACTGCCGCGGCGTCTGTCCCCTTTTCAGGACAGCAGAAGTTCATGCCAGCATTTAGGATGCTGCCGCGGCTCCAAGCCATCCCCCCTTGCCACATTTTGTGTGGGTCAGGGCCCCCCCTGAACTAGCGAAGGGGGAGAAATTTGTCCGGTCCGCATTTTAAGGCAAACATCCTCATCTCACGCTTTTGAATCTCTACGTCTCCTCCCGTGCTTTAGAAACAGCAGGCAGCAGGATTTCCACCTGAAGTCAATAATCAGCATTGCCTGGGGAAACGTTGCCCCTGCCTTTGCCGAATCGGACTCAAAGAGTGTTTATCAATGGTTCCTTCTCAAACTGGGGAGAGGTAACGAGGGGGGTACCGCAGGGCTCGGTCCTGGGCCCAGTGCTCTTCAACATTTTTATTAATGACTTGGATGAGGAGGTACAGGGAATGCTTATCAAGTCTGCAGATGACACTCAATTGAGTGGAACAGCTAATACTCTGGAAGACAGAAACAAAATTCAAAGCGACCTCGATAGGCTGGAGCGCTGGGCCAAAAACAACAGAATGAAATTTAATAGGGATAAATGCCAAGTGCTACACCTAGGGAAAGGAAACCAAATGCAGAGTTACAGAATGGGGGACACTTGGCTCAACAATACTACAAGTGAGAAGGATCTTGGAATTGTGGTAGATCACAAACTGAATATGAGCCAGCAATGCGATGTGGCTGCAAAGAAGGCAAATGCCATTTTGGGCTGCATTAATAGAAGTATAGCGTCCAAATCGCGGGAAGTGATAATTCCCCTTTACTCGGCACTGGTTAGGCCTCATCTTGAGTACTGCGTCCAGTTCTGGGCACCACACTTTCAGAAGGACATAGACAGACTGGAGAGGGTTCAGAGGAGGGCAACAAAGATGATAAAGGGACTGGAAACAAGGCCCTATGAGGAGAGACTGAAAGAACTTGGGCATGTTTAGCCTTCAGAAGAGGAGACTGAGGGGAAGATATGATCGCACTCTTCCAGTACTTGAAGGGTTGTCACACAGAGGAGGGCCAGGATCTCTTCTCAGTCATCCCAGTTTGCAGGACACGGAATAATGGGCTCAAGTTACAGGAACCCAGATTCCACCTAAACATCAGGAAAAATTTCTTGACTGTCAGAGCAATAAGACAATGGAACCAACTACCTAGGGAGGCCGTGGGCTCTCCCACTCTGGAGGCATTCAAGGTGCACTGGACGGCCATCTGTCGGGGATGCTTTGACGTGGATTCCTGCATTGGGCAGGGGGCTGGACTCGATGGCCTTGCAGGCCCCTTCCAGCTCTACTTTTCTATGATCCTATGATCCTATGATTCTATGAATCTTACTGCAATAGCGGTGGCAGGGCAGCATCCGCCGCTGCGCCTGAAGGCAGCCAGCTAGCTTGGTGGGCGCAGGTCAAGCTGTGGGGCCCGAGCTCAGTTGGCAGAGCCCCCGCTTGACATGCAGAAGGCCCCCGGTTCAATCCCTGGCAGCATCTCCAGGTAGGGCTAGAAAGAATCCTGACACCTGGGAGAGCTGTTGCTGCCAGTCAGTGTTGCCAATACTGGCCTTGATGGACCCAGGGGTTGACTCGGTATGAGGCAGCTTCCTAGGTTCCTAGTTGGTTCAGATCTCTGCTAAGAACCATGAGGACTGGAATCTTATCTTATTTTTATGTGAAGGACAATCAGTAAGTGGCGGAGCCCCTGCTTTTCATGCAGAAGGCCCCAGGTTCGAGCTCCAGCAGCATCTCTGGGTAGTGCTGGGAAGGAATCCTGCCTGAAGGCCTGGAGATCCATTGGTGCCAGTCAGTGTCCACAATACTGGGCCAGATGGACCCAGGGGCTGACTCAGTAGAAAGCAACTTCCTATGATCCGCTTTAAAGCAGCCCCTTTATCAGAACAATGAGGACTGGAATCTTACCATATTTTATGTGAAGGTTAATAGCTCAGTGCTAGAGCCCCTGCTTTGCATGCAAAAGGTCCCAGGTTCAATCCCTGGCAGCATCTCCAGTTAGGGCCAGGGAAGAACCCTGCCTGAAACCCCGGAGAGCCATGGCTGCCGGTTGGTGTTGACAATAATGAAGTTGGTGGACCGACCGAGGGTCTGGCTCGGAGTAAGGCAGCTTCCGATGTCCTCCAGCAGAGGGGAAGGGCTGGGTGAGTGCCTCACTGTGCTTAATGGCAGGGCCGGCCCTGCAAGGTGAGGTGGCTGAACAGAGATGCTTCTTGCATATGCTTCTCGTATTCTTCCAAACATATCCTCATGAGGACTACCGACATGCGAAGGAAGCCAAATGCCAGGCACCAAATTCCCCTGGGGCAATCTGTACCTACAGATCACAGATCAGGCGTGCAGAACCTCAGGCCCGGGGTCCCTCTCCGGCCCTCTTGGGGTCCCGATCCAGTCCTTTGCAGCTCCCCAAATGGCCCCTTCCCTTCTCCCGCCTCCTTTCTCCCAGCCACCAGCTGTTTGGTTAGTTCGAAAAGGTGGAGATGCCTCACCTACGGTGGGTGGAGCTAGTGGCAGGAAGCGCTTTATGTTAACAAATGGAGGTATTTTGGCCCCGCCCCTTTTGGTGTGGCCCTGCCCACCAGTGGAACGCGGCCCCCGAGAGCTTCTCCAGAGTGGCATCTGGCCCTCGGGATGAGAGAGGTTTGCGCAGGGTACCACGGTCAGTGGTGGTCTCTCGCGGAAAGCAGCCCGTGTTGCCAAGCCGACGGCACACCTGCCTTCGGCACCAGTCTGGGCTCCTTGGAGCTTCCGTCCCGCCTGGAATACAGTCGCAATAGTAATCTGGTCTTGCCATTTTGTTTTCCATCGTGAGGGGTTCAGTCGATCCTGCCGGCCGTGAGCCTCCCGGGACAAAAAGGGGCAGTCCGGGCAGTCCGGTTTTTTAAAGGGCAGCTCACCTTTCAGCACAGCTTTGTCCAGCAATTTGGGGTGAGAGGAGGCAAAAAGAAAACACCCCAAAAGATTTCATCATCCCTTACAAAAGTGAGGGGGTTTGGGGTGGCCTTCTGGGGGCAGGAGGAACGCTGAGAAATATTCAGGGGTGGGCGGGCCGGCCGGCCGGCCGGCCTTCCCACAGCTGCAGATGAGGGGTCCGGGGTGGAGGTGGACCTGCATCCTTCCCCTCCCTCTCGGCCAGCCCACAGAGCGGAGCCCGGCTGTGCCTCTGCTGCTCTGCGCCTCCAATGGGGCTCACGGAGAAGGAGAAGCAGCACACGGGCGCCTCCCCCGGAAGAGCGCGCGGGGCGGGGGGGGGGCTTTCTGTGCTTGCACACCTGAAAGCGGTGTGAGGAAAGGGAAAGTTGCCTCTGGCTTTATGTCAGAAAAGTGTGTGTGTGCCCCCTCAGCTATCTGAAATGGAATAACAGAAACACTGTTTTTAAATATTTGCTGCAGCTCTCTCTCTCTCTCTCTCTCTCTTTCTTCTCCTTTTTCTGTTTTTCTCTATTTCTCCCTCTCTCGTTTTCCTCTTTCTATTCCTTTTTCTTTGTTCTCTCTTTCCTTTCTCTTTCCCTCTTTCTTCCTTTACCTAACTTAATTCCCCTCCTGTATCTCGCATATCTCCCTCTCTCTCTCCACTCTGCCACTCAAGTTATTGCTCTCGCATTTCTTCTCCCTCCTCATGCCTTTTCTCATTTCCTTTCTTTCTTTTCTCTCTCCCATTCTCTTTCACTCTTCCTTCCTTTCTTCCTTCTGTTCTCCCCCTCTCTCTTCTTTTTCTGTGTTCTTCTTTCTTTCTTTCCTTCTTTTATTTATTTATTTATTTATTGTATTTCTAGATCGCCCATCTAGTCAGGTATTCCCACTTCCATCCTTTCTTTCTCTCTTCCCCCTCTCCCTCCTCCCCTTTCTTTCTTTCTTTCTTTCTTCAAGATGAAAGCCGGCTTCCCACCTTTGTGTCAAATTCTAGGGACCGAGGGGCAGGGAGGGGGCTGGGTGGGCGGGCTCTGCAACCTGTGGGCACCTGCGGGCACTTGGTCAGGCTCCTCCGGGCTCCGCAAGCCCTGAACGGGGGGCGTGTGTGTCGTCGATTTCTCCACTGCCTCTGACCTCCTGCCGCAAGCCGTGTCAAGTGCCTGTGGGCGGCCGTTTGTCACAGGTCCAGGCCGAGGGCGAGGTGTATGGACTACTAGAACAATAATATAATAATTATTATTCTTATTAAAAGGAGACCTGACTGCTGAAGGTGACTTGAGCCAAGATCCTGCCAGCTTTCACTTTGTGGCTCTCTTGTAAATTCTCTTTTATGGCCCTTTCAGTCTAATTGGTAATGGAGATTTACATCACGAGGGAGGGGGGGTCTGTACTCTCCCTCTAATTAGGGCTATTTTTAGCTTCGGCCATTGCAGCCTGGCCGCCTTGAGCCCGTTGCTGTGCATGAGTCAGGGCAGATGGGCAATGTTCTCCAGAAGTCCTCGAGAGGGAGGCCCCTCTAGAGCGAGGAAGGGAGTGGGGCTCGGTTTCTGGGACTGCCAAGACCAGGAGAGCGCCACCATTTTAACTCTGCATGGGGGATTGAAGACACCAAGTGAGGATTCTTACTCTGCAGCACACCCCGCGTTTCCCAGGGAGAAGGTCTCCAGTGAGGATGCTCCATATCTTGGTCCCAGCACTGTTTTCAAGGTTGTTGTTGTTGCTTGTTTGTTTTACTAGGGATAGGGGAGAAATCTGTTCAGTAAGCTGCCTTGCCTTTTGATTTAAGGGAATTTTGGTGGCAAAATTTCCACCAAAATGAAATCTGCCTTATCACTCTCCCTCTTTTGGGGATACCTTGGTAATGTCGTAAACAGCAAAACAAAATGAAGACAGCTGGTCTGCCTAGCCTGATGAAGAGTTCCGGAGAGCTGAAAAACTCTGAGAATTTTTCTTTTTAAGTCTTCTTGAAAATTCAAAATTTGTGCACTTTTCTCCCAGTACATCCATTTTTTCTATGCATTTTTGCCTCATATAGAGCCAGTGTGGCATAGTGCCTCAAGTGCGGGACTGGGACTCGGGAGATCCGGATTATAGTCTCCACTCGGCCAGGAAACTCACTGGGTGAGTTTGGGCCTGTCACTCACTGACTCTCGGCCTTACCTACCGCACAGGATTGTTGTGAGGGTGAAATGGAGAGGAGGAGGTGGATTATGTAAGCCCCCTTGAGCTCTGTGCAAGAGGAAAAAAGGCAGAATATAAATGTAATAATAAATAAATAAAGAGCTTCAGCTGCTGGGCGGTATAGACATGTGATAAATAAATAAACACAATAATACATAATAAATAATAAATATACATAGATACATTTTTGCAAGCAATTCCCCTAACATAATGCATTTTAAACCATGATGATTTCCCTTAATCTATACGTTTTTGTATGCATTTTTTAAATTGGAAAACTCCACTGCAAAATTCAGAAACGTGTGAATCTTGACGAATTTCGGGTTGCATCATGGTTCGAAAGTGAGAAATTGGGGAAGTTTGCATTAAAATGCAAACTGAACAAATTTCTCCCATATCCTTAGAAGGCTCCACAAAGCGATTGCCGCCAAGTTAATCATTAAGGGTGCAATCCGATGCAAGCTTAGACTGAAAAAAGGCCTTCAACTCCCAGCCAGCTCTGAATTGTAGGCCTTTTTTCTGTCTAAACTTGCATAGAATTGCGCCCTAAGCTAGTCTCACACTGGGAATGTCAGCAGCACCCACCCCGACCATAGGTTGGGGAGCAAAAAATAAAGAAAAAAATATTGAGAAGAGCCTTGGCTTTTAGCAGTCATGAAGGCAAATGCCTTGCCGCCAACAGTTGATGGAGAAAATTCACTTGTTTACCTCATCATACTAGAACCCAACAGGGTCATCCCATGAACCTGACTGGTGGGAGATTCATGAATCATGACAGATAAAAAGACGTCCTTCTTCACACAGCTGCATAGTTAAACTATGGAATTCACTTCCGCAAGATGTGGTGATGGCCACCAATTTGGAGGGCTTAAAAGGGGGTTGGGACAAATTCATGGAGGAGGAGAAGGCTAGCCATGGCTACTGGTCCTGACTGGCTACCAGGATCAGAGGCAGCACACCAGTCACTGGGGAACATGGGCAGGAGAGGGTGCTGTTGCACTCATGGCCTGCTTGTGGGTTTCCCACTGGGGCAACTGGTTGGCCACTGCGTGGACAGAATGCGGGACCAGGTGGACCTTGGTCTGATCCAGCATCATGGCTCTTCTGATGTTCTTACCTGCATGAAATCCTTGACAGTTCATAGGGAAGCAGGCTCGGAGGAGCCAGGAATGTCTCTTTCTGTTCATCCTGGAATCAGTCCGGCACCACGAGGCTCACCCCCGAAGGTTCTTCACCTGGAGGGACTTCTAGTAGGTTCAAGCGGGGGGATGCAGAATCTTCCTGGAGTGGAGAGTCAAGCAGCACCCAAAGGCCACTCTGGGGCCAATGCTGAATATACAGTGAGAGAGGAGAGGAAATCCTGCACAATTCCAGGCGTTGCGACTCAGATCTGGATGTCACCATCAGGCCTCAGAGTTTGACATTTGCATTTCAGCATCTAAATCCTACAGCCAGGTGTGAAATGTGTCTATTTGATTATATCAATGAATGAAACAATTTTTTTTTAAAAAAAATTACAGTATGCTATTTGTTTCTGCCATGTGTTGACTCCCACTGCAAATTTGACTTCGGAAGTCAAATCCTGACCCTGAATGCCCAGGTAATTAGTTTTGCACAGTCAGGGAATAGAGGGGGAATATTTGCCATGGCATCACCCTTTGTCCAAAAGAAGAATTTGTAGAAGAATTTTCTGGGGCAAGTTTACTGCAACCCCCCCCTTCCCCAGGGTGCTGCAGGCCTGTTTATGCTCTTGGGAAAGGCGTGTTTCCGATCTCTCCCCCACCCCCAAGTCTTCTCTCCACCCCCAGGAGATTATGAATTGTCTGGCGATCCAAGAGTGAAACCGAGCAATCTGTACAAATCATATTAGCCAGGCAGGCATGCCGCGGGTTCAAGAGGTGAGGAAGTCAAAAAGGTGAAGCCGGTGTCCTCTAGGTGACTCAGGCCGGGCTGACGGCAAATGTTCTTGGCGTGACGGTTTCCCCCGACGTGTTTCTTGGTCACCCGTGGCACTGCAGGAGGGTAAAGATGGAATACAAGCAAATTGCACGGCTGCCGAAAATGATCCGCGAGCACCCTTGCATGCCTGAGATGCTCCTCTTTGGCTTCTGGGGGATTTTTATGACTTACCAGCGAATGCACCCGCGTTGGAAGAGCCCTTGCCCCAGCCAAGCCTCCAAGCAAACTTGCGCAGAGTTGCCTTTCATCCTTTTGGGGGACTCACGTGTGGCCACCCCATTCAAAGGAGACGCTGAAATGGCTGCAAGGGACTATGGCAGTGATGGCGAACCTTTTTGAGCCCGAGTGCCCAAACTGCAACACAAAACCAACTTATTTATTTCAAAGTGCCAACACTGCAATTAAACCTGAATACCAAGGTTTTAGTTTTAGAAAAACAACTCATACAGTTGTCCGAACTAATTAACATCTTTTGTCTTAAAAGAAAAACACAATAACAGAGCTTTCAATGATACAAACAGTTTTTTGTTGAAAAAAAAATCAACTCAAAAAATTATTATAGTACTACATTGTACACATAGGCTGAAGGGAATTTATACAAACTTTTTAAATAATTAGGCACATGTACGTATTTTTGGATAAGGGATTCTCAGCTTGTAATATGATTATATGCCAGACTGAAATTGTATGGGGCAAGCTTTACCCCAGGTCCTTTCCCTGCTTCTACAGGTGTCGGATTAGTAAAAGTAAAAGTCAACCTGTACTAGGATGAGCAAGATAAACAAGAAAACTAAACGTGCTTAGCACATTTTAAACACTTTATGTCTTGGACTACAAACACTGCATTAGGTAAAAGTTGGCATTGGGCATGCTTTTGCACAATTAATGTGATTTTTGCTATTGCATGCATGCTGATAATTTGTCAAACCTTGGCTCATACTCCATTAGTTTGAGAGCAACACATGCAGCACTCAGGTCAACTGTTAGGGCTTTACATCCAAGCCATGCTCTGTGCATCATTCTTCAAAATCTTTTAAATGTGATAACAATGTAGAAAAGAATTCTGTAACAGGAATTCTAGAATAAAATCATTCTGTTCCACACTGTGAGAAAGAACAAGATCATTAGTGTTTTGCAGAAGGGGACGGTCTTTTCACGATCTGGTGACCAATGGCTCGAGTGCCCACAGAGAGGTCCCTGCGTGCCAGCGGTGGCACCCGTGCCATAGGTTCGCCATCACTGGACTATGGGTAGTGGTGCTGACAAGCAGAGGGAAGAGAGAGGGATGGGATGTGTCACAAATGAAAACAGGGACACTCTCGCAACACCCTCGTGCTCATCACTGCTCAACGCCTCACCCCTCAGATCACGCGCTGCGGAAGCCAGGGTGCGCTCCCGGGGCCTCAGGTCCAGCATGCCCACAGACACCTTTCCTGGCACCCACCGGGCTCCCTGCCCCTCCTGATTTTTACTTCATTTCTTAAGAGTTCTTGTAATTAAAAGCCAAACAAACTGGGAGGTTCAGCACCACGGACAGCTCCTTAACAGTTCCGACTATAACCCTGGGTGGACTCGCTGGCCCGCTGACATGGGAGCCACCAGCCTCCACTCGGCCAGGGACTTTTCTTCCAGCCTCACCACTTTGCCTTCTGGGAAATGACTGTTTTGTGACTGGCCACACTCACCATGGCAGCCATTTTGTGAATGAGCAAGCCTGTGGCAGCCATTTTGTGAGAGCACCCATGACACTCCCTCAAAATCCCAAACATGCCCACCGACCCAAAAAGGTTGAGGGGTCCCCGGTCTGTTCTTCCTGCCCCTCCCAAGCCAAACATTGAGCAGGAACTGCCCGTGTCCGGGCCCCGGGGGAGATGGCTGTTGTCCTGTTCCCTCAAGACATGCTTAGCCCCCTCTCGAACCCGGAGGCAGACGCCAAGTGCCTGCCTAGCAGCAGGAAGCACAGCTGCCCAAAGCTGCAGGAGTGCCTGCCTGAAGAATAAGGACTCCTCGTGAGTAAAGGTATACTTGTGAGCAAGGCCTTGCTCATGAGTAGGCCGTTCCTCAGGTGGCCTGATGGGCTGCAGCTGTGCTCTGGGTGGGGTGCTCAAGGCTCAGGCTTGAAAGCCTTCCCTTTGGAGAGCGCTGGGCTGGATTGATGCCTCTGCCCTAGCCTGGTGTTTCTGTGCCAACTGAGCTCTTCCCTGGTGCTGTGGACCGCCGCCTACAGAGTGTGCCTTTGGAGCTGATCTCAGCTGGTTCCCTGGAGCGGTGTCCTTGCACCACTGCAAGTAGGATGCGTGCATGAATGCTGATTTAGCTTCTAGTTGCCCTGTGCAGGCCATGGAAGAATGGCAAAACCTCCCCCAAAGTTGAAAAGGAGGAGAAGATAAGGGCCAAGGATTGAGTTGGGGGGGGTCATGATCTAGGTTTGGGCTGTCCTCGGTAAATTGAGGCAGGGGGAGCCCATGTCATTAAAGCTTTGTCCCTGAAATGTGAGTTCCAAAGAGGCGTGGCTAATTATAGCAGGCTGGATGGGGAATTTTGCAGGGAGAAGATGGGCTTGAACTGTGGCTCCCTCAGGAATGTGACCTGCGTGTGGAACCTGAGAAAAAGTGTGGCATGGTGCAGCTACTAAAGTCCAGGACCCCACAACTCCAGGGAGTTGTACGCTGCCTTGGGAGGACTTCTGCCCTGAAAGGCAGCCAAGATATATTTTCAATACATAATCTATACATATCAACAATCGCAGGGGAATTTTATGCAAATCAGTGTCCCCTCTTGCCCTCTTCCTGGGCTCTGCACTGTTTCTGTTTTGCTGAGGCTTAGGTGGCCACACTGCTTGGAAGCCGCCCGGAGGGGTTCTGTGTAGGGTGGCTGGGTGTCCTTTTAAAGTTTTTTTTTACACAGGGCAGTCCTCTGTTTGAAGGGCTGCCCTGTCCAATTCCTGTTTAAAGAGCAAGAACCCCCAGAACTCTTTGTGCCCATCCCCACTGAGCACCTGGGCAGCGGACTGGGCAGGCAGCTACGCAGCTCACCTGGCCGCAGTCTGCCCAGGGCCGGTGCTACCATTAGGCCAACTAGGCAGCTGCTTAGGGCGCAGGGCTAAAGGGGCGCCAGAAACTGCCTTGGAAAAAAAAATACAGCGCTCTGAAGTGGGAAGGGGGGAGCTAAATATCTGATCTTGCCTAGGGCACCAAACTGCCTTGCACTGGTCCTGAGTCTACCACATTCACTTGTCTATTGCATTTATCCACCTTCTTTCCTCTTGCAAGGAACCCAAGGGGGCATGCCCAGTCGTCCTCCTCCTCTCCGTTGTATCCTCGCAACAACCCTGTGTGGTGGGTTAGGTCAAGAGTCAGTGACCGGCCCAAAAACACCTGGTGAGCTTCATGGCCAGCTGGGGACTAGAACCTGGATTTATTTATTATATTTATACCCCACCTTTTTTCCTGCAAGGAACCCAAGGCGGCTTACATAATCCTCCTCCTCCTCTCCATTTTATCCTCACAACAACCCTGTGAGGTAGGTTAGGCTGAGAGTCAGTGACTGGCCCAAAGTCACCCAGTGAGTTTCATGGCTGAGCGGGGACTCGAACCCGGATCTCCCAAGTCCCAGTCCAACACTCTCACCACTACGCCACACTGGATCACCCCTAGTCACCCTCTTCTGCACTCTGGTGAGATT
The DNA here is from genome assembly GCA_021292165.1 of Shinisaurus crocodilurus. Lineage (NCBI taxonomy): Eukaryota > Metazoa > Chordata > Lepidosauria > Squamata > Shinisauridae > Shinisaurus > Shinisaurus crocodilurus. The sequence continues at coordinate 619,608 of JAHFWL010001184.1, forward strand.
TACTGTATTTCTATTTAAATTAGAGTAATTATTTTTATATTTGTGCATATCTATGTATATAATTAGCATATGCAAATGATAATGCAAATTTGTGCCCTCTGTTTTGGTGGTGCATTCCCTCTTTTTGGGCCATTTGTAAGTGGTTGCCCTAGTTCTGTGCAAAGCTAGGGAAGGGGCCATTGCTCAGTGTGGTGGAGCCCCCGCTTGGCGCACACAAGGTCCCCGGTTCGATCCCCGGCTGCATCTCCAGGTAGGGCCGGGAAAACTCCTGCCTGAAACCCTGGAGAGCCGTTGCTGCCGGTCAGTGCCCGCAGCACTGGGCTGGTCCAGGCGCCTGACTCGGTCTGAGGCCGCTTCCTAGCTTAGGGTCACCTTTCCACCCATCTCATGGCTGTCCCCCTCTTTTAACTGGACCTTGCATCTCGCCCCATCACGTTTCTGTTCTCATTATCCTGGTGGATTAATATGGAGCAGCGAAAAGAGAAAGAAAGTAAACAGCTTCAGAAGAGCAGCCATTTTCTGTACCAGGCAGGAGTTTGCAGCTGTCCTGCTTACGCTGCTTATTCACCATAAGACGCATTGTGGAGAAATCAACAGCAAAGGGCTGCAAGGACTTAAATCAAAAGGCAGGACGAGAGCAGCACGCTGGGGATGGAGGGACCTCACACTCCCAAACAGAGGGAGGGAGAGGATTTTGAAATCGTCAGGAAGGAAGCAGCCCCCAGCCTCCCAAAAACTTTTTCTTTCTCTCTCTCAAGAGGCTAGTCCCTGCTGTTTTCAAGGTTCCGTGTCCCTGCTTGTAAGGCAGGCACGTTGAACCTCTTTTATCCCAGGGGCTGGATTCAATATCGGAGAAGCTCTTGGGGGCTGCATTCCAGGGCTGGGCTGGGCTGGGGCCAAAGGCAAGAGGGGCAGCCCCCAAATACAAAAATTACCAGCATGTTACAGTTTAAAGCTCTTGCCGAGAGTAAGCCAACCTTAGGAGAGGCATTTCAACCTTCTTGGATTGCGGGGGGGCAGGGGGGACAGCACAGTGGGGCAGATGGCCTCCCAGAGATTCGGGGCTCCAAATGAAAGATTCAGGGCTCCTGCTCTAGTGGGCCGCCCCCTAACACTGCCTCTATCTGTGAACTCAAAATCCCACTTCCATTTACATAGAAGCAAGTTTCTAGCCTTCACAATGGCAGCAGCAAGCTTGAGAATGTGCCACCAGCTACTCTTAATTCCAAGGGATGCTCGATTTGCATGCATATTAGTAAATCTGTGCAGGTTGGTTTAATGTTGCGAGGTGTGTGCACACAGAAACAGACCTATTCTCGAGCAGATTACCTGATTTTAATGGCATATATCCTGCCCCTTTTTGACCTGATCCACCAAAACTCAATTCATTTTTGCAATCCTGCACATCACCGAAAAATGCTATGAATGCATGTATCTCCCCACTAAAGGTTTTTCTGATTGGCTATTAGAATGGGTGAGTTCAGCTTTGCAAGAGGGATCAAAGCTGAGTGCCTTGCAAGAACTCAGTGTCTTTTAAACAACTCAATGTTTGCAAAAGTTTGGCTGAAAACGGGGATGGGTTGTTTTTCTTCACCATTTTTTGGGGTGTGTGTGTGTTGGTTTTTAGAACAAGTGAGGTCAGCTTTGTAAGAGCTGAGCTGCTAGATCAAAACCAAGCACCTTGGAAGAGCTCACTCAGCATCCTAGTCCACTAACAAAGACAAGAAGCTCAATGTTTGCAAAAGTTTGGCTGAAACCGCAGGTGGTGTTTTCTTCTTCTTCCCCAAAGTGTGTGTGCTTGGCTATTAGAATGAGCAAAGTCAGCTTTGCAAGGGCTGAGCTATTAGGTCAAACCCGAGTGCCTTGCGAGAGGTCAGCGTCTCCGCATGCTAACAAACACAAGAACCTCAACGTGTGCAGATGTTTCGCTGCTTTCTTGTTTTGTTTTTGTTTGTAGGTCACAAGAAGAAGGAGCCTTCGCCTTGAATTCGCCAGGTGTCTCAGCAGGTGTCCCCGGCATCGGCGACACAGAGACTTCCTCCCCGTCATGGTCCAGCTCTGAGGAGGTCTGGCAGGGGTGGAACTTGGAACGGGGCACTTCGTGTGCCCCCCCCCACGCTTGCAGCGAAACCTGACCTCACAGTAGCCCGCAAAGCGCTGGAGTGTGGGGGGGGTGCTTTTGAATAAGTGGCTTTTTATCTGCTGTCCCTTCGGGAGCCTGAGCTTGGGAACCAATGAAATTATATCTGTTGTTTTAAGCGGTGAAGAAAACTTCTCCTGATCCTTATTGAGATTTATGGCTTCCCTTGAGCTTAATTGTCGTTGGGAGCCGTGCACATCCTTAACTGGCCGCGTAAGTGGTTCCAAGAGCGATGAAAATGGCTCCAAGAGCCTGGCTTTGCTCCCCCCCCCTTTTCTTTAAATCGAGAGCCAGGGCTGAGCTGGGATGAAACCTAATTTTCAGGGCCTGGAGCCTCGAAATAAGCGTGAAGAGGTGGGGATGTGCATTGCCTTTCCCAAATAATGATTGTTTTCTTTGCAGTTGCAGGAGGGGCAGAATGAGCGATCCAGTACAGAGTGCCTCTGGCCATATGCAGAGTGACTTCCTTTAGCCAGTCTTGGTGAACTGCGTGCAGAAGGGAGGGAACCGTCCTGTGTGTCCTTAGAAATAGAGGCATGAAGGAGAAGCTTCTGAGAGCACCATCCTATGCATGTTTGGGCAGAAAAAAGGCCTGCAACTCCCAGCATGCTCCAGCCAGCCGTGCTGACTGGGGCATGCTGGGAACTGTAGACTGTTTTCCTGTCTAAATGTGCATATGAGTGCACCTTAAATCCAATTGCGCTGAAATCTCACTTTGTATGCACTATGCAGCCACCCTGTGGATTTGTAGCCAAACTCCTCGTCTCAATTCCACAGCTGCAGTTTGGGAAGAACAGTGATAATACTGCCCTACCTTACAAGGTTGTTGTCATAAAGATTGCTGGGATGATCTACAAAGAGCCCTTGGGCAACTCTAAAGGAATATGCAAATGGTCATTGTCAGTATTATTTGCTAGGGCTTTCAGGCAGGGGTGCAGAACCTCTTTCAGCCCGAGGGACACATTCCATTTCGGAGAAGCTCTGGGGTGCCCCCCCACTGCGGTCCAGTGGTAGGCGGGGCTGAAGGCAAAAGGGGTGGGGCCAAAATACTAAAGAACACCAGCTTGTTTTAGCTCAAAGCTTTTCCTGACAGTAACGAAGCCTTAGGGGAGGTGTTTCAAGCTTTTAGAATGGGGAAGTCCTTGCAAAAAAAAAAAAGCTGGGAAACCACCAAGAATGACCCCCTGTCAGGGTAAAGGGGGTGCACTGGGGAAGGAGGTGTGGCTGTCTGGGGAACCCAGAGGGTGAGCCAGATTGGGACCCCGAGTGAGCCAGATTTGGCCCCCGAGTGAGCCAGATTTGGCCCACAGGCCTGTGGTTCAACACCCTGCTTTAATTTGTAGATTAATCAACTTAAGTTGTAGTTGATTCAATGGATGGGATAGGTGTTAATTGCTCAACTGAGAGCCAGTGTGGTGTAGTGGTGAGAGTGTTGGACTGAGACTCGGGAGATCTGGGTTCTAGTCCCCGCTCGGCCATGAAACCCACTGGGTGACTTTGGGGCAGTCACTGACTCTCAGCCTAACCTACCTCACAGGGTTGTTGTGAGGATAAAATGGCGAGGAGGAGGATTGTGTAAGCCGCCTTGGGTTCCTTGCAGGAAAAAAGGCGGGGTATAAATATAATAAATAAATAAATAAACTAAATTTCCTTTGGTGGGGCTGGGGATTAATGCCTGAAACGTCCATTTTGGAGACTGTTCTGGTCCTGGTGTGACCCTGTAAGATGGGATGAGAAAGCAACTGCAACCTTTTCTTCTAGGAATGAGCAGTAGCAGCTAGCTTTTGTTGATTAAATTGCTCGTCCTTTCGCACTTCCTTCAATCCCTCCAAAAGGCAATTAGGGTGAGGTTTTGGTAATATGTGCGTACTTAAGCTATGGAATTTGCTACCACAAGATGTAGTGATGATGGCCACCAGTTTGGAGGGCTTTAAAAGGGGATTGGAGAAATTCATGGAGGAGGAGAAGGCTATCAGTGGCTAATAGTCCTGATTGGCTGCATGTTCTGTGGCTGATGCTGGCTCAGCTTGTCTGAGGGTGGAAAGCTAAGCAGGGTCAGGCCTGGTTATTACTTGGATGGGAGACCCCGCCTCTAGTTTCCTGCATTGAGCAGCGGGTTGGACTCTATGACCTATGAATCTATGTTTCCTCCAGGATCAGAGGCAGTGTGCCTATCTACTCCAGTTGCTGGGGAACATGGGCGGGAGGGTGCTGTTGCACTCGTGTCCTGCTTGTGGGCTTCCCATTGGGGCAGCTGGTCGGCCACTGTGGGAACAGAATGCTGGACGAGATGGGCCCTTGGTCTGATCCAGCCTCAGGGCTCTTAAGTTCTTATGCAAAGTGGTGAAAAGGCAAATTATTAATCAGTTTTAACAGTCTGTCATCAGTTGACAGCCCGTCATACTAATGATCATTACCAACGCGTGCCCCCCCCCAAGCACGCAGTCTTTTTGGGAGTGCACAGCTGGAGCAACCTGGCCCAGAAGTAATTAGCAATTGACTTTTCTGCCAACGTTTTTGGCTTTAAATAGCATCCTGGTGGTGGTGAAGGAAGTGGTGACAGCTTTTTTGGTACACAGAGAGAGAGAGAGAGAGAGAGAGAGAGAGAGAGAGAGAGATGCACACACCATGGTTATAAAATATTGGGATGGATCCAGGCTTAGTCATACTTAGAGCAGACCTGTTGAAATCAATGGGGCTTATGTACATCCCATTGATTTCAGTTGGATCCAGACTTATTGGTTCCAGACGTAGTCAAGCTTGCTTGCCTGGCAGGCAGGGGGCAAGGAAGTGGTGGCATCTCCTGCTCCTCCTCTTCCTCGCCACCTGCGTGGTCCGGGCCAGAGCGAGAGGCCAGTGAAGAGGCAGGTTGCGACGGGGAAGAGGAGGAGGGGCGACTCCGGGGGGGGCTCTTGTCGCGGGGGCCCTGCTGGGGTGCGGGCCCTCGACCGTTGCCCGGCCGTGCCTACCAGGATTGTGCATAGGTAGGTAGGATGGAGTGGGATTGTGTGGGAAGAGGGAAGGGAATTCTTCTGCAGAGAGACAGTGAGGTGTAGTGGTTAGAGTGTTGGACTGGGACTCGGGAGACCACGCCAAGGTTCTAGTCCCCACTCAGCCATGAAGCTCACTGGGTGACTTGTCCCAGTCACTGGCTCTCAGCCTAACCCACCTCACAGGGTCGTTGTAAGAATAAAATGGAGAGGAGGAGGACCATGTATGTCGCCTTCGGTTCCTTGGAGGAAAAAAGGTGGTATATAAATGTAGAAATAAATAAAATAAACTTAGATTAACACCCAAGACAGAGAATTATGAGTCCCTAATGCTCACCTTGAGGCGAAGATTACAAGCCAAGAATCATGGGTTTTGGTGACCTCCCAAATGGTCCACCTGCTTCTGTGTGGGCTCTTTCTTTGGATCCCCAAAGAACCGCTGGACTCCACCCTTGCTTTGGCCTGGCATGTTTTTGGTTGCAAGAGTGGGAAGATGGAGAGCTACAACCATGATCGTAGTAGTTACCTGGTGCTTCCTTTCAGGCAAAGAGGGCCAGAGGTGGATTGCTGCCCTGTGCCAAACAGTTATTTCTGACGTGGCCCAGATCTACAGGGTGCTTTACAGCATGAGCGAGAGAGACGCATCTTTGGGCTTTAACCAGCGCTAGACGAACTTGAGTCCCATTCATCTATTTATTACTCCTTTTTTAGCTTTTAAATATATATATATATATAAGAAGCCACCAAGACAGTGAACAACTGAAAATAATGAAACCTTAACATTAGGAGCCGTAAAACATGAAAGCAGCTGCATAGTTGAGGGTGCAATCCTATGCATGTTTAGACAAAGTCCTGCAACTCCCAGCATTCCCTAGCCAGCACTCTGCACATGTTCAAAAACACAGCACTTCACTGTATCACATGTTCCAGGCAGGGCCGGATTAAGAGCATTATGGGCCTGGTGCTGAGGAGGGCGCGCAGCTGAAGAGGGCGCAGAAACGCTGCGCTCCTCTTTGCTGCCGCTGCGCCGCCCCCGCCAGGCCTCTGCCTCCGCTGCGCCGCCCCCGCCAGGCCTCCGCCTCCCCACCCTCCCGTCCCGCTCGCCGCTGCGCCTCCCCCCGCCCTCCCGCTCGCTGCCGCTGCGCCTCCCGCCGCTGCCGCCATCACCACCACCCCCGACCCCCCCGCCACCTACTTTCTCCGCGTCGTGTCGCTTCCGGAACCCCGCCCGCGTTGTTTTGGCGGGAGGAACCAGGGCAACAGGGCTTAAACATCCCTGTTGCCATGGTTTCCCCCGCAAAAAACAGCGCGGGGGGGTCCCGTCGCGTCACTTCCTCCTCCTCGGCGGCGGCGGCAGCAGTAGCGGCGGCAGCAGCAGCAGCCGCCGCCAGGGCGGGGGGAAAGTAGGTTGGTGGTGGTGGTGCAGGGGTTGTTGTTTTTTTGCAGAGTAGGGCTGCTTTGGAGAGGGGGGGCCCGCTAAATATTATTTCACCTGGGGTGCCAAACTGCCCTGCACCGGTCCTGATTGTGGGCCTGTTTTGGGGTAGGGGCCTGGAGCTGCAGCTCCAATAGCCCCTATCTTAATCCGGCCCTGGTTCCAGGGCTGCTAAGGCCCAGTAATCCTTCCCCGCTTCGGCTGGAGGCTGAATACATCTTTTCCGTGGGCTGGCATTTCTGACCCATCTTTGATCCTATTTAGCAGTTCCCGCTTTGTCCCTTCTGCCTCTTCCTTGGACTCCAAGTGAAGGAGAGTGGTTTCTCCTCCCTGCTTGGAGAGCCCTTCCTGAACGTACCTGGTGTGTGGTTTTCATACACCGTTTGGGGTTTTGTTTTTCACAAAAATTGGCACGTGCAAGAGGCGAAGTCATAACCTGCAACCCCAACCCTTCTGCCTCTCAGAACCGGAAGGAAAACAGCGCAGCAACCAGTCCAGTTTCTGTGGGCTGCTACAAAAATGCATTTAAGAGCTTCTTTGGCACTAATTCAATTCAGTTTAACGATGGTGATGAGAAGATGTTTCTTTGGGCTGTTTTGTCCGGGAGAGACTGACTGAGTCATTCAGCCAGGGACTGAGTCAGACAGAAAGAAACCTTCAGCTTCTGTTTCATCTGGCACAGTGAGGGCCAAGGTGGTTTTAAACTATGGCAAAGTGGATCTAGAGCCATCCACTCTGCTGACCACACCACGGAAAACTTATGATGGATGAACTTGTGAATAGTGCCTCTGCAGCTCTAATGCTCAACACTTTCCAGTGATGTCAGTTCTGACAGGCAGCGGTTGGTCAGCTAACATTCTGCAACCAACAGAATGTCACCAAGTAACAACTTGGAAGCAGGGCTTTCTCCGTAGTGGCCCCCGCTGCCTGGAACACCTTTCCCCTGTGTGGGTCAGGAGGCAGAAAATGTGGCGTGTTTTAAACACACTTGTTTAAAGCAGGCTTTTTCTGGCATGTAATTAATCATAATTATGATGCTGCTCCATTTTATGTTTTTTTTAATATTGCTTTTCTTGTTATTGGAGCTGAAATAGTTTTAACATTTAAGCTGTGATTTTTAACAGTGTATTTTAATGCTGTGATTTTAATGTTATATGTAAAACTGATGAGCACTATAACAATGGCGACAACAATAGCAAATGCATAAGAGGGACAGAGCCAGGCACTTAGTCCCTGGAGTTGTATCCAACGTTAGTCCTACACTACATACAGTAAACCTGTTAAAAAGAATGGGACTTAAGTCCTTCTACCTTTGCATTGCATTTATTAAGATACTTGCATTGTATTTCATATTTTTTAACTCTTTCTATGGCATTTTTGTCTTTTAACTGTTCGTAATCTGCCCAATCTGTATTATATAAGTCTTCTGTGAAACTAATGGGTCTTAATTACCCACCCACAAATGAACGGCCCCAAAGCACTTTGCATTACAACAGGGATGGCTCCCAAAGTTATATGGCTGCTGGTAAGATCTACCCGCTGGCTGCCCCTACAGCTGTGAGGACTGCGGCTCAGGGAACAGGGAATTCTGAGAGGGCTGGCGGGCGACACCAGCGGCCCTGCTACTAAGAAAAGTCCTGGGGCTTCGACCCTGCAAAGCCTGGTGCCGCTACACCACAGCCCGCCGCACACTCGGCTGCTCTCTGATCCTGCTACATCCTGTGCAAGGTGAGCATTTCTCCTGGAGTCCCTGTAATGGGGCAGGGGCATCTAGACCATTCTCAGTGCATGTGGCCTGCTTCCTTGAGACCCCCATTAGTCATGTTTCCACGCTGGGACAACTCTGGGGCCCCATGTAGTCCACATTGCCCCGGGTCTCCAAATGATTGTGGCACGCACAGAATGATACCCTTCCCTTCGAAGGGACCGTGCTTCTCTCACATCCAGCTCTGTGTCAAGTCTGCGCCACCAGAGCTTGTGGGAATTTCCCATTTGTGCCAAGCCTGAAAGAGTTATCAGGCGCATGCAGCATCTTCGCGGAGGCACCAGCATGAGGCAACATGTTGCCGTAATTAACAAGCAGGCCGCTTTGGCAGCGCACCCGGCTTGCAGCTGCACCTGGGAGCATGTTTTCCTAGCCTCCTTTGACACCACGGATTGGTGTGTGCTGGGGGTGGGGGTGGCAGCACTGGGGAGTTGAGCTGCCCTTGGCACCCTCCCAAGAGGCAAAGAATGCACCCCTCAAGGACTGAGGCGGAGGCCAGGTGTGCAGGGGAAATGAAAGGCGACGAGGGCTTCGTAATTAAATCGAGCCCCAGGTCTGACGGCCGCGCCATCTGGAGCTGGCAGTTTTGCAGAGGGGGAGACGGTTCTGGTGGTGCAGCGAGGTGGTAATTTTAGAGCCTGGACTTAATGGCCCCTTATGGGGCTCCCTTATGGGGTATCACTTGAGTTGTGAAGCCCCCAGCCCCCATTTCTCTCCCTGCCTGCCGCCAACTGCAATCCCATCCTTTACAATTGCTTCTACTTTCCCTATATGTTTGCATGTTTCCCAATCAGTGTGGCATAGTGGTCAGAGTGTTGGACTGGGACTCAGGAGACCCGGGTTCTAGTCCCCACTCAGTCATGAAGCTCACTGGGTGACTTTGAGTCTCTCCACCTAACCTATCTCACAGGGTTGTTGTGCAGATAAAAAAAAATGTGTGTGGGGGGGAGGTACACGTGAGCCGCCTTGGACTCCTTGCAAGAGGAAAAAAGGCCGGATATAAATGCAATAAATAAACAAACAAATGAACCCTGCTTGAAAAACATCACAAAACTCTGAGCGTAGTTTTGTATCTTAAGCTCAATTAAATCCTAGTACCATCATGACTACAGGAATAAAATGGAGCTTGCTTCTGCTGCCTTCATGCCCTCATCATCACCTGCTGCTATCTGGGGATGGTATTTGTGGGGGAGGCCGGCTTGCAGGGGGCTTCACAACTCCCAGCTCACCCCTGTTAGCAGGAAGGCAAAACCAGGAGGATTCCGTATCACCGCATAATAATAATAATAATAAGGCTTGGTGGATCAGACTTGGACTCTCCTCCAAAACCCTTTGCTGCCTCCTGATCTTGTTGAAATGCCACCAGCTGATGGGAAGACGAGATGCAAAGGGAGGCGGTGTGTCCTCAGAGGATACACCGGGGGTGTGGAACCTCAGGTCTGCGGGCCACATCTGGCCCACTTGATGAAGCAATCTGGCCCACTGGGGGGGGGGGTCTCCAGAAGGCCACGTCCCTTCCCTGGGCTGCACCCCCTTTCCCACACCCACCGGTAGCTTGGTGGTTTCCTGGCTTTTTTTTGCAGTTTCCTTCTCCTTCTAAGCATTTGAATTCCTCCCCATAGGCTTCGTAATCAGGGCTGTGTAACTTCTGGCTCTCCAGATGTTTTGGCCTACAACTCCCATCAGCCCTATTGAGCACAGCCAAGTATGAAGGATAATGGGAGTTGTAGGACAAAACATCTGCAGGGCCAGGAGTTGCTCACCCTTGGCTTAGTTCCTGGCGGCAAGAGCGTTAAGCTAAACGATGCGGGTGTTTTTCATTTTTTATATTTTGGCCGTTTTGCCTTCCCTGGTGTGGAAACTGAGTCTGCATCTTGTTGAGTCTAAGAGTCAAGCACGTCTCTAATGTTAACTGGGGGGTGGGGGAAGGTTCAGATCTTTGCTGTCAAAACCTTTGGGAAACCAAGGACAGCTTTAGTGATTCTGATTGGGTGGGCGGGTGGGTGGATATCTATCTCCCCGATATTGAGGCAGACTTGCTCAGATATTGAGGCAGACTTGCTCAGTGCCAGCATGTTAGCAGTGGGCAGCAAATGGGCGAATCGTCCCCCCGCCCCCTGTTTAGTTAATTACAGATGTAACAAAATCAACGGCCACCCACAACGGTGTGGTGTGTCTGTTGGAGAATGGGACATCTGCATGTGCAGCCTCGCCATCCATGCCTCATCTGCTATCTCTCCTCCTCCTCGTAAAGAAAAGTGAGCACCATCTGGCAGCCTTGGAGGTATTTAACCTTAACTCCAGTTTAATGTCACATTGGGGTATCTTGATTCTTTTTTGCCTGAGATCACCTGCCTGGAAGGAAGGCTTTGTTTCCCAGAGTCAACCAGCCGATGTGACATTAGACCTTTAAGCAGGCAGAAAAGGGAAAGGGAGGGGAAATGACTCGATCCGACACGGAATCTTGATTTCACATATGTGCTCTGCCGGCGCCATGATCTGATGCCGAGGTGGGTTTTTTTTGCTAAGGATCCAGCTTCTGTTGTAGGGGCAGTTGAGTTCTGGTTTGTGTTCCCAATTGGGTGATTTTACCCCTAAATGTCTGCATAAGAGGTGGATACTTTGTACACGAGAGTGTCCTTTTGCAGAGGACAGTCCTCTAATAGAAAAGCTGCCAGGGGGCCGTCCTCTATTTGAACGGCCATCCTGGCCAATCCCATTTTAAAAGATAAGACACCATTAGAACTTTTGCCCATCACCAGTTGGGGCCAGGACAGCAGACTGGACAGGCGGGAGCATGCCTACAGTGAGATATACTGCACATTCTAATAATTCATTCTAAATTTGCATCTCAACATAGAAATGAGCATATGCAAATTTGTGTCCTCTTTTTGTGTGCGTGTGATGCAGTTCCTCCTTTTTTGGCAAATCAGAAGTGCCTCCTCTCCGGAGGATACTTTGCACGTGCCTATCGCTAAGGGAGGGAGGAAAACGCATGGACCAAAGCCCGACTCCTGCGAAACGGTTCCTGTGGCTGAGCTCTGGGATCTTTTCCGGAGCATTTTGGAAAGTGTCTCATGTGCCGCTTCTCCAGTGTGTCGGAAGCATCAGCCACAGGAGGAAGGTGAAGGCAGGCCACTTTAAGGCCTCGTCTGACCGCCCCCCTTTTGGCCTTGTTTTGTCACTGTCTCCTCTTAAGCTGCTGGCTTACAGGAGGAGAACATTCCAACCAAGATGCAAACTGAAACTCAGCTGTCCGAAATCCGCCCTCCTCTGAATTTTGCGACGGAGTTCTCCAATAATACCATACCATGCCTCCCATACCAGCCTGCCCAGTCACTGAGGTTGTCAGATGGCATGTTCCTGGTGGTTCCTTTGGACCTTTGGCCCGACTGGAGTCCACCAGGAGAAGGGCCTTCAGAGTGGTGGCTCCATTTCTGTGGAACTCCCTGCCTCTGGAGGTCAGGCAGGCTCCAACATTGTGCTGCTTTTGGCGCCTGCTGAAGACCTCCCTGTTCTGGGAAGCCTCCTCTGCAACCACCAGCGAATTTTAGTTCCAAAATGCATTATGTCAGCCAAATTGCTTGCAAAAAGAATTGTATATTAGGCAAAATTATGTACAAAATTTGCATGCATTGTGACAATTTCATGCAAACCTAAAAGCAAACAAATGAACTTAAAGTACAGGATGAACCAAATTTAAGATTGGAAAAATGAGAAACGGAGAGAAGCTAACATTGGCCGGTTTGACCATTCCTACCTCCCAGTTCTATTAATGCAGGAGATAGAGGAGGAGAGAGAAATCTTTCTATCCACTTACTCTCTCCGTGCCAGGCATAATTTTATAAAACTCTCTCCTCTCTGCATCCTCTTTTTCTTCCTAAGCTAAAAAGCAACAGGTCCCTTGGCGATGGCTGCCCTTTTCTGCACCTTCCCCAGCTCCACCATCTCCTTCTGGAGATCTTTATCAGATATTTCCAGTGATACCTGCCCTTCCACTTTCTCTGCATGCAGGAATGTGCATCTCCATAGTGCCTTGTGCCCCCCCCCCCACTTCTAATTCGAGAAGCTCCACCCTTCATTACATAATATCTTCAGCAAAACAAACAAACCTGGCATTCACCTAACCTGCTCTCACTTGCCTCTGCAAGGTTCACATCCATAGAGAGAGTTTCCTTTTGTGCACACTGGGTGTTCTAGTTGTGGTGGTGGTGGTGGTGGTGGTGGTGATGATGGTGATGGTGGTGGTGGTGGCTTTAAATTGGAATGAAGAGGAGCAACCTGCAGGCTGTGCAAATCAGGAGAGGCTGGCCAGAGGAAACAGCACACTGGCTGGTGTGTGTGTGTGTGTGTGTGCCTAAAAGAAGTCTTTACCAGTCACACCGGACTAGACTGGATTGATGCAATAAGCCACAAAATTGCCATGTAAGCCGCATTGCATCAATTCCACCTAGCCGGGTGTGGTGGCTGAAATCCAGGGTGTGGAATCTCAGGTCTGGGGGCCAATCCAGGACTCTGGGAATCCCCAGGTGGCCCCGCCCCCTTTCCCCTGACCACCAATCCTTTTGTGGTTCCCGGGCCTTTATGCCGGCCACCCCCTTCTACGAGTCTGGAATGCCTCTCCTAAGGCTTAGTTACTGGACAGAACAGTTTTAAACTCAAATAGGCAGGTCATTTTGGGTTTATAGGAGCTATCCATGGTGGTGAACCTATGTTAGGGATGGCGTACAGCACCATGGATAGCTCCTATGAAGCTCCAAATAAAAGCTGCAATGGATAAGGAGCCCCACTGACACAAGAGTCACCAGCCTCCCCTGATTTTGGCCACGCCCCCTTTGCCTTTGCCCCGCCCATGCACTGGAATGCAGCCCCTGAGAGCTTCTCTGAAAATGAATTCAGCCGCCTGGCTGAAAGAGGTTCAGCACCCCTGGCTTGATTTTGCTTCTTGTTGATTGTTTATAATCATTTTAAGATAGATATATAGCTCATAGAGTTGGAAGGGGCCTGCAAGGCCATCGAGTCCAACCCCCTGTTCAATGCAGGAAACCAGAGGAGGGGGTCTCCCATCCAAGTAATAACCAGGCCTGACCCTGCTTAGCTTTCCACACTCAGGCAAGCTGAGCCAGCGTGAGCCACAGGCCTGTAGATATATGTGTGTTCTTTGTGTGTTGTATGTGTCTATGTTTGTATGTACATGGTTTTTATGATGTATTTTTAAGGTTTTTATCTTTGTAAACTACCCAGAGAGCTTTGGCTATTGTGCGGTATAGAAATGTAATAAAAGAAATGAAATGGCTGAAGGTTAAGTCTGAAGTGTGCGTTCTGGGCCATCTTGCATTAGTTTTATTTATTGGTTCGAGCCCATCAGTTCTGGCTTTTACACCATCACTTTTTAAAAAAGCTATGTAACCTAGAAACTCTCATCCCTGTGTGTCAGGGAAGCCACACATTAATTATATGGAGGTGTGCTCTCTTTTGTCAGCATGCTGAGAGAAACGAGTCATTGGTTGCCATGTGAGAGGCGCAGAGAAGCAAAAGAACCACTCGTGAGCCACATGCCATGCACAGGCGGCTCGTTGCTTTGTGTGGATGAGGCAGCGCCAGTCTGGATTGGACCCCATTCGCTTAAAGTAAGAGAGGGAGAATAAGAGAGAGAGAGAGAGAGAGAGAAGGAAAGTATAAATAGTGTGTGTGCGCGCATGTGTAAAAGAGAGATGACACACACTCTGCTTTGCACTAATGTTACATGCCTTAAGGTGCAATCCTATGCAAGTTTAGACAGAAAAAAGGCCTACAACTCCCAGCATTCCCCCAGCCAGAAATAAAGTCCTATAACTCCCAGTATTCCCCAGCCAGAAGAAGAGTCCTACAACTCTGAGCAGTCTCAGTCAGCCATGCTGGCTGGGCGGTGCTGGGAATCAGTAGGACTTCTTTCTGTCTAAACCTGCATAGGATTACGTCCACAACAGATCAACAGCTTTGTGCAGAAAAGCTCCTAGACTGCATTGAAGATAGAGGGAGGGAAATGTGGAGGAGCCAGACATTTCTTTGAAGCTTTGATTGCATGCTGAAGAGGCAAGCTTCTTGTCAGTGGGAATTTTAAAATCTCACAGGGAAAAGAGGCTTGCCTCTTCAGTGGAGCAGGCAGCTGCAATGGAAACTGCAAAGCACATGCCTGTCCCTCATCGGCTGCATGCATGGTTCTTCACGCCAAATAACTTTCCACTGAATGGTGGCTATGGGCTATGAATGCCGCTATTGTGTTTTAATTTGGGGAAATCATCTAAGCATCCTCCCTTGGGGCTGGCAAGAAGGTAAGGAAACGTGAGAAACACAGACAAAATAGAGAATAGCAGTTCTCGGTACAACAGAGTTTGAGAGCCACAGACAGTAGAAACTAGACAAACATTTTTCTCAGTAAGGCTGAGGACTAGAAACCTGGTGTTTTTCTTTTGAAAGATGAATGGAGAGGTTCTCAGATACCTTCATATTACAGGCTCTGAAACACGACTCCCAGCCTTCCTATAGCCCTTCCCATGAGATATGACATCTCTTGAGAAAGCTGTCTCGTCTTGTGCTTAATTTTTTTTTTTTTTTTTAAATCAAGTTCATTTACTTTTTATTACAGCTTCTTGGCAGTTCACCCGGGACACACCTCCTTCCTTCCATCAACCCCTGACTTTGATGGGCCACTCCTCCCGCAGGGCCACGGAGGAGGGAGATTGTGTCACGCAAACCTTGGAAAAATTAAAGAGACCGGAGCAGCCGTTTATGTGGGAGGCCTCTGATGTGTGGTTACAAACCACCAAAGAAAGAAAGAGGAGATGGGAAGATGTGGTGAAAACCAGTGGTGGAGCCAGAGGCGACGCCTAGGGCCAGGCCGTGGGGTGCAGGTCGAGGGCGTCTCGGTCTAAGGAGGCCCCCAAATGGAGCTCACGAATGGAACTCCACACGAAAATCCACTGCTGGTTACCCCAAACTTCTCAGCAGTACAATTTTGCCGTCACTCTTCAGTGTTTGTTTATTTATTTATTTCATTTTTTTTAATACCGCCCAATAGCCGAAGCTCTCTGGGCAGGTTTACAACAATTAACAAGACAGTCCCTGCCCGCAGGCTTACAATCTAAAAAGACATGACACACAAGGAAAAAGGAATGGGGAGGGAAGAAGGGGGAATATTAATTATTACTTCTGTAATTCTCTGTGTCTCAAGAAGCTCCAGCCTCCTCCTCCTTCCCCACAGGGCTGTAGATGTCAGTTAGCCCTGTGGGGGGGGGGGCAGTCCAACTGGAGCAGGCCCTGTGCTTGTAGTGGTAAGTTTGTAAGTGACCGCCCTGATAGCCCCAGCCCCAGGAGAGTCCAAATACGTAGGTGGCTTGGTTGATCCATATCAAGGAACTGGTTCTAAAGTTTTCCTCTCTGGCAGGAGCATGTCTTTTGCAAAGCTAAAGGGACTCAATGACCAAGCTACCGCACAGAGCTCTGCATTGCAGCAGGGAAAGAAAGACCTATCCTTGCTGGGGAATGCTGGGAGTTGTAGGACTTTTACTGTTGGGACGGCAGCTGAGCTCAGAGGGAACGGGAGTCTGGGGACAGCGTGGCAGCAGGTGACACATCAGCTTCCCTGCTAACAAAGAAGTCTTGGGGCTGCTTCCCTGTGAGCACCGGCTCCAGTGCAACACTGCCGCTGTGGCTGAAGAAGTAAGAGTCAGAAATCCTGGCTGATTGATTTACTATAAAGAAAATCACTCCAGAAATTTACTGGTTAGATTAGATCCCCATTACTTTTTTGCCGCCCCCTGCAGTCAGTAATGCAATTAGGTGATTTTAGACTCTGGACTAAGGGTGCAATCCTATGCGTGTTTAGACAGAAAAAAGTCCTACAACTCCCAGCATTCCCCAGCCAGCTGGCTGGGGAATGCTGGGAGTTGTAGGACTTTTTTCTGTCTAAACACGCATAGGATTGTGCCCCAAACTGTCTCATAGGGGCCCCCATTAGACAGCTATGTGTGTATCTTGAGTTGTGCAGCACACAACTGACATTCTCCCCGCCCCCCCAGTGGCCACTCCATGCTGGACAACGGCTCCTACGTTCCTGATGTGTTGTTAGTAGCGGGGGCAGGAAGCTCCAACGCTAGTGAGCTGGTGTATCCACTCCGGGTTTCAGTCTGGACTTTTAAGGAGTTTGCCATGGTGCTGAGCCCTACCCCCAAAGTAGGTCCAGCACCATGGATAGGTCCTTTAAAGTTCAGGCTAAAATCCAGAGTGGATACATCACCCCACTCTGACATTGGAGCTGTGTGTCAGGACAGCCTGGTGTCCCTCCAGATGTTTTGGACCTCAACTCCCATCAGCCTCAGCCAGCATGGCCAGTGGCCAGGAATGCTGGGAGTTGTCGTTCGAAACATTTGGAGGGTGGCAGGTTGGCGAAGGCTGGGTTGGAAAGCTCTGATTTTTTAAAATAAAAACATGCTAAGCACATGAGATTTTGCACTTCAAACCATCGTGGCTACAGGAATATGATGGAGTTTGCTTTTGCTGCCCCCATCGCCTGCCACTCTCTGGCGGACCATTTAGGGTGGGGGGCTCGGCACTGGCCCCTAACTGCACCCTGCCTACAGCTGGCACCCACAACACTAACACGATGCTGTTCCCCAAACTGGAGGGAAGGCAGCGACCCCCCCCCCAACACGTCTGTGGAAAGGTGGGATCTAAATCGCAGAAAGATGGACATAAAATATAAACGTGAAATCTTTGGGCTGGGAGTAGCGGCATCGGAGGAACCTGCAATGGATTGAAATGAGTTCAGAGTTCCATGAATCCAACCTGAGGATTCCACAACAGGCCGGCTTTTCCCGAGTCGTGCGGATTCTGTGGCCGTGTGGACCGTTTCCCTGCTTTTGGGGCGGATTCGTGCTAACTTGCATGAGCACTGATGCACCTTTGGGCCAATGCGCCAATCTGCATCAGTGAATGTGCATTGGTGCATTTGTGAAAGTGCGCATCAACGCTAATTGCACACTTGCGTTCAGGTGAATTAACGCAAGTAGAAAACAAATTCTGGGTTAAAAAAAAATCAAGTTCCATCAATGAGCAGACGATGGAACAAAAGATGCCTGGCAATCCATGAAATATTGAGAAACGGATGTAACAAAATCTGTGCATCCCAAGCTGGGAATGGCTGATTCCCAAGAGCGTGCTGCATCTGAGATTTGCAGCTGGGGAAGTGTGATTCCCCTCCCTCTCCGGGCGTGCTGTGGTGGCAATACCCATCTGCCTGGTTCAGCCATGGCCCCCAGCACATCCCGCTGCAGCGGCAGTGCCCATTATCTCCCCAGGCCGAGGTGGCATGTTTGGCAAGATGTCGCCGAGGATCTGGCATCTGGAAGCAATCAGCTTCCTCCGCTCCTCTTTCCTGCCTGAGGAGGGTCAAATTAGGCGGGAGGAAAGAGGCAGCTCCATTGCTATGGAAAAGTTCTTCAAGTCACTCTCCCCTCTGTCACAGCTCTTGGGAAAATACGAGGTACCTGAAGTGTTTACTTTCCTGAGAATCAAGTGCCCAGTTTCTCTCTCGGGCTGGTTTACGGGAAGGCCTCTGCAAAATCCTACCTATAATATCTTGGCAGCCCCCTGTACCCTGTCCTGTAATGCAGCAAACCTCACAGTGCCGCACCAGGAAGAGCAGAATGAGGCCGTGTGCCCCAGAAGCGAGCAGGAGCACAATTTTCAGGAATTTCCCAAACTTGGGTTTGTGTTAGAAAGCGGTGTGCACTTGTTCAACCCCCCCCCAACCCACATTTTCACTATGTAACCTATGGGGGGGAAAGTGCACATTTTGGGTGCACTTTTAAAAATGCACATTTTCCCAATGGGGGGAAAAAAAGCCACGTGCCTTCGGGAATGCGAATGAGGCAAACCGAGCTTCGAGGAGGGATTTGGAGGACCTCATTGAGCTTTGGACGTCGTGTGCTCACCAGTCCCTACGTCATCCACCACAATTCATTCGCTTCACACAAGTCGTGGGAAGGATAGGGACAGGTGAGGAAGTGGTTTGAATTCGTTTTTAAAATAGCTTTGCAAATTGCGACCGCTGTTGATGCATTTTCTACATAAACAGTGGCCCGCAGGGAACCCGGACCTTCGACGAGTGGCACAGCCTGCGCTCGCTTTCGGCCCAGCTCGGTGGGAGCAGCAGTGGCGTACGCTGAGCTGGAGGAGGGTTGGGTCTCGGTGCATCGCCAAGCCCTAGCTTTGGCCGTGGTTCAGTATAGAAATGTATTGAATGGCGTGAACATGAATACATATATATATATATATATATATATAAAGAATTCAACGATGCATGCGAAGGCTCCTGGAAGAATCCTGCAGAGCCGAGATGGAGTCAGGGGAAGCTCCCAAAAACCTCTCTCCCATTTCTGGGCCGGCTGCGACATGCTGCTCGCTCCCGACAAGGCATTCCATGTTGCATTGACAGCGTTGCAACTTTTTTTTTGGAGTTAAATTTTAACTCCTTTCCCATGGCTGCCATGAACTTTGCCTGACATCCCGAGGCATGCAGCGCTGTATCATCAGGTTGCACTCCTGATCTCTGCAAACAGGATCATTGGATATGCCGGCTTCACGCGATTGCCTCGGCTCTAGAGAAATCATTCAGCCAGCATTTTGCAGACTTCGGTAGCTAAGGCCATTTAAGCTGGGGGTAGTGTCAATCTGCTCAACACCCCAAAAAGGTTTCCTATTAAGAGTGAATAAGAGTAAGAACTTCCCACCCTCAGAGGAGTCTGCCCCTGCTTGTTATGTCTCTCTATGAGTCAGTGTTCTCCTGTTTAGAAGGAGGTGAGCCCTGAGCAATGACTCGTGCAGAGGTGCAGCTGCCCCTCTGCATTGAGAGAGACAGGATCCATCCATTGTGCATGCATACAATGTGATAGCAGGATTATCCCACTCCAGCAGAAGCTGTTTGGACGGTGGTTGGAGCAGTGAGTCATGCCAAGGCAAGACGGGCAGCCTCGCTGTGTGGGTGGGAACATCGGGCCAAGAATCCTTCGTTCTTGGGTTGATTTATGCATTTATCATAGTGCTTGGGAATGACTGCAGGGCCGGCGCCAAGGGTCGGCATGGTCGGGCACCGGCCGAGGGACCACACCCAGCAGGGGCCCAATGGCAAGAGCCCCCCTGGAGTCGCTCCCCCTCTTCATCTTTGCAGCCTGCTTGTTCGCCTGCCTCTCGCCCTGGCCCAGACGACGGAGGCGGTGAGAAGGAGGAGCGGGAGATGCTACGGCCGGCTTGCTCCTGGACTCTCTGCCTGGCAAGCAAGCAAGTGGGAGCCATCATGAGGAAGAGGAGGAGGAGCCAGAGCAGCTGGTGATGATGGTGAGAAGGCAGACTCACCGAGGGAGGCGGCCCACGGAGCATGTCTCGTCCCAGGGCTGTCAGAAAACTGGAGCCTGCCCTGCCCCTGGGGCACTTACAGTCCCTCAGCATACAACACTGCATACAGACCACAGAACATGCCGGCCACTGGACTGGACAATGTACCCGAAATCCGGTGGTCTCGGGGAGCAGAGTCGCCTTTGGCATCCAGGAAAGTTGCATCTTCCCCAGGCACAAGACAATGGCTGGTGTCAAGCTGGAACTGTTCCCTGCACATCCAAATGCAGATAACTGCAGGGGGAGAGGAGAATGCTGCTTCTCCTCCTCCCTCCCCATCTCTTCTTCCTTTTGTGTTATATCTTTTTAGATGGTAAGCCTGCGGCCAGCGACTATCTTGTTTTTAGCTGATTGAATGTAAACTGCTCTGGGAGCCTTTTTGGCTGGATAAAAATGCTTTCAATAAATAGATAAGCAGAGATCAATGGATTCGAAAGCACACACCCTGTTGTAAAGAGAGACTGTGTTGTACTAGTCAAAAGCAAGGCCCTGGTTTTTATTTCAAGGTGGAAATTAGGTTTTCTTAAGAGCTTGCTTTCTCCTTTTTAAAAGTCTCAGCTTGCAGTAAATATCTAGGTGACCTAGTCTTTTTTTTTTTTTTTTTTTAATTAAACAGTGAAAATAGCCTTTTTTGGGTTTTTTTGTTCCAGCCCAGCCAGGATTCGAAGAATCAGAGGTCTAATTAGGGAGTTTCAAATAATGTCTGTGAGCCTTTGATGCATTAATCCTGTCAGATGGTGCTTAACACACCAGGCACTCCGTGATAATTACTCAATGTAATTATCCTTCGGGAATGCAAGAACAATATTCACCAACCTTGCAGTGTATTATTGTAAAATGAGACTGTGGGGCCCAATCCACCAAGAAGGTGGATCCTGCAGGAGTTGGGTTTTTTAAAATTTATTTACATTATTAAAACGTAACATTATATTATCCCTCCTCCCCCCCCCCACAACTCGCCACATTCATCAGGGTCTCCTGACTCCCTGTATAACATTTTCAGGGGGGCGTTGCTCTGTGGTGGAGCCCCCGCTTCACATGCAGAAGGTCCCCAGTTCGACCCCCGGCTGCAGCATCTCCAGGTAGGGCTGGGAAATAATCCTGCCTGAAACCCTGGAGAGCCGCGGCTGCCGGTCAGTGTCCACAATACTGGGCTAGGTGGACCGGGGTGTGTGTGTCCAACTCTGTATAAGGCCAGCTTTTTCAGATCCACTTTAAAGCAGCCTCTTTATCAGAACCATGAGGACTAACATCTTACTTTGTTTTTAGGTGGAATGGCTACAGCTCAGTAGTAGAGCCCCCGCTTTGCATGCAGAAGGTCCCCAGTTCAATTCCTGGCTGCATCTCCAGCTAGGGCTGGATGGAAAAACTCCCGCTGCAACCCTGGAGTGCCATTGCTGCCAGTCCGGGTGGTGA
Source organism: Shinisaurus crocodilurus (assembly GCA_021292165.1). Lineage (NCBI taxonomy): Eukaryota > Metazoa > Chordata > Lepidosauria > Squamata > Shinisauridae > Shinisaurus > Shinisaurus crocodilurus. Next base: position 640,787 of record JAHFWL010001184.1, read on the forward strand.
TTTCTATCTCCTTCCTGGGTTAGCCACGCCACGTCCCTCGCTGTACAAAAGCCACTGGTTGGTCCCAGCCGAGCCAACTAGGGATCCCATAGCGAACGGAATGATGTCACAATGCTACAACTGCCCCAACGGCACGGCACCGGATGCCACGAAGTAAAATTACGCGGAATGACAGAATTCAGGGTGGCTGCATGACAACACCCCCGCTGGTGGTGAGTGTGGACCATTGAGAGTGAGCGCAATTTATAGGGACGGGTCGGTGGGGCAAGCATCACATACCTGGGCGTCCTCTCGCGCCTACGGCGCATTCACAGTGATCACTGGCCTGCCGCGGGCTGGGGGACGGAACGGCCGCGAGGGACCGGGGCGCGACCGCAGGCTGGTGAGCGGCGCAGCAGCCGGCGCTGAAAGCCGGGAACAGATGCAACTCATCACGCTAACGAGCTTTTCCTTCCCAGAGATGTTGCCCTATTGAGAGCAAGGGGGTCCATTTCGGTCTCATGGCAACCCTGAAATGGGTGGAATAGAGGAAAGGGCCCCACGGGGTGGGGGAAGCACCGCTTTTATTTAATTTTTCTCCGAGTCTTTCACAGGCATCACAAGCAAACAAAAGCCGCCGGGAGAAAGGCTGCTCATTTCTCGCCCGCCCCGCCCCGCCCTGCCCCGCTCCACTCCACTCCTGAACTCCTTTTCTTTCCCATTTTTTTAACAAGAAGGTGGGGGGTGGAATAGGGTTAGAGCAAGATGGATGATCCGCCAGGCCCACGGAAGGAGCGGCTCTGACGCCCCCTTCATCCCGTTGAGGGGAGCCGATGACGGATTGGATTCAGTGTGGTGCTTTGCATGGAGATGGCCTGGAGAAGCTCACCAGTTTTAGGAATAGATGTGATCTTTTGTCTGGCTATCTGCAGCCCAATGCAGCCGGGGGGGGGGCTCTGGATCTTTATGCCCCCCCCTCCACAAACCTGGTTCTCCTTATCAGGTTTCCCAAGGGTGACCTCAGTTGTCCTTGTGATGGGGACCTGCCCTGTCCTTGCTGACCTTTATGTCAGGCAGTTGCGGGGCTTTTGAAAGGTGTGTAGCCAAAGCTCAACATCAAAAGAACACACACACACACACGGAAAAACACACAGATACACACACACACACACACACACACACATACACAGAGAAATGCACAGAGAGAAACACACAGACATATAGAGAGAAACACACACACAGGGAAACACAGACACACACAGAGATGGAGAAACACACAGACACACACTGAACTGGAGTTCATCTTTTCATTTATTGTTGCTTTGGGGCAAGTGGACTGGCCCCGCTCCGATGGCTCCCCCCAAGTGTAGGCAACCCCTCCGCAGGGAAGCCAAGTGGACCCCTCCTCCGATGTGGAGGCTCTCTGAGGAGCTGGGAAGGGAGGGGGGCTTTGGGTTTGGGGTTCCACCCCCACCCGGTTCCAACCCGTCTTTGACCCGTGTCTGTCAAAGTGGCCCCACCACCAGCCCCCCTCCATAAAACGGCAGGCGGAGTAAGGGAGAAAAATTAGGGTGCGGGAAGAGCGGAAATTGTAGGTGGGGGAGGGAGCTGCCATGTCCCTGCCAAGGAGGGGGGATCGGGACAGACCCTCGGCTCAGCTGCGGCGTGCTATGGTGAGCGATCCAGACTCCGGCACCAGTATGGATGGATCACCCCTTTCCCGCTCTTAGACTGAAGTCTTATTTATTTATTTATTTATTTATTTGTTATATTTATACCCCGCCTTTTTCCCCGCAAGGAACCCAAGGCGGCTTACATTATCCTCCTCCTCCTCTCCATTTTATCCTCACAACAACCCTGTGAGGTAGGTTAGGCTGAGAGTCAGTGACTGGCCCAAAGTCACCCAGTGAGTTTCATGGCCGAGCGGGGACTAGAACCCGGATCTCCCGAGTCCCAGTCCAACACCCTAACCACTACGCCACACTGGCTCAAAGAAAGTCTTCCGTCATTTCTTTGCAGCTTCAGTTTGTAAAATCCCGTTTGTACGTGAGTTTTATTTCAGCGATGAATTTTTTAAAAGGGCTGGTCCGTGGCAGAGGTCTGCTGCCCCCCGTCCTTTCTGTGCTTCTCCCAGCTGCATCTTGGGGAGATGTGATGGAGAAGGGCCAAGGATCCAAAGACGGAGAGCAATTTAGATGGGGCCGGTTGGGGGTTAGAGCAGAAACAAAGCTCAGCACAGGGCCATTGCAACTCAGCCCTCCTCAACAGGGCGCCCATTACAGTCCAACCCATCTTGATGGCACCGGGTTGAGGGAGGCTGTTGTAATTTGTCGTGCTGATGGTATTATATTCTCCTCGCTCTGTCTGTGAGAACCGCTTGTTGTCTTCGAACTCTTGTCTTCTTTAGCCTGTTCCACATGGCTGAAAAATCTGGAGGCACTCGATGTGTGAAGCAGAGAACAAGGCCTGGGAAGAGACGGGAATTCGATCCCAAACCCATGAAATTGTTCCAGCTATTCATGGAGAAACAGTTTGGGAAGTGGTCCCTCCCCGAACATTGTTTCTTCTCCAAACCATTTCAGTGATTCTTCAGCAAACATTTTCTTGGGGGTACATTCCATTGACTCAGTGGGGATTACTTCTGATTAGGCACACGTAGGATGGGAACGGTTAATCTCAGATTCCGCTGCAAATGACATGTGATGTTGTCAGTGGTTATTTATTTGTTTGTTATATCACATCCCTCCTTTTTTCCTGCAAGGAACCCAAGGCGGCTTACATAATCCTCCTCCTCCTCTCCATTTTATCCTCACAACAGCCTTGCGAGGTAGGTTAAGCTGAGAGGGAGTGACCAGCCTGAAGAGACCCAGTGAGCTCCATGGCCGAGTGGGGACTCGAACCCGGATCTCCCAAGCCCCAGTCCGGCACTCGAACCACTACGCCACGCTGGCTCTCTTACCCTTTCTTGCACTCTTCCCAATTCTAAAAAAAAATAATCCTTTTTTTAGGTGTGGACACAGAACTGCACCGTGGATTTGCATGGGGGCCGTGGGATTGCGGCGGTGGAGTCCCTGGGCTGAGGAGCCTCCACGGCGCGTGTCCCACACTTCCTCCTGCACCTGCTTTCTGGCTGCGAGTGTCGAAGCAAGTGGGAGACAGGCAAGCACTTATTTTATTCAAATTCATTTGCACTGCAATAGGACGGTGTGTGTTTTTCTTTACTTAAAATATTTATGGCCTGGCTTTTAATTTCAAGGCATTTAATACATTAAATCCTTTAAGCAGATTTTACATTTTTGCCATTGTGTGTCGACTTACGATATCCCCCCAATGTGTACTTAATCCCCGTACCTTCCCTGGCCCCCAACAACGATGAACTTTCTGGCTATGGGGTCTGCCCATTCAGGCTTCTCACAGGACTAGTATTACCTCACAAGTGCCGTTTTCAAATCCCCCAAAGTCATTAAGGCGGCGTTGCCTGGATCAATCCCGCCGTTGTAAAGACCAAATCTAATTTGAAAATCAAAACCATTTGGGAGTTGTGAGAGGGCTGGAACCACATCTCAGCGATGCTCCCCCCAGCTGGGACCCGACGCACGAGCCAAGCCCTGACCTCAAGAGAATCTCAGAAGCCAAATAATACTTTAGATATACTGTGGATGCAGAAAAGATTTGGAGAGCTCTTGGCCCACAGGAATAGGTAGATGGAGGATGAGAAAACGTTTTCCGGCTTGATAAAACATGTACGCCGATGCAGATTTGCTCTTATTGCAGACAAGCGACTGCAGCCGGGTTTGCACGGGCCGGAATTAAAAGCTGTTCATTTGATTCAGCGAAGCCTCCAAGCAAACGTGCACAGCTGTCGGAGCCGGGCGTGTTGTGCCCACCCCCTCTGAGTTACGTCACGCTCGCTGGCATCCCTGGGCCCGCCCCCTGCCATGGTGCTCCCACAGAGCCCCCTGAGGGAAAGGTCCTCCCATTCCATTTCCCTGAGGGGGGGCTGCCCCACAGCAGGGAGGGGGGGACAGGCGTCTAGCTGTCTCTTGGCCTCCGAGTCTCCCCTGGCTTCAAACCGGCTGGACTGCAAAACTATGTGCCAGTTAGGGAAGCTTACCACCTCGTGGCTGAAGGTGTTACTGCGGGCTTCAACCAGAGGGACACAATTAAATAAATTAAAATTAATTAATACATTTAAAAACCAAATAACCCCTGCGTCCACATCCCTAGAGTCCCCTTAGTATGCATGCAGAGTTTCAAGCATCCAGGTTTCATGGTCTTGGAGCTGACAGATGGACAGACAGACAGGCCGTCACACACCTTCTTCCATTTTCACACATGGAAATATAATATTTTCAAGATAAGTGGAGAGTTTTGCCACAGCTCCATGTACCAAGACTTCAGCATGAAAAGTTCTCTGCACTTTCCCAACTTTTAACCATTACCCCATGTGCCGTCATCAGCTTGAACATGATTAATTCCTTAGAGGTGTCACCCAAGCAGTAGTCAACTTGTAAAATGTCTTGCCAGAAGAAGGAAGGGCAGCGGCCACCGTTTGAGATGGCTTTAAAAGAGGATGAGGCAATTTCACGGAGACGGAGGAGCAGAGGTCTACGCAACGAAACCTCAGCTAGGGATGTCAGAGAAAGCCACAGCGGATTGATGTGAGTTTGGACTTCGAAGGAACCGACCTGCGGATTTTGCAGGGGACGGGCTTTTTCCGAGTCGTGCGGATTCTGCTGTCTGGTGGACCAGGGTTTTTTTTATTGCGGGGAGAGGGGGGTTTGTGCAAATGTGCACTTGTGCTAATGCACATTAGTAAAGTGCACATTCGTGCAAGTGGAACGAAATTCTCGTACATCTCTTTTAAAAAAATTGGATTCTGTCAATGAGCAGACCATGGAACGAAAGATGCCTGACGCTGCAAAGCACAGACGGAACGGTTTTAATAAAATCCATACATCCATCACCTAAATGGACAAGCAGTCCCTGGCCTGATCCTCTCTGCCCTGGGACATTCACTACTGCTGGCAGGCAAAAGCGCTCCAAGCTTCTGCTGCCCAGAGGGCGGCTACGTTTGCGTCACCAAAGCAGAGGACAAGAGGGGCCAGTGGATATGCAGCAAATGTGCATGAGTTAATTGGTGTGTCTAGAGGAGAATTTAGAAATTGTGACTATAATTGAAATAAAATATTCCCAGGTGCCTGGGAACAACCTTCATTATGCCCAACCCAATGCATTTAGGAAAGGGCTTTCCTTCCTCAGGGGCTACTTATCTTTCTCCAAGTGTGAAATCTTTCCAATGCATCTACTGTCTTAAAATGCTCAAAAAGGAAAGTCCCTTCCGAAACGCGTTGGGCCATAATACAAGTTTTTTCAGGCACCTGAGAATGTTTTCTCTCCTGTTTTGGGGACACATAAGGGCCTTCCCCGCTTGCCGTTTCCTAGAATTGAAACAGAAATATGACATGTGCCACCAGGGGCGGATGACCAGTGTGCCTGCTTGGTCTGCTGCTGCCCAGGTGCTAAGACTCGACGGATGACCGCAAGGGCTCTCTGCTCTGCTCTCACTTTGGTTGGTTCTTAATCTCTGAACCGGATTTGGGCTAGACAGCCGTTCCAAGAGAGGATGCCTTCAAAGAGAGGGGTGTACTCTGTACAGTAGGGCACAAGGCCACCCTAGTGGCCCACCCCACTGGACTGGGATGCCCCCCATTAGGCTCTCCTGCTTCCCTTTGGAATGTGTACACGTTCCCCCCTCCCCGTGACCCCCAACTCCCTGCCTCACTTTGTGAAACGAGGGCGCGGTTTCAGATGACCAGCTGCTGAGGCTGCACTTTAGCGAGAGGAGAGGCATGCGTTGCGAGAGTCTCCAGTGTCAATTTTACAAGGCAATCCAAGATCAACATTACGAAAGAGACGGCGGCTGGGTGGGCGGGGAGGAACTGGGGTAAAGAAACACTGAAGGTGGAGGGGGCCCAAATCTGGGGATATCTGAGAAGTTGGCAATGGATTCAAATGAATCCGAATTTCTAAGAATTCGACCTGTGGATTCCACAGTAGACCTGCTTTCCCTGAGTTGCACAGATTCTGTGGACTTGCAGACCCTTTTTCTTAACTTTCTGTTGTTTTACACAAATTTAGTTGTAGAAAAATACAGATTTATTTTTTTAAAAAAAACACTGACCCAAAATGTGAATTTCACCCATAGGCTAAAGTGTGAAAACATGCACGGGGGGGGGGGGGAGATTGGGGGGGATTTGCACATTTTCAAGAGTGCGAATTTGCACAACTGTGAATTTGCACAACTGTGTATGGAAGCATCTGTGCAAAATCCGATCCTGTCCATGAGTGGACGATGGACGAAAGACGCCAGAAATTCTGCGAAACGTAAGTGGATTTTGCAGTGTTTGTACACACCCCAAGCGGGATCCTGTCCTCTTTTCCACTTGCGCACGATGCAGCTAAGCCTGGTCCATGCGCCGGAGTGTCGTGGAAGCAACCCCACTGAACTCACAGGACTTACTTGCAAGTAACTGTGCACAGGATGAGGCTGCAACCACATCCCTGTCTCTCGGTTATGCGCTGCCTGTCTCTGCTGCATGTGGCAAAGCTTCACTGCCAGAATGGCAAGACAATATTGGAGGGTGTTGTTAAACCACATTGACCGGGTCTGGTGGAGTGGAACAGAGGAAGCGGCCGTGTGTCGACTCAGAGCATCTCCTCGCCTAGCTGTGTACAGCTGCCCACTGACTGGCAGCCGCTCTCCAGAGCACTGGTGCCTGGTGCTCACTGGGGCGGGTGGGGGCGGAGGGCAGGGCAACTCATGGTCTGTGAGGCCAAGGGGTCGCATTTGTCCACCGCGGCAACCCATGGTACAGAACAGGGAGACTGATGCAAATTTGGTGAGCAGGGGGAGATCGCCACAGCAACACAGAAGCACGCCGCAGTCTCCGCTGGACACATTTACAACAACCCCCACTGTAGGGAGAAGAGAAACCAATGGCGCAACCTTACGCAAGTTTAGACAGAAAAATGGCCTACAACTCCCAGCATGCCCCAGCCAGCGTGGGAGTTATAGGCCCTTTTTCTGTCTAAACTTGCATAGGACTGTGCCCCAAGGCAAGCAACTTCAGGATTGTTAGTGCAAAGGAAGGGGTGTGTGATCTCTTGTACACACACACACACACGCACACACACACTAATTTGCACCCCCTTTTACTCTCTGTCTTACTCTTCCTTTCAACATACAGGGCCCAATCCAGACTGGTGCTGCAGGGTAGCAGTAGCAGTTTTTGTGTGTGCGCGCAAAGTATCTTGCTTAATTTGAGCTGGAGGTTAGGGCTCAACTTGCCACTTCACTCTAGTCCTGGAAAAGGAAAAGCAGCAATACAGCTGAGAGTGTTTTTTAGCACGTGCAGAGTACAATTAGAGCTTGCACTCCTGCAGCACATTGTAGCTTCTCAGTGGGCCTTTTGGCATTTCTGACAGAGCAGCCCTGGGTCTCAAGCAGAAGAGCCTTTCCCAGCTGCACTTGGAGATGGCACTTGGGATGAGGGACCATTCTAGGGAAGGAGCAGAAATTCGCTCGTTTCGCATTTTCATGCCAATGTACCTAATTTCACACTTTCAAACAAAGACGCAAACGAAACTCAGTTATCATTCAAAGTCTGCACTTCTCTGGATTTTGCAGCGTTCTCCAATCGAAAAATGAGTGCCAAAATTATTATTAATATTATTAACTTCTTTTCTATACAGCCCAATAGACGAAGCTCTCTGGGCGGTTCACAGCAATTCGTGAAACACAGATACAATAATAAAAATACAGCATAAAATACAGGTGCAATCAAATACAGCATTAAATTTTAATATACAAAATTTAAAAAGAATTTAAAACAACTAAAACAATTCCAATAATTTCAAAAATGTGTATATTAGAGAAAACTGCACACAAAAATTGTATATTGGTAAAAGTAATTTTCAAAAGTGCATTATATTAGGAACTGGGACTCAGGAACTGAGTGTTGGACTGGGACTCAGGAGACCCTGGCTCTAGTCTCCACTTGGCCTAACTTTGGGCAGTCTAACCTACCTCACAGGGTTGTTGTGAGGATGAAATGGAGAGAAAGAGGATCATATAAGCCTCTTTGGGTTTCTTGCAAAAGACAATAAAGGCAGGATATAAATGTTATAACGAACTCATCAAAAATTACATACAAAAATGCATGTATTAGGAGAACATTTTCATGTGAACTTTAAAAAAAATCTCAAAGTTCAGAATGAACTGAATTTAAGATAGGAAAAAATCTCAAAGTTTGGGTTGATCTGAACTGAAGGCTGGAAAAATGAGAAACTGGGAGAAACCAAGACTGACAGATTCATCTATCCCTAGATTGAACTGGGGATCGAACAACTCAGGCGGGGCTGAGAGAAAGGCATTCTCAAACTCACCCAGTGACCTGCCCAGCTGACTGGGGATTTGAACCCAGCTCTTCCTGCTGCTTGTCCAACACTCCAGTCATCCAACATGCCAGCTTGCCAACATTTAAATAATGGAGCAAAAAAATATGTCTCTTTCAGGCCCTAGAAAGGATGCAAGGATTTTGAGAACTTTATGGAAAGAGGAAAAAGCCAGGAGGACAAACTGGGAACTGACCGAGTCTTATCAGAAGGGAAAACAAGGACTGCTGAGAAAGGAAATCTTCAGTAGCCAACAAACAATCAAACTCAATGGCTTAATAATAATAATAACAACAACAACAACAACAACAACTACTACTACTACTACTACTACTACTACTACTACTATTATTATTATTATTATTATTATTATTATTAATTTCTTACCCACCTCTCCATCTAGATCAAGGTGGGGAACAGCAGAAAACACAAAACACAAACTAATGAAACACAACACATACTATTAAAACATCTTAAAATATCTTAAAAACATCTTAAAGGCATCCTAAAATTCTGCCGGATAGGCCTGTCGGAAGAAGTCAGTCTTTAATGCAAGGAGCTGAGAAGCAACTACTTTTCACTTTCCGCATAATTCAATTCCATTTATTTATATGTGGCGGCTTTCATACAAAGCATCTCACGGCTGCTTTGCGAGAGAGCGGAAGGAAGAAGGGATAGTGCTGCTCCACCTCCATCAGCACCCAGAGAAAGAAAAGGACCACGGGTGCAGCTAGAAACGTTGGGATGGTGTTGGGTCCGCTGGTGGGGTGCTATGAGGGCGCTACGGGGCAACATGAAACAGCAAAGGATTTGATTTCATGTTGTTGCTGCCGTTGCGATCCAGATCCATCCATGCAGATAGCACTTCACAGAGATTCCTAAGCAAAGAGGAGGCAGGCCCCTGCCCTCAGAGAGCTTACAGTCTGCATTTGGATTGTGGGGAAGAAAACAGAAGTCGGGCGGAGAGTGAGAGATGTGAACTGCTAGGGAGGAATGGGAGCAAAATGCTGCAGCCTGCTGTGCTTATGTTTCGTTCCCATTGGGAATATGCACGAAGGGGTTAAGCGCTGGCAGTCTCTTGCTGAGAGGCCTCACTCATCACCAGACCGAGTCCGTGGCAGAAGTCAGTAAAGAAATCAATGTGCATACATGCGCAACCTAAATAAATAAATGAATGAATGAATGACTAAAGCGAACTTTCTCATTACTGTGCATGCAGGGCACATAAATAAATAGGCCAGGCTGCTTTTCTTTTTTTAGGTTTCAAGCCTCATGATGCCTCCAGAGGTGTGCAAAAGGGGATTGCAGGGTCGACACCCCCCCTTCTCTAAACCATAACATTATTTACAAACATCATTGCTGAAATTGCAATTGGCAGCAAAGCCTTCCTGGGCAGCAGTTCTGCGGAGCCATTCCACCAGCCCTACTTAATATTTTCTTCTTCCCTCCCCATCCTTTTCTCCTTGCGTGTCATGTCTTTTTCGATTGTAAGCCTGTGGGCAGGGACTGTCTTCTTCTTCTTCTCCGTCTCTGTCTCCGTCTCCGTCTCCTCCTCCTTCTTCACCGATTGCAAGTGAGCCACCCGGGGAGCCTTTTTTGTTTTGGTTGAGGAGCAGGATAAAAACCCTTTAAACAAACAAACAAATAAATAAATAAGTCCATTCACAGACACCCAAATGGTGCATGACGGGAAACACTGTGCTGTAATAAGTGCCAAGTATTTCTCAAACCACTTTTTCCACCAAAGGGAATGGCATGTTTGGCAAACATTTCCTCCCCCCCCCCTTCCAAGGACACGCTCCCGAATGTTGCAAAAGTTTGTCTCAAGCCCAGAAGGGAGCATGCGGAGGGGCTGGAGGCAGAAGCGGGTGAAGCCAAACTCCGGAATCCCCTCTTCTTGCAACGCATTGCTGGGGAGGCCATTAGGCAAAGCAGTGGCTCATTCGTCATGTTTGTCAGCGCAAAAAACGCATGTGCTTTATGAGTGCCATCAATAATGGCGTTCATATCCCTAATGCGACCGTTTGCCCCATATATAACATTTGAATCACATTTTCCTCTGGCGTAGGCCTCTGCACTGCTCGGGACTCCATCAGGCTATTACAGTTGGTGTCTGGCCTGCCATATTAACGTTATGGATCCCCTCCCGCTCTCTTTATGGGGGCTCTCTGCTGAGACGACCCCGGCGACGGGCGCAGCAGCCTCTGCCCAATTCACCCTGCTCGCCTTATGCATATTGATGTATATTAATGCTCGCCTTACGTATGTGCATGTGCAGTGCAAGGAGAGATTTATGTGGCCCTCGCCAGTAAGGGATGCCCCCTGATAAGGGAATAATCTTCGCACTTAATTCACAAGTGGCTCAACACACTGTGAAGAGGACGAGGGGCTCCTGCAGCAGCAGAGCATACCCACGCATTGTGCTCAGACGGATTTCCCTGCCAAAAGAAAGGGGGGAGTAGAAAGCGGGTAAGCCCTCCCCGGGAGGACATCCTTCCCCAGCACCCCCAGATGCTCTGGACTGCACCTCCCATCACTCCCAGCCAGTGTGGCCATTGGCTTAGTTACTAGCAGCAAGAGCTTTAAGCTTAAAACATGCCGGGTTGCGGGGTTGTTGTCTTTTGCATTTTTGGCCGCACCCCTTTTGCCTTCGGCCCTGTACACCGCCAGAACGTGGCCCCTGAGACCTTCTCTGAAATAGAAACCAGCCCATGGGCTGAAAAGGCTTCAGTGCCCTGGTTTAAAGCCAGCACTTTGAATTGGGCCTGGAAACGGACTGGGAGTCGTTCTGTCCTATATATGACAGATAGGAGAAGGAGGCCACTTTTAAGATGCTGCCAGCCGCTGTTGTCTATCAAAGTGTGGGTTTAACAAAGTGTGGGTTTTTTTTCCTCTAGAACGATTGCTTTTTATATGCACATTTATGCAGGTTAATGATTTTTCATGTGTGTGACCCCCCCCATTAGAACGATAGATTCTTTGTAAACCGCCCAGAGAGCTTTGGCTATTAGGCGGTATAGAAATGTAATAAATGAAATGTAACTATTGCTTTTTTCATATGCACATTTATGCAGATTAATCGATTAACTGATGAAGGGCTCAACCCTATGCATGTTTACCCAGAAAAAACTCCAAAAACTCCCAGCATGCCCCAGCCAGCCTAGCTTTAGACTTTTTTCTGTCTAAACATGCATAGGGTTGAGCCCAAACTGATTAAAACTCATCCTACACTTCACTGACTAAGGGCGCTTCTTCCAGGTGAGGCTTTTCTTGTGCAAGCACGGCGTTTTACAGGGGTCCAGCCGTCTCACGGTCTTCCAGTTGAATGCCTCCTGTTCCCCCCCCCCCCACCGCTTCTTCTGTCATTTTTCTTACTAGAGAAAATCTGTTAAGGTAGGAAAGATGGAATAGCTGCATGATACCTTTTGATGGGTCATGCTAGGAGTCCTCCATCCGGAAGCATTCTAAGATGTGTTTTTAATCAGGTGAAACCCTCATCAAAATGTTTTTGGCCTGTGCTGAAAGTGAAATGGACCAGAATAAATGAACCCAGATTTCTGGCTTCCTTTTTCCGTTTCTTTCTTTCTTTCTTTCTTTCTTTCCATGGTAGGGGTGGTCCTTCAACATATCTTCTTTATCCCTGTCTAGGGATGGATGAACCTTCCCATTTCAGCTTCTCGCAGGTTCTCATTTTTCCAAACTCGTCTCAAACTTTGAGAATTTCTCCAGCCTTAAGTTCAGGTCATCTTGAACGCTGAGATTTTAAAAATTATTATATTTTAAATGTTTGCATGAAAATGTGTTTGTTAATTATGGGATTGTGAGTTGTAGGACTTTTTTCTGTCGATACATGCATGGGATTGCGCCCTTAATGTATTTTCTTTGTAAACCACTTAGATATATATATGTATTAAATATGGTAAGGGATACATAAATCTATTAAATAAGTATAAATAATTCACAAATATTTTTTGTGCACATTTCTTCGAATTCATGCATTTTTGTTAGCATTTTTTTGATTTGGAAAACTGCAAATTCTGAAAGATAACTGAGTTTTTGCCTTTGTAGTTTGCAAGTGCAAAACTCAGTAACTTTGCATTCAAAGGTGAACTGAGCAAATGGCTCCCCCAACCCTAAATTCTGTGCCTCACCTGCCCACTTTCTCCACAGTGGAAAGCCAGAGAGCTGTTTCCAAGGAGCAGCCAGCCAGGAATCCTGTTACAGACAGGTCAAGGTCAACCCAAGTTTGCTTTGACAGGTTGCAGAAAACATTGAGCAGCAAAACTGTTGATGAGCCTAAGTGACCTGTTGGGCAGGTAATTTTCAGCCAAGAAGAGGAGAAAGGGGGGAGAGAGAGAGAGAGAGAGAGAGAGAGAGAGAGAATGCACACATAACTGCAGCTGCCAATTTTGGAAAACGTGAATTAATAAAATTAAGATTTAAGTTTCACATCCTCAACTTGAAATTCCTGCCAAGCAGGATCAGTGCTAGGTACTGAAAAGATCCCACAGGACATTAAAACAATGCACAAATTTGCATATGCTAATTTACATATGCACTAAAGTCTGTAAAGGACCTTGTCTCCTAAGGTCACCCCTATTTGTAAAAAAGGATGTATGGACAGGGGAGAGAGGAGGGCATTGGGTTTCAGAAAAAAACCCCAGGCAGGAAGATTCAAGGGGGGGGGGCAGCAGGAGGGGAGGCACAGGTGGGCCAAAAGCCGGCTCATCCAGGGGGATCCAGGGTGCAACAGAGATCCTCAGGGCCCCCGTGCCTTCATTTCAGCCAGTGCCCCTGGGCAGCAGCAGGGTGGTGGGGCAGGAGATTGGATGGGAGCCCAACTTGCCAGAACTTGGCTTGTTATAGAGAGAAACTCCATTTTCACAGCTTATCTTAAGGGCTGATATAGCGTTGTTTAGGAGATTCTGTCAGATTACAATGTGCAAAGAAGGAAGGAAACTGCTTTAACTGTCCTGGCTTCCTGCAAAGAGCTCTGGGAAATTGGAGAGCCAGTGGAATGAAGTGGTCACTGACTAGGGCCATCTGACTAGGGCCGGGAAGACCTGGGTTCAAACCCCCCACCTGGCCAAGTACTTCCACAGAGGTGACATTGGGCCACCCGGCGGTCATTCTCTCTCAGCCTAACCTGCCTCACAGGGTTCTTGTCGCGAGGGCCAAATAGGAGATCAGATGGCGTATGCCACCCTGAGCCTTAGGGATGGGGGAGAGGGAGTAGAATGAAAGAAATAATAATGCATGAAGTTCTGCCAGAGGGCCACGGTGGTCCACACCTTGGTAGCTTCAAGACTGGGTGACTGCAATGTGCTCTACGTGGGTCTTCCCTAGAGATCTTTGTATGCTACTGTAATTGTTCTTTTAATGAATTTTGTGATTTGATAATGAAGGGCAGTATATAAATAGCCAGTGGGGTGTAGTGGTTAGAGCATTGGGTTCTAGTCCCCCGTCAGCCATGAAGCTCCCTGGGTGACTTTGGGCCAGTCACTGACTCTCAGCCTAACCTACCTCACAGGGCTGTTGTGAGGATAAAATGGAGAGGAAGGGGATTATATAAGCCACCTTGGATTCCTTGCAAAAGGAAAAAAGATGGGATGTAAAGGTAACAACAACAACAACAACAACAACACCATAAATAAATAAATAAATAAATGAATAGAGATCAGTGCCCTCACCAATCTGAAATATCCAGGATTCCCTGGGAGGAAGCCATGATGGTTAAACCAGACTGAAACCAATTAGTAGTGTAGATGTACCCTCGAGGAAAAGGGGATTTCCGTCATGTGTGTGACTATTTCAAAGTTGTTTTTTTTCTAATATAGTGATGGAGTGATAGGAAGGTTATCTGAAGAGCCGTGACTCACAAACCTTTCTGGTGCGTGAGTCAGGAAATGTGTGATTCTTATGTTGGCACCATTATGCTGCCTACAGTTTCAGGGAAAATTCATATTCTCTGGTTATTTGGAAGGCAGCAGGCCATGGACTACAAGTACAGGTGCTTGCAGGAGGGCCCAAAAGAATATCATTGTTTCAACACCCTCGAATCATGACAAGAAAAGTGTGTGCGTGTGTGTTCTTTTTGAAATTGCTAAGCCACACTCCTGGGATCTCCCACATATTTGCCAAAATCATCTAGCCAGCTTAGCTTGCTGGCAAGAACTAAACAAAAATGAAACTTAAAGCCATGCAAGGACTCAGGAGACCTCACATCTGAGCTACCAGGTTACAGGGAGCCTGTGACTCCCTTCTTACGACACCTTCACTGGTTCCTGGTCTGTTTCCGGGCACAATTCAAAGTGCTGGTTAAGACCTGTGCTGTAAAGCCCTCTGCGGCTTGGGACCAGGCTACTTGAAAGGCTTTCTCCCATATGAGCCGGCCTGACTTTTGAGATCTTCCAGGAAGGCCCTTCCCTTGGTCCTGCCACCATTGGAGACGCATTTGGTGGGGACACAAGACAGGGACTTCTTGGTGGCCGCTCCCAGGCTCTGGAACTCCCTGCTGAGGGATGCTAGTTTTGCTCCCTCTCCTTTGCCCTTCCACCAGCAGGCAAATACTTTTTTTATTCAGGCAGCTGGTCTATTGCTGAAGGTGTTTTCTTTTTTCTTTTAAAAATGGGTTGGGTGCTGTTTATTTCTTGGACTGTTGTGTTTTGAATTTATTTGTTTTTGTGTTGTCTTTTCATTACATTTTTGCTTTTAATCCATACTGTATTGTTAGTTGCCTTGTGCACCACTGTTTTCGCAGAAAGGTGGGCTATAAAAGACGTCAATAAACAAAGGAATGTGAGGTACAAACACTCCGGATTGGTACCAGGGGTCTTGGAAAGGGAGCTGGAACTCTTTAGATAACAACAGTGACACACACACCCCCTTCCAGACTGGGTAGCATCTTCAGGGTATTACGGTATTATTGATTGATGGATTACATTTCTATACTGCCCAACAGCCAAAGCTCTCTGGGCAGTTGACATAAGACGAAAACCATAAAAATACATGATTAAAACATAGTATGAAAACAATTTACATACAAAAACTGTTTAAAACAATCTACAATAAAAATCCCAGGGCTGTATGCTTTTAGCAGGAGCTTCTTCACTGCTTTCCCCTAGTGCCTTCTCCCATCTGTTCCTGCCTGATTGCTACAGTCATCTCTGGGTGCTGCTGTGACAAAGGTCCAATGAGCAACTACCAGGGAAAGGACCTTCTCGGTAGCAGCCCCCCTATCTCTGGAATGCCCTCCCCAGGGAGATTCCCCTTCCCCCCCTCCCCCCTTCACTGTATATGTTTAGACTCCTCTTCCGGCAGGCATTTAATCTTTAATCTGATGCTCTGGTTAGTAACTCTATTGCTGGCTCATTAATATTTTAATGTTGTGATTCTTTGATACTTTGGTGTTTTCATTGTTTGGGTTGTATTTATTGTTGTTTTGTTTTTACGAAGGTAAACAGCCCCGAGGGCATCTACCACTTGGACGGCATATTAATTTAATAAAGAAATACTTGATGCGGTTTTAGCTAGTCCTAAAAAAAGGGAACACCCCTGGTGTTTTTGCTTTATTGGGGTCTCTCTCTCTCTCTCTCTCTCACACACACACACACACGTGGGGGGGGGGAATACCTGCAAAAGATGTGTCTGTGTCAGATCCCAATGAATTGCTCTGGTTCCTTGGAGGAAAAGGAGGAATAGAAATGTAAATAAAAATAAAAATAAAAATAATACGTAGTAGCATTTCTTAACTGCCTTGGTGGAGAGGAGGAGAACCATGTAAGCTGCCTTTTTAATTATTTATTTATTTATTTTATGACATTTATATCCCACTGCTTTTCCTCTTGGAAAGGGCCCAAGGCAGCTGACCCGCCTCCTCTCCATTTTGTCCTCACAACAACCCTGTGAGGTAGGTGAGGCCGAGAGTCAGACCCTGGCCCAAAGTCACCCAGTGAGCTTCAAGGCCGAGTGGGAGGACTCCGAGTCCCGGTCCAACGCTCCAACCACTACGCCACACTGCCTCTCCTCAGACCATGAAGTCCAGGCAGGGTCCAGCACGACGCAGCCGCCCTCCAGCCGGCCAAGAGTCCCGCCCGCGCGCCTTTAAGAAGGGGACCGCGCTGAAGTCTCTCCGCTGCCGCAAGGCGGCCGCCCGTCGCCATCCCCCTTGGCGGGGGCCCCTTTGCAATTGCCGCTCCCGTGGCTGAGAGAGAGAGAGAGAGAGAGAGAGAGAGACGCGCGCACACGCACACGCGCGCGCACACGCGGACACACACAAGTACTTTAGTTACATTGTTGGGTGAGTTTGTAACAAGTCCTCGCGCCTCGGCCTTGCACACACCCCGGGGGACTGGATCGGCTCAGCCTCGGGCAGCGTTTCGAGACCTTTATATATATATACACACACACGCACGCACGCACGCGCATATATATTTTCCCCAAGGAGAGGGGGGCACAAGCGAGGAGGAAGAGGAGGAGGAGGAAGGGGGGGGGTCTAAAACCCCGAATCAGCCGGCCAAGGCAAAAAAAAAAAAAAGCAGAGAAAAATCACTCCAATCCCCCCCCTCCCCGCCGCCGCCGCCGCTCCACTTCTCTGCTTTTGCTTTTTCCTTCCGGCTTTGATTTTGATTTCATTTTTTAAATATTGTCCAGCGCGTGTGGATTTCGTTCCCCCCTTTCTCCCCCCCTTCCCCCCCACTTTTTCTTCTTTTTTTTTCTTCGCCACGGATCTTCATCACAAAACCTCTTTGGCATGAGTTAAGCAGCAGAAATGGACACCAAACATTTCCTCCCACTGGGTGAGTTTCTTTGGCGGATTTTCTTTCTTTCTTTCTTTCCTTCCAAGGAAGCTGGAGGGAGGAGGCATATATATATATTAAAAGAAGGAAAATGCAAAGCCATGCTGATATCTTTCTATGTGATTTATCTGAATGTGCACACATATATCGATAAAGATATACAGTATCACCGAATATATATAGAGATATCTTTATATTTTGGCGATCGTGGAGGGAGGAGAAGGAGCCAGAAGAAGCGATCTGGGAAAGGCGGGGGGGGGGGGAGAAGGAGAGAAGAAGAAGAGAGAAAATGGGGTGCGGGTGAGAAGCGTCTTTATTACGCAGCCGATCTTTGGATCGCGGAGGGGGAAAGGCTGTCGCAGGAGCTGGTCCATTCCTGGTCAATTTCACCAGGGTCGGGTGTTTATCTCGTTGTAATTGACGAATCCAGTTGTTGTTGTTGTTGTTGTTGTTGAAGGAGCTTGTCGTGAGTTGTTTTATTTTATGCATTGAAAAAGAAAAAAAAAGGTGGGGGGGAGACAAATATTCTGAATGCACTCGAAGTTTGCAAGGAGCGGCGTTGTAGATCTAAAGGAGCGAATAATGCTGATTGGGAAAGTACTGTCAAGGAAAGACGGGGGGGGGAGGGAGACAAGGGAGAAGGAAAGGGGGGGAGGGAACCGTTCTGGGATCCGAGCTCTCTCTCTCTCTCTCTCTCTCTCTCTCTCTCCACTTCCTATTGTCTTTTGGAAGTTGGCACTGGACCGCTCTGAGTAACTGGACGGGGGTGGGGGGGGGTGGCGAACGGAGACCCCCGAGGGGCTTCCCAAATGGATCTTAAGAGAAATCTATGGAGAGAAAGAAAGGAAGAAGAAGAAAAAGAAAAGGGAGGGAGAGAGAGAGAGAGAGAGAAGGCCTAAGAGACCTGCAAAAGTCCAGCGGGGTTCCCACAGTGTAGGAAAGTTTAAAAAAAGAGAGGAAAAAAGTGATCCAAGCACTTTCTGAACAGGCTCCAAGTTTTCGCTGAAGTGCCCGCTCTGAATGGGGGCTTCAAAGGCAGCTCCTTGGAGGGTGTGTTTTGGGGTGGGGTTTGCTTTTGGCAAGGCCAGTTTTATTCGGAGTGCGGCGGCGGCGGCGATGGTGGGGGCTTAACAGCTTCAGCTTCTTGCTTTAAGGGGATCCCGGTGGGTTTTGTTTCCTCCTCCCGCAGTGCTTGGGGAAAGGGATCTCCTTCTCTCTGGACGTTCGTCGTACCTTCTTTCTGGAATTGTATGTTGGAAGAGACCGCCTTCCCCCCTCCCCACTGAGATATCCCCCTTCCCCTTTGAAGCCCCTCAGAAGGCATTTGCCTCCCCCCCCCCCGGTCCGAAAAGGTCAGTCTAGCAGAAAGAAATGTCATTGCCCGGGTTAAATGGGCCTGCCATGGTCAAGTCTTGGTCCAAGGAGGCTGTTTCTGCTGCTCTTGTTGTGGAAAGGATAACTTCTTTAATTTATTTTCCCCGTACCACATTGCCAGAATAATATGGGATGGCGGGATGTGTGTGTATCCTCAGTACTCCTTCCACCTCCTTCCCTTTCGAATGAATTTCCACCTGCAAGCCCCCCCCCTTCTTTTGCCAGCGTTTTGAGTCATGTTCTGGCTTGTGAGCAATACATGCCTCTCTTTTATTTTCATTTTTTACTTTTGGGGCAGGTTTGGTTGGTGTTTGTGGTTTGAGCCTCACTTTGATTAAAAAAAAAAGTTCTGAGAAACCCACATGACCTTTTTTTCTTCAAGTTGCAGGGCTTCTTTTGTGTGTTCATCAGAAATTGCTCTCCCAAATTAATAGAGTGGCCAGAAAAAAGAGGGCCCCGATTTGCATTAGATTTGCATACGCTGGTGTATATTTATTTGTTTGTTTTATTATTACATTTATATCCCACCTTTTCTTCCTCTTGCAAGGAATCCAAGGTGGCTCACATGGTCCTCCTCCTCTCCGTTTCATCCTCACAACAACCCTGTGAGGTAGGTTAGGCTGAGAGTCAGCGACTGCCCGCAAAGTCACCCAGGGAGCTTTGTGGCTGAGAGGGTACTCGAAGCTGGGTCTCCCCAGTCCAACGCTCTAACCACGACACCACACTGGCTCCCAATAATTGCCAGTTTAGAAATGATAACTACAGTTGGAATAGAAGTACAAGGCATCTCACCAGTAGGGCATAAGACTGTGACCGGGCCACCCGTGTGCCTTGCTCAGTCGGCTGTCCAGTTGCCAACTCTGGATGGGCAAAGTCAAGGCCCCGATCTTTCTTCCAACGGTTCTTTGACTTTGAACCAGACTTGGACAGGACAGTCCATCAGCCTCTGTTTCTTTGTTTTTTCTTCTGGATTTTATTGAATATAAAATAAGTTGGTGGAGACATCTTTGTTCAGATCAGTCCCTTGTACTCTCTGCCTCTCCTTTGGTTCCCTTCCTTTCTCTCTCCCTCAGTGTTAATGTTTGGATTTGCATGCTCCTTGGGACAGAGACCCAATTCCTTTTTTATTTTTTATTTTTTTGCTTATGAACAGGAGACGGACAGTGCTGCATTCATTAACAGGACTAGCTCTAACAATAATAAGAAAGCACAAGGTTTCTGCAAAGAGAGCACAGAACTGAAAGGGGTTGTATTCAGCTGGGTGGTGTTTATTTATTTTATTGTTGCGTTTTTAATTGTGCTTTTAATCTATTTGTTTTCATGGTTGTTTGGACTGAGTTTTTGTTTTCATCTTGGCCTTATCATTGTCAGCTGCCTCTAAGTGCCATTATTTTGGTGGAAAGGTAGGATATGCATCAAAGAAACAAAATGAATAAACAAACAGCCTTGCAGGCAGATTGTCAGAAGCATGGCTGTGATCAAGGGTGAGTGGATGGCAAAGGTGCTGTGGACCTTCTAAAGGGCAGGATAACTCCTGAGTATTTTTAGGATCCCGAGCAAAAGGCCTGTCATTCTGGAGGGGGGCTGGTTGTGTGTGTCTGTGTGGAAGTGTTGTACAGACCCCTACTGAATTCGGGGCAGAGGCACTCGGCTCCGCACAACAGTGTCTCTGCCTGCCTGCCTGAACAGCGCCCTGCAACCATTCACTTGTATGGGAGAAAGCAAAAGGACTGGGGAGCGCCACTGGGGTGGGGTAACTTGCGACTTCTGCCCTTGAGAATCAAACCCGGATCCCTGGCAAAAATGCTTGTCATTATGATAGGTGGGGGGTTTATTTGGAGGAAGCCCCCCCCCCCGGTCAGGGTTAAGGGAGGCAGTTTTCCTATCACTGCAAAGGCAGAAGGGAGTTCACTCACTCCCCTACCCCCACCCCCAAATAGATTGAATGGCACCCATTCTCTTCTGTGGGAGAAAGTAAACAGTTGCACAGACGCATCTTTTTTTTTAAAAAATATAGCCTTTTAAATTATGTCGTTTTAACGTTGTACTGGTTTTAATGGTCTTGTTCGTTTCTTTTTATTGCATTTAGATTTTTTTTAAAAAATTGCCTGCCAGCTTGATGGTATAGAAATGTTAATCATGAATAAAAATGAATGAATGAATATCTCCTGGTGAGCACAGCCATTCAGAACCGAGGAGCCTGCTCCTATCTGCATAGCCACGCCCCTTTCCTCTTCATAGCCCCGCCTTATGACGGGATGTTAGCAGCCGGCTTCTTCTGGGCCTTGATTATTTTGGGTATGGATACGTGGTATCATCTAACATTCAAAGATACACAGAGGAGCAGAGGGCAGCGATCAGACCCTCTCCATCCAAGGCGTGTGCGTTTTGATGGAGGCAATCAGGAATTCAGTCCTAGATGATATGGGATGAAGTCCCAGTTTAGGTAGAATGTGGCCAGGTAATGACGGGGCCTTCTCAGTAGTGGCACCCTAGCCCTCTGGAACTCTCCCCCACTCAAGGTTCGGGGTGTGTGTGCACAGAAACTGCGCCGCTTGGAACCTCTATTTATGCAGGCTTTCCCTGACCTGCAATGGACTATGTCACGCCTTTTTTTTTTTTTTTTACTGTTGTCTTTGAAGTAATCTTTTTTAAAATTAAGTATTATTTTATATGTTTTGATTTTTTTTAATATCATGTATGCATCTTAATGTGAACCACTTAGCGATTTTCTCTTATTAAGCGGTATAGAAGTCTAATAAATAAGGAAAAAAAAGCCCCTTTTAGACTGGAGCCGCACCCCATACGCCAGAAGTGGGCAACTTGTGCACCTCCAGACATCGTTGGACTACAACTCCCATCCTCCCACACCCTTGGCTGTGCTGGCCAGGATTGATAGGAGTTGGGAGTCCAACCTCTGGTGGGAGTTGGAGTCCAACGTAGGTTGATCGGAGTTGAACTCCAACATCTGGAGGGCTGGCTGCAAGTTGCCCAACCTTGCTATACACATTTACCGGGGAGCAAGGCCAGTTGAATTCTATGGGACTTCTCTGAGTAGGCATGCCTAAAGACGGAAGTGCACGTGCTGGTAACTTCGAGGCTTGACTTCTGCAATGCGCTGTACATAGGGCTACCTTTGTACCTAGTTCAGAAACTTGAATTGGTGCAAAATATGGCAGCCAGATTGGTCACCGGTACATCTAGAGGTGCCCATATTACACCAGCTTTAAAAGCATTACATTGGCTGCCAATCAGTTTCCAGGCGAAGTATAAAGTGTTAGTCAGGGATGGGGACTCGGACTTGAGGACTCGACTCGTGAGTCAGACTGAGTCCCCCCTCTGACTCGACTCGGACTCGAGTCCTAATATTTTTAATGGGACTCGAGACTCGACTCGGGACTCGAGACCAAGGACTCTTCAACATCCCTGGGCTGTGCCAGAAGGAGTGGAGAGGAGCGTGATTGCCGGCGAAGAGCACATGGAAGCGAGGTGTGCCGCTGCTCGGCCACTATGGACGGCTACCAGGAGTGCAGCCCCAACAGTGTGTCAAGGTTTATTTTGATTGATGTGTTGCGTACTTGGGAGAGGCAGAGGAAGGACCTGAGATTACTCTGTGTGGCTGCTCTGAGTGTGAAGTAGCCTTATTTTGTTGGGAAAAACCCCCATTGATTTTAATAGGGACTCGTGGAGTCAGCTTTGGGAGTGACTTGTGACTCGTGACTCGTGAGTCACCATTTTGGACCAAGGACTCGGACTCGGACTCGAGACTCGGGTCCAAAGACTCGTGACTCGACTCGTGACTTGAGACCAAGGACTCTTCAACATCCCTGGTGTTAGTTATTACCTTTAAAGCCCTACATGGTTTGGGTCCGGGTTACCTGCAGGATCGCCTTCTCCCGTACAATCCGCCCCTCACACTTAGGTCCTCTGGGAGGAATTTACTCCAGTCAGCCAAGACTAGGCTGGCGGGTACTACCCAGAGGACCTTCTCTTCTGCTGCTCCCGGACTCTGGAATGGCCTGTCGGAGGGGACGCGCGTCAACTAGATAGTCACTTGGCTTTTAAAAAGGCCATAAAGACTGACCTCTTCCGACAGGCCTACCCAGTGGAATTTTAAGAGTTTTTAGGATACTTTTAAAGGTTTTTAAG
The DNA here is from genome assembly GCA_021292165.1 of Shinisaurus crocodilurus. Classification (NCBI taxonomy): domain Eukaryota; kingdom Metazoa; phylum Chordata; class Lepidosauria; order Squamata; family Shinisauridae; genus Shinisaurus; species Shinisaurus crocodilurus. Next base: position 663,544 of record JAHFWL010001184.1, read on the forward strand.
AATATTTTAATAATGTTTACTATGTTTTTAACTAGTTAAGTATTTTGTATTTATGGTTGTTCCCCGCCTCGATCTAAGTGGAGAGGTGAGTAAGAAATAGAATTTTATGATGCTGCTGCTGCTGCTGATGCCAAGGGTTGCACCAATGGCCATGAGAATGCTGTCCTAGGCTAGTTCCTTTGTTTTCTGGGGCTCAATGTTTTCTGGCTCGTAGGAAAGGGAAACGCACCGTGTACCCTGGGAGTTCATCGATGCTGGATGGTAGCCTGCAGAAACCTGGAATCCTAACCTGTTTGCCGATGGTATACTGAAGGTCACGGAACTGTCTGGAGTGGAAATTGATGAGTGAGCGGTTTGTGTGCCCCGTTGTCGGGCAGTGTCTCCCTCGAGTGGCTGATGGCTTAGCATGTGAATGCCTCGTGAAGTTCAGGTTGCCTCTTGCTGGATTCTTGGTGTTCCTGAAAGCAAGAGATTGGTCCCGATCGACAGCAGAGCCTCACCTCTGCATCAGCTTTGGACAGAGAACCCTGAGGGTTCTTTTGGTGGAGGCAATTTCAGGGCAGTTCTAAGGCCGTAGAGAGATGAGTCTGGCGTTCATTTGGTGGTTTCTCGGCATTTGTGTAGTGGCCCCCCCCCCCCCACTTCTGAAAGGTCAAAGTGCCTCTCCCAAGGCTTTAAGCTACAATAGGCTGGTATATTTTTTTGCATTTTGGCTGCACGCCTTTTTGCCTCTGGCCCCGCTCACCACCGGAATGTGGCCCCCGAGAGCGTCTCCAAAATGGAATCCAGCCCTCGAGGTGAAAGAAGTTCAGCACCCCATGATTTAAAGTATGGAGCCCTTCGATTATGTGTTTGCTTTTTTAGATTCAAACAGACTGAACTGGAAATCATCGCTAGCTGGTCGTTGTTACCTGCCAGCCTCTTGGCCCTCTCTAACCATTGGCTGCACTGCTGTGATGTCATAGACTGCCCATGCACATTGCAACCACTCGGAGGGTAAACTGTTGGCACAAAGCGCAGAAGGACGGAGGTCTCCTCAGTCTGACTGCCCCGAAGGAGTGCCGGGTGATGAGAAGCCGTGGCTTTTGTCTGTGTGCATTATTGTTCCTAAATGTTCCCTTTTGCTGGGAATCTTGGGAAAAGTTTCTTTGTTCCCTTTACAGCACCCAGAACCCCTTGGGAATGCTTTCAAAAGAGGATGTCCTTCCAATTTCAGAAGCTGGATTTGGGCTAGAGGCCAAACTGTTGGTATACTTATGGAGCAGGCAAAAGTCTGCCCACCCTACCCCCACATTTTTTTTTTAGCAGGCACAGGATAAGAACACAAGAAGAGCCCTGCTGGATCAGACCAAGGGTCCATCTTGTCCAGCATTCTGTTCACACAGTGGCCAACCAGCTGCCCCAATGGGAAACCCACAAGCAGGACATGAGGGCCACGGCACTCTCCCGCCCATGTTCCCCAGCAACTGGTGTACACAGGCATACTGCCTCTGATCCTGGAGGCAGCCTATAGCCATCAGAACTAGTAGCCATTGATGGCCGCCTCCTCCTCCTCCTCCTCCTCCTCCATGGATTGGTCCAATCCCCTTTTAAAGCTGTCCAAATTTGTGGCCATCACTGCATCTTGTGGTGGTGAATTCCACAATTTGACTATGCACTGTGTGATGAAGGACTTCCCTTTGTCCTGAATCTCCCACCCATCCGCTTCATGGGATGACCCCACAGGGTTCTAATATTACGAGAGAGGGAGAAAAACATCTCCCCGTCCACTTGCTCCACCCCGTGCAGAATTTTGTACACCTCTTTCATATCTCCCATCTCCCCGTCCACCTTTTTTCCTAAGCCACTTCACTTGCAAGTTCAGTGCGGTCTTTGCGCCACAGAACACTAAAATGTTGTTTTAATATGAGAGCTGTGCCCTAGGGTGATTTTGTCAGAAACAGGCAATTGCTAAGAAAAAAAGATTCTCTCCCCCCCCCTCACATCTAAACAGCTGTGTGAGTTAAGCATGTTTGTGTGTGTTTGTCTTTCTCTCCAAAACCAGATAGAACTTACCCCTTTGGGAGCGGGCCTCCGATATCTCAGCAGCCACCTTTTGTATCTTTGCACACGGTGATAGCCAGTTGGCTGTGCCCTCTCTCATCACACACACACACACACACACACACACACATTCTAAAGGGGTCCAGGATTTGTGTCCCCCCCCCCCCCCGGCCTAAAACATTTTCCCAATAGCTTCTCAGCCTGTAGTCGCCTCTCTGCATGTACTTCCTTGATACATCGGGTTGGAGGTGGGTGCTTTCAGGGCGGCTTCACACAGTATGCAGGAACACATTCGTGTTTGCCACTGAGTGTACATTCGACAGGAAGCTGCAGCTGCTGCCAGAGATCTGACAATGTGTGGCATGCTTGTCTTCAAACCCCTGTTTATTGCATTTGCATTTGTTGGTGTTAATATCCAGTTTTCTTGCCTGTCTTTGCAAGCTTGAGAGCTAGAAACCTGACCAGTACAAACCGTGGATGGGATTCCCAGGATTCCAGCAGGATTGGTCAAAAAGTTGTTTCCTGACTGTAAGAACACAGTGTAACCTTAGCTTTATTATTCAGTGTGCAGTTTCCAAGCATATCCTTGCAAGCATGAGAGCCAGAAACTTGACTACTATAAACTGCAGATGGGATTCCAACAGGATTGAACTGGTCAAAAAGCTATGCATTTCTTGCAATAAGAGCACAGCATAACCTTGGCTTTTATTATTTTGTTAGCTGTCCTTTACCGGGAGGTGAGAGATTCCAGAATGTTAGTTATCCATTACAGATGTTGTTCTTGGCGTTAGGAAGGGAGCAAGAAAATCCCAATCAAGGCAGAATCAACACATCTTCATGGAGACTGAGCCCTTGGCTCGACTACTGCCAAGCTGTAACAGATATTGGGTTCTGCCTCCCCTCCCACCGTTAACAACACACGCTTTCTATCAAAGATGTTTTGGGGAAAGAAAGTCCACCGTTCTGGATTTTTCACAGCACCCCACAAGAAAACACACACACAAAACCAGGGAGCACTTTTGAGGGCTGGTGTGTGACGGATGGCACAACTCTCTCTGGTGAAAACTCTCCGGCACACAGAAGTGTAAAAATTGTGTTATTTCCTTGGCCCCTGACTTGTAAATCCAGGGGCGTGGCGTATGCCCCCCCCCCCATGTTGCTGAATGACAACTTCCATCGTCCCTTACCATTGGTCAGACTGGCTGGGGCTGATGAGAACTGGAGTCCGAGAGAACGTCTAGAGGACTGCACACAGGCCGGCCTTGCTGTAAATAGAAAATTGGCAAAATTTGCAGTAGAACAGGGGTGGCGAGGAGAGATAATAGACAAGGGGCACATTAAACCCGATCAGGATGATGTCTTTTGGAGAAGAGGTCAAATTGCTAGAAAATCTTTCCTCCTTTCGTGTGATCGTATTCCTGCGTTCTGCTTCCCCTGATTATGTTTTAGTGGGGCTGCTCCAGTCTGCAGCTGCAGTTGTGTTGTAGGTTTTGTTTTACGCTGGTGTTAGTTGTGCGCTTGCTGTCTTTATTATGACATCAGGTTTTATTCTATGGACTTTACTGTTGTACGCGCTGCCTTGTTAGGGCTCCCTGCTCTGGAAGGCGGCCTAGAAAGATTTTAACTGAATAAAATGAATGAACGAATGAAGACAATGCTGTCTTTTTGGTTTGGTTTATAAGGGGACACTTCTTTGTTTTCCTTTGGATTTGCGTGTGTGTGTGTGTGTGTGTGTATAAATGTAAAAGTTGACTCATCCTCTGCCCGCCCACCTTGGCAACTCTTTTTCCAGAGAGCTTGGAGGTTCCTTGGAAACGTGTTGTGGGAGCCAGAGAAGCAGCAGCCCAGGAAAGGTGCTGCTGACTGAGGCCTCAGCACAAATCCTGTCTGGCCGGCAGAAAGAGGGTTTGGCCGTGGTCCTGGCCTTGCTGCTGCTCCTCCTCCTCCTCCTCCTCCTCCTCCTCCTCCTCCTCCTCCTCCTCCTCCTCCTCCTCGGGCCGGTGCCCAATCGCCTGCCCAAGGCTGCCACATAACCTTGTCCCCGAGTGGGCTCTCATGGGGTGGGGGTCGCTGCTGGGAACACTGAGAATCCGCCCCCTTGGGGAGGGGAGGGGCCACCACGGAGGCAGGGGCAGCTGTGGAAAGGGGGTTGTGTGTGAAACTTCTCGTCCCCCACACAAAGCCACCCCCCAAGCTGAGCTGAGATACTGTAGTGGGAAAAGAACTTCCCCAGGAGCCCAGCTTCCTCCCCCTGCCTCGGCTCCTGCTCTCCGTGCCTTGCAATGCGTTGGGTGAGTTGCAGGCCACGGGTGGGTGTAAGGTAGACCTCCAGCTGTTTTGGACTTCAATTCCCAGCAGCCCCTGCCAACCTGGCCCCAATGGTCAGGAATTCTGGGAGGTGAATCCCCAAACATTTGAGGACCTGCTTTTCTCCCCACCCGTGTTTCTATGCAACCCGGCTCCTTCTGATGGTTTGGGCTACATCTCCCATAAACCCTGGCCATTGGCTGTGCTGGCTGGGGGCTCCTGGGAGTTGTAGTCCAAAACATTTGGAGGTCACCACGATGCCTAGTCCTGTTAAATCAAGGCATCCTCTTGGGTTAGGCTAGTGGACAAGGTATCCAATGTTTTTGTTGTTGTTTTTTTAAAAAATATTTTATTTACTTTTCAAAACAAATTATAACAAAAAATATAACAGAATGCAGGAATATCACCAAAAGATAACCTAAACAACATACAATAAATCATAAAGTGCACCCCCCCACCCTCCAAGGGACCAATTAATATACTTCCATCCTCTTGATCAAATTAAGTCTAAATTCCAAAAATATAACATATCCTGACAAGGCATGTTCCCCTTCCCCTTTATTAATACATAATCTAGTAATTGATTCCATATATCCATAAAATTATTCTTCTTTAGCAATGTCCCAAACTTCCTTATACCAGTCTGTTATTAGGAAAACATGTTGTACTTTCCAATTTCTCGCTATCGTTAGCCTGGCCGCAGTTAACAAGTTTACAATTAACTCCGTTGTATTTTGTGCAAGGCATCCATTGTTGGTCTAACTTAAGTCCCATTCATCTCAGTGGATCTACTCCAAGTAGGGCTGATGTGGGACACAACCCCGAGCAGGCTCGCTCCCGAATCCTGGGCAAACACACCAGAATTCCTCATCAGGAAGAAAGTTTGGAAAGGGGGGTTAACCCCTCCCCTCCCAGGAGGTCCGTGGTCAGAGATGTCCCTCACACCTCTCTCTCCACTCCCATGAGCCCTGAGCACTGGCCATGTTGCATGGGGCTGATGGAAGTTGTTCTGCTTTATAAACCATCTGGGGCATGCCATGTTGGGGAAACCTGCCTTATACACACTTGCCTGGGAATAAGTCTCACTGAACTCAATGGGACTCACTCCTGAGTAGACACGTATATAGGATTGCACTGGCATTGTGCTTACTGTATAGCAGCTTTCCTCAACCTGGTGGCTTCCAGACGTTGTGGACTTCAATTCCCATCAGCCCCAGCCAGCATGACTAATAGTCAGGAATGCTGGGGGTTGTAGTCCAAGACATCTGGAATGAACCAGACTGGAGAAGGCAGTGTTAAAATGTTTGCCAACCCAGATTTTGTTTAAATAAATACTCTTAAGGGGAAGTGTTGCCCAAGGGTTAGATAAGTGGCTGTTGCTTGAAGTCTGGCCAGCTAGGAGCATGTGTTCCCTGCTAGTTCTGTGGGAGCGCAGATTAAAAGGCAGAGGATGCTATACCATAAGCAGAATGAATCTCAGCTTTCATTTTTCTTAAACAACAATGTTCCTAGTCCTTATGGCTCTGAAGTGGGGATGGAGCCAGTGAAGATGCTGTGAATGACTTCCAGCAGGTTTCCCTCCCACTTTTTGGACCAGGTGTGTGTGTGTGTGTGTGTGTGTGTGTGTCCTCTACATAGATTTCATAGATCATAGAGTTGGAAGGAGCCTACAAGGCCATCGAGTCCAACCCCCTGCTCAATGCAGGAAACTAGAGGAGGGGTCTCCCATCCAAGTAATAACCAGGCCTGACCCTGCTTAGACATTGCCACTTGCTCCTCTCTGTGATCAGCAGAGCTAGAATTAAATGTACAAAATATGGCAGGAAATTTGCCAAACACGACTATGCAGAATAAGAGGAATCGTGCATTCAACTGCTTAGGGATTTTATTATTTTAAGTAGTATATAAGGTACTACTAATAAATAAATAAATAAATTTGCGTAATCTGTACAGGTGGTCACAAAGCTCAGTTTTTTGTATGTAGCCTGGATGCAGAATTTTAGCTCTCCGCCCTGGTCAACGGCACAGGCAGCTTGTTATTTACTTTTGTTTATTTGTTTATTTGAAATCCTTATACCCGGCCTTCCTCCAAAGGGAGCACAGAGCAGCTTACAGTATCAATAAAGTGAGTTCTAGGAAAATGACAATAAAATCCTCCTATCGCGATAAAACCATTTAAGACACAACAAGAATAATCTAACCTAAACCCGTAGCAAGTTATTGCGTAAATTGCCGTTGGTCCTGTTTTACATAATTTCTGCTTGAATTCTCCCTCGTTTTTCTTTCTTTCTTTATTAAATTGAGAACATAATTCCACCCCACCCTGGGGTTTTGCTTTCATATTGTAACTCCAAGACTCAGCAGGTTTGGGGGAGATAAAGTTCTCGATAATTGCTGTCAGAATTTAGATTTTGTAAACTGTTCAGGACGGGACTTCGGTTGTCTCGCTTGTTCAGCCTTTCCTGGCCATGGAAAATCTTGTTTTGCTGAATTGAGTGTTCTAGGGAGAGAACCGTGAGTGTGCTGCAAGAAACTTAATTTAATCAGATAATTAGTTTTCCAAAAGTCCCAAGCTGTCATGTGGTGGTTGTTGGGTTTTTAAATATATATTTTTAAATTCGTTTTGAAGACCAAAAAGTCTTGAAAAGTCCAAAAGTTCATCAACAACCAAACAACAGTTAACATTATTAAACAGGTCTTCTGTGGGTTGTCCCAACAAATTGCTAATTGTTTGTGGTTCACGGGAAGAGGTCAGAAAGTTTGCTCATGTCTTATTACAAAACATTTCACTCGTTACAGTCCTGCTGTAATGGTTCCCTTTTGCCCAGGGGTGGACCAGTTGTAGGCCAAAACAGCCAGAGGGCCACTAGTTGCCTGCATCTGCTTTAACCCTATAGATCAGTGTTCTCCAACCTTGGGTCCCCAGATGTTTTTGGCCTACAACTCCCAGCATGCCCCAGCCAGCTATGCTGGCTGGGGCATGCTGGGAGTTGTAGGCCAAAAACATCTGGGGACCCAAGGTTGGAGAACACTGCTATAGATCTTTCCATAAGGCCCCAAGCATTGCAGGAGGGTGGACGGTGTCTTTGTTTTGCTTTGAATATGTAATACGGTACATTTAACCCATGTGTTGTAGAAGTTGTCCTTGCTTTGTACAAGAAGCTACTCACCTTTTTCTGGGTCGCTGTACGCATGGAAATCACATGGTCCTGGAAGGAAGAACGGATCCATCACAATTATGCAATGGAGAAGTCGAATATGGCCTTGATGGCGTAGCGGTCCTGTTTTGTGCAACAGAAAGCTGTCCTGTAGTTTGTGTCTCTGCATGAGTCTTTGCTCCGGGGCCTGCCTGCTGCTCAGGTGCGGACAGGCAGAATGACCTCACCTGCCCTCGGGGGAGACTGCCCCGCGCAACTCTGCCCAAGTTACTGATCTGGGCATGTCTCTTCCTGGACGTAAGGATGCAACCAGGCGGTGGGCTCTTCATATATATATATATATATATATATATATATATATGGGTGCTTCCAGTTTTCCTGCATGTCTCGGCTGCTGGACGTTGGGGAAGCAAAAGGATGGACACTGCTGTTTGCTTGCTACAGATCTCGGCTGGAGAAAAAACATGGCTTTGGGAGGGCTTAAAGGCCCGTTTGCTCATCCGCTGCTACTTTGTGGCCTGCAAGGAGAAAGGACAACCTGAAGTTTGTTTTGCCAGCTTTATTTTTCCTTCTGGCCCCGAGGTCAGGTTTCTTTTCTGTCTTTGGCTTGGGAGTTTTGAATTTGGGCTTCCTGTGAACTGCCGTGACCTGCACCCCTGTGTTGGGACGGCATGTTGGTTGCCACCAAGATGAAAGGGGCAACCGTGATCTTCAGGGCCAATAAAACTGGTAATGGGTTTCCCATCTGTTTACTGCTTTTTATGGTGCTCCCTCCTTCCCTGTGGTGCCTTTTAAGAAGTTTTTATAGACTTGGGGTGGGGGGGAGTGGAGTGGGAGGAGGGAAGGATGCAAAGGAACTGGGAAGAAAGCAGAGAAACAAAACCCCAGCAGACTTCAAGGCATCCGCCTGTGACCATCAACCAAGAGGCTGGGCTGGTATTTGGGAGTGAAAGTCAGGCTTGGTCTCCTGGAATAGAAACCCTGGCTGGGGAATGCCGGGAGTTGTAGGACTTTTTTCTGTCTAAACATGCATACAATGGCGCCCTTAGTCCAGGGTCTGAAATCACCTACGGTAGTTCCATTACTGACTGCAGGGGGAGGCGAAAAAGTAAATGGGGAGGCTAACCCAGCAACGCTGGCTGGGGAATGCAGGGAGCTGTATGACTTTTTCCTCCCTAAACATGCATAGGATTGCGCCCTAAATTAGATATATTTAAAAAGACATATTTGGTTCACTCGAGAAGCGGGGAGGGGAGAGAAAATTATTTAGGGAACATAAGCTATTTGGGCTCTTCTGGCGGGTGCTGAGCTTGGCGTGTGCTTGTGTGCGTTTGTGTTTGGCTCACCGATGGTCAAATTGTCCCCTGGAGTTATGAAACAATTGTCTAGCTCTGTAGCACAATGAGCACGAAATGGTGCAGAAAGGAAGGGACGGGATAAAATTGAGAGGAAGCCAAGGCAGGAGGAAATAATGAGCTCTCTCTCTCTCTCTTTTTCCTTCTGCTCCAAAGAAACTTTTGGAGCTTAGCCAGCACTTTCCTTTCTCTGGTTTGGGATTTTGTTCTCTCCTCGCCCACCACATTTTTGAAAATGTTAAAGTGTGGAGTTTGTTTTGTGGACAAAATAGGCCATATGGGTGAGCATCCCCGCGCTGGTGATAACGTTTTCTGTCCCTGTCTGCACCCTGCCTATTTTTCTCCGATTCCAATTCGCCAGCGGAATTGCTTGCGTCTTTTGGAATGCTCAGCCTGACGGTTCAGATGCTAACCTTTGCAAGATAATTTCCCTTCTGTGGTGGAGCGGGGGCTGCCGTGGGTGCCCTTGGGTGCTCTCTTGGCCAGTCCCCCGACACAAGTGGCCCCATTGTACAAACCGATTCTCACAACACTCTTGCATAGTGTACACAGGTGTGTGTATTTTCCCCATCATGGTGTATATTATTATTATTATTATTATTATTATTATTATTATTTACAGTATGTCCCCCCTGCTCTTTGGCCAAAAAGAAAAGAAAAAGGCTCTCAGAGTGGAATAATAATAATAATAATAATAATAATAATAATAATAGGAGGAGGAGACAGTGCCTGCCCTTATGCTTGCAATCTAAAAGACATGACACAAAAGGAAAAGGGAGTGGGAGGTGGGAGGAAAGGGGGGAAAAAAAGCAAAGCTCGGGCACCAGTTTTTAACTTCAAAGCTCTTCTAGGTGTTGTTTCTGACAGGGGAGGGTGCGGTAAACTCCCTGTGGCCAGCCGTTCCTTCTCTGGCCAATGTATGGGGTGCCAGGTTGGTCTTCCCCTTGCCGTGGGAGGGTGTGTGTGCGCAGTCCTATATCAGGGCTGGACAACCTCAGGTCCCTGACGCGCCATTTGTGGGTCACATCTGTCTCATCGCACCAAAGTGACCCCCTGTAATTTGCACAAGTATCCCCTAGTGAGCTGCGTTGGCTGCGGTCCATTCATACCGCTCCATATCTAAGTAGATTCTGGAGTGGTGAACAATAAAAAGATAAGAACAGATAAAGCAAACAAAAACAATACATTATGCTGGCTCAGCTTGTCTGAGTGTGGAAAGCTAAGCTGGGTCAGGCCTGGTTATTACTTGGATGGGAGACCCCTTCTCTAGTTTCCAGCATTGAGCAGGGGGTTGGACTCGATGGCCTTGTAGGCTCCTTCCAACTTTATGATCTATGAAATCTATGAAAACAAAGTAACATCACAGTGGTGGTTGGAGAGCAGAGAAGGTTTCCCGGAACAAGGAGGTCTTCAGCAGGCGTTGAAAGCGGCACAATGTCGGAGCCTGCCTGACCTCCAGAGGCAGGGAGTTTCACAGAAATGGAGCCACCACGCTGAAGGCCCTTCTCCTAGTGGACTCCATTCGGAACAAAGGTCCAAGAGGAACCACCAGGAACATGTCATCTGATGACCTCAGTGACTGGGCAGGTTGGTAAAGGAGAGGGTGCTCTCTCTCTCAGGTAACCTGGCCCCAAGTTGTTTCAGGCTTTGTACGCTAGTAACAGAACCTTAAACCTGACCCAATAGCAAATAAGCAGCCAGTGCAGTTCCTTCAGCAAAGGAGTTGCAGGCTGAAAAAGGGCAGCTCCTGACAACAGCCGAGCTGCTGCATCCTGCACTAGCTCCAGCTTCCAGAGCAGCCTTTGGGGCAGCCCCACAGAGAGCGCATTGCAGTGATCCAGTCTTGAGGTTACTAGCGCCTGTATCATTGTGGCCCAGCTATCCCTGTCTAGGAGAGGCTGTTGCTGGCGAACCAATCGAAGATGGTAAAAGGCCGCCGTGGTCACTTGGGACTCCAGCGACAAGGATGGATCTAGGAGTACCCCCAGACTATGAACCTGATCTTTCAAAGGGAGAAAGTTGGGCTACCGAGCCGGGCTACTTCCTCCAGTGTGTAGATCAGGGCCGCTGTCTCCAAAATGCCAGTTCCAAGGAAAGGGGCCCGTTGGAGCAGGAGCTTGCAAAATTGTCAGGCCAGGTTTTTAACGGGAATTCCTCCGACTGAACCGCTGAAAATCTCTTTGAGCGGAGAAATGTAGATACAACCCAGCCTTCGAAGGGGAATGGGCCAGTCTTTTAACATAACTCTCTCCTTTCCTATCGAGCAGTGCCGTAAGATCCACCAGCTGTTTCTCTTTGTGGGGCCGTGGTATTTATTGGCACACTGCAAGAGATACACAGAGGGAGAGAGTTTATTGGCTCACTATTCATGACTGTTTTACCTGCCTTTGCAAAGGGGAGTTGTAGGCGTTGCGGCTCAGAATATAGCAGCTTGAGGCGAGGCATTCCATTGGACCGCCTTCTCCAACCTGGTCCCTCCCCATACCCCAATGTGTTGGACTACAACTCCCAGCATTCCCAGCCAGACACATCTGCAGGGCAGCGGGTTGGGGGAAGGCTGTGCCGGAGGTTTTGGGGACCTTGTGCAAAATGGTGCCGCAGCCCCACCGGGAATACGGCATACAGCTCTGGTCACACCGCCTCTCACAGGGAAAACATAAAGAAACCAAAAGTATTGTGGAGTTTGAAAAGATGAACAAAACTGGTTTTCATTTTAATTCTTAAGGGTGTTTTTAATTATCCTTTTTTTTAGCTGAAAGCAGAACAAGAGGGGAAGGCACCAACATGTAAATGAGACGAAAGAGAAAAAAGTCTCAGGTGCCCACTGAAACCTTTTATTGCCCAACGTGTTTCGGTTTACACCTTTGTCGAGTGCCAAAAGTTTTTCCAAATGCGCTTGAAAAAAATGCTTTGACTATCTCGTGAGTATGAGATAGTCAAATAATTTTTTTCGAGCGTATTCGGAAAAACTTTTGGCCCTCGACGAGGGTATAAACCAAAACGCATTGGGCAATAAAACATTTTTTTAGCTGGCCTCACCCGTTTGCCTTCTGGGCAACCCCCTGCCATTTTGTGAGAGCGCCCATGACACTCTCAAAGTTGTAATTATGTGTTGTAGTGGTTTTAATTGGTTTTAATGTTTTAATTAATGTTTCAGCAGTTATTATGCATTTTAATTGTATTCTAATGCATATCATGATGTATTTTAATGTTTTTTAAAATTTTCTTGTGAACCACTGAGAGATATTTTTAAATATGGACAGCAGTATATAAAATAAATACATAATATATAAATATATGATATATATATATTTTTAAATATGGACAGCAGTATATAAAATAAATACATAATATATAAATATATGATATATAAAATAAACACATTTTCCAAGTGTGGCCACTGACCCCAAACATTTGGGGACCCCTGCTCTCTGGACCCCCCAGGGTCATAGATAGCATAGTTTTGCATATCAGTGAGAGCTCTGCCCCCCCCCCCCCCAGTGTACTTGTGTGCTTTCTGGGGGCTCCTGATTGGTCACTCTGGAGAATGGAACAAATGCCATCCAACCAGGCTGTTCTTATGTTCTGATGAGGTGTTGTGCTCTCCTCCTGTCTTGCTTCTGCTCTGAATCTTAAGGCTTGAATTTCTCCATCGACCTGGCACAGTTGGTTTTATTTTATTTTATTTGCAGTATTCTTTTACCCTGCCCTTCATCAAAAAAAGGGGGGGGGCTCCCATAGAGACTTACAATGATTAATAATGAGAAAGTCCTGGCCTTCAGGCTTACAGTCTAAAAGACACAACAAAAAAGGAAGAGGGATCAGGAGGGAAGAGGAAGAAAAGAAGCAAAACTCAGGCACCAGTTTCAAAGTTCTTATAGATATTCTTTCTGGCAGGGAAGGGTGAAGCTGCAGCTGATGCTTCTCTGGCCAATGTATGGGGGGGCAGGTTGGTCTCCCTCTTGCCGTGATGCCCTTCCTGAGAACAGACCAAACGGGTGCAGGGGGCTGAGAACAAGCTCAGCACCTCCGAGCCACCTGCATTTCTTCATCATCATCATCATCATCATCATCATCATCATCATCATCATCATCATCTCCTCTATACTGCCCCATAGCTGAAGCTCTTTGGGTGGTTTACAACAATTCATAAAACCAATAATACTCATAATAAAATACAGATAACAATAAAAAACATACAATTTTATTACAAAAGTTTAAAAACAAACTTAAAAACCCAATTTAAAATGGGAAATAACTAAGCAAGTTAATAAACTAAGCTTGCAGCAGACATGACCCCCGCCCCATGTGCTATTTTGAGCTGTTAAATATTAAATGCCTTGGCATAGAGGGCAGTCTTAACCTGGCTCCAAAAGGATAGTAAAGTTGGCGCCAGGCGGGCCTCAGTGGGGAGCTTATTCCACAGTTGGGGGGCCACCACTGAGAAGGCCCTCCTCCTTGTTGCCACCAACTGAGCCTATGCAGTCTATGGTGGTGGCAATCGGAGGAGGGCCCCACATGTTGAGCGCAGTGTCCAGGTAGATTGCGGTTGGGAGAAGCGTTCCGTCAAGAATCGCGGTCCTAAGCCATGCAGGGCTTTATAGGTTCCACGAGTGGAAGTGATGCTGTTGCTGGAGGAGGCTCTCTCTGGCAGCTCAGGCCTTCCTGGCGAGAGGAAGAGGGCCTTTCTCTCAGCTGATGCGAGGTGGCCCGTTAATTACTTTGCAGCTCCACAATCACATCTCTGGGGACCGATGGCTTTTGAGCCTGAACAAAGAGCACTGGAATGTCTGCCACGGGGGCGGCTGTTTCTCAGGGCAGAAAATGGATGCGAAAGTTTAGCTGCGGAGCAAAGGGGGGGCCAGGCGGGGGAGAAGGCACCAGACGAGGAGAAGCTGGTGGCGACATGAGACAGGGGCCATTTATTTATTCATTACATTTCTATACTGCCCAATACCCGAAGCTCTCTGGGCGGTTCACAACAATTAAAACCATAAAATACAACATAAAACACAGTATAAAAATTTGAAAGTTTAAAACTACAGTATAAAATAGAAGTAAAAGCCAGAATACAACAACAACAGCGACAACAGAGACTAAAAGACTAAAATGCCTGGGAAAATTAGAAGGTCTTCACCTGGCGCCGGAAAGAGCGCAACGTAGGCGCCAGGCGAATTCATTCCACAACTGGGGTGCCACAGCAGAAAAGGCCCTTTTCTGAGTAGCCACCCATTCTCATTGGTGTATCTGGCAAGGCAAGAGGGCCATGTCTCTGCCCTCCGCCGTCCTAAAGGAACCACTCCAATAAAAATGTACAAAAAACGTTGTCGGTGGCTCCTTCTAACCCTTCCCACTTGAGTCTCCCGCTGCTGCTGTGATGTGTGTGTCAGGGGGGAGGAAACCGAACTCTGCCGGAGCTTCTGGGCTTCACTTGCAAAATGCAAAAGGAGAGACGGTTCTTTTCCAGCTTCACCACCGTTGTCTTTTAGGCTGACTCCTGCTGCAGCCTCCCTCCCTTTTGAGAGCTGCCCCTGACTTTGTTCAAAGGACTAGCTCAGAGCTGAGGTGGACGGTTTCGGAGCTGTCACCCTAACCCCCCTCCCTTCCTTTTACTCCCCTCCCTCCCCCTCCCTTACCCCCCTCCCTCCCTTTTCTTCTCTCTCACTATTGTGGGCCTGGTTCACACATAACACCACACCATGGTATGGGTGGTTGAATCCTGGTTTGCCGTGATGTGCGGACCATGGTTTGTTAACCTCGAACAACCCAGAAAGAGAAACCATGGCTTGCTGCTGGGTTGTGAACCCTGGCTGGTTAAGCTGTGGGTTGTCGTGATGTGTGAACCCAGAACCGTGGGTTGTTTGTGGGTTGTTTTGCCAGGCTACAGGTGGGCAAGAGCGGTCAAAAAAACTCAGCCGCTCTACGTGCCAGTACAGAAGCGCTGCAAAGGCACTGGGTACAGGGAGGGAGCCGGTGAAGGAGGAGGGAAGCAAACAACCCAGGGATTGAGAGAACAAACCACCGTTTGTTCAATTGTCTGCCAGGCAAACCCTGGGTAGGGCAACAAACCATGGGTTAAATAAACCATGGGTTAGCGTTATGTGTGAACCAGGCCATAGACCGCCATTGTATTACCAACTTTATTGTATGCCTGCGAAACATGGACTATCTATAAACGTCATTTCCACCTCCTTGAAAGATTTCATCAAAGTTGCCTCTGGAAAATCCTGCGAATTACTTGGGAAGATAGGCAAACAAATGTCAGTGTACTGGAAGAAGCAAAGACTACTAGCATTGAAAAAATGATCCTTCAAGGCCAACTTCAATGGACTGGTCATGTTGTTCGAATGTCTGACTACTGTCTCCCAAAGCAGTTACAGTAATACCTTGGTTTGAGAGTAACTTGGTTTGAGAGTGTTTTGCAAGACAAGCAAATTTTTAAATATTTATTTAATTTTATTTTACTTGATATACAAGCGACATCTTGCAATACAAGTACTGTAGTATGGCTTAAATTAAAAATCTCTGTACAAATTTTTTTGGGGGGATTTCGTTTTGATATAAGAGTGTTTTGGATTACAAGCACGTTTCCGGAACGAATTATGCTCTCAATCCAAGGCATGACTGTACTTTATTCCCAACTCAAGGATGGAAAGCGGAATATCGGTGGTCAGCATAAGAGGTTTAAAGATGTTCTCAAGGCTAATCTAAAAAAATGCAATATAAACATTGAGAACTGGGAAGCTCTGGCCCATGGACGCTCTAACTGGAGGTTGGCCTTTCACAAAGGTTCTATGGACTTTGAAGAAGCCTGAGTGCAAGGTGAAAGGGAATCATAGAATCATAGAAAAGTAGAGTTGGAAGGGGCCTACAAGGCCATCGAGTCCAACCCCCTGCTCAGTGCAGGAATCCAGGTCAAAGCATCCCTGACAGATGATTGTCCAGTTGCACCTTGAATGCCTCCAGACTGGGAGAGCCCACCACCTCCCTAGGTAGTTGATTCCATTGTCTTATTGCTCTAACAGTCAGGAAATTTTTCCTGATGTTTAGGTGGAATCTAGGTTCCTGTAACTTGAGCCCATTATTCCGTGTCCTGCAAACTGGGATGATCGAGAAGAGATCCTGGCCCTCCTCTGTGTGACATCCCTTCAAGTACTGGAAGAGTGCGATCATATCTCCCCTCAGTCTCCTCTTCTGAAGGCTAAACATGCCCAGTTCTTTTAGTCTCTCTTCATAGGGCCTTGTTTCCAGTCCCTTTATCATCCTTGTTGCCCTCCTCTGAACCCTCTCCAGTTTGTCTATGTCCTTCTTAAAGTGTGGTGCCCAGAACTGGACGCAGCACTCAAGATGAGGCCTGACCAGTGCCGAGTAAAGGGGAATTATCACTTCCCGCGATTTGGAAGCTATACTTCTGTTAATGCAGCCCAAAATAGCATTTGCCTTCTTTGGAGCCACATCGCATTGCTGGCTCATATTCAGTTTGTGATCTACCACAATTCCAAGATCCTTCTCACTTGTAGTATTGTTGAGCCAAGTGTCCCCCATTCTGTAACTCTGCATTTGGTTTCCTCTCCCTAGGTGCAGCACTTGGCATTTATCCCTATTAAATTTCATTCTGTTGTTTTCGGCCCAGCGCTCCAGCCTATCAAGGTCACTTTGAATTTTGTTTCTGTCTTCCAGAGTATTAGCTGTTCCACCCAACTTTGTGTCATCTGCAAATTTGATAAGCATTCCCTGTACCTCCTGATCCAAGTCATTAATAAAAATGTTGAAGAGCACTGGGCCCAGGACCGAGCCCTGTGGTACGCCGCTCGTTACCTCTCCCCAGTTTGAGAAGGAACCATTGATAAGCACTCTTTGAGTCCGATTCTGTAGCCAATTGTGGATCCACCTGATAGTTGTTCCATCTAGCCCACTTTTAGCTAGCTTGCTAATCAGGCTATCATGAGGCACTTTGTCGAAAGCTTTGCTGAAGTCCAGATATATGATGTCCACAGCATTCCCACAGTCCACAAGGGAGGTTACCCGATCAAAAAATGAGATCAGATTAGTCTGGCAGGATTTGTTCTTGACAAATCCATGCTGGCTTCTAGTAATCACTGCATTGTTTTCAAGGTGCTTGCAGACTGACTTCTTTATAATCTGCTCGAAAATTTTCCCCGGGATTGATGTCAGACTGACTGGCCTATAGTTCCCAGGTTCTTCCTTCTTGCCCTTTTTGAAGATGGGAACAACATTTGCCCTCCTCCAGTCATCTGGCACTTCACCTGTCCTAAGCGAAACGTGCTAGGCGAAAAGCACGTCAAATGAATCCTTTACAGGACCATCTTCCATCTGGTAACCTGTGTCCTCACTGTGGGAAGCTGTGTGGATCTAGAATTGGCCTCCACAGTCACTTACGGACCCATCGCTAGAGTCTACACAGTTTTTTAGAATTTCCTCTTTTTATAATTTTCTTTTTGTAATTTTATCCTGGAAGACAATCTTACTCGGTCACGAGTGATCACCTACTAGACCGCACAGAGAGTAAGCTCTTGGGGACTCTCTTCCTCCTGTTGATTGAATGATTCATATTTATATTCCTCCCTTTCTCACAAGGAGCCCAGGGCGGTAAACAACCCATATGAAAACAACACGACACATGCACACTATTCAAATCATAACTCTAAAGTTACAAGTCCATAAAATACAATAAAACCATCACTACAACACTAGAAAACAGATGAAATACTTGCCTACACCCCGAAAGTGTGTGCAAACAAATACATCTTTAATTGGTGCCTGGATGGCAACAGTGTTGAGCACAGCCAGATCTCTGCTGGAAGGGTGTTCTGCAGTCAGGGTGCCACTATGGAGAAGGCTCTGCCATGTGTGGTAGCCTCATGGCTAAAAAGTACCACAAGCAAAGCCTCCCCTTCCTCCTCTTCATCATCTTTTTCATTATCATCTTCACGTTCATCATTTTCTGGCTTATGCCAGCACTGTGAGGTTTACATTAACATTTTTGGACTGTATGATGGGCATTTTTGGATTTTATTTTTTGTTGTTCTTTTTTGTATGTTGCCCTGAGAACAATTGTTATAGGGTGACTAATGAAACAAACAAAGAAATACTCATAACACTACTCCAGCCTCTTCTCTCTCCCGCTAGATATGAAGGCATCCTTTCTTGTGGTGCAAAATTCTAACCTGGGAAGTTTATTATTGAGTCAACTGTTTGCTTTGTATGGTTGTTTTGTATCCTCTGTTTGATTCATCTGCTTTGGACAGAAGCCGAGATTTTTATTATTATTATTGTCATACAGAGAAGTCTGTTTATTACAAATAACGTGGCGTGGGTGGTTCAATTTTTTATTTTATTTTATTTATAAAAAAGGAGGTTTGTTTCCTCTAACTTGGAGTCTTGCAAACATTTTTCTCCATTTCTTTCCCCCACATTGGATGTGCCTTGTCCCGTTCATGTGCACTGCTGGACAGGCCTGTGGGGCTCCCGTAGACGAGTACGGAAGGAGAGAGCTTCCTCAAGCGGCCCCAAGCCACCTCAGGTGGTGGGCGGGCCAGTTCTCGTTCAGCAAAGTTTGCCTGCTATTGCTGATGTTCTCTTTGAGGAAACAGCTTTCAAGGAACCTCCCAGTTCCTCAGAAGGAGAGTTTGAAACCCAGCCTGTAACCAATAGTCTATGGGTTACTCACCCCCTCGAGACATTTCCCTTTCGCTAGAATTGAAAGGAGGCCACTTTTTTGGCATGCCGGAGAGTGTACACAGGCTCCGACGGGGACAGCTTTTGCTTCCTGGATGGGGCCAGGTGGTGCCAGCTCCAGTCTGTGGAGGGCCCTGGGGGAAGACACCCTCCGTGGGGCTCCTCCCTCCGGGAGTTTTGCCTTCTCACCGCCAGGGTCACCGGCTGCTCTTCCTCCTCTTCCTCCTCATGGCTCCCGCTTGCTTGCTTGAGAGGCAGAGAGAGCCAGGGAGGAAGTCGGCCGGGGCATCTCCTTCTCCTCTTCCTCCTCACCACCCCCGTTGTCTGGGCCAGAGCGAGGGGCAGGTGAACAAGCAGGTTGCGATGGGGAAGAGGAGGAGGAGGAGCAACTCCAGGGGGCCCTGCTGGGGTGTGGGCCCTCAGCTGGTGCCCGACCATGCCGACTCTTGGCCTCAGCCCTGGCCTCGCAAACCTGTGATATCAGCTGTCCAGTTCGCCGGTGACACGGGTGGCGATAGTGACACACGCCGCCGTTGCTCAGCCCACACATGTTTCCGACGGTTGTGTGGCTTTGTCGTGGAGAGTGAGCTGCTTCTCTTGAAACTGCCCGGGCGCCCGGGGTTCCCCTCCCCGTCTCTGAGGCTGCGTGGAGTTTCTGGGGGGACGGCGTTCCTGCGCAGGCATTGTTCAGTCCCCTTCTTAGCGTAAGCCCCGGCCGCCTGACTTCTGGAGCGCAGCTGTCTCAGGCATGGTGGGGGGAGGGCCCCATCGGCGACCCCTGCCCGGTCTCCCCTCCTCCTGCTGCCGCTTGTTGACCAGCATCGGGGGCGTCGGGGGCCCGGCCCATCCGACACGGATCTGCAGATGCTCCTTTCTAGCTAACCATGCAAATTTAGGAAGATTTATTTAAATTTCACGGGAGGCAAAGCCAGCCAATAAATTTCTCATCCAAATCATCTCAAGTAAAATTAATTCTTGGGTTAATTTGCATCGTGCCCCAGGTCATCCAAAACCAATGGAAAATGTTGTTGTTGGTTTTTTCGCGAAGCTTAATTGCCTCATGGTACAGAAGGTGCTCCTAGTAGGCCCAAGCGGCAGAAGTTGGCTTGGTCTTCTTTTTCTCCTGCCCCGGGGCATACTGGATGGTTGGCCTTCCAGGTATGCTTGTTTAACTTGTGCTGAACATCCATACCTGAGGGATGTGTTTTTTCCTTTTTTCTTTTTCTTTTTCTTTTGGACACAAAACAAGTTAAGGCACACCACCGGCACAGGACCTTCCTGCTCTTTGCAGAGTGCGGAAACGGTGAGCTGGCCAGGAGCTCCGATAGCCTTAAAAATAAAATAAATATAACAAATGCCTGGGGAAAAAAGTCCCACGGATGGTGGTACAAAGCAACCTGCCCCAACCAGGTGCCACAGCTCCCATAATTGTAGGGTGGCCACGTGTCCTCTTTTACAGAGGACCATCCTCTGTTTGAAGGTGTCCTCTATTTGAAAGGTTGTCCAGTCCAAATCCAATTTAAAGAGAAAGAACTTGAAGAAGGGAGAGGAGACATCTAGAAGTTGTCCCTCTTCATTTGTTAGTGCCCAGAAAGCAAACTGAGCCGGTCATCTGGTCAAAGTCTTTACCACTAGGATGAGACGTCTTACATTTTGATTTAAATCACACAGTAATCCTCTCCAAATTTTCATCTGTGCGTGGCCATCAGCTCATGCAGATTGTGAGGGGACATGCATCCTTTTTTTCTCTCCCTGCAGTGCATGCCCTCTTTCCTTTTTTTTAGCAGTGCATCAGTTGCCATCCTACCAGCTGGCTAGGCTTGATGGGCGTTGTAGTCCAACAAAGTTGTAGCTTGAATCTGTTGAGATGGTGAGTGGGATGTAGGCGTTGTGAAAATAAATAAATAAAATTTAGGCTGGCCTTGCGTAGTGGCGAGTTTGTGTATGTTCAGGTGGTGATTTGAAACTGGCTAGTGTCTCATGTATTTTTGAATCTCTGGACTCCGTTTATTTGGACTCATCATGCGAGATCCTGAAATACGGAATGTCTCTTAACAGGCTGGGACTTTGCTTTGTCACAAAACTTTTGAACCCGGGTCACCTTGGGGCTACTTGGCATGGAAATCATGCATGTGGGGCTGCACCCCCCATCTAGGGCTCTTTGGCCTAGTTTATTCTTGAACCCCTTCACATCAGGAATGGTGCTAGGTACCGAAAAGATCCACAGGACAAACAAAATACACAAATTTGCATATGCTAATTTACAGATGCTCTTTCCCTCCACCCCTATTTGTCAAAAGGGATGTATAGACAGGGGAGAGGAGGGCGTTTGATTTCAGAAAAAAACCCTCCGGCAGAAAGATTCAAGGGGTGCGTGTGGCAGCAGGAGGGGAAGCAAATGTGGCCCAAGAGCCATCTGATCCCCCTGGTCAGACCAAGGGTCCATCTAGTCCAGCATTCTGTTCACACAGTGGCCGAGCAGCTGCCCTAATGGGAAGCCCACAAGTGGGGAGTGAGTGCACCTTCCCGCCCATGTTCCCCAGCAGCTGGAGTCCATGGGCATGCCGCCCTGACTTCTGAAGTGTGATCCATGTCAACTGAGTCGCCTTCGAACAGAGCAGAGTCACTGAGTAATCCATGTCTGCATCATCCTGCCCCACGGCGAGGAAGCCTGGCAGACCCTGACGGGGGGCACGGCAGAGCGATAGCTTCTCTTATCCTTCGGCGCTCTGCCCAAAAGTCTGCCTGGGCTAAACTGTGGTGGCCTCTTCCGACCCTTTTCCTGTGGGCTCTGTGCTGTCCGACTTTGTTAGCTTCTTGAGGCAGGATGGTTCCTTTCTGTGTGTGTGTTTGGCTTGTCCCGTAATGTGTCGTGGGCTTTGAGAGAGTTCTGTAAATAAATGCAAAGTTTTTGGGTGGCCATTGTTTGTTTATTTTTTATTTTATTTTTAAATTATTTTTTTTACAGTGTGTTGTGTTTTCTCCATCCATCCATCCATCCTCCAAGGTAGGTTGTGTGTTCTACAGATGAGGAACTGATGCTCAAAGATCGTGATGGGCCCCTTCCCTTCCCTTCCCCCCCGACCACAAATGGTTTGGTGGCTTCCCAGCTTTTGTGCAGTTTTTTCCCCTTTCTAAAAGGATGAAACTTCTCTCCGAAAGCTTTAAGCTAAAATATGCTGAGGTTCTTGGTATTTTGACCCCACCCCCTTTCACCTTCGGTCCCGCCCACCATGGGAACACAGCCCCCGAGAGCTTCTCCAAAATTGAATTCGGCCCTCGGGCTGAAAGAGGTTCCACACCCCTACCTGCAAGGCCTAGAAACGTGTTCTCATGAGAGCGGAGGTACTGAGGAAGCGACGTTCCACATTCTTTGGATTCTCCACCGAATTCCGGTATGTAGGCACAGCCCTGTGGATAATAAACCTTTATGGTAACATCACAATGAGCAGGTGACCATGAAGAGAAGCTGTCTTTCTAAAGCGGCAGGGTTTCAAACGAATGAAGCCACGTAAAAATGTGGCCAGTGGACCATATTTTCATTGTGCAGAACGGTGAGCTGACCACTGTAACTCAGATAGCATTTGTTTTTAAAGGATTAAACAACGTATGGAGGGACATGCTATGGTGAGATAAACCAGCCTCCACCAGCCTGGTGCTCTCTCGTTGTATTGGACTGCATCTCCCATCATTCCCAGCCAGCGTGGCCATTGGCTAATTGGAGGAGGGAAACCCCTTCTCCGAGTCTGTCAAGCGGTGGGCTAGTTTTTGCCCTGGTGAGAACGGACGGCCTTCTCTCACCGGGTGTAAACACTCCGTTCAGCGAAAGAGTGAGCAGATCTTCTGCTCCGGCAGGGAAGATAACCTCCCATTTCCTTTTTTCTCTTTCTCCCAACTCCGTGAGCCTTCTCATACATTGTACAGACTTATCTGCTCATTAGCAATTATCGTCTCTCTCTCCCTCTCTCCGAAAAGGGATAATGACCATACGTACAGTGCAGGGACCTCATTATAGAGGAGCTAATGAAGTACTTAGAAACCCAACCGCCATGGGGGAGCGGGCGGGGGGGGGGAGGAAGCGAGGCCAGACTAGCCCAGGGCCGTGGAGTGGCATGATCTAAAAGGCGAACGCGGAAAAACGGCAAGTGAAAACGTGTAAACGCTGATCCTTTTTCTGGAAGGGTGAGAAGAGCCTTGTGTAAGAGTGGTGCTCAGTTGCAGGGCCGGTGCCAAAGGTGGGCATAGTCGGGCACCTGCTGAGGGCCCACAACCCAGCAGGGGCCCATGGGCAAGAGCCCCCTGGAATGGCTCCTCCTTCCCCATCGCAACCTGCTTGTTCACCTGCTTGTTGCCTCCGGCCCAGACAACGGCGGTGGTGAGGAGGAGGAGGAGGAGCGGGAGATGCCCCGGCCGACTTGCTCAGCGGGTCTCTGCCTGCCAAGAAAGCTAGTGGTAGCCGTGAGGAGGAGGAGGAGGAGGAGGAGGAGGAAGAGCAGCTGGTGACCATGGCATGAGAAGGCAGACTCATGGAGGGAGGGGTGCCACGGAGGGGGTCTTGCCCAGGGCCCCTTGAAACCTTGAGCCGGCATTGCTCAGTTATCTTTTCCACTGGCTTGTGGGTATTATTTATTTATTTATTTACTTACTTACTGCATTTTAAAATCCTGCTTTCAGACCATTCTTTTCTCTGAAAGCAGCTCACATCAATTAGAGAGAGAGAAAGAGAGAGGCCCTTCCATCAGGTTTACAAAGGTAAAAAGACAAGATGCACAAGGGAAGGCGAGGGGAGGGGGAAGGAAGGAAGGAAGGAAGGAAAGGGGGACCAGCGGCGAGCTCTGAGCAGGCCTTTGGACGTATTGTGGGCTGGCTGATCTTCCCTCGTTGGTGTTCCTGCTTGAATGGCAGCTGGGCGGCTCTTGTTCCTTCGGCCGAAGGAAGTTTAAAGCCACCCTTTTTTTTTTGGCGTGCAAAATGAACAGGCAACTTTATGCAGTTCTTCTCTCCGGCCCCCACCCTGCCTCCTCGCCAGGGATCAAGAAATTAGTTCAGGGCTCTTGCCGAAGAAAGGCAGGGACATGATACCTGTAATTAGAACGAAGCAGGGATCCCTTAAGGTGCACATCGCTGGGCGAAAAGCAGGCACTTTGTCGACTGACTGTCTGGGAAGCCGTAAATTCTTCGCTGCTGAAGACATGAGCGCCTGGGGAGCCCTTGGCGGGCTTCGGGGTGGCTTCGCAGTCGTGCGTTGTTTTGCTTCGAGAGACAGTTAGCGCACCTGTCCACATTGCTCACTTTTTTTGGTTTTTGGTTTGTTTTCGATATTTTTTGTAGGCAAGCTTGTTCAAGTACCTTTCGGTGGGTTACTCTGGGATGATCGCCAAGGGGGGAGGTGCCCACTAGACACTTGACCTGCGTGCTCAGTTTCGGTAATTGATCCTATGCAGAAAATGTACCCTAAGCCAGGGAGGGGAAACGTCTTTCAGCCCGAGGGTCGGATTCTATGTCAGAGAAGCTGCCAGGGGCCACGCTGGTGGTGGGCGGAGCCAAAGGCAAGAGGGGAGGGGCAAGATTAGCTCTTCCTGCCTGTAAGAAAGCCTTTGGAGAGGCATTTCAGCCTTTTTGAATGGGGGGAGACTGGCAGAACAGATGGGACACCACCCAACGATTGGTGGCTAGGAGAAAGTGGGTGGGGCCAGGGGAAGGGGGCGGGGCCTTCTGGGGAACCCCAGGGGGACATACTGGGATGCCAGGTGGGCCTGACTTACCCCAGGCCAGAGGTTGAGCATCCTTGCTGTACGTGCGCGGGTAGCCAACCAGAAAACCATACAGCAGAAGTCGAATGTTGCACACAAAGAGGGCAGCACTGAGTTTATAAACAAGGCTGAGTTATGGCAAGGCTGCATGGGAGATTGCATGGGTGTGGGCCGTGCGTGGGCTGCATGGGAGATTGCATGGGTGTGGGCCGTGCGTGGGCGGCATGGGAGATTGCATGGGTGTGGGCCGTGCGTGGGCGACATGGGAGATTGCATGGGTGTGGGCCGTGCGTGGGCCGTGCGTGGGCGGCATGGGAGATTGCCTGCTCCTTTGGAGGTGTCCCAGATGAATAAGCTCTTAGACTGACCCAGCAAGGAGATTCTTGGTTATGCCTGTTTTTCTCCACCTGAGACGGATGAGCTGGAGAGTGTGTCTGGAGCTGCTACCACCCTGCAGCCACCCGTAACCTTTTCTTTCCTGATGTTTCCATCAACACAGCTTTCACCCCCCAACCTCTTTACGTCTTTCCTTCTTCCTTTTGGGTTGTGTCGAAACTGGCATGATGGATTTTGCTCCCTGTCTCTTGCCTTTTTCTTTTGCTTCTCAGAAACCCAGGGTGTGGGTGTCATTTCAGAAGGATGGCGGGGTAGGGAAGATTTGTTTTAAAAGTCGGATTCCGGAGAAGCAGGGAGCTTTGAAAAATGCACCGCGTTGTTTAGGGAGCAGCGGGGAATTCTGCTCATAGCTGTGGCATTATGAGCAGACCTGTCTATATTGTCGTTCTTGTTGTTGTTAAAGCGGTGAAAGTCCGTGCCAAGAAAAACTGAACTCTGCAGATCTGTATACATTATGCAAACTAATAAGCCAATTAACTCCGTTTCTTTTACTTTGCATAATTCAAGTGTTGCTATTCCTTAGAATGGCAAGGGGCCATGCTGGCCACTGGAATTCTTTTTCAGCAGTTCCTTTTCCTTTGGGGATTTCCGGGAAAAATTTGCCTACACGCTCCCCCAAGTCCTCTCCTCACAACTACAAGGACTAGGAACTTGGTTTTTGTGGTGGTTGTTCAAATGAAAGCTCAGATTCCCAGCTAGCTGAATTCTTCACGTAATACCATGTCCTTCATCCCTGCAGAATTACAGCAAGCTACGCAGAACTTAGTGGGGGAATTGCTGTTATTTTTTGGAGTTGGCGACGAACCGGTTGCACAGTTTGAATATTGCTGTGCAGGGCGAGGGTTGCGAATATGTGTGTGAGGCGGGGATTAGCAGCTTTCGCTCCAAGTTAGCATCCTTGCGGGTGCCAAGATGGGGCCCGCTGAGCGAAATTACAGTTTGAAGACTCTGTAATGAATTGGGTGCTCTTTTACCCGTGGTGTGAACTTATGATCGGGTGGTGCAGAGAAGGGCTGGTCGGGCGGAAAGTATTTTAAATGGCCTATAAATAACCGCCACAGGTGATCCTGGGATTGCCAGGGCTCCATCCGAAATAGACAACATGTGCGAAAGGCAGCCAGACGGAATCCTAGTGTGGCTTCAGTGCCGTCGGCTGGGCGGGGGCACCAAGTGGGAAACCCTGCAGCCGCCACAGCATGTGCCTGGTTACCGATGCTCGTGTTACTGTTTTTACTTTTTAAAAAAATATCCTTTTTTGTTTTGTTTTCATTAACAACAAAACGGTGCTTATTTTTTAAAAAATTATTTATTTATTTATTATGTTTCTATACCGCCCAATAGCTGAAGCTCTCTGGGCGGTTCACGACCATCGAAACCATGAAATACAAGACGATAAAATACAATATAAAAGTTTAAGAGTTTAAAACTACAGTATAAATAATAAAAGTCATAACCAAATAGAATGCAGCAACAGCAGTGCTAAGGTTTAAAATACAGTCATGCCTTGGATTGAGAGCATAATTCGTTCCGGAAACGTGCTTGTAATCCAAAACACTCTTATATCAAAACGAAATCCCCCCCAAAAAATTTGTACAGAGATTTTTAATTTAAGCCATACTACAGTACGTACTTGTATTGCAAGACGTCGCTTAAATATTTTAAAATATTTAAAATTTTGCTTGTCTTGCAAAATGCTCTCAAACCAAGTTACTTGCAATCCAAGGTATTACTGTACAGTATCAGATTTTGAAACAGAAACTTAAGGTGCAGTCCTATGCTTGTTTAGACAGAAAAAAGGCCTACAGCTCCCAGCATGCCCCAGCCAGCATCGCTGGCTGGGGCATGCTGGGAGTTGTAGGCCTTTTTTCTGTCTAAACAAGCATAGGATTGTGCCCTGAAAAACCAAAATGCCTGGGAAAATAAGAAGCTGCCAAAAAGAGCACAATGTAGACGCCAGGCGAGCCTCTCTGGGGAGCTCCTTCCACAATCGGGGTGCCACAGCAGGAAACACCCTCTTCCCAGTAGCCACCCAGCTCACTTCTTTTGGTGGGGGCTCCCAGAGGAGGACCGCTGAGGATGGTCCTAGCATCTGGGCAGGTGTATTTGCTATTCCCAAGTAAGTGTTTAGCATCAGGGCAGCAGAAACAAACTCCATTTTATCCCCGTAATTGTGATGGTGCTACGATGGAAGCGAGTTTAAAATGTGAAACTGCACATGCTCAGGGTGTCTCTCTTCATTATTTTTTTTAAAACAGGGGTTCTGGGGCTCCCCTCCTTTTTTTGCTCTAACGTATCAGGAATGTAGAAGCAGTTGTAAAGCATGGGATGGCAGAGAAGTCATGCACATGGTCGTCTGAGGCAGAGGGGGAGGCGCGTAAGTCCAGGGTCTATGTGACGTAGCTGCTGCACCGTGAGCATATTTGGCCACAGCGTTCTCCACGCAAAGCTGCACCTGGGTGACTTGCTGAGTGTCATCTCCCTGCCGTCGTCCCCGCCCTGGTGCATTCCAGCCTCCATTGCTGAATGAGATGTCCGGATACCTGCGACAGATCACAGAAGAGTCTCTTGTCCGGGAAGTTGCGCGGTTGCATTCCAAGGCGCTGAAGCGCTTACGAGAAAGCATGCCATGCAAAAACAGATCGATCTTTCAACCGGGCCGATGTGTGTCACCTGGAGCGGGACAAGGGAGGGGAGGGGCCGTGGCTCAGTGGCGGAGCCCCCGCTTTACAGGCAGAAGGCCCCTGGTTCGATCCCCTGGAGAGCCGCTGCTGCCGATCAGTGTTGACAACACTGGGCTAGGTGGGCCGAGGGTCTGATTCAGTCTTCGGCAGCTTCCTAGATCCCATTTAAAGTAGCCCCTTTATCAGAACCATGAGGACTAGAATCTTACTTTGTTTTTAGGTGGAATAGCTATAGCTCAGTATTCGAGCCCCGGCTTAGCATGCAGAAGGTCCCCGGTCTGATCCCCGGCAGCAGCATCTCCAGGTAGGGCTGGAACAACTCCTGCCTGGAACCCTGGAGAGCCGCTCCTGCCGATCCGTGTTGACAACAGTGGGCTAGGTGGGCCACTGGGCATAGGGCAGCTTCCTCTGTTCCTAAGGAAGGTGACACTAGTAGGCAAAGGAGAGCTGAAGATGGAGGAAGATGGAGAGAAGTTCACAAGGATTCAGATCTTAACTCGGGAGAGCATGGGACGAAGGGAAAGGAGGAAAGGTGCACTGCTAAAAAAAGGCTTAGCTAGCCAATCATTAGTTATGGGAGTCCTCGTTTGCAGGTGCCAAGGGTTGGCATGGTCGGGCACCTGCCGAGGGCCCACACCCCAGCAGGGCCCCCCTGGCAAGTGCCCCCTTGAGGTTGCTGCTCCTCTCCCCCATTGCGGGAGGCGCCTCGCTTTGGGCGTCTTGCCCCAGGGCCCCCCAAAACCTGAAGCTGGCACTGCTTGTTTGGCTTTTGCATTGCGAGTTCTTTTTGCATCTTTCATCCTGTCCTGAAAAGGGGCGTGGGATGGAGCTCATGTTTGAATTTCACACAAAGGATTATGTTGTAAACATACTCAGCGGGTTTTATTGCGACCGCTCGAGGTATACTGCTGCAGTCTGTTTCCCAGCCCTCCTCGAACTGGATAGAGTTTCAAACTTGAAACGGAGAATTGTGTTGCAAGCAGGTGCGCCAATTTTCATTCTGCGATCTGGCAATTTCGACCACAGTTAATTTCTCTGAAGCTGGAACTTTTTCACTGCCTCTGTTCACCAGTGAAAGTTCCAGCTTCAGAGAAATTAAAATGGTGTGTGTGTGTTCTTTCTCAGGCGAAACATCTCAGGAATTTTGAGGGAAACCACAAAGAATGTTGGCCAGATTAGCTGCCATGGCTGGTACACATGGGGTCCCCTCGCTTTATTTTCAAAACAACCCTGCAAGGGGGCTAAATTGAGAGAATGCAGTTTTGTCCTGGAAGCTCTCCACTCCGGCCCATGGAGCTTTGTGCCTGGGCAGAGGTTTTAACCCACGTCTCTGTTCCATGTCTGACGCTCCATTTTCCGCTCTAACTCTACAAGGGAGTGTGTCCTACCTTAAGTGTGCATGTGAGGAAAGACCACTCGGGGATCGTACTGTCTCTTTCGTTCTTTCCCTCCCCACTTTTTAATGAAGAAATTGTGCATTGGAATGACTTCATATTTGGGGGTCTGGAAATGTTGCCTTGCTTTTCAGCTTTCTCCGCCCCCCTCCAGGAAAGCATGTTAGCTTTATGAAGAACTTAAAAATCTGCTGTGATTAAGTAGGGGGTGGGGGAAGACACCCCAAAAACAAAGAATCCCCCATTAGTGTTGATTTGCCAAGAATCTTTCCTGAATTCTTAGGCTGGGAGGATCCCGAGATTGCTGGCAGAACAAGATAGCTGTTCTTGCAGAAGCAAAGCAAAGAGTCTCTCGGGATGGCAAAGAGGCAGCAGGCACCGTGAGAGGTGGATTATGGGATTCCTTGCAATGCTGCAGAGGCACGCTTCGGCTCTTGGGTCGTGCTGAACAGCCTCCTGGGACGCCCCCCCCCACTACTTCTGACATGGCCCTATGGTCTTCTCTTTTAGGACCAGCGTGCTGTTCTGAATTTTGCTGGAAATTGGGCTTGGCTGCCATGTTTTGGTCTGTTGTTCGTTAGAACGGGCTGTCTCCCTCTACTCAGCTGTTCCTAAAAGACCCTCCCCAGCTGCAATCTCCCCCCACCTTGCAATTAAGTTAAGCAAAAAACGAAGCAAAACGCTTCCACTGGCACCAACGGGCACTCTGGGCACTGGGAAATAGATGTGGGGCCCGTGCCCCATGCGGTCCACGCCTGGCAACGCCCCTGGATTTGGGCATTCCAGCTCTAGCCATTGGGCCAGGTCAGGAGCGCCAGCAGAAAGAGGTGGCCTGGATTAGATGTCGCTCTGACATGACGGTGTGCTCTGTGTCTTAAAACCAGGGGACGGCACCTTTCCAGCACGGTGCTTGCAAAGCAGAGTCCGTGAGCTCAGCTTACTTAACCTTGCAAGGGACTAATTAGTTCATTGGCGAAGTGCTTGGAGGGCAAGCACTAATTAATTGGCATGATTTATTAACGCCCCACTTAGGCCTTTGACCTTCAGCGCCACTTTCCTACCGCTGGTGAGAGTGTTTGCTCAGCTTGCCCCAGTTCCACAAAGAACAACTTTGCCACGGCCGTATCCTGCTTCGATGTTTTGCTTTGGCCTCCTTAATGACCCTGTGAGGTAGGTTAGGTGGGGAGCCAGCAACTTTGCCCAAGGAGCCACCCAAGCATGCTCAACCAGGGACTTGGAGATCTCCCTCGCACATCTTCACCCAGCTCCCACCAGATTCTACCCCTCACAGGCAATGTCTTTGTTTAATTACTGCCAGGGAGCGAGCCTTAGAGGGCTCCGTTGTGAGAGAGCGGCTCATGTGAAGCCACCGAGGAGTCTAAAATAGGTGAGAGGGGAATACGAGGGCACCAGATAGGTTGCAAGTTTGTCTTGGCTTCCTTACCAGGGCCTGCCTTGCGGATGGTCGACCAAAGTCAACAAACTTGGGGACGGACTTCCCGTGCGGTGGCCACAGAAGGTTGATGAGCCAGGAGAATCCTGGGAATGTTGCAGAGGCCCTTTTGGGGGAGGAAAGAGCACCGAGGCAGGGGTGCAGAACCTATTTTCAGCCCGAGGGCCGAATCCCCTGTTGGAGAAGCTCTCGGGGGCCGTGTTCCGGTGGTGGGCAGGGCCCAAGGCAGAGGGAGCGGGACCCTTTTTAGATAATTTGGAGGCCATGCTGGGATGTGATCCTTTACCCATATACATGGGAGTAAGCCCCACTGAACTCAGTGGGACCTCTTTCTGAGTAGACATGTATAGGATTGGGCTCTTAGTCTTCTATAATAAAGAGAAAGACGTGTGTTCAGTGGCACCTTGCGACTAACTTTCTGGAAGCGTTTTATTGTAAAGTGGAATAAGCTTTGGCGGGTGAGCATAAGATTCAGCATCACTGATGTTCTTACTTTCCCATTAAGAACTTTGGAAAGTTTCCTCTTGGTCAGCTTTCAAGAGGCTTCTCTGTTTTACCTTTCCCCAGTCCCAACAGAACATCAGGTGAAGTTGGTTGATGCCCATGAATTCTTTTTATTCATTCATTCATTGATGTGTTACATTTACATCCTGTCTTTCCTCCAAGGAGCCCAAGGCAGCGTACACGATCCTCCTCCTCTCCATTTTATCCTCACAACAACCCTGTGAGGTAGGTTAGGCTATGCCATTTTCTAATAAAAAGCTTCTAAAAAGTTAGTTTCAATGTGTCCTTGGACACAGTTCTTTCACTTTTAGAACGGTGCGTCTCAAAATGTGGGCAGCTCTCTATTTGCAGTGTTCTCCAGCCTTGGGTCCCCAGATGTTTTTGGCCTACAACTCCCAGCATGCCCCAGCCAGCTATGCTGTTTTTGGCCTACAACTCCCAGCATGCCCCAGCCAGCTATGCTGTTTTTGGCCTACAACTCCCAGCATGCCCCAGCCAGCTATGCTGTTTTTGGCCTACAACTCCCAGCATGCCCCAGCCAGCTAAGCTGTTTTTGGCCTACAACTCCCAGAATGCCCCAGCCAGCTAAGCTGTATTTGGCCTACAACTCCCAGAATGCCCCAACCAGCTACGCTGGCTGGGGCATGCTGGGAGTTGTAGGCCAAAAACATCTGGGGATCCAAGGTTGGAGAACACTGTGTTAGGGAATGCATCCATTTATTTAAATGTTTTCTCGAAGTTGCCCAAATTAGGTTCCTCTGAGTGTGAGTCGGGGTGACCGTCTCCTGAACTTTTCCTGTCCTCATTTTGTGCTTTGGGTGTTGCTGACTGGAGAATAGTCCCGGCTCTAGCAAGTCTAGCAAAGCTTTCTGAAATTGAAAAATCTACACACAGTTATGTGTGTGTGTGTGTGTGTGTGTGTGGGAGGGAGGGAATGGTTTCAGGGGTAGGTTTAGATGGTGAGTTATGTGTCTCGCCATGTAACACACACACACACACACTTTTTTTTGCTCACACATAACTGTGTGTAGATTATATATATATATGGTGAAGTTATGGGATTTTTCTTGGCATTGCGCTGGAAGTTTCAGTCCACAGAAAAAATCCCAAGCATGCTAATATGGTTGGAAATATTTGCCTATGGGAGAAGCCTCGGCCACTGCGAAATATTTTTCCAGCCTGAAAGGAACCAGTCTTAGAGGAAACCCAATCTTAGAGTGATGCTTCCTCTCCTGATTCGGACTGTGCGGTGGTCAATTTCGCTGTTACTGAGGCCTGTTATTTAGACAGCACAATTGAGCGAATAAAGGTGTGCCCGGGAGCTGAGCTTGTTAGGGTAAAGCAGGGGTGCAGGAGGCCACTATCCCTTCTGCCGACCACTGATAGTTTGGTGGTTTCTGTGCCGTCCCCCATCCCCCCCCATTCTAAAAGTTTAAATGTCTCTCCTAAGGCTGTAGTTACTGGTAGTAAGAGCTTTAGGCTACAATATGCCAGTCTTTTCTGTATTTTTGGCGCTCCCCTTTTGCCTTCAGCCAAGCCCACCATTGGCACGTGGCCCTCGAGACCTTCTCCTAAATGGAATTTGGCCCTCGGGCTGAGAGAGGTTGAGCACCCTTGGTGTAAAGTAAAGCACTTTTATTTTTTGCAAAACCCACTAAGGGTGCAGTCCGATGCCTGTTTAGACAGGAAAAAAAGTCCTACAACTCCCAGCATGCCCCAGCCATGCTGGGAGTTGTAGGACTTTTTCCCCTGTCTAAACAGGCATAGGGGATTGTGCCTTAAAGCTGCTACGCTGCTCGGATCTGAGGACCTGCAAGCAGCCCTTATGAGATGCTCGGCTCGAGCTATCTAGCAGCTCCTGTTTAGCAAAGGGATCCTAATTAATTCCTGATGAGCTCGTTAATTAGTTGCTTTGCCAACAAAGCTGTACAGGAGACCGGAATGTGCTAAAAGAGTCAAATAATCTTATATGATTATAAACAATCTCCATCTGATATGGCAGCTGCACCCCTACCTTCCTAATCATCTGCTCCCATCAGTGGTTCATGCCTTGGTTTCCTCTCACCTAGACTACTGTAATGCGCTCTATGTGGGGTTACCCTTGAAGACGGTTCGGAAGCTACAGCTGGTACAGAACGCGGCGGCTCGCCTGGTTAAAGGCAGCCGCCAGTGGGATCACATCACGCCAGTGCTCAAGGAGCTACACTGGCTACCAGTTGCTTGTCAAGCCGAATTCAAGGTGTTTGTTTTGACCTTTAAAACCCTCCACGGCTCCGGTCCAGTTTATCTCAAGGAGCGCCTCCAGAAACATCAAGTAGACCGCTCAGCAAGATCTGCCACGGACAGCCTTCTCCTTGTCCCATCAGCCAGAGCAGCCAGACTGGTTGGGACTAGGAAGAGGGCCTTCTCTGTGGCGGCCCCCAAGTTACCTCCCTCCCTAGTGGACCTCCCTCCCTAGTGACCTTCGCCATGCCCCCTCCGTGATGAGCTTCCGCCGCGCATTAAAAACATGGTATTTCAGGCAGGAATATGGGGTGGGTTAGGGTTTTAATTTTTTTTAAATACTGTTTTAATTATGTATGTCTGTTTTATTCTTGAAATGTACATTGCCCAGGGTGGCCGGGTGACCGGCCAGATGGGCGATTACGGTAATTTTTTAAATAAATTAATAAATAAAATATGCTGTTGTGCTGAGGGATTTGCTGCTGGTTCCGAAGCTTCTAGCAGCTACTGGCTGAGTTGTCCTAATTTCACAGTGCATAATCGCAAGCGAAGGGGACCCTTCGGTGGCTTCTCCACTCTCAGGCAGGATCAGGGGAGGCAGAAGGGGAGGAGGAGATGGCCAGGGCATGCGGAAGAGAGTGGCGGAAGAGAGATCCACAGGGACAAGGGAAGGAGATAAGGTCGCCACTTTTGCATCACCCAAAAAGAGGACTAAAAGAGAACGCAAGGTTGCATAAGACCTGCCTGTGACGATTCTTCTGTATTCATGTGAATTGAGAAATAATTACGGTATTAGGATTTAAATGGAAATACAGCCCACCTCACCATAGTGGTGTAGCGCCATAGTCCTGATGAAAATTCATAAGCCTTTTTGTGCATGTTTCTCCTGATACATGCATTTGCGTATGCATGGTTGCTTCATACAGAGCCAGTGCGGCGTAACGGTGAGAGTGTTGGACTCGGGGAAACCCGGGTTCTGGCCCCCACTCAGCCATTACTACCTCTCAGGGTTGTTGTGAGGATAAAGGGGAGAAGAAGAGGATTGTGTAAGATGCCTTGTGATCCTTGCAAGAGGAAGAAGGTAGGATATAAATGGAATTGAATAAATAAATGCAGAGGTCAGTGACCGGGTGACCTGTGTACTTGCCTGTTCAGTCTGCTGTTTTGGTGCTAAGTGGTGACAGGTAGCAGTTCGAATAGTTCTTTATCTTTAAACTTGGACACCTTCAAACCGAAGACAATCCTCTGTAAAACAGGGCCACCCTAGAAGAAGATAATATTTTTGGCGTGCCAGTGAGGCAGCGTGTGACCACAATTGCACTCCCAAGTTTGCAGGAGATCATGGGGTGCCCTGCTCGGAGCGCCGGGCCTAGCCACGGCTGGAGAGTTTTCCGCCCTTGGGAGCGAGCAGCTGCTCGGGGTGAGTCCTGGGAGCCGCCTCCTCCCAGCCTGTCAGCGCTTTCTGATCTGCCATCTCCACGCTCCTTGCGAAGCACCTTCCCGGCAAAGGTGCCGACATGCTTTTCAGAGCCTTGCCATTGAGGCAATTCCCCGTGGTCCAGAAGGAGCACGTGTAGGGCCTGCCGGATTCTTTCACTCTTATCCGAGTCGGCTGACGATGTTCAGTCAAAACAGGCTCTGGATAAAAGAGAGACTTTTCAACAAAAGCGTCGAGAGGGAGAAAAGGAATTTCATTTGGCAGGAGAGACTTCGGCGCCTCTGCGGAAATAAAAAAGGAGGTGTTTCATGGTCGGCTGTGGCCAGCAGTGAGTGTGGGGTTTTGGACACAGGAGTCCGAGCCCTGCCTTCCAAGTGCCCCCTGGACACTCTGGGTGGCCTTGCGGAAGACTGAGGGGTGCACAGTTGCTCCCGAGCGTGCTTGGCCTCACGGACGTCCCGGCGGGATCAGTGGGCCGTTATCTAAGAAGTATGCTTAGCACTGTAGGCTCAGTTCTGCCACTGGTCCAATGGATCATCGGTGGGTGGGTGATACTGAGATAGCAATGTAATTTGCGTGCTACGGAACACGTGCTTTGCAGGCAGGAGGCCCCGGGTTCGATCCCCAGCAGCATCTCCAGGTAGGGCTAGGAAAGAATCCTGCCTGAAATCCCGGAGGGCTGTCGCTGCTGGTCAGTGTCACCAATACTGGCCTAGAGGGGCCCAGACTGTGTCTCGGTATAAGGCAGTGTTCCTCAACCTTGGGTCCCCAGATGTTTTTGGCCTACAACTCCCAGCATGCCCCAGCCAGCATAGCTGGCTGGGGCATGCTGGGAGTTGTAGGCCAAAAACATCTGGGGACCCAAGGTTGAGGAACACTGGTATAAGGCAATTTCCTGTGTTCCTATTTAAAATCAGCTCTGTATTCAGAACCATGAGGACTAGAACCTTGCTTTATTTTTAGGGAAAGGGCCGTAGATCTGTGGTAGAGCCCCTGCTCTGCATGCAAAAAGTCCCAGGTCGATCCTCGGCAGCATCCCCAGGTAGGGCTGGCAAAACTGCCTGAAACCCCGGAGAGCTGTTGCTGCCGGTCAGCGTCTACAATACTGGGCTAGATGGCTCAGTACGAGGCAGCTTCCTAGGTTCCTATGTCCACCTTCCCAAAACGGGTGCCCTCCAGCCAGCCACCTGGCTGGCTGGCTGGGGGATGCTGGGCGTTGTAGTCCAACAGATCTGGCAGGCACCAGTTGCCGTGTGCTACGCTGCAAGCCGCACGTTGCAGTGAGGGAGCGTGGGGGGGGGGGGAGATTACATACATGCGCAACATCCCCCTTTTGGCAGGTTTCTTTTACGGTCACCTAAATGTACACCCATAAAAGTGTATTTGGTTTGATGTGCTGAGATGGTTTTATTTGTTGCTGCTGGTTTTATCCCGGTTTTATTCTGGGTTGCTTTTTGTTTTCTGGTTTTTCTTAATGTTCTTATTTCATGTTTTTAATGTATTGTATACTGCCCAGAAAATTGGTTATTGGGCAGCTTAAAAGTACAGTAAATAAACAAATGAACCTACTCTATCATATACTATAGTAATCTTTCTTCAATCCATTGGTAATCAACTGTTTTTGCTTTTGTTGTTTAAAAACAACAAACGCTGTTATGGGATTATTTTTTGAAGGTGAAGGCCTTCACATCTGCAAAGAATCTCCTTAAATGTATTTATATTCTGTGTTGCGCTGAAAACAGCCCTGTCGTAATGTTCATGGAAATTATATGCAGATTGTCCACATTTGGGTGGTGGTGGAGGAACGCGCATTCCTAGGTTTTGGAAAGCCCCAAACCTTCAGCTGTGCACCCATAGCAGCTGAAAATGTCATGACCTGAAGTTTGGGACTCCGTTGTAGAAGGTTCTGAAATGCTGGAGCGATCCGGAGAACCCATTGCGTTGAGAATGTGAGATATGCACTGTAGGTGTTACAACGACATGAATTCTTGTGGCACCTTAAAGGACTAACAAATGTATTGTGGCGCATTTATTCATTTGCATTTCATTGGCTGCCCACTTCATCAGATGCCATAGTAAACGTGTTGCTCTTTAAGGGTGGGGTGTTGAACCTCTTTTAGCCAGAGGGCCAAATTCAATTTTGGAGACGCTCTTGGGGTGGGTGGGTGCATTTCAGTGGTGGGCGGGGTCAGAGGCAAACGGGGCGGAGCCAAAGGCAAATGGGACTGGACCAAAAATACCAGCCTATTTTAGCTTAAAGCTCTTTCTGCTGATGACTAATCCTTGGCGGAGGCATCTCAACCTTTTAGAATGGGGGGGGGGAGGCGCAAAATCTGGGAAACCACTGAACAATCGGCAACAGGCTGCAGATTTGCTATTGCTGCAATAGACTAACACGGGACGGCTACCCATCTGGAAATGGAAAACAGTGTGCATCCCAGCATGGCTCTGCTGACCTTTTCTGGCTGATGGTTAGAATCAAATCTTCTTCTCTCTGCATTTCCCCACCCACCTCGGTGTGGGTCACACGTGGACTTGGCTGCAGTCGCGGGATGTGTCCCTCGTGTGCGCCTGATCGCGCTTTCTTGCGCCTCAGACCTTAACGAGGGCGGATGAACTTGAAAGGCAAAGAAGCAGCGGTTTCCGTTTGGTTTCATTTTATTTTTCGTCATCGAGATGAGGCCCGTCCAACTTCACGTGCCCGGCTGGCTCTTGCGCTTGTCTCCTTCTGCTTTTGCAACAAAGGTTGCACTGTCTCTGTGGCCCAGTGTGGCAGCTGGATCACGCGGGGAGTTGAGCAAAACCGAGCTTGGAAGGAGGAGGAAGATGTGCCCCACATATGGCAGCTTCCGGGTCACGTGAGTGTAGTGTGGAGACTGGAAGCCCTGGGAAATGTAGAAGCGACACTCTCCTCGGGCATGTCGCTTCCTCCCTCCACCCCCACCTGCGTGATGACATAGTTGGAACCGGAAGCAGCTTGGTAGGGGGAGGGTCCACCCCCCCCCCCATCCAGCAGAAGAATGTGGCAAGAGCCTGTGAGAAATAGGAGGACACTTGAGAAACTTTTGTGTCATTGCAAAGTCATTCAGGGAGCATCAGAATAGCCCTGAAGCTGCATCCGATCAAAGTGGGTCCATCCAGTCCAGCATTGTGCTCACAAAGGGGCCAACCAGGGGGAGCCCGCAAGCAGGACATGAGTGCGACAGCACTCTCCGGCCCATGTTCCCCAGCAACTGGAGTACACGATCTCTGATCTGCAGTGGCTGCAGTGGCCGCAATGCCAGTGGGGTGGTACATCCACTCCGGGCTCAAGCATGAACTTGAAAGGAGCTGTCTGGGGTGCTGGACCTAGTTTTTTTAAGGGGACGGGGTTCAGCACCGTGGATAGCGCCTTAAAAGCTCAGACTAAAACCCGGTGTGGATACACCACCCCAGCCTCTGCTGCCGCTGATGTCGGAGGTCGCGTGCCGCCATCAGGACCGGGGCCCATTCGTCGCTCCGCCACCGGCTCTCCGTGCCGCTCTTCCCCAACCAGATATTTTGGACTTCAACCACCAGCACTCCCGACCATGGGCCATGCTGGTGGGGGCTGATGGGAGTTGTAGTCCAAACCATCGGGAGGGCACCGGCTTGTGAAAGCCTGTTCTGCACCACTGCAAAGGGCCCCGTAGTGTGCATGCGTGAAACATCCCAGACCAGGCCTGCTGTGGCGCATGCGTGATGTGACGTGACAGGACGCACGGGGAAGCTGAGCAAAGGGATGCTGGGGGGGGCGTGATACATGCAGGGCGGTCGGCCGGGCGGTGGGGAGACGGGACTCGCTCTGTTGCGGGCAAGACAGAGGAACGCCGCCACCTTAAGAGACGGCAGCTGCCTTGTAACTGCCTTGGCGGGCTCCGTGACCTGGTTTGCAAATCAGATCAAATCTTTGTTACGGTCCAAGACCAGCATAGTGACCTGGTTTGCACACAACGACAGCCCGAAGTATGGGCTGAGTATGGGTTGTTGAACCCTGAGGGAAAGCTTCAGTAGCGTGGACAATATGTGTGGCGTGGAGAAAGCGGAGCGGGAGACATTTTTCTCCCTCTCCTCATCATACTAGAACCCGAAGGGGTCCTCCCAGGAAGCTGATCGGTGGGAGATTCAGGACAGACCAAAGGAAGGACTTCTTCACACAGCGCAGAGTTAAATGGTGGAAATCACTTCCACAAGATGTCGTGATGGCCACCAATTTGGACAGCTTTAAAAGGGGACTGGACAAATTTATGGAGGAGGAGAAGAAGGCTGTCAATGGCTACTAGTCCCGGTGGCTATGTGCCACCTCCAGTATCGGAGGGAGTGTGCCTATGTACACCAGTTGCTGGGGAGCATGGGTGGGAGGGTGCCGTTGCACTCTTGTCCTGCTTGTGGGCTTCCCACTGGGGCAGCTGGTTGGCCACTGAGTGAACAGAACGCTGGACGAGGTGGTCTGACCCAGCAGGGCGCGTCTTACGTTCTTATGGCACTTCTGAGGTTAGGAGTTGTAATGTTTACCTCAGAGATGCCTATTTAACTTTGGATGCCCTGAATTCAGGAGTCTGGCCAAGTTCAGGGAAAGGAAGTTCTGTTTTCTAGTCAGGAAATGGCAGAGTATCGGGTGTGGGAGATCGATACGAAAAACGGGCGCAGAATTTTTTTTAAAACCAGAAATCACTCTCTTTTCTCTCCAAGCGGCGAAGCCGGCTTTCATGGCACCTCGTGGCTTTTACCTCGATCCAGTGAGCCGGCCATTGCTTTAATCTTCAACCGGCTCGAGCTTCTGGTGTGTGCCCCGCTCCCCGGTTTCCTTTTCGCTAGCACTACCTTGCTGCACTTCAGGGAGCGGGGCGTCCGTCTGCCTGGCTGAGCGTGGAGAGCTGCGCTAACAGGCCTGCGAGCGGCCTGCCGCAGACAGAAAGGGGGCCGGGGGGGGATTCCTTCCTTCCCCGAAAGCTTGAATTTGCTCCTAAATGATCTGTGCGGTGAAGAGAAAACAGCCCGCGTGGACCGTTCTGTGCCAAGAAACCTGGCGGTTTGGATGCCGTGCCGGTATTCATTCTCCCTGTCGCTATGTTGCCTTCGCACCACACTGCCAATAATCCTCTGGATTTTTATAGTAATCCGGAGAATAAAGGAACAGAGAAACATTGCAGGCTGCCTCATACTGAGTCAGACCTGGGTCCATTCAGCCCAGTATTGTCGACACTGACTGGCAGCAGCGGCTCTCTGGGGTTTCAGGTGGGAGTTTTTCCAGCCCTAGCTGGAGATGCTGCTGCCGGGGATCGAACCGGGGGCCTTCTGCCTGCACAGCGGGGGCTCTCTATCACTGAGCCCATGGATAACCACCGAACATGCGCCCGGTGTCTGTAGGGTCCCCAGGAATCTACCCTTCCTTAACCGTAGCATTGCTATGATCGCAGACCACTCGCAAGGTGGCCATGTTTGCACGAAGCCCTACATAATTTAACGCCGGGAGACCTCTACGTGGTGCTCGTGGACACCTTTCTTGGTGCCTGCCAGGTTCTCTGCCCCTCCTGAGTTTTATGTTGTTTCCTAAGATCTTTTAAATGTAGTACAGTTTAAACTGGGCGGCTGGCATGCTGCAAAGCACAGGGCCGCCCTCCCATGCGGTCTTTATTTGGGTTCAACATTCTGTGTTCTGCAGCTCAGGCCCCACCCCTGACTTGTCCTTGGGTCCGCGGGCAGGTCACTTTTCTTTTAGTCTCACCACTTTGCCTTCTGGGAAATGAACAATTTGTGACTGGCCACACCTACCTCGGTAGCCATTTTATGAATGGGCAAGCCCCCATGGCAGCCATTTTGTGATTGCGCTCATGACACTCACTCAAAATTCCAAATGTGCCCACTGGCTCAAGAAGGTTAAGAACATAAGAAGAGGTGTGCTGGATCAGACCAAGAGTCCATCTCTTCCAGCATTCTGTCCTCACAGTGGCCGATCAGCTGCCACTGGTTGGGAACCCTCGTCAGCGTCGAGATGCGACGCTGACCATTTGTTTAGATGGCTTTGGAAAGCGAAAGCCGGTGGGTCTTCAGAGCTTTTTAGCAGATAAGTTGATCTATAAATGTTAATCATCATCACACCTACAAAGAAGGGGTTTGACGAACCCACAATGCAAGCCATTTGCAGATTTGCAGGGCTGCCCAAGAGAAGGCCCTGTCCCTTGCACTTACCAGCCGAACCGCCCTTGGCAGTGGGCAGGTAAGAAGGGTCTCTACTGATGACCTCAGAGCATGGGCAGTCCCAACCGTGGGCCCTCGACCCTCAAAGTCCTCAGCCTGCTCCCTCTTCCTTTGAGTGGACTGATTCTCACTGGAGCCTTCTTCTCAGATGCAAGACCGTGTGATGTGTGCCCGTTAACTGCTGTATTCGGCAGCGCAAAAAAGCTGACCTCATATTTACAAAGCTGGGTAATAAAGTCTTCCCGTGGTGGGAAATGCACATTGCAGAATTCTCTGGGGCTGATGGTTCTGTTTGGCTTCAGAATTTGGGAGAAAAGGCCGCGCAGTCCTAAATGTTACGGTGGCGTGGTCTCCTCCCCTAATCCCAGTCCCTTAACAGCGAGTGACTGATGGTGGCGGGCGTGTGTGTGTGTGTGTGTGTGTGTGTTGTTGTTTAACCATGGAAACAGAAATCAATTGTGCTGGTTTTATGTGTGTGGCGCTCTCCCTCCAACCAACAACCCCCCATCTCTTATTGATGCATAATGCATGACGAGGAGAAAAAGTGGGTGTGGGTGAAATAATTAAAGTCGGAACTGTGAGCACTGCATGGTCTCAATCATTACGAAATCTGGGTCAGCCGCCGGAGAAGGAAAATGTGGGGAGAGGAAGGGGGGGAAGGGGGGTGGCAGCCGCAGCAACACAAATGGAGAGCAGGGGAAAGGGACTTGAGAAATGCTGGAGGCATTAGAGGAGTTTGTGAAAGGGAAGCGGGCAGCAGCTTGCCAACCAGAGCTGAATCCTCTTTTTTGTTTCCTGTTTTTTTTGTCTCTCCTACATCCTGTCCCTCTCCCACCAGAAATACCTTTGCACCGACCCCCCCGTGAGTGTTCCAGCTGAGAACAGGGTTGTTCCGGCCCTCTGTGGCTGTAAAAGTTTTTTGGAAAGGGAGAAGTTTGCTTGGTGCAGTTTCTCCCACCAAAGAAGCTGCATCGAAGTAGGGATGTGCCCTTCCATGCAAATGGGTAATGCTCAGGAGGTCTCTGGCGACCTTAGATGAGAATCACTTTCCTTCTGTTTCACAGTTGGGATTCCATCATCTTTCCTTTCTGCGGGGCTGGAATGAATCCCAGCAGAAGGAAGACGGCCAAATCAACTTCTTTGGTGTGCATTGTAGTGGGAAGAAGGATTGCTCTGGTACACCGCGTGCCTTTAAAAAAAATCCTCTGTCTTCTAGTTCTCTTACAGCATATTGGTGGTTCCTATCTCAAGTGTTCATGGCTTCAGTGGAGTGTCCTTTAAAAAAAGTTAGCCTTTTAAGAACCCTGCAAGATGCCCTCTGCAGGACTTCAACCTCCCAATGAAGTTGGAGCTCCCAAGTTGGAGCTCCTCAGCTTGTTCCTGAAGAAACCAAGATGTGTTCTGTAATGTCTTGCCTCCTCTCGCCACCTCCCCCCCCATCTCATGAATGCAAAATTCAAGATCAAAATAGCTGCAAATTGATACTGCAATAGCCCAAACTGGACAAACTGAACCAGTTTGCAAGTTCTTTAAAAATATATGCAACACAGGATTTTAGGTTTCTGGATTGTCTCTTTTGGTTGTTCTGGTGGGAGAAGGAAGGATTATTTTTCACAGGCGTGGGGCGGGATTCACAGGGGCAGCCTGAACAATCCCTTCCCAAACGCACCACCGACTTTTCCTCATAAGATACATTTCCGTCTTAACCGCGCTGCGTCAGCTTGTGTTCTGCTTAGACCGTGAATAAATT
Source organism: Shinisaurus crocodilurus (assembly GCA_021292165.1). Taxonomy (NCBI): domain Eukaryota; kingdom Metazoa; phylum Chordata; class Lepidosauria; order Squamata; family Shinisauridae; genus Shinisaurus; species Shinisaurus crocodilurus. Next base: position 705,917 of record JAHFWL010001184.1, read on the forward strand.
GATGTTGCATTTGTCGTGTATGCAGTGAGGAAGGCCTAATCTTGTGTGCAGCGGAGAGGACGGAATAAAAAAGCTGAGCGCGCCTGGGAATTGACTCTGCTTTTGCAACCGGTAATATCCTTGCTCAGGTCTAAACAAACCCTGATCAGGCTCATGCAAGAGATGTATTGACTGGGGTTTACCCTTGGGGACCAGTCTAACTGGGACTGGGTCGCTCGCTCAGCACCAGGGCCACTCTGGAAATATATAAGCACATGTGTCTAGTTTTGGGTCTAGTTTTATCAAGCTCGGCATGCTCCAGCTACTTCTTGCCTTGACCCAGTGCCAGCTCCGGGTTTTGGAGGGCCCTTGCGCAAGGCCCCCTCATTGGCCTGAGGGTGGTCAAACCCCTGTCTTCTGTTGGCCCCAGAATGGGAGGCAGGCGGCAACATCTGGATGCCTCACGGTTCGCCAGTGACTGGAGCATTCTCCACAAACCAGCTTGGTGTGGCTGAGGCCCAGTTCTGTCGACAGTAATGAAGAGACAACCCTTCCGACTACTTATGTTTAATGCGCTGCTCAGTGTCCGCCAGCTCTCGTAAATGCAAACAGAAAAGAGAAAGGGCGCTGTTGTTTGCAAGGCGGTCTGTGTGGGCAGCCGTACCCAGGAATGGACCTGGAGTGGGTGTCCTCCAACCCACGTGAAGCTCTTCAGTGGTGGGCCTTCTGTAGCTGCCCCCACCATCAGAGGTGAGGCAGTTGGCTTCCAGGGAGAGGGCCTTCTCAGTTGTGGCACCCCATTGTTAGATGGCTGCCTCCAGAGTGGTCTACGTGGCACTGCCCAGATCGTCATTTCAGTGCCTATCTGTAATTTCCCCAGGCTTTATCGTTTTTATCTGGCTGTTAAGATCTTGCTGCCTTTTCCTGTTTTTTGATTGTTCCGAATTGCATTATTTGTATTTTTTATTCTTTCTTTTTTTTGGCAAGCAGGGGAGCATCGTCTTTTTATGTAAACTGCTCTGGGAATTTCTGCTGGAATGCAGTTTAGTGTACTCTCTGAACCCTGAACTGTGGTTAATCTTAACTATGAGGAATGAAAACAAGCCAGCTTAGGAACGTCGGAAGTCGCTTCCTGCTGCGTCAGACCCTGCTTGGTCCATCTAGCCCAGCATTGTCAACACTGACCAGGCCAAGCGGCTCTCCGGGCTTCCAGGCAGGGGTTTTTCTAGCCCTCCCTGGAGATGCTGCTGCCGGGGATTGACCTGGTGGGGCCTTCTGCACCAGGGGTTCTACCGCTGACTTGTGGCCCCTCTTACGGATGGAAGTAGGCTTGTTTCCACTAACCATCGTTAAGATTAACCACAGTTTAACAGGGCTTGGATGACACGGGAAGCTGCTGGTTAATCAAAAATGGAAGTGAACGCTTCCAGACTCGTTCTCGTGTGTGTGCCAGAGCGGGGTGGGAGAATGTGCGCCCAGAGGGGGGCTTCACTCATTCTCATGATGCTTAAGCCATGCTTTAGCATTATGTCCGAACCAGCCCGGAATAATGGGTTGAATCAGGGCGGGGCATGAGAACATCAGAAGAGCCCTGAGGCTGGATCAGACCCAGGGTCCAGCTAGTCCAGCATTCTGTTCACACAGTGGCCGACCAGCTGCCCCAAAGGGAAGCCCACAAGTGTGACAGGAGTGCAGCAGCACCCTCCCACCCATGTTCCCCAGCCACTGGTGTACCTAGGCATACTGCCTCTGATACTGCCGGTTGCATATAGCCAGTCTGGACTAGTAGCCATTGATAGCTTTCTCCTCCTCTATGAATGTGTCCAATCCCCCTTTAAAGCCATCCAAGTTGGTGGCCATCACGACATCCTGTGGTAGCAAATTCCAGAGTTTAAGTATTTGTGGTTTAACTCTGTGCCACCCTCCAGGCATTTTGGTCTACAACCCGCGTCAGGCCAGAGCCAGCATAGCTAGCGCTGAGGGGAGTTGCCGGCCAAAACACCTGGGGCCCCGAGGTCGCCCATGCCTGGCAGCAGATGGATTACCTCAGGTTGGATCCAACAGGGCTCTTCTTGTGATCCTACGGGCCGCTTTTGGCCCCTGTGCCGCCATTTGCAGACTATTCAGTGCTCCTTCCCAATTATGGCTGCCTGATTCTTGGCTGGCTCAGAACGTGGACAGGAAGGAAGGCCGTGGGACAGCCACCCCTCCCCTCTTTTTCCAGACAGTTCCTGCGTGGGTGGGAGTAAGACGCAGAAGACAGAGCGGCTATTATAAGACCAGCTCCTTCTTCGCGGTGTTGTCCTGTGCCTATCGAGTGTCGGGAACCGTTGGAAGTTCTCTTTATTTAGATTTCCTCTGTTCACTATCTTGTCTTCGTTCTGAGAGAGCATTGCTGTGTTTTATGTCGGAGGAGAAACAACTTGGCAGCGCTTTGTGTGTCCAGACAATTCCTTCCCAGCCTCTTTTGCCACCCATTTCCTCCTCTTCCTTTTTAATTTTTTATCTCTTTCCTTCTTCTCCCTCTCTTTCGTCGCCCCCCCCCCCCGAGAATGCCTGGATTGCAAAGAGGCAGGAAGCACAACGCTGCTGCCAGATGGCTGGGGGGTCCGTCCTCTGGAATATTTTATCAGAAAGAATTACAGCCCCACGGCAGGGAGGAAAACAACAACACCAGCAAGCCTCCCAGCCGGACCAGATCTGCCACTGGCCAGCTGGGGAAACTCTGGCTTGCTTGACAGGGTGGACAGGGAGAGAGCGAGGACGGACGGTGTGGCGTGGGGGGGGGGGACAAGGACTCGGCCCAAGCCGCAAGACCGGTCCGGATAGACCGACAGGAATGGCCAAAGCAAGAGAGGAATTTTATGTGGACGGAGGAGGCTCTGTGCTTGCATTCCTCTTCGGAAGGACTTGGTTTTTCCAGGTTTCTCTCTCTTGGCATCTCAGGCGACTCTTGAATGTGAAGCTTTTCTCACCTCCCTGCTGTGATGGTGTGAGAAGCTGCACTAACCAAAACTAACTCCCTCGCCAACGTCGTCACATAGCCAAATCTCATTGGGTGCATGTGGCATGAAGTTGTTAGATTGCTTACATGCTCCCTGACCAGCTAGGATAATTTGTGGAGGATACGGCTACCAATGGCTACTAGTCCTGATGGCAATGTATTATCCCCAGTAGTATTGGAGGCGGCGTGCCTGTGGACACCAGTTGCTGGGGAGCATGAGGAGCGGGAGGTGCTGTTGCCTTCATGCCCTGCCTCTAGTTTCCTGCATTGAGCAGGGGGTTGGACTCGATAGCCTTGTAGGCTCCTTCCAACTCTATAATCCATGAAATCTCTGCCTGTGGGTCTCCCGTTGGGGCAGCTGGTGGGCCACTGGGGGAGCAGAACGCTGGGCGAGGTGGGCCCTGGGTCTGGCGCAGCTTCAGGGCTCTTCTGGTCTTATTTATTATATTATATTTATTTATACCCTGCCTTTTTTCCTGCAAAGAACCCAAGGCAGCTTACATAACACCCCCCTCCTCTTCCTCTTCTCCATTTTATCCTCACAACAACCCTGTGAGGTAGGTGAGGTAGGTGAGGTCTTACCACTGACAAGGGGACAAGAGCACTGCCCCTTGTTGCATCCATTTTTTTGAGCAGGGGGAGCAACCTTTCTCCCCCCCCCCCGGGCTGTGGCAAATCACTTTGGGCTCCTGCAGCAATTTTTAAAATTTATTATTGATTTATTAACATTCTTATTCCACCGTATTTGCTAAAAAGTAATTTATTGTTATTTATTGATTGCATTTCTAATCCGGCTAATAGATAATGTTCCCTCGGTGGATTACAAACAGTTAAAAAAAACTAAAATGCCATAAAACAGTCAAAAATATTAAAATGACAATACAAATACACTAATACCTTGGATTGCAAGCATGATTCGTTCCGGAACCGTGCTTGTAATCCAAAACACTCTTATATCAAAGCGAGTCTCCGGTGGGCATGAGCGGGGCCGATTTAGGCCTGCTAAGCCCGCTCGAGGCGAGCGGTTACATCCCAAGCACGTCACTTGTTTATCAAGTCAAAATTTATAAAAAAAATTTTGCTTGTCTTGCAAAATGCTCTCAGGACCAAGTTACTTGCAATCCAAGATATTACTGTATTTAAAAGAATAAAATACAATATAATGTATAAAATACAATATAATACAATGTAATGTATAAAGTAATTGAGACAGTGAACAACAGTTTAAAACAAAAAACCTTAACGATAAAAAAAATACAAGAGCATTAAAAATGTAAAACATTAAAACAGAGACATTATTTAAAAGACTAAATGTGAAAAGATGCATCGTCACACACTTTCTAAAAGCCAGGAGAGTCCGGGCCATTCATATTTCTTGTGGGAGCGCATTCAACGGTTTGGGGATGACACGGGAGAAAGCCCTTTCATGCACGCCCGACAAACAGGCCTCTGCAGGTAACAGTGCTCTTCCAGGGGCCTGAAGGAGGAGGCTACCAATGGCTACTAGTCCGGATGTCTCTGTGCTACCTCCAGGATCAGAGGCAGCATGCCTGTGTACACCAGTTGCTGGGGAACATGGGCGGGAGGGTGCTGTTGCGCTCATGTCCTGCTTGTGGGCTTCCCTTTGGGGCAGCTGGCCGGCCACTGTGTGAACAGAATGCTGGACTGGATGGACCCTTGGTGTGGTCCAGCAGGGCTCTTCTTATGTTCTTATGGTTCTGCAGATCTTAGTAACTGGACAGTTTCAGCACCGCACAGATGGTCTCTTAGAGTGCAGGTGGACAGAAGGTAGATTTCCAGAGGTTTTGAACCCGAACTCCGAAAAGCTCCTGCCAGCATGGCCTCGGGGGCCATGAATCCTGGGATCCGAAGTCCAAATCATCTGGAGATCTACTTTCTGCCCACCTCTCGGTTCCTAAGCCGTTTAGGGCTTTAAAGTTTAAAATCAGTGTCTTGAATTGAGCCTGGAAAGCAATCAGCAACCACTGCAGGGCTTTCAGGACAGGTGAAATATGGTCCCGATACTGTTAGCAGCCTAGTGGCCACATTTTGCACCAACTGTAGCTTCTGGACATTCATCAAGGGTAGCCCCACACTGAGTATGTTGCAGTAGTCTAAGTGTGATGTAACAAGCCACACAGAAAGCCTCCGAGGGCCACACAAGGATTTGAGTTGCCCATATCTGCTTTAGATGAAGAACCGTCCTTATAGCCCTTACTCCATCAAGAAGTACACATTCCTATGCCTATGTACTTCAGTGGCTGGGGAACAGGGGTGGGAGGGTGCTGTTGTACTCATGTCCTGGTTGTGGGATCCTGTGGGTAGCTGGTTGGCCACTGTATGAGCAGAATGCTGAACGAGATGGACCCTGGGTCTGATCCAGCAGGGCTCTTCTTACGTTCTTAAGAAACTGTTTTCAAGCACTCCATGGCTCCAGAATGTGTTTCTCTTTTGGCAAGCCCAAACTTCTCAAAACTGTCAGGATTTTGTGTTAACCTCCATATTCCCTGGAGGCTCAGGGCAGAAAACAGCATTTTCGAAACAAGTAATAACTAGTGAGATCACAAGGCCCCACTTGAGATGAGATCACATTACACTGTCTTTTTGCATCTTCCCTTCACTTAGTTCCTCGAATGAAGACATGAGATTTAGTAACCTTGTTGAGCAACCAGAAACTAAGATTGACTTGTGCTCAGTAGGCATGATTACTTGAGCAAAAACAAAAGCACAAAATGCCTCCTGTCAAAAAGAGATATGGCAGCCTGGATGAAGTAATGAGCTATGAAGTAATGTTCAAAAGTGCGTTATTTTAGGCAAATTGCTTGCAAAAATGTATACATTAGGCAAAATGAGAGCCAGTGTGGCATAGTGCTGCTGAGAGTGTCGGATTTGGACTCGGAAGATCTGAGTTCCAAGTTCCTCATTGGGCCCTGAAGCTCACTGGGTGACTTTGGTCCAGTCACTGACTCTCGGTCTAACCAACCTCACAAGGTTGTTGTGAGGATGAAATGGGGCGGAGGATGACCATGTAAGCTGCTTCGGGTTGAACTACAGTGCCCAGCATCCCCCAGCTGGACATAGGGAATGAGAACAGCATTGGGGCAAGGATTTAAAACCTTTTGAGGGATGTCCATTGCTGGGAGACAAATGGAAATGTTACAATCTTTCTATGTATTAAGGGGAGTTGCTTGGAGTTGGAGTCCATGGAAGCTGAAAATGATACTATAGTATTTTATAGAAGGAAGACAGACAGACAGACAGTCAGTCAGTCACTGTTTCCCAAAATGCCACAGCCCTGAAGTCTCAGGCCCCAACATTTTGAAACAAGTTATAACTAGTAAATCAGAATCTTTGAGAAACCTCGTTTTAGATATGCTCTTACCATGTCTTCCTTCCTTCCCTCCCTCTTTTCTTCTTCTCCATTTTTTCCTTGGTCTCCTTAAAAACAGACTGAGTGGATGTTACAGCAATGGAACCTTGAAATAATGTCCTGAATTTGTGTACCATATTTAGGTTGGCTATGGAGGCACAGCCAAAAAAGAGGAATCGCCTCACCAAAAAAAGAGGGCAGCAATTTGCACAACTTTTGCATATGCAAATGTATACGGATCACTGCAAATTCAGAAATAACTAGAATGATTTATCTATTCTCTCCAAGTTACGTAAATAGAGATACAAGACATCTCACCCTAGATGGGGAGACTGTGACCAGGTGACCTGTTTGCCTTGCTCAGCGTGCTGTCCATGTACTTAAGGGCTGAGGCCGGGCACTTCCAGGGTCCCTGTCGCGGTGCCCCCTTAAAACGAGACTTGGACCGTACAACCTTTGAACAGGCAGCGATTCTCAACCTTTTGTGTCTCAGGTCCCACCAGTCAGTCCCTCTATCCAAGAGCCTGGGGCCCACCATGATAGAAACAACAAGCCCACTTTTCCCGAGAAAGACATGCATAATTGCGTATGTTTACAGGCATTCTGTTATTATATTTATCATTTATGGTCAGTTTTAAGGACATAACGTTGCTGGGAGTAACTTTTATTGCTATGGCTTCAAAGCACAGACGCGCGCACGCACGCGCACATATAATAATTCAATTAAATTGAAAACTGTAATAACACTGTTGAATATAAATTTTACTCCTTCAAGGGACTGTCAAATCCAAAGAGAAGACATAAAGATTGCAGTAGTAGTATTACTTAGCACATTTTTAGTAATGGTTATGAAAACCCCATGCCCCACCAAGACGACTTCTACGTGCCACTGGTTGAGAACCACTGGAATAGAGGGCATCTCCAGATAGAGGGCTGTCCTGCCAGCTTTGCAAAATTTATTTATTTATTTATTATATTTATACCCTGCCTTTTTTCCTGCAAGGAACCCAAGGCGGCTTACATAATCATCCTCCTGCTCTCCATTTTATATGAATAAAGGACTGTTCTCTGTAAAGCAGGATACTTGCCCACCCTAACCATATTTCATTCTGAAATCTGCATGTTCAGGCGGGAAACTGATCTACTATAAACACAGGTCTATGACAAAGTGAGCTTGCACTGTGGTGCGAGGAAGGAGGACGTCTGTGGGGCCAAAACGACTTGGGGCTTTTTACATTAGAACCTGCATCCAGTCAGTCGCCTTCTTTGTCAGCCTGCGTCTTCCTCTTGTGAATCTTCCGCTTTGTTTAAAAACATGACAACAAACTGCAACACTGCCTGCAGTGGGATGACATTTTTCCTGCTGAACGTTCCGATTCGTTGTGAAAAGGCAGAGCCTGATGAGGCATCTGGGACGGCGTGGAGAGCCGCGCAAGGGATCTCGGCAAACGTGCCGTGACAGGGGTGATGTTGCAGCCCCCTCTCCCTTCTCCGGGAGGCCTTGCAGCACTTCCCGGGTGGGGCGCGTGACATTCTTAGTTCTCTGAAGGGGAACGGGTTTGGGTCGAGGGCGTCTGTCTTTCCCCGTCTACAGGCGTGTCCTCGTCTTCATCCCAGGAAACAGCCGTGCTGCAGTCAGAATTGGATGACGATGGCTTGATGGCTTTTTAGCAGATAAGGCGATATATACATGTTAATAATGAAACTGATTAATGAATTAATTAATCAATCAATTAAGAAAGAAATAAAGAAAGAAATGGCAGTTGCTCTCTGCAACGGCAATAAAACTTACCTGTTTTTCAAGGTGTGTGCTTTCTGCTCTTTAACTTGCAGGATCCAAACTAAGGCACTTCTAGGAAGCTGCCTTCTACTGAATCAGAGCCTCGGTCCACCTGGCCCTGTGTTGTTGACACTGACTGGCAGCAACAGCTCTCCAGGGTTTCAGGCAGGATTCCTTCCCAGCCCTACCTGGAGAGGCTGCCGGGATCGAACCTGGGACCTTCTGCCTGCAAAGCAGGGGCTCTATTACTGAGCTCTAGCCATTCCGCCTAAAAACAAAGTAAGATTCTAGTCCTCATACTTCTGATAAAGGGGCTGCTTAAAGCAGATCATCGGAAGCTGCCTTATACCACGTCAGGCCATTGGTCCATCAAGCCCAGCATTGATGACACTGACTGGCAGCAACAGTTCTCCAGGGTTTCAGGCAGGAGTTTTTCCAGCCCTACCTGGAGATGCTGCCGGGGATCGAACCGGGGACCTTCTGCATGTGAAGCGGGGGCTCCACCACTGAGCTACAGCCTGTCCCTGAGTTGTGGCCCCACCACTTATATATGTGAGGGAGCGTCTTAGGATTTGGATTGCCGTGGTTCACACCATGGAGTGTAGAATTGTGTTCTTTCACTGCTATAAACCACAAATGGAAGCCATGGTTTGTTGTTGGCTTAGGAAGTCTTGCTTGTTTAAACCATGGCTTGACATGATGTGTGAACCCGGAACCATGGCTCATCCCTGGCTTGTTTGCACTGCTGTTTGGCCTGAAACAGACGTGCCCAGCCTGAAAACGAATCTGCTCTGAAGACGGGCAAATTGGATGGGAACGAAACAAACCAGAAATAAGGAAAACAAAGTTGTGGTTTGCTTGCTCATCTGCAAGACAATTCATGGCTATGGCAACAAACCATGGTTAACATAAACCATGGCGTAGTGTTATGTGCCAACACAGCCAATGGTGGATTCCTCCGTTTTTGAAAATACAAAATCCGCGTTACCCAGATTTGTCTTGAACCTTAGGCAAAACTCACAGGTTCTTTGGTAGGCAGAGAACAAAAAGAAAGCGAAACATAGTAATTTTTATAGTAAATATAATCTAATATAATATAAAACTCATCATAATCTGGCAGAAAATTCATGGCTGAAGCAACAACATAAATTATGGTTATGGTTTATGTTACAGTTAACATATAACGTTATGTTATAGTTAACATAAACCATGGCTTAGCGTTGAGTGTGAAAGCAGGCAGTTAGGTTATACCTTTATTAGGATCAACCGAAATATCACAAAATTGTGAGTGAGCAAACCCTTAATTGGGGCTAGATGGTAAGCAAAATGGGGAGAGGAAGATATGGTATTTCTGCTCCCAGACTCTGTTTTCCATGACAGTCTTCCAAAGGACTACAGGAGTTGTGCAGACTTAATTGTATTGGCTTCCGCTAAACAGATTTTCTGGTTGCACCTGGGGCAGTGGGGACAAGGCGAGTAATGGATGATCTCCCATGGGGGAGGGGAGGAAATATTAGCTCTAGCGGTTCCTCAGAACTGTTTTCAGCAGTAAGTGGACTATGCACAGGTCCCTTGTGGGGCAGAGAACAGAAGCAAAGTGAAACATGGCAGGCCTGTTTATGAGCAATGGCTCGATTTTAGGTGGAACATTAGGTACAAAGTCAATGGGATATTTTGTCCTCTTTGGGTTGATCCTAATAAAGGCAATGTGGATTTTGGATCCCCCCCTCCTATGATCACTCTCCCGACGCGTTTTGCATTTCTTGCTAATTGTTCTTGCTGGTGGTTGTGGTGGGATTCAGCTAAATACTGTGGAACCATCCACCTTGGGAAACATAATCTCTCTCTCTCTCTCTCTCTCTCTCTCTCTGCCATCAATATTACACGAGCATATTAAACATTTAAACTGAAATGAACCCTGCCATCGGGGAGGAGGCGGAGGGGTGGCGGACCAGCTTGGTTTCAAGTTCTGTTTAAGTATTCCCCCCCCCCTTTATTATGCAGCTATGTCAATTAGAAAAATGACACAGCTATTTAAAATGCTGTTCCGTAGCCCTCTTTAATTAAGGCAGCAGCATAATACCAATCTGCTCTCATTAATGAATTTTTAACAGTCAAAATGAGAATTGAATGACACGCGCTAGGACGGGTCTCTGGGTGCGTTTGTGTTGCTGCTTTCAGATGAGTGGGTTGTCTTGCGAGTAGGGAGGTACGGCTTGCGTCAAATCATGTTGCATGTTAGCACAAGTGTGGATTTGTGCAAATCCCCACCAAAGTAAAGGGGGGGGGACGTCCACAGAATCTGTGTGACTCTGAAAAAGCCAGTCCACTGTGGAATCCACAGGTCAGATTCATAGAAATCCGAGCATAGTTCAGTCTGTGGCAGATTGTGATTCCTGCCAACCGATTTAGGGCTCTGCTAGGTGTGAGATCTGTGATCAGGATCTCTTGAATTTTATTTTAAAGCTACAACCAGGTGAGTCAGGTGAGAAAACAACAAAGACAAAGTTCTCAAGATATACTATCAGAAAAGACATCTTAGGGTGCAATCCTATGGCTAGACGGCTGTGGGAAAATTTGGAGTCCCAGCTCCAACCTCGGAAACAGTGCTCTTAGGTCAGAGCTGGGACTCCGAACCGGGAGTGCCCCCCCCGCCCTCGCAGCCGGCACAGAAGGAACTGGCCGGGGCTTGCAGGGAGTTGTGGTCCAACACATCTGGAGGGGGCCAGGTTAGGGGGTGGCTGCATTATTAAATTCTGCCGTAATTTCCGGGGGAGAATTTGGTGGATGAAACAGTTCCATGTGTTGAATTGCATATGCTATAAAACTGTGTTGCATTACATAGGAATCGTCATCAACTTGTGCTGACTCTGCTGCTTGCGTACATTTCGGCAACTTTTCCATGAGAGCGATTGACCCTACCCTGGTCCCCAGTGTGAAAGGGGAGCGGGATTCTCCTTTCCTCCAGTTGGCCACGATTTCCATTCTTGCAGATCAGGGAATCTGTCCCTGGGAGGAGTGATCCTTTCCCCCCCATGCTGTTTCTTTGATCTAAATCCCCCCCCCCCCACAGCTCCTAATAGCTTGTCCAGGAGGAGAGGGAAGGGAGCATAAGACAGCCACAAGAGTTGCCTTGCTGGAGACAATGTCTTCTTCTTTCATGGAACACCTTGGTGCAGTCGACTAGCGTTCACACATTATTTATTCATTTTATTTATTTATTATACAGTAATACCTTGGATTGCAAGTAACTTGGTTTGAGAGCGTTTTGCAAGACAAGCAAATTTCTAAATATTTATTTAATATTTTTTTACTTGATATACAAGCGTACGTCTTGCAATACAAGTACTGTAGTACGGCTTAAATTAAAAATCTCTGTACAAATTTTTTTGGGGGGATTTCGTTTTGATATAAGAGTGTTTTGGATTACAAACACGTTTCCAGAACGAATTATGCTCTCAATCCAAGGCATGACTGTATTTATATCCGGCCGTTTTTCCTGCAAGGAACCCAAGGTGGCTTACATGCTCCTGTTCCTCCTCCTCTCCATTTTATCCTCACAACAACCCTGTGAGGTAGGTTAGGCTGAGAGTCAGTGAGTGGCCCAAAGTCACCCAGTGAATTTCATGGCCGAGCGGGGACTAGAACCCGGATCTCCCGAGTCCCAGTCCAGCTCTCTCACCACCACGCCACGCTGGCTCTCAATCAAGGACTCTCTTGAATTTGCATCCTAAGAACAGGTGTTGCAGACGGAGTTCCCATGATACCCTCCACTAGCAATTTCTCCCCCCCCCCCGCCAGCTTTTAATGTTTTTAACATAGAGCCTCTGGAAGAGTTTTGTGAAACTCCAAAGCTCACTCACCACGTTGTGACTTTTAGCTGCTCTTGATCAAGACGTTCTGTGAATGTCCCAGTTTCCGAACGGTTGACACTGCGCGTTGTGGTCCAACACGTCTGCTTGGGGAACGCTGGCTCAGGCACTCTGGGAGTGGCAGTTCTCTACGACATCTCAAACACGGCGAGGTCTTTTCCAACGTTGTCATCTGAGATCGTTTTTAGTAGAGGCTGAACTGGGCATCTTCTGGGAAGAAACCATTTGCTCTTTAGTTAAGCCATGGGCCTTCTCCTCTCCCAGAAACAGTTTTAAATTGGGCTTGTTGTCATGACAAGTCTGGGCCAGTTACTTTCTCTGGACAGGGTTACACTCCCCCTTGACCCTTGACCCAGCACTGTCACTGGAGGCATAGTGACTTTAGTGGATAGGAGTGCCCTTTACCAGCTTTGCTGAATAAGCCAGCAATGGCATTCCTAGACGGCGCTAGCTTGACCGTGATGGTCCATGCATTGGCAACCTCAAAATGGAGCCACTACATTGCCCCTTATGTGGGGCTGCCCTTGATGTTGGTCTGGAAGCTGCAGTTGGTGCAGACGGCCGTTGGTAACGGGAGCGGCTTACTGTCAGAGTATCACCCCTCTGCCGAGGGAATTGCACTGGCTGCCTATATGCTGCCAGGCCATGTTTGAGGTTTTGGGACTTGTTTACAAAGCCCTCAACAACTCAGGACCAGGATATTTTAGAGATCGCCTGATCCCCCTACCGGCCTGCTCAGTTGCTGCGCTCATGAGGAGATACCGTCCTGGTGGTACCCAAAATTTCGGAGATCCGGTCCACCATAGCTCAGACTAGGGCCTTTCACATCATAGTGCCCACTCCCTGGAACTCATGGCCACTGTAAATAAGGCAAGCAACTCTTCTGGGCATTCAATAGATGGCCAGCATCAAGGGTAGGCATCAACAGGCACCTGCCAAGGGCCCGCACCCCAGCAGGGGCCACTGACAAGAGCCCCCTGGAGCTGCTCCTCCTCTTCCCCATTACAACCTGCTTTTCCCCCTGCCTCTCACTCGGGCCCAGACGATGGAGGTGCTCAGAAGGATGAGCAGGAGATGCCACGACCGACTTGCTCCCTGGCTCTCTGCCCACCATGCAAGCAAGTTGGTTCAGAGGAGGGCAACAAGGATGATAAAGGGACTGGAAACAAGGCCCTGTGAGGAGAGACTGAAAGAACTGGGCATGTTTAGCCTTCAGAAGAGGAGACTGAGGGGAGATATGATCGCACTCTTCCAGTACTTGAAGGGTTGTCACACAGAGGAGGGCCAGGATCTCTTCTCGATCATCCCAGTTTGCAGGACACGGAATAATAGGCTCAAGTTACAGGAACACAGATTCCACCTGAACATCAGGAAAAATTTCCTGACTGTCAGAGCAATAAGACAATGGAATCCACTATCTAGGGAGGTGGCGAGCTCTCCCAAACTGGAGGCATTCAAGGTGAAGCTGGACGGCCATCTGTCGGGGATGCTTTGACCTGGATTCCTGCATTGAGCAGGGGGTTGGACTCGATGGCCTTGTAGGCCCCTTCCAACTCTACTTTTCTATGATTCTATGATTCTAAGTGGGAGCCATGATGAGGAAGAGGAGCCAGAGCAGCTGGCGACCATGGTGGCGAGAAAGTAGATTCACTGAGGGATGGGCCCACTGTGGGGCCCACCAAATGTGTCCTGTTTGTGACTTGAACCCTGGTCTCGCAAATCCAGTGGCCAGCCTGCCTGGTGGGCTACTGAAAGGTCACACAGCAGGCCACAGGGCAGCTACCGGTAGTTGTCCTTCGTCACAGAGGACGGTCCTCCAGTTTAGATGGCTGGCAAAGGACAGACCTGTATGTGAAGGTGTCCTCCATTTGATGGGTTGTCCAATCTAAGTCTAGGAACAACAAGGAGATAGAGCAGCCGGGTCCGTGAAGTTACCCTTCTGGACCACAGGCACGCAGGTCACCTAGTCCTAGCCTTCCCCACTATGGCGAGACATCTTGTATTTCTCTTTAAGTTATAGCCCTGATTTCTAGATTTGTACCTGTATATATAGATTTACATATGCACACGTCCTTTTGGGCGGTGCAATTCCTCTTTCTTTGGTGATGTGTAAGCGAGGGATGTCCTTTCTGTGAAGCGAGTGTGACTCCAAAACTGAAAATTGCAACTGGGGCCTAATCTGGACTCGGCACAAGCCTCTGAGCGAGCACCGAGCGGTGGAAACCGCTAACTTGGCAACTAAGCCAGAGATAAAATTACTCGAGCTGAAGTAATTATGTCGACGTATCCTGCGGTAACCCTATCTCCTAACTAGGGCTTAGCGGCAGAAAGGGCCTGCGAAAGCCGTTCTCCTGAAGGCCTGACGGAAGGGCACAGAGTTTGGTGCCGGCCATGGGTTCAAAGGTGGTGGTGCACAACAGGCATTTAAACACCCCTCCTAGATCCCCCCAAGCCATTTTTTGGGGATCAGCTACTTTAGAATTCACATTTCTTTGCTGCTTGTGCTTAAATGCAAGGTAAAGCTACAAATGTTGAAAGCCTTTGTCGCGCCAGATTGAAAATCGCAGCAGCAGCCTTCCCCACCCTTCAGATCTGTTGGACTGTGGGCCGGCATCAAGGGTTTGCATCATCAGGCACCTGTCGAGGGCCCCCACCCCAGCAGGGACCCACAGGCAAGGGCCCCCAGGAGTTGCTCCTCTTTAGCATTGCAACCTGCTTGCTCACCTGCCTCTCGCTCTGGCCAAGACAACAGAGGTGAGGAGGAGGAGCAGGAGATGCCACACCACAGCCTGCTCCCTGGCTCTCTGCCTGCCAAGCAAGCCAGTGGGAGCCATGGGGAGGAAGAGGAGGAGGAGGAGGAGCAAGGGAGGCTGGTGACCATGGCGGCGAGAAGGTGGGCTCCCTGAGGGAGGGGGTCCAGGGAGGGTGTCTTGCTCAGGGTCCCCCGAAAACCTGGAGCTAGCATTGTTTGGACTGCAATAACTCCCGCAATTCCCGGCCGATGGCCAATTCCCAGCATATGGTCAATGGCCACTGTGGCTGGCTGGGAATTATGGGAGTTGCCGTTCAGCTCCCATGAACCAGAGAGCGCCGGGTTTGGGAAGTCCGCTGCAGAGCCTTACGATCCGGTGCGATGACGTGAACGGTCGGTTCCATTCTTTCAGCTGCAACACTGACTTTCAACCCTTCTCTTGTGAACCTCGTCCGACTGAACACAGCATTCTTGGGCTCTCGCACCTTGAGTTGGCAGGTTGCGCACTCTGGACCAGGGACTTGTTTTTGTGTTTTAAAACGAAAGCTCAGAATCCAGGCCAGTTAATAGTTGACACTTGTACTGCATGGCAACTCCACAGCCTGGCTGTCTGGCAGCCGTAAGCTAAACAGACAAGTGTGCAATAGGTTGATGCTAAGTTTGCATGCTGTTTCTGAACGAATAAAGTGTTTTCTGGGAAGGATGTTTGTCACGTTGGCTTTAAAGCCCCGAAAAGTCAGTAGTAAGCAAACCAGCTTCTCAAGATTCTGCAGTCTTTTCTTTTGGCAGATTTGCTTTTTTTCCTTTCGAAAAGTGTCTGATTCTTGGAAGCCACCAAGAAGGACGAGGCTCCATTGTGTGTCTGTTGAGCTCTTGTGACACAATTTGCCTCGAAAGACTCGGCTTGTCTGAGTGGCGTCGTCCAGGTTATCACGAAATGTAACCTCCTCCTCCTCTTCCATCAGTTTGTCTAAACCTCTTTAAAAGCCATATCAGTCCCAGACTATTCCCACATCTGGTGGCAATGAATTCCATCAATCAGCCTTCTCCAGCCTGGTTCCCTTCCCAGCCAAGCTGGGATTGATGGGTATTGTTGTAGTTAGGGTTGTTGGAGAAATACGCAGCAGATTCAAATGAGTTTCAATTTCTATGAATCCGACCTGCTGATTCTCCAGCGGACCAGCTTTTTCCAAATCACACAGATTCCGCAGACTTGCGGACTGGTTTTTCACTGGGGGGGGGGGGAGATTTGTGCTGATGCACATTAAAGGTAATGTGAATTCGTGCAAATAGAATGACATTGTGGTTAAAAAACAATCCCATTCCGCCAATGAGTGGACGATGGAACGAAAGATGCCTGGCACCCCACGAAACACAGACGGAAAGGATTTGACAAAATCCGTACATCTCTCGTTGTAGTCCAACACATCTGGAGAGCACCGGCTTAGGGAAAGGTGCCGTGAATTCATTCTGCATTGTGCCACGAAGTAGCGCTGTCCCTTGTCTTCCCTGAACTTTCTGTCATCAATTTTGTTGGATGACCCCAATTTCTCATTGTATGAGAAGGCTTGTCCACTTTCTCCAACCATCTTTCATCAAGGAAGTCAGAACAAACCCAAATGTAGTCCATGCTGCGGTTTTTTTGGTGGGATGGAGATGTGGAGAACCGTCAACCATCCCAAATCAGTCTTTGTGTTTGGAAACACCGGTCGCGATGGCTTGACTGTTGTTGATCAGCAGAACTTGTTTTCCAGCATGGTTTCGTTTCATTGGTGAATGTATCCTTTCGCCAAAGAGTTGGTGCTGAGCGCGGGGCGGCTCCTCTGCCGGCCGCCACCAAGTTCTCACAGCTATTCCTGTCCTTTAAGCTTCTTGGGCACCTCAGAGAGCTTGCAGAGTTTCCCGCATGAAGATAATGGAAATATGTTTAAGCCTCCCCACACCTGTAGGCCTCCTTTTGACAGAGGGAAAAAAGCAGCAGGCGCGTGCCTTAAGCGATTCAGGGGCTTACAGCACAGGAGGAGCGAGGAAGCCACTTCTTCTTCAGCCGCCTCTCTGGCTTCTGAGGTTTCAGCTGTCGTTGCCCATACACTTGTCTAAGTGTATCTCCGTAGCCATAGGGGCTAGAAACTTGCTTTTAGACAAAGGAAGAATCCAGGAAGTAGAATGACACACCCAATGCCACATCAGCCACATTACACAAATAGATAAAGCCAGAACTGCAGAGAATTCTGGCTGGTTGTGCATGCTCCCTGTTTCCTCCCACTAGGCTCTCCCTGCCAATGGGAACGGCTAAACTGACCAGAAACTCATCAGGAAGGAAGCAAAACCTTAAGTATTACATCTGAACTGGGACTCCTGGCTTGTTGCTCTCACCAAGCAAGCCAGGAATGAGGGTGGCTGTGTGTCCTCTTTAACAGAGGACTGTCCTCTCCTTGAAGGTGCCCCCTTTTTGAAGGACTGTCCTGTCCAACTCAGGTGAAGTTCACCGGCTTGCTGGAAGCAGGACGGGGGGGGGGGGACGACGACCATTCACAGCACCTGTTCGTGAGACGGATAGCTTTTGGCTTTTTCCATTTCTTTGCTTCCCCTGCTCCCTGCGCCCTCAGATCCATCAGCCATATTGCAGCGCCTTCGGCAAGCCGTGCCCGAGCGCAGGGTCCATCAAGAAGCGACGCTTCCTGGCCTCAGCCGCCCTGTGTCCGCTCACAATTTTGCCTGGGAATATTAATGCCACAAATCACAGCACACTCGCAAACAAAGGCTGGGCGTTCTCTGCTTGCACACTGGCCTTTTCCAAGGGACAAGAAGACGTTGAGGACTTCTTGTTTTTGTTTAAAGAAATTATACACTCCGTTGCGGATTGGGTTGGATTTTGGGGCTAGCAGGCTTTGGGATATGGAGAGGGCCCCCCGGAAGAGACTGAGCGGTGTGTGCGTTCACTCGCCTGCCACATGAAAACAGTTGCGAACCCTGCGAGCATTTGATTAAAAGTATGCTTCTGCTGATGCTCTGTCGGGGCCGTGTTTTACGATGTTAAACCAGGGTTGGGGAACCTCAAGTCCGGGGGCCAAATCCAACCTGCCAGATGTGGTCTTTTGGGGGTTCCCCAGAGGCCCAGCACCTTCTCCCTGGACCACCAAAGGCCAGGCTTTCTCCCTTTCTAAAAGGCTGAAGAATGCCTTTCCTAAGGCTGAGCTACTGGCAATGTTAAGATATGCTGGTGTTTTGGGGATTTTGGCCCACCCCATTTGCCTTCCGCCCCGTCCACCACTGGAATGCGGCCCCCGAGAGCTTCTCCGAAAGGGAGTTCTGCCCTCGGGTTGAAAGAGGCTCAGCACTCCTTTACTAAATGGTGCACCAGCGTAGTGGATCTTACCTTTTGCAGCAAAACAAAGGGATCCAGGATGGTCTTTTTACAAAGCTGGTAGCCAGTGTCCCCTTATGTACAATATTGTCTCCTTCCTGCTCCGTGGCAATAATGATGCCAAGCTGACTTCTCCCATAGCCCAAACCTTACTCTAATCTCAACCAAAATGTTATCCCGTGAGCACTAACTTTGAAACGGGATTTGAGGCCTGTCTAGGAACGTGCAACCGTAACCCTCTCCTTACCACCCCTCCAAGAAGCTTTTCTAGTCTTTTACTTCCTTCCAAATTCCTCAGATATTTTACCCCAAATCTAGGAATTGCTAACTTTGCATTAAAATTCTTGCTTGAGCTGAAAGTTGGTGGCAGCTCTAGCAGGGCTGGGGACGTTCCTGGACTACAACTTCTGACATCCCTGACTGTTGGCCAGTGCTGGCTGGGGCTGATGGGGGCTGGAGTTCTGGAACACAGGAAGCTGCCTTACACGACGTCAGACTTTTGGTCCACCTGGCCCAGTATTGTCGACACTGACCGGCAGCAGCAGCGGCCCTCCAGGGTTTCAGGCAGGAGTTTTTTCCAGCCCTACCTGGAGATGCTGCCTGGGGTTTGAACCGGGGACCTTCTGCATGCAAAGCAGGGGGCCTATCACTGAGCTATAGCCATTCCACCTAAAAACAAACTAAGATTCTAGTCCTCAAGGTTCCGATAAAGGGGCTGCTTTAAAGGAGATCATAGGAAGCTGCCTTATACTGAGTCAGGACCCCCCCCACCCACCCCGGTCCACCTAGCCCAGTATTGTCGACACTGACTGGCAGCAACGGCTCTCCAGGTTTACAGGCAGGAATTTCCCTAGCCCTACCTGGAGATGCTGCCGGGGATCGAACCGGGGACCTTCAACTTGCAAAGCAGGCACTCTGCTACTGAGCTGTGGCCCTTTCCCTAAAAAAATAAAGAAAGATTCTAGTCCTCATGGTTCTGAAAGAAAACGGTTGATTTAAATGGGAACATAGGAAGCTGCCTTACATGATGACGTAAAGACCCTGGTTCCACCTAGTCCAGTATTGTGGACACTGACCGGCAGCCACGGCTCTCCAGGGTTTCAGGAGGGAGTTTTCTCAGCCCTTCCTGGAGATGCTGCAGCCGGGGACTGAACCGGGGAACTTTGGCAGGTAAAGCAGGGGCTCTTATCACCGAGCTACGCCCCTCGCTTTGGGGGCCCACTGCTGTAGGCACTGGGGGTCCTTCGGTGTGTGGCTGAGTGAAAACCCCACGGTATGGGGTGTCGGGAGGCCAACTCCTTTTCTGCCATACTGCTTTGAACAGCATTGGTAACAGTGATATGCAGGAAGGGTATCCATGGGAACGGGCAGTGCGCAGGCTGACGTCCTGAGGTACAACATGGCTGCATTGTTTTCCAAATGAATTTTTGTTTTCTTTTGTTCCTGCATGGAGGCATCTTTCCTGAAACCAGCCTCTTGAGTTCTCCTCCGGAAAGGAGACGTGTGTGTGTGTGTGTGTGTGTGTGTCTGTGTCCTCACAGGGCGAGTATGCTCACACATTCCCTCTGGGGGTGCTCGGAAGGCGGCTGGGCCTCGCCGATGCTTGGATCCTGGCTCTCCATTGACCTTCAAGTCCATTAGTATTAGCTTGGCTGCGTTGGCCCTGCAACGTAGGATGCCTCGATCCGAGGCAGCCGGGCCTCCGAGCTTCCACTGGCCTTTCTCGATCTCTCGGCAGAACCGGAAAGCCGCAGGACTGGAGACGGCTACTCCGGGCCCGCCTTGTTGCTGTGGGAACAGCCGAGATGAGAGATCCCTTATCTGGATAATGCCTGTGTGTGCGTGCGCGCGCGCGCATGTGTGCGTATAGAGCAGCCTTCCCAGACTTGACACCCTCAAGATGGGTTGGACTGCAATTCCCATCATTCCCAGCCAGCATTGCCTGTGGGGGGGCAGCATGAAGTTCAGCGACTGTCATAAATGAAGTTGGGAAATGTGGCGTAGCCTCTGGGTCTTCTCCGCCCTGCAGGCATTCAAGGGATGTGCGGGGATTTCGTTTTGGTTTGCAAATCACTTGAAAATGTCCCATTTGCAACCCTTGAACTTGCGTTCATGTTAGCAAAATGCACAACTTTTAAAATGCACAACTCTTTGAAAAATGTACAACTTAAAAAATGTGCAACTTTTGAAAAACGCTCACTTTTCCTGTTTGAACGAACCCCAAAACAGGTCTCAAACGAGCATGGGAGCAAGCCAGACTGAGCGAGCTTTGGAGCAAAGTTCAGGGAATTTCAGCAAACTCGAGTCTCCCTCATTCTCCCACCCTTAATTTTGGATGCTTTTTAGCTAGAATGCTGGCATTTAAACTTTCATTCATTTCTTTTATTACGTTTCTATATTGCCCAGTAGCCCAAGGTCTCTGGGCAGTTTACAAAGATTAAAAACCTCAAAAAATACAATATTGTGCATAATATAAAAACAGTTTAGCTACAAACATATATAAACAAACAGCAGACACACATTTACACACACACACACACACACACACACACACACTATCCCATGACCTGATTAAAATTCTACCATATACTGCCAAATGGCTGGGAGTGGAGGAAGGTCTTAACCTGGCACCGAAAAGAAAACAATGACTGGCCTCGCTGTGGTGTTCATTGCAAAATTGGGGGGCCACCACTGAGAAAGCCCTCTCCCCCGTTGCCACTTCCTGAGCCCCTCTTGGAGGAGACAGCCAGAGGAGGGCCTTTGACGATGAGCACAGTGTACTTTCTCCCTTGACGGAGCCCTTTAATTTCCTGGGGAGTAGCTGAACATCCACCACAGAAGCCCAGCACATTGCCTGGGAAAGTGGCCAAGTCGGTTGCAATGAAGAAGAGGAGGAGCAACTCCCGGGGGCCCCTGGTGGGGTGTGGGCCCTTGGCAGGTGCCCAATCATGCCTACCCCTGATGCCAGCCCTGAATCCTAAACACACTTACTAGGGAATGAAGCCCACTTGATTCCATTCTGTGTTAACCGGTTTTGGATTGCTCGTGCCATGCACAGATGACTTGCCCTTCTTCTGTCTCTGGCTTTGTCGCTCTTTCTTGGCCTCAGCAATCTCAGGTCAAAGTGACTTTAGGGAGAGGTCATTGGTTGCCATCTGTGCCATGATCTTTATGCCAGAGGGTACACTCTCTAATGCCTGCATCACCCCAGCAAGAAACGGCACGAGACTGATAGTAGATGGCAACCTTTCCTTTTTCTCTTAGAAAGAAAAAGCCCACGTTCCCTCTAGAAAGTAGAAATCTCTATAGCCACTTCCTCTGGGCCTCACTGAACGTGATTTTAGATCTCTTTTCCTTTCGTTTCTAAAAAAGAAACGTGACTGCATTTCTCAGGACTTTAATCGGAAACTGTCACTGCAGAAAGTCATTATCTCCCCATCTGGTGACAGCGCAGCAGTGCTCATGTTCACATGTGTCTGTTCATTTGCTCTTCGCAAGTACAGAATTGGCCCTGAGAAGCAGACATCTTGAACATTGTCATTTAAAAATCAAGTTTCTAGCCCCCATGGCTGGAGGGGGAAAATAACAACAACTTGGTAGACGTCTTGTTTCTCTTCCATCCCTTTCTGTTTGCAGGGACAGTCACTCCCCTCGTCCCTGCTCTTCTATATCTGTAGCCCTTGCCCTTTTCAACCTTCAGAGTTCATTAGAAAGGCTCCCTTGTCTTGAACCTGGTTTTCCAGCGAGGCTTCCTTGGCCTGTAGGAGTCCGGCCAAGGCCTGTTGCACAGGAGGTCTGTGACAACCCTTGGAGGCAAACACCGTTGAGATGCTCTTCCCGAAGCTGGCCGGGATCGAACCTGACATCTCTACCATGAGAGCTGGCCTACGTTACGGGCTGCCCCTCCATGGCCCCCCCTTGGGCAATCCCATCTCCACACAGGTTAAAGGCTAGCCTTTGCTAGACTCCGTGACCTCTTCTGCTAAAGTGATTTGGTAGCTCTGCACTTCGCTGTGGGCGTGTGCCTGAACTCTCTGAACGACGGGCTTGCGCGCTGACCTTCTGGCACCGAGGGAACGGGGGCGGAGAGGGGACTTGATCCTGAAACGGAAATGCTCCCCTTCAGCGTGTCTCAGGAACACTGTAGAACTCGGCATGCCGAGGTCTGCATCTGCAGGCAGATGGCTGAGAATGTCATACTTTTAACTTTATAAATGGACGTGTCTAGTCCCCATGGTTTCTTTATCGGGAGGAACTTTATAATGCGGCCTTGTGTGTTTATTTAAATATGGATCCTTTAATTCACAATTGCTTTATGTTTGCATAGCTGCTTTGAGATTTTTTGAACACTTCAGAAGGCACCAAGTTGGGGGGGGGCTGGTGTTGTTGGGGGCGGCTGGGGGATGTGCATGCCTGCCCCCCCATATCTCCATATCACTGCCCTCTCCACTCCTGAGCTTCGTGCTTAATATGTGAAAGACTGGAGCGAGGAAGTAGGATGTGCTTGAAAAGAGCGATGGGGCACAGGGGTACCCCTGGGAACAACCTCTCTCTGTAGCCTGGGGTCTAGGGCACAGGCACGGGCGGGGGGGTCAAACGGAGCCCTCCTGGAGCCCTCATCTGGTGCTCTGGGCTTCCCAGGTGGCTAGATGGCCACGCCCCCTTCCTACACCCACCAGTCATTTGGTGTGTTCCTGGCTTTTGTTGACCCCCCCCCCTCTCATTCTGAAAGGCTGAGATTTCTCTCCTGAGGCTTAGCTACTGGAAGGAAGAGCTTTATGCTGCAATATGTTGGCAATTATGGTATATTGACCACACCCCTTTTGCCTTTGGCCCTGCCCACCACTGGAATGTGCCCCCCCCCCGAGAGCCTCTCCGAGTTGCTGGGAGAGGTTCAGCACGCCCTGTTCTGGTCTGTGACGTCTGTGCCCTGCGTCCTGATGCTATAATGTTGTGCATTCCCCCCTGTTCCGCACTCACAGGTGGCTGTTGGAAGAGAAACGCCAAGTACGATGACATCATGATACCGGGTAAGTGATGCGACGCATTCCCCGCGGGTGAACTCAACGGTGCTGGATCCAGATCTAAGTGGGATCTACCATCCTGGCGGAAGTGGGATTCCCCGCCCCCTCCTTCTCACGGCAGCCCCTCCAACCCCCCCCCCCTGAAAATGCTACACAGAGATTTGGGGGACTTGCTTAACGGGGTGAGCTGTGGTGTGTGTGTGTGTGTGTGTGTGTGTGAGAGAGAGAGAGAGAGAGAGTGGGATCCACCAAATTGGGTGGAGGGACCTTCTGTGAATGGACCCCTTCCTCTCACGGAAGCTCCCTTCCTTTCACAGAAGGCAGGTCCTGGATCCAACCCAATATGGGGGTGCCAGTTTAGGCAGCAGTCCTGTGCCCTGCGGAACACATAGGGATGCCCCTGACTTTCCACGATAACACTTTCCGGCGTTGTCTGAATGTCTTCACAACCTACAAAGGCCAGACTTCCTAAGGGCTTCCTATATGAGTTTCCCCCTCATCATATACAGTTCTGAACTCTGAGGAGAGATGGTTTCCCTCCGCTTCCTCCGTATGTATGTATGTATGTATCTATCTATCACATTTCTAATCTGCCTGATAACTAATGCTCTCTGCCAATATCCGTATGTCCCCTTACTATTACCAGTGGCTTTGCAGGGTGCCCTTTGCCATCGGCTGAGCAAACACGGAGAGGGAAACCCTGTGGGTGGCAGAGGAAGTCATTTCATATTGCGCCGTCCCCGTCGGAGCCGGATCATCAAAAGGCAGCCATGGAAGTGGGGGACGAGGGCTCACTTCCTAATTGTGACCGATGGCTTTCTGGACATGTTGATGGAGGGAGCCCAAGCGCAGGTGGCCATGAGCTTTGATAAATGCCCTGTGTTTCATCTGTGTTTCCAAGCTGGGGCAAGACCCTTAAGGGTCGACTGTTCTTATTATGTGCGAAGGGCCCTCCCGTCTAATGGGACGAAAAGTCGAGATTGTGGAGGAACTTGGTGTGGATATACATGGCCATTCTGAACAGCCTGTCAAGCAGTGAGGGGGATTTTACCGCTGCCTGACTTCCCCGGGTGCCTGGCATGTGGTAAAATTCACCTCACCACTCGGCAGAGTGATATTCAGAGCCAATACAGAAGACCAAACTATCCCCTCAAGTAAACTCCCTCAGATGTGTCTGTATGATAATTGCCAAATGCTGTGAAAGATGTTTCCACTGAACTAGAGGAAGAACGGGCGAGGAAATAGTATCCCCTGGTTTACCAAGTGGTTGCTTATGCACCGTGACAGGTTACCCCTTGCTCAACGGCCAACGTTACGTGGTAACCCCCCATTTGTAGTTGCCACTTGGTTACATATTCAGGGTCATTTCCAGTGTTAGTCCTGTTCAGAGTAGACCCATTGAAATGCATGGGACTTATGCTGGACCAGCTTAATGCCCATTCATTTCAATGGGCCTACTCGAAGCAGGACTAACGTTGGAAACGGCCCGTATTGTTTGTATGTACCCTTTGGGACTGCAGCCGCCATGGCACAGACATTCCAAGATGTCCGCCAAAGTGCGGCTTGCATCGACTTGGGCCACCTCCCGATCTGTGCGCTCCATGTGCCTTCCTAGCCAGAGCAAGCAGCTGGCTCCAATTCAGGAATTTCACATTATCTCAAAACCATTTCCAGCTTCCGCAGCAGGGAACAGCTCCGCTTCTGTCTTCCTATAGCCTACATCTGGAAAACGTTACCTCCGGGTGTCGGCCATTAGTGCGAAGATGGCTGGCATCTCTCCCGTCTCTTGGCGCCCCCCCCCGCCCTATGGGGAGATAAGCATAGCAGGAGAGACACCCCCCTTCAAAAGCTCCTTTCTAAATATGTGTCGGTGTGCATGAGCACGGGTGCACATGTCAATTCATAGCTCGGCCCTTAAACAACTCGGCCGATGACGTTTCTACCCCCGCCCATCAGCCCCTCAGGACTTCTAAGGAGGTTCAGACTACTCTATTTTTAGAAATTAACAGATGAATACAAGAGACAACATCATAGCATCAAAACTCTCTGTTAAAATTCTCCCTGACAAACTCCATTTTTGTCAGAGCCACCGAAGAGGGAGAGAGGGTTTTCATGTATGGCCGCTCCCCAAAGACCAAATGAATGGCACACTTTAGCCCCCTCCCCGGCGCCCCTCTAAAACACAGTTAGCGCAAGTGATGCCTGACTGTACTCATCACTCCTCAGCGACACGACCTCAAGGGTCAATGTTAAGCCTTTGCCTTGTGTGTCGACCGGGTCCCTGCAGCACCATCGGCTAATTAAAGGAGAAGGTTTCCCGAGCGGCAGCCGATATCGATTTGGTAATTCCTGTGCACGCAGATATTATGGCTCTTATCAGAGGCGTCACAGCCCGGCCCGTGTGCTGCGCACAGGCCAAGCTACCCTTGTGCTGGACTCCCAGGGTGCGGGTTTGAGAATTGTGCATGCTTTGCCAATCGATGGATGCTGCCGTTAACCAAACGTTGGCCAATTATGTTTTTCATCTCTCTCTCCCCCTCTCCCTGTAATCAGCAATGTTGATTAGCTCCTTTGCTCATTTCACATTAAGCGTATGCAACTGTTGTCCCTATACTATTATGAGCATCTATTTTTGTTTGCTTGTGCATCCTCCTTTTATTTGTAAAGAAACGCCAATGTTCTGTCAACTCTTTTTAAACAAGCTATCTATGTATCTCTGTTCATTATGTTGCAATGGGAGCAGTAAGCTGAAGCAGAGAGGCTGAGTTGTTTTTCAAGCACATTTCCAAGTGTCGTGGTCAGAATATCCGGCAGGCCTTTCCTACGGAGGTCTGGTTAGTTGCAAGTGGCATGGTTCGGGGCTTGAGGGGTTCAGGGTCAGCGATGTTGCACACACGGCCCTTGGATCGCCAGGGCATCTGGCCACAAGTTCCAGCGGGGCGTATTTGCTTTCCTGAGCTGCCCTTAAGACCGCCGGCTTTTGGGGTTGGGGGGGGGGAAGGAAGGGCTCGTGTGCCCTTTAACCACCATGTGGAAACAGAAATCCAACCCACCATGGCTCCAGAAGCCCAGGACAATTCCCAGGACTGAATTTTGATTGGTCAAAAAAATTATTTATTAATTATTATATTTTATTTATTATATTTATATCCCACCTTTTTTCCTGCAAGGAACGCAAGGTGGATTACATAATCCTCCTCCTCCTCTCCATCTTATCCTCACAACAACCCTGTCAGGTAGGTTAGGCTGAGAGTCAGTGACTGGCCCAAAGTCACCCAGTGAGCTTCATGGCAGAGCGGGGACTCGAACCCGCGTCTCCCCAGTCCCAGTCCAACCGTTACACTACACTGTCTCAAAAGCATTAAAGGCATAGGAAGGAACCCCGTCAGGGAAAAGTTGGCCGTCTCAGTAGCTTTCTCTGTTTGGCTGTTTCGCACAGCCATGCCCCAGCCTGGTGCTCTCCAGATGTTTTGGGCGGGGACTCCCAGCATTCCTGGCCTTTGGCTGTGGGGAAGAGGGGAGTTGCCGTCCAGCACACCTGTGGGCACCTTGTTTGCGGAAGGTTGGCTTGGAGTAAGAAAGTGAATTTCTCCTCCCTGCCTCCAGGTGATGTGCTCCTCCTACGCCCAACTTTCTGGTACGGATCCCCAGTCAAACACTAGACTGATTTGGGCAACCAGCCGTCACATGAGGACAATCGCATCAACGGGTGGGGGGGCCCCTTCCAGCCCACCTGGGCCCATGTGTGCTCCAATCTCGTAGCCCTCTTCAGGCGCAACGGCAGTGGGCGACATCAGCCCCTGCGATTGGCCAGCAGGATGAAAACTCTGGATTGGGGGAAATACCGCACCTCGTGTCCATGTGTGGTCAAAAGGGCGTCCCAGAGTCCCCAGTGTGTCCCCCCCAGTCTGAGTTCAAGCAACTGACCTCAGGGAAACCTGGTTTGGAGGCAACACCCTTCAGGTCTTAATTTGGGTGCCAACCGCCTGCAGGGGCTTCTGGGCACTGACACGGATGGATGGATGGCTTGATTCCATTTCTGTACCGCCCAATAGCCAAAGCTCTCTGTTTCACATTGTAATGACATCTGTGTACACTTAGGGGAGCTTCCAGCGTGGCCCACCCACCAGCTCTAGACAGATTGCGCTTGCAGGAGTGAGCACCAGCACGGCGGGGGAGTAGTGCTTGCTAGCGCAACCCCTCCTGGGGCCTCCGGTATTTTCCCGTCGTGCTAGTAAGTGCTACTTTCCCGTCGCGCTAGCAGTCTTTTCTGCAAGCGCAGCAGCAGCAGTACTGTTGGATCCTGCCTTTAGAGTTTACCGTCGGATTTGAATGTGGGATGGGATGTTACACACTTTGCTGTTTTAATCCTTTGGATTGGGAGGTTGTGCACTCCAAATCGTATATGCGACAGATCCTTGACTCTGTGTGTGTGTGTGTGTGTGGGGGGGGCAGTACACCTTGTCTTGCCCAAGAGAGCAGAGTCCAACCGTTCTCGTGAGCTTGTTTCCTCTCCTGACAGGCAGAGGAAGTTCAAAGTTCACCGTCCTGTTGGCCCACCCTCGCAGGATGTCCAGCGGTCTGGAATTTCCTCCAGTCTGTCTGCTTGGGAGGTAGAGACCTCTGCAGCTTCTGTTTGCCGTATAATGTGCAGCATAGTTGCCACCAGCGCAGTGTTTGGGACACTTCCTTCCAGCAGACCAATTGGGGGGGGGGTTGCCTCCCCCCGGCAAAATTCCACCCTTTTTCTGAATGTTTCATTTTCCTTTTTTAAACCCTCCCCCGCCCGAAAGAACATTCCTAGTCTTTGTGAGAAAACAAAACAAAACAACAAACGGTCAGTATTCTACCTAACTACTCACAGCCAATCTATCCTATACATTAAATCTGTGCAGGAAGAGATGTATTTCTTTATTTGCTATTTTTTAATCTCACTCCTCAGCCAAAAAAGGGGGGGGCAAGAAAGGAGCAGCTTACCATTTATCAGTAAAACGGAACAGTCCCTGTTAGAATCTTAAAAATATATATGCAGCACACAAGGGAAAAGGGATGTGGAGGGAAGAGGAAAAAAATAAGTGGACCCCACTTACCCTTTCATCTTCCAGGGTGGCCAGGGGGACAGTCCGACTGGAGCAGGCCTTTCGTATGCCCCCCTGTGGCTGGTCCTTGTCTCCAACACTCTTCTTCCAGAGTCATTTTGTTGTCTGAGGGAGAAATCCAGATTGTCCCGTGCCGTGCCCTGAGCAGTAGAAATGTGGCATCGGACAGCAGCCTGCTCCTACTTTTTGTTCTTTGGCCAGTGAGTGAAAAGATTCTGGAAAGGCTCTCAGGAGTTTAGCACCTGACTAGGGATGGCGGAAGACATTTGTTCAGTTTGCATTTTTATGTGAGCTTCCCAAATTGCCAGTCCCTGAACCCGTATTTTATTTACGGTACTTATCTATTACATTTCTGTAGCGCCCGATAGCTGAAGCTCTCTGGGTGGTTCACAACAATTAAAAACCATAAAATGCAGCACAACAAAACATAATGTAAAACTTTTAGGGTGCAATCCTATGGCCGCTAGACGCTGTCCAGATGGCCATAGGATGATTCGGAGTCCCAGTTCTGACCTCGGAAACTCGCTCCAGGGTCGGGGCTGGGACTCCGAATCTAGAGTGCCCTCCCCCTGCCCTCGCAGCTGGCACGGAAAGAACCTGCGGCAGCTCCGAGGTGGCAAGACCGACCTCGGAGCTGGTGTTTGGCGGGCATTCCGGAGGCGGGGAGGGCAGGGCAGAGCCTCCATCGGGCGACAATGTATCCCTGCTGCACCTTAGCCTGTCTTCCTCGTGAGCAGGCACAAAAGACTTAGACGGCCGAAATCTTTTGCAGTGTGGGAGAAGCACGGAGGCGAACTTCGCCTCTGTGCTCCTTCTGTCCTCAATAGGGTGCCTGTAATTCGAAAACAACAAAAAACGCAGAACTAAAATGTCAGGGAGAATAAAGAGGTCTTCTTCACCTGGTGCTGAAAAGACCGCAATGTGGGCACCCGGTGAGCCTTTCTGGGTAGGGCATTCTACAGTTGAGGTGCAACCACTGAAAGGTCCCTTTCCTTAGTAGCCACTCACCTGACCTCATTTGGTAGGGGCACCCGGAGGGCCGTACATGGACTGGAATGCTAGCCACACTTTCCCAAAGTT
This sequence comes from Shinisaurus crocodilurus, assembly GCA_021292165.1. Classification (NCBI taxonomy): domain Eukaryota; kingdom Metazoa; phylum Chordata; class Lepidosauria; order Squamata; family Shinisauridae; genus Shinisaurus; species Shinisaurus crocodilurus. The sequence continues at coordinate 735,244 of JAHFWL010001184.1, forward strand.
TTCATGTGAAAAAAAATGCATATAAAAATGTGTACAGCATGGAAAAGTGCACACAAAAATGCATATATTACACAGATGTGCACACAAGAATGCTTGGTCTTAGGGGAAATCGCTCGCAAAAAATGCATCTCATTGGAACAATGCATGGAAAGAGGAATACAAAAATGCTTACATTTTAAGAAACGGGCACAAAAATATGCACGGATTTTTGTGCAGACTTAATTTTGCGGCCGATGCGGGAACGACGAGCCGGGATGAAGTTAAGATAGGAAAAATGAGGAAACGAGCAAAATCAACCTTGACAGATTTGACCATCCGTACAACTGACATGTTAGAGCATAGTCTCATACCTTTTATATTTACTTATGTTAGGGATTCCTCTGCTACACCTTCAGTAAAAGAGTTCCCAGAGCAGTTTACAAAACAGAGGAACAGCAATTAAAATATGGGATAGTAGAAAACAATAGAAACAGTTGAGAAACAACCGTTTAAAGCCGCATTTCTCTTTCTTATTGTGGTTCCAATCCTTCCCTTCAATTTCTCCTCTTCCTGTTGGTGCTCCTCCGGGTTCTGTCTCCGCAGTGGGTTTACTTATTAATTTATAAAATGTGTTCCCTGCTTTTCATTATCAAATAATCCCAAAATGGGGTGCAACTAGTAAAACACAATAAAATCGTACGACATTGATCCAGAACACGCGCCAATCAAGCAACAGAGAACAGCAACACAGATAAATAACAGTTTTCACCATCCTTCCAAGGGATTGGAGGGCGAGCGATGTCCAAGGTTGCCAGGATTCGCAGGACATCGCCCTGTGCCCGATTCCTGTTTGCTTTTGCGATCGCCGCTTGCTCTGCGCAAATGGGAACCTTGCACAAACTGAGCAGCGATTGAACGGGAGATTTGCGCGAATATCCCCAAATTTCACAACTTTCCTCCACAGAGTAAAGCAGGGCTGGCTCAGTCGACAGAGCGAATTAGCAAAAATTAGGACATTTGTGCAAACTGAACTGGAATTGGGAACGAGATGAATGTGAGCACCTATTCAGCAGTTTACGAATATTTTCAGCGGACATGATGTGCTCATGTTCGGAGCTTTGAACGGGGCACGCTCGCATATTGTGTGAGCGAAAATGAAATTCTCATATGTCCTTCCTTCCACAATTTGGTGTCCTCCAGTTGTGTTGGACTACAACTCCCAGCATGGATGGCTGAGAGTTGCTGGGAGTTGTAGTCCAAAACATTTGGAGGGTCCCAGGCTGGGGGAGGCCGATTTACATGATGCAGGAAAACAAATTCAAGCCAAAACCTGGGTGAGCAAATAGGTCTTCAATTGGTGCCAAAAATGTAGCAGAATCAGTGTGAAAATGCAGATTTTGGAGGGATTTCCATATTTGTGCAAATGCACGTTTTCAGATGTGCACATTTGCACAGGTGCGCACTTTCCAATGTGAATGCAAAATGAGAAAAACCCAGTTCCGTCAATGGGTTTGACGGAATGGAATGAAAGACTCCTGGCAGTCCACGCGACGGAGACAGAACAGATTTAACAAAATCCGTACCTCCCTATTATGGCCCTTTTTATACCACGGCTCCACGCAAGAACAGGGAAACAAAAAGCAGAGAGCAAAGACCTTGGCACAGATTCTAGGTTGCTGGGAAAGAATCTCGCTTTCCATTTCTAAAGTAAAAGCCAGCATCTGGGTTTTACAATTGCAGGTGGCAGAGACACACGTGAAAAATCAGTTTGGGGGCTTGGAAGCCAGAATGCGGTTTCCAGCGGCTGTGGATTGGGGCTTTGGTACTCGGCCAAACTCCTAGGCCTCCCTACGGTTAGCAAAAGTGGTACATATTGTACAAAATGACAGAACAAGCTATGCAAAAGAAGGGGGGGATTATGGAAATGTGGTTTGACCTGCGGAATCTATACCTGTCCATAAAGCGGCTATTCTTTGAGCAGAATTTTCCATCATATGGAGTCTCTGTTAGCACTGAGGGGTATTTGGAGGCATCTGCATCTGCTTTCATGAAATATCGGAGGAATTTTGAAGGGAGGCATCAGACTTTTTCATCCAGTGAAATGGGGGCGGGGGGGAGGTATTTCTGTACGTCCCTAATTCACAGCGAAAGCCAAACCTTCTTGGTGAACCTTTGGAACTGTGTTCTGCTGGAGCTAATGGGGGAAATCACACTTGGGGACCCCTAGGGGAAGTTGCCCACTGAACCTCTCTGCCAGTCACGGCTGGGCTGAGGCTCTTCCTTCCAGTCAACAACTTATGCAGAAACACAGAGAAAGGATGTGCTTAGTTGTGTGCACAGTTTTAAAGAAATAAAATGTAACTGAATTAGTTGATGGTACTGTAGAAGCAAATGTTTGCAGAGGGGGATGTGAGAGGGTAGGAGGGCACCTCCAGTTTTAATTTGGAAAATGGTGCAGCTCGGCTATCGGAAATGCGAGTTCTGCACTTCACTGATGGGAACAGCAGCTGCCGAGCGCCGACAGACGGAACGTGGGAACAAGTGGGGGTGGCGGTGTTGAAATGCGAAGCGGAGGAGTGAAAGCCCTGTGGAAACACGCATGGATTTCCTCATTTCCAAGTGTCAACGCTGTTTCCCTGCTGCATCTGGCTGATGGAATAGGAAACGCAGTCGACTGGGCCACTCCGAATTCCTCGGACGCATGCATCCGCTAAGCAAGTGTGCGTACATGGCTATAATGTACTCCGCTAGCCACGGAGGGGTACAGCAAGGCCACCTCCAAGAAATAGCAGCCCTTCTGGCTTTTGAGTGCCTCCACTTTCAAACCCACCGGACAGCCATGAGAACTAGAGACTTGCGGCCTTCTCCAGAGCACTTGAATTCTGTCTAGCCCTCTTTTCTCACATAAACTCTCACGCAGCGTGTGGCCGCCTGCTCCTCTGACTTCTGTCCATTCGGGGGTCGTTCAGGTGTGCCTTCACACAGGATGTTGTGAAGTGGACGTTTATTTATTTACTTCAAGCATCTGTGCTCAGACTCTCAGTCACGATTTCCGAGTAATGAAGGTCCATTTTGGTGGCTGCGAGGCGTAGCTTGACCCTGACGAATATGCGCACCATGAAGGAAGCGGGCTTGGCTGCAGATTCTTTTGCGCATGCGCTCACTGTCGATGCAGGTTTTGCTGCGGCTTCGTGTGTGAAGCGGGCGGCCCTGGCTCGAAGGGTAGAAACAGTGCCGCTGGGCCCTTGCAGTCCAGTTACGGATGTCGGAGAAATCTGCCACAAATTCAGATGAGTTCGAATTTCTATGACTCTGACCTGTGGATCACGCCTTTTCCAAGTCATGTGGATTGCGCACACTTGGGAGACCGGTTTTTCACAGGTTTGTGTGTGTGTGTGTGTTATCATTAGTACTAATTCACATTAACTCATGGAGATTACTGTATGGGCACGAATGCATATCCACACTAATGCACACTTGCACTAATGTGCATTAGTGCAAGTAGAATTAAATTCTGGTAAAAAAATAAAATAAAAATGGGTTCCAGTAGTGAGTGGGTGCTGGGATGAAGGACTCCTGACAATCCTTGAAAGACGGGCGGAATGGATTTAACAGAATCTGCACACCCTCAACGCCTGTGTACTTGGAAACACAGAGCAAGAGAAACTAAAATTGCAGCCCCATGTCACGGATGTCTCAAGTGCTTTTTTTTTTTTTTATGATGCTGATGACTCAGTGTCTCCTTGCTTCTGACGAAGTGGCTCTCGGCGTGTTGAGAAGAGTACAGAAGCCTTTTGTCCTGCTTATTGTTCTTTCTCGTCGGCCCCGCAGATCTCTCCATTCGCCAGACCAAGTAGGAGATGGATGTGCGCTCCGCCCGATTGTTCCTCACCGAGAGCCATCAGTGTACATCGCGCATTCGGTGACGGCAGCTTTCGTTGGAAAGCAGACACTCCTGGCTCTGCTCCAGACATGTTTCTGCCCGTGGTTGCAATCCAAATACCGGTTGGGCGGGTTGTGCAGCTTCCCCCCCCATTCTAAAAGCTTGGAAACTTAGTGACAGCAAGAGCCCGAAGCCACGATACGGCAGCATTTTTGGCCCCGCCCCTTTGCCTTTGGCTCCGCCCACCACGGGAGTGCGCCCCCCCCGAATGCTTCTCTGAAATTGAATTTGGCCCTCTGGCTGAAAGAGGTCCAACACCCCCGCCACACAGCTGCAGACTTGACCAGCCATCCTGCACAGGGGTGGTGCTAGGTAGCGAAAAGATCTGGGACTCAGGCCCACGGGATGTATAAAAACGCACAGGTTTGCATATGCTAATTTACATATGCTCTAAAGCCTGTGTGTGTGTGTGTGTGTGTGTGTGTGTGTCTAAAGGACCCTGTCTCCTAAGGACACCCCTATTTGTAAAAATGGATGTATGGACAGGGGAGAGGAGGAGGGCATTGGATTTCAGGGAAAAACCTCAGGCGGAAAGATTCAAGGGGAAGCACATGTGGGCCAAAAGCCGGCTCATCCAGGGGATCCAACGCAACAGAGATCCTCAGGGCCCCTGGACAGCAAGCAGGGTGGTGGGGCAGAGGGCCTCCCAGAGATTCGGGGCTCCCAATGAAAGATTTGGGGCTCCAGCCCTAGTGGGCTGCCCCCAAACACCGCCTCTGGTCGTGCGGCTTTCTTACCGCTTTGCAAGTTGGATAGGGGTGACCAGGCTCCACCCAGGACTAAAGGGAGTTGACCTGGCGGTGGGGGAGCCATTGGGTCGCCTCTGAGGGCTCAGGGACCGGAAAGGCAGCCCTTCCGCCATGCTTTGTCGAAGGCTGCTCCCACGATCCCTCAGGCTGTGGCATTGCCTGTCGTCTCGGGGGGTGGGGTGGGGTGCTCTTCTTTTTGGTTGCCGTGTCACTTTGAGAGAGGCTGCCTGCAGGAAGGATGTGGGCATGGCTGCTGAGGAAGCAAGCTGCTCGTTGTGGCGAGCAAGGAGGGCTGGAGATGGATCTGCAGCCAGTTGTGTGTGGGTTAACTCAGATCGGGGAGGCGCCTGCGGTACGGAACGGGGACTTCTGTTTCCTGCCAGCGCCGTCTCGGGGGAGACCGCCAGCGCAGCTTGATGGAGGACCCCACAGAGACCAGGGCAGCCTCCCGCTAGGGACAGCAGCAAGCTGCACTGAGCGTGTTGTTCTCTGCCCGGGCTGGAAAATGACTTCTGCGTCGGGCCGGCTGTGACAGCCGTGTCCAGGACTGAACCAGCCCTTTGGGCAGGGCTGCCGGAGCTCTTTTAGCCCGAGGGCCAAAATCCATTTCTGAGAAGCTCTCGGAGGGGGGGGCGGCACTCTGGTGGTGGGTGGAGCCGAAGGCAAAAAAGGGTGGAGCCAAAGGGGAGGGGCCAAAATGCTAGCTTATTTTAGCTGAAAGCTCTTCCTGCCAGTGATGAAGCCTTGGGAGAGGCATCTCGACCTTTCGGAAGAGCCAACCACATTCTTGGCCTCATTCTGGCTATAATAAAGCTCTCCGGCCTCTAGGTGTTGCCACTTATCATATGCTGAAGGCCTCCCTAGCTTCTGCCGTTAATGATCTCCTGCCTTTAATGCTGCTCTTCGAAGCCAATGCTTAGGTTGCTTTCACGGCTCCTGCCAGATGAAATCGTCCAGCTGGCCTTGTGTTTTAGCTGGCAGGTGGATTCCTTTTGCCTGTTAGGTGATCCCCCCCTCTGGGCCACTCATGATTACTGAGCGATGGCCTTGATGAGGTAGGGTGTTATTGTTTTTGAACGGTCGAAAGATTAGCAGTATTGAGATCTATCTGGAGGCTTATCGGGTGGGATTTATCCTTGCTCGGAGTCTCAGCTTGAAAGGTGCATTTTGCAATGGGCAAAACGGGCAGTTCAGACTCCACTTTTTTGGGGGGGAGACACCCTCCGTGGGCCCCCTCCCTCCTTCCCTGAGTGTACCTTCTCACCGCCACCATCACCAGCAAAATTCATATCTACCAATCCAGTGCGGTGGGTCAAAACTCCTTCCATCTCCGCTGTCTGTTTACACCACCAAATTAACAGATAAGCTGAACTTACCAGGGAGGTGGTTTTTCCTTTGGGCAGGAAGCCAAATGGAGGGAGGCAAAAGGTTTATGTAAATAGGCAACGGAATGGGTTGCACGTCGCAGATGTGACCGCCAGTCTCTTGGCACGGCAGAGCGTCTCTCTCAATTGCATGCCGACCACGGCAGTCCAGGCATCTTCTGCACATCTTGGAGACGCGCTCTGTGCCCAGGAAGGGAGTCGAAGACGCCTCTTCTCACCTTGGCGCTTTGAAGGGGTCTTATGGTTGTTACTGTGTTTTCCAAGGCTGTTTTTAAGGTTTTGCTATTTTAAAAAATGATTATGGTTTATTTTCTGACGTTTTGTAATCTGCCTTGTTAGGTTTCAGAAAGGTGGCATAGAAATACAACCAGTCAGTCAGTCAGTGGTAACTCGGTGAAAATATACCCATTCTCCTGCGAAGGCTTGTAGATTGTTAATCCATGAAAAGGAGTTTTCTCCAACCGTTCAATCGTGCAGAAGGAGAAAACAACAAGTCAACACAATTTTAACCATCCATGTTAGGTTAAAATCTGTTTTTGTTCTTCTTGCCAATAAGAACAATAAAAACAGCTTTTAACCTGTCATGGAAGTGTTTAAGGTTTGGGTTCTGTTCCCTCCCCCGCCCCCTGCACATTTGAGCGGTCGGAGAAAACTCCTCTTTTTGGATTAATAAACCAATAAATGATAACTTTTGTTTTAGTCATTTAAAAAAAAATTGTCCTGAACCCATAGCCACTTGATTTCATTATGAGAAATTTCTCTTCCGAAGGAATGAACGCATTCTAATCTGCCTCTGGCATAGTGCGCAGGGGATGCAGAAGTGCCAAGTTCGGGGTTTTGGGAGGGATTTCTTTCCTCGCCGACAGCCCCGACAGCCCCGGGTGCCATCGATGCTGGGAAGGGAGATGGGGCGCGCTTCGCCCTTCTCTGCCGTCCTGCCTTCCGTGCCCCGTCATCATCCCCCTCAGAGCTGGCTGGCAGCTGCCGTCTGAGGACGGGAATGATGCGGCTGGCGTTCAACCCGGGAAAGGCAGACTGGACGGCCGCCAGGGCCTCCACTTGATCCAAATACAGCTGGAGCTGATCTGATCAAGGGAGAGGTTAAGAAGAGAGCATCTGTTATCTAAGGGGGACGCACGGCAGGAGGCCTTAATCGCTTTAGAGTTCCTCCCCTCTGCTGCCACTGGGCTTGTTGCTGCAACTCTCCAACTTTATTTATTTGATTTATTAGGGAAGCAGGAGCTGTTAATTACAGTCTGTTGCACTGGGGCTGGATCTCTAAGATGGAGCAATGGTATTTCTTGCGTGCCATTCGCCGTCTCAGCCCATGCTTGGCTCGCCCGAGGCCAGGCGTACGTGCCCAGTGCAAATTATTCATAATATATGGAAGCACACGTGCTCCCCAGACATCTCGAGCTCCCAACATCTGCATGGCTACACAGTCAGGGCTGTCCCCTCCCCCTTCACACGTCCACTCATGACTCATCCCTTTGCAAGGTACATGGAGGAATCACCTGGAGGGCGCATGATGCGTTGGTCCCAGCACATGGATTGCTCAGCTTGAATTTCCATCTCTGGGAGCTGCCCAGACCTGGTAGAAATTCCCTTGTTTGGAAAATCTCCCTTTGTCTTTGAATGACAGAGTCAAGAAGGCACCTGTATCTAGAGTTGTATAAACGAACCTTGCCGGGCAAAACGGAGGCCGAAATTGGCCCCTCTCACGCCCGACCAGGCCTTACCTTTTTCTTCGGGGCGGCTGGCCTCTCCGCGGTGAGCCACCTGTGTGGCTCGCTCTGGTCCCGTTGCGTCACTTCCGGGACCGGAAACGACACGAAATGACGCGACAGGCACGTTCTGCACCTGCGCAGGGTCCCGTCACATCATTTCTGGTCCCGGAAGTGACGCGACGGGACTGGAGAAGGTGGATCGAGCCGCGTGGAGGACTTCTCCGCGCCACTCAGGAGATCGGGTCAGGGGGGCGCGCCCCAGCGCAGAATCAAGTCGGGGGCACGGAGAGCCCCCGACTCAGGTTTGGATGCATTCCTACCTGTATCGTCTTTAGGGATGTGTGAGGAATCCGACAGAGGCGTGAAAATCTGATGGGTTTTCACGATGCACCCCCCCCCCCCGGATCCCGGTTTGGCTGCCCTGCACTGGCACCTACTCGCGATGATGCAAGTTGAGCCCGCTCACGGACTTCCATCTCTAAGATGGGCTGCAGTTTGCGCATTTTAAAAAACCGCTAAGGAACTTTGCGCGAATTTGCTATTTGCGCCATTTGTGTAACTTTTTGCAATTTGCACAACTTTATGCAAATTGCATAAATCATGGTATTTTGCATGTTTTGTGCAAATCGGCACCCTAAAACACGTGGATCTAGTGCCATTTGTGCAAATTGGCTGTTTTTACACAACTTGAACTAGATCCGTGTGCTTTTCAGGTGCCGATTTGTGCAAAATATGCAAAATACCGAGATTTACGCAATTTGTGTGAAGTTATGCAAATTGCATAAAGTTACGCAAGTAGCACCATTAGCCCAAATTTCCTTAGTGTTTGTTTTAAACATGCAGAAACAGTGGCCTGTCGTAGAGACCAAAGTCCACGGAAACCCCCCTGACTCGGTCCTCTTCTGATTATCGGATCGGAAGCTGGCAGGAAGTCTGTCAGCTCAGACGTGTTGGGCTTCCCAGCATCGGCACATCCCTAAGATTCATCTTATGTGAGAGCCAGCGTGGCGTAGTGGTGAGAGTGTGGGACTGGGACGCGAGAGATCCGGGTTTGAGTCCCCACTCAGCCATGAAGCTCACTGGGTGACTTTGGGCCAGTTGCTGACTCTTGGCCTGACCTACCTCACAGGGTTGTTGTGAGGATAGAATGGAGAGGAGGAGGACAGTGTGAGCTGCCTTGGGCTCCTTGCAAGAGGAAAAAAGGTGGGATATAAATACAATACTTCAGTAAATAATAAATCCATAAGCAAGCCATCTAGATGTTTTGGGGTGCAACTACCAGCATCCCTGGCCGTTGCCTGTGCCACGTGCCCCGCCCTCAGGTGGAAAGAGACTCCACACCCGGGCTTAATTAGCAGAAGTGGCCCACTCCCCCCGCCATGCAAAGAGACCGTGTATTCTACAGAACCAAGCCTTTTCTAATGAGCCATTGACCTTGTTCTGTCTTTCCTTGTGGGCTCTTCGGTTTGGATGCATCTCCCCGCCTCCCGCATCTTTCTCTTTCATCCCTTTGCGGTGATGATGTTGATAAACAGGAAGGCTTTCCCTGGGCCAGGAGGAAATTCATCTCGGCGTTGGCCTAACAGGGCTTTTCGGATCGGGGTTTCCTGCTGTTTTTCGAGCTGATCCTCTTCTGCAGATTGCTGCCTCTCTCAACCCCTTTTTTCATTAAGGCAGCAGGCTGCAGCTCAGGTCACCATCCTGTGCTTCCTTTTCTCCCTCCTCTTTCACTACTTTTGCCACTGCCAGGAAGCATCACACTGCACAAGACAAAGACTGGCATGCACGCACAGAGTTTCTTGTCCAGACAGCAGCTGCCAAAAGGGCTTCACCTTTTCTGTCACTCAAACAACCGTTCACTTCTGACGGCAGCGCACGAGCGAGCCTCGGGTTTGCACACTCCCCCCCCCCTCCTCACTTGATCCGATTCCCTCCCGTGCTGTTTGGCACCAACCACAGTTTCCTGTTGCATCCCAACTGGCAAACCACAGTGTGTTTGGCTTGCCCGCCAAACCAGAATGGGGAAAACACTGTTTGACCCAAAGTGTGTGAGCCGACGCACGGCAACCCTCTGCACCACCTGCCACGTGCAAACTCCTTGTCCTCCCCTCTGAAGCCCACCAAGGCCGTGCCCCGCCCCACTAGGCTGCCCCTCCAGCTCCACCACGTTCAGCTGCCCCGAATTGTCCCGCTCCCTTCGGTGGCCGCCCTGTTCTCCCTGGCTGCCCCCTTTGCCTGGAGTTCTTGTGCAGGGCTGCAGAGTCTCAGGCCCAGGTGTCAAATCCTGCCCTGCCGGGGTCCCAGTTTGGGCCTCCAGGGTCTCCCTGAGAGCCACGACCCCTTCCCCTGGCTCCACACCCTTCCCCCCCCCACGTTGCTCGTTCGGTGGTTTCCCAGCTTTTGTGCAGTTTTTCCCTCATCCCAAAAGGCTGAAATGCCTTTCCGAAGGCTGAACTGGCGCTCAGAGCCGTAAGCTAAGAGATGCTGGCATTGGGGTTAAGGGGTTTCTGATTCGTTGTAACATGCAATCGGTAGGCAGAGCGACTCCACTGGGAGGATTTTAAAAACAACTGGAGTCTTCTGAGAACCCCCCGCTATCAAAAAGTGAGTCTTCCCCCCCCCCCGTAACGAACCGCCAGCCCAAGCCCCCGAGGGACAGAGCAAAGAGCGCAGCACGAGGTGACCGGGAGAAGCTGACGCACAAGCCTGACCTCGAAGGGAGACCTTCCTGCCCCGGAGGAGTGACCTTGAGACCTCTCCTTACGAAAGCGGCATGGCGAGGCTCTTCCTGTTCCTAGAGGTGAACAGGGCCCTTTCCCTCGATCCAGCCGGCTCCACCCTTCTCTCCGGCAACGGCCGGGGTCCCCCAGGGCAGGGAGAATTGGAACCGGCATCCATTATCCTTCCACGTGGCCGCCATGGCGTTGGGTATGTCACACAAATCAGTAGCTGGCAGAGCTCCTGCCCTGGGCGCATGCAGGGTGTGAGTGGACGCATGGCCTCTGATGGGACTGGATTCTTAATTAGCCAAACTGGGAGCAGGAGGAGGGCGTTGGCACAACGCTCTAGTAGGCCGAGGCAGTTCCCACAAGCTTTGAGAAGGTTTGCTTTACCCAAGTGGGCTCGACGACAATGTTGGCACCTCCACCCGTCCCCCTATCTTCTTTGGTCATATGGCCATGATCCATATTCCCATGTGTTTGGACAGGGGGTGCTCAGGGCCAAGCGTGCATGAATGAGTGGCCCTTTTAATGTAGCGTCCATTGCTAGATCTTGTATTTGTCGGCTCCAAGCTTAGTGGAGGCTCCGGCCTGCGGGGAAGAAGGAACGGCCGAGTATCTACCATTATTTGTTACTACTTAATGCTTCATTGCTTATTACGACTTATTTATGGCAGCTCATGATTTATTTGTTGCATTTCTCAGTTGCCCCATAAGGGAGATTCTTTGGGCGACTTACATCTGCCAGTGCGACCGCTTTGAATGGGAGTTTTCCCATTTTACATACTTAACCCTTGTTGGGCCTGCATGGATAGTTCTGGGGAGCAGCAGCATGGAATACGCATTCATGATATTCAGCAGTGAACTCTATGATGCCCGACTTGACCAATTGCTTCTCCGTTGCATTAGACTCTGGGGTGCAGAACCTACGAGGAAAGGTTACAGCAGCTGGGACTTCTTGGCTTAGAAAAAAGGCGAGTGAGGGGAGACATGAGAGTGGAGTACAAAATGATGCCTGGTGTGGAAAAAGTGGAGAGGGAGGCATTGTTCTCCCTCTCTCATCATACTAGGACCCAACGGGGTCATCCCATGAAGCTGATTGGTGGGAGATGCAAGACAGAGAAAAGGAAGCCCTTCTTCACACTTCACGCGATGGAGTTCACTTCCACAAGATGTCGTGACGGCCCCTAATTTGGAGGGCTTGAAAAGGGGATTAGACAAATTGATGGAGGAGGAGAAGGCTCTCAATGGCTACAAGTCCTGATGGCTCTATGCTACCTCCAGGATCAGAGGCAGTATGCCTCTGTACACCAGTTGCTGGGGAACATGGGCGGGAGGGAGCTGTTGCACTCATGTCTGGTCTGATCCTGCATGGCTCTTCTTATGTTCTTCATCTGAGGCCTGTGGGCCAAATCTGGCCTGCCGGGGTCCACCAGACGGCCATGTCCCCCAACTGTTTGCTGGTTGCCCACCTTTTCCACAGGTCTCCCCCCCGACCCCGCTCTAAGAGGTTGGGACGCCTCCCCTGAGGCTGAGCGACTGGCAGGAAGAGCTTTCACCTAGCAGAGGCTGCTGCTTTGGGTATTTTGGCCCCGCCCCCTTTTGCCTTTGGTCCCGTTCGCCACTGGAATGCGGCCCCCGAGAGCTTCTCCAGAATGGGAACCTACGGCTGACGGACCTTGAGCACCCCTGCTTCAGACTTTCAGGAGACTCGTGCAGTGTTGCTCTTCTAGACTACTCTGTAGCCATAGAAGTCACAGCACGCTCCCCGCGGCAGTGTGGATCCCGTCCCACCTTCCTCCTCTGTCCCATTTCTTGCTTCGGTTGAAACGTCCCTGCTCTGTCCAGTGGCATTCGAGGAATGGCTTAGAATTACGATGCTGCCTGAGGTGCTCCGCATGTCTGCTCAGCGACCCGGCATTGTCTTGGGTAATTCGAAGCCGATCCAGCCGGCGCTTGTGGCAAAAGCGAGATCCCGTCGCTGGAAGCGAAAATGGCTGGCGCTCTGTGTGTGGGGTGGGGACAGGGGAGGTGGCAAGGGGAGGAAAGGACTTTGGGGTCATGACTGCCATTGCGCACCGAGTCGGGGATTCATTGCACAGTTGGAGTGGGAACTGTGGCTTGAATGTGCTTGGACCAGGGGCTTGTGGGGCAGGGAGGAAGGTGAAATCGATGGAAGGTTAAATTGTTGGGGGCTTTTTCATTCATTCATTTATTTATTTATTACATTTATACCCTGCCTTTTTTCCTGCAAGGAACTCAAGGCGGCTTACATAATCCTCCTCCTCCTCTCCATTTTATCCTCACAACAACCCTGTGAGGTAGGTTAGGCTGAGAGTCAGTGACTGGCCCAAAGTCACCCAGTGAGTTTCGTGCCCGAGCAGGGACTAGAACCCAGATCTCCCGAGTCCCAGTCCAACACTCTCACCACTACGCCACACTGGGTCTTGTGTAATTTTACACAAAACTATTAGCCTGCCGTTGCTGATGGTCACTGGTAACCCTTCCTGCAGCACGTACAGAAACTATCAGATTATTTGGCATTACTCTGCCAGTATCAGAGGCAGCGTGTCTATGTACTCCAGTGGCTGGGGAACATGGGCGGGAGGGTGCTGTTGCACTCACGTCCTACCTGTGGGCTTCCCATTTGGGCAGCTGTTTGGCCACTGTGTGAAGAGGATGCTGGACTAGACGGACCCTCGGTCTGAGCCAGCACGGCTCTTCTTATGTTCTTAAAATCCAGGGGTGGATGGGCACAGAATGGTGTTTGGGCCGAGCACTTGCAGAAGGCGAGAGCAGGGGCCCAGTTCCTGCCACGTCCTGCAAGAGACCGGCGTCAGGGAGGGAGAGAGACCATGACGGAAGCTGACCGGCGGTTGGGTCAGGGCAGGCGAAAGGAAGTGTTTCTTCACACAGGCCACGTGGGATTCATTTGGGTGAAGAAAAAGGGGGGCTAGGCAAATTGAGGGAGGGGGTTGGGTAAGGCTTTCGTAAGCTGGCCAGTCCTGGAGACCGAATGTTGGGCAAGGTCAGGCATCTCCAGCGCGGCGCTCATGGCCACTAATGTGCCCATGGATGCCTCCCTTGGCTCGCACCAGCTGCCTGTTTTTCATTTTAAGATTATTTTAGACTAATTTTGTTTAACCCAGGAGGTCATCCTGCTGCAAAGCCAAGCACCGCCGTCCATCACCGCCATCTTTATTGGGGCCCCTGCCCTACTGCCTTGGACTTCTGGGGCAAGGGACTTCTCTTTTAGCCTCAGCAGTTTGCCCTTCGGGAAGTGAGCACGACTGGCTGTGCCCACGGCAGCAGCCGTCTTATGGATGGGCAAGTCCCACCCCACCCACGGCAGCCATTTTGTGAGTGCACCGATGACACGGTCTCAAAAAATGTGCCCACCGACCCAGAACGTTTGGTGGACTTTGGGCCTAGACAGATCTTTGCTTGGATCCAGGAAGGGGATTCTTCTGTTCTTCGTGCCCAGTTCCAATTTCGTGGCTGTTGTTTGTCCTAGCGCACCCCGCTCTATTTTCAACAGCATCCCTCCCTCCTTGAGCCTGTGGTCGGGACACGTGTCCTCGCAACCTTCTTGGCATCTTCTGTTGCTTCAGTTTTTCCATTGTGGATTGATTGCCGGTTCCTCGTCTGTGCAGTGCCCTTTGCGAGCCCTGCAGAATGCTCTCTTTGTGTCGGTGAAGAAAACTGGCATGCTGAAGCAACCAGCCCTGAAAGAAGAACTTGGAAAACTGTGTGTCCTTTGAAATTCCCCGCGTCCCCCCCCCCCATGCTCAAAATAGCCACTGCCTCCAACACTGAGGCTCCTTGGTTTTGTTTGCCTGGGAAGACTGGGCTGTTGGATGCTCCAGTTAAAGAATAGCCGCTTTGATTGTTGTTGTTGTTTTTACAGAAAAGGCAGGATAAGAGATCAATCAATTGTCTGTCTTGAGTTTCTATGCCTTGTCATTGAGAATTAGCCCTTCCTTGCTGTACATAACAATTTTGGAGGCGGCGTTGAGGGCAGGAACAAGCGGGCAATTGCCGAGGGCCCACGGTCCAGCAGGGGGCCCATTGACAAGAGCCCCCTGGGATGTGCTCCTCTGAAACAAGCTGGTCAGTCTGGGAGGAAAAAAAATGTTGTGAGCCACTTAAAAGCTTTGGGGCCCAGGGCCATTGGATACAGTTCTGCCTAAAATTGGCACAGGCTCATTTCTATCTATTTATGCAAAGTTAGAAATAATTATTAGGATTCATTTAAATTTCAGCAGAGGCAAAACCAGGCAATTCATACCTCATCCAAATCATCCGAGGGAGGCTCGGAGGGAGGCAACAAGGGAGGGCCTTCTCAGTGGTGGCCTCCCCCAATTATGGAATGATCTCCCCACTGAGGCCCACCTGGGGCCAACTCTGCTTTCCTTTCAGCGCCAGGTTAAGACCTGCCTTCTTCTCCGAGGCATTCAATGGCATTTAATGGCATATGGGGGACGTTTATGGCGGTCTAGTTGTATTGACATTGTTTTAGCCATTGAAATTGTTTTAAATTCTGTTTTATATTGGAACTTTATGCTGTTTTTGTTGTATTTGTAGTTTGTGCTTTTTATGAGTTGTTGTGAACTGCCCAGAGAGCTTCAGCTATTGGGTGGCATAGAAATGAAAATAAAAATCTTTACCATAATCTCAGGTACAATAAATTCTTCAGTTAATTTGCACCCGGCCTCAGATCATCCCAAACCAATGGGAAGAAGAGTTTTTTTCTAAGCTTGATTGCCTTGCAGGGGAAGGGGTTTTTTGGGGGGGTCTTTTTGTGTGTGGGGTGTATTGTGGCACGTGGGAAGGGGAGAGTTAACCCTTGCCTCCCCAGCTGCAACCCCCCCTTCATGTGGGGGAACAAAATGTGGGGGGACAAAATGGAGCTTGGGGGAGAGGGAAGGAAATTTGGTTGACCTTTAGAAAAATTAGAGTCCTCAAAGGATTTAAAGTTGACTTTTATATCTTTTCTCGCCGATCAATGGAAACATGACTGAAGCTTCGACAATGGTGTCTTTTGGATGTTCCCAAAGGAAGTCCCGTTGAGGTGCAGTTTAATCGGTGAATGCTCTGGCGTGTTTTTTTTTAAGGGAAAGCCCACGGTGATCTTGCAGTGTGGCTGCAAAAGGGGGGTCAGCCCTTGAGTGGATGCCACCGGCTGCCTGCAGGTTGCTTGGTTCATTGGCCTGCTCGCTCAGCCTTCTAAATGCGTTGCCAATTTGCAGTTTATGCCGTTGCTGGCCGAAGGAGGGCAATTTTGTGGTCAGGCGGTATTGTGGGATAGAAAGACGCTGCAGAGGAGCACTAAATGGGCCCAATTATGAGGTGCAAAACAAGCTGCTTCAGTATCGCGGGTACTTTTCCCGGAGCAATGAAGGGGAGGTGGATTGTTAACCCATTGCAAGCTTCAGACAAGCAATGGCAAACAGAGGGAGGAAAGGGGTAGACACGACTGTTTAAAAATAATAATAAATTTCTTTGCTGATAATATGCAGCTCAGAACTAGGTTTTGGGTTTTTTGGGGGCATATGCTGGCTTAGCCTGCCATTTTTTAAAATCACAGCCATTAGAAACATATTTGAGTGTTGTGGAAGTCTGCGAGCTGCTGTTTTATAGCGGTGAAGAGTCTAAGCTAGTTGAGACCCAGTGTGGTGTAGTGGTTAGAGCATTTGACTGGAACTCGGGAGATCTGGGTTCAAGTCCCCACTCGGCCATGAAGCTCACTGGGTGACTTTGGGCCAGTCACTCACTCTGGGCCTCACCTACCTCGCAGGGTTGTTGTGAGGATAAAATGGAGAGGAGGAGGAGCATGTAAGCCGCCTTGGATTCCTTGCAGGAAGAAAGGCAGGATAATAATAATAATAATAACAATAATAATAATAATAATAATAATAATAGTGAGCTAGGGGTGCAAACTCTCAGCCCAAGGGACAAATCCCAGGACTGGTTAAAACCTTATCATAAACTGTCAAATGTAACTGATGCAAAGTATCGTGAGCGTATCACCCCGATATTGGCAGATCTGCACCGGTTGCTGATTGCTTTCCAGGGTTAATTCAAGGTGTTGGTGCTATCCTTTAAATCCTGAAGGGCACAATCCTATGCATGTTTAGACAAAAAAATAAATCCTACAACTCCCAGCATCCCCCGGACAGCACGGCTGGCTGGGGGATGCTGCGGGTTGTAGGACTTATTTCTGTCTAAACACGCGTAGGATTGTGCCCTAAACGGCTTCAGACCTGGCTACCGGAGGGACGCTGTTCTGGTATTAAGGGGAGCAGGAGTCGCCCCCCGGAGGGCACAGTCAGCAGCAGAGTTCTGTCTGTCGGGCACGCAGGAGAGCGCTTCTTCCTGGGCTGCACCCAAACTGTGGAACGACCTCCCTGTGGAGCTGCAACTGGTCCCCCACCCCTGCTCTCTCTGCATTCGGGATGGGAATCAAGGCCTAACTTTTTAAATGGTTGTAGTGGTTGTTACAGCTTTTTTAAAGGCTGCTTTAATATTCTACTGTGTTTTTTTATTTGATGAAGTTTTCTATTTTCTGAACTTTTTGTAAACCATCTTAGGTTTGTTTCAGAAAGTCAGTACAGTAATACCTTGGATTGCAAGTAACTTGGTTTGAGAGCGTTTTGCAAGACAAGCAAATTTTAAAATATTTATTTTAAAAAATTTGACTTGATATACAAGCGACGTCTTGCAATACAAGTACTGTGGTACGGCTTAAATTAAAAATCTCTGTACAATTTTTTTTGGGGGGGATTTCATTTTGATATAAGAGTGTTTTGGATTACAAGCACGTTTCCGGAACGAATTATGCTCTCCATCCAAGGCATGACTGTATATGAATACAGGAAGTCCTCGGGTTACGAACGAGATCCGTTCGTAAGTCTGTCTTTATGTCGAATGTGTACGTAAGTCAGAACAGAAGCCGCGCAATGTTTTCAAAGTGTCGCAGAGTGTCGCGAAGTAAAGTGTGTGCATTCGTAAGTACGAACCATTGTATTTAACTCAGATTTTTCCGTATCTGGCGGCCCGTTCTTAAGTATGAGTTGTCTGTAAGTTGGGATGTTCGTAACCCGGGGACTGCCTGTAGCATAAATGAATACATGGGTGAAGCGGCCCTTAGAACGCATGCGCACAGGAACAGCGGAAGCTGCCTTCTACTGAGTCAGACACACACACACCCCGGTCTATCCAGCCCAGTCTTGCCAGCACTGACTGGCAGCAACGGCTCCCTGGGGCTTCAGGCAGGAGTTTTTCCAGCCCTACTTGGAGATGCTGCCTGGGATAGAACCGGGGCACTTCTGCATGCAGAGCAGGGGGTCTACCACGGAGCTACGGCCCAGCCATAAGACACCCCTTCCTGGATGAGATGAAGGGGCCATCAATTCCTGCTGCCTGATCCCAGTTGAGGCCAGAGTGGGACCTCCGGAAGCTCAGAAGAGGGGATGCCTGTCTCCGGCTGCTTGCTGTTTGTCTCTGCCCCCACCCCCCGCCCCCCCGCAAAGCAACTAGACCCCAGAGTGCCCCTCCCAATTACAGCATCGCTTGGCACTTCAGCCTGGATTTGTGCACCAGGCAGCTCCCAAACAGTAAAAGTCACGCTCCACTGGCAAGCGCCATGAAAGGGCCCTTCTGTGCCGGCTTGATTAAGAACAGCTTTTAGGAGTTAAACAGCTTTGGGGGAAGTGGAGCAGGAGAAGTTACAAAGCACTTCAAAAGATCTTGCCGAATGCGGCAGCCTCCCTTCCCCCCCTTTCCTTTCCTTTCCTTTTTACACTTTATTTTCGGAAGGAAGGAGACAATAGCGAAGCATTGGGGCTTTCCAAATCTCTAGCTGTCACTGCCATCCGCGGCAACTGCTTGCCAGGGGGAAAAGTCTGTGCGGGCTGCATCAGAGGATGTCTAAGTTTTGGGGCAGATCCAAAACCTTCTTGTGGATATTGTGGAGATGAGGTCTTTGGGGGAGGAGGAAGGCCACTGTCAGAAGCCCCCTCCATCTGGGCGTTGACCATCATGTTCCCTCAGGCAGAATCCTCTTTGGAGAAGGAGACAGAGCTCCCAGAGACAAGCAGCATTGAGGGACAGTCCAGGCCAGGAGCCCGGGGCCTCGTGCGGAGATGGCCGAGGGCCCATCCCCACAAGAGAATCATAGAATCATAGAATCATAGAAAAGTAGAGTTGGAAGGGGCCCACAAAGGCCATCGAGTCCAACCCTCTGCTCAACGCAGGAATCCAGGTCAAAGCATCCCTGACAGATGATTGTCCAGCTACACCTTGAATGCCTCCAGACTGGGAGAGCCCACCACCTCCCTAGGTAGTTGATTCCATTGTCTTATTGCTCTAACAGTCAGGAAATTTTTCCTGATGTTTAGGTGGAATCTAGGGTTCCTGTAACTTGAGCCCATTATTCCGTGTCCTGCAAACTGGGATGATCGAGAAGAGATCTTTGCCCTCCTCTGTGTGACAACCCTTCAAATACTGGAAGAGTGCCATCATATCTCCCCTCAGTCTCCTCTTCTGAAGGCTAAACATGCCCAGTTCTTTCAGTCTCTCCTCATAGGGCCTTGTTTCCAGTCCCTTTATCATCCTTGTTGCTCTCTGAACCCTCTCCAGTTTGTCTACGTCCTTCTTAAAGTGTGGTGCCCAGAACTGGACGCAGTACTCAAGATGAGGCCTAACCAGTGCCGAGTAAAGGGGAATGATCACTTCCCGCGATTTGGACACTATACTTCTATTAATGCAGCCCAAAATGGCATTTGCCTTCTTTCCACCCCACATCGGAGTGCCCGTTTGCAAAGGAAGGCTCAGCGCGAGTAAAGGACTCGTGAGGACAGTCCTCCTCATGAGGCGGACTTCTTCCTGAAGCCTCTGATGTGCTGCAGCTGAGTCCTGGGTGGGACCCTGGGAGCTCAGGCGTATGAGATCTCAGCTGAGTCCTGCCGGTTGCTGGAACAACACCTTTACTTAACTCCTAGTGCCTTGAAACCTTGCTCCTTCTTAAACTGATCCCTCGCGCAGCTGGCCTCTGGACTCCTGATAGGCCCCTGCTTTTGCAGTGCCCTTTTTTTCTGGACTTGTAATGCTGTGTTGTTTGACCTTTTGCTTCCCTGCTGACTTTGCTGAAAAGATTTGCCCCTCCTTTACCCTGGGGCTGAGCCCGACCCAGCCGTAGCCGCACCCTGACAGTGGTAGGGGCTGAAAAGGGGCATGTTGGGGCAGATTGGGGGTGGCTCCAGAAGCCTTCCATGCTCCTGACATTCACCCGGGTCTCCTGACTCGCTGTGTAGCTTTTTCAGGGGGCTGGACGGGCTGCCGCGGGAAGGAAGGAGCGGGTGGGGAAGGCTGCAGCGGATCTGGCATGAATCTGGATCCAAGCTCGAAGAAGGCTGCTGCCCTGAACCAGGGATGTTGAAGAGTCCTTGGTTTCGAGTCACGAGTCGCATCACGAGTCTTTGGACCCGAGTCTCGAGTTCGAGTCCGAGTCCTTGGTCCAAAATGGTGACTCACGAGTCCCGAGTCCTGAGTCACTCCCAAAGCTGACTCCACGAGTCCCTATTAAAATCAATGGGGTTTTTCCCCAGCAAAATAAGGCTATTTCAGATGTGTGGCTTAAATAAATTCTAGGCAAAAGTGTGCCTTTTTATTTCAAAACTCTGCCACTGATTTTGGCAAGAACAGACCAGGCAGACAAACCCAAAATAACCAGACAGGCAGAGGAGGCCGGGAACCCCAAAACACAGGCAGGCAGAGGAGGCAAGGAACCCCAAAGCAGGCAGGCAGAGGCCTTTGTCTTGGACAATTCAAACTGTGGAACTGGTTAAGAAGAGACCAGGCAGGCAGAGGAGGCTGGGAGCCCCAAACAGGCAGGCAGAGGCAGCCAAACCCAAAATGTCTGAAAGGTTGCATTTTAGGAAAATGATTTTAAAAAATAAACTTGCTGTACTTCCTAAAAGTACAGTTTGCCGGCCAAATGGATGATTCAGAAATACAATAAATAAATAAATAAATAAATAAATAAAACCTATCCATGTTGCATTTGAGGAACACAATTTTGGAACACGAGTCCTTGGTCTCGAGTCCCTGAGTCGAGTCTCGAGTCCCATTAAAAATATTGGGACTCGAGTCTGACTCGAGTCAGAGGGGGGACTCAGTCCGACTCATGAATCGAGTCCTGGAGTCCGAGTCCCCATCCCTGCCCTGAACATACATACTAAGTAGCAAGCACCACTGGACTTACTTCTGAGCAGACTGAGACAGAAATGTGTTGTAAGTAAAATAAATAGATAAATAAAAAATGAGGGGAGGCAGCTTGGCATGGTGGTGTGCCTTGAGTTCACCTCTTCCCCACTCTGGCTCTGGAAAATTCCTCAGATGCTGCAGGCACTCTGCTTTTCTCCCAAATGATGAGGACCAGAAACCTATTTTAATAATACAAGGTGTGATTGGCAGGCTGCCGAGTTATGCACTGGATTATTTACACTCCGCTTTTGATCCAGAGTAAGCCACTCTCCAAGGCTGGCCCTGTCAGGAGGAATGCTGCAAACATGAAAGAAAGAAAGAGACAAGTTCCCCGTCTTTTTTCACTCCAGTCCATGGATTTTACTTTGTAGCTGTGGGGTCAATGTATTCCTTTCTCTCCTGCTTCTCTCCCCCCGCCCCAATAGAAGCAGCGTCAGGGGTAAAAATGTGAAGAAAGCGAACTTTTGAACCTCCCCCTGGGAGAGCCGAAAGGGCCGGACTTAGCAGTGGGGGGGTGGAGAGAGGAGTTTTCTTTCTTGCGGCTTATTTTTGGCTCCTGGGTGCAGGAAGGCGAGAGCAAGGATGGCTTGCGACACGGCGAGATGATTGCAGCCCTTTATTAATGGTGGTTCGTGGTTTGGTGGGGTTCGGGGATTCCAGTAAGCGCTTATATTATATATTTGGTGTTTTTAAAATTATTATTATTTAAGTTTGCAGACTTGTCTGCATCCATTTGCCATTTCGGTGACTTTGGCAAGCAAGATGACCCCGGCAGAGTGATGAATGGTGCTTTCCTGTTTTTCCGAAGTGGATAATAAGGAAAAGAAAGTGTGAAAGGCCTGGTTATGGAGGGAAGGAAGGCGGGGAAGGATTCCTGGCTCATAGAGCTGAAGCATCCCATAAACCCCCCAACCCGCCCCCGCCCCACCGCAGCAGCTGAGGATGACGTGGCCCCTGGCTCGTTAATGTCCTCCCAGTCGCCTGCCCTCACTTGTGTGCCCCCGTGTCTTTTGGAGCACAGGAGCTTCCTTCCACGTCCTGAGGGCAGTGGTGTAGTGCCCTCAGGGACGCAGCCCCGGGATATTTTCCTTAACGGGGAAACTGCCGTCACTGCCACACGCCCCCTCGGACTTCCCTGCTCCTTCTGAGCTGAGCTGCAATTCTCACAGCAGAGGGAGTTTCCTCTGTATCGTTCCCTGTCGTGATGCAAAGTCTCTCGAGGCAACTTGGTCTCGAACAGGCAATGCAGACCGATTCGCGAGACACAAGACCGGCTCCTGGTGGAGATGAAACGGGCCAGGAGTGGCTTGTTGATCCGCATCTTGGGACTCTCCATGGCGCCGTGGCTACGGGGGCTGTCACGATGAGTGTGTGGGTTTTAATTGGCACGGGCTTGCGCTTGATTAATGAGACCCAGGATGGTTCTGGAATAGAAAAGGGGCAGGGGAGAACCAAAATTCTGTGCCAAGGATAGCTGAATTCTGCAACCTATGATAAGGCACGCAAATAGGGGGAAATGGTGTAGACTTGTGCTTACTTTATCCTATGGTCACGGCCAGGAGGAATCACAGTGAAGCCCCCTCTGGGACCACGGGCCACTTTGCGCAGTGTTGCCTCTGGCTTCCGGGATCTGCCAGGCTGCAAACATACGTCAGTGGTTTTCAGTGATAGCTGAGAGCCTCCAGAAATTAAAATCTGCTTCCCATCTGACATCCTGTGGGTTTTCTGCACTTGTGCATGTCTGAGGAATACAGTCTGCCTCGGCAGCCAATTTGCAGGCCCTCAAAGTCTTAATATCTGGGGCCAGGAAAGAATTTTCCTCAGGCCAAATTGCTTGGTGGACTCGTCCTGGAGTTGCTTGTCGGGTTTTCTGTTCTGCCACCCTCCTCTTGCAACTCCATTGGACTTGTTTCAGCCTTCCCCAACCTGGTTGCCCTCCAGACTTTTTGGATTACAACTCCCAGCGTTCCTGAGCATTGGCCATATAGGCTGGGGCTGATGGTTATTGGAATCCAAAATGTCTGGAGGGCAACCAGGTTGAGGAAGGCTTCTCTCGGGAAAGGACGGCTGCCCACAGAGTCCGACATGAGCCAAATACTCTTTTTTTTTTTTAATAAAAAAAAATCCACATGAAGGCAAACAATATTTATGGGATTGTTGGATGAGAATATGGACACAAGCTGTGTTTGGGATCCGTAGAAGCGCCAGGAAGTTCTCGGGCTGGGTGGCCTTGGACGGGTTCTGATGTGCAGCCCACAGAAGTGACATGCGCTCTCGGTGGTGTTGGGCCACAGGGAAGGAAGAACAGCACTCGGGGCGGGGTTGCGCTCAGTGACGAAGGAGGACGGTTGCTCAGAAGAGAGAGAGAAAGCCGTAAGGATGGACGGACCTGTCCATCTTGGTTTCTCTCAGTTTCTCATTTTTCCAGCCTTACCCTTTGGATCATCTTGGACTTTGAGAACCTCTCCAGCCTTTAGTTTGGTTCATCCTGAACCGTTTAAATTTTGCATGAAAATTCACACGCATTTTTTAACCCATTTCTCCTAAAACATGCGTTTTGGAACCCATTCTTGCCTAATATTTTTGCAAGCATTTTCTTTGTTTTACCTTTATATCTTGCCTTTCCTCCAAGGACCCCAAGGTGGCTTACATGGTTCTCCTCCTGCTCTCCATTTTTAACCTTACAACAACCCTGTGAAGTTGGTCAGAATGAGAGTCAGCGACCGGCCCAAAGTCACCCAGTGAGCTTCATGGCAGAGTGGGGACTTGAACCCAGGTTTCCCGAGTCCTGGTCCAACATTTTCCTCATAGAATGCTATTTCCCCATATATACATTTTTTTTGCACACTTTTTCTTTTAACTTGGAGAACTCTGTTGCAAAATTCGGAGAAGTGTGCATTTTGAAGGATAACTGCATTTCGTGTATTGGGTTTGAAAGTGCGAAATTGTAATGCGAACTGAACGAATACCTCCCCCGTTCCTTGCAGACAGGGTTCCGGTTCCGGAGGGGGGTGTCCAGCAGCCTTAAGCGGCCAGTACAGCCTGGGCACGGGCCAGGAGAGCTCCCTCATGGCACTCCCCAGTGCGGGAACGTCAGATCCCCCCCCCAACAAAGGACGAGGCAGGACGGCTCAGACCCCGATTAGCCCTTTGCTTGTGGGGCCTTGAGAATGCTGTGTGTTTACCTGAAAGGATGTAGAAGGTTTGAGGGGCTGGAATAAAAGGCTACGAATGGCATGAAAAGTACCCAAGTCTGGCGATGGGGAGCAGATGGGGAGAGCGGGATGGGCAGCTGCCGTCGCAGGTTTGTGCAAGAGAACGTCCCAGTGGATCAAGCCCATGTTAGTGAGTAGACGCAGGTGCCGGTTGGATTTTCCGCCTGCAGAGTCGAAATCTCTCTGCTAGGCCTCATTAAATGCTAGGCTCTCAGGTACTACTTCAATTGTTTTATTTTTTTTAAGTGCTCCTTGCTTCATTTTTAGTACATTTCCTGCCGCATCTCAAGATCACCTTCCCTGCCTCTTTAGCTGCTCAGTTATTTATCTCTTTTGAATGCAGAATTTTGGCTGCTGCTTCTGAAACGTTACTTTTAGTTGTGTTTTAGTATTGCTTTTATTGTTGGCTCGGTTGTCGTTGTTTTTGCTTTTGTCGTGTATGTCGCCCTGAGAGCTTAGGCTATAGGGTGACTCATAAATTGAATGAATGAACGAATAAATGAATGAATGAATGGGAAAAGGAGGTCAAACCTCGCCTGGCATGGGATCAAAGCCCCTCTCTCCTCTGGGAAGCAGCTGAAAAATAACTTAATACTTCTTAATAGCTCATGTATCTCCCTCTGTAACCTCTAGCCACTCCTGTTCTGCACATCCAATATCGGTTTCAAACCCTTCAGGGACAATCCTTTATTAGGGTGGCCTACGTGTCCTCATTTACCGAGAAGCATCCTCGCTTTGATGGTGTCCCCTCTTGGAAGGCATCCTCTATTTAAAGGGCTGTTCTGTTCAATTCCAGTTTGAAGATAAAGAACTATCACAACTGTGGCCCATCACCAGTTAGCACCTGGGCGGCAGATGGAGCAGGGACGCACACAGCTCACCTGATCACCCTCTTCCACACTGTGGTGCGACTGACTGTATTTCTATTTAACTTCTGAAGCGTCTACCATGTCTAAATCTGCGTCTGTACATATAAATTAGCGTGTGACAGTGTGATGCCACTGTGTGCTCTCTCTTGTGTCCTTTTGGGCGAAGCACCTCCTTGTCCTTGGCGCTTCGTCAGTGGCCGCGCGATCCTTTCTCGGTTTTCCACGACGTGTTGTGCAACACTGCAGCAAAACCAAAGCCACGCAGAAAGGCGGCTGTGTTGAATGGCCCAGGGCGCAAAGTGTGATCAGAATTTCTGCGGCGAGAAAAGGGTTAATTTGGGGCAGCCGTGTCTGACTGGCTGTTGAGGGAAAGCAGGGTCAGGAGGGTGTGTGTGTGTTTGTGTGTGTGTGTGTTTGTGTGTGTGTGTGTGTGTGTGTGTGTGTGTGTGTGTGTTTGTGTGTGTGTTTGTGTTTGGAGGTCTTCCTTTAAAAGCACTCCACTCCCTTTTTAATTCTTTTTAATCCAGAGGCTGGGTTGCATGCCCTGGAATGTTGCACCCCCGGGACGTTGCCTTGAGACCACCAAACGCGTCCCATTGATTAAAGAACTTTGCTCCTTCCCAATTAGGCTTGCCGCCAGTTTAGGAACACAAGCCCGGCGACGGCTGCTCAGACAAAACATCCTTCATTTCTACGAGGCCGCAGTCCGACCGGGGCTCGAAACGTTTCCAAACCCGCTTCCTTTCTGCAGAGGATTTGAGTGAGATGCAAGACCAGGAGGGTGAGGGGTTGGGGAGGGGGAGGGAGCTTAGGGGGTAGAAAGGTCTCTGCTCTAGGTGGCTTGCAGTCTAATCTGTGGCACAGAGCACACGAGGGGTTAGGATCCGGGTGGCCATGAGGAGGGAAATGCAGCCCCGCCTCTTTAAGAGGAAACTCCCGTCCCGTTCGCCGACTCGGCTCCCAGCGATTTGGCCGCCACGCTTCTTTCCCTTATCAGGCCTGGCCTCTTCCTGTGGCACGTAGACCGTGCCGTTCTCAGGCTGGCTTCCCCGTCCCCTCACTCCCTGGATCTCCAGCTGCAGCATGCAGATATCAGGTGGATGGAGCAGCCCAAAGGGTGCCGGCGACCGGACCTGCTGGGGGCCTGGGAGAGCTGCTTGCAGCACCTCGCCTTGCCAGAGCAGGGAGGAGGGATGGGCAGTTTGCCCGCTCAAGCCCATGGCCCTCCGGGCAAGCTGCAAGTCCTCATGAGTGGAGCCACGATGTACCTTCTCCGGGCTCTCTGGCTTTCTCCCCCACCCTCGCCTGTTCCCTCCTCCACTGTCAGAAGCGTAGATCGCAAGCTCTCTGGAGAAAAGGCCATGATTCTGCGCTGGGGTGGACGTTTTGCATGGAAACAGTCCCAGGTTCGATCTCCCGCATCTCCAGGGAGGGAGGGCTGGGAAACCCCCAATGCCTTTGAAGTCTAGGAGAGCTGCTGCTGGACACAGGAGCAGGGGAAGCTGCCTTCGAAAGAGCCAGGCCCAGGGACGGGGAACCTCAGTCCAGCAGGCCTCTCTGGCCCTCCTGGGGTTCCAAGCCAGCCCTCCAGGGTTCCAGATGGCCACACCCGCTTCCATTGGCCTGCCCCCTTCCCCACCCCAGCCACCAACCATCGGCTGGCTTCCTGACTTTTGTGCAGGTTTTCCTCCATTGTAAAAGGTTGAAATGCCTCTCCAAGGGCTTAGTGACCGGACGGAAGAAATTTAGGATAAAATAGGCTGACATTTTTTTGGCCACACCCGCTTTGCCTTCGGCTCCACCCACTGCTGGAATATCACCTCCAAGAGCCTCCCCAAAATTGGATTTAGCCCTCAGGCAGAAATACATAGGTTCAGCATCCCTGATCTAAGCCAGCCTTGTCGACACTGACCGGCAGGAATGGCTCTCCGGGGTTTCAGGCAAGGTTCCTTCCCAGCCCTACTCGGAGAGGCTGCCGGGGATCCAACTGGGGAACCTTCTGCCTGCCCAGCAGGGGCTCCACCCCTGAGCTATAGCCATTCCACTTAAGAACAAAGTAAGATTCTAGTCCTCATGGTTCCAATAAAGGGGCTGCTTTAAAGCGGATCGCAGGCAGCTGCCTCATACTGAGTCAGACCCTTGGTCCATCTAGCGAAATATTGGCGACACGGGCTGGCAGCAGCGGCTCTCCGGGGTTTCAGGCAGGAGTTTTCCCAGCCCTATCTGGAGATGCTGCCGGTGATTGAACCGGGGGACTTCTGCATGCAAAGCGGGGGCTCCGCCACAGAGCTGTAGGCCCCACCCTGAGGGGTTGGCTCGGTATAAGGCAGTGTCTTCCATTCTGGAGCCAAGATCTGCATCCTGGGACTCCCCATCCCTGAGCTAAAATATCCCACCCATACCATTTAGAAGCAGTGGTGCGTGTAGCAGAACTCACGGGGAGGCAGTGCCGGGGTTTTTATTTTTATTAGCAGGGACGCTGATGTCATCTGCCCCCCCTTCAGACTTGCTTGTTCCCCCCAAGATTAGCTGCAATTCTCACAGTAGTTGTGTGGGGAGAAATGGATTTCCCCATATATTGTTCCCCATTGTAGTGCAAAGTATTTTGGGGTGGTCTTGAATGGGCAGTTATGACCGATTAGCTTTACACAAGAAGACCTGCTCCAGGTGGAGAGGAAGATGGCTAGAACCGGGCTGTTGAGATGGGTCGGCTCTGGTGCCTGCATTTGTGGACTCTCCTTGTGGTCCCGCCTATGGGGACAGTCACGAGGGCAGCCCGCACTTCAAAATGTGTCGCTCCGCCACTGTTTAGAAGGCTAGCAGCAAAACCTTACGAAGAGCCTTGTGGTATCTTTGAAACTAACACATATGATGTGGGGCATAGCTTCATGCCACAATATATTCGTCTCCGAGGTGCTCATAAGGCTCTTCTTTCAGCGCCACCCTTTGCATGATGCTGAGCCCAGGTATTTCCAACAGTGAGGCACAGCGCTTGTGAAGGGTAAGCCAGATTTCCCAGCGATTCTGGCTTATCCTATCGTCTGAAGGTGGCCTCTATGTCTATTAACATTGCAAAAGAAACTGGGGAGCCGTGGAGAGTAAAATAAAATGGCAGCATTTATTGTCTGTCCTTGGAACCAATTGTCAGAAACAATTGGGGTCATTTTTTTTCGGAGGGGTGTGTGCGCTGATAATTGTGCAACTGTTATTGTAATATTATTCTTATTCTTATTCTCATTGGTCTTTTGCAAGTGTGCCTGTGTGCTCTTATGGCTATCCGATAGACGTAGTCTTGCCTGGTCAATTTCCTTGTCTATTTTGGCTGTGGAAGGAGGCATGAAGCGGGATAGGTAACAGACAAGGAAATTGACAAGGTGAGACTGCATATAGGACTAATTTGCAGTGCACAGTTGCCAGGGCCCAGTTGACAAGCTGTCATTTGAAAAGCCCTGGTAAAGGCAGTAAAAGCGGCAAAAGAAAGTGCACCAAAAGGAGGGGGCACTCTCTCCACCTGAGCGATGCGATCCTCTCAATTTTAAATGTTGAGCTGAGACTTCTCAGCGCCCTCCACCTTTTCAACACTTCCCCGAGTCTCCGGCTACTCCAGAAAGGGGAGATATTAACTCCCCCCCCCCTGCTTTTTGCGGATCCTTTTTGGAGCACTCGCTGCTGTGGTTACTGCGGTTCCCTGACAGTTCTAAATAATAATAATAATAATGCAGAAATATACACAAATTTAATGGCAGGGAAGTAAATGGAGAGGAAATTTGTGCCAATTGGTGTGCAAATTTCCCTTCCATTTACTTCCCTGCCATTAAATTTGCATACATTTCTGCATACACATTTTTAAACTGTCAGGGAACCGCAGCAGCGAGTGCTCCAAAAAGGAGCCGCAAAAAGCAGGGGTGGGGTGGGGGAGTCAATGCCTCCCCTTTCTGGAGTGGGTGGAGAGTCGGGGAAGTGTTGAAAAGGTGGAGGGTGCTGAGAAGTCTCAGCTCAACACTTACAACTAAGAGGATTGCATCACCAAGGGGGGAGATGTTGTTGCCGTCCCCGCCCTGCTTTTGGTGCGCTTCCTCCTTTGGCTCAACCCCCCCCCCCATTTTTGGTGCTTCTGACTTGTGCTACCGGGCCCCCGCTTTCTCTGACTGTCCTTTCTCCCCTGGTCCTCCGCAACTGTGTGCAAATTCACTGATAGGCAACCTTGTCCGGTCAATATGATACTCATATCGGATAGCGGCACGTGTGCACTTGCGCACTTGCAGAAGACCAACAAATAATAATAATGAAAAAAATCACGAACCTAATTGCACATTTTTGAGGCACGGGGGGGGGGCGGGGAGGGGAGCCAGGGAACCAGTGATGGTCCTTCCAAAGTCCCATTTCGCCATCGGTAGAAGGGCAGTCACTGGCAAGACGGCAAAAAGTGAGCGGCACGGGCTTCCCCCCCCCCTCACTCTTGCCGAATGGCTCTGTAGCCAATCGCCACAACCCATGTTAAATCGGTCTCCCAGGTTCAGACGACACGGCAACCCATCGTGGGCAAGAAGAGCCCTACAGAAAGCCATGGGTTCTATCCGTGGCTTGTTCCTGAAAAATAAGCCACCCATAGAAAATGCTTCGGGCTGAAAATGCTTCGACTGACTGCCCGTGGTGGGTAGTCATGTCATGCGAACCCAGCCAACATCACAGTGCTGGAAAAACAAAACTGAGGTCCAAAGATCAGTGCAGGACCCAGGTAGCAAAAGTCCATGAATCAAATGTGTTTATCTGTCTCTAAATCACAACAACTGTCCAGTCAATTTTGTATTCCCAAGTTCACAGACAAATATAATTATTTTATGTTTGGTTGTTGAAATGCATTTGTATAGACAGGCAGTGTAGTGCAGTGGCTAAAGCTACCTTGGGAGCCTTTACCCTAAAAAAGCGGCCTGCAGGTATTTTAAATATGTAAATAAATAAATAAGATGATGGGAGGGCTCAGATCTGCCCCACGCTCTGTGAGGATTTTTGAGATTTCATTAGGTAGCATCGATCTCCGTAGCCTTGAGGGCTAGAAACTTAGCCTGGATTTTCTTTTTTATGTGTTTCTATTTTTACAATAGCGCCTATGACCCACCCTCATAGGACGAGACAGGAATGTGAAATAGCCAATGTCAGGAAAGATTCCTAGCTCTCTTTCCTCCTGCCTGAACAAACAGAGACCTTGTACTTTATCCCAGCTGAAAAAAACCACCCCTCTGACTCGCTGAAATCTTTTCTGTTTTTCTCTTCTTCGGTCAAAGCTCGGCACCGCCACATGGGCAATTACATCACTTCCAATTTGCCTGGAGCCCATTAAATGGCAGTTGAATGCAATTAAAAAGCCATAACGATCCTGGCTGTCCTATAGGATTGCCTGTGGTCTCTGCTTCCTCTCGGTTTTGCTTAGAGAAGTCCTTGAGGTCGAGGTGATGGCTCTGTCATCATCTCAGCGTGATGCAGCCCTCCCGGAGAAAAGTGATACGGCCAGGCAGGAGAGCCATTTCCAGTGTATAGTATTCCGTGTGTGTGTGTGTAAGTGTGTGTGTGTCTGTGTCTGTTGGCAATATATCTGTCAGAGGATTCTTATTCTTATTAATTACAACTACTACATTACATTACATTTATCTCCCGCTTCCCCCCCTCTTACAGGGAATCCAAAGCAGCTTACATGGTCCCCCTCCTCCTCTCCATTTTATCTTCACAGCAACCCTGTGAGGTAGGTTAGGCCGAGAGTCAGTAGAGTGGCGCAAAGCCACCTGGTGAGCTTCATGGCCGAGAGGAGACTCGAACCCGGGTCTCCCAGTCCCAGTCCCAGTCCAACCCTCTAACCCAGGGCTCTCCAACCTTGGGTCTCCAGATGTTGCTGGTCTACAGCTCCCAGCATACCCAGCCAGCATGGCTAATGGCAAGGGATTCTGGGAGCTGTAGTCCGGCAACATCTGGGGACCCAAGGTTGGAGAGCCCTACTCTAACCACTACACCACGCTCCTTATGGTAACAGCTGAACCTGCAATTTCTCAATTGACTCAGATGGGTGGGCAACTTCAGAGGGTACTGGGGCCACCGGGGGTGGGGTGTGTTGCACGCACCCTAGCTGCTGAATTGCCACCAAAATCTGGCAGCAATTTGGTGGTGGCAAAAAAAGCTGCATTTTCACTTTAAAAGCCTTGTTTTAATGCCAACCAGCGCTCCAGGAAAACCCCAGGGAGTGCAGCTTTCCATTAAAACAAGGCACATGCTCCCCACGCGCCTTGTTTTGATGTGAAGATGCAGCTGTTTTGCTGCTGCCACTGTGCCCGCACTGCTGAAATTTGGTGGCAGAAACTTGGCGGCGATGGGGCCGCAGAAAAGACCGGAGGGGGCAAAGGTAGCCCCACCCTGGCCTAATAGAATGCCACACTGGTGCCCCTCCGATGATCCGAGGCAGGGCCAATGCCTGTCCTTCCCATTTCCTCTTGCCTTTCAAGCTCTCCCACTGCTCTTTTTTTGGGTGATTGTTGTTCACACTGCTAATTGTAGGCAAAAGTAGCTGCCGTCTTATTTCTTGGTAAGGGACTCGTTGGAATTTTACCTTCTTTCCTTTCACCGTTCGCCTTTATCCCCATTGTATGGATCTGGAAAATGAGAAAGCCCACCCGAGGCTCAGAAACAGCAGCTGGTCCAAGGAGGCTCGGGGAGGTTGAGCTGGGACCTGCTCCCACGTCTTCCGGGTCCAAGCCTGATGAGACCAGTTTTGTAGCCCAGGATCCCGAACATTCCAGCTTTCACTTTTAAAAAGATTAAGTTTCTAGCCCCCCATGTTTGGGGGGGGGAGAAGTGTCACATGATCAATCTGTGTGCTAGACCCCAGAACTAAATGGGAAGGGATGTTTTTTTTTTTAGAATAACAAGTGGTGTGGCAAAGCTACTGCCAAATGGGATGGACTTTTGACACTTGTATTCGGAGCAAGGAACGTGCTCTGGTTAGCAAATATATTTGATTTTAAAATCCTTCTCTCTTTTGTTTTCTATTCCCGAGTAACAACGCAAGTGGTGCTGGCCAAATGCCTTTAGGGTGTGGATGTGGAGTTTGTACCTAATCTTGGAATTTATGTGCCACGTGTCCTTGCTTTGCAGAGCTCAGTAATGTCTGGCCGACTTGCGGCCGTGCTGGTTTTTCAAATTCTGAACCTTTAAATGTCCACGGAGTTTGGCACCCTGTGACAAAAACAAGACTGTGCACGCTTACGACATTCATGTGTGAAAAGGGGCTTTCTATCATTAGGGAGAGGACCCACTTTGAAAGTGAGTATTTCAAAAACATTTTGGTAGGCAATGCTGCTAGATCTCATGGAGGAGACTGGCCCATTTGACTTGCTCGTGCATGTATCACGCAGGGAGTTTGCCCTGTGATTCATGGGCTGTAGCTTAAACGCTAGAACTAGCAGATCAAATCGAGGTGAAACTCCGAACGCCCTCGCGGTATCCGTGTCATTCCAATTTGGCATTTCTCTCCGATCTTCAGCAGAAAGGAATTTAATTCAGCCCTTGGGCTGAAAGAGGTTTGACACCGCCGGGGTAAGGGCTGCCCTCCCTCAGAAATGCTGGTGCAGGGGTAAATTTAGAAGTGCAGGCGTTCATCATGACAGTCCTCAGATTTTGCGGGGAGTCCAAAAATGCTGGCAGCCCTGTTGACCCATCTCAACAAGCCAGTCCTAGGAGTTTTCATGTCCACCAGAAGCAGGTCTTTGGTGAAGTCCCCAAAATACTTTGCATTAGGACAGAGCACCGTAGTATACTGTCGCTGGGGAAATTCATTCCTGCCCCCAGCAACTGTGAGGGCTGCAGCTCAGCTCAGAGGGCAAAGGGAAGTCTGAGCCGGGTGGCAGATGGTGGCGCTGTCCCCGCGAATGAAGAAGGGCCCACATGGCATCCCTGCCCAGAAGAGCCTCTGCAGGAGTTTAATTGTACTTGCCATGTTTGAAAGGAGCCAAGCACAGAGCATCGTGCAGAGACCCAGCTGGCAACCTCCTCTGAGGGGACGGTGATTCTTCTGCACCTCTGCAGCAAGTGAATGATCCAGTTGTCTCTGATTCAGAGCGACATCAGAATTATCCACTCCCAACACAAGCTGGTCGGAAGAAGACAAAACCAGAGCAGTGACTCGTTCAGAGGTGCACCGGGCATCCTCTTCTGTGGGTGGTTTATTTAAGCTCCCAGGATCTTTTCTTGGTCTCATTCCTTTCTCTTGGCATATGGATTGGGAATTCCTGGGTGAGAATGCGAGAAGTTGCCTTCTGTTTGGGAACCCTCACTTCAACCACTTAGCAGGTTTTGCATGGATTGAGCTTAAATTTCTCTGCATAATGGCAACGCACAGAGGTTTTAGGAATGCATAAAGATCTTTTAATGCAGGAGAAAATTGCTGCAATTTAAGACGAGGATGGTGCCGTGCTGTTGCGTTTCCATGGATTTGAAAAACAGATAACTCGCAACACGGAATGTATTTTAAAAGTGTTTGGAAGGTGCTGCGCTTGATTTTGTGTGGGTCCTGTTCATTCAAGGAAGCTTGTGCAGACCCATGGCCTGTCTTAATTAGGGGTTCCAGTGGAATTTTCTGCCTCGGGCACTGCAGTGTCTTGGCCAGTCATTCTTGGGATGTTTTGCACTTGGCAGGAAGTTGGAGAAGACAGGCCCTGGTAGAAACTCACAGTCTGCACTCTGCTCTCAGAAGATCCCCATTCTTCCCCAAGGAAAACTGAATTCAGCACCCTATATCAGTTATATAAATGAGAAGAGGTTTCTTTTTTAAAAATATACCTCCCCTGATTTGAATACTTAAGGTCCAACGCTGTGCACGTTTAAACAGAAAAAAGTCCTACAGTCATACGTATTGTATTGTATACAATATATGTATTGTATCCGGAGGGAGCAGTCTTGTGGCCTGTAGACCGCATCTGGAGGAGGTGCCAAAGGATAGTTCGGATTCCCAGATCCAAGGTCGGAGACGACAATGCCCTGACCTCAGGCGGGGGCGGGGGGATCAGAGCTCCACCCCCTCGCAGCTGGTGTGGCAAGAACCACGCCAGCTGCCTCTCCGAGGTCGGGAACGCAATCTTGGAGAGGGGGAAAAGGTGGGTGGGCAGGGGAAGAGACTGGAGAGGCCAGGATGCGAGCTATCCTGGGGCCTCTCAGCCTCCTTCCCTGCTGCCTCCGCCGCTCCTCCCGCCCTGCTTTGGATGCCCGGAAGCCTCCCAAGATTGTGCCCTTAATCTGCTTTTGGTCGTTACGGGGAGGGGCAAGTCCAGTGGGAAAAATATTCGGCCGCCCTTCCAGCTCTGCTGGGCTGTTGGGAGTCCAGTTCTGCTGGGATCGCGGAATCTGTCATCTTCTGGGAGCCCCATTCTTCTGGGATCATAGAGTGCTGCTGGAATCACAGAATTGCTGTGATTTGGGCAGCAGCGGCAGCAGTGGCAACAGCCGTGATGGGCAGCAGGGACCCCCCCCCCCGCCCCCCCGCACAAACAGCCGAGGCAGGAGGCCCGTGGGCTGCGTGTTTAGCACCCCTGCTCTAAACTAAAAAGGCTCAAATGTTTTAACCTTTTCCCATAGGGAAGGTGCCCAACTCCGGACAACCTTACCGGGCAGGGGAGACACCATGATCATGGTTGCCATTTTGCAAGTTTTCCAGCTCTACTATGTCCTTTTTGAGATGGGGAAACCAAAGCTGTACACAGTATTCCAAATGTGGTCCAATTCCAATTCAAAATAAATAATGAAATTCCACTGTTTTCCACAGGGAAGGGCATCAAGGGTGGGCATGGTCGGGCAACTGCCAGGGGCCCACACCCCAGCACGGGCCCACTGGCAAGAGACCCCTGGAGCTTCCTCTCCTCTTCCCCATCGCAAGCTGCTTGCTCACCTGCCTCTCGCTCTGGCCCAGACGACGGTGGTGGCGAGGAGGAGGAGCGGGAGATGCCCCGGCCTCCTTGCCCCCTGGCTCTCTGCCTACCAAGCGAACAAGTGGCAGCCATGATGAGGAAGAGGAGGAGGAGGAGGAGGAGCAGCTGGTGACCATGACGGTGAGAAGGTGGGCTCCCTGAGGGAGGGGGCCCATGGTGGGTGCTTTGCCCAGGGGCCCTCCAAAACCTGGAGTCAGCACTCATTTTACCGTATCCGTTAACTAACTTGAGTTTGGAATTAGCTTAAACCTGTTGGTGATTAAAGTATTGTTGTTTTTGCTGTTCTAATGAAGATAAGGCTTTATTATTCGATCAATATTTGGTGGGTCAGTTGGTGGACCATTTGGACCAGGCACTACCAGCCTTCTGCCTTTTTCCTGCCCCCGTGAGGAAGCGTGGGCCTACAATAAGTGTGTGGACGGTCAAATGTCTGGCAGTGCCAAAGTGTTTCACTCTTTCAGCTTGTACTACGGAGTTTTCCCCTCCATCCCTCCCACCCTTTCCAAGACTGCTGTTCTAGCAAAACATGTCCTGGCAATTTGGAACATGTCTGCTCGGAGAGAGCCACATGTAAACAGGATGAGTAAGAGAAGCCAGCTTTCGGGGGTGGGGTTGGGAGCAAGAGGGCTTGACTATCTTGCTTCTGCTCCTAATTTCAGTGCTGAGTGCTCAAGAGAGACGCGCAAAATCGTGGCCATTGTGCGTTCTCTGTTAGGGTTAAGCTAGCAATCAGCCATGAAGGCTGAGGACATATTTTACTCAATTTACACACTACTAGCGTCGGTACTATGGTTTCCAGAAATGCTACCGAAAGCATGTACAATAAGCAAATGTGTTCCTGTTGACTGATCCCCGACTTTTGTGTTCTGAACTATTTGCAGCTTGCAAAGAACGGTCATCAAGGGAAATCCCATCTACAATTCATTACAGTCTAGGGGCATGGGCCCATCCGGGAAGCACCACAGCAGATGCAGTGACCTTAGTTGGTGAAAGGCTAGAGGCAGTTGAAGCAGGGTGTCCGTGTGTCCTCTTTTACAGAGGACAGTCCTCCTAGTGGAGTAGCGATCTCGGAGACATCCGCAATGGATCCAAACAAGTTTGGATTTGTATGAATCCAGCCAGCAGATTCCGCAGTCCTTTTCCGAGTCCCGCGGATTCCACGGACTTGAGGACTGGTCTCTCAGTTTTGGGGGGATTTGCGCTCATTCTCATTAGTGCTAATTCGCATTAACATATGTTCATTAGCGCATTTTTCAACTGTGCATTTGTGCTAATGCAAATTAATGTTAATGTGAATTAGCCAAAATAGAATGAAATTCTGGTTAAAAAAATATATCTGATTCCATGAATGAATAGACGACGGAACAAAAGATGCCTGACAGTCCACGAATTACAGATGGAATGGATTTAACAAAATCTGTACATTCCTAATTTGGAGGGCTGCCGGAGTACCCTCCTCTGTTTGATGTCCAATTCTGGCTGAAAGTTAAAGAACCATCAGAAATGTTGCCCATCCACACTTAGCACCCGAGCAGCAGACACACACAGTGCCCCGACTTCCACACTAGGGCAAGATGGGCTGTATTCCCAATTAAATTATTTCCAGAATTGCATCGATCCATCTAAATTAGCATATGCACATTTATGCAAACGTGTGTCCTCCTTTTTTTGAAGGAAAGATGCATTTCCTCTTTTGGGGGCACATTCATAAGTGGCCGCACTAAGAGGAAGCCGCTTGGACTGCTCGTGGAAACAGCTGGAGCTAGGAGAACTCCCAAACTCAAGAGCCGTCCCTGATGACGTCCCAGCAGGGGAAATAGAGACACGGCTGCTGTGAGCTCTCTTTGTCAAGGAGAAAGCGCTTTAGTTAGAGATGCCGGGGCGGGGGGAAGGTTGGGCTTGTATAATATATTGGCCACAGTCCAAAATGGACCACACCAGCAGTCGTCTTGAAGAAGTGGGGAAAAGCTGCCCCAGCAGAAACGCCCTCTTCCATGTAAGGGTGAAATGGGCATAGCCTTATACCAGTGTTCTCCAACCTTGGGTCCCCAGATGTTTTTGGCCTACAACTCCCTGCATGCCCCAGCCAGCCATGCTGGCTGGGCATGCTGGGAGTTGTAGGCAAAAAACATCTGGGGACCCAAGGTTGGAGAACACTGCCTTATACTGTTGGCACCTTCTCCAGCCTGGAGATTTGGGGAAGGCTGTGCTCCATGCTGCCTGGGCACACTCACTCGGGAGTAAGTTCCACTGACTGGGGAGGCCATATGAACCGTCAGAAAAAGAGGAAATGCATCACCACCAAAAAGGACAAAAGACGCCACACGTTTGCGTATGCGGATGTGTACGTATGGATGCCGGTTCAGAAATCATTATTAGAATTTAAATGGAAACGCAGCAAATCTTGCCATATAGTGCAGAAGGCTGTGACCGGGTCAGCAGTGTAGTCTTTGGAGCTTTTGAGGCAAAGGCATACCCTCCAACATTTCACAGATTAAAATAGGGACACACATGTGAATTTGAAAGAGGTATGGTTAAGCAACATGAAGGTGTGATCAAGAGGGTGTGGCCAGGCAACTAATGGGTATGGTCAAGTACAAAAGTTAGAGGAAACACACAAAATCTCATATATTATAATTATTACATTATTATATTATATATTATTTTGTAATATTTTATAAGTAGCTTTTGTAATTTTTAAAAAGCCTTACTTAAACCCTTAATTGTTGATATCTGGTGTTTTTCATGGGGGTGGGGTGTCAATGCTTGCAGGGCAATCTCTTTCTTTTTGTTTTAAAATTGTCAGGATTGACACAAATTCAACAGGTGAAGCTTACCCACCCCCAAACATGGAGCTTCAGAGAGAAGGGGAAGTTTCTTTCCTTCTGACACTGTAACCTCACCTGTTAGAGGCAGAGAGTCAGCTCTGTTAGGAAATAAAATCTTTGGCAATATAAAGATAGGAATCATGTGCGAAATTCCCTCATTCACCTCTCCGTCGGCAGAGGCAGCAGGTAGAGTGTGTGTGCGGCGTGCGGGCGAATACACACACATCGTTGGGTCTGCTCCCTCCCTGCTTACTGTGGGCGGCCGTTCGAACCTAAGCAGAGCTGTCTTAAAGGGGCCTTGGGCAAAATGCCCACGGACCCTTTAAGAGTACCTTAAAGTAGCTTGCGGGAGGCAGGGAAATTCAGGGCTCTGCATAACAAAGTGAGAAGCTGTGATGGGGCAGTGAACTGAGGGAGGGGGAGATGGCGGATGAGTGAGTGGCCCCTTCCTTATGGATGCGCTGACTGACGGCTGGCTTAGGAGGATGCAGAGGGGGCCCTCTGGCCAAGAAGCGAAAGGAAGAGGGCCAGCTCCTGGGCCCTGCGGGTGCTGTGGCTTGTAATCCCTTCCTTTCTTCAGTTGCCGCAAGCCCTGTTCAGCTGCTGCCTTTGTCCCTGGCCAGGGAGCGAGCCTGTGCTGTGCTTCCCCAAAGTAGTAGGCATAACAGGATTACAAGCGCTGAGAGCCAGTGAGAGAAAGAGAGAGGCGCTTCTTTCATTCTTAAGCCCTCCGAGATAATGGCCCTGCAAGCGGATCCCCCAGTATTCAATGCGCACCAAAGTCGGAAGGGATTAGGATGCTGAAGCGGCTCTCGGTTTGCTCTCCGTCCCCTGTGGCTGGTCGGAGGACGCACGGAGAATGGCGAGTCAGCCAAGCAGAGGTCAGGCGCTGGCCGGCCCACTGAAGCTGTCTGGGTGATGCCAAACCGGCCGCTACTTCTCCGCCTAGCCTGCCTCACAGGGTTGTTGTGCGAGGACACATTTCTTGAGTGGGGGCAGAGTGGGGGCACGCATCACCCCAAACTCCTTGGCGGAAAGGCAGGGTAAAGCTAAAATGGCAGTGTAGTAAAAATATGAGGCAAAGGTCCCTTTTCATCTTTGCTCTTGCAACAACCTTTGCATTTAGCAGCTTTGCGAGTGCGCTGGGATGCGGTCGCTCAGAGGTATTGGGCCGTTTCCAGCCGGGGGGGTCGAATTCCCTTTCGGGGCCCGCATTCCAGTGGTGGGCGGAGCCGAAGGCAAAGGGGGTGGGGCAAGATGCTAGCACATACACCAAAGCCAGGGAGCCACCCAATGATTGGTGGTTGGCGGAAAGGGGGGCACCTAGGACCCTTGCAGGGCCAGATTCGGCCCCTGGGCCTGAGCTTCTTCATCCTTGCCGTAGACCAGCCCTCCCCAACTGTGAGACTCTCAGATGTGCTGGACTACAACACCCATCTTCTGCAGCCAGCACTACCACATGCTGTGCTAGCTGTGGGATAATGGATGATGTAGTCCAAGACTTCTGGGCCCCCCCGAGCTGGGGAGAGCTGCTGTCCACTTCCAGGTTTGCATTCAGGGCTGTGTAATTTTTTTTGGGGGAAATATTTACTGCTGAGTGGAAACCTCTAATAGGCTTTTTGCAGGGGTTAGAAAATTATTTGCTTATTTGCGGGTTTGCGGAATAAGAAGATAAATCTGGGACAATAGAAAAAAGAGATATTTTTTTTTATTATCGAGTAAGAGAAATTATTGTTACTTATATTTGCTGTAGAAAGAATCGGAAGTCCATTTTAGTATTGTCAATTGTTATATGTTTTGTGGTGTTCATTTATGTGTTGTTTTTTAATAGAAATATAAAGGATTTTTTTTAAAAGAAAGAAAATATTTTTTCCTCATTGCACCCTCGCAACAAAGCCAAGATGTGATGACCAGTGGCCCGTGGCCACTCAGAGGGCTTCGTGGCTGAGCTGGGACCTTGGCCCAGCTCTCTGGGGTCCAATATCCAGAATCAACACTTTAGCTGCCCAGTCAGAGCTCAGGGCTCAGAGCTTCTTTTCGAATGGGGCCATCTGGGCTTTCCGTTCCTTTTTCGGCATGCCAAAAGTGCTATTTAGCGGGGTCAGATGGGAGTGCACAAGAGGGAAGAACTCGGACCTCCCGAATTCCCATCAATGATGGTTCAGAAAGGACCACAAAATAAGCCTTTTCGGGGGTGCTGGAGCTGGCTGTCCAGCTAACGGAATAGATGTTGAGGGAATGGACCGGGAACAGTTCCAAGTCTCATTACCAGAGAACTGGAAGCTTACTTTTAAATTCTCCTAAGCAGTGCCCCCACCCCCGCCCCAATGCATGACTGAAGAAGGCTTGGGGTGAATTAAGAACTGCAGAGGGAGGGGGGTGAGAACGAACCTGCTCCCTCAGCCACTGATGTCAAATATTCACCAAACACGTGAACAGAAGTAAAGAAGGACTCGGAGTTAGCCTAGTTTACCGTATTTATTTATTATATTTATACCCCGCCTTTTTTCCTGCAAGGAACCCAAGGCGGCTTACACAATCCTCCTCCTCTCCTCCTCCTCATCCTCCTCCTCCTCCTCCTCCTCTCCATTTTATCCTCACAACAACCCTGTGAGGTAGGTTAGGCTGAGAGTCAGCGACTGGCCCAAAGTCACCCAGTGAGCTTCATGGCTGAGCGGGGACTAGAACCCGGATCTCCCGAGTCCAGTCCAACACTCTCACCACTACGCCACACTGTGCGTATGCAGTATGTTTCCTCGGATGCAAGTCCCACTGACTCTGATGGAGGTAGGGTGGCTATGTGTCCTCTTTTGCAGAGGACTGTCCTCTCTTGGAAGGTCTGTCCTGTCCAATTCCAGTTTAAAGATAGCTCCTTCCCCCCAACCCCAGTTCGCACCTGGACAGCAGACTGACCAGGCAGGTGCACAGCTCACCTGGCCACACTCTGTGGCGAGATCCTACTGTATTTCTGTTTACATTCTGATATTTATTTCTAAATGTGCATCTACACGTATAAATCAGCAGATGCAAATTTTATGCAAATTGGTGTCCACTTCTCTTTTTTGGTGTTATGTATGTGGCCACCCTAGATGGAGGCCCACCAGACCCCAACATTTTGATGGGGAGTCTTTCCAGCACCAGGTTAGGACCTGGCTCTTGCGCAAGGACCACTTGGGGGCCTGATCCTTTTGATGCGCTTTGCTTTTCTGCAGGCTGGTTTTGGTTTTTGGTTTTCTGTTGTTGTGTGTCTCTGCTTTGAGCATTCTCCCCCCCCCCCCCCGAAAGCTGACTCCATTTGTGTAATAAACTTTTGAAAGATGTCTTTCTTGGGATGTATGAGAATTTTGTTTTTGTTTGCAAAACATGCGAGCATGCCCCATTCCAAGCCCTGAATGTGAGCCCGAACAAGTGCCTGCCAAAAATATTTGCAAATTGTTGAAGACGTGCTCGTGTTCATCTTGTTCCCGATTCCCTGTTTGATTTGCACAAATTTTCTGCAAGTTTCCTCAGTAGACGGAACCGGCCCTGCTTTAGTCTCTGGAGGACATTTCAACCAATTTGGGGAGACTTGTGCAAACCTCTTGTTCAGTCACTGTTTCATTTGTGCAAGTTTCCCGTTCACACCGAGCAAGCGGCAATCACAAATGTGGCTTGGGCACAAGACGAATGGCAAGACGATGTTCGGAGAATCCTGGTGATCTCAAACACTGCTTGTTTTAGTTCTTATTTCAAGGTCATTCTTCTTAGGGATCAGAAGATTAGGGTGTATTCCCTTTTTCAACTCACCGTGTTTCTTTCTTTTGCTCAACAGATTTTTCTGCCCAAGTCAACTCTACCTCCTTAAGTTCTCCGACGAGCCGTGGGCCTATGAACGCACCTTCCCTCCATCCGTCTATGGGGCCCGGCATCGGCGGCTCCTTGGGGTCCCCCGGCCAGCTCCACTCGCCCATTAGCACGCTGAGCTCGCCTATCAACGGCATGGGACCGCCGTTCTCCGTCATCAGCTCCCCAATGGGGGCTCACTCAATGTCTGGACCATCCACCCCCGGCCTTGGATTTGGAACTGGCAGCCCACAGGTGAGTGGCCCCAGGATGTGGTTGGGCGAGGGCAGCTTTCCTCAGAGCGAGGGCTGCAGCTTTGGAGACATGGAAAAAGGGTATTGCAGAATTGGAAAAGGCGACCAGTGGCTACTAGTCCTGATTGGCTCTGTGCTTCCTCCAGTGTTAGAGGCAGTGTGTTTATGTACACCAGTTGCTGGGGAACATGGGTGGGAGGGTGCCGTTGCACTCGTGTCCTGCTTGTGGGCTTCCCAGAGGCGTTTGGTTGGCCACTGTGTGAATAGAATACTGGTTGAGACGGACCTTTGGTGTGATCTAGCAGGGCTCCCCTGATGTTCTTCTACATTTTAATTCCAAGAGGGAAGGGAAAGAACAGGACTGGGGAATGGGGTACAATAGAGGTTTATGAAATAATGAATTGTTTGAAAAGGAGGAAGTGCGCCTCCCTCCCTTGTTGTACCAGAACTTGGCGGTGCCCGCCGAAGTTGATGGGCAGCGGGTTGCATCAGAACAAGGGGGCAGAGTGAACACTGTCTCTCCAGACCGCAGGGAGGGAATCATGGTTGTGCCTACTCCCTTGCATTAAAAAGATGAACAAGCAACGCCCTGTAAGTAGAAAGTAGCACAGCAAGCAGTGAGGTACACGAGAATGTTTCCGCTTGAGGTGCTAGCTTTCTACCTGAAGGGAGGTGTCTTCCCTCCTGCTGCTGTGGGAACCAGGATACTGGCTTCGGTAGGCCTTTGGTCTGATCCAGCAGTGCCTCAGTGTGGCACCTCCCTCGGTTTACACGCACATGCGCATCGATGTGCCTCTGTGCGCAGGGGTGGGAGAGAACGACACGAGAGGGTTGGAAAAGCTTCCAGGGCAGCCTGTTGCTCTTGCTTTCTCCTTGCGTGGTGATGATTTGTTTTCCTTCTCGGGAGGCATGAGGCCTTGAGGGCTGACGGAAGATTACGTTTGAGAAACGAAAGAAAAGGAAAGAAAGGCGCCCTCCCACTATGCGGAGATAAGCCCTTGGGATAAAAATAGAAGGCGCAGACGGAGCCCGCCACCTGTTGCCGGCCGGCTGGGGTGGCCGGCGGCTTGGCTCCGAGTTGCACATTCATCCAGGGGAAAGGGGGATGGTCGGGGGGGGGGAAAGGCAGGTCCAGAAATTGGCCACCGCCAGCCAATTGCTGCCGCGGTATTTATTCCGCCTCCTCTCAAGGAGCCGCACAGCTGCCAAGCCGTTCGCCGGTTTATTAGCCTGATTTATGGTGATTGGCAGGCTGTCTGGGGTCGGAATGGTGCTCTCTCCTCTCTCTCGGGGAGTAAAGGAGGCGGCCCGGCCCGGCCCAAGCCCAAGCTTCCTTGGCAGGCCCCGATCCGGTAGCCTGCGTGACGAAGCTCCGTGCGGTGTAGCACAATCCCCTCGACTCACAGCATTGGGCCGCCGGCATTTCAGAGCTCCCCAGTGAGTAGGATGCAGGAGAAATCTGCAATGGACTCAATGAGTTCAAATTTCTGAGAATCCGACGTGTGGATTCTGCCGCAGACCGGCTTTTCCTGAGTCGCACGGATTCCGCGGGCTTGTGGTCTGTTTGTTTACTTTTCAGATTTTTTCTCAAATTTAGTTGTAGGAACTTACGGAATATATAAAAAAAACGTTGAGCAAAAATACGTATTTCCCCCATAGACTAAAGCATGAAAAAATGCATTCTGGGGGGGATTCACATATTTGGAATATTTGGGGGGGGGGGTTTGTGCATTTTGGGGAGTGTGAATCTGCGCAAATGTGTACAGACGCATTTGTGCACAATCTGATTCCGTGACCGTCAATGAGGAGATGGCAGAATGAAAGGCGCCTGACAAGCCGTGAAACGTAGATGGAACAGGTTTTGCAACGTTCATACGTCCCTATGAGTAACGGAGATGTACCTGACTGGATCTTCCCCTTCAGTGATGATGATGATGATGATGATGATGATGATGATGATAGTGATTTATATTTCTTAGGTGGCTTTATCAAAAGAATGACTCATATCATTTTATTAAAACAGACAACATTTAAAACAGTTAAAACAATTATCAAGTAAAATACAACCACCTCATAAAACAACTAAAACGTCAGTGATACGGTGGCCACTGATGCGTTATCAAAAAGTTTCTGAACATTCTGTGACATCATGGGAACCTAGCCAATGGCTGGGACCCACAGTACCGTGATTGGCAAGTTTTAGCCTTGTCCCTGTGTTTATCTTATTGGGACCCTTCGCTATCTCCAAGAAACTCAGGATGGCCTCTGCTGGAAATAGGGTGACTATGTGTGGTGCCGTGGTTCAAGTGTTGGACTGGGACTCGGGAGACCCGAGTTCTAGTCCCCTCTCGGCCATGAAGCTCACTGGGTGGCTTTGGGCAAGTCACTGACTCTCAGCCTAACCCACCTCACAGGGTTGTTGTGAGGATAAAATGGAGAGGGACAGAGAGAGAGAGAGAGAGAGAGAGAGAGATTGAAATAAAGCCAGTGTGGTGTAGTTGTTCTTAGTTCTAGTCCCCAACTGGCCATGAAGCTCACTGGGTGGCTTTGGGTCTCTCAGCCTAACCTACCTCACCTATGTGAAGATAAAAATGGAGAGGAGGAGGACCATGTAAACTGCCTTGGGCTCCTTGCAAGAGGAAAAAAGGCAGGAGATAAAT
Source organism: Shinisaurus crocodilurus (assembly GCA_021292165.1). Classification (NCBI taxonomy): domain Eukaryota; kingdom Metazoa; phylum Chordata; class Lepidosauria; order Squamata; family Shinisauridae; genus Shinisaurus; species Shinisaurus crocodilurus. Next base: position 779,626 of record JAHFWL010001184.1, read on the forward strand.
TAAATGAATTAAATGAATGAATACATAAATGAATGTCCTTTATATGTAGGGCTATCCTGTCCAATTTTAATTCAAAGATAAAGAACCATTGGAAATCGTTTTGCCCATCACCAGTTACCACCTGAGCAGCAGACTGAGCAGGGAAGCGCACACAGGTCACCGGGCCACAGTCTTCCGCACCGTGGTGAGATGGACTATATGCCCATTTAAATTATCATAATTATTTCTAAATTGGCATCCACACATATAAATTAGCACGTGGACATTTTATGCAAATCCGTGTCCTCCTTTCTCCTCTTTTCTGGTGATTCGGAAGTGCTCAACGTGGCTGGAAAGAAAAGAGCGTAAGGATTTCCCCAGTTTTGCTTTCACAGCATTTCTGGGAGGCCGTCTTGGCTGGCCCGAGGGGCACTTGCCCAAGTGGCCGCCCTGCGAGCATCCACTGGGCTTTGAACCCCACTTTCCGCAGCCCAGTGCAAGCTTCTACGCATTCTCCTCTTGCAGCTGAACCCCTCCTTCCAGCCACCATGTGCAAGGGCTGCACATATTGGGGTTGGCCTGTTTTATGCCCACATGAGCTGTGACACACAGGCTAGGCCGAGGGAGGGCGACTTGCCCAAGGGTGCCCAGTGATCGGGGATTCTAACCGGGGGCGCATGCGGATTTAGCTTTTGCGCGCCAAACAGGTGAGCGTGCCCCGTTTGAAGCCCCGATTGCAAGTGCAAGCATGTGTCTGCCGAGATTGTTCGCAAATTGCCGGAGGGGTGCTCGTGTGCCATTTGCAGAACTTTCCCAGTTTGATTTTGCATGAGTTTCTTCTGCGGACTGAATCGGCCTGGCTTTAGTCTATGGAGGAAAGTTGAGTAAATTAGGAGATTTGCGTGAATTCCACATTTGATCGCTGCTTGATTTGCGCAATTTCCCCATTCACGCAGAGCGCGCAATGATCGTGAATGGGAATTGGATACGAGAGGCGCGGCGATGTTCAGAGCGTCCTGGTGAGCTCAACCAGTGCCTGTTTGCCCATCCCTGATTTCAAACCCTCGCCCAGCATTCTCTCTGCCACACCACGCCGTAGTGTAAGAGATTGGGAAGGAGGGAAGCCTTCCTGGCGCTCACTCCACATCTCCCCGGGGAGGACCGCCTTGCGCACCGTCTATTTTTAGAATGGGTCACGCGATGCAAAGGACCGGAAATAAACAGAAGAGTGGCGGAGGGGGCGGGAGGAGGAGGAGGAGGAAGAGGGGGAAAGAGGGAGACTCACTTGTCAGATGATGCTTGAAGAGCCAGGGATGCCGCAGCCGCTCCGATTCCTGACAGCGCACAATGAGTAGCTCTCATTTACTCATGGCCAGTCTTAAGTGGTTCCCCTGTAGGAGATGCTTAAGTCACTCATGCCCTGATGAGTTTTGCAAGCTGCCTCTCCCCTGTAAGCATCTCTCTCTCTCTCTCTCTCTCTCTCTCTCTCTCTCTCTCTCTCTCCCTGTCTTCTTTTTTTTTTTTTTGGTGGTGGTGGTGGTGGGGCGTTCCTGGCCCCAGCCAGAGGGAGCACACCTGGGTTTGCACAAAACAGAATCTGGAAGGAAGGAAGGAAGAAAGGAAGAAAGAAAGAAAGAAGCTGACATCTCTCCAAAGAAGACAGTGTCCCTCCCTTCCCACCCAGCCCCGATGTCCAGCCCCCCCCCCCATTGTCCCTGCTCAACCCCACAAAGCTCCGAGGCTAATGAAGCATTCTGCCCCCCTCCCCTTTGTGGAGCAGAGGTGGCGCGGATGGAAGGTGTTGCACATCAGATGGCAGGTGTCACTTGCGATCAAGTTATGGTTTGTTGGCGCTGAGGACCAAGCGGAGCAGAAGGACACGGGGAAGGACGCGGAAAAAGCCGAGGATCGCAAGCCAAGAAGCTGCAGGCCCCGCGCCCCGCCCGCTCACTGCTTCCCCCCCCTTCTCTCCTGGAGCGCCTCTTGTGTGTTTTGTTTTCTGAGATGGGAAGTGTGGAATGGCGCATTTTGAGACACTTGTGCTGTTTTGGCTTGAACGTGTGGATTTGACCAGGGCTATGTTTAAAACAAAAACCAGACTGCAGCCCTTTATCTGGGGGCTGCCCGCATTCTGTGCCAAGGAAAAGATGGAATTCTCCGAGCTCTACACATTATGCAATTTCGACTTTCTTTTGCAATGTGCACTATTTTGCATCCTGTATTCTAGTTTTGCTGATTGGGGAGAGAGGACCAAGGAGCTCTGTAAATGCCCTCCCCTCTGAAAATTTAATCCAGGTACCTCTCTGGCTTCCAGGATTTCAGCAGAATTTCCTTGTCCGCACAATTTCAATCATATCTTTGCAGCCATAAGGGCTAGAAACTTGCTTTTTCAAATGGACACAGAGATCCTCTGGTGGCAGAATTGTGCAACCAACACCAATTTCCTGATGGGTCATGCCTGTGGAAACTCCCACAGACATACTTTCCAGTATACATGACCTAGTTGCCTCCATGCTGTCAACCCTTTGGTCACGTTCGAGTGTGACCAAGAAACGGAATCCTCGGCTGGGTAATGCATATGGAGTGATTGCAGCTGAAGCAACAACAATGGTGAGGGATCATGTCGGCCCAAACATCTGGAAGGCCACAAGTGCTAGAATTCTTTTTCTTAAAATGGTTGAGTGCCACATGTAAAGAAAAGCGAAAATATGGGTTGGACCACAGCTCCCGTGACCCCTCACCCTTGGCCATGCTGGCTAGTGGTGAGGGGAGCTATAGGCCCAAACATCTGGCCAATGCTGGCTGGGAATTATGGGACTTGTAGTCCAACGCATCTGGACGGCACCAGGTTGAAGAAGGCAGCCGTGTGCCATCTTGTACCTTGTGCATTCAAAGTCCCTGTGAAGCCCTGACTGCTGTGGGAGGCCAAGTCAGTCAGATCAAATAAGCACATGATAGAGGCAACCACCCAGATGTCTGCGTATTGGAGAGAATCGGAGATTTCTGATCCCCAAACCGGCTGTCCGGGGAACAGAGCAGCCCAAGACATTGTCCCAGCCCTGCTCTAGACGGCCTGTGTCCTTCCCCCTCCAATGCTCTGGTCCTGCGGCCGATCTAGTGCCGTTTGTGGCGCCGAGAAATGTAAGAGGAAGGATCGGCAGGCACCAGGGCGGGAGAAGGAAAGGTCCGAGAGGCGCCGTGGTTTCCAAGCCCATCGCCAAAAGAGGAACTTCCAGGGGGTTCTCGTGCGTGGGAGCTGAGTTGGCAGCCGCCTGGGGCCCCTGCCGACTCATGGAGAGCTTTTGGGTTGCAGAATACGGGTGGGCAGGTGACGGAAAGCGGATCGTGGGGCTGCTGAAGCAATACCGTGTGACTCGCATAACCCTAAGTTTGACTGTAGGAGCCCACTTTAATCGGATCCAACGTGCTGAACACGGTGCAATGCACTCTACGTGGGGCTGCCTTTGAAGACTGTTCGGAAGCTGCAGCTTGTGCAAAATGCGGCAGCCAGGCTTATTGCGGGGACCGGAAGGTCCGAGCACATTACACCATTTCTGGCCCGTTTGCACTGGCTGCCAATATGCTTCCGAGCCGAATTCAAGGTGCTGGTTTTAACCTATAAAGCCCTACACGGCTTAGGACCACAATACCTGACGTAACATCTCTCCCTACCGCAATCTACCCGGACACTGCGCTCAACATCTGGGGCCTTCCTCCGACTGCCACCTCCAAGAGAGGCTCGGTTGGTGGCAACGAGGAGGAGGGCCTTCTCGGTGGTAGCCCCCCAATTATGGAACAAGCTCCCCACTGAGACCCTCCTGGCGCCAACCTTACTATCTTTTCGGCGCCAGGTTAAGACTTCCCTCTATGCCAAGGCATTTAATAGTTAGGAGCTTGGAATAGCACGGGGGGGGGGGAGTGATTGTCACCTGTAGGCTCAGTCTTATTGGTTTTTTTATTGTTATTTTAAACTGTGTTTTTAAAATTTGGTTTTTAATCTTTTAAACTATTTTGTATGTTTTTATTGTTGTTTTTATGCATAATCTATTGTGAACTGCCCAGAGAGCTTCGGCTGTGGACGGTATATAAATGAGATAAATGAAATGAAATAAATGAATTTATTATAAATAAATAAATAAATAAATAAATATTTTTTTGCCTTCCTGGGCGTGCTATTCTGCAAATGCCTTCCGATTCTCAAAAGAAGAGCCCGCGCACATTAAAATGCTAACTGGGGACACCTCACCCAAAGGTTCTCCATCTCTGGAGCCACAGATGGGGCCTGGTGGTAGAGGGCTGTACTTCGCCGGGCGTCTCTTCCCCAGTGCTCGTCAGTCAGGAGAGAGGAAGGGACATGGCTGAGAGGGTGAAGCTGCATTCGTAGGACTTCTCCCTGGCTCTGAAAGGAACCAGTACGTGCCTCCAGTTTCGACGGTGCTCGCAGGTCTTCACGTCTGGAAGCAGCAGCAGTGTTGGCTGTAGGCGTAGTTTTGATGCTGGAGGGCAGTGGAGGAAGGGTTGCATTCCTGCATATCAATTTTGTGCATCCCCCATATTGGATGATGATGATGATGATACAGGGCAATGACGTCTCCCTCAGTTTGTCTCTTTGAGCAAGTCCTCTTTGAGCTAAAAAATACCCCGGGTGGCCTGCTTCGTAATGGCTGCCCGGGTGGCCCAGGAAGGAGTTTCAAACTTTGCTGAAGGACCAGGCCGGGCGGGCAGGGAGGGTTTTCCACAGCAGGGACAGCGATCCAAAGGCCAGCGGAAGGATGGAGCCGGCGCAACTCCCTTCCCCGATGTTTCAGGGGCATTGATGGCTACAGGGTGGCCACTTACGGATCACCAAGGAAGAGGAAACGCTCCGGACCACACCCCAAAATAAGACACAGCTGTGCACATGCACAGGTGTAGATGCCAATTTTGAAATAATGATTAGAATTTAAAGAGACATCCAGTAAATGTCACCCACACGCAGAAGGCTATGACCGGGTGGGCTGTGTGTCCGCCTGTTCAGTCCACTGCCCAGCGCTGCAACCTGGTGATGGGCAAAGAGAGTTCTGATGGTTATTTATATTTAAAATGGAATTAGGAACCAGGGATGGGGACTCGGACTCGACTCGTGAGTCGGACTGAGTCCCCCCTCTGACTCGACTCGGACTCAAGTCCCAATATTTTTAATGGGACTCAAGACTCGACTCGGGACTCGAGACCAAGGACTCGTCAACATCCCTGGGCTGTTGACAAGTCTTCTGGCTGTGCCAGAAGGAGCGCGATCACCGGTGAAGAGCGCATGGAAGCGAGGCGCGCCGTTGCTCGGCCACTATGGACAGCTACCAGGAGCGCAGCCCCAACGATGTGTTGAGATTTATTTTGATTGATGTGTTGTTGTGGAGGGTTTGGGTTAGGGTCAGACATTTTGGGTTTGGCTGCCTCTGCCTGCCTGCTTTGGGGTTCCCTGCCTCCTCTGCCTGCCTGGTTATTTTGGGTTTGTCTGCCTGGTCTGTTCTTGCCAAAATCAGTTGCAGAGTTTTGAAATAAAAAGGCACACTTGTGCCTAGAATTTATTTAAACCACACATCTGAAGTAGCCTTATTTTGTTGGGGGGAAACCCCATTGATTTTAATAGGGACTCCTGGAGTCAGTTTTGGGAGTGACTCAGGACTCGTGACTCGTGAGTCACTATTTTGGACCAAGGACTCGGACTCGGACTCGAGACTCGGGTCCAAAGACTCGTGACTTGACTCATGACTCGAGACCAAGGACTCTTCAACATCCCTGTTAGGAACATCAGAAGCTGCCTTAGGCTGAGTCAGTCCCTGGGTCCACCTAGCCCAGTACTGTCAACACTGACCGGCAGCAACGGCTCTTCGGGGTTTCAGGGAGGAGTTTTTGCAGCCCTACCTGGAGATGCTGCCAGGGATCGAACCGGGGACCTCCTGCATGCAAAGCAGCGGCTCTACCACTGAGCTACAGCCCTTTCCCTAAAAATAAAGCAAGATTCTAGTCCTCATGGTTCTGAACAGAGGGATGATTTAAATGGGAACATAGGAAGCTGCTTTACGTGACGTAAGACCCTCGGTCTATCTGGCCCGGTATTCTTGACACTGACTGGCAGCAACGGCTCTCCAGGGTTTCAGACAGGACTCTATCCCAGCCCTGTCTGGAGATGCTGCCGGGGATCAAACCTAGGTCCTTCTGCATGCAAAGAAGGGGCTCTACTACTGAGCTATGGCCATTCTGCCGAGAAACAAATTAAGATTCTAGTCCTCATGGTTCTCAATAAATGCCTGATTTAAATAGGAACATAAGCTGCCTCATATCGAGTCAGGCCCTGGGTCCACCTGGCCCGGTGTTGTCAACGCCGACCGGCAGCCATGGCTCTCCGGGGGTTCAGGCAGGATTCCTTCCAAGCCCTACATGGAGATGCTGCCCGGGATTGAACCTGGGACCTTCTAATGCAAAGCAGGGGCCTTGCTACTGAGTTATGAACCCCCCCCCCAAAGGGCAGCCCTCCAAATCAAGGACAGCTTCAAATCGAGGACCGTCCACTGTAAAAGAGGACACCCGGACACCCTAAGAAAGATCCTGATGGGTGTTTCACAAGGAAAAGCATCGAAGTTGTTCATACTTCCTTTGAAAATCTCTCTGCCTCCCCACCACACACGTCCACACACACAGACGACACTTTGTTTGTAAAAAGCAAATAAATGTTTAATCATTTTCTCAGAAAGGGCATAAAAGAATATTCCAGAAGAATCTTTGGCCCTGAGACAAGTGACATATTTGTGGTTCTTGCATCACCTGTACCTTTCCCTCTCTTTTCCGTCCCACCCCCACCCCCCCTCTCAAGCTGGTACTCGGGCAGCCGGGACCTTCGGAGAGTAAAAGTTGGGTTTTCCCGCCCCCGTGACAACCACCCACATTTTCCTTTCCAAAATAAAGAGAGGAAATAAGGCAGCCAGCTTGAACGGGAAATTTTTTTGCACCAGGCGGCTTCGGTTCTTCGAAACAGGAGGTGGGAGTGGGGAGGGCCGCGGCGGAAAGAGCCGAGGTGGGAAGTCTAAAAAGGGAAAACCCGGTTCTGCTGATGTGGTTGCCACGGAGGAGGCAAGCACACGGCCTCTGCACGGGAACGGGGGGAGCCCGGCGCGTGGGGGTGATTCCCCGGGCAGGGGAGAAGACCTCAGACTTCCTCCGCACGCTGCAATTTAAGCGGCACGGCTGCGTCTGCATGCTGGGACTCCTGCTGCCAGGCGTGGTCGAAGTGTGAGCACGAGAAGACCCCCATCTCCAGTATCAAGCCTCAAATCCTTATATTTCATCTGACCCCATATTTAGTGCAAGCCCCTCTTGGGTCGCCTTTCCCCGACGGCCAATTGCGTCGTGGTTTCTCGGCTTTTGCGCCGTTCCCTCCCCCCCCCATCCTAAAAGGCTGTAATCTCTCTCCCCCTGAGTTTTATTTATTTATTTGTTACATTTATGGATTGCCCCATCTGGCCAGCAAACCGGCCACTCTGGGCGATGTACAACACAAAAAAATACAGAATAAAATACATTTAAAAGAGTATAAAATTTTAAAATCTTAGCCCACCCCATATTCCCACCTGAACAGCCATGTTTTTAGTGAGCGGCGGAAGCTCAGCAGAGAGGGGGCATAGCAGAGGTCACTAGGGAGAGAGTTCCACAGTACGGGGGCCGCCACAGAAAAGGCCCTCTTCCTAGTCCCCACCAGTCTAGCTGCTCTGGCTGAAGGGACCAGGAGAAGGCCGTCTGTGGCAGATCTTGATGAGCGGCCCTACTTGGTGTTGGAGTGGCAGGGAGAGCTTTGAGCTAAAACACTGCTGTTTTCGTGTGTGCTCCGACTCCACCCCTTTTGCCTTCCCCCCACCCTTGGCATGCAGCCCCCCCCCCCCGAGAGCTTCTCCGGCACTGGATTCAGCCCCCAGGCTGACAGTGGCTCCACACCCCTGCCGCTGTCCTCATCACGCCTTACAAAAACCAAGCGTAAACATTAGCAGGGGGCGAGCATGGCTGTGCTGTCGCCGATGCGCTGCCGCGTTTCCCTTCCCTCTCTCTCCACCCTTGTGTCGCTCAGTGTCCAGACTGAGAGAACCTCGAGGCAGGGAGATGAGAGCGAGAGACGGCTGAGTTGGAATTCATCAGCAGGTTTGACTCTGTCACCAGAGGCTTGAATCGGGATAAAGGGTTTTTCTTGTTGTTGTTGTTTTTAAATCAGACACTACATGTCTTAATCGGCTTACCTAGTTCCAGGATGTCTGTGTGATCAGCAAGAACTGCACTTTAAATGACCGCCGTTCATAACATGATTGTCACTATCAGTACTTTCTGCATTCAATTTCCCTTGACCTCATCGTTTTCAATTGACACACACACACCCCACACACAACCTCAACCATGTGTATTGTATATATGAGCTTTTCTACACGAGGCATTTATTGTGTACTCGTCATCATGGTTGTTTACAGGCTCTTTAGACGGCATCATGACCCTCCAATTTCGTGTCTGTTTTAAAAGAGCACTTTCAGCAACTTTTTTTTTAGAGCAGGGGAAATGTGGTACTTATTTGAAAAAGCAAAAGAAACCACTTTTTTCACTTGTGAATTTGCACTATTCCGCTGTAGCACAGCGCCACCTAGAGGTTATGTAGTGAAAAAGCAGGAAAAGAAACTCTTCGTGGTGTAGTGCTCGGATCTCAATTCTCTGAGGAAGCCTAGATACAGCTGATTAACAGCCTCATGTAGAAAAACGCTCTGTTATACTCTGCCAGAATAAATCTGTTAGTTGTTACAGTGTCACAAGACTCTGTCGGATTTGCTGTGGTAGTCTAACATGGCTGCCCTCTGCTTATGTTACTCTGTGATTTATTATTATTATTATTGTTGTTGTTGTTGTTGTTTTATATACTGCCTTATTTGCTACAAAGCCATCAAGGCAATTGATAACAGTTAAAAACAATAAAACCTTGCAACAATAAAAATGGGAACATTTAAAACAGTAAAAGCATTAAAGCGTTAAAACACTACACTGTATAAAAGGCTACATTGAAAAGATGCGTGTCGGGGCCCTCAGTCGCCTTAGCCAAGAACCTGAGAGTGGCCAAGGGGAGGTTTCTTTAATAAAGGTCTGTTTATTGCCTCTTTTAAGCAAGAAGCAACTGCACCTTCATGCAAAGGGGCACTAATGATTCCTTTAATGCAACCGGCACATTGATGGCCCTGGATCAATAAAGATACAGAGCAGAACACTTTGAGGTTTAAATCTGTCTGTTGCCTGGAGGTTCCTGTAGCCACCACGGAGAACAAAGTAGCCCCTTTCTGTTGCTACAAGGATGTCGCTCACTTCAGGATGGCTCAGTGCATAAGCTGTAACAGAATTAATTACATATTGCAACATTGATATGTTTACTCTCAATTCTAGAGGGAACTGGGACTTCCTATAGAATAGGCCAGGAGAAGCAGGGAGTATTTATTTATCTGCAGTATTTTTATCTCGCTTCTCAGCCAAAAAAAAAAAGACTCCCGAAGCAGCTTACACACAATTAAACATGATGGGCCCTGCTCTCAGGCTTACAATCTAAACAGGCACGGCATGCAAGGAAAAGGTGATGGGGAGGGTAGAGGGAAAAAATGAAGTCGAGCTGGTTAGCTGTTCTATGCAACTTACCTTTTCATGTTCGCAAACACTTATGTTGGAACTTCTTGTACTGGGCATGACGAAACAACACAGACCTGTCTTTCTTTTTCTATTTATATGTCTTAACTGTACAAATTTTAATGTTGTAAAGCCGCCTTGAGTCCCAGTACTGGGGAAAAGGCAGGTTATAAATAAATATAATAATAATAACAACAACAACAACTGAGCATACAGTTTTGGGCAGTCAGTTGAACAGCATTGAGCTGTGCTGAAGTGCATTGCCCTGCTTATTTTTTCTTCGTGCATCCTCTTCTGTTCTTGATGGTGACATTTCCTTTTGTCTTCCTCTCCTTTTAGCTCAATTCTCCCATGAACCCAGTGAGCAGCACAGAAGATATTAAACCCCCCTTGGGCATCAACGGTGTTCTCAAAGTGCCCGTGCACCCTTCAGCAGCCATGGCCTCCTTCACGAAGCACATATGCGCCATCTGCGGGGACAGATCTTCAGGTAACGCTCATCTTGCCGAGTGTCCTTTGGAATGGGTGGGATGAAAAGGATGAGCTTTGGCAGAAAGAATAATATCTTCACATGCTCACCTTTTGACAGTTAGTTTAGGATGTGCTTAGGGGTGGGCGAGGAAACTGCTTGGGGAGGGGTCAGGATCCAGCGGATGGGCCCAGCTCAGCCCCTTGCATGCCCACCTGTCTACCCTGTGCTGGAGCTGACTCGCTCCAATGTGAATCAAGCCGGCATGCTGTCTTCTGCTTTTAAAGCAGGCTGCGAATCACATATTTTTTTTAAAAGGCAGAGAAATTTCTGCAAAATATGGCTGCAATTTATACACTTTGCATAAATACACCTACAATTTGCATAAAATATGGTCACAATGTGTGCAAATTGAGGCCATATTTTATGCAAATTTTCCTGCCTTTAAAAAAAATGAACAAATCGCAGCCCGCTTTAAAAGCAGTATGCCTATGTGCACCAGTTGCTGGGGAACATGGGCGGGAGGGTGCTGTTGCCCTCATGTCCTGCTTGTGGGTTTCCCATGGGCAGCTGGTTGGCCACTGTGTGAACAGAATGCTGGACTGGGTGTGTTCTTATGGTCAGAAGCCACACACACACACACACACAACTTGGCCTGCTTTCGGATCTCGAGTCAGTGAGGAGGTGCGCCGAAGTCCAGTGTGCGCATGTGGGTCAAGCTCTTCAGTGTTGCCCATCCCCAGATGTGCTAAAGTAGGGACGGATGGGAAATCGTGGGCAGAATCCAACTGTGTCATTCCGTTAGCGCAAAGGACTTCGCCCTAGCAGAAACTAGGACCTGAACTATGCACGAGAGGAGAATCCAGCTGAAATCATGCTTGGGCAAGCATGGTTGTGCAAGCCTTTGTGCATTACACCTGTGCAAGCTGCCGTGCAGCCGGTTGTGCATTGCTCTTGTGCAACCCCCTGTACAACCTGTTGCAGCACATTCTGCTTGTGCAGCCCGTTGTGCAACGGGTTGAGCAAGTGTAACAGACAACTGCTTACACGGTGGAAAGGTTCGGCGGAACTCTGCTAGCGCTCTTTGAGTTTCCAGAACGGCACGGTGGGCTGCTGTCCTTGAACCTGTACTTAATCTGGGATTTGTCCAGTAATGCAGAGATCTCGAACCTCTTCCAGACGGAGGGCTGATTCCGTTCGAAGAGAAGTTCTCGGGGGCCGCATTCCAGTGGTGGGCGGGGCCGAAGACAAAAGGGGGCGCCCCCCAAAAATACCAGCCTGTATTAGCTGGAAGCTCTTCCTTACGGTAATCAAGCCTTGGGAGAGGCAGGTCATCCTTTTAGGATGGGGGGAAAGAGCTGCCTAAAAGCCAGGAAACACACACACACACACACACACACACACACATATATATATATATGTTGTGAGGATAAAATGGAGAGGAGGAGGAGGATTATGTAAGCCGCCTTGGGTTCCTTGCAGGAAAAAAGGTGGGGTATATAAAATATTATATATATATATATATATAATATTTTATATACCCCACCTTTTTTCCTACAAGGAACCCAAGGCGGCTTACATAATCCTTCTCCTCCTCTCCATTTTATCCTCACAACAACAACAACCCTGTGAGGTAGGTTAGGCTGAGAGTCAGTGACTGTGTCACCCAGTGAGTTTCATGGCCAAGCGGGGACTAGAACCCAGATCTCCCGAGTCCCAGTCCAGCACTCTCACCACTACGCCACACTGGCTCCCCATGAAACCACCAATTAACTAGCGATCAAAGGAAAGGGGCTGAGGCCGTTGGGAGACCCACAGAGCATCAAACTTGGCCGGCAGGCGGGCCAGATTTGGTGTGTGGGCACGAGGCTTTGTGCCCATGCCCTTGGCTCAGTATCGACGCAGGTTCTGATCGGTGCCTTTCGTTTCTCTCCTCTGCCCGCCCCCCCCCTTTGCAGGTAAACATTATGGGGTGTACAGTTGCGAGGGCTGCAAAGGCTTCTTCAAGCGGACGGTGCGGAAGGACTTGACCTACACCTGCCGCGACAACAAGGACTGCTTGATTGACAAGCGCCAGCGGAACCGATGTCAGTATTGCCGGTACCAGAAGTGTCTTGCCATGGGAATGAAGAGAGAAGGTAAGGCGAGAAGGAGGCCATCTGAGCAGATCCGCGTGCTGCAGAATTCCGAGCCAAACTCTCACGGGCTGGAGGTGTGCTCAGGTCGGGGCCAGTGTCCTATTTTTGCACGCTCTCCCACGTTAAAAACAGAAGTGCCCCTCTTCTTGCAATAAAATAGTCCATAAGGGGGAATGTTTTTGCATAGCCCTTCTCTCTGATGAGTTTACTCCATGGGAGGAATATTTTTTTTAATGTGCTTGAGCATTCGAAAATGATGACACCTCCGCTTCTGCACACTTGTGCCGTTCAAGTCAATGGAACCGCACTTAATTAATGTGTTATTCTTGTTATTTTTTTATGTGCAGTCTTCCGTCCTTTGATGTGGTATGGTCCAAAATGCTTCCATTTCATTTTGGGTGATGTGTAGATCAGATCTGAAAGCCGTAACGGTGGAACTAGAGAAAGTTGGGGGTGCGGGGAGATACATACTGAGCTAGTAGAATACCAGAATTACTCATCAAGGGAAAGCAAATTCTATGTCCAGAAAAGCGAGCTTCTGAAACCTGCATAAATCATGCAAATTTGTACCATTTTAACTTTAATCGGCATGATTTGTTCTGCATTTCCTCCCCCAAATTTGCACAATTTATTTTCCACTGAAGCCCTTCTGCTAACCAATGGAAATCTCAGTCTACTGCCCCTCCAGCTTGAAATGTCACTTCCCTTGCCCACACACTTTCAAGCATTGAACCGTGGTCATAAGGACTAGAAACCTGTGCTTTTCTTGTTTGTTTGTTTTAAAGGAAGAAAAAGAAATAATGAAACTTGGGGTTCTCAGGAAGTGGGATTTTGCAACCAGTACATTTGTTTTTGTGTTGCACCGCACCCCTCCCATGCTTCTGCAGAATCACATGATGTGCACAGCACTTGGTACAATCCTGTAAATGTTGCTTTCCTCCTTGAAAACCACTTTTATTCTTTCATTTATTTGGTCATTCGAAGTATTTTTATGCTGCTCCTCAGCCAAAAAGGCTCCTGGAGCAGCCTGCATATGTTCAGTAAAACAAGGCAGGCTCTGCCCGCCAGCTTACAGTCTGAAAAGACATGACACGCAAGGAAAAGGGGATGGGGAGGGAAGAGGGGGGAAAAGTATTAAGTCTTCCAGCAAGGCGGGTGGAATGGCCCAGCTTTCTCCTCTCCTCTCCTCTCCTTCTGTGCAGGTAGACTTGCTGAGGGAGGAGGCCCATTGAAGGTGTCCCTCCTAAAGGGCCCTCAAAAACCCAGAACTACCTCTGTTCCCCCCTAAATAATAATAACAACAATTATGATGCTTATTAACAACAAGCGCCCTCCAAAACCTGGAGCTGGCACTAATCATCAGCAACGAAAGCAACAGAACCAACTGCCGTGTGGGATAAATAAGGCACAGGGACCATGAATTGTGCATGGCCGCCCGTGGTATGGTGCATTGCACAGTGGATAGAGCACTGGTTATAAAGAGGGAAGGCCCAAGTTCCAGTCCCTGCTCAGCTCCCAAGCACCACCCCCTCTCAGCCTGGCCTACTCCACAAGGTTGTTCTGTAGGTCAAATGAGCTCTCTTAGCCCTGGGGAGAGAGACAGCCTACAAACGGGAGGGCTGTGAAGAGATCTCCCACCTCCAAACCCAGTGCTGTCCACCGCACCACCCTCAGCTAAATAGGGGGGGCCCTCCTCTGCCGGGCCAGTTTCCTCGGCGTGTTGGCATCACTCTAGCTGCAAGAGGCCGGCTTCCTTCTCTGCGTGGCCCAGTGGATTTGTCAAGCAGGGCGGCGAGGGAGCCCCGGCGAGCGCTAAGCAAACCTGACGTGCTTGATTTACGGGGTTATTCGAGGACCTGCACGTGCAGTCACTTGAAATGCTGAGCCCAGCTCTTCTCCTGGGAAGCATGGGGGAGGCTGCAAAGGTGATGGATGGAAGAGGATTTGGGAGGGAGGAAGGGAGGGAGGAGGGGGCTGGGGAAAAGAACGACGCCGGGTCTAGGAGGTGAGTCCAAAGCGGGAAGTCTGAATCTAAGAGGAGCCCTGCCTACGTCCAGCCAAAGGCCTCTCTGTCTCAGCATGCTGTTCCTTGCAGGGTCCAAGCTGAAGTCCTTGGGAAGCGCTCACGCAGTCAGGGACTTAGGGAAGGAAGAACCTGTCCGTTTTGCTTTCTCAACCAGACTCTTAAGTCTGGTTCTTCTTGAACTTTGAGAATCTCTCCAGTCTTTGGTTTGGTTCGTCCCAAATGTTCACGTGACAATTCATAAGCGTTTGTTTTCCTGCATATTTCTCCTTAATACATTCATCCATTCCATTTCTATCCCAGCACAACAGCCAAAGCTGTCTGGATGGTTTACAAAGATGAAAAGCCTAAACATGCCCTATCGTAGCGTAATATAAAACCACTTGCATGCAAATATAAAACAACTTTGCACGATCAACAATAAAAATCCCAGGACCCATTAAAAATCTTATTGTACATGCGTTCTTGTATGCATTTTTGCCTAAAGTACAAACGCCTTGAAAGCAATTTTCCTGATAGAATGCATTTTTGAATATAATTTCCCCCGATATAGGTATCCTTGTATGCATTGTTTGATCAAGAACTCCATTGCAAAATTTGGAGATGTGTGAATTTTGAAGTATAATCCAGTTTTGTTTTGCACAGTGGTCTGAGTGTGCAAAATTAGATAGGTTTGCAGATAAAAGTGAACTGAAAAGTCAATCTGTGTTCAGGATGTGCAAATCAGCAAAACTGGAGCGCACCCAAGTTCTCCAAATCCCATCTTGAATCTCGTTCCAACTCAAGTCCATTATCAGATTGTGAGCTTTGTTTCTTTCATTTTGCCTGAAAATCCGTCTGTTTTTTCATGCGTGTTTTTCCAAATGTACGCATTAATTGTGCACATCTTTGTACGCAAATGTACGTAGTCTTCTCCAAGTGATTAAATCATATTTGTTCATGTTTTTTAAAAGTGTGCATTTTTTCATGCAAGTGTGCATTTTTTCATTTTTCAAATGTGCGTATGTTGTCGAACACATTTTTTTGGTCTGCAAATTACATTGCACGCTTGGAAATGCACGGACTTTGATTGCAGATTGCGCCCCAGTCTGTGTTCGGTCCGGAAGGTGCGAACTGGGTAAATCCTGCTAAAAAATGAACTCAAACAAATTTCTCATGCGTCCCTAGTCTGTGTGACTTGCTCGAGGCCGTCTGCAAAGGCTTGGCTGGTCACGTCAAATCAGCCTGTGAGCTTCACAGTGTTCCTGGCCGTCTTGCAAGTCTGGTGGGCTGTCATCAGTCCCACGGTGGTGGCAAGTGTTCGGACAGTGCCACAGTAAAAATCGCAAGGCCCAATCATTCATTCATTCCAAAAGTGGTGGGAGGTGTACAGCGCAACGGGCTGTGCAGGGTCGTCTGCCAATTTCATCCTTATTAATGTGAGCACCGGTGAGCACCAAACAAATTCACTAACAACCAGCCAGTTCCTTTCTTGAACGTGTGACTGCTGCCAACTTTGCTAGAGACACTCATCCCTGTTCTTGCAAGAGCATCAAAATAGCCACACTGAGTCATACCAAAGGCCTCTCTAGTCCAGCATTCTGTTCCCACAGTGGCCAACCCGCTGCCTGTGGGAAGCCCACAAGCAGGACCTGAGTGCAACAGCACCTTCCTGCCCATGTTCCCCAGCAACTGGTGTACATAGGCATGCTGCCTCTGATCCTGGAGGTAGCACATAGCCATCAGGACTAGTAGACTAGACACTGATAGCCTTCTCCTCCATGGCTTGGTCTAATCCCCTTTGGAAGCCCTCCAGATTGGTGGCCATCACGGCATCTTGTGGTAGCGAATTGCATAGTTTAATTATGTGCTGTGTGAAGAAGGACTTGGGAACACAGGAACATTAAAAGCTGCCTTATACTGAGCCAGGCCTTTGGTCCTTCTAGCCCAGTATCGTCGACACTGACTGGCAGCCGTGGCTCTCCAGTGTTTCAGGCAGGAGTTTTTCCAGCCCTACCTGGAGATGCTGCTGGGGATCGAACCTGAGACCTTCTGCATACAAAGCAGGGGCTCCGCCACCGAGCCACGGCCCCTCTCCTACTGCCTTTTGTCTGTCCAGAATCTCCCACCAATCAGCTTCATGGGACGACCGCTTTGGGTTCTTGCATTATGAGAGAGGGGAGGAAATGACTCCCGGTGCACTTTCTCCACCCTGTGCATCATTTTCTACACCTCTATCTTGTCCCCCTCTTTCCTTTTTTTCCCTTTCTAAGCAAAGAGTCGCAAACGTTGTAACCTTCCCGCCTAGGGGATTTGCTCCGGCCCCTTGATCCTTTTAGTTGCCCCTTTCTACACCTTTTCCAAGTCCACAATATCCTTTCTTGAGGTGCAGCGACCAGAGCCGTACACAGTACTCCAAGTGTGGTGTCTCCATAGATTTGCATGAAGGCAGGAGCACGTGTGTCCTTTGTGCATAGATGCTGGGATCTGTAGGCCTTTTTCCTGTCTCAACTTGCATAGGATTGCATCCTTAATGGAGTGTCATTTGGACATCCAATCTCCCTACCTTGCCTCACCCGGCTTTTCTTATCCTTCTCATTAAGGCAAGACTTAATGAATATACTGTATTGGGTTTTCTGTGAGGGCTAAGCATCCCACAAGAAAATAACAAGGGGGGGGGGAATAATCCCATCTGTTGATATAAATATAGATGTTTTAGCCTGGCAAACAGGTACTGATTTGTATTAGCGGAGGGTTTGTAGTAATTGCAGCCAACTGTTGTAGCTTTCTCAGAATAAGCAAGCCCAACGCTGCAAATGTTCATGCTCAGTGAAGGCGTTTGTTTTAGCCAACAGCACTGATGGGAGAGACAAAAGAGCTCCCCCTTTCTCTCTCTCTGGGGGTCCTTATTAAAATTATTCTCATGGCAAAGGTGTGTGTGGGATGAGAGGGTGAGATTTAGCTCTGCAAATGGTAGATGGCCATATCCGTTCTGGGCTCAGGACATGGGTGCGACATCCATGTGCTAGAATGGAACATTAGTGAAACAGAGTTTCCGCAGAATCCATTCCTTCATCGGACAGCTCACAGAGGACTAGAAACTTATCTCGTTTTAAAAATACACAGACAGCTGAGAGTCTCGACTATGGGTGCGTGCTAGAGGCTGGTGCACCCAGGGCCAACTTGGTACCCTCTTAACATTTCACAGGTGAAAACTGGGCTCCATTCATGTACATAAGAAGAGCCCTGCTGGAGCAGACCAACAAGGGTCCATCAAGTCCGGCATTCTGCTCACACAGTGGCCAAAACGCATAATGCACCTGTTGTGTGCGCTGCATAATCTGGGACTTATCCCCCAGCATCCTTTGGAGCATGGCAAGAGATTCTAGTGTGTGTGTGTGTGTGTGAGAGAGAGAGAGGGAGAGAGAGAGAGCCTTTTATATTATGAGCTGTAACCACTCCGGGAAGCAAAATGCCTCACGCCGGCCATGTACGAGCTGCGGCACAGCTACAGCTGCACCTCGGAGCCTCATAGCCCAGGGGAGCCCCAAACGGCCACCCAGAGAGTCGTGGCAGCAGAAGCAAACTGTGTTTCATTCCTGTACTCGGGATGGTGCTATGATTTAAGCAAGTTCAAAATGCACAACTGTGCATGCTCGGAGTACCCCTTTACAAGAAATAATAATCATCAAGCTGGCAAACCATGTTGTTGTTGTTGTTGTTGTTGTTGTTGTTGTTGTTGTAAAGCACGGAATTATGGGGGGAAGATAGTGTTCTCCATAACTGAAGGAATACACATGGCCATCTAAAGCCCCCACCCCTAATAAGACCATTAAGTCCAGGATCTAAAATGTCTGAGCTGCCCCACTGTGTACAGGATCCACTAAGCTCTCCCCTGCCAGGCCAGTGTGCTGTGAGCATGCCTTCCATTAAAATCAGAAGGAAAATCATGCAGGCCTGGAAATTGCCACTCACCTATGGTGAGCTGAGAATTGACTCCAAGCGAGCAAGGTAGGGAAGGAATGTTTTGTAAATTGGATAAGAACCACCAAGCCCCAACCCTGTTGTCCTGGAAGATATCATATTTTGGCTGTTTGATCCCACGTGCGCTATGTTATGTTTATGGCGCTATCAAAATTATGAATCATAATTTTAATAATCCTAATACTAAAACAGCAGCAAGCTTTACTACAACAATGTTTCATTTCAAAATTTTTACTCTATTACAGGGATGGAGCACCATCCATCCCGGCCCACAAGACTCCCTGGAAGGCAGGAAGAACAAGGTATTCCCATTTCAATATTACTAGACCAGCCGCTAAGCAGCAAAACATGTTTATATATCTAGAAATGTAATGGCAGTCCAAAGTTAAAGTGTGTGGGGGGACAACTGGCCCTTCCTGCCTAGGCCATGCCCTGAAACCCGCAAGCCTTGAAAGGCAAGGCTTTCTCCCTGGCTCCATCAAGGCCAGCTTTTCTAAGACAGCCTCTTCTCTTCCTGTCAGTTTTTGGGAGCCCACCCAGTTCACTTCAGAGGCAGGGGGGAATTTTTTTTTATAGTGATGTATGAGAATTTCATTTGCACTCCTAAATCGGTCAAGCATGCCTTATTCGCAACCCCGAACATGAGTGCGAGCAGGAGAACGTGTTCTCCAAAAACATCTGCAAATTCTCAAACGTGCGCTCGTGTTAGAAAATTGTGCAAATTTCAGAGGAAAAGCTGTTCAAAGGTGCATGAATAAAAAAAAGGGGGGGGCCATTTCACACTTCAGTGTATGAAAAATACTAAACTGTTTGCACAATTTCCCCATTTGATCATGTTCGATTTGCACAGTTTTCTGTTCGAGAAAACCAAATAGGGATTGCGGAAATTGAAGGAGAGACAAGCATCAATATGATTCTCAGAGAAACTGGACAAACATCGCTTGTTTGCTGTTAACTCTTCTAATCCACAGGGACTGTGGATCCGCCAGGTGTGACCAGAGAGTGTCTGAAATGTGAGTGTTTGATGAGGACTAGGAATTAGGATAAGAGGCAGGGCAGGTAGGAATCCCTCCACGGAAGGATCAGGCCCTGCGCCCTGTTTTGGAGGAAGGGGCGTCCCTCCTCTTTCTCTCTTTTACATGCTTCACATTCACCACCCGATATGTGATGTGGCCATTTAGCGAACAGACGAACAAAAACTACAAAGCAGCATATATACGATGTCACTCATGCAACACCTTTCCTTCTCGTCAACTTGGGGTGGGGTGGGAGTCTACACCATTGGACTTTACAGGGACATCTAGCCACTAGGTGCTACATCCTTCTGTGTGTGTGTGTGTGTGTGTGTGTTTGTGTGTGCGCACCCACCAATAATGGGGGCCGGACAGATCTTTGGGGCACTGCGTAGGAGATCTCACTCTATATCCCTTCCTTTGCTCAGCTGGATCCAAATAAATTGTGCAAAACATAATAAAAGAAATGTAAATTTGCATGACTTATTCAGGCTGGAGATTTTGCATTATTTGGGTGCATAATATAGGTTTGTTTCAATTTACAGATTATACCTGGTTCTGTCCGTGATACCCCTTTCCTCTACTCTTTCAGCCAGAGGGCCAAATTCAATTTCAGAGAAGCTCTTGGGGGGGCACATTCCAGGGGTGGGCGGGGCTGAAGGCAAAGGGGGCGTGGCTAAAAAGTACCAGGGGCACCAGAAGTCAGCTTCTGATGTTCCTATTCCATACATCCAATTTCCTGCTGGGATTATGGAGTTCCAAATTACCTAGGTTTTTATTTATTTATTTATTTCTTATATTTATTAATCGCCCATCTGGCCGGTCACCCGGCCACCCTTTGCTCCCAAAGTGGAATCAATGCTCCAGTGTTCCATTTGTTCTTTCCATGCGCATGCATAATTTCCCGCAGCCCGTTCTTTCAGTCCATTTGCTCCCCCACCCGCTCCCTATCTCACATAACTTGTCCATGTTGTTGGGGGTGGGGTGGGGTTCCTCTTCCCAAATGGTTTCTCAAGCTTGATGTGGGATTTCAGATCTGTATTTGCACACTGCTTTACCACTGTGCAGCCAGCAGGCCATTTGTGTGTCAATAAAATGGGATGCCAAAAGCATCCCGCTGCGTGGCTTTCCCGCCATGTTTGATCGATGCAAATGTGTGCATTTGGTAACATGGAAGGGTGAAAAGATGCAAATGAAGAAAAGGTGTTGGATGCGGAGGAGGAAAGGTAGGCCTGCCCCAGTCTGGAATTGATATTGGCTATATTAGCAGAGCAGTCCCACAGAAGAATAAGGGAACAGAACAGGGCAATTTGCTCATCCCGTATTTGAACTAATTTATGTATTTATTCATTATCCACATATATATACTGCTTTATCTGCTAAAAAGCCACCGAGGTGGTGTGCACCCATTTAAAACAATGAAACTATAAGACAATAAAAACAGGAACATTAAAAATGGTTAAAAAAAACCCCACGAATTGCAAACATTAAAACAAATTGCAGACTTATGAGAGTGCACGCTCCTCAACTTTTTAAACATGGTTTTGAAATTCTGCCAGGGAAAGAATTCCATGAGCTCACACAGCACTGGGTAAATGTTGGTGTGTCCTGATAGATAGATATAATTTTCTATCCCCCCCCCCACTTTTTGATCTTCTTCCTATCTGCAAATAAGCCCCCCCGCTCCCGCTTCTGCACATTTCTAAAGCAGTACTAACAGGCGTCCCGTAACGATTTCCCTCCCCACCCGAGACTGTGACTTCCCGGAGCTAAAACAGACCATGCGGCGTTGTTAGCAGCTGTCGCGTCGAACTTGACAGGAAATGCCTTTTGGGTCAATAGTCCAGGCTGGGATTCTGAGCTAATTACCCAGCAAGCTGGCCGCAGATGTGATGAGTGCAGGCCCCTTCCGACGAGCACCGAGGGCCACTTGCGTGGGATCGTGGCACAGCCATCCCCTCCGTGGCACGTGTGGTGCGTCTGCGTGCATGCGTGCGCCTCCCTTACATTCCCTCGCCTCTTTCTGGATTGTTGTAGGGACCAAGGAATTTGACTTAAGGTAGGGGGTGTGCAATCAGGCCCGTGGGCCAGAACCGGCCTGCCTGGGGTCCCGATCCAGTCCTCCGGGGTTCCCTGGACGGCCATGGCCCCTTCCCAAATGCTCCACCCCCAAATGCTCAACACTGAGAGGCATTTCAATGTTTTAGAATGTGGGGCGGAAAAAACGTGCAAAAACCGGGAAGCCGCCAGACGGTTGGTGTTGGGGGGAAAGGGAGTCAGGCCAGGGGAAGGGGTTGTGGCCACCAGAGAGTGTCTGAAATGTGAGTGTCTGATGAGGACAAGGAATTAGGATAAGAGGCAGGGCAGGTAGGAATCCCTCCACGGAAGGGTCAGGCCCTGCGCCCTGTTTTGGATTTGGAGGAAGGGGCGTCCCTCCTCTTTCTCTCTTTTACATGCTTCACATTCACCACCCGATATGTGATGCGGCCATTTAGCGAACAGACGAACAGAAACTACAAAGCAGCATATATACGGTGTCACTCATGCAACACCTTTCCTTCCCGTCAACTTGGGGGTGGGGTGGGAGTCTACACCATTGGACTTTACAGGGACATCTAGCCACTAGGTGCTGCATCCTTCTCTGTGTGTGTGTGTGTGTTTGTGTGTGCGCACCCACCAATAATGGGGGCCGGACAGATCTTTGGGGCACTGCGTAGGAGATCGCACTCTATATCCCTTCCTTTGCTCAGCTGGATCCAAATAAATTGTGCAAAACATAATAAAAGAAATGTAAATGTGGGTTGGGATTGGGAACCAGAATTGCGTTCCACGTGCACCAATTCGCAAGTGCCCATTAGCACTAATCGGCACTTGCGCAAATGTGAGTCCGCTGAAATGCAAACTAGCGCACGTCTCCTCCACAGGTGAAAAACCAGCCTGCGAGTCAGCGGAATCTGCATGGCTTGGAAAAAGCCAGCCGACTGTGGAATCCACCGGTCGGATTCACAGAGATCCAAACTCATTGGAATCTGTTTTGGATTTCTCCAGCGTCCCTGCCCCAGGCTGACCCCCTTGTGGGGAACCATTGATGGCACCTGGCATATCTCGTTTCTCTGATGTTCTCCTCCCCTCTTCCTCACGAGCAATATTCAGTGGATGAATGTGCTGTCCTGTGTTAGGCTGCGGGCACCAGGGCCTATCACAGTCCGCCACAATCCCCATTCTGCCTGGCCTGCTGCCTTCACTAAGCCTCAGAATAAGCCAAGAGACAGCTCGTCATGCACGACCTGGACGCAATTTAACATTGTCTGAAAAGCTGTCAATATGTTGCCTGATCTCCGATGCCCTTGTCCCGATGGTGTTCCCCAGTCTACTTCCACGGCACCTGGGGTCCCAACATGGTGCCCCCCCCCCCCGCAGCTCTTGGTGCCCTCCAGGCTCCCTGCCCCATCTGATTTTCTATCTTATCACTTAACATATTATTATTTAAACAACAACTACAACAACTACAACAACACCTGGGAGGCCGCCATGCTGCAAAGCGAAGCTCCGCCCTCCAGCGCCATCTTTATTTGCATTCCAAGGAGTGGTTTTGCATTCTGCAGCTCAGTTTCTTGACCAAATTACTTGTCAGTTTGCTGTCTCTGGGTTCCCAAGAGTGGGTTTGTGTTTTGGAGCTCAGACCCCAACCCGTGCCTTGGACTTCGGTTCCTGGGCCAGTTATTTTCCTTCTAGCCTCACCCGGTTTGCCTTCTGGGAAACGGGTGTTGTGTGACCAGCCACGCCCACCATGGCAGCCTTCTTGCTTGTTTATCTATTTGATTTGTGCCCCACCTTTCTACCGAGAAAAATGGCAGTGAACACCATTTGGATGGGCAAACCCCCCTCCTTGGCTGCCATTTTGTGAGAGCACCCATGACTCTATCTGCACATCCCCAACCGACCCAAAAAGGTTGGGGTCCCCTGCACTCTGTTTTTTTTTTTTTAAATCAACAGAAATCAACTGCATATATGTCACCGCTCCCATTTTGCCCCTCTCATGTAACCACATGCGTTTACACTATTCTCTAGAACCTAGATCTTGAGGTCTGCCAACTTGGAGAATCCCCAAATCTCACTTCAACCCATGTTGAGAGTCACAGGCTAACCTTCTCCCATCCCCCCCACCCCCCGTTGGCGTTTCAGCTGTACAAGAGGAGCGGCAGCGAGGCAAAGACCGCAACGAGAACGAGGTGGAGTCCACGAGCAATGCGAACGAGGAGATGCCCGTGGAGAAGATTCTAGAAGCCGAACTTGCTGTGGAGCCAAAGACGGAGACGTACATTGAGGCAAACATGGGCCTAACTCCAAATTCGGTAAGGAAACTATCCTGGCACCATTTTATGCTGGCCACCGGCGGAGATGACTTGAAAATAATAATTGGACCTGTTGACAGTGCGACGTTGGGGCCAGATCCCAGTGTGAGAGCCCATGTGACGTAGTGGTGAGAGTAAGACTGGGGCTCGGGAGATCCGGGTTCTAGTCCCCACTCGGCCATGAAGCTCACTGGGTGACTGTGGGCCAGTCACTGACTCTCAGCCTGAGCTACCTCACAGGGTTGTTGTGAGGATAAAATAGAGAGGAGGAGAAGCTTGTAAGTTGCCTTGGGTTCCTTGCGAAAGGGAAAAAAAGTGGGATATAAATGCCGGCCTGCCTGGAGTCCCAGTTTGATCCTCCAAAGTTCCTCAGAAAGCCACGCCCCCTTCCCCCAACCACCAGTTGTCTTGTGGTTTTGTTGCAGTTTCTTAGAGGTCGAAATGCCTCTAAGGCTTAGTTAGTGGCAGGAAGAGCTTTAAGAAAAATATGCTGGTATTTTGGGCTCCACCCCTTTTGCCTCTGGCCCCACCCCCTCACCTTTGGCCCCTCCCACCACTGGAATGCATCCCCCAAAAACTTCTCTGAAATGGAATTCAGCCCGAGGGCTGCAAGAGGTTGTCCATCTCTGGGCTGGAGGTGACTCCACCGACCTCTTTGGGCCCTTGTGGGGAACCTGGGCCCGTTCCGTAGAGAGGCCGGGGGCCTCGTTGGAGCTCCAGGTGCCGAGCGGAACGGCCCACCGGGGAAACCCGTGTATGGAAGTACAGTAATACCTTAGATTGCAAGTAACTTGGTTTGAGAGCGTTTTGCAAGACAAGCAAATTTTTAAATATTTATTTATTTATTTATTTATTTATTTATTTATTTAACTTGATATACAAGCGAGATCTTGCAATACAAGTATTGTAGTACGGCTTAAATTAAAAATCTCTACAAATTTTTTTTGGGGGGATTTCGTTTTGATATAAGAGTGTTTTGGATTACAAGCACGTTTCTGGAACGAATTATGCTCTCAATCCAAGGCATGGCTGTAACATGAACCTTTTGGTGGCTCGCGGTTCTCCGCGGCTCGCCTCTCTGCGCTGGGGGTGGCCCATGCTCGATCTTCTGAGTGGTGCGGAGCGTTCTCCGCGCCGGTCGAGCTGCTGGCGCCGGTCGAGCCTCGGTCCCCCGTCGTGTCACTTCCGGCTGCTCCGGTGTGCTGGACCCCCCCACACTATATTTTTGGTGGGGGGAACCAGGGCAACAGCCCTGTTGCCCTGGTTTCCCCCGCCAAAAACAAAACCCGGGGGTCCAGCGCTGCGCCGGAAGTGATGCGACGGGACCAGCACGGACGGCACAGAGGGCTCGCTGCAGAGAGCCAAGCTGCGGAGCCGCCGCCCGCCCGCAGGTAGGCCCGTGCAAGCTTCGTGCGGGCGCGAGCCACCGGCTACATCCCTACCGTGCCCTTCATGCTTCATGATTCTAAGCTCAGGAGAGGCATCCGGTTCACCAGTTCTGGAAGCCAACTCCCGATGGGCCTGATCCAGCAAGGAAGGGCTGTCTTCTCTCTCAAAGTAAGGCTTTTTCACCCTTGGGGGAGGCAGGATGGATGCAGAGGGATCTGAGCATTATAGCTGAATGCTCAGAGAACTCTCCTGGAAGGTTTCGGCCCGCTCGACGGTACCATCCAAAGGGATGTCGGAGAAATCCGAATAGTTTGGGATTAAAAAATACTTCAGGGGAGCCGGGATGAGACTGATTGCAAGTTATGTGGGGGGGAGGGGAGGAGGCCCGGAGAGGAAATGGAGCCGAAATAAATGGCTGCTTCTGGCCCAGTCCCTCCTCCGGGCTCCGGGCGCAAATTGAACGTGGCTTCCTGCATAATTCAGCATGCATTGCTGTGAATAAGGATGCTGCTTGCATCTGAATAGAGTCGGAAGGCTCCTTCATGCACCCCCTCTTTTTACTGAGAAGTGACTCCACTCCCGATCAATGGCTGCGCAAGGACGCCAGCGCCCCTCCCCGCTTCCTCCCCCAGGGATCCAACCACTGGGGAAAAAATACCAGGCGTGTAATCCTTAGAAGGGAACTTCGGAGCCGGAAAATGGATTTGCTAGCTCAAGGTGTGCGTGCGTGTGTGTTGGGGTGGGGGGGCACGGGGGTGCAGCTTTCCACGGGCAGATCGGCTGCCACAGATGTTGAAATCGGTCTTCAGCCCCTGCCTGGCTCCTCGGTCGTCTCACGAGGGTCTCGGGGAAGCTTCAGGTCCTGACGCACACGTGGGGCCCGTTCTCCAGAATTCAGCCCGGCTTCACGTAAAGGGTCGAGCCTCTTTCAAACTCGGGGGCCGGATTCCATTCTGTAGACGTTCTCGGGGGCTGCATTCCTGTGATGGGTGGGGCCAAGGGCAGAAGGTGGCGGGGCCAAAGGGAAAACGGACGTGGCCCGAAATACCAGCCTGTTTCAGCTTAACGCCGTTACTGGTGGTAGCACCACCTTGGGAGGAGAGGCGTTTCAACATTTTAGGATGGGGGGGAACCGCACAAAATCCAGGAAATCACAAAACGATTGGCAGTTGGAGGAAAGGGGGGGTTGTCCATCAGGGGAACCCCAGAAGGCTGGATTGGGACCCCAAGTGGGGCAGATTTGGGTTCAGCTCCCCGGTGTTAATTTGTACACTTTAGGGACTGTTCACCACCATCATCCATCTCTTTCAAGGCCTTCCTCCCCACGTCCGACAGCCCACGCCCCATGCGCGGCTCCCACGGACTGTGAGCACGTGGCATCGGTCCCTTTGGGCCGAGTGTCCTGCCGCAGAGCCGTTGCTTTGCTCCCCCCCTCCGCCCCAAACTCGGCCGTGTTTCAAAGAGGAAGCCCCCGCCCCCGCCCCCCTCCCTGCCTCCCATTGTTGTGGGCTTCAGTGGAGGACGGGGGGCTGCCTGGAAGGAGCCCACAGGAACGGCAGCGGCGGCAGCGCCCCCTGCAGGAGGAACGTAGGAGGGGAGCGTCCCTTAAGTTATGTTAGTCTGTCCACAGAGGTTCCTGTTTGTTCTGCTCGCAGAACAAGCAGCA
This sequence comes from Shinisaurus crocodilurus, assembly GCA_021292165.1. NCBI lineage: Eukaryota > Metazoa > Chordata > Lepidosauria > Squamata > Shinisauridae > Shinisaurus > Shinisaurus crocodilurus. The sequence goes on from JAHFWL010001184.1 coordinate 806,296, forward strand.
TCTTGCCTGGCCAGCACCAGGGTGCTGGACCACCTTCCTCTGACCCAGCAGGACTTTTCTTATTTCCATATTTATTTATTATTGTATTTATTTATTATATTTATATCCCACTTTTTTCCCCCCTGCAATGAACCAAAGGCGGTTGACATAATCCTCCCCCCTTCCTCCTCCTCTCCATTTTATCCTCGCAACAACCCTGTGAGGTAGGTTTAGGCTGAGAGTCAGTGCTGGCCCAAACTCACCCAGTGAGCTTCATGGCTGAGCAGGGACTCGAACCCAGATCTCCCGGGTCCCAGTCCAGCACTCTAACCACTATACTACACTGGCTCTCTTGCAAGAACATGTCAACGGGGGCACCCTTCTGCTTTATCAATATAAGCCACCCAGCAGATAAACTGTAGAGAAAACGGGGGTCCCCGACTCGTTTGCGTTGGCGGGCACATTTGGAATGTTGAGCATGTGTCGTGGGCACTCTCACAAAATGGGTGCCGTGGGGAGGGGGGGCGTTCGTCCATTCATCAAACGGCTGCCATGGTGGGCCTGGCTGGCCACAAAACACTCATTTCCCGGGAGGCAAACCAATGAGATTAAATGAGATGAATGCGATTAAAAGAAAAGTCTGAGGCACAGGTGGGGCCTTAAACTCCCAAACCGCAAACCACCCTTTGGAAGCCAAATAGAGGTGGCACCAGAGGGCAGCCCTTCACTTTGCAGCCACCTGATTAATTGATTAAAGAAAAGAAATCTGAAGAAATAAAATAAAACCCAGGAGCTGCGGAGATCCTGGCAGGCTCCAAGAGAGGCATCTCTGGGCGTATTGGTGCCCACGGGCTCCATGTTGGGGACCCCGGAGCTAGACGAAGAGCACCGATGGATCGGTGCAAGGAAGGGCTGTCAGGCCCAGCATCCTGTTTCCAGCAGTGGACAGGAAAGTGCCTTTGGGAAGCTCAGCAGCAGGATGTGATGGCTACCCCTGGCACGGGAAATTGCTGTAGCTGCCTCGCTACGGTGGCGCGTGTCTCGCTGGTCTGTTTCTGCAAGGACTGGACCCACCCGAAAAGAATAATAAGAGCTTCAGTACTTGGCTAATACTGGTATTTCCAGACATTCTCTACCACACGGCGAGGGGAGACATTTTTACCTTTCTTCTGTGCTCTGTCTGGGGAAATGGGGTGCGTGTTGGGGCTAGAACAGGGGTCCCCGGCCTTTTTCGGTTGGCTTTTCTTTAACTGACCGGGCGCCTCTTCTCCTTGCAGCCCAACGACCCGGTCACCAACATCTGCCAAGCCGCAGACAAGCAACTCTTCACGCTGGTGGAGTGGGCAAAAAGGATCCCCCATTTCTCAGAACTGCCCCTGGATGACCAGGTCATCTTACTCCGGGCCGGTGAGTATGGCGGGCCGCCGAGGGGCCAGGGGAGCCCTTTGTCAGAAAAGCAGCTGGGTGTGCCTTCCTTGTGCTCCGCGAGGCAGGGGTCCCCAAACTTTTTTGGTCTAGAGAGCACATTTGGAATTTTGAGGGAGCCTCGTCGTGAGCGCTCTCACAAAATGGCTGCCATGGGAGTGGGGCTTCCCCATTCACACACACAAAAAAAGGCGCTGTGGTAACAAAACACTAATTTCCCAGAAGGCAGACTGGAGGGTTAAAATAAAAGTGACTTACCCAAGAACCTGCGTGCAGGACAGAGGTGGGTCTGAGCAACAAAGCCCCAGACCGCCCTTTAGAACCCAAACACAGCTGGTGCTCGAGGGCAGCGCTTCGGCGTGCGGCCGCCCTGCCTCTCCATGAATCGGAAGCGTTGTCCAGGGGTGGGCGGGGCCAAAGGAAAAGGGGGCGGGGTCAAAGATATCAGCATCCTTTAGCTTAAAGCTCCTCCTGGCCTTCAGAGGGAGGCATCTCAACCGTTTTGGGGGGGGGGGAAGCTGTGTGAAAGCCGGGAAGCCATCAAACGACTGGGGGAAAGGGGAAGGGGCGTGGCCATCTGGGGACCCCATTGGGACCCCAGGATGGCTGGATTTGGTCCCCAGGCCAGAGTTTCTAAACCCCCGATGTAAGCAAGGACTGCTCCTAACTCCACTGCAGTAAGTCAAACGCTCCACTTGACAATGTTGCTATGAGGAGCAAAAGGCTGCCCTTTTGCCCTTGATGCTGGGTGGCCGTGTCTGTGTGTGTGTGTGTGTGTGTAAAAGACAGCTCCATACATTTCTGAGAGCCAGTGTGGCGTAGTGGTGAGAGTGTTGGGCTGGGACTCGGGAGATCTGGGTTCTAGATCCCACTCAGCCATGAAGCCCCCTGGGTGATGTTGGGCCAGTCTTGGATCTCAGCCTGACGTACCTCACAGGGTTGTTGTGAGGATAAAAATGGAGGAGGAGGATTATGTAAGTCGCCTTGGGTTCCCTGCAAGAGGAAAAAGGCAGGATATAAATGTAATATAATCATCATCATCATAATTTCTCCTGCCTTCCCCACTCCAGATTTCCTTGCAATTATTTATTTCTTTATTTTAATGTATTTCCCGCCTTTCTGCCAAAGAATGGTATTCGAGACGGCTGACTATTAAAATCTGGATTAAAAACAAAATCTTAATTAAAACATCCCATTAAAATGGAGAGGAGGAGGACTATGTAATCCGCCTTGGGTTCCTTGCAGGAAAAAAGGTGGGGTATAAATATAATAAATAAATAAATAAATAAATATTAAAATGAAGGCAGTAAAAACGCAATTAAAAAAGTACAATAAAAGAAACAAACAGCACATCGCCAATTAAAACCTCATTCAGCTGCAGATCAGCTTGTACGCCAAAGGCCTGCCTGAAAAAAAAAAAGTGATTTTCCCTGGCGGAAAGATAGCAGAGAGGAGGCCAAGGTAAAATCCCTTGGCGGTGAGTTCTAGAGCCTGGGAGCAGCCACTGAGAAGGCCCTGTCTCGAGTCCCCACCAAATGTGCCTCTGAGAGTGCAGGGGACTAGAGAAGGGCCTCCCCACAAAGATCTTAAGGGCCAGGCAGGCTCGAATGGGACAAGGTGGTCTTTCAGGTAATTTTTCTTTTGGCAATGCGCAGACCTCCTCTTCACCGCCACCCTGCCCGTCACGATGTGAGCGTTATCACTTCTGATAATGCCTGCCATCCGAGGGGAAGTGCTGGCTTGACACGGCAGCGCCGGCCTGGCTGCCACCAAGTTGGGTCTGCGTGTGTCGTTCTCAGAAGAGGCCTCAGCTGACCTCCCTGAAGTCTTCTAACCAGTGGCTTCATGTATTATTGAGCACGGAGAGCAGCTGCACATGAAATATTGACGCGTCAAAACTTAGCTAAGAGTGGCGGCTGGACTCATGCCGGTGCCTCCGCCGTGGTGACTACGAGTTAGAACTCGCATCTTCAGGGGACGCTCACAGCATCGCCGGACTGGGGGTATTTGTGGTGGCTGGAGATGGGGAAGGTCACCGTTCAGCGTCTCAGAAGCTACTGTACTGCAGCGGCGAAGAGAGTGAGCTGGGAATTCTCATCTTTCTGCCTGGAGTTAAGAACATAAGAAGAGCCATGCTGGATCAGACCAAGGGTCCGTTGCACCCTCCCACCCATATTCCCCAGCAAATGGTGTACATAGGTTACTGCCTCTGATACTGGAGTTAGCATCTAGCCATCAGGACTAGTAGCCATGGATAGCCTTCTCTTCCAGGAATTTGTCCAATCCCCTTTTCAAGTCTTCCAACTACATCTTTTGGAAGTGAATTCCATAGTTCAACTCTGCGTGGTGTGAAGAAGGACTTCCTTTGCTCTGTCCTGAATCTCTCACCGATCAGCATCCCTGGGATGACCCTGTTGGGTTCTAGTGTTATGAGAGCGGGAGACAAACTTCTCCATCTCCGCTTTCTCCACGCCGGGCACAATTCTGTACACCTCCATCACGTCTCCCCTAAGCTAAACAATCCCAACTGCTGTAACCTTCCCTCCTAGGGGAGCTGCTCCAGCCCCTTGATCATTTTAGTTGCCCTTTTTTGCACCTTTCCCAACTCTACAATGTCCTTTTTTAGGTGTGGTCACCAGAACTGTATACAGTATTCGAAGTGCGGTCGCACCATAGATTTGTATAAGGGCAGGATGATCTTGGCAGTTTTATTTTCAGTTCCTTTCCTAATTATGCCTAACGTGGCGTTTGTGAGTTCTGGATGACCAAGTCTTGTTTCTTAAGAGAAACCAACGCATGGGGCGTCCAGCATAATTCCCTGTTATTTCTGAGTTTTCTACAGAAAGAAGTGCTTGCCACAGCTCCCAGTCTCTTCGGTTCCCTTGCGTCTCTCCCCGCCCTGCCATTCCTGTTGCGTGTTGTTGATACTCTGCTGACTCATGAAGCAAACTCGGAATGTGTGATTTCACCACAGTTCTTTCCGTGCAGTGTTTACTAGATGCACTCAAGTGCGTATCGGTGAAATGTTGCACATGTGCACACAGAATTGTGATGCAGTCATGAGGTCATAAGAAGATCCAGGCTGGATCAGACCAAGGGGTCCATCTCATCCAGCATCCTGCTCCCACCGTGACCAACCAGATGGCCCCATGGGAAACCCACGAGCAGGACACGAGTGCAACAGCGCACCCACCCCGCGCTCATGTCTTTCAGCATCTGGTATTCAGAGACAGGCTGAGGGGGAGTGGCCATCTGGGAAACCCCAGAGATTTGGCCCCCAATCCAGAGGGTTCTGCACCTCTGACGTAATGTATTTGAAGCACAACCAAAATGCTTGAAAGAGTCGTGGAGCGGCTTGAAAGTGGCTGCAGGGCATGATCCGCAACCCAACTCTGGAGTGACCCGAGTGGATATTTTGGTCTGGTCCCTGGCAGGGAGCAGTAGGACGTCGTACTTCACACGTCCACGACACGTTTGGGCACTCAAAGGCCTTCCATATACATGATTCCATAGCCAAGTCAACACAAGCAAGGTTTCTCCGGTTGCCAAAGCTTAAGAGAGATTTCTGAATACTTTATTGAGGCTTAAACCCCAGGGAGACGTTGGCAGGGGCATGTTAGAACAGCGGGAGCAAGTTGTTTTGGCAGGAACGCCCAGGGCCGGAGGGCGGCCGTGCCGGAAATGTTGTTGCAAAAGCCTTGAGATTCCCTTCTTCCTTGGCACTGTGGGAAGAGCTGCAGCCCAAGGTTGAGTTGACCTGGAAGACCTACTCTGAACCAGAACCGCTTTCTCCGGCTTTCAGTCCCGCAGACGGCTGGCACATTTTGACGGCCAGTTTTGTTTGCATCCCTCCCCTGCGTCTCTCACTCATCCTCACTTGCATTACCAGATGTTTGCTTCTGCTTCTGCCAGATTCTCCTCAGCTAGGGATATGCGCGGAGTTCAGTTGGGGGGTGGAAATCCGGAGAACTCGCCAGGCTCGACCCCCCCGAGCTCTGCTTGCCCTACCTTTTCCTCGGCTCGACTCGCGTTCTCGTGAGCCGAGCCAGGGAAAGCAACTTCCAGGTTCCGGCGCTATATTGTTTACGTAGAAAATGGCGTAAGATACATTAAAAACGGCCTAATTTGCACAAATCGCAGCCTAAATTGCATGGAGAAATTAGCTGGCACTCTCCCTCCGTGTGAGTGGAAGTGCCTCCCGCTCATGCAGCAGGATCTGGGGTCCGAGCCTCAGAGGGAGACGTGCTTTCCTTGCTCATCTCAGGAAGTGGGCTGTCCGTAGTGATGTAACCGATCGCCTCGCGTGAGCGTAGCGGGCCGAAATCGGGCCCGCTAACGCTTGCGTGGGCCTACCTGGTCCTGGCGGCGGCGAGCCTCTCCGCGGCAAGGCGCCTGCGCCGGTCCCATCGCGTCACTTCCAGTGCGGCGGAATTGACACGACGGGACCCTGCTCCAGCACGCTGGACCCCCGCGCTATGTTTTTGGTGGGGGAAACCAGAGCAACAGGGCTTAAACAGGGTTGAAAGAGGTTCAACACCCCCGGGCTAAAACATTCAGGATATGATGACGATTCCCATGCGCTGTTTCAGTAGATTTCACAGCACTGCCCCGCTCCCCGTTCTGTCTTCTCCAGGTTGGAACGAATTGCTCATCGCCTCCTTCTCCCACCGGTCCATAGCCGTGAAAGACGGGATCCTTCTCGCCACAGGCCTCCACGTCCATCGGAACAGTGCGCACAGTGCAGGGGTCGGCGCCATCTTTGACAGGTGGGAAGAAAGCGGCTTGCAGAGGGAAGGAGGGATGTTGGACCTCGATGGGAGGCATTGCACGTATTTGAAAGTCCCATCAGGGTTTTTTTTTTTTTGGTGGGGGGCAAAAGGGAGGCAGGCCCACCCAGACCCACTGAAGATATCCAGATGCTCCAACCGTCACACAAATGCTGTGTTGCAGTCTAGGCCTGTGAAGAATATTAGCACTTTGTTAAAAAGAAAGCACCGTTTTTAGTCCTTATGATTTCAGAGATGCCACTAAAACTGGTAAGAGCAGCCCTGCAGAGGAATTAAAATGGAAAGTGGCCAATGGCCATCCGAGCAAATGAATCTTGGGCTGAAATGCCACCATTCCACCAGGTCCCTCTTGCGAGCTACTGGAAATCTTTAAAATGTTTAAATATGTGCTTTTGTTTCTGTTTGTTATGCACGTGCAGAGTATTGACAGAACTCGTGTCGAAAATGAGGGACATGCAGATGGACAAGACGGAGCTGGGGTGCTTGCGAGCCATCGTCCTCTTCAACCCCGGTAGGTTGGGTTGCTCTTTCTTGCTAGGAAAGTATTCGCAAGTTTCATTTAATTCATTTGTAAGTTTCATACATTTCTATCGCTCCCAATAGCCCAGTGCTTCTCAATTATTTTCTGTCATGCCCCCCCTAGGAAGAAGAAAACATTTCGCGCCCCTCCGCGCGACTGTAAATAGTATCATTTGTCTATAAAATTGTTATAAGTACACCTCTGCATAACACTGTATCCTTATTAACGTATAAGAGAATAAAAAAAGAAAGAAATGTGGATCAATTTACAACAAAGAATAGCTTTATTAACTGTAGCAGAAAAGATTTAAAGGGTCTAAAAGTCACACGGGCGGGTTTGGCCAATCAGGCGAGCCCCCCTTTACGGAGCCTCGCGCCCCCCCAGGGGGGCCCGCCCCACTATTTGAGAAGCACTGCGAATAGCCTATGCTCTCTGGGCAGTTTACAACGATTAAAACCTTTAAAAAATACATTGTAAGAAACATATACATTCAAGTATGTAAACATACAACACCGAAAGAGAGACACATACACATATATCTAAAAATAATTTTAAACCATCAACAAGAAAAAACTTCAAGACCTGATTGAAACCTCAGCATATGCTGCTAAATGCCTGAGAGAAGAAGAAGGTCATAACCTGGCGCCGAAAAGGTAGCAATGTTGGTGCCGGGTGGGCCTCATTGGGGGGATTGCAAAATTGGGGGCCCACCACCGAGAAGGCCCTTTCTCTCATTGCTGCCTTCCAAGCCTCCATCAGAGGAGGCAAGGCCTTAGACGATGAGCGTAGTGTAAGGGCAAATGGAGGCTTCAGCCCTGAGTTGGATGGAGGCCTCGTTCCATGGGCCCCTGGCAACTTTTCTCTAGTTGCCCTTCTAGTCCCATCTGAATGACCCTGACTGTTTAGGGCAAGGGTGTGGAACCTCTTTCAGCCCAAGGGCCAGAGTCCATTGCAAAGAAGCTCTCGGGGGCCACAGACTAGCAGCGGGCAGGGCTGAGGGCGAAAGCAGGCTGGGCCGAAGGCAGAGATCTTGAAACCTGGGCAGGCTCATAAGGGAGCCTGGCCCCAAGCCATATAGGGCTTTATAGGTCACTAGCTGTTGCCCGCGGCTTCGCTCGTGTGGATTTTAGGATTTGGTATAATTGTTTTTAAAAGAAACATGTATGGAAAAGATGCAGTGTCTCTGATTGAAAGTGTAACGTTTAGGCTGGGTGCTGGCAGCACAAATCTTTTGTGACAGAAATATCTGTTCTTAAAGAAAAATCAGGTTAATCCTGAGAGTCTACAGGTGATGAAGAGTGACCATGCCAAGCTTGGGGTAGATCCGTCTAAACGTGATGGAGCCTATGCGACGATGCCCCCCACACAATAGTCAGTCAGTCATGTAAAAAGTTTCCCTCCCTTTTCACCTCCTCAGAGAACATTCTAAATGGCCTAGGGGAGATTTGCATACCCAGCCCTATTGGCCCCTGCAGGAATTCATACGAACATTCTAAGTGTCGAAAGTGTGTGGGCTATTTGCATAACTGCTGCTATTGGCTCCTGCAGCAAGTTGGCCCCTGCAGCAATCATGAGGTGAGGCCTATTTGCAGAACTGCAGATATGAGAGTGGGGCGATTTTGCCCCCCTTTTTTCACCCCCGTAGGGATGGAATTTCCCAAAATCCTTCTTTAGTGGGGGTCTACGTCATAAAAGCAATGTCCTTTCAAAATTTCACGTTTCTAGATTAAACAGTTTGAGCTGGGCGTTGATGAGTCAGTCAATCAGTCAGTCAGGACACCTTCTTTTATCTATATAGATAACCAGCACTTTGAACTGTGTGCGGAGAGAGACTGGCTGCCCGTGAAGCTGCAGTAGTAACAAGAGAGTTGCGTGCTCCCTGTAACCGGCCCCGGTCAACAGTATTCTGGACCAGCTGTAGTTTCTGAACAGTCTTCAAAGGCAGCCCCATGTAGAGCGCATTACAGTAGTCCAGACAGGATGGAACTAGGGCATGCGTGACCGTGGCCAGATCAGAGGCCTGAGAACAGATCTTTGTAAACTCCTGGGCAGAATTCTGCCCTCCCGTGCTCGGCGGGGCAGCTTCTGGGCAGATGGGGACACCACACTGGGTAAATCAAAGAGGATGAGCCCCCCAGAATCTGGACTGGATTCGTCAGGTTATGGATTCCTCTTGAGTGAGTGGAGCAGGGCTGTGGGCAATACACCTTACGCATGATTTAATCCTGCCACGGAGATCGCGGTTATTCTTCCTGCATCCCACGTGTGGGCTTGCACCTCAAGTTCCATCTTGTGATGCTTCTCCCCAGCAGCATAAAAATGGGTGCTGCTGTCACCATCTCAGGCGTGAGGCTGCATCAGTCCTCTCTTATAGCTTCTCTTTCTTTGAAACGCTCGTGCCGCTAGCCCCTCAAAGGCCTTCAAACGGGGCCCCGAAGCTCTTTCAGTCCAAGGACCGAATTCAATTTTGGAGAAGCTCTTGGGGGCCCACATTCCAGTGGTGGGTGGAGCCGGAGGCAAAGGGAGTGCAGGTCAAAAACATCAGCATATATTCGCTTAAACCTTTTATTGCTAGCAATTGTGTGTTAGGAGTGCTATTTCAACCTTTTAGAATGAGGGGAGAAGTCGGTGCAAAAGCCGGGAAGCCACCAAATAGTCACGAGAAAGGGGGCGGGGCCAGTGGAAGGGGGCGGGGCTACCTGGGGAACCCTGCAGAGCCCAATGAGGACCCTGAGATTGGGCCTGGATTTCAACAGGCCTGCCTAAAAAGGTGCTTCTTCCCTTTCAGACTCAAAAGGGCTTTCTAATCCTGCCGAGGTCGAGGCTCTGCGTGAGAAGGTGTACGCGTCACTCGAGGCCTACTGCAAACACAAATACCCCGACCAGCCTGGGAGGTGAGTCTCTGCGCTTGTGTCCGGCGACCACCAGGAGCGAGATACGATGGATGCTTGGAAACCCACTTTCTCACGCTTTGTATCATTTAAGTCAGCGGTGACAAGCGCCCGACCCGCAGGCCTAAACCGGAGAGCTCTGTCCCCCTGCCCACAAAGCCTTCCCGGGTTGACACCCCCCCCCCCGTAGAATCACAGAGTCCTTTTGGCACCTCAGAGGTCATCTGGACCAACTCCCTGTTCCAGGCAGGCTCTGTGCTGCAGGGTGCAGCTACAGCGAAGATGCCCGCCCCCTGCTGAGATACCCCTGGCAAAGGAGAACCCGCCCCCTCCCGAGGCAGCTCCTTCCACTGCGGAACAGCTCTCACGGTTTAGGAAATTCCTCCTGACGCGTAGCCGAAATCTACTCCCCTGCAATTTCCACCCGTCGGTTCTCATCCTGTCCTGTGGAGCAACAGAGAACAACCGTTCTCCATCTTCTGCCCGGCAGCCCTTCCGATATTTAAAGACCACTCTCCTGTCTCCCCTGAATCCTTCTCCAGGCTAAACACACCCAGCTCTTTCCACCATCCAACCTTTGATCAGTCCTTCGGGGTTGCCAAAACACTTTTTGAATCTACTGCATGGTTTTGAGTTAAACTGTGGAATTCACTTCCACAAGATGTAGTTACGGCCACCAATTTGGAGGGTCTTGGACAAATTCCTGGAGGAGAAGGCGATCAGTGGCTACTATAGTCCTGATTGACTCTATGCTACCTCCAGTATCAGAGGCAGTATGCCTGTGTACTCCAGTTGCTGGGGAACATGGGCGGGAGGGTGCTGTTGCACGCACGTCCTGTTTGTGGGTTTCTTGTGGGCAGCTGGTTGGCCACTGTGTGAACAGAATGCTGGACTATAATGGACCCTTGGTCTGATCCAGCAGGGCTCTTCTTTTGTTCTTATGAGCAATGCTGAGCTAAAATTTTAAGTTGTTTTCTTCTAAACAAGCAGAGATTTGCAAAACTGGAGCTCCTTCGGTTTGCCACGAAATTCATCGGATGTTTTGCCTGAAGGAGCACACCGCAGCCCCCCCAAATCCTTCCCCCCAAAACCCACTAGGGCCAAAATCCAGCGTCAACCTAGGGATGCACTGGGAAAATTCAGTAATCTCATGGAAATGTTTTGGCATTCCTCGAGTGGAAACCCTCCCTCCCAATTCACTTTGAATGTTGAAATTTCAGTGGCAGCTCCATAAAAACATTAACGAACGCAGGCCAGTTTTTGGATAAGGAGTCTGCTGTGTGTGTGCGTGTTTCCATGGGCCTGTTCAGCTTTCTGCTTCCAAAGTTTACACATGCTATCAATTACTCCTGTCATGTTGTTCCGCTCTGTGCCATGTGTGTCTGTATCTGTATCAGTTCTAATTGAAGACCTTTTAAATACTTGATCACGGGGACTCCCGTTTCTTTCTGAATGTTGTTTTTTGGGTGTGGGAGTCCCTTTTTTGGTCTCCACAGAAGGGGTGGGCAGACTTCAGACTTGTTGGGATCTACTAGAACCCCAAGATCCACTATCCAGAATCTTTCCTGGAATTTGCTTTGAGCCCCGGACTGAATGGAGCACTCCAAAATCCCCCCATGGTTACCCTGAGCTTCCTTCATTTTGGCAGTAGCCTTTGGGGCAGGGGGGAATGCCATTTCACTGCTGCTGTTGGTGAACAATGGGAAGTCAGGAATCCTTGTTGATCTACTGCAAATCACCCAGAGATCTACCTTCTGCCGTCCGTCGCCTGCTCTATGGAAGAAAAACAAGTCCAACACACAGGGGGTTTGCTTTTCTACGGTAGACTAGTCTTGTTTTTTAGGAAATGGATTCCCTTCTTTGGCACATTTTGTTCTCTTGGAACAAGATGAGTGGGACCATCCAACACGGCAGTGCCAAAAATTGCGGGGAGAGTGCAGTTTCCCAGCTGCCGGTTAATTTTAACCAGGAGCGGGTCCAGCGATTGCCTCGCATGCTTGAATGGCTGCCCAAGAGCTTGTCCATCTTTGTGCACTCAAGAACTCCCTCCCTCCAGGTAGCGAGGCCAAAGGGAACAGGTTCCAAGCAAAAACAGTTCCAGCTTGGCTACTCCACCCAACTCTTCTGGCCGGGCGGTTGATACGTGACTGTAAGCATCCACCCGGTTCTGAACTTAACTGTTCTTCCACTGTTACCCTTCCACTTAATTGTTCTCCACGCTGGTTCTTCCACAGTTAAAATGTTTCTGAACACCCGTCATCTGGTTTTGTTTAAAAGTGAAACTTTCTGGATGGGAGACGGGGACGGGTGTGAGGGGAGGAGGAAGAGAATGCAGGGTCTGATTTGTATTTTCCTGGCCTTTCTCCCACTAGACTTGCCAACTCAGCATTTGGGAAAGCGAAATGCAAGCAAGAACACAGGCACCCCTTCCCCCAACGCCAATGAGTTGGTTTGCTCCCAGGTTTCTAATGTCTGTTGCACGGCGCACAAAATTTGCATGCAGTGACAATGAACATAAATAGATGATGTCATTTTAAGTATTAGTTGGGGTTTTTTGGTGGGCATGTAATAGTTACACAAAATTGCAGTATGTGAATAAGGAGAGGGAGAGAGAGAGAGAGGGAGAATTTCTTAAATACTCTTTTTTGCAAGAATAGAAAAGCACCTCCGGTCTGCTGTGATTTCTAAACACAAATGGGTTGTTCTGAAGTGGTTCTTCCAAATGAGAGAATATTCGGCAATCCCTACTAAGCATAGTTTTCTGAACGGCTTTTCCACAGTTCTGCAAAGGCTGAGCCGTTCTGTCTCAGAGGCCGCCTTCTGCATCCCGCTTTGTGAGTTTTGATCATATTCCATGCAATTTCCTGGAATCCCTTCTGTCCGGCTATTAGCTCGTGTGTTTTCACCTAATGAAATGGATTGTCTTGGCAGGTACAGGACAGACAAAAAGGAAGCACAAAACATCTGGAGATCTCCACCCTCACCCCCCCCCCCCCGCTGTTTCAGATCGGCCCCTTTCCGTCTGGCCCACCATCCGGGCTCTTCTTGTGTTCTAAGCGCCATGTTTCTTTTCTAGGTTTGCCAAGCTTTTGCTTCGCCTCCCGGCCCTCCGGTCCATCGGCCTGAAATGCCTGGAGCACCTCTTCTTCTTCAAGCTAATAGGAGACACGCCAATCGACACCTTCTTGATGGAGATGCTGGAAGCTCCCCACCAAATGACTTAAAAGACAGCCTCTGGCGAGAACCACCCCCCTCTTCCTGCCGCCACAACCTCCCGTTCCGCTGCCGCCACCGCCTCTTTCTCCTTGGTGCAAAAGATGTCCGCTGCTGTCCTCTCCGTGACACCCGCCTGATGAAACTTTTGACTTGGCCCTTTTGCCTCTTTCACCGTCTCCGTGCATCTGAGGATCTGAGGATCAGCGTTCACGAATCCTTTCACAGCTGTAGAGACAGCAGGTTCCAAATGCGCAAAGGGCACCCACCGCTATGCACCTTGGCACCCCTTTCCCAGCACGGGTGGATTTCGAAACAGCTTGCGATTTGGGTCCTGCTCATCTCCCCCATGTTTGTGGGTTTGGTTGTCCTCCCCAACACACACACACACACACACACACACACACACACACACACACGTCTGTGGTGCACAGGAGGGCAAACTTCATTTCTTTGCTTCACTGCAGATGGTTGAGACTTCAGGCGGAGCGGAAGGGATGTTGTCTCTCCACTGCCAGCCGTCCAGAAAGAAAGAAAGAAAGAAAGAAAGAAATCGATTTTCAGTGTCTCATGGAACGGGATTCAACTTATCAAGATTCTTCTAGAGCCATATTTAAAAGAGCAAGGGATTGTGGGAAACAGGGCGGGGTTCATACCAAGCGGGTCAGAATTCTGTGCGGTCGTGAAGGGCAAGTCTTATGCTCTTCTTTTCATTTCTGGTGTCCAAAGATGACCTCCTCTCAGTATCGGAATTGAGCCAATCGATGCTTTAAGCCTGCGATGGTCATGGATGCGAGTCCACCTTTGCTTGTGTCATACCCACAATGCATGGCACCTCCATGCCCAGGGACAGTACATCTCTGCATGCCAGTTGCGTTGGATTAACCATGCGGGGAGAGACCTGTGGTTCCATCTGGCTGAGCACTGTTGAAAAGAGAATGCTGGATTACAGGGACTCTCAGTCCGATCTGGCAAATTCTTCTTATGACGACGCTCTCTTATGTTCCCAACCTAAGGCCAGCGGAGGCTGCTGGCTCCAATGTCAGCGGGGCTGTGTATCCACTCCAGATTTCACTCTGATCTTTCAAGAAGCTGTCCATGGTGCTGAACCTAATTTTGGGGAGGGCTAGGGCTCAGCACCATGGACAGCTCCTTTAAAGTTCGGGCTCACCTCCGGAGTGGATATATAGCCCTGCTGACATTGGATCCACCAGCCTCTAGTGCCTAAGGCACACCTTTTTTGGGGGTGGTCTATTTCCTTCCCCCCACCAAAAAAAATATGGATATGATAACCCAAGCCTCTAACCACCTCTGACCCGCTCACCAGAAAGCTGCGTGGACAGTCTCAGCAGGCAGGCAGAGAAACCCAGCAGGCTGACTGAGTAAACAAACAAACAAACAAACAAACAAAAAACAAGTTTCTAGTCCCTCAGGGGTTTGACCGCTTGCTCAGAAGCATTTCTTGGGGAACAGGAGCTGGGTCTCTATTGGTTACAGCGTTCCTTTTTACAGGTGTCTCCTAAGCCAAGTTGTTCTTTTTTTTAAAAAAAAGGAAAAGAAAGCAGAATAAACAGAGAAGGAGCTTGTTGACTTGGTCGAAGAAAGTGGCTATTCTTAGCAGGTTGGTTCAAGGCCAAGAGTGAGGTGATTGTGGTTGGCACCAATCCAGGAGGTTCCCCAGGACGTCTGTTTGCTTATTGTGTGTGTGGACTCCTTGCTCATTCTATAAATATTCTCCTCCTCCCGCCCAAAGGTCCTGCCATCAGTTTCAGCCGGCCCTTTAAAAAGATGCCTTGTGAGATTACTGTGTTCTGGTCTTAAGTTTTCTGCTGCCCCCTTTTCTCAAGTTTTCCCCTGATCTCCGGGTCTGCCTTTCCACCCATTTTCCAGGAGCGAACCTTCCATACTCCTTTCCTTAAGATTTAAGGAGACTGCTCCTTCCCTGCCCCCCCCCCCCCCGTGCTTCAAGTGGCCGATTGCTGGAAGGGAGGGAGGAAAAGCTGACTCCGTTTCATCGCGGTCTTGTGCACTGCTGGAAAGATTACCCCGACAATGTTTTGCCCGGGAAACTGGGGGAGGCTGCTTTGCCAACAACATTAGGCAAATGCTTTTTGCAGCAGAGGCGGTGTTAGGGGGCAGCCCACTAGGGCTGGAGCCCCAAATCTTTCATTGGGAGCCCCGAATCTCTGGGAGGCCCTCTGCCCCACCATCCTGCTGCTGTCCAGGGGCACTTGCTGAAATAAAGGCACAGGGGCCCTGAGGATCTCAGTTGCATCTGATCCCCTTGGATGAGCTGGCTCTTGGCCTCCTGCTGCCCCCCCCCCACCTTGAATCTTCCTGCCTGAGGTTTTTTTTCTGAAATCAAACGCCCCCCCCCCCTGTCCATACATCCCTTTTTACAAATAGGGGTGTCCTTTGGAGACGGGCTCCTTTACAGACACACAAAGACTAGCATCTGCAGATTTGTGCATTTTTTTAGTCCTGTGGGCCTGAGCTCCGGATCTTTTTGGTACCAAGCACCACTACCGAGTAGAGAGACCTATTCCTTCCTTCGGATGTTGCTCCCTTGCTCTGTGCTGTGCTCAGCTTGAGTGCCCACAAGGTCGACCTTGAACCCCAGACCCTGTGAATCGCAGGGCCAGGTTTGGCAGATGTGAAGAATAGGACATTCAAAAACTCTCCAAGACCCCCTCCAAAAGCGGGAGGGGGACATTTCTTCATTATGATTTGTAGTTGTCAGCGCCCAGACGGATTTAAGATTTTTAGATTGGTTTGGACTCTGTTGGCTCTGCAAGAGCCGAATCCTCTTCCCTCCAGCCCATCAGTTTGGCCTTTGCTGTTTGCCAGGACGTATTGGGATGCTGCTCAGCCTCTCGCCTGCTCTAGCTGTGTGTGTCGGTGGGAGGCGAGTGCAACTGAACGCACCCTGGGAGACGCTTCCCATTAAAAGCAACCATCGGGCCAGCTCTGCCACCGCCACCTTTTCTGTGCTTCCACAGACGGACCTCCATTTCTGGTTTGGGGCAGGTGTGTTGATTCTGAATGACCACCGCCAAAATCCCTTCCCTGAGGTAATGCAAACACAGCAGCCAAAGACTTGTGGACTTTGCACCCGTGGCCACTGCAGCCTTAAAGCAAACGACTTTGTCTCCTTTGTTTCCATTCTCATCCATGTTGTTGGGCTTTTTATTTTTTTGTGTTCTTCTTCCATTCCGATGACCAAACTCTTTCTCACTCTCACTGTTTGTCTCACTCTCTTTCACTCTCTCTCTCTCACACACTGTCTCCCTCCCTCCTTTCCTGGGATACTTTGGTGGTCTGTCTCATCCTGCCAAACAGACAGGAGGATTTTTACCACACATTGGGTGCCTAAGCACGGTCACCTGGGTCATCTGTATGAGATCAGAAATGCTTCTAATTGAGACACTTGTTGGAAGTGGTAACGCATGGGCTTTTCTTTTAAGGGGAAAAAACCACGAGGTGACGAGGAATGACAGAACACCTTAAATAGCCTGTTGTAGTTGTTGTGGTTTTTAAAATTAATCAGACGTCATCAGTTGCTGCCCTTGCAGGAGGTGAATGCTGCAGTTTTTGCTCTCAGTTGTTCTGCTTGGGGGGTTGTTGACTTGTATGGAGGCCCGAAGAGGCATAAGCGTTATGTGCCCATCATCAGAGTAGCCCAGCCCTCCCCTCCCGGTGTGTTGGACTACAACTCCCATTATCCCCAGTCAGCATACCTGGAAGGTGTAGTCCAGCACATCTGGAGGTCATGAGGTTGGGGAGGTCTAAGCAACTCTGATGATGACCGCTTGCACCACTGCTCTCTCGAATGGATCTCAGCTTTGATGTTGGTGCAAAGAGATGAAGGAAGCTGTTCCATTAAGCCAGTGTTCTCCAACCTTGGGTCCCCAGATGTTTTTGGCCTACAACTCCCAGCATGCCCCAGCCAGCGTAGCTGGCTGGGGCATGCTGGGAGTTGTAGGCCAAAAACATCTGGGGACCCAAGGTTGGAGAACACTGCATTAAGCAATGCCATGTCCCGACAACACCTCCTGGAGAAATGTTACTGCAGGAGATGCTGCGTGAACTGCTCTTTTCTGGAAAATAGGATGTTTGAGAATTCCCTTTTTGTTCTCAAAACAACAGCGTGCCCCATCCGAAGCTCGGGAGGTGAGCACAAGCACGTGTCCACCGAAAACATTCACACAGCATCGAACGGATGCTAGCGTTTGTCTGGTTCCCGATCCCCCAGTCCAATTTGCGCAAATTTCCTGATTTGTGCAAGTTTCCTCAGTACACCAAATTGGCCCCGCTTTGGCCTGTGGAGGAGACTGGCCCATATCTGGGGAGATCTGCACAAACGTCCCATTGGCTCGCTCCTCGATTGGTGCAAGTTTCCCGCTGGCGCAAAGCGAACAGCGATCGCAACCGGGAATCGGGCACGAAACGAGCGGCGAGATGATGTTCAGGGAATCCCGCTGATCTCGAACATGGCTTGTTCACCCACCCCTAGAAAAAAAGCCAAAGGCTCCTGAAAGCGATCTCTGTCTGACAAAGAGCGCAGGGCCGTGAGCCGTGCTGGGCTCTGGCGATGCTTCATGCAACCCTTTCCCGTCCGGTACCGATTGGACTCCATCACTTTGCCTTTTGGGTGCCGCCCTCTTTATGCTGGCCTTACATTGGTGCAGCAGGACGGCGCAAGTGGGCCCGCCTCCCCCCCTGCTGCTTGGCTGACATAACCGAGGATGCTCCACTCTCCAGAGTGTGTTGATGGACTGGCGACATCTCCGTCTGGCACGAGATTGCATGATACATTTTAAGTTGAGACATATGTGCGTGTATACATGTATGTAGTGTAGATATATATACTGTATAAAATATCCTCATTCACATATACATATATTATACCCACTTTTAGTGTTACCTTTGTGTTCTCAGTTCTTTTTTTTAAATTTTAATTCTCTTGCTGTCTGCATCAACTTTTTATTTGCTTTATGAAAGCAAGTATTTTACATTGGGACCTCCCTCCCTCTCTCACCTCCCTTTGCTGGTGAGTTGGTGGTCACCAAAACTGGATCTTTGTAACCCAAGAAAAGAGGGAAACGTCGCATCTATTTTAAGATGCTTTTCCCCCCTGGGGGACGGCATATTAGGAGCGGGGAAAGAGCAGGTGCATCGAACAATAGCTTTAGCAGATTCCCAACACTTAGGAATACGATGCCTTCGCTATGGAGTCCATAGCTTAAAAAGAGAGAAAATTTAGAAAGCATTACAAAAAAATAATGAAATAAAATTTTAAAAAGAGAGAAGGTAAGCAAAATATCTAAAGCGTCAATAAAGTTAAATATCTATTTTTGTACAAATGTAATTTTATCCCTTACATAGTCTTAGATAATTTGAGGTTTGGGGTTTTTTTTTGGGAGGGGGAGGAGGGGAATTCTCTGCTTTTATAGAATTTGTTCTGAATCTCTCACGGATACATTCAACTTCCATACTGTGTTGAAATGTCTTCATCCGAAATCTCTCAAGAAATCATTTTCTTTCGAATGCGTGGATTTTTTTATTTCTTCCCAACCCAGCTACTTTTGGAAACACAAAATACGGCCTTTTGTTGCATCCCCGTCAACCCCTCCCCCCACCCCACCCTACCTGCACCACAGCATTATCCTGCAGGTCTACTCTACTGTGAAATCACTAGCGTATATTATTGTTCACTAAAAAAAAAAAAAGTTAATGAAAAAAAATAAAATTTCTGCTGGAAATGCCAGTATTTTGAAGAAATGTATTAGAATTGTTTTAAAAAAAAAAAAGTAAAAAGAAAATATATGAGCATTTTAAAATATAATACAGTTCTATTTCTCTTTTATTCTTCAATGGGTACTCTGTGTTTTCTTCGTTTGCTTGGTTTTGCCTTTTGGTTTCATAGATTCATAGATTCATAGATTATAGAGTTGGAAGGAGCCTACAAGGCTATCGAGTCCAACCCTTGCTGCTGTGGCCACATTTCAGTTACATTTTGCTCTGCAAGCACAAGACCTCCAAACAAGGCTTTTGTAGCAAGTCAAAAATAGTTTAGATTAATCATATATGAGGAACTTGTTTCAGTTCATGTTTGATCAGGATTTTACCCAGTTCACATCTTCCAGGCTGAACACAGATTTGAACGCGATCTGTAGTCCAAAGTCCATCCATTTCCGGGCTTGGCGCTGTGATTCATGGACCCCCCCAAAATGCATTCAATAGTATGCGTACATTTGAAAATGCACATGAAACAAACGTGTACTTTTGAAAAACGAGCACAAATAAAAACACTTTAATCAGTGGGAGAAGAATGAGAAAAACTTCAAAGGTGTGCACGATTGATATGTACCTATGGAAAAGTATGCATGAAAATATGCACAGACTTTCATGGAGAAAAACAAAACAAAAAACCAGAGCTCACAATCCGATACGAGCTTGAGTCAGAATGAGCCTCGAGATGGAGTTTGGAGAACTTTGGCGAGCTTTGAGATGAAATTTGGAGAACTTTGGTGAGCTTGGGTTTTGCTGGTTCACAAATCCTTAGTCATAGGAAGCTGGGCCGTCCTATGGAGGCAGGGGAAGTTACTAGGAGGAGGTGAAGTCTCAGCCCCAGTCTCAAATTTTCCTTTTTTGTAAGTTGTGAGGGGAGCGTGAGAGGGAACGGCCTCCACTCTCTTCCAGTTAATGGATGGCTGCTGGACCTCTGCTTGAATTGATGGAGAGTGCTGGAGACCAGTGGAACAGCAGCCTAGTTGTTATAATTCCCCAATTTGGGATCCTCCAGAGATGTTGGATTGCAACTCCTATAATTCCTAGCTGGAAGGTCCTCAAGAAGACCTTTGATGTTGGGATGGTCTCTTGAAATGTTGCCTTTGGTTGGCAACCCAACAGGTCTAATGGGCTTTAGCATCAGTCCATGAGGAACAAGGAGGAGAACAAAACCATGATTAATAAATACATCAGGAGTTCCTGGCTAAAACTGGAGAGCCAGTGTGGCATAGTGGTTAGAGTGCTTGACAGGGTCTTGGGAGATCCAGGTTCTAGTCCCCACTTGGCCACAAAGCTCGCTCAACTTTGGGCCAGTCATTGACTCTCAGCCTCACCTACCTCACAGGATTGTTGTGAGGATAAAATGGAGAGGAGGAGGAGGATTATGTGAGCCACATTGGGTTCCTTGCAGGAAAAAAAATGGGATATAAACATAATTAATTAAATTAAACTGGATGGAGGTCCAGCAAAACACATGGTGGCTGGTGCTAGAAGGCTTAGCGGGGTGAAATGCGAGTACCCTGGAGAAGACATGCCGTGCCTTGCAGGTCCACTGTCCCTGGCAGAAGCATAATCCTGGGCAGGTCTCCTTGTCCTCTTGGCATGCCGATGCTAGGACGGCATGTTACTTGAATTCCGTGCCTTCTTCTGGTGTCAAATGTTTGTGCTTCCCGAGCAAGAACATTGCAACACCCGCCGGCCTCGGGCCAGGAACGATGCCCGTATCTTGCGAACTGGAGCAGAGATGACTTTGGCTTTGGACGTGTGGCCGGGGGACCCTTTGGGGGGAGAGGAAGCCATGCAACCCCCTCGCCCCCTGCCCCCAGCGCATGTTCTTGCTTGATAGCACTTTGATTAATATTGCAGCTCGATGTGGGCAATCGACCCATGATGACAAAAGAGAGCAGTACAGGGGGACCTTTTTGAGAGTTCAAAGCATTATCTCCAGAACCTTTGCAGAACCTCAGGCTGGGGGGGGGGGGCAATGCAGCCCACCTGGGGTTCCAATTCAGCCCTTTGGCATTTCCCAGGGGGGCACCCATTCCCCTGCCCCCTCCCTCAGGGGGCCTTCTCACGACCATCATCACCAGCCGCGGTTGCTCCTCCTCCTCTTCCTCCTCATGGCTCTCGCTTGCTTGGCAGGCAGAGCGCCAGGGAGCCAGTTGGTCATGTGGCATCTCCCGCTGCTCCTCCTCACCACCACCGTTGTCCGGGCTGGAGCGAGAGGCAGCAGGTGAGCAAGCAGGTTGCAAAGATGAAGAGGCAAAGATGAAGAGACTCCAGGGGGCTCCTGCCGGTGGGCCCCTGCTGGGGTGTGATCCCTTGGCCGGTGCCCGACCATGCCGACCCTTGGTGCCAGCCCTGACAATGAGTCAGCAGAATAAAATTTTGCACCCATGGTCAGGACACACTTCAGAGACCATCTTGACCCCTAAGTCTGGATTGAAGAAGAACAACACAACGTGTATTAGATTTAGAATGAGAAACCTGGCTTGAAGAATGAGATATTGGAATGAACTTTCAGGTCCATATTCCGCCATCTCAACACACACCAGCACTACCCCCTCCGCTGTTTGCAAGGCAGCCAGGAAAGAAAGACGGAGCAGACGCCGCAGCGGGATCCCCCCCTTAAAACTGAGGTTTTGGTGGGGTTGCTGTTTGAGGCCTGTCGCTTGAAGTTGTGCCAGGGATCCTGGACCTTGAGCTGGAAACGGCAGGTGCCACGGGTGGGGTTTGTCAGGATTGGGACTCTCGCGGAGTGGGCTTTTAAAAAACTCTTGCCTCCCACGCTGTGGTCCCAGCAGTAATCCCCTCCACCCCGCACTGGTGCTAGTCAGCTTGGGAAGGAAGCCCCCACATAGCTGAATTGAAGTCAGGAAGCAAATAATTAAATAAATGGAGTCTGGGGGGGTAGTTTGGCCCTCAAATATTGACTAAGAGGTATTCAGGCAACCAAGCGGCCTTCCAAGGGCAATCCTGTGCTGCCATCTGGTGGCGTGCTTTGAGAAGTGCAGCTAACGGAAGGGGCAACAGACCAACTCCCAAGGAATCGGAGCCAGAGGTTTGCTCATTGCGACTTCTGAGAAACAGCAGCGACTGCGTGTGTGGGCGGAGGAGAGCCACATTTTCCACTCAGTTGGGGCGATGGTCTGCTTATTTTGACCTGATTCACTGCTGCCACGGTCTCTCCCCCACCCCACCCCGACCCCGAATCTGCCGCTGTTTCAGCCCTTTTACTTTCACTGGGCAAGAGTCACATGCGTGATGCGTGAAGAAGCTGCGCAGAGAATCCGCTGTTGAACGGAGTGAGCCGAGGAGGAGGAGGAGGAGGAGGAGGGGTCCCTTACGACCACTTTCTTGAAATGTGCAACTTTCTCAGAGTGCGTAAATGTGGAACAGAATGTGCAACTTTCTCAAAAAGTGCACATTTTGAGAGATGTGCACATTTTGAAAAATGCACAGTTCCCCCCCTTCAAATGAACTGAAAAACAGGTCTTAAATGAGAATGGAAGAGAGCCGAAACAAGCCTTGGAATTAAGTTCAGAGAATTTCAGCGAGTTTGGGAAGCCTGGTTCTCCCATTCCTAGCTTTGACGGCATGTGGGCAAGAAGTTTCTGCTGGGTGCAGACAGAAGGGGATGATGGGAAGCCAGAGCACGGCAGCGCTCAGTGGCGGAACACATGCTTTGCATGCAGAAGGTCCCGAGTTCAATTCCTGGGAAAGATAGGAACCGAACTCCCAGCTCTATGATAGGGCTGGGAAATGTTCCTCTTCTGTCTAAAGCCCTGGAAAGGCATATCCTGTGACTGATGATATTATGGGGATGGGGTGGCGGGATGTGGGTCGAGTTTGCATTTTAATAGAAATTTATGTAATTTTGTGCTTTCGAACCAGGATGCGGACGGAAATTAGTTAGTCTTTGAAAGTCACACGCCTCCAGTTTTTGCAACAGAGTTCTTCTCCAGTCAAAAAATTGTGCACACACAAATGCATATATTATTTATTGATTTGATTTGATTTGCAGTATTTATATACCACTAAGTATAATAAAATCCCTAAGCTGATTACATATAAATATTAAAATCACATTTAAAGTACAATTTTAAAAACAATTGCAATTACAGTAATAACAGTACATAATAATACAGAGCAGGACAGGAGCAGTAAAATGGAGCAGCACGATTAACTTAATTACAGGGTGAACCAGCACGTGTGCAGGAGGTGTTTGAAAGGTGCCCCGTTTTGCGCCTCCCGAACTGCACGGGGAAGAGTTTCCCGACGGTTGGGTGCTGCTGCGGAGAAGGCTCACCGCTGAGGTACTGCCTGGCGACATTCTGAAGGAGCGTTTGGCGGAGAGGAGGAACTAGCATCAAGGGCGTGGGCATTTCCACCTGCCTCACCCCGCCCACCACCTTGGACCCTGATCAGGGCCGGTGCAAGGCAGTTTGGTGCCCTAGGCAAGATCAGATATTTAGCGCCCCCCTCTTCCCACTTGAGTCCTCCCTCCCTCCAGCCCTATGCTCCTGGCGCCCCCTTTAGCCCGGCGCCCTAGGCAGCCGCCTAGTTGGCCTAATGGTAGCACCGGCCCTGACCCTGATGAAGCCTGCTGCCGGACAGAGTGTTTGCTGGAGAGAGGCTGAGTAATGTCAAAGCTATGTGGATGTGGGGAGCGGGCTGGAGAAAGACGGGCAATCCTTACCTCCCCAGGTGAGAGATGGGGAAGGAACCACGAGAGGAGATACAGGTGACAGCTGGGAGGAAGGAAGGCTGTTGGCTAACCTAAAACAGGGCGTTGTACAGTTGGAAAACGTGCAGAAAAGGGCAACTAAAATGGTCAAGGGGCTGGAGCAGCTCCCCTATGAGGAAATGTTACAGCAGCCGGGATTGTTTAGCTTAGAAAAAAGGCGAGTTAGGGGAGAGAATGATAGAGGTGTAGAAAACTATGCATGGTGTGGAGAAAAAGTGGATCAGGAGACATTTTTCTCCCTCTCATAATAGTAGAACCCAATGGGGTCATCCCATGAAGCTGATTGGTGGGAGGGTCAGGACAGATTGAAGGAAGTCCTTCTTCACACAGCACATAGTTAAACTATGGAATTCACTTGCACAAGGTGTAGTGATGGCCACCAATTTGGATGACTTGAAAAGAGGATTGGACAAATTCCTGGAGGAGAAGGCTCTCCATGGCCACTAGTCCTGATTGGCTATATGATTCCTCCGGTCAGTATGCCTGTGTACACCAGTTGCTGGGGAACATGGGCGGGAGGGTGCTGTTGCCCTCATGGCCTGCTTGTGGGATCCCATGGGAAACTGGTTGGTCACTGCGCGTGAAGAGAATGCTGGACTAGATGGACCCTTGGCCTGATCCAGCAGGGCTCTTCTGATGTTCTTAATTGTGGAGAACCCTCATGTGGAATGGGCAATTATTTATACATTTAATATGTCTGCACTGGGCGTTATCCTTTCTTCTGTTTAGTGCTCAGTTGTTGGCTTAGTTTATTTGTACTGTTTTACTGGATATTGTATGTATTGATATTTCCACTATGTATTTATCTGCCAACATTATGGTTATTTGTAATTGTTTATATTGTATTTTTGAATAGTATATTTATTACTCTTTGATACCTTGTAAATTATATTTCCTGTTATTCATTTGTTATGTTGTGAGCCACTTTGGGTACACTTTTGTGGAGAAGCGGCATACAAATAAAAGGTGACGATGATAATTTTGGAATAGCCAGCAAGGCCTCCTCAGACGATGTTAAAGGTCAGTTGGGGACACATAAGGGAATGCATTCTGCTTAGTGAAAAAAATCACTGAAAATATTAGCAAAAATAATATATTTTTAAAATAATATCAAAAATCCATTATATTAGGAAAATTGTTTGCAAGAATGTTTATATTAGGCAAACATATGTACAAAAATGCATGTATTAGGGGAAACATGCAGGAAAATGCTTATGAATTTTCATTCTTTTTTCTTTTTTCCTTTTTTAATCCTCAGTTTTCAGGATGAACCAAACTTTATGACTGGAGATTGTCTCAAAATTTGAGATGGACTGAACTTAAGACTGGAAAAATGAGAAAGTGAGAGAAACCAAAATGGACAAATTCGTCCATCCCTACGACCCTGACTCAGGATAAGGCTGCTGTTTGCCTAGGAGTGTTGGGATATGGTTTTAGTGACAGCAAGAAAGTAATGGGTTCCAGATTCCAGATTTGAGACATGGGTTACCAGGCAGGCATGAGTAGGTGACAACAGATGCCAGATAAGAGAAGTGGGAGGGGCTTTGAGTGAGAAGGAAGGTGGGTGATCTTGATGAGTTAGAATTCCGGACTGAGTTGAGGAGCGACAAGGGACGGGCTGAGAAGAGATGTTTGCGTGGTTTGAAGACAGGGATCTACGGGTCTGGTTGGTTAAATCTGTTCTGTCTGCGTTTCGTGCATTGCAGGCTGCCTTTCATTTCATACGAGAATTTCATTCATGTTTGCACCTGCACATTTGCACTCGTGCGCCTGCACTTGTGCATGTGCGCAAATCCCCTCCGAGAGTAAAAATAAAAATAAAAAATAGTCCACACGTCTGCAGAATCTACAGATCAGATTCGTAGAAATCTAAACTCATTTGATTCTGCCGCTGATTCCTCTGACAGCCCCTAGCTGAGGAAGAGAAGCCAGGCTGGCTGCAACTCGGCATAACCCTTCTCTGCTTCCTCAAAACCTTTGCTTTCACCCGACAAGGAGAACCATCTGTTATAGCTCATTGTTGGACAAACAATATGTGTGTGTGTGTGTGTGTGTGTGTGTGCCAACATTTAAAAAGAAATAAATTAAGAATTCCAACTGCTAAGCGCTTTGACAAATGGGAAACGGAGTGAAGGGCTGAGGACCCTCTTGATTTGGATGAAAAAGCCCACAGGAAAGCGAGTGGAACATTCTTCCTCCACCCCCCCTCCTGCTTCCACAGGGCTCCAGACCCACAGCTGCTGCCAGTTGGCTCTGCTTTCTCGGTGTAAACAAGGAAACATGCAGTTGCTTTCAAAAGCATGTTAATAAAAAGGGGGGAGGGGAAGGAAGGGAAATGAAAATAAGGCAGCTGAAGTGCATGGCTGGCTTAAGCGGTGCTACTGACTGACGGAGGCAGGGAAGCAAGGGCGGCCACCCCGGGGCCGCCATCCGCCACTCCCTTCCCCCACCGCAGCATTTTGAAATGGGAGCTGAGAGCGTTGCGTTGTCGTGGCTGCCAGCCTGCCTCCCACACTCCAGGCACCTTCCCTCCAGCTGACAAGCACAAGTGGCGGCGGCAGCATCTTAGAGGTGGAGGCAGATGCCTGCTCAGTGCTGGAATACTGGGCTGCTGAGCCCGGTGGAGGCCTGGGGTCCCCCTGCAGACGGTGCCTCCACCTCTCCCCACGCCCCTGTCCCATGCAGGCTAGCAGGGGGAGGAATCCCCACGGTTATCTCCGATCAGTGATTCTGCCTTCTTAGTGCACACCGCTCACCCTCCCAATTAGAGGATGCTTCATCACCCACCCTACATCCTCCCCATGGTTTCCCTGACCAGTGTGCCGGGTGGAAGGATCCCACCCAGAGCCTCGGCCAGGGATGCTAAAGTGTGCGCAGTTTCCCTGGCCGGGGCAAGCCCACCTGCGCCAAAGCTGGACCCCTGGCCCAGGTGCTGGCTGGAGGAACGCTTCTCCACCCACTGCCTCAACAACCCGGGAGGAGTAAAGCCCCCTTCAGTACTCCAACAGAGTACTCAAGGAGTACTCTGTTGGAGTACTCCTCCAAGGAGTCTCAAGGAGCGTCTCCAGCAACACCAAGTGGGCCGCTCAACAAGATCTGCCACGGATGGCCTTCTCCTTGTCCCTTCAGCCAGAGCAGCTAGACTGGTGGGGACGAGGAAGAGGGCCTTTTCTGTGGCGGCCCCCGTACTGTGGAACTCTCTCCCGAGTGACCTCCGCCATGCCCCCTCTCTGATGAGCTTCCGTCGCTCATTAAAAACCTGGTTGTTCAGGCGGAATATGGGGTGGGTTAAGATTTTAAAATTTTTATATTGTTTTAATGTATTTTATTGCATTTATGTATTTTATTCTGTGTACATCGCCCAGGGTGGCCGGTTGCCGGCCAGATGGGCGATAAATAAATATTAATAATAAATAAATAAATAATAAACAGACAGCAACAGCTGAACTGGCTGTGCTTTGCTCCTGCCCCATATTTGGGGGCACGACGAAGGAGGCATGAAGTTGGGTTGGGAGGGGCGCTATGAACCAGGGGCCCCAATCAGTCGCCCTCCTGTAATCAAAGAAGGATGCTTTGTCGTAAGTTGCCTTGAGTTGTTTCTTTTTTTGAGAGAGGCATCTAAGCATCATCAACATCATCATCTTCGGTGGACAGGTTAAGGCAATTCAGGTGCTTTAACATCTAAAGAAAAGCCAACTACACACCTTAAAAAACACATACGTAGGGCATACGTGAACATGCCATGTTCAAACTCATTGAGGTTCTCCAAATTCTTCTTTGAAGCTTGTTTTGCCTCATTTGCTTTCGCAAACATGAATGCCTTCCCTCCCCACCCCCCAATCTGGAAAGACGTGCATTTTAGAAAGTGGGCATTTTTTCCCCAATTGTAAAAATGCATTTTTTTGTGTGTTTTTCCCTATCCTAAAATGCACACTGCCCTCCATAGCCTAAAGCATGAAATTGCAGATTTGGGGGGGTGGAGAGCTGCGCATTTGCGCATGTGTGCAAATGCACATTTTTGGAAGTGAGAGCACCTGCGCGAGTGCATGCATTAAAACTCGGAAAATTGCAAAGATCTCCTGAGAACTGTGGTCCTGCTCGCATTCGGGGTTGCGAACGGGGCATATGCGCATGGTTTGCAAAGAGGAGCTAAATTCTCGTACACGCCCAATGTGGTGTGTATGCTGCTCTTTTGCTCTTTGCAAGCAAGCTTTACAGCGGAAAGGAGGCGTCGATGCACCGCGGGAGGAGGGGGGGCACAGAGAATTCCAGCCGCTTGCAACGACAAGCCACCCAACCAGCAGATGGCGCCATCGCACCACAGAACCTGCCAGAGATGGTTTCCCTGTCCTCAAGTTATGGCCTCCTGGGCAGAAGTTCCTTCCTGCACCCCCCCTCCCTCCCTCCCTCCCTCCCTCGCCTTTCTTTTTCCTCCAAGACATTTTGCATGTTTTACCCTCTGGAATGTTTGCAATTCGATTCCAATTCCAATGCTAGCCGAGAAGTTATTTATCCGCTTCCCCCCAACCCACACACGCCCATGTTTTTTACAAGCTAAACAGAATTCGATGTCCCCCCCCCCCACCCATCCTGCAGCACACACACTTCATATTGGCAGTGGAGAATTTTAAAGAAACATTGCATGAAACGGAGAGGCAGCAGCTGGGAGGCGCATCTGTCTTGTTCAGTATCGTGAGCGGTGTTTCCTGGCTCCCTGATAACTAAAGCACACTCTGCCCGCTGCTGCCCCCATAAATTAAAATTCAGGAAATTGGAAGTGCACATCACTCTGAAGTCTCCCCCCCCCCCCCCGTCAGTTCAGTTTTGCATCATAGTAAAATCTGGAGCTCCCTCTTCTGTGGGAGAGTCACTGATCTAGGTTTGCTACCTGCTTGGAAGGAGGGAAACCCAGAGCAGTGACTCATCCAGAGATGCACTGGGGAGCCTGGTCTACACGTGGATCATTCTGAAGTGCTTCTGATGGGGAGGGCTTGAAAAAAAAGGCTCAAGGTGATTTACAAGAGAATTAAAACACACAAAATTTACAACAGTGGGCAGTGCGATCCAGTGTGGCTGCCTGTCATCAGGCGATCACTCGTGACCGAGTAAGATTGTCTTCCGGGATAAAAGGAGGGAATTCTAAAGAAGATTGTGTAGACTCTAGCGATGGGTCCGTAAGTGACTGTGGAGGCCAATTCTAGATCCACACAGCTTCCCACAGTGAGGACACAGGTTACCAGATGGAAGATGGTCCTGTAAAGGATTCGTCTGACGTGCTTTTCGCTTAGCACGTTTCTCTCTCTCACCTTGCACTCGGGCTTCTTCAAAGTCCATGGAACCTTTGTGAAAGGCCAACCTCCATTTAGATCGTTCATGGGCCAGAGCTTCCCAGTTCTCGATGTTTATATTGCATTTTTTTAGATTAGCCTTATGAACATCTTTAAACTTCTTATACTGACCACCGATATTCCGCTTTCCATCCTTGAGTTGGGGGTAACTGCTTTGGGAGACGGCAGTCAGGCATTCGAACAACATGACTAACCCTTCGAACCCCGAGGAGCACGGGCGTCCTATTGAGGGCAGGAGGAGCGCAGAGGCGAAGGCTGCCTCCGCACTTCTCCTGCCCTGCAGAAGCCTTAGATGGCTGATTTTGGCCCTCTAAGTCTTCTGCCGTGACTCGCGAGGAGGACAGGCTGAAGGACCACCGGGGTGCATTCTATCCCGGCAGAGCCTCGCTCCTCCCGCCCCCCCCCCGGAATGGCCAGCCGATGCCGGCTCCCAGGTTGGTCTTCTGACCTCAGAGCCGCAGCCAGTGTGGTTCTTTCCGTGGTTCTTTTTCTTTCACGCAAAATATCAGTAAGAACCATAAACAATTTGACTGGTGTATTAAAGAGCCCATTGCGACGACGCGGTCCCTTTACACTTTAGAGGACCCGCCGCATAAACCCTTCTCAGGCCAAGCACCAACACTTCAAAACTTGAGGGGAGGGTCAAATGAAACCTTTCCCCTACCAATGAGGGAAAAGATTGATACTGGATATTAAGGATCTAGCTTAAATTTAAGATGCTGTGGGTACAAAGGTGTGTGTGTGTGTAGATTTAACAGTAATGCAGGTTAATAACACCAAGCAGACATGTAGGATTTGGGTAGCAAACAAAATAAAAATAAGTTTATTTTATTTATTATTTATTTGCATTTATTTATTGCCCATCTAGCCGGCAAACCCGCCACCCTGGGCGATGTACAGAAGATAAAACAGAATAAAATACATTAAAACATTTTTCTTCATTAAAATACATTAAAATACATTAAAACAGTATAAAATTCTAAAATCTTAGTCCACCCCATATTCCCGCCTGAATAGCCAAGTTTTTAGTGAGCGGCGGAAGCTCAGCAGAGAGGGGGCATGGAAGAGAGTTCCATAGTACGGGGGCTGCCACAGAGAAGGCCCTCTTCCTCGTCCCGACCAGTCTAGCTGCTCTAGCTGAAGGGACAAGGAGAAGGCCGTCTGTGGCAGATCTTGTTGAGCTGCCGACTTGGTGTTGCTGGAGACGCTCCTTGAGAATTTTAATTCTCAAAATCTTAGTTCCAGAAAATAAACCTGCCTACACCAAACACTTTGTAACTAACCTAAGTCCCTACAATTCTACATACTTTCACTCCTCATACAGTCACTGATTTCTCTCAAAACTCCTGACAAGACACGAATAATCCAACTAATCCAACTAACCTAACTCTCCAACACTCTCTCAACCAACCCACTCAACTCCTGAACTAACTCCGACATCACTCACACACTCCTTATAGACTCCTCCCCCCACCCTTTCCAAGACATCACAAGCCACACCCACTTGGCTCAGCATTCTAGACACACTAAACATACTAAGCAGACATACACCAGGGAACTGAATTGTGGGGTTACGCCACACCCATCACATGTCCTCAAATGCCTGTGAATAGAGGAATGTCCCTCTGGCCCAGAAAACATGACAATGTTGGCACCAGGGAGACCTCACTGGGGAGAGCTTTCCAGCATGGGGAGGGATACCGGAAGGATCCTTTTTGCCACCTTCTGAACTTTCTTCAGAGGAGGCACTTGGGAGGAAGATGTCTGATGTTGACCCTAGATTACAGGTAGGCTTAGACCGGGAGAGATGCTCCATCAGGTATCGTGTCCCTGGGCTATAAATAAGGCTTTACAGGTTAAAACGTGCACCTTGAGTTGGCTTTGGAAATGTATAGGCAGCCAGTGAGGCGAGCAGAATGGCCCGGTCTGAGCAGTTGCAGCCATGGCTGGCTGGGAGTTGTTACACTATATCTTGAGAGTACCAGGTTGGGGAAGGCTGACATAAATGTTAGGATTGCTCTGTTAGTAATGTTTACAAAAGATGTCGTACATCACCCTGCAGGCTTTATGGGGGCAGGGGTGTCTGCGGCTGAGCCTAGGGACGGTTGTGATGTTCATGATCACCCAGATTCTCCAAAAACCAGTGTGACCAGGGCTGGCGCTACCGCTAGGCAAACCAGGCAGTTGCCTAGGGCGCGTAGCTGAAGAGGGCGCAGAAACGCTGTGCTCCTCTTCGCCGCTGGCGTGCTCCTGCCCCGCCTGGCTGCCTCGCCGACAAAGGCACCACCAGGTCAGTGCGGGGGGATTGCGCCCGGAGGTAGTGGTGGGGCCGAGCCTGGGCGCCGCTGCCGCCGCCCCCTCCCCCCACTGCCGCCGCCCCCTCCCCCCGCTGCCGCCCCCTCCCCTGCTGCCGCCCCTCCCCCCGCTGCCGCCGCCCCTCCCCCCACTGCCACCCCCCGCAGCCGCCCCCCCACAGCCGCCCGACCCCCCCGCCACCTACCTTCTACGCGCCGCTTCCGGAGCCCCGTCCATACTCTGTTGCCCTGGTTTCCCCGGCCAAAAACAGAGCGCGGGGGTCCCGTCGCGTCACTTGGAGGAGGAGACCAGGGTGGGGGGAAGGTAGGGGGGGAAGGTAGGGGGGCTGCGGGGGTGGTGGTTTGCAGAGCAGGGCTGCTTTGCTCCGGAGCCCCCCCCCCATGGCACGAGAGGGGAGGCGCTAAATATAATTTCACCTAGGGCTCCAAACTGCCCTGCACCGGTCCTGAGTGTGACGCTCACTTCTCCCCGTTCCCCTCATCAGCTTGCACACTTTTCATTTCATTCGAACAGAGAAAGTGCAAATTTCAAATGGGGGGGGGGGAGCCTTTTTAAGAGAGCATACCAAAAATGCGCACTTCCCCATTCCTATAAGTGTAAAGCATAAGTATGTGCACTTTTAAAAGTGTGCATTTTGGAACATGCACATTCCCCCCCGAGCATAAATGTGAGTTTGGGATTTCGTGAGCGTGTTTGGACAGCGTGCGTTCGCATTCGAGTTGCGATCGTGCCGTGTCTGCAGGAGCAGCGAGCTGTAATGAAATTCTCATACTTCCCTACTCCAGTTTAAAAATGAAAAAAATAAAGCGCACCCTTCCCTCCTCCGTAGCAGCTGCAAGTGGGGGGATGGAGGCCGTGAGTTGCCAAGGCGAGTTGCCAGAAATGGGAGTGAAGGAAGGGGTTGGACGAGGTTGGACACTCGGCGGCTGGCGTGGCCTGCACGATTCCATGGTGCTTGGACCCAAACATCGCAAATTTTCGTGTATTTTAGTCTGTCCATTTGGAGCACTTTCCTGGCTCATCCCCCCCTTGCACGCTTGGAAATATAGGTTGAGTGGAGCGAAATGTACGGCACGATGGAGAGAATTCGAGGAACAGCTGGGCCATGTGGCCGAGGCACAGACAGGCGCTGGAATGGTGCGGGATGCTGGCAAACGGCGTGAGCATCTGGTTGATGCTTCAAGGAGGGCAGAAGAAGAGAGCTCCTGGATGCTCAGGAAGAAACGCTCACGGCCTGCCACCTCGATCCGTTCCTGCCCATTCACTGGGGCCTCCGGTGAAGACTGCTCCTGCTCCAGCAAGTGTGGACCACGCTGAACTCGCGGAACGCAGAGGAAATCCAGGAGCCTGTTTTCACAAATGCCGTCCTTTCAATGGTTTTCACAAGAGCAATCCTTTCAACAGGGGTGGGACAAGCAAGGATGCTCGAACTCACCGAGATCCTCTGCACTCCGCTTGGAAGCTCACTTCACCTCGTTCTTGCTGGCAACCTGTTCTTCTTTCTGTTCAAACAGGAAAAGTGTGCCTTTCAAGGCGGGGCAGTGGGCATTTCCGTGGGCATTTTTCAATGGCTGACGCTGGCTCATCTTGTCTGAGCGTGGAAAGCTAAGCAGGGTCAGGCCTGGTTATTACTTGGATGGGAGACCCCTCCTCTGGTTTCCTGCATTGAGCAGGGGGTTGGACTCAATGCCCTCACAGGCCCCTTCCAACTCTACTGTGAAATCTATGAAAAGTGCACACTTTCCCCCAGTGACTAAAACATGAAAAAAAATATATTATTTTTTAAAATTGCGCATTTAAAGTGCACAGTAAAAAAAAAAAAAAGCAAACACGTGATCATGTTCTGAAATGTGTGAACTCTTTTGGAGGAACGCACTCATGTTCATGGTCAATGTTGTGAATGGGGCAAATTCTGGTGATTTGCAAAGAGAAACAAAATTCTTGCACATCCCTGGAATATACACGGACAGAGCACTCCTAGGACCTGTAGACGGCATCCAGGGAGCCGCAGGATTCTTCGGATTCCCAGATCCAAGGTCAGAAAGGAGCTCTGTGCTCGGATCCCCCTCCTCGCCCCTTGCAGCCTGTGCAGAAGCAACTGTGCCACCTGCTTCTCCTGGGCTGTAGGAGCGACCTCAGAGAAGGGGTGAAGGGGGTGCTCTGGGGGGCGGGGAGAGGAGGAGACCGGGTCCGCCACAATATGGCGTCTCCTGGCGGTGCTCTGCCTCCCCCCCCTCCAAAGCACCACGGCTAGATGGCTGAAATTGTTCATCTACCTGACTTGCAGGGCAGGAGGAGCTCACTTCTCGCTTCCAAATCCTCCGAATTTGGAGGCTGACGGGTGTCCCCGCTGGATTGCGCCTTCATTCTATTGTATTTGTGCATTTTACATTCCTGCTGCTTTGCTGAAGGTGGTACATCTGATGATATTTGACTCTGACTAATGCCAATAGTTGAGATGATGATGGTTGATGGTGGACAATATTTGATTGCGGACATGCAATGGCATTTCATATCTGAATGTCTTCGACCGTTGGCATGCAGCAGTATTTAGTTTCTGGAAGTATTTGACCGCTGTCGGTTTATGCCAGATTGCCCCAGCCTGGTGCCCTCCAGATGTGTCGGGATGCCACCCCAGGGTTGTGGGAACATTGAGCATTCCTCAAGCTTTAAGTTCCGTTTGTCCCAAATGTTGAGAACATTTAAAAATTTTTTTACCGAAAAGTGTTTGCAACAAAAGTCATAAGCATTTTTGTACATGTTTCTCCTAATACAGGGGTAGGCAATGTGGTAAACTCCAGTTTTATAGGGTTACCACTCCCATAATCCCCAAACACTGCTCATGCTGGCTGGGGCTGATTGGCATTGTAGTATAAAACATCTGGGGGCACCCTGGTCCCTTCCCCACCCTATTGCACGCACTTTTGCATGCACTGTTGCTTACCTAATTTTTGTAATAGGATGCATTTTTAAAATGTTATTTCCCCAAATATACACATCTTTGCATGCAATTTTTGATTGGAAGACTCCATTGCAAAATTTGGAGAAGGGCAAATTTCAAAGGATAACTGAGTTGCAATTCGCATAGTGGTTTAGAAGTACAAAATTAGGAAAGTTCGCATTGAGATGTGAACCGAATGAATCCCCCCCCCCGTCCCTAACAAGGGAAAAGAATAATGAGGTTGATGAGACAACACCAATTGTAAGCTAAGGGTGCAATCCTAGGCATGTTTAGAGAGAAAACAGTCCTACAATCCTATGCATGTTAACACAGAAAAAAGTCCTACGCATGTTTAGTCATATGCATGTTTAGGCAGAAAAAAAGCCCCATAACTCCCAGCATGCCCTAGCCAGCACTGGGGAATGCTGGGTTCTTATCTGTTGGATTCTCATCTTAAATATCAAACTGTGCACAAGAAGTCAGTTAAGTTTTTCACATGTCATTTTAGCTGGGAAAAACGGGAGGGGGCAGAATTCAACCTTGGGCTGACTTTCCCCCTTTCCAAGGGTGGAATGACTCAAATGGCACACGGCATAAAATTTCAGGCATTCCTGCAGACATACTGGTCTGCAATTTTATGCACAATTACTCTGGAGTAAAGCTCTACTGGATTCAGTGGGACACATCTGTGTAAGGAAGCATGTATTCTGCCTGTAAAGTCCGCACACGCACACCTGCGCATACAGCATTTAGAAACTGGGGAACAACGTCAGAACATCAGGAGAGAAAATGCACATCTGTTTTTATTTTTCCTCTTGATTCATATGTGCCAGAAAGCAACTTTTTAATATCTTTTCCCTTCTTCAAAGAGCCAATCGGCTGTTCATAGTTTCCCAGTTACATCATCCGACACGATTGGAATCTACCACTGACTGGTAAACCCTCAAAGGCATAATTGCAGTTGTTTTAAGAAAGCACAAAATCCTGTGGTGCTCCCTTCCCAATGCCCTCCCTCCTTTAAAAAAAACACAGAAAAAAACCCCTTATGCTTTTTGTTTGGCTTCCAGATGTTTCCTGCAGCAACCATCACAGAGACAGGGGAAGAGGAAAGAGGCACCGGAGAGGCCGTATATACTTGCAAAATTGACATGGCAGAAGGCAGGGGCGTGCTTGGGGTTGGAGTGTCTGCTTTGGTCGGGGAAGGGTCGAATATGAACCCCGTGCCTGTGCTTTCCTTTGGACCGAGACAACATTTAAAAACACACACACCATTGGTGTGAATAGGATGTGGCGTGAACCCGCTTGCATGCCACATCACTTCAGTCATTCCCAGATTGCATTTCCAGAGCTCACACGCGTATCGCAAAAGAGATGCCAATATGTAGTGAGAACTAACGAACCATGCTCAGTCCGAGGGCTGGACTCAGTTTTGGAGGAGCTCTCGGGGGCTGCGTTCCAGTGGTGGGCAGGGCCAGAGGCAAAGAGGGTGGAGGAAAGGTGGGATATGACTATAAGAAATAAATAAATAAATAAATAATCTGGGCCACAATCCAATGTCCCTCCGACCTTGTCCGGGGGGGACACGGGAATTGCCATAGGAGGTGCTGCAACCTCGGAAATCTCTTCTAAGGTTGCAGCGCCTCGGAGCGGCCGCCCCCTGCACTTCATAGCCAGCACGGTTCTTTTTGCGCCAGAAGGAAACCGCAGGGAACCGAGCCTGGAAGGCCATGCTTGGTTCCTCTGTGGGGGGGCATTCCTGGGGGCACGGAGGGGTGGGGTGAGGCCCTGCCAGGTTCCAAGAAATCCAGGGGCTGCCCCTCCTCCTCGAAATTGGCCATCTAGTTGCTTTTCAGGGCGAGGGCGGCACAAAGGACACCCTGCCCCCTCTCTGCAGCCCTCCTGCCCTGCATGGGATGCTTGCAATCCTCAGGGCTCGGGGGGCTGCGGGCACCCTCGTAGGATTGCGCTGTTGGTGATTATTTATTTATTTTGTGGAAATGGGGCTAAAAATGATGTGAAAACATTTGCTGCATGGTGGGTGGGTGGGTGAGAATGTGTTTCTGTTATCAAGGCAACCCACAACTGTTTGGGTGTGCATTTGTTTGAGAAGAAATGCAAAGTTGGCCAGGACAGGGCGTATTTGGTTCAAGTTCTCATTCCTTCCAAAATGAACGCATGCTGTTATGGATGCTGCTTCCCATTTGCGTGCAGAGGTTTGTGTGTGTGTGTTTGTGTGTGTTTGTGTGTTGGGAGGAGTTACCTGTCTCAGGCAGTGGCAATGGGGCAGTTTTTGGTTGACTCTCCCAGTAGTTGCCAAGTTATGCACCCACTGTGCCCCAAACATTGTGTAATGTCTGAGTGGGGATTGTGATTGTGGCCTTCTTATTTCCCTACAAGGCCCCAGAACAATGCAGAGTCCAGGGAATTTTGGGTAAAGACCATCACCAATGCCGGGAACGGCCCCTGCAGGCCACTACAAAATAAAGGTTCAAGGAAGTAACACAACACATTGTGGGTTATGTTTCTGTTTCAATCTTCCTTTTATTCTCCTTATCCACCTTGAGTGCCATTTTTTTGGGTGGTGAGGGTGGGGGTGAAAAGGCAGGGTATAAAACAACTAAAGGAAGAAAAAATAAATAAACAACATGTGTGTCATGAAATGAACATCATCCTAATGAATGGAGAACAAGATGTTATTTTAATGAAAGAATTAAGACTGGAACGAGTGTTTTCACACCGATAATGAAGGGATTGAAGGAATGGAAGATAATATGTTTGGTACATCTCTGTTGGGCTGACACTCTTTGGCCCCAATCCAGCTTGAGTCAGGCCTGCCAGAATGTAGATAAGATGTGAATTTGGATGAAAGTACGGTAATATAATGTGGATGGATGACTTCTGGATTTGGTTCCCTGTTCAGGCGGCATCTGTGCTTATGGTATCTTGGCCCTACCCCGTTTGACTTTGACCGTGCCCACCACTGGAATGCAGCCCCTGAGAGCATCTCCTCCAGAGTAGAATGTCACCCTCACATCGAAAGGAGTTTAGCACCTGTGCTCTAGAGTGTATTTTCGAGCATAATGGAAGCCACAAATGGGTTTTTATAGAGGATGCTACACAAGGCATTACAGATAGAACATTTGCCCCAAGAAGCAAATTGGATCTTCTGTGTTGTTTTCTCTTTGACTTGTATGTTTGGTTTCAATCTGGCTAGCAGAAAGTGCAAGACGCATGGTAAATAACAGAGATGCTCCTTGAATGATTAAAACACACGCACAACTTGTAGATTCCATGATCATACCCCTTCAGAAATGCTCAGTGCAAAAGCTAGTTGGTTGAAAATGTGTTTCGAATGACCACCTCACATTACTGAGCCTACTGTAGGCTTTAGACTCTACCTAGGCCCCAATCCCTTGAGCTGTTCTTCCGCGGAAGCCCTCACGAAATGCCTGTGGAAATGGCTTATCCTTTCAAAGAACGCCCTGCAAACTGCGAGTGTGCAGAGAACAGCTGGGGGAACATTTCATCATCGACATTTGCAGAGGAGAATTTGTGGGAGCAAATCCATCTCAGCTCTAATTCTAGAAGCAGTTCCCATATAACTCCAGAGTTCATTACTTCCACCGAGCGTTCCACAGCTGCAGAAAAACCTCCTTGGAACATCTTGTGTGGCCAGAAGCCACCTGGCAAATCCAAAAGTACATTTATCATGCCTGTTTGGTCAGCCTGCAACTTTTGCTTGGCAGGAGAAAGCTCAGGCCTTGATCTACCCATCATGGGGAGAAGGCTGGATAAACTCTTTGGCCCCGTACAGCACAAAGTAGAGTCCCAGGTTTAATTCTCAGGCAATTTTCTAGGGCTCAAAGCTAAGCACACCAGAAGAGCCATGCTGGATCAGACGCAGGGTCCATCCAGTCTGGCATTCTATTCACACAGTGGCCAACCAGCTGCCCACGGGATCCCACGAGCAGGACAGGAGTGCAACAGCACCCTCCTGCCTATTGCACACCTGCGATATCGCAATTTCAGAACTGAAATAGGATATGATTCCTTCGATGGCAACTGTTTTTTTTTTTTTTTTTTTTTTTACCAGTGGCTAGCTGGTTGTTGACTGGAGACTTCCTTCCATGCCAACCCAAGAACGTGATGGAGTGGATCTAGTTTTATGCTGGGTCAACGGAGCTGATGGATGAGGACTTTCCCCTCCACCAGCCCCCGGAAAATGCTACAAAGAATGTCCAGACACCCAATGGAATGGGGTGAGCTGTGGTGTACGGGTTAGGGGGATCCCCCCAAAACTGGGCAGTTGGACTCCTCTTGTGGAATGTCCCTCTGGCTGATTTTTGGGGATCCTCCCCCGCACACACCACAGCTCACCCCGTTCAGCATGGTCTCCTGACTCTGTGTGGCATTTTCAGGGGTCTTGAGGGGCTGCCATGGGGAGGAAGGAGTGGGCGGGGAATTTTTAATTCAACACTAAGGACCAGTGTGGTGTAGTGGTTAGTGACTGGGACTGGGGAGACTTGGGTTTGAGTCTCCACTCAGCCATGAAGCTCAATGGGTGACTTGGGGCCAGCTGCTGACTCTTGGCCTAAACCTACCTCACAGGGTTGTTGTAAGGAAAAAAATAGAGGGATCTCTGAGGTTGCCTTGGGTTCCTTGCAAGAGGAAAAAAAGACAGGATATAATCATAATCATCAGTCGTATTCGTCGTATTATTATTATTATTATTATTATTATTATTATTATTATATAGGAGCAGCTGATCCAGTGTAAATCTAGATCCAACCTATTAACAAGACCTGCCTCAGGGGGCTGCGGTCCAAAAGGCAGGCAGTGCATCTGAGTAACAAGCTCTCTGTCCTCCCATTAACAAGATGAGAAGCTTATTAAAGATTCAACATTGTTTTTGCCTGCTTTGGTGCCTGCTGAAATAAATGCCATCATTTTGCCTCCTATTACAGAGGAGCCATAAAAAGCACATTTGAGGAGGCCGGCTGCATGCAGCATGACGGATGCGTTTGGAGGCGCACACGAATGAAGGATGGCCAGTGCTGGGAGTGCATCTCGTGGAACTGACCCTAAGCGAGAGGAAGGGAGTGCTGCTGGCACTTATTTTTATTAATAAGGAAAGTGATTATTGGACCAAGGTAATGGGTGCTTTTGTTTTCTCAGTGACAAATCAGAGATACTTAGTGGACTTTTATATGGCATTAGCCTCAGTGTGCTGCAAGTGATTTTTGCACTTCCAAGAAAATCAGTGTATTCGTTTCTATTGGGGATTGAGGAGAAATTTGTTCGGTTGACATTTCCTTGAGAACTTACCTAGTTTTGCACTTAAAAACAAAAAAATGTGAACCGAAATTCAGTTATCCGTCGAATTCTGCACTTCTCCAAGTTTTGCAATGAAATTCTTCAATTAAAACAATCAAACAGAACACCATGCGTATTATGGAAAAGTGCACCAAGGAATGAGTGCTTGCGTGAAAATCGCAACCACGATGCATTATATTACGAAAACTGCTTGCAAAAGAGTGTATATTAGGCAAAATAGCGCACAAAATTGCATGTATGAAGACCCAAAAAAAGAGTATATGCCCATGCAAACTTATATATATTCTCAGAACTGAAGGGAGCAGGAGGCCTGCGTGTGGCTGGCTGATATTTAGATGCATCTAAACAGAAGAAAGGGACATGTATCCTCCCAGCAGAACTATGCGCACCCCACACTCAACTAAGCTTACAAGCCAAAATCGGTGACTTGTGCAGACAATACAAATTGAGCAAATATGCACAGTTTCCCCATTTCCATAATTTATTCTGCAATGGGAACTATTTTTGCATAACTTCTCCACATTTTTCTAGCTGTGGGTAAGGCTCCAGAGCCACAACTACAAGCACTGGAGTTTGATATGTGTCACCTCACTGGTTTCTGAGACTTCTGAGAAACCCCGCTCGGCCATGAAACTCACTGGGTGACTTTGGGCCAGTCACTGACTCTCAGCCTAACCTACCTCACAGGGTGGTTGTGAGGATAAAACAGAGAGGAGGAGGAGGATTATGTAAGCTACCTTGGGTTCCTTGCAGGAAAAAAGGTGGGGTATAAATATAATAAATAAATAAATAAATAAATTCAGCAGCTGGTGCCTACAGCCTACAGAAGTTCAAACGTACCTTCACAGTGAGTGACGCTGCCAAATTTTGTAATTAGTTGGCTCGTTGGTCGAAACGCACCCGTTCATGATGCTAACCTTTGTGGCGAGCCTGGATCGATGTATTGCAAATTTGCTATTAAGTTCAGAATTGATTGTGAGCTTCAGAGCATGCGCAGTAGAATAGTACACATGTCCATTCATCATACCACCTAGACCCCCTCCATCTCCAAACTTTCTTGAAGCAGTCTCCTCCAGTGACGGCAAGTAAACATCACAAGATGCATTCCCCAAGTGCTGAGTTTGCTAAATTTATATATTTAAGGCACAATCCTATGCATGTTTAGACAGAAAACAGTCCTACAACTCCCAGCATGCCCCAGCCAGAAAAAAAAGTCCTACAACTCCCAGCATAGCTGGCTGGGGCATGCTGGGAGTTGTAGGACTGGTTTTTTTTGTCTAAACATGCAACCTTATTTATTTATTACATTTCTATACCACCCAATAACTGAAGCTCTCTGGGTTGTTCACAACAATCAAAACCATAAAATCCAAGATGATAAAACACAATATAAAAGTTTAAATCTATAATATCATATTTTTTTAAAAAAACCCCAACAATAACCAGAAAGGGGGCACATAACGTGGCAACGCATGACGACATGCCGCACTGCATGATTCCAAAGTACAGCTCCCAAGATGCACCTTGATATTGCGCACGTGCACAATTTCATATTAGAAAAGAACTCTAATCTGAGCTCACATGGATGAATTCACTCAGGGTAAGTTCACATAATGCTGTGTTAGTCATAAGAGCTAGAAACTTGCAGCTTGTTTTTAAATTAAATATGAGCTTCTCAGGAAACCCACGTTTCTGGTTCTTCCCTCCTTGCATTCCTGTGAAGTCCTACCACACACAAAGCATTGCATACTGCACATGACACAGCAGGAAGATAAGAGCTGCTAGTTACCTGTTTTCCAGTTTCCAGCCATCCATGACCTGCCACGTGCTAACACCCTTGCCTATATTTATTATTTATTTATTTATTACATTTCTATACCGGCTTTCTGCTAAGGCACCCAAAGCGGTTTACAATGTTTAAATACACAAACAAACGTTACCGCCCCCTCCCAAACCAAACATACACCAGTTCTCTCAGGCCAACTGAAGGCTTCTTCTGGAGCTGCTGGTACAATCTCCCTGGCCTGGGCTTTCTTCTGCCTTCCCTCTGTAGCCCCAGGGAAGGTGGGGGAGGGGCTGCCCCAACAGTCCTCTCAGGCCGGTGATGGTCGTTACAGGAGCTGATGGCAGTTGCTCCCCGGCCTGGGCTTCTCTTCTGCCTTCCCTCTGTAGCCCCCTTCTCTCCTTTGCATGTCTGTGTCTGTTAATGGGACTTCAGTCACTGGGGGGGGGGGGGGAAGACCTTATAAATTCCCCTTTACACATTGCAAAAGCAGAATGCATTCCAAGGCATGATGGAATGTCAGGGATGGATGGATATATATATATATATGGAGGTCCCTGCTTTGCATGCAGAAGGCCCCGGGGAGGGCTGGGAAAAGAAAAACTCCTGCCTGGAACCCTGGTCAGTGTCGACCATGCTGGGCCAGATGGACCAAAGGCCTTGCGTCAGTGTAAGGCAGCTCCCTACGTTCCCATTTAAATCATCCCTCTATTCAGAACCATGAGGACTAGAACCTTACTTTGTTTTTGGGTGGAATGGCTGTAGCTCTGTGGTAGAGCCTCCGCTTGCATGCAGAAAGTCCCCAGGTTCGATGCCCAGCCAGCAGCTTCTCCAGGTAGGCCTGGAAAAACACCTGCCTGAAGAAACCATGGGGAGCCATTGCTACCAGTCAGTGTCAACTAGACTGGGCTAGATGGACTCAGTGTAAGGCAGTTTCCTAGGTTCCTAGTTGATTCAGCTCTCTATTCAGAACCATGAGGACTGGAATCTTACTGTATTTTTTATCTTCTGAAGGACAATGGCTCAGCGGTAGAACCCCTGCTTTGCATGCAGGTTTGATTCTTGGCATTTCCAGGTAGGGCTGGAAGAACTCCTCCCTGAAACCCTCGAGAGCCATCACTGCCGACTGGAGCACAAAATGGTGAACTGGATGGACCGATGGTGTACAGCATTCCCATGTTCCCTGGAACCTGTCAGAAACCAAAAGTGGCAACCCTAATTCATCATGAGGATGGTTGAACATGTTCAAATGCAGACTTTTAAGAACAAAGCACTCAAAACCCTGGGCTTGGATTGATGAATTCATCGGTTTTGGTTTCTCCCATTATTTATTTATTAATTTTTTAATAGCAAGTGCTTTCTGTCCCAAATATGGAGAACTGGGCAATTTTTCCCATAAATTCTTAGCAAAACCGAAGTGAAACACAATTCTCGCCCATTCCTAAGTGTCACTGCATGCAGTGCTTTGCAGAATAATGTAAGGCATCGAAAAATTGGGAGAAATGCAGAAAAGGGCCACAAAAATGATGAAGGAGTTAGAGCAACTCCCCTGTGAGGAAAGGTTACAACACGAGAGTCTGCTCAGCTTAGAGAAAAGGTCAGTGAGGGGAGACAAGAGAGACGTGTACAAAATGATGCCTGGTGTGGAGAAAGTGGAGCGGGAGACATTTTCCTCCCTCTCTCATAATGCCAGAACCCAACGGGGTCATCCCAAGAAGCTGATGGGTGGGAGATTCAGGACAGATCAAAGGAAGGACTTCTCACACAGCAGCAGAGTTCAACTATAATGGAACTAACTTCCACAAGATGTTATGATGCCCACCAACCTGAATGGCTTTAAAGGGGGATCAGACCAACACATGGAGGAGGAGAAGGCTATCAGTGGCTACTGGTCCTGGTGGTTATATGCTACCAGAGGCAGAATGCCCATGTACAGCAGTTGCTGCGGAACTTGGGCGGGAGGGTGGTGTTGCACTTGTGTCCTACTTGTGGGTTTCCTACGGGCAGCTGGTTGGCTTCTGTGTGAGCACCATGCTGGACTACATAGACCATTGGTCTGATCCAGCATGGCTCTTCTTACTGTATGTTCTGGAGGAGGAGGAGGAGGAGGAGGAAGAGGAGGAGAAGGAGCAGGTTCCTGCTCTGAGGTGCTTACAATCAAAATTATGCCAGTGGGCTGAACAACAAAAAGAGAGAAACTGAAACGGAGAAGCAGGGTTAACAAGGGATGAAATTGAGCACACACAGTTGTCATTAAACCAATTACGGCTTTCCCCCTGTGACTCAGTTGCCACTAGATGGCAGCACCGTGGGCCCATCCATGCACCATCTGTTCTCATGGCTATTGAACACATACATTTTGGATCAGTCACGTCCAAACTGTGTCTTCGCCTGCTGTAAGAGAACTGCTCATGCGTCAGGTCAGGAGAAATAAATTCATTAAACAATAAGATGCGTTCCCAGAGGAAAACCCCGTGGGTTTGCCTTCAATTTCACTTCATGCAGAATCCGGTAGCAACCTATGGATACATCCACTCCCCCCCCTCCAAGAAATGTCTCTAGTCTTCTTGAAACTCATTGGGCATCTGAAATCCAACAGATGTTTTACTCGATGGGGCAGCTGTCCAAGAAGCGTGGAGTGTTGTTTTAGGTGACATTTTGGTGGCACGTGAAAATATGCCCCATGCAAGTTCGCCATCAGCACTTACGGTTTCTGACGGAGTCTGGAATTCCCCCCTTGGCTTGATTCTCGACAGAATCCCCCCTCTCTCCTTCTGCCCCCTTCCTCTTAGAGCCCAACCCCCAGACTCCGATCACTAACAAGAGAAAAAGCCTGCAGGAAAAGACAGCTTTTTCTTTCTTTCTTTTTTTTGGTGGTTTCAGGGGCTGTAGAAATGCAGTCTATGTAATCATAGCTCCAGCTTTGCTAAACACTTCCAGATGTGGCCATGATGAGGTCATCCAGGGACTCAGCTCCCTTCAGCCATCACAAATCTCTCCATCCCCCCAACCCGATTTTTACTGGGAGCGCTGGGTGTAGCTTCAAGTCTTCTTGGCTTGCCTTTGTTTTGCATCGAAGGAAACCAAGACAATATGCAGAGAAACCCAGGTCTGTCCAACACTGAGAAAATGTGTTCTGCAGAACTACCAGCCTTTCCTGTTTGAGTGGAAGAGAGCTGGGGGTTTTGTTTTTGTTTTTTCAAAAGGAGTCTCTGGTGCTCGCCAGTATCCTGACTGGGCAGCTTCACCTTTGCTATAGTTTCTCAAGCAACATTGTTGACAATTCAGATGCATTTCCCAAGTGCTGAGTTTGCTAAATGTATACATTTAAGCCACAATCCTATGCATGTTTTGAGAAAAAAACAGTCCTACAACTCCCAGCATGCCCCAGCCAGAAAAAAAATTCCTACAACTCCCAGCATGCCCCAGTCAGAAAAAAGCTCTGCAACTCCCAGCATGCCCCAGCCAGCATGCTGTGAGTTGTAGGACTGTTCTTTGTCTAAATATGCACAGGATTGCATATTTATTCATTCATTTATTTTCTATACAGTAATACCTTGGATTGCAAGTAACTTGGTTTGAGAGTGTTTTGCAAGACAAGCAAATTTTTAAATATTTATTTATATTTTTTTACTTGATATACAAGCGACGTCTTGCAATACAAGTACTGTAGTACGGCTTAAATTAAAAATCTCTGTACAAATTTTTTTGGGGGGATTTTGTTTTGATATAAGAGTGTTTTGAATTCGTACATTTCCGGAACGAATTATGCTCTCAATCCA
Source organism: Shinisaurus crocodilurus (assembly GCA_021292165.1). Taxonomy (NCBI): domain Eukaryota; kingdom Metazoa; phylum Chordata; class Lepidosauria; order Squamata; family Shinisauridae; genus Shinisaurus; species Shinisaurus crocodilurus. The sequence goes on from JAHFWL010001184.1 coordinate 851,152, forward strand.
AGGCATGACTGTACTTATCAATAGCTGATACTCTCTGTGCAGTTCACAGCAGTTAAAACCATAAAACGCAGGATGATAAATACAATAGAAAAGTTTAAAGCTTCAGCAGAAAAATAAAAAATAATAATAACCAGAAAGGGGGCACATAATGTGGTGACGCATGGCGACATGCTGCACTGCATGATTCCAAGCTACAGCTCCCAAAATGCACCTTGGTATTGCGCATGTGCAAAACCTCGTATACACGGAAGGAGATTTTGTATTAAAGGAGAACTCTAAGGGATGGGTTCACTCCAGGGCCGGCGCTACCACTAGGCAGACCCAGGCGGCTGCCTAGGGCGCGTGGCAGAAGAGGGCGCAGAGTTTCTGCGCCCCCTCCTCGCCTCCGGCGCGCTCCTGCCCTGCCTGCCGCCTCCGCCGCGCCTCCCCACCCGCTTGCCGGCCGCTGCCGCCGCCACTGCACCTCCCCCCGCGCCCGCGTGCCCACCCGCCACTCTAAGGATGGGTTCACTCAGGGTAAGTTTACCCAGTACTGTTCTAGCCATAAGGGCTAGAAACCTGCGTCCTGTTTTAAAATTAAAGCTGAGATTCTCAGGAAGCCCACTTTTCTGGTTCTTGCCTTGCATTCTGATTTCACAGAACCTAGCTGCAGTGCGAAGATTTAAAATACAGTACCAGATTTAAAAGAGAAACTGAAAAACTAAATTGCCTGGGGAAAGAAGAAGGCCAGAAAGAGCACAATGTATGCACAAGGCAAGCCTGTATGGGGAGCTCCTTCCACAACTGGGGTGCCACCGCAGAAAAGGCACCTCTTCTTAGTAGCCACCCACCTCACTTCCTTTTGCAGGGGCTCCTGGGGAAGGACTGCTGAAGACGATCTGAGGGTCCTAGGTTTTAGAGGCCAGCACATTGCAGTGTTCAGGTGAAACAGGAGTGGCAAGAGAGGAAAGTGGAGGGAATCTCTAGCTAGCTAAAGCAGGTCTCCTCATTGCTTAGCTGAATGAATTGTGCAAGAGCTGAGCAGGAAGCTTCAGAGAAGATCATAACTTGACCCACGGGCCGGTCGCTGGGTGTGCTGCAGACTTGACACAGCAAGACCACTTTGCCATGATCGTAGAACAAACTTTGCAGAACCTGAACTTGTACAGTGGAAGCGGGGAAGCTTGTGGCCCTCCAGATGTTTTGGCCTACAACTCCCATTGGCCATAGACAATGGGTGAGGGTGATGGGATTTGTATGCCAAACTACCTGTTCTACACCAAAGCGGAGCCATGTGCCATGTGTCCTTGTCTATATGTGCCTAATGGTGCACACGTATCTAAATGGATTCATGTTTGGGATCTTTACCAAACATCACGGTGCGCTATGGCCAGAATTGGGGTGCTTAGGTGGGGAAGAAGGAACAGACAATCGGCTAGTTTTTTTTTAAAGGGATGTACAGTTATGCCTTGGACTGAGAGCATAATTCGTTCCGGAAACGTGCTTGTAATCCAAAACACTCTTATATCAAAATGAAATCCCCCCAAAAAAAATTTGTACAGAGATTTTTAATTTAAGCCATACTACAGTACTTGTATTGCAAGACGTCGCTTGTATATCAAGTCAAAAATAAATAAATAAATATTTAAAAATTTGCTTGTCTTGCAAAACGCTCTCAAACCAAGTTACTTGCAATCCAAGGTATTACTGTATGAGAATTTCATTCCAGTTTTCAAATCATCCGAACTTGCCCCATTTGCAACCCCATAATAAAGAACTCCCCCCCCCCCGGGGAAAATGTTCACACATTCCTGAGCTTGCAATCCCACTTAGAAAAATGCACATATTTCTTTGGGAAAACCAAACAAAACAAAACACCTGTGTATGTTGAAATGCACATTTAAAAACAAAAACAAAAATGCATTTTCACACTTTATTCAATGCAAAATCCTAGCCGATGTTTCCTTTCCGTGTGTGTGTGTGTGTGTGTGTGTGCGTGTGCTGATCTTAGGACAATTAATGATAAACCGAGGACACAGCCTGCAGTGCGGTCAAACAGGAGCAGCAGAAGAGAACATTGTCCTGTCCCACATGTGAAGAAATCCACATTGTCCCTTCTACTGCTCGGAAGTTAAACTGAGGCTGTGGTTAGCTGCAGCATGTAAAAATCAGTTTGTAAAAAGGCTTAAAAGAGTTTTCTTGGATGAGATGTGGGAAGCCTGGCAGTTGCGTGACGCAACGAGGCCACATCGGACCAAGTGCCGCTCATGTTGCGCGAGATGCCTGAGCCTGCCTGCCTGCCTGCCGTTCAAGGGAAGGGCAGCACCTCTTAAAGGAGGAGAGGTGGCCAAAAGGATCCCTCACGTTCCTTAAAAAAGAGGGAGCGTTGCCCAAACAGCAGAAGGCAGGCGATGCAAACACAGCAAGCGCAGCGACGCTGTAGGAAACATCTGGTCTCCGTTGCCTTCCGAGGATGCCCGTGTGGAGAAAGAAATCAGGGGTGGAACCGAGGTCCTCTTTCGGCGCTCCACAGATGCTCATAAAGATTTTAGAGAGGGGCAACCGCCACGCACACTTCAGCCTGCATCACTAAGCTGAATCCAGATTTAAACTGGATCAACTGCTGTTGATGGAAGTGGACTTCCTTTCCCACAGTAGCCCCTCCACCTCCCTGAAAATGCTACACAGAGCCAGGAGACCCTCGTGAATGGGGCGAGCCCGCGGCATGTGTGGAGGATCCCCATAAATTGGGTGGAGAGACCTTCCATGGCATGAGCTGAGTCCTTCCTCTCACTGAAGAGCTCTTCCTCTTGTAGAAGGCAGATCCTGGATCCAACCCAATAATTTTTTAAAAAAAGATTCAACTATTTTTTAACTGCTGTTTACTCTGTTGGGGAGGATAGATAAGATCAACATCTACTGAGTTTGTGAGAAGGAATATACATGACTATTTAGAATATAAGAAGAGCCATGCTGGATCAGGCAAAGGGTCCATCTAGTACAGCAATCCCTTTACACAGTGGCCGACCAGCTGCCCACAGGAAACCCACAAGCAGGACGTGAGTGCAACAGCACCCTCCCGCCCATGTTCCCCAGCAATTGCTGTACATAGGCATACAGCCTCTGACACTGGAGGTAGCATAGAGCCATCAGGACTAGTAGCCATTGATAGCCTTCTGTTCCAGGAATTGGCCCATTCCCCTTTTCAAGCCGTCCAAATTGGTGGCCATCTCTACATCTTGTGGAAGCGAATTCCATAGTTTAGCTATGCGCTGTGTGAAGAAGTTCTTCCTTTTATCTGACCTGAATCTCCCACAATCAGCTTCATGGGATGGGTTCTAGTATTATGAGAGATCCGGGCCATCCCATAAAGCTGATTGGTGGGATTTATGGAGCGGTAACTGACTGCAGTGTGCAGGGAACCACTCAGCCTAACCTACCTCATAGGATTGTTGTGAGGATAAAATGGAGAGGAGGAGGAGGAGGATCATGTATGCCGCTTTGGGTTCCTTGCAAGAGGAATCTAAATGTACGGTACTAATCCGGGCTTAGTCTGCTCCATGCCTGTGTTACAAAGTAACGTTCATATCTTGCGTTTTGACGTTTTAATGTCCCGTTTACCTTCTGTAGTCATCTGGGTGTCTTGGACTACTTGTATACAAAGTGTCTGCTTTCTATGTGTCATGGGAGTATTTAAGCACTCTGATATGTCCTCCTCTTCCATGAGTGAGTCAGGGCATGAGGCCCAAGCATCCTTACAAAGAGAAAAGACCAGTTCATGTGCAGAACAACAAGTCCAGCGAGCAGGACAAATTCATCTTCTCACTCACCGACTGTTGCTTATACTGACCTCAAGACCGGAGTCCCAAAATGTTGAGATAGAAGGGGAAAGGCTCAGCAAACTGACCTAGATGTCTTCTGTGGGTCGAGCACAGATGGGGACACAGCATTCCACCACTCCACGGCTCGACTCCTTCCTGCCTGCATTAGTATTCTGTGGGCATTAAAAGAGATGTCTAGAGACCTGCATTTTCCTACTCATTAAAGTCTCTTCAAAGCCAAATTCGAGCATTTATCCCTATTCGTAGTTTCTCCCCCTCCTCAATAAAGAGGATAAGGGAAGAATTACAGAAACTTCAATAGTTTCTTGAGGATGCCCCATGGGGCAGAGGCAACAGATAAACCCTCTCAGAAAATGCAGGCAGAATTTCAATATTGGTGAGCTCTCAGCATTAACAGGTGGGGATTCTTTTACTGTGATGGGACAAAATCTAGTTGAGCAGTGGGTGGACAACTTGTGGCCCTCCAGGTGTTTTGGCCCATGGCTCCTATGGCTATTCTGAATAGGGCTGATGGGAGTTGTAGGCTAAACCCCCCTGGGGGCCTAGAAAAGGCCCACCTCCGATCTAGCAGAACTGTGGCCATATGGTCCCAAAGCTCCAGTGCTAGCAAGGGAAGGCCTTCCTCAACTCCGATCTCTGATGAGAGATTGGAGCTCAACAAAGGGATTCCCTTGCTAGCACTAACAAGGGGGGGGGGTGTCCATACATACGTGCGTGTGTGTGCGCGTGCACCAGGATGTGCATGTGTAGCCCCCTGGTGCTACCTGATGCAGTGCTCAGGACCAAAAAGGCTGTGCATCCCTGCTCTCTTGCGTACATGGGGCAAAGGTGGGGTGGCACTTTCTGTCTGTTGAACTGGTGTCTTGAATGGTCCCATAGTTGGGTTACTGGTAAAAAATAAATAAATAACGCAACATCCCACAAACATATTGAACAGGCCAAATGTAAAGATCAAAGGGCCCTGCCTCTGGTGGAAATGTCTCTTTGGAAATTGAAAAATACTTGGCATTGCAAAAGGAAGCCCAAGGCACTAACAAGCACAGCTGCAGCATTTGAGCAAAGTGCTGACTGAGCATCTCTTGCCAGACTGGTCGGAGGGCTGGCGACAGCAGAAACTGAGATGTCTCCATGATGTCTCTCTTTGGCAGCAACTTCAGAATATTTCCTCTGCAGCCGAAGTCTCTCTAGGTAGGTGCCTCTGACCTTGTGCATCATAATCAAAGACCAACAGTGACTCCCGTCCTGATGGCTCTATGCTACCTCCAGTATCACAGGCAGTATGTCTGTGCACACCAGTTGCTGGGGAACATGGGTGGGAGGGTGCTGTTTCATGTCCTACCTGTGGGGCTTCCCATTGGGGCAGCTGGTTGGCCCCTGTGTGAACAGAATTCTGGACTAGATGGAGCCTTGGCCTGATCCAGCATGGCTCTTTTTGTGTTCTTAAGTGTACAAAATTATGCACAGGGTGGAGAAAGTGGATAGGTTTCAGTGTAGGTCAAATTCACTGGCAATGTAGAAGTTAGAACACCCTTCCCCAGCACAGAGTTGAACTATGGAATTTGCTACCACAAGATGTAGTGATGGCCACCCCTTTGGATGGCTTTAAAGGGGGATTAGACCAATTCCTGGAGGAGAAGGCTATCCATGGCTACTAGTCCTGATGGCTCTGTGTTACCTCCAGGATCAGAGGCAGTATGCCTATGTACACCAGTTGCTGGGGAACATGGGCAGGAGGGTGCTGTTGCACTCACGTCCTACCTGTGGGATTCCCTTTGGGGCAGCTGGTTGGCTAATGTGTGAACAGAATGGATTCTGGGTCTGAGCCAGCACAGGTCTTATGTTCTTATCATCCTCACCCATTTATTTATATACTGCTTTACCAAATTATGCTCAAATCAGCTCGCAGAAATAGGCAATGAATCTATATAGGGTACAACAAGAACATACACATACAGTAATACCTTGGATTGCAAGTACAGTAATATCTTGGATTGAGAGCATAATTCGTTTAGGAAATGTGCTTGTAATCCAAAACACTCTTATATCAAAGCGAGTCTCTGGCGGGCGTGAGCGGGGCCGATTTCAGCCCGCTACACCCGCTCGAGGCGAGTGGTTACATCCCTACGCTACTTGTCTTGCAAGACCTTGCTCGTTTATCAAGTAAAAAAAAATTTAAAAAAATTTGCTTGTTTTGCAAAATGCTCTCAGACCAAGTTACAGTAATACCTTGGATTGCAAGTAACTTGGTCTGAGAGCGTTTTGCAAGACAAGCAACAAAATTGTTAAAATTTTGACTTGATAAACGAGCAAGGTCTTGCAAGACAAACGTAGGGATGTAACCGCTCGCCTCGAGCGGGTGTAGCGGGCCAAAATCGGCCCCGCTCACGCCCGCCGGAGACTCGCTTTGATATAAGAGTGTTTTGGATTACAAGCATGGTTCCGGAATGAATTATGCTTGCAATTCAAGGTATTACTGTAAACATATTATAGTATAATATTTCAATTCACACTAGCAAGCTAACCAAAAAATTACAACCACATTTTTTTAAAAAACAACCACCACCACCAAAACCAAAAACATATTAATGAAAGGAATATTTTTTCATAAGAACAAATTGCAAAAAATATCCACATTTAATTAAATGGCCAAGTCCAAACCAGAAAGATGATCAATACCAGAAAAATACATCAACATCTGTGGAGAAAAAGGTGTGGTTCCTCTGAGGTTCAGTGCTAAATCCAGTGTATAGACAAGGGCAAGGCCCTGAGAGAATCAGTGTCAAGACGGCAGAGCTAAGGCTGGCAGTTTTGCACCTTTGATCTCTGGTCTTGAGAAAAGGACTGGTTGGCAGTCCTTCACAACATCAAAAAACAATTTAAACCAATTAAATTCTATGTCTGTGAAAACAGCAGCAATTGCAGCAAGTCAACGGAAAAGAGAAGCCCACTCATCTCGACAGAAACATCCGCCAATCCATCATGTAACGTCTGCCAAGAGGAGCCGGGCGCTGTCGGCAGGTAACCACATATCTCAACTCCGGGCCATCATTTTATTCTGGCAACTCTACGCATGAGTAACCGTGGCCACGTTCCTTATACCTGAGATTAGAGATCAGAGCTTTAGTTGTCACTGTTTGAGATGAGTGTCCCTCCAACCCAGAATGGTTAAGGGGCCTATAACATAATGCATGCATGGAAATCCAACTCAATAAATAGGGTGCCCAAGTGCCTCTTTTACAGAGGACAGTCCTCTATTAGAAAATGCCCTCTAATTGAAGATGTCCTCTATTTGCAGGGCTGTCCTGTCCAAATCCAGTTTAAAGGTAGAGAACCTTAAGAACTGTTGCCCATCAAGAGTTATCAGATGGAGCAGGCAAATACACAGGACTGGCATCAAGGGGGGGGCATGATTGAGCACCTGCTGAGGGACCACATCCCAGCAGGGGGCACCTCTGGACTTGCTCCTCCCCTTCACCATTACAACCTACTCATTCACCTGCCTCTTGCTCTGGCCCAAACAAGGAGAAGGAGGAGCAGCAGATGCCACCGCCGACTTGCTCTCCGACTCTCAGCCTGTCAAGCAAGCAAGTGGGAGCCATGAGGAGGAAGAGGAGGAGGAGCAAGAGCAGCTTGTGACCATGGTGGTGAGAAGACAGCTGCTCTGATGGAAGAGGCCCACAGAGGGTGTCTTCTTGTCTAAGGGCCACCAGAAAGGTGGAGCCAGCGCTGCAGGTACACCACTGAACAACTCTGACCCAGAAGCTTCTACGGGGGTCAAGAGGATGATGATAACGTGACTTGCTTGCTTTGGCCTATTGCTATTGAGAGTTCTCCTTGCGAGGCTCCCTCAGCTAGAGCCAGACTCTGGTGTGGCAGACTGAGCTTCTGCTTGACATCTCTCAAGCCCCAGGAGTCCCAAGGCTGGTCAACCATTGTTACCTCCAATTCACCTTCAGAGGATGCAGTTTCCACTCAGGCTTAAGTCTCTGGATATAAATATATATATATATATATATTTCCTTTTAAATGTTAAAACCTCAATCCATAACACTCATGAGGGTTGGTTGTGACTGTGTGAGAGAGCCCCCAAACCACCAATGGATTTGCAGCCTGCAGTCAAGACCTGCTCCACGGATGCCCATCTCTGTCTCCTTTGCCCCTCAAATCCATGAATCTCTGGAGATGACATCTTAGACCTGACGCTCTGTTTCCGCTTAGCCTGATTTAGGATATTTTCCAGATGTATCAATGCCGCCAAAAGAGGAGCTGAAACAAAGAGATCATCCATCTTTGCAAAAGAGTTGTGTGGAGAGTGGTTGTCTTTCTTTCTTTCTTTCTTTCTTTCTTTTTGGAATATGGGTTTTTAACAGTTCAAAATGCTGTGCTTTGCCAATGATACTTGCAGCAAGAGCAAGATTATTTTTTTTATGCCTTGCACAGTTTCACATGTACTATTTTTTAATACATTCTTGTTGACGCAGACCCTTTTTCTAGTTCAATTGGCCAACCTGCTGACAGACATAATCTAGGTGGACAGGAAAAGAAGCGGGTAGCTCTTGGGGTTCATTTGTCTTCTGTTTCATCATGCAATGATTAAACTAGTTGGCTCGAGGCCTTCTGCACTGAGAAAAGCTCTCGCCAAGAAAAGAAAGAAAGAAGAAGTCCACTCGTCACCAGGCAACTGCATGCAAGTTTGTCAGGGATTCCATGGTGAGAACTAGAAACTTCCATCACCTGGGAGTGTGCATATTTCTCGGAGCCATCTTCAGTCATAGAAGGTCACAGAAACACACATGACATGAAAAGACCCGATGGTTGCTGGAGACGTAAGCAAACCATCAGCAGGGTCTCAGAAAGAAGAGCCAGGCACTGCTTCACGGGTGAGCACTCCAGGCTGTAGAATCCCTGTTAAAGGTAGCCAGGTGATCCAGGGGCAAGGCTGAATGGAAGGTTTTTTGCCCTTGCTGGGAAGGTACACCTATTTGCGCAAGCTTATTTTTCCTCTATAGGACTGAATGGCAGCCATTCTCTTAGAGAGGAAGTAAGAACATAAGAAGAGCCGTGCTGGATCAGACCAAAGGCCCAAGTAGTCCAGCATTCTGTTCCCACGGCGGCCGACCAGCTGCTCCAGTGGGAAAGCCAAAAGCAGGGCACGAGGGCAGCAGCACCCTCCCGCCCATGTTCCCCAGCAACTGGTACAGTGCCAGCTCCAGGTTTTGGAGGGCCCATGGGCAAGACAACCTTAATGCCCCCCCCTCAGTGAGTCTACCTTCTCATTTCCATGGTTGCCCGCTGCTCCCGCTCCTCTTCCTCATCATGGCTACCACTTGCTTGGTTGGCGGGCAGAGAGCCAGGGGGCAAGTCAGCAGCAGCATCTCCTGCTCTTCCAACTCTGTTGTCTGGGAGAGAGAGAGAGAGAGAGAGAGAGAGAGAGAGAGGCAGGTAGAGAAGTGGGTCGCAATGGGGAAGAGGAGGAGCGACTCCAGGGGGCTCTTGTTGCTGTGCCCCTGCTGGGGTGTGGGGCGGGCCCTCGGCCAGTGCCCGACCATGCCTACCTTTGATGCTGGCCCTGAGCTGGTATAAAAAGGCATACTGCCTCTGATCCTGGAGGTATCCTTGAGCCCTGGTTCAAATTAAATATCCAAGGTGATGTATATCTGGATGGGACTGTGAGATGAAGACTGCACAGGGAAGGAAAGCGGTTGTGCTTCTGAATCACATATATTATCACGCCACGCGAAAGGCGTGTGCTCTGGAAGAGGGGTCCACGCTCGCACACAATACGTGTCCTGCTGACTTTAGGAAGGGGGGCACGGGACATACGTTTCTGAAGTACTTGCATATCGAGGACGCTGATTTTAATTAGACGCAGATGCCCCAAGTATGCATTCCTTATGTCTTTGTTATTCGAAACTAAAGAAACAGTCCCAGGCAGCCCTTTGTCCTCGCTGGCAGGGCAGACATCTACATGGCTACCCCTTGGCTCTGATTCCAGGTGGATTTCAACCTCCATGAAGCCCTCAGACCTCATCCTTAACCGAAACCAGGATGGAGTACCCGCGGCTGTGTCTGCTCCCACTGATTTCTTGCCCCTCTCTTTCCACCCCTCCCTTTGTCGTCGTCCACCCGCTCTTGAAATTCAGAGTGTGAGCTCCTCAGGACAGGGCCTTACCACTTCTTTGCCTTGGCTTATGTGTTGTCAGTCTATAATGCACATGGAATGCAGAAAAGGGCAGCTAAAATGATGAAGGGGCTGGAGCAACTCCCCTGCAAGGAAAGGTTGCAACGTCTGAGACTGTATAGCTAAGAAAAAAGGGGAGCAAGGGGAGACACGAGAGAGGTGCCTGGTGTGGAGAAAGTGGACAGGGAGACACTTTTCTCCTTCTCTCAGAATACTAGAACCCAACGGGGTCATCCCATGAAGCTGATCGCTGGGAGGTTCAGGCCAGATCAAAGGAAGGACTTCTCCACACAGTGCAGAGTTAAACTATGGAATTCGCTTCTATAAGATGTCGTGATGGCCACCAAGTTGGATGGCTTTAAAGGGGGTTAGACCAATTCCTGGAGGAGGATAAATCTATCAGTGGCTACTAGTCCTGATGGCTCTATGCTACCTCCAGTATCAGAGGCAGTGTGCCTGTGTACCCCAGTTGCTGGGGAACATGGGCGGGAGGGTGCTGTTGCTCTCATGTCCTGCTTGTGGGTTTCCCATGGACTAGGCCTGTGGCTCACTGCTGGCTCAGCTTTCCTGAGCGTGGAAAGCTAAGCAGGGTCAGGCCTGGTTAGTACTTGGGTGGGAGACCCCTCCTCTAGTTTCCTGCATTGAGGAGGGGGTTGGACTCGATAGCCTTGTAGGCTCCTTCCAACTCTATCTATGAAATCTATGAAATGAAATCTAGAGAGACCCTTGGCCTGATCCAGCATGGCTCTTCTTTTGTTCTTATAGTAGGCCTTTCAGCAGGGCTGTTTGAATGGCTCTGCTCTGCTCTCGTCTCCCTCTGCCATGACTGTCCTCTGTAGAGTAGGACACCGGGCCAGCCGAGGACCATAAGCTGTGCTGGTGGTTGCCACCAGCTTAGACAGCTTCTCCAACAGATTGGGCAATGGAGCTCTCTCAGTGGCTATGTTGTGTGCCGGACGTGGCAGGTCGCTAAAGGTGTGGCGAGGGGAAGGCCCAGGCGTGCTGCGTAGCAGAACCCCCCAAGGTGAACAGGGGAAGCGGTGTGTGTGCGTGTGTGTTTAAAATGACCCCGACTCACCTTACAACCTGCGTGGTGGGGCTTAGGCAAAGCATGCAGGCTTGCTTGCTTGCTGTTCTTGGGCGGCCTTTGGATCTTTGTGCTGGAGGGCGTTGAGCGAGCACAAGCTCTCAGCCACTGGGCTGAAGGGAAGAGGGGAGCATTCAATTTGTGACAAAAAGAAGAAGAAGAAGCTTGTCATGTTGAGGATTGGGGATGGGGCCTTCTCTAGAGCAGAGTAGTCCTGGGCAGACGTACCCCGAGGGAACAGTATCCAACACCAAGGTAGTGGTGAAGCTGGAACTAATCACAGCATAGGGCAACATACCAGCCGCGTGTTGCCTAAATAACAGGTCTGTTAAGGATATGGCCATTAACAGGCATGTCGACCGCCACAATTTCCCAACGTTTTGGGAGCTTGAGAGAACATGGGAGCCCTCAGCACAACACGTTAAGCTGAAAGGTCAGCGAGAGAGGCAGCGCGGCGTAGTGGTGAGAGTGTTGGACTGGGACTTGGGAGATCTGGGTTCTAGTCCTCACTTGGCCATGATACTCACTGGGTGACTTTGAGCCAGGCCACTCTCGGCTGAACCAACCCCACAGGGTTGTAGTGAGGATAAAATGGAGAGCAGTAGGACCATGTGAGCCACCTTGGGTTCCTTGCAAGAAGAAAAGCTAAGCTGGATATAAATGTAATAATAAAATGAATAAATATATATATATATATGTAGTTTCGCAACTGCGCGGTTCTCTCCTTGGCTTACTTCCGTGTATAAGGCGACCCTCAATTTTTAGTCTAACAATTTTAGGAAAAAGTATAGTCTTATACATGGAAAAATACTGTAATCTATAGCAGCGAAACCGAAAACAACAAAGCTTGCTTTGAGACGGACGCCTCCTAGAACTACCAGTGGCAGGACACTCTGCTATGCATGTATGGGTCTTGTTAAATCCGCTCCATCTGTGTTTCACAGAATGTCAGTCATCTTTCATTCTGCTGTCTGCTCATTGGCGGAAATGGGTTTTTTTAGGGATGTATGAGAATTTTGTCCCACTTGTGCAAGTGTGCATTAATGCATTTGCACAGATCTTCCCATGCCACCACCCCAAAGTAAAAAAACTAGTCTGCAAGTCCACGAAATACACGGGTTGGATTCATAGATAGTTGAACGCATTTGAATCTGTTGCTGATTTCTCCGACATCCTGACACTGTGTGGCTATTCCATCTTGTCCTTCTTATTGGATTTTGTTTTTCCTGAAAAGGGAAAAAGGTGGAAGAAGCCGTGGGAAAGCACGTGAGAGTCACAAATGGAAGTCAACATCATCTCGATCCCCTTTAAAATGTTTATCTAATACAATAAAAGCCTCACCTGAAACCACCCTGAAGAGTTTAGCAGCACCTTAAAGATGAACCAATCTTTTTATTTCCCCATGCTTTTCAGTTCTTCAGTTTTAATAATCTGGTTGCTGCTTTTTAAAAACTCTTTGCATTGTCTCCTGCTTTTATGGTGGCTTTTACTTTGGTTTTATTCTGTTCCAAATTTTTTATATTATACTTTACCCTGTTCTTGTATTTTATGGTTTTAAGTTTTGTTTTGTGAACCACCCAGGCAGCTTCTGCTACTGGGTGATATAGAAATGTAAGATATATCAGTCAAATAATTCAGGGAACAAATGTATTGTGGGTTCAGCTTCTCTGCACTGGACTTTATGGGAAGCACAGCATTACTTGTTAATTTTGTTTGTACAATTGACTTTATTGGTTTTTTAACTGATGCCTCTGAGGGTCTTTGAAAATAATAAGTGATGATATACAGTGTGCGAGTGATCCGGCAGAGTGACAGGAGCAACGGTGCACCGAAGAGGAAGCAAGAAAGACCCCAGGAGGGGGGGGGGGACACACGACAAACTGTGCTTTTGTTTGCTTGCTTTTTTTTTATTTTTGGTAAACCAGGCCTCTTACATTGCAAAAGATGGTGATGCTTCACTCAGCATGGTGAGCCAAACTTTAGAAACGTTATATACATTCTACAGATGACCTCATAGGGATTGGCTGCCACGTTGCACTGAGGGTGGAGCCTTTGGGAAGCCTCTCAGGGTTGCAGAAAGGCAATCAAAAACCTGGCCGGAGTAACTGGCTTCTGCGTGTCCCAGGGATGAACGGGCTCGCACAGCCGCAGCTGGCCTTCCGACCATCTGTAGATCGCATTTCGATGGATGCTTTCTGCTGCTGCTGCTGCTCTTTTTTTTTAAAGGCAGAGGGCTGGCCAGATGTGTCTCAGGCAGGGCGGAGAGACAAGGACAGGTCAAGATAGAACCAGCTGCATATTCAAGAAGCAGAAATGTTTCAGAATCTGGGCAGATTCCCACGTTGCTCTTCCGTGCTGGCTTTCTCAGAACACGGGTGGGAAAGCAGTTAGGGAAAAGCTACAGGGGAGTAAGCGCAAGCAGAAGGTCTGTGGTAAATTTTGAAGTGCAGGCTCTCATTGTGACGATCCACAGAGCTGGGCTTTCATAAAGCTACTGGGTATTCATTGCCCATTCAAGACTGAGCCACCCCAAAATACTGTGCGGTGAGGATTGCAGCCAAGCTCAGAGGGAACAGGGAAGTCCTGAGGGGAGGAGTGGCAGATGGCGTCAGCGTCCCTGCTGATAAAAAAAAAAGGTCCCAGGGCGGTGTTCCTCCGAGCCCTGTGGTCACTACACCACTGTGATCCCTTCGCTCTTGTTTCTCAGTGGCTACAATCCTGTTGGCACTCATAAACTCAGTTTCTCATTTTTCCAGGCTTACGTTCAGTTTGTCCGTTGTCCCAAAATTTGAGAATGTTTCCAAACTTAAGTTCCATCTGTCCTGAACTGTGAGAATGTTTCCAATCTTAACTTTGGTTCCTCCTGAACTTTGTGAACGTTTAAGGGAGCAGCAATCCAATGCATGTTCAGATAGAACAAAGTCCTACAATCCACGGCATCTGCTGCGCCTCCTTCTCACCACCCCCGTTGCCTGGGCCAGGGCAAGAGGCAGAAGAACAAGCAGGTCGCTCGCAACGGGGAGGAGGAGGAGCCAGTCCGGGGGGCCCTCGTGTCATCAGTGGCCCCCTGCCGGGGCGTGGGCCCTCGACCGTTGCCCGACCGTGCCGGCCCCCCTGACAAGGTGTGGAGGTTGTCGTAACAAGGTGTGGGAGTCGGGTTTTCTCTCATTGTAGGAAGTGAGGCACAAATTGAAAAAGTACAGGGGGAACATTCCCAGGCAGGAAATGTGAACTCTGGACAAATTAGGTTTTGAAAGAAGGGAGTTAACTGGCTGTCCAGTGCTCCTAGAGGAGCTTTCCCAAGAACGTGCATCAGCAGTGGGAGAGTGTTATCTGACAGAGATTTTCCATTTTCTGCCGTCCGCTCTGCCCCGGACCTGATCCCAATTAGATAAACACCGCCGTGGCTGCCAGACGGTTGTTTTATGACTCATTTGCGAAAAAATAACGGAATAGCACAGAGGCACCACCGCACATTCTGAAGAGAGGACGGTCCAGCTGTCTTCTCTCTCTCTCTCTGTCTCTCTCTCGGCTGTTTCGTGAAGGAAGTCGTGCCTGCTGAGGTCACTTGCAAGGCAACCCGCAGTAGCTCTGAATTGAAGGCATCCCAGATTAGGGCAAGGTTTGCTTCTTCCTGGAAACCCCACCTAGGATTATTCTGCATGGATCTATTATTATTGTTATTTTTTTTAAAAAAAGAAAAAAGGTGAACTAGCAGAAGAGTCACCATTTCTATTGATTCTTCCATTGTATTAGTAGCAAGTTTGGGGTAAGGGATAAGTAGCTGGAGAGCTTTGGCTTTGGGGTGGTATGGTATAGAAATGTAAAATAATAATAATAATAATAATAATAATAATAATAATGATGATGATGATGATGATGATGATGATGTACCGACTTCAATCACCAATTGTGTCTGAGTCCATGTTCGGTCTGGAAGGTGCGAACTGGGTAAATCCCCATCAAAAATGAACTCAGACAAACTTCTCTTACATCCCTAGCACAGAAGTCCTATTTATTTATTTCTTACATTTATTAATCGCCCATCTGGCCAGCCACCCAGCCACCCTGGGCGATGTACAATTAAAACAACACAATAAAACATGATAATTAAAACAGTATAAAAAATTCTTTTAAAATCCTAACCCACCCCATATTCCTGCCTGAACAGCCATGTTTTTAATGCACGGCGGAAGCTCATCACGGAGGGTGCATGGCGAAGGTCACTAGGGAGGGAGTTCCATAACGTGGGGGCCGCCACGGAGAAGGCCCTCTTCCTAGTCCCCACCAGCCTGGCTGCTCTGGCTGATGGGATAACGAGAAGGCTGTCTGTGGCAGATCTTGTTGATTCTTGATTCAAAAGTACCTAATTCTTGATTCAAAAGTCCTAATTCTTGATTCAAAAGTACCGGTGGAACCAGGTCTGAATCAGGATTATACTGGCTTTTGAGATCTCAGCATTGACCAGACATAGTTGGAGTGTTTGGATCAGCCAAAGAGTGGTTTAAGGCACAATCCTATGCACATTTAGGCAGAAAAAAGGTCTACCATTCCCAGCATGCCCCAGCCAGCATAGCTGGCTGGGGCATGCTGGGAGTTGTAGGCTTTTTTTCTGCCTAAACATGCATAGGATTGCACCTTTAGTGGTGATTATACCCTGAGTGCTAAACTTTCAGTGAGGGTGACCATAGAGGATGGGTCATTGTTTGTGGTCCACTTTGCTCATCCATCGATCACTTGAAAGCCAGTGGGGTGTAGTGGTTAGAATATTGGCCTGGGACTTGGGAGACCCGTGTTCTATTCCCAACGTAGTCATGAAGCTCACTGGATGACTTTGGGCCAGTCGCTGACTCTCAGCCTCACCTACCTTACAGGGCTGTCCTGAACATGAAACGGAGAGGAGGAGGATCATATAAGCCACCTTGGGCTCCTTGGAGGAAAGTTGGGCTATACACGCAACAAATACATAAATAAACAACGTTGGCCTTAGCTTTCCCATTTCCTTAGAGTCATCATGCTCGGCATCAGGATGTGAGCTTTCCTTCTGAATTTGTGTCGGTGTCTGAAAGCGGAACCAGAGGAGAGATGAAGGAGCCAATTAGCTGTGTAGGAGAGTCATTAGTTCCCTGGTTTTTTTCTGCCCAGCGAGTGGGCAGTTTTTATTTATCAGTATAAAAATTTATATCCCATCCTTCCGGTACTTATGCACAATGTACTGTGTTTCCTTGGTACTAATGTCATGGCTTCAGAAGCAGCTTGGAGGAATGGGAATCTTCTCTCATCTGTGCAAAGTATGCAAAGGTGAGGTGCGTGCTTGAAAGAAGTAGTTTGGTGTGCCTAAAAAAGCCTTGAATTCCGAGCCCTGCACTGATTCTGCTTTGGAAGCTTGGTGCCACTCTTCTGGATGGGGCTGCTGGGCAGAAGAAGATAGAAAGAAGCGGGGCCTGCAAGAAAATATGGCATCGTGGAGGCTGGTGGACCATCTCTTCCTCTACCGTTTGTTAGCAGAAGGGGCTGAATCCAGGAAGTGAAGGGCTTGGCAAACTACTGAGTCATGAACAGATAGAAGCCTGGCTAAACTCAGCAGAAATAAGTATAAAAAACAAACAGAGCAAATTGGGCCAAGCTTCTAATAAAAGAATGAAACCACGACTACCACAGAACATGGTGAACAGACTAGTCTTTTTATACACAAGAAACCCAGGCTGAGAGGAAACGTATTTGGCTCTATCTGGCTGCTAGACAACCTCTCCTCCTGCTTGTAACCCTGGTTTGCACCCAAGGGCTCTCTTATGCATCTGGTCTGGAGCTGTTCATTATCTCTACATCCTGAGTGACCCCTTTCACTGAACCTACTAAGTACAGTACTTTAAAATATCCAAGAACAAATTAACGTTTACCTTGAACTTTTGTTGGGCGTGATCTCCTACTGTCTCTGTTCCAGCTGCTTCCCATCCTTTCGCCAGGCTGCTCTATCCAACACAGAGCAGCAGGGAAATGTCGAGGGGGAAGTTGGGTGGTGTGCTCGGCGTTGCTCCTCCTGAGGAGACTGGTGATTCATCAGCCAAGGTGACCTTTGGCTAGGGTGGCCTGTTCCTTCCTGAGTTATCTCACACCAGGGGGGTTGCTAGGCAGTTAAACGGATCTCGGGCCCAGGCCCATAGGGCACAAGTCTGGAAAGAAATTACACATGCTAATTTATAGTTATATATGCATGCTTAGAAATGATTACAGTCATGCCTTGGATTGAGAGCATAATTCGTTCCGGAAACGTGCTTGTAATCCAAAACACTCTTATATCAAAACGAAATCCCCCCAAAAAAATTTGTACAGAGATTTTTAATTTAAGCCGTACTACAGTACTTGTATTGCAAGACGACGCTTGTATATTAAGTCAAATTTTTTAAAATAAATATTTTAAAATGTGCTTGTCTTGCAAAACGCTCTCAAACCAAGTTACTTGCAATCCAAGGTATTACTGTACTAGGATTTATTACCATTTCACAGAAGGCAAATCCAGCCACTTAATTTCCCTTCCGAACCACACCGCATAAAATAGATGGTTTAATTCATTCACGCCCCACCCCACCCCAAATCAGTAGTTCCTCTCCAATTACAATTAATTTGCAATGGATGTGAACAGATGTGGGGGGGAAATGCACAAATAAGAGTGGCTGGTAAGTTTCATCATGATCTCCTTCACAGCGACACACCCAGAAACATGCAATTAAGCTTTGGGGGTGGGGTGGGGGAGCCTCCATTAGTACCAATGGAAGGTTCCCCCCCCAAGCTTAATTGCCATGCTGGGTGGGGTTTTTTGGGAGCTGTTGCAGCATTTTCCTCCAGGGAAATTGCTCCTGCATGACAATTAAGCTGGGGGGCCCCCGAAACTTCCACTGGCACCAACGGGCACTCGGGGCTCTGGGAAATGGGCGGATGAGCAATGCTTGAGACTGCTAGGATTCTCCGAACATCGCCTCGCTGCTCGTCTCGTGCCCAATTCCTGTTCACATTTGTGATCACAGCTCACTCTACGTGGACAGGAAACTTGTGCAAATGAAACAGCGATTGAATGGGGGATTTGTGCAAACTTCCCCAAATTTGCTCAAATTTCCTAATTCATGCAAATTCCCTCCATAGACTAAAGCGTGGCTGATTCAGTCTACTGAGGCAATTTGCAGAAAATTTGTGCAAATCAATCTGGGAATCAGGAACGAGATGAACACGAGCGAGTCTTCGACAATGGCTACTGGGCGGGATAATAATAACAATAATAATAATAATAATAATAATAATAATAATAATAATAATAATAATAATAATAATTGTTGTTGTTGTTGTTGTTGTTATTAGTGATTATTTTCAGTGGACTTGTGCTCATGTTCAGCGCGTCAAATGGGGCATGCTCATATCTTTTAAAAGCAAAACCAAAATCCTTATACATCCCTAGAAAAAGATCTATGTGCCTGGCAAATCGATTCGAAGCCAGGGTCTCACGCACCCAGACTTAGCAGCACCCCTGTCATGCATACCCTTTTTCTGTGAAGGGAGATGTGGCATCATTTTGGCAGACTTAAGACACAATCCTATGCTTGCTTAGACAGACACAAGTCCTACAACTCCCAGCAGTTGGGAGTTGTAGTATTTATTTCTGTCTGAACATGCGTAGGATCACAGCCTTACAAGTGGATGCAGTCAGGGCACGGTCTAGACATGTCACGCTGTGTCAGCATGTGCAGCCTGATGATGAGGACAAGTGCTTGGAGGTTTGGGGTCCACCACTTCCTCTCTGGATTGATAGTGCTTGTGGCTATTAAAATTCCCCACGGTGGGCACCTGGACTTCAGAGGTAGATATTGCTTCTCTGAGGGTGGGTGTAGTTGCCACCACTGACCTCAAGGAGGCAGTGGTGAGACCCCTACTGGGGGGAAAGTGGATAATGATAATTCAGTATCTAATATGCCATTCATGAATCAGTCCTTGGAAAAGGTGGTGCCTTCTCAATTCCAGGTGATCTTGTAAGATACTGATGGTTTGGATATGTTCCAGTCTGGTTCCCAGCCTGTGTTTGGGACATGAAGCTCCCTGGGTGACTTAGTGTCGACAGTCTAGATGGACAAAGGGTCTGCCTCAGTATAAGAAAGCTTCCTATGTTCCTCCCCAACACCACAGCTCACCCAAGGAAGTCCTTCTTCACACAGTGCAGAGTTAAACTTTGGAATTGGCTACCACAAGATGTAGTGATGGCCACCAATTTGGACGGCTTAATTAAAAGGGGATTGGACAAATCCATGGAGGAGAAGGCTAATGGCTACTAGTCCTGATGGCTCTGTGCTTCCTCCAGGATCAGAGGCAGTGTGCCTATGTGTACACCAGTTGCTGGGGAACATGGGTGGGAGGGTGTTGTTGCACTCCTGTCCTGTTTGTGAGTTTCCTGTGGGCAGCTGGTTGGCCACTGCGTGAACAGAATATTGGACTGGATGGAGCAGGGCTCTTCTTATGTTCCACCCCAATGTAATCACTGCACCACACTTGGATAGGGAGTGAGATCCCACTGACAAAAGAAAATGGAGCAGAGGTCTGTCAGGCATTCACTTGCCTTCCATCCAAATCTCTGCAACAAAACCTGCTCCGACGCCTTGGGGGCTGTCCTTCCTCCAGATTCATTCTGATAGGGCTTCTTTTGTTGTTATTTTTCAAGATGGGGAATTCAGATGCTGGGCTATTGAATCCTCAAGCCACTGCCCAGGCTTTTAAAAATAGATAACTATTTTTAAACAGAAGAATTTGCCCCTTCTTCCACCCAAGTGGATGAGTCAGATGGTGACTGACATTTGCCAACAACAGATGAATTACAACCTAAATTTAAAGAATATGTAAGTTTCCAATGCACGTGCTTCTCTTGCTCTCCCAGGCAGTGATTAAAACCTGACGTTGCATCAACAGGTTGGCAAGATTTGCTTGCACAAACCAATTGTGGTTTTTCTAACTTGCTACCTTTGGGGAACCCTAGTCATACCCAACTGTCTGCCAAGGAATCCCCTCACGTCTGCCCCAGAACCATGAGTCAATCCAGAGGACTCTGATCTGATGTCAGGCCTCACTGAGCTCGGCTGAAGAACACAACCCAGGGCTGGCTAAAAGATCCGTTCTGGTGCAGGCAGACCGGGATCCAAAGGGTCAGAGGGAGATGATGTGGCCAGAAAGGAAGCAGCCCCGAAAGCGAGGAGGTTAACCTCCTTTTCCCCGTCTGCGGGCCCGACAAAATTCCCCTCTGAAGCTGCTGTTTGCCTCAGCAGGAAAGTGGTCCATTCTGGCCCTTCATCTGAGGGTGCAGTGAGGTAATTTTAGACCCTGGACTTACTGGTCTCTTGGGACCCGCCTTTAGATGCCCGTCTGCATTGCTTCAGTTGTGACAACTAACATTCCTCTTCGCTCCTCCCTGCCATTCTGTGCTTCACAGCTGGCCGTGCACCTGTTTGCCGTGCACCTGAAAACCTGTTTGCCTACCCTGATAAAAAGGAAAGACTCTGAGCATGTGCAGTTTTGCATGTTAAACTCACTTCAGTCATGACTACAGGAATAAAGCGAAGTTTGCTTCTGCTTCCCTGATCCTAAATTCATTTATTTAGGCACCTCCCCCCCCCCCCAAATTGGAGAACTCAATTGCAAAATTTGGAAAAGTGCAAATTTGAAGGGGGACTGAGTTTTGGTTTGCACATTGACTGGGTTCACACAACAGGATAAGGCATGGTGGCTTATAAGCCATGTTTGTTTCAGAGTGGCTTGTTGTATTGTCTGAATCCGGCCAGAGTGGCTTGTCCGTGGTTAATAAACTATGCTGCTGTGTTCAGAGAACATGACAAGCGTCTCTGAGACAAACATGGCTTATAAGCCACCATGGCTTATTGTGCTGTGTGAACCCAGTCAATGTTTTGAAAGTGCAAAATTAGGTTAGTGGTTAGAAAATTAGGTGACAAATTTATCCCCTACCCCTAACAAAAACAGGCTCAGAAAAGCCAAAGGCCTGACAGAAAAGGTGCATATTTCACTGCTCCCGAAACGTATTCATAGAGGTAGCTTCTGTCACCTTTTTTGGGATGGAGGTTTTAAAGCCCTCTTGTTCTAAGCCATCACCATCTGAACTTGCTGAGAAGATGGCACGGACTGTAAGACCTGCGAAGTATAGCTCAGTTGATGGGCTGGACTCATACGATGAGATCCGGTCCTTCAGGCCCTTTGGATATTTCCTGCCTCGCACCAAGGGATTGGACTCTCTCACCTTTCATTCCCCACAGGAGTGATGCTCCCAGCAGGAAACTAAGAGGCAATGCTCTTTTCTGGAAAGAAGCAAATGGTTTGGCACATGGCCAGAATCCCTCCTCTTGTAGCTGCTGGTGCCAAGAATCCGGCTGTAATGGGGATCTGTTGAGAGGGTTTCCTGCCTGTTCGCCCTGAGCATCACCAAGCCTCTCCAGTGATCATTCTCAGACAGGGTAGTCATCCTCACCGAGAGAATGCCGAGACCTGAGACACTACAGGAAAGAATGCTTGGACAGTCCAAGGAAAGTAGCACTGCCCGCAAGACTCACAGCTTAAACATATCCCACCGATTTTTATGGTTTTACTCTGGATGAAGGGATGGGCAAAACTATTCCCCCTTTCTTCTTTTTTTCCCTCCAGTCTCCCAAACACGTTAGCACATTTTTATTCCCCCCCCCCCCCAAACCAGATATGTGATTTCTTCAATATCTGTCTAGCTGTTACTCATAGTTTTAGGACCAGTTCTACTATTTGGCAACATGAACTGGGTTGTCTCAGGTGGCAGAATTTAGGAGGAATCGATTTAGGCAGCCGGTGATGTCTGAATGGTGCAGGGAGAACTCTGAAAGTGTTTGCCTCATCATGGAGGGGGGCAATGGCCACCCTGGCTGGGGAACATGGGATTTGCAGTCCAATGCTACTGGGACACCAGGTTGGAGAAGGAAAGCTGAGGCAAGGTGAAGGTGAGGTTTTCTGGCTGACTCAAGCTCCAATCTCTCTTTTGTTTTGTTTTTAAAGGAAAAGACAGACATACCATTCTGCCTTTTCCTTTAAAAACAAAACAAAGCAAAAGTTTTGGATAAAATTAAGCTCTCCAATTTTCTTTATTGCTGTTATACATTTAACAAAAACCACATGATGCTGCTGGGAACAACATGTACCAGTTGGATGATGCACTAATTAGTCTCTTGCATATATTCAATCTGGAGAGAGAGAGAGAGAGAGAGAGAGAAGGGGTGGAGCTTTGGTAACACAGACAATGACTTCCACATGGAATGAGGGGGAATGCTCCTCCCCCAGAGGACAGAGCACAGATGAAAGGAGAGGTTAGACGTTCGCTTAGTTGCAGCCACGGATGGGGGGTGGGGGAGTTACAAAGTGTTGCCCAAGGAGCCCGGACAGCACAGCAGCGCAACATCCGTGAAGAGGACATTGGATTTGGAGGAAAGGTTGTAATGTTCTGGGTTTTGGCTGTGGTAGTGGGTTCTAATCCCCGCTCGGCCATGAAACTCACTGGGTGACTTTGGGCCAGCCACTGACTCTCAGCCTAACCTACCTCACAGGGTTGTTGTGAGGATAAAATGGAGAGGAGGAGGAGGATTATGTAAGCCGCCTTGGGTTCCTTGCAGGAAAAAAGGTGGGGTATAAATATAATAAATAAATAAAAATAAATAAATAGTTGGGTTGGTACCCAGCAGGAATTTCACTGGCCCATCCCTTGGAGACTTATCTGACAGTGCAATCCTGTGCATGCCTACTCAGAAGTGAGTCCCATTGAGTTCAATGGGAATTGCTCCTAGCTAAGTGTGTATAAGGCCCGTGGAGTTCCCCATTTGGCCTGGCAGTTTCTTCCCCACCCCCTCTGCCATGCAGGGAAAAGCTCTGATCTCCAACCAGCAGGTGCTTAGCAGGGGAAAACACTCACCGCTGATCAGCTGCTGGTCAGAGCTAAGAGCTTTTCCCTGCAGGGCAAAGGTGTTGGGGCCCAGGAAGCAAGCTGCTGCATTATTCAGTCCTGCTTCCTTCTAAGTAATCATGCAGAAGCTTGTCCTACTTATTTGTGAGTAGACATGCTGCTCATGCTTACTTCTGGGTAGATATGCATAGGCTTGATATTTAGGATGCTATTCAAAAGTATTGCTGAATGATTCACTCCTGCTTACTTCTGAGTAGGCATATGGAGACTGGCTCTGCTTACTTCTGAGTAGAAATGCTTCCTACTATAAATTGGTAAGAGTGGGATTTTTTTAGTGGGGATTTTTCAGCACCTCCCACTTTTGCCTTTGGCCCCACTGGAATACACCCCCTGAGAGCTTCTCCAAAACTATATATATATATATATATATATATATAGTCACAGCTATGTTAAAATCTTGGATTTCTCCATTTTATGGGTAGCTCTCATTTTATGGGATGTTTATGGGTAGCTCTCATTTCCTCCACAGGGGACAGTTTTAAAAATGGCGTCTCAAGGTAAAACAGGAAATGGCATATCTAAACTGTGAGATCATTCTCTCCAGTATGTTCTAATCTCTGTGCAAATGGTCTTCTTGGCCAGAGGATGTCCTGCTTTGCTGTTTGTTCCTGGCGTCCAGCTCTTTCCTGACCTAACAGCAGTGCTCAGTTCTGTCACTGCGGCCTGGGATACCATGCTGTCATCTTCATTCACGGTAGATGTTTGACACTTCCCGATGTCCTGGAGTCCAACCAGACTGTTGGTCCTGCAGCTTTTACAGCATCACAGTCTCCTCAGTGATTGGAAACACTTATTGAGGCTGATCAGTTCTATCGTCCCAGATCCATGTCTCTAAATATCTATTATCAGTGAATAAATATGATACATTGGGTCTAATGGAGGAATGGAACAGGGAACTGGAATGTCCTGTTTGGTGCAAGCAGTGGATTGCTGCTTTAGAGTCAATATCTGAAGTTTCAGTGGACCTCAGGTTACATTTTATTCAACAAAAACTTGTCTACTGCGTCTATTGGACACCACAATGTCTCGTTGATAAGGGCTTGTCTAAGTTGACTGACTGCTGGAGGTGCAATATTGCTAATGCTTCTTTTAATCATATGTTTTGGCAATGTCCAATAGTCACCTCTTTTTGGGTGGAAGTTATAATATGGATAAACTTTATATTGGAATACGCTATAATATTTTCTGATGTTCACGTTCTCTTAGATTATCTACCTGTTCTTGGAAGTTAAAGCATGGTCAACGCAAATGGATTTTCCACATCCTTTTGACAGCTCAGAGACTGATACTACAACACTAGAAAGATGATCGCTCACCTCCTTTAATGCAACGGATCGAAGACTTAAGGACACTTTCAGTATTTGAGCAGATGGCATGCAGGCGCTGCTCTCAAATTGACATATATACGGGTGTTTGGTCTGCCTTTGTTGTAGCTTAGGTATTTATTTATTTATTTATTATATTTATGAATCGCCCATCTGGCCAGACATCCGGCCACTCTGATGTACGATCCAATAAAATACAAGGGAGGGGGGAACACACACACACACAGTATAAAACACAATTAAAAACAGTACAAAACTTAAAAATCCTAACCCACCCCATATTCCCACCTGAAAAGCCACATTTTTAATGCCTGGCGGAAGCTAATCAAGGAAGGGGCATGGCGGAGGTCACTGGGGAGAGAGTTCCATAAATTGGGGGCTGCCACAGAAAAGGCCCTCCTCCTAGTCCCCACCAGCCAGGTTTCTCTGGCTGATGGGACAGGGAGAAGGCCGTCCGTGGCAGATCTTGTTGAGCGGCCTACTTGATGTTGCTGGAGGCGCTCCTTGAGATATAATTGATACATCTGGATTTATGCTGTTATTTAGATATTTGCATATCTGCATTTGTTCATTCCAGGAGATGCCACAGCTTCTGGGCTCACGGGCTCTTTACTTGCCGAGCAAACAAGTGGGAGCAAGGATGGGAAGCGAGAACACCTCATGGCAACGGCAGTGAGAAGGCGGGCGCCTTGTCCAAGGGCCTGCCAAAACCTTGCGTGAAAGCAGTGGGTGGGTGGAAGCAGTGTGGAGGAGAAGGCCCCACTGAGGGCCTCTTGGACTTCACCCAAACCTGGAGCTACCACGACAAAGAAGGGGAGAAGGACTACCCCTGTTTTCCACCTGTAAATGGGCACCAGCTTTCTACACCCTCCAGCTGACTCCCAAGTCTGGCCCTACCGTGAGGCAGAGTGTGGCAGTGGCCCCAGGCAGCAGATTTCGGGTTCCCAAAAGAACAGCAAATTGTTATTTATTTGCTTTGTTTTTATTGTATTTCTACTGCCAAGGATGGGGAGAGATGCTTATGGGATTTTTCTGCCTCATGTACCAAAATAACGTGGCTGGCTTTGGTTACCCTGCAATTTGCCCTGGATGGGTGAGGGCTGATATTTGCAGCTCCGTCACTGCAGGAAAATGTCTTGGGCTGGCTCTGCTGACATCACTGGACAGGTGAAGTACCACTAAATTTGCCTTGAAATTATCTTTCGGCAGCTAGAGTTCCAGAGCTGCCCCCCTCCATCACCAATCAAAAAGTATTTTAACTTCCCTTGAATTCCTGGAGACATTCTCCAGAACAGCATCGTCTACCTACCTATCTGCCCCCCCCACCCGACAACACCCCTCACAATATTCATCTTGGATTTTGCTTTAGGTGAAATCAATCAACAACTTGGCAGATGGTATCAGGATTTCTCTCTCTCTATCTCTCTCCGTGAACTGTTTCTCCCTCAAGGTGAACCTTCCTGATGGAGGGCCCTCTCCCTGCATGAACCTACCTGTACATGGTCACGGTGTTCATCATCTAAGGGAGGCTCTGCGTGTTGTGCCTCCAGTAGGTCAGACGGAGACCAGCTGGGCCGGAGTGTGTTTGGGGCGGGGCCAGGCTACGTGCAGCCGGACCCAGCTGGGCAGCCTTGCCAGTCAGCGCCTGCTCAAAGGGCAGGTCCCAAACGCACATCAGAGGCTGGAAGCCATTGTTTGTTACTACAGCTACAGCCAGACGCTCCTGACATTCCCGACCTCAGACTTGTACCTTGGAACGACCCTGACCACGACTTTTCCTGATCCCAAACTGTTTGCTCTGTTTTGGACTGATATATTTTGACTTCGACCCTCGGACTGTGATAACAACTACGGCTTATCTTGGAACTGGACGGATTTACGACACTGAGGGTGGCAACAAGGGACAGGGCCTTGTCAGTGGTGCCCCCCCCCAATTATGGAATGATCTCCCCGACAAGGCCCTCCTGGTGCCAACATTGTTATCTTTTTGGTGCCAGGTTAAGACCTTCCTCTACTCTTAGGCATTTGGCACAGTATGATGGGATTTTAATCAGGTCCTTGATTTGTTTTTGTTTTTTTTAATTTCTGTTTGTTCAAAATTGCTTATATATGTGTGTGTGTGTTTGCACTGTCAGTTTATATGCTTGTATGTAATTTTTTATACAATGTATAATTTTATTACTTTATTATTCATTAATCATATTTATATAGCACCTTTCTCCCTCTTGCAAGGAACGCAAGGCGGCTTACAGAATCCTCCTCCTCTTCTCCATTTCTGTCCTCACGACATCCCTGTGAGGTAGGCTAGGCTGAGAGTCAGGGACTGGCCCAAACTCACCCAGCGAGCTTCATGGCCGAGGAGGGAACTGGATCCTGGGTCTCCCCGCCCAAAACTGGCTCTCCAGTGTGGCTGATGAATATAATACTGTATTTCAAGGGTTTTTAATTGTTGTCAACTGCCCAGAGCACTTCGGCCATTGGGGGGGTTGATGTAATAAACAAAATCAATGGAAATATTTTCCAAGGTGATGGGCATGTCTGAACGTCAGGCCTTTCCGCAGGGATTCAATGCCCTGGGCGCTTCTGGTGCTTTCTTCCTGCCCTGCCCCGACTCGAGGAGGAAGACGTGACAAAAGAGGATGACGGCGGCACCTGGTGGCACCTGAGAGTGGCTGGCAGCTGCTTGCAGAAGGGGCTGGAGATGTTGCCCTTCACCGTGTGGAGCTGGCAGAGACGGCCAGCCGGTCTTCCCCCAGTTCAGGCACTCCAGGCACGTCTTACAGGCTGGGCCTAGAGTGCGGTGGTGCCGCCCGCAGTGCCCCCGCTCGGGGCTCCAGCCAGTCAGAATACGCCATTGCATCCCTGCTCCTCTGGCTTTCCGTTCCCCAACCAGCAGCAACTGAGCATGCTCTGACCATTGGGCTGCTGGGGGTTCCTCCCCCACCCCAGGGCGACCACTTCCATATTGCCCCCAAAGAGGAAATGCATCACCCAAAAAAGAGGACAAACGAGAACTCCAATCTGCATATGATTTGCATATGCTATGGAAGGGGCCGTGGCTCAGTGGTGGGGCCACTTCCACTTTGCATGCAGAAGGTCTCCGGTTCGATCCCCGGCAGCACCTCCAGGAAAGGCCAGGGAAGACCCCCAGCCTGGAACCCCGGAGAGCCGCTGCTGCCGGTCTGTGTCCACAATACTGGGCCAGATGGACAGAGGGTTTGACTCGGCAGAAGGCAGCTTCCTATGATCCGCTTTAAAGCAGCCCCTTTATCAGAACCATGAGGACTAGAATCTTGCTTTATTTTTAGGGAAAGGGTCACAGCTCAGTGGTGGAGCCCCCGCTTTGCATGCAGAAGGCCCCCGGTGCAATCCCCGGCAGCGTCTCCAGGTAGGGCTGGAAAAATTATTGCCTGAATCCCCGGAGAGCCATTGTTGCAGTTGCGATGCATACCTCAATGTTGTTCAAGTGTTGGCAACATCGCTAACTCAGCGAAGGGAGAGAGGCGAAGTCTGGAACGGCAGGCACAGACCTAAAGGGAAGCGAGGAGGCTTTGAGAAACCCAGCGAGAAAGAGGAGGGTTCTCTTATGAGCGCAACTTAATTTTGAAGCAGGCCGTGTATGAAGGGAGCGAACAGCCACAGCGAAAAGCATGGGGGGGGGCATTCCAAAAGTGGCTTCACGCTACACACTTCCCTATGGGGGGGGAGAGAGTATGTGTGTGCAGTTGCAGGGGGGGGTGATGAGGGAAGGCGGGTGGGAGGCACAGTGACAAAAGGTTGAGGCAACGTGAGCGAACCCCATCTGTTTCCACTTCGGCCGTCCTCGGAGGCAAGGTGATGTAACTCTCACTAACCCCAGCGATCTGCTGGCATGCACAACCCCACTGTCAACGCCAACTGTAAGTTCCTTTGCTAATGAGCAGAAAATCTGCAATGTTTTCTTCCCCCCCTTCTCCTTACGGGCCGGCCTTTTAGCTCAAGAGGTCCTCCTCCTCCTCCTCCTCAACTCTTTTCGCATTGCCCCAGCGAGGAGGGCGCTTCCATGCGAGTGAATGTCTGCAGAGCTGGGAGTGTGAACTCCACTGAGGAAAGAACACTGTGTGTGCGTGCGCGTGTGTCGGGGGGGCTGTGGTGGTGGTGGTTAGCGGGGAGTTCTCATCATCCATTTCACAGGGCAGTTTTCTAGCTGTGCGCCAAACCCCCCCCCCCCAACTCCTCAGAAAGGGATCCACTGGAAATTCCTTCCCAGTACTCACGGAGTTAAATTCATTATGGGTTTTGTGGTGTGTGTGTGTGTGTGTGCTCCCCCCCTCTTTCCTTTCTTTCTTTCTTTCTTTCTTTTTTTTTTTGCTCAGAGTCAAGAATGTTTTACTACACTGTTCTCTCCACGCAATCACCAGCCTCCAAGTGGACCATGTTAACGGCAGCATTACATAGTCTGTCAGGGAGCATGTGTTTCTTGTAAGACAATTCTGGGCCACAAACCTTGGTAGGAAATTGTTTATCTCTCTCCCCCCCCCAACCATCTCCCTCCCTCTTCACCATTTCCTCAAGGCGCTTTCCTTCCCACCCCCCACAACCCCACATCCAAAGTGGACGTCTAAGTGGCGGTACGCAGAACTCTGCTAAAGCAGATGTCCTCCCTCCCCCGGTCTCCGTTGCAGTTATGTAAACCTCCGTTGCGGAAAGGCGAACTGGAGCAGACGTGCCTGGTGGAATGAACCGCTTAACTGCTCTAGGAGTGTGAACTTTTCTCAGATCGAGAATGGATTCGATTCATGGTCCACACGGTGCAGCTGGGTCATCCCTTGGGATTGGGAACCCAGGCACCACCAAACCCAATGACACCTAAAGCAGGCTGTAGAACAGTGTTCTCCAACCTGGGGTCCCCAGATGTTTTTGGCCTACAACTCCCAGCATGCCCCAGCCAGCGTCTGGGGACCCTAGGTTGGAGAACACTGCTGTAGAACCACAAGCCCATGGGTGAGATCTGGCCCACTTGGGGTCCCAGTTTGGACTTCCGGGGCTTTCCGGATGGCCACGCCCCTTCCACTCGTCTCATCTCCTTTCCCCTGACTTCCAATCGTTTGGTGGTTTCCCGGATGTTGTGCAGTTTATCCCGCCACCCGCCAATTCTTAAAGGTTACGATGCTTAACCTAAGGTTGAGTTACTGGCAGTGAGCTTAAATAAATTGTATTTTGGCTCCACCCCTTTTGCCTTCGGCCCCGCCCACCACCGGAATGTGGCCCCCGAGAGCTTCTCCAAAATTGACTTTGGCCCTCGGGCTGAGAGGGGTTCAACACTCTTGGGAGAGAGTGTGCAGCCCCCTGATCCCCTCACATGTGCTTTTAATATGTAAGGGGGTTTGTCTGGACCCCCTTGCGTCACAGAAGGCAAGTGAGGACAACTTGAAAGAACAAATTAACATTTATTGAAAGGAGGGCTGAAAAATGGCCAAAAAGGGAGGAATGTTTTTAGCACGGACAACAATATCAACCCATGTGTGTGTGTAAAATACTTTCCATTGGGTTGCTCCATGTCAAGACTGTTTGGCCCTTGTCAGCTATTTCTCTTCCACGCACTGTGGATCTTGCAAAGGGCTCGCCAAATCAAGACAGACCTGATCTGCTTTAGAGGAGCCATTTGAATCGCTACATTTGACAGAAAGCTACAAATATTTAAGTCTTTCTTCAATTAATGGTAGGAGAGGTTCCAACACAGGTTTGGAACACAGATGCCTTGGCTTGCCTTTAATCCGTGTTAGCTTTGCGTTGGGATGAGGAGGGTATCTATGGCAGAACATTATCTCTGTCATGGCCAGGAGCAGGCTGAGAGGGTGCATCTCAACAGTTCTAAGTTTATGCAAAGTAGTGGAAAGGCAATTGCTCATAAAAGCAATCTTATGTTCTTACATAACATAAGTGTATAAGAAGAGCCTTGCTGGATCAGACCAAAGGCCCATCTAGTCCAGCATTCTGTTCACACAGGGGTCAACCAGCTGCCCATGGGATCCCACAAGCAGGACATGAGTGCAACAGCACCCTCCCGCCCATGTTCCCCAGCAACTGGTGTACACAGGCATACTGCCTCTGATGCTGGAGGTAGGATATAGCCATCAGGACAAATAGCCATTGATAGCCTTCTCCTCCAGGAATTTGTCCAATCCCCTTTTAAAGCCCTCCAAATTGATGGCCATCATGACATCTTGTGGAAGTGAATTCCATAGTTCAATGCTGCGCTAGGTGAAGAAGGACTTTCCTTCCAGATATCTACCTATCTGAAGAGTGTGCTTTTGCCGCAGATTTATACCTATTTTGATTCAGCAGTCCTTGAGAAAAGTGTATTCCAAAAAGTGTTTTTGTTTTCTTCAGGGCCGGATTAAGAGCATTATGGGCCTGGTGCTGAGGATTTTGGTGGGCCTTTTTATGGAAATAAATAAAATGAAGACGCAATTTTATATTAAAACAAATTAAATATTTTAATTACCATCAAAGTGTCAAAACTCAAAAACTCCTGCAGCTCATCAGTAAGGGTCTTCCCAATTTCCCCCAAATTATTTATTAAAAAAGAAAAAGCAGCCACAACAAAAAGCCAGGAAGCTTTGCTTGACCAAGAATAATTGTGTTGTTCTTGTCGCTTTGTTTCGTTTTCGTTTTTGTTTTTTTGTTAAACTAGCATTTGAACAATTGAGCTGCGAATCAGAAAGATCTTTTGCTTGAGGCTGGAGAGAGAGGTCCCTTCTAAATCTGAATATTACAGACCCTAGCAAGCCCCCCATGTGCTTCAAAGAAATGTAGTAACAGTGATTGAAATGCAAAAACCTACCGAAATGCTAATTTGAGAACAACAGTTCTTGCTAGGTCTTGCCTCAAGCCTGTAATGCAGATGTGCTTAGAACACCTTTCTAATCTTGAAAAAATCATTAATTATGCTGAATGATAACGATCAGAGCTAACTCAAATCGTGCTGCGCGTCCCTATATTGTGGGCCTATTTTCTGTTATGGGCCTGGGGCTGCAGCTCCAATAGCCCCTATCTTAATCCGGCCCTGGTTTTCTTGTACTTTGAAGGCTAATTACTGTCAGAGCTTTGGGGCAGAAGTGGGGGAGAACAGATCTCTTGATGGACTGAATGTATTTGCAACCCTGCCATGACTTCCAACTGACTTTGTGCTTTCATTACATCCCTTCAGAGAATGGACACTGAGCATGTTCGGTGGCAGTGGCGAGGAATTCCAACGATAAATCAAGCAGATGCATCAACCAAGACCTAAACATTCTACTCCATCAGCAGAATGAAAGTGAAGCGTTGGCTAAGACATGTAGGAACTTTTGGTGGTGGGGATTATGTAAACAGAAAATGTGCTGTTTCCTGAATAATAGTAAGAGTTTGCTGGAAGAAAGACAAAACCAAGGTTGCTACAGTAACAGGTATCACCTTACTTGGACTCAACACAGTAATGATTCTCCAAACTGGAATAGAAATGGAACAGCCTTCTCCACGCTCCCCCATTTAGAAACAAAATACACACATTGCACTCTTCGAATTTTCTAGTTTGTGTCTGGGTTCCTTCATGTCCTCCTCCCCTCAGTTTTTTTTCTTTTTTGGTTTTCTCTGCCTCAGTTGGTTTCTCAGCGGACTGTGGTACAGCAGCACCACTGCTAGGGATGGTCAATCAGAAATGGTAATTTGGCTACTGAGTTAAGCCATGCTCACCTCCCGCTCAAACCTGTGGCTTGCAGAGCTTCAAAAGAGTTTCATAGGCAAACAACAGGGGGGCTGATCCAGAATCTTCTTCCACAGGAGATACGGGCCTACCTGTGGAAGGGCCCTCCACCTGATTTTTGGG
This sequence comes from Shinisaurus crocodilurus, assembly GCA_021292165.1. Taxonomy (NCBI): domain Eukaryota; kingdom Metazoa; phylum Chordata; class Lepidosauria; order Squamata; family Shinisauridae; genus Shinisaurus; species Shinisaurus crocodilurus. The sequence continues at coordinate 883,434 of JAHFWL010001184.1, forward strand.
GGTCCCCCTCCCTTGCCACACCACGGTTCATCCCATTCAGCAGGGCATCCTGACTCAGTAGCTGGGTTCACACAACAGAACAACCAACACCCAAGGTGGAGTATTGGTTGAACGTGTTGCCATTGAACTGTGGGTTGTTGTTGAAACACAGTTGTTGTGTTGTGTGAACCCAGCTGCACTAACAAGCCATGGTTTGCAAACCATGAACAACCCACAGTTCACAACCCAACAGCAAACCATGGGTTTTCTTTGTGGGTTGTTTGTGGTTAATAAACCATGGTTTGCCAGCGTGTGGCAGGGTTTGCACAGCACAATAACCCAGATTTCAACAACAATCCACAGTTCTACAACAAACCACACTCAACCTGTACTGAACCTTGAGTTTGGCTTGTCATGTTGTCGTAGAGCAGTCTCTATGTAGCAGTTTCAGGGCACTGGAGGGGCTGTTGTGGGAAGAAGGGGACAACTCAAATCAGGCCCCAAGTCAAATCAGGACACCTCCAAATTGGTCCGAGGCAAATTGGGCTGTTTTCTGCATCCAAACCAAATGTCATAGTCTGCACAAGCTCTTATTAATCAGCAGAGGGGAAATGGAAAAGGCAGAGGAAAACTGGTGACTTTTCACTTAGGAGAACAGAAGTAAAAGGAGGACCCTCTTAATGAGGAGTTAAGAAAGTCAGTGTGGTGTAGTGGTTAGAGTGCTGAACTGACACTCAGGAGATCAGTTCTAACCCCCACCTGGCCACGAAGCTCACTAGGTGAGTTCAAGCTAGTTGGGATGTACGAACGTTGCAAAATCTGCTCTGTCTATGCTTTGAGGATTGCCAGGCACCTTTCATTCCATCATCTGCTCATTGATGGCATCGGATTTTGCACAAATGCATTTGGATTTGGGCAAATTCGCAGTTGTGCAAATTCACACTCCCCAAAATGTGCAAATAACCCAACATAATACACCCCCCCCTTGCATATTTTCATGTTTTAGCCTTTGGGGGAACTGTGTATTTTGGGTCAATTTTTTTTTAAAAAAATTCCATATTTTTCTACGACTAAATTTGCATAAAATTATGGAAAGTTAAAAAAAAAACAACTGGTCCGCAGAATCGGCACAACTTGGGAAAACTCAGTCCACTGCAGAATCCCCAGGTCGGATTCTTAGAAATTCAAACTCATTTGAGTCTGTTGTGGATTTCTCCAACATCTCCAACTAGACACTGACTCTCAGCCTCACCTACCTCACGGGGTTGTTGTGAGGGTTAAATGGAGAGGAGGAGGACCATGTAAGCTGCCTTGGGCTCCTTGGAAGAAAGGGCAGATATACATGTAACCAGTGAGTAAAATAAATAATTGAGGGTAAATGTGACATCAGCAGCCGGTCGGCCAATCTGCTCCCTCTGGGGCTCCCCTTCCCTTTGCATTGAGAATTCCAAGCTCGCCTGGCGAATCGTCCAGACTGCAGATTTCAAATATTCTGACCATTTCATAGCCATTTTGTTAGTTAAAAATAGTTATATTCACATAACAATACAAGCTTGTGACATGGGCGGAATGAGGAACAAGCCTCTAAAATAAACGAGTGACATCTGGCAAGCCGAAGTTACACCCACACAAAAACCAACGTTAGAGACAAATTGAGTCCTTTGTGGTTGCCTGAGTTTTGGAGCCTAAAAAGATGGAGGTCACTTTCACAGCCTTGTAGAGAGTTTGCAAGTCTGCGATCTGCGGGCAATGTCTGAGAGCAGATGGTGGACGCTGATTCGCAGATGGGAATGAAATGATTCCACTCCAATCTCAACTTTGCTACACTTCCAGCGTGCATCAGATGGTTCCACTCAGTGTTTGGCTCAGCTGACACGAAAGGAAGGCCAGCAAAGCAATCAAAATAGCGGGTAAGTCATTGGGGCATGCGCAGCTCTCTCTCCCGTCCCTGTTAGCTAATGCTGACTGTGTATCACCCTCTCGCTCTCTCTCCCTCTTCGGCTCCAACCCAGCATTTGCAAATAAGTCAGCGCCAGCTTTAGCTTTTTCTCCACCTGAAGGACTTTAATTCTTCTCTTTCTAAGATCCCATAAAACAGCTCTTTTCAAAATAGCTCATGTGGGTAAAAGCAAGAAACTACATTACTACTGTGTGTGGGTGTGTGTATATATATATGTATATATATTGTACCTATACCGATAAATTAGCAAATGCATTTTTAAAATTTAGTTTATATTCTGCCTTTTTTCGTACAAGGAATCCAAGGCGGCTTACAAAAGCCTCCTCCTCTCTTCCATTTTATCCTCACAACAACCCTGCGCGGTAGGTTAGGCTGAGAGTCAGTGCCTGACCCAAAGTCACTCAGTGAGCTTCGTGTCCGAGTGGGGACTAGAACCTGGATCTCCGCAGTTCCAGTCCAACGCTCTCACCACTAGGCCACGCTGGGGTCCCATCGGCTTCATGGCCAACTGGAGCCACCACCAGAGCACTGCTGCTAGCTGACCCAGCCCGTTCAGGAGTTTGTGGATCATGGGTGAGTGGGGTGGAAGGGTGCTGGGAGGGTGGGCTGGGATTTGGGGCTTATGTAGGGGAGGAACCAGGGTACATTCAGCTTGGCTTGGAAGTGAGCTGCACGTGTTCCTGAGTATTTGAGAAATGACTCGCTCTATGTATGAGTCAACCAACATGAGCCAGGGTGGGGCGGGGTCTCCCACCTCTAATTTAACGCTGCCAATTTTGAACAGTGGTTCTGCAATTTAAGGGTATGTTTGAGGACACTTTCAGTCTAATCTTGCGTGTTTTCGTAACCAGGAACAAAGAAGAAAATAGCAAAGATGGATGGTGGTGTCCATGTATTGCAAGTCATCATCTCACACTTCTTTCAACCACCAAAAAAGGGAGTGAGGCAGGTGGCTACCAGGAGGAGGGCCTTTTCTGCTGTGGCACCCCAGTTATGGAATTAGCTCCCCAAAGAGGTTCGCCTGGCGCCTACTTTGTATTCTTTCCGGCGCCAGGTGAAGACCTTTCTGTTCTCCCAGGCATTTTAATCATCTTAATCATTTTAATCATCTTAATCATCTTAATCATTTTAATCTTGTAGTTGTTTTTAATTTCATTATTGTAACTGCTGCTGCTAGCTCTGCTGTTTGTTTTTAATCTGTGGTTTTAAATTTTATATTGTATTTTATGATTTTAACTGTTGTAAACTGCCCAGAGAGTGGGTGTTTTTGTGAAACCTCTCTCTCTCTCTCTCTCTCTCTCTCTCTCTCTCTCTCTCTCTCTCTCTCTCACACACACACACACACACACCACACACACACACACACACACACACACTCACAGAGAGACACTCACTCACAGACACACTCAAATTCACAAAGAAACACTCAGACACAGACACACACACAGACAAACACACAGAGACATAGATGCACAAATTCTCTCTCTCTCTCTCTCTCTCTCTCTCTCTCTCTCTCTCTCTCTCTCTCTCTCTCTCTCACACACACACACACACACACACACACACACACACACCCTGCTTCAAGTCAAAACAGTTTTGACAAGAATTCTCAGCCCAGCCCTAGTCATGACCCCCCTGCCCCACCCACCCACCCACCCACTATCTTTCCAACCATGTCCTATCCTATCGGCTCACACACCCCTCCCGGAAGAGAGCCATTCTTTTGTGCTCCACAGAACCCATCAGCTGGCATGCGCTGGCCTTGCAAAGAGTGTGCCTCCGGCCTACCCAAGTTCACTTCTTCCTTCGCATCCAAGAAGTCACACCTAGCAGAGTTCATTCTGGAGACTCAGAATAGTTTTGGCCATCCACGTTGTTGTTGGCAGCTGCCTGCGCAAGTTTCTTTGGCAGTCTGCTGCATGCGCGCTTGTTTGGAAGGTAAATCTGTGCGGACCATCGAAGCCTGGGCAGCAGGCTGAGCTCCACGTAATTCATTTTGCTCTACACCCCAAATCCACACAAGCTTCGACTGCTGGCCCTGTGGTGAAATTTCTTCCTTCCATGCCCACAGTTCTTGTATTTCAAGCACCACAGAAGTGGATAGATTTCTACACTCTGCAGAAGATTAAGAGGAATTCTGCAGAATGGCCGAGCCTCCCCCAACCTGGATGCATTGGAAACCAGGTTTGGGAAGGCAGCTGTGGAAAATCGCAGTATGTCTCTCTTACTGAAAACAGGGAGGCCTATAAAGAGATTGACCAAGAAGTCCACCTGTGATGGTCCAGCTGCCAGTTTTGAATCCCTTGCAATGGATTTTAATTGCCCAAATGCTGACTGCATGGCAAGCCGGAGTGGTAACCATCTTTGCCGGATGCCGAGGACCTCTGCCCTGCTGGTAGCCTTAAACGACTACCTGGTGGGTGCAGAGAGGAATGTCGTTCTCAGACTGGGGCCACCGGAGAAGCAAATTTCTCAGTGTGCAGGCAGCTTTCCTCACCATCTGTCCAGGATTGCCCACACTGACTGGCAGCCTCTCCAGGGTTTCAGAGAGGGGTTTTTCTCAACCTTACCTGGAGATGACTGGAATCAAACCTGGGGCCTTTTGTGTGTTAAATGTGTGTTCTAACAATGAGCGATGTGCCTTCTCCTTAATAAAAGACCAGCCATTCTTTCTGGCAAACCTGATCCCATGGAACAAGGGGTAAGTCTCTAGCACCATGATGTTCCATTCTCACGCTTCCTCACTCTGCCGCCTGCTTAATTCATAGATTTCTTTTTGAATCAAACACAGTTGCTATCCTGTGATTGTCTACATTTTTCAGACATGCGCTGTCCGACATCCCAAGAAATGTGAAAGGAATTTCTTCCTTGAGTGAATGAATGTTACTTTATGCATACTTACATGTATCTATTCTAAACTCAACCTGAAAGACTTATCAATTTCATCAGATTCCATCCTGGTTTCACTAATGTTGCTGTCCACAGTACTTCGTGTCATGGGGTCTTCTGGGTTTCTCTGTCACCTTCCCTACAAGATTGAGTAGAAAGCCCTCCTGGTCACGTTTCTGAAGCTCCAAGCATCTTCCCAGCTTTTGTGAGTTGCAACTCACCTCCTGCCAGAAGTCCTTCATCTCAGAGGCATAGACCATGCTGCTGCTACGTTTGGTATTATCTTCTCCTTGAGTATGTTGTTTGGCTGCTACTTTTAAATTTGTGTTTTAGTTTATTTGTTTTGTTTAATTGTTATACTGTTGAAGTATCTTGGAGGTGAGAGGGAGTCAAAAAGGAACCATGCACACATACATACATACATACAGAAGGATCCAATAATGTCTCATATTGGTGTTTTTCCTCTGGAGCCCTCAAAATGGCTTGCATTTTCATGTGGTCTGAGCATGAATGCATTATTTATCAGTCCTAAATGCTGGGGTTTTTAATTGCACTCATTTATTAAAACAAGCTTGAGTGGGATTTTAACAGAAACCCTGATGCTTCCCAAGGAATATTGTGGCTATGGACTCATTTGCCTTATTGGGGGGAAATGTCTGTGCACATTACCAGCACAGTGAGTGGTATGCACCCACCCACCTTAGAAAGGTCACAGTAGTCCCATGGTGAGAATTCATGCTTAGCTCATAAGCAACCAGAATCTGAAGTCTGACACCTTCCTAGACAAAGAAGCAAAATGTTACGAGATGCCACATCAGAAATGTTCAAGCTACCAGTGTGGGAGGTGGAGATCTTGTTGGCGGCGGGGGGGGGGGGGGACCTTGAACATTTTTCCCCAATGAAGTTGCAGAGCAGAGAAAACCCACTGGTATCGTCTGTGGTCAGTTCTCTTCCCATAAACAGAAGAGTCACACATTCTACCAGGTCTTCTTCTCAGCCAGCGGGAATGTTGGGTGAGTCAGAGAAAACGTGGCTTCTACACAATGTTCCTTAATGGCCTTTGGGTCTTCTGAGAGACCTTGGCCTTAGATCTACCAACGCTGGAATTCGAAACTGAGGGAGAGGATTCAGGAATGCTATGGGATGAGAAAATTCTGAAATGGGGAACTATACAGGTTTCTGTAAAAATGGAAAGGAAGTTACTTTTCTTTTAGATTCACTGGTTTGGTGTCTGGAAAATGTTCTTTTTGTGACCAGCCAGGCCCACCATGGCAGCCCTATCTATCTATCTATCTATCTATCTATCTATCTATCTACACACACACACACACACACACACACAACAAAATAAAACAAAAAAGTGGGAACAATTATAACAAAACAAAACAAAAAAGGGGGGAACAACAAACAACTACACCAAAAAAATAAACATAACAAAAACATATCCATTCACAACACCGTTAATTAAAAAAAAGAGGGGGGGGGATTCAACACTTCTGTTTCAAACATATATGTTAATATAAGCAGTCCATATTTCTCAATAAGCATCCAGATGAAATTGTAGGATATGTGTTCAAATGCAGTAAGAGCAGTAAGATTTTCAGACCATGGAATGATGACAGCCATTTGATGAATGTGCCATTTTGTGAAGGCACCCACAACATTCTCTCAAAATTCCAAATCTGTCCACTGACCTGAAAAGCTTGGGGACCCATGACACAGATGCATACAGCCTGGAATAAATAATAATAATAATAATAATAATAATAATAATAATAATAATAATAATAATAATAATAATAATATAGTGGTCTTTGCCACTGTTCCTGAACAAGAACATCTGTAACATCTGGTGGATGAGTTCCTCTGAAAGGTAGCTTGCCCAGCATTGGTGAAGTTGCCAATGTCCATCATTTGGAAAAATTAGGGATGCTGGAGAAATCCACAGTGGACTCAAATGAGCTCAAAATTCTAAGAATCCAACCTGCGGGCTCCTCGGTGGATCAGCTTCTCCCGAGGAAGCAATACAAACTCCGGTCCACCCTCTTGATAAAGGGGAAGGTCTTCTTCTAAGGAGCAGAATCATCTGCTTGAGGCTTCACGGTGTGCTCTGTTAAGAGGTGGACTTCCCACAGAACTAACAGAGGTGACCACCGACAACCTGCATGCTTGGTGCTTCCTCTCTGACTTCTGTCTCAAGCAAAAGCATCACATGCTCAGAGGTGGCCCACTGGGGAGGTGAAGGACACTTCCCTACCATTCCCAGAGCATGGCGGCTGTCAGTGGTCACCTTGGCTAGTCCACCTCTGCACTGAGCACACTGTGAAGCCTCGAACTGATCATCCCGCTCCTTAGAAGAAGACCTTCCTCCTTAGCTAGAGGGTGGACTTCTGTTGCCTCCTCTTTGGCTTCACATTCCAGCTCGATTTCACTCTCTACAGGTGACGCTGGGCCAGCCGTCAACCACATTTGCGCACAGCCTGTCAGCTTTATGACACAGAGACAAATGTGTTATGGCAGTTGGGCTTTGCAGAGGGGTTGGAAAAAAACCCTCCTTCTAACATGTAATGACTTTGAAAGAACTCAAAACAGAGCAAAAAAAAAAAAAGGTCCCATTTCTCATTTAAGGTGCATGTCATTACAAGAAAAAGAGAGATCATTACAAAGAAAAGAGATCCCTCTGAAATATCAGCTTTGTAGTAGCTTGGGAGTGCTCTTGGATCCTATGCTCTCCTGGGATCTTCAGGTGGGCGTGCGTTTGCACAACCACATCTAGTGTGCCAGCTGTAGCCATTCCTGAGTTGGTCGGCTGTGGCAACAGTTATCCATGCCTTGATGGCATCACGGTTGGACTACTGCAAGGCGCCCTATGTGGGATACCCTTGAAGAGCATCCCATGGTGGCTGGGGATTATGGAAGTTGCAGTCCCACACATCTGGAGGGCCCCAGGTGGGCTGCAAGGTTTCCCCAGACACTGCCCCAGAGCTCAGCCTTGTCATAGAATACAAGTCCCAGGGCTGAATTATAACATCGTATCAATGCACACCTTCTCATCGTTTTATGGAATGTTTGGGTCCATTTTAGAAACTCCTGCTCTTTCTGTGTTGCCGGGCAAGGGGGGTACTTACAGCGGTGCAGCTGAGCAATTTTTGACCCTGGACTTAAGGGTCTTAAGCCCCCCACCTTTTAGCTGTCCATCTGTATTGCTTCAGTCACATGCAGTCACACAGATTGCAACCCCCTTGGGGTCCCTCCTGTTGTGGAGTGTAACCTCAGCAGTGGTGGGCAGGTGAGTTTCCTCCCGCTGCAATCCCTCCCTAAAAGTACATGATGCCCACCCGTTGTTTTTTTTTGGGGGGGGGAGTTTATTGCTGTCCATGCAGCTTCAATGTGCTTTCCAGAGTGGTGTATATTTGCGACGGATACATGACCCCAGAAGCAAGACAAATACGATTTAGAAAACGGGGGTTCTCCTGTCCTGTACTTTAAAAGGATAATAATGAGAAGGCAGGAGAGTGCAGCAAGCAGAGTGAGCCGCCTCCGAGTGCCTGTGCCGATGAGATCTCCGTGCTGTTCCCGAGTCCCACGCTTCGCCAAAACACCGAACTTTGACCTCCTCAGGTCATCCGCCCCTCTCTGCCCGTCCTTGTACACGAGAGCGAGGGCTGTTGCACGGCGTTCCCTCGGCCTCAGGGCTACCGTCCATCATGCAGCTGATGACACAGGACATATGGAGCAGTGCATTAACAATGTACGTTTTTGAACGGATGCCTGCTGGTACATTCCATCGGTCCGAGTAATGCAGTGGATCTGGGCCAAAGTTCCCCTGAGCAGCACAGCTCTTTCTCTTTCCCGCATCCCACACACAGTTCTTCTTGCTTGCCTGCCACCTCTTCTAGCCTGGCGTTGGGACTTTCTTGTAAGACCTTGCCGCCTATGCACCCTATTGGCCTAAACCAGCCTCCCCCAAGCTGGTACCCACCAGATGTCTTGGACTGCAACTCTCAGCACGGCTGGCTGAGGCATGCTGGGAATTGTAGTCCAGTACATCTGGAGGGTTTGAGGTTGAGGAAGGCTGGCTGAAATGGAGGTAGGCGTGAGGCTGGGAGTCAGTGACTGGCCCAAAGTCACCCAGGGGATTAAATTGCCGAGTAGGGACTAGAGCCCAGATCTCCCAAGTCCCAGTCCCAAACTCGAACCACTACACCACACTGGCTCTCCAATGACTGTGAAATTACTTGCCTTAGTTTCTCTTCCCTGTCCAGTGGGGCTTGTTGCTGGACCAGAAAAATGTGGGCCCAAAGGAGTTCTTTCCTGTTGCTTTGTGAATCTCCCCCTCTGGGCCCTCTGCTTTGCAGGCATAACCTCAAAGTTAATTTGCCTCAGTTTCCCTTTTCTGTGCAATGGGTCATATTGCTGTGGATAACTATGACCCCCTTGGCTCTGCCTACCATTAGTTGCCCTGTCCCCCACCCCACCAGTCCCAATGGGCACCAGGCACCACTGTGACCAGGCGTTCCTAAGAAATATATGTAAAATAAACTGAATTTATAATATCAAGATATGCAGAAATATATTTAAAAGAATTATATATATAAAAATATAAAAAAATATATAAAACATGTATAAGCCAGAAAACTTAATAGACATGTAAATAATAGCTCCTCATAGGCTGAAGATGATCTTGAATGTTTTTTTCAAACAAGAGGGCTTTTATCTCTGGGTGCGATATTGTTAATGCCAATGTTTTTTTGTTTGTTGCTTCCAGAGATAAGTGTTTTCAGCAGCAAAGAAGCTTTCCTGTTGATAGGTGATAATGCCAAATGCGTTTCGGCCCTGAAGGCCTAAGGTAAGGCTTTTCTGTTCTTTCCAAGCCACTGGAGGTAGCCTAGAGCCATCAGGACTAGTAGCCACGGATAGCCTTCTCCTCCTCCATGAATTTGTCCAATCACCTTTTAAAGTTGGTGGCCATCACGACATCTTGCAGAAGTGAGTTCCATAGTTTAACTCTGCGCTGTGTGAAGAAGTCCTTCCTGTAATCTGTCCTGAATCTCCCACCATTCAGCTTCATGGGATGAACCAGTTGGGTTATAGTATTATGAGAGAGGGAGAAAAATGTCTCCCACTCCACTTTCTCTGCACCAGGCTTCATTTTGTACACCTCTGTCATGTCTCCCCTTAGTCACCTTTTTTCTAAGCTAAACAATCCCAGATGTTGTAACCTTTCCTCGCATGGGGAGTTGCTCTAGCCCCTTGATCATTTCATTGCCCTTTTCTGCCCTTGTTCCAACTCTACAATATCCTTTTTTAGGTTCCCCTGCAGGTCTTCGCAGACATGGGTGGAGGTGGTGACCACACCAACTCCTCCACTGCATGATTTCAGCGATGGGTCCTGGTGAATCTTTGAAGTGGTGCAGAGAGTTAGGAACGATTTATATATCCAAGTGGGAACCGAACCCCGATTTTGAAGCTCTTTGATTCCCTGTAGGGCAGTGTCTTTCTCCTTCCCCATCTTATTTTGGGGTCGCCTGTAACCAGACCCAAAGATGTGAAGGAACTTTACCATTTTCTATGCACTTCTAATTGAAGAATATTTGTCAGCTGAAGCCAAGAGGAAATGCCGTGAGCACCACTGATGCTTCCACCGCACAAAGAGGGGCCGGCGATGAGGCTCGGACAGGAACAATAAACCTAATTTCTGCTGCTGCTGAACCCTTTGTAGAAGCAGCCCTTTGCTTCAAGTGCTTATTAACTGAATCTGAGCGTCCTTCCCCACATTGCTAAATGTCTTCTGGTGAACAGGACCCATAAATCAAGCATGCTTGTGGTCCGATTAAGAAAACCTCCATTAAGCTTGACTCACAGTCCAAAAATGTGCTTGCTGAAGACATATGGCCACATGGCGAAGGCGCTGTAAATGGAACTTGGCTTCGGGATTCATCCTGGGGACATCCTTTTGGTATTTTCTTTGCACACCTTTAGGTGGACCATTGATGGCTTTATTGAAAAAAGTCATTTGGGGTTTGAGATTTGTCTCGCCACCTCCTTCTGTTGCCTCCTTTTGGCATTCGTTTTATTTATTGAAGTTTGTTTTGTTTTGAATGGATTATTGATTTTATTATTTGAACTGTACATCCTTTTTGGAAGCACGTATTTATTTATTTATTTATTTATTATATTTATGAATCGCCCATCTAGCCAGACATCCGGCCACTCTGAGCGATGTACAATCCAATAAAACATAAGGGGGACACACACACACACACACACACACAGTATAAAACACAATTAAAAACAGTACAAAACTTTAAAATCCTAACCCACCCCATATTCCCGCCTGAAAAGCCACATTTTTAATGCCTGGAGGAAGCTAATCAAGGAAGGGGCATGGCAGAGGTCACTGGGGAGAGAGTTCCATAAATTGGGGGCTGGCACAGAAAAGGCCCTCCTCCTAGTCCCCACCAGCCAGGTTTCTCTGGCTGATGGGACAGGGAGAAGGCTGTCCGTGGCAGATCTCGTTGAGCGGCCTACTTGATGTTGCTGGAGGCGCTCCTTGAGATAAACTGGACCGGAGCCGTACAGGGTTTTAATAGTCAACGCCAACACCTTGAATTCTGCTCGGCAAACAACTGACATGCAGAAAAAATGATTTATAAATAATATGAAATAAATGAAGCTGGTATGAAGTTGTGTGATGTAGCTAAGAATTCCAGTGTGGTGCAGTGGTGAGAGTGTTGGACCGGGACTTGGGAGACCTCGCTTCGAGTCCCCACTCAGTCATGAAGCTCACTGAACGTAAGAACATAAGGAGAGCCATAAGGGTCCATCTCATCCAGGATTCTGTGCACAGAGTGGCCAACCAGCTGCACATGGGATCCCACAATCAGAACATGAATGCAGCAACACCCTCCCGCCCATGTTCCCTAGCCATGTACACAGGTGTGCTGCCTCCAATGCTGGAGGTAGCATATAACCAATGAGGACTAGTAGCCATTGATAGCTGCCTTGTCCTCCTCCTCCTCCTCCTCCTCCAAGAATTTGTCCAATACACTTTTAAAGCCCTCCAAATGGTGACCATCACTACTGTAAATAAATAAATAAATAAATGCAGGAATTTATTTGCTCCTGCCCAAAGCCCTCCTCCTCTCCATGTCAATGCCATGCCCCCTAAGGAGGCTGAACTGGAGCCCCTCTCCCAAGCCAAATGTTGGAGAGGAGCTGCCTCTGTCAAGGGGTCTTGAGGTAGAACCGGGGGCATCCCAGGCCCTCAGAGGAGACAGCCGCTGACCCTCCCCCATCACGATGGAGGTAGCCCCTTTTCCGACTCAAAGGCAGATACCGAGTGTGGCCACCTGACCCCAAAGAGCGCAAGGAGCCTAAAGATTCAGGCTTGGCCAGCTTCTAGATGCAGAAGTGTCTCCCTGGGGAATAAGGACTCCTCAAGAGCAAAGGTATACTTTACTTGCTCATGACCAGACCATTCCTCCGGTGGTACTCATGGTGCACAGCTGTGCTCTGGGTGGAGCTGTGAAGGCCGAGGCTTCAAAGCCTTCATTGCTAAGCACAGGGTGCTGGAATGCTGTCTGTGTGTCAGTTCCCTGCTGTGTGTTTCTGTGGGAAGCCGGCACTTCTCTGGGCCTTTTGGGCGGCTTACTGGCTTTACTTTTTGTACTCATCCTGGCTAATTCTCTGGAGCTGTGAGCATGCCAGCCACTGGTACTGCTAGGGTGGGATCTTGGGACCCAGGTCCAGGGCTCCACAGCACAGAGGACCCCCAAATGGCCACCCTGAGAGTGGCAGGGGTTTGGGGCAGTCGCAAACAGGTCCTTGGCCTGGCGATTAAACGAAGCAGCCACATTTTATAGAAAGGGTGTGATTGACTTGGAAAGGGTACAGATGCTCTTCTTATTTTACTTACTTTAAAAGATAAATTACCCATTTCTCCATGAAGTGGAACTTATTCCCAAGCCAATGTGTTTTGCATGAGGGTAGCAGAAGCAAACACCATTTTATTTCTGTAGCCACAATGGTGCTTTGATCTGAGTGAGTTTAAAATATGGAACAGCACACGCACAGGCTCAAAGTTTTCTGCCTAAACATCAGGAAAAACTTCCTGACTGTTAGAGCAATACGACAGTGGAACCAACTACCTAGGGAGGCCGTGGGCTCTCCCACTCTGAAGGCATTCAAGGCGCGGCTGGACGGCCACCTGTCAGGGATGCTTTGGCTTGGATTCCTGGGTTGAGCAGAGGGTTGGACTCGGTGGCCTTGTAGGCCCCCTCCCGCTCTACTATTCTATGATTCTATTTGTTCCTCTTTAAGCTGGCTTAGTAAACAGGGTATCCCCCCCCCCAACCTATTAGGAATATAGAAGCAGTTGTAAAGCAAGGAATGGTCAAGGGTTGGGGGGTGACTCTAAGGCCATGAATGGTGTGGAGAGGGGGGCATTTTGCTCCCTCCCTCATAACGCTAGAACCCAGTGGGGGTCACCCCATGAAGCTGATCGGAGGGAGATTCAGGGCAGATCAAAGGAAGGACTTCTTCACACATAGTTAAACTATGGAATTCGCTTCCACAAGAAGAGGACACAAAAAGCATTTGAACTACTGAGAGCCAGTGTGGTGTAGTGGTTAGAGTGTTGGACTGGGACTCGGGAGATCCGGGTTCTAGTCCCCACTTGGCCATGAAGCTCACTGGGTGACCTTGGGCCAGGCTCTGACTCTCAGCCTCACCTACCTCACAGGGTTGTTGTGAGGGTAAAATGGAGGGGAAGAGGAGGTGTATGTAAGCCGCCTTGAGTTCCTTGAAGGAAAAAAAAGGGCATGGATGTCGGGGGCAAGCCAGGGGTTCAACACCCCCACAGTAGAGCATGGGAACAAAGTGGTTGAGCCCAAGGAGTTCATGGGAGAAGTTAAAGTAAGCAAGCGAGGCATTCTGGGAGACAGTTTGAAGCATATGGGCCAGGAAGGGAGAAACTCTATGTTGAAGCTTGGGGAAGTATTTGGATAGGAAAACAGGGCTTGCAGCAAGAAAAGGGTGACTCCTCAGGGCGAGTGCCAGCCTGTGCCCTGCAGATGTTGAGCCAGCCCAAACCTGGAAATCAACATGTTCACATTGGGAGCAAGAAAGCTTTGTGGGGGAATATAAAGCAAAACATACATTTTGAAATAAATAAGGCAGAAGGAAATCATTCTATTTAGGGAAATGTGTCTTTCCCAGTAGTCTTTGCACATTGCTGCAGTAACGTTGAGGAATAGGCCGGTGCAAGGAGGCCCTACATGACCCCTCCTCTTCTTTCCCCACAGATGTGGTGAGCAGGTGGTCTGCCTGTAGTTTGACGGGTTGAATAAACCTAAAAGCAAGCAAGCCCAATCTGGAGGAGCTGTATGAACTGAAGCATCCTTTTCAGGATTCTGGGAATCAGAGCATCCATTCAGTCTGCCCTGCCGGGACCTCATCTTGAGAAGCGTTCATTTCAGCACTTTGGTTTAAAAAAAGATGATGTCAACAGTGGGAAATGATTCAGGAGAACATGACCGAGCTAATCCAAGGTTGGGACGCACATGTGGAAAGGCCCAAGGACTGTGTGTGCATATGTGTTTAAGTCAGAGAAAATTTTAAGCGGGGTCTCGTGTTGACTGCTATCCAATTTTTCAAGGCTGTCAAAAAGGAGAGGGGAGAATTATTCAGCCTCAGCTTTTCACCCAATGATAGGAAGAAGGGGAGAAAATCAGGTGGTTGCAGCTGCTGTACAATTGCAGGGGACCTCATGCATTGCGCTCTGGGGTAATCCTGTGGCTGCACGGTTGTGCTGTCCAGTTAATATTTTCTCTGCCACAGGATCACTGCATCTTCGGCGTTGTTGTTGTTGTTGAATATAATAATAAAATTACTTACCGTAATTCAGAGATTTAGTTCACTTGAATGTAGTGTCCCTCCCCGTGTTTCACCGTGGCATGAATTAGGTTTGAGCCCACTGCCCCCCACCCATTTCTCTGCTTCATTTGCATGCAGTGACGTTGGGATCCAAAAATCCACTTGAGTAAGTGCAGGTTGCATTGCTGTCTCTCCGGTTCGCTTGAGAAGAACAACACAACCTGATCCTATAGAATAATTTGAGTCAAAATCTTCATGTTTGATAAGCTGAACCACCAAATAGCTGTGGATATCAGCTTGTTTATGTCCTTCATGGTGTGCAGATTTTAGTTTTCTTATCACCATGAGGGCTAGAAACTTGTTTTAAAGAGAAGTCCTGCAGAAGATTCCAAATTCCACAACTGAACACTGGAAGAATTCATTGCAGTCCTATGTGGGATTCACTTCAATGATTTGGGGAGGGGGGAACAAAATCTTTCTCCCTCCAATTGCCACATCCTGAGTAAAACAAAACGAAAAAAGTTAAATGCTGGGCACATCTGGGGACCTGGCCTGGATGCGCCTGCTAACTAAGCAGGAAAAGGAAATTGCTTGATGATGCAACTCTTGGTTGCAAAGGGTGCGGCAGGAAAAGGTTCAGATGCCAAGCAGAACAGAACAAAGAGAAGCAAGCCTAGAGCTCTGATGCCGCTTATACAACGAGGGAAAGATTTTAAACAGCCCGGCCTCGTACAGAGAGCATCTCCCTGGCAGAATTAAAACCGAGGGTGGGCACGGTGGGACTGGGAAAAATGAAAGTCCCCCTTGCACAACCCTTTCTCCCTACTGGATCATGGCATATGGCACACATTCAGAAGGATAGCCAGATATAGAAAGATGTTAGGGATGGATGAGCCTGCCAATTTCACTTTCTCTCAGTTTATCATGTTTTGAACCTTAAATTTGGCTTATCCCCCACACCTTGAGAATTTTTCCAATTGTAAGTTCAGTTCATCCTGAGCACGCACGCACGCACGCACGCACTATATAGTTCCTATCTATCTATAATCTATCTATCTATCTATCTATCTAGTTAGTATGAAAATTTGTGTGAATTTTTGTGTGCACGTTTTGCATTATTTTCACTACTATGCTCATTAATATATGCATGGAAAAATTCGTGTGAATTTTGAAAGATGACCAAGTTTCTATTCAAGTTTTGGTTCAAAAGTACAAAATTAGGTAAGTTTGCATTAAAATGTGAGATGAATTTCTCCCTCATCATAAATATATATACAATATATACAATACATATATAAGTTTGCATTAAAAGAGCAGGAAATGATATGGAGAGAACAGGACCTGCTCTTTTTTAAAAATGTAAAAGTAGTCATGGGGTGTATGAGTCAATCTATGGTCTAGAACAGATGATGATGATAACCACCACCATCAAGCCAGGTTATCTGAAGGATAGTCTCCTCCCATGTATACCTGCCTGGACCCTAAGATCATCCTCAGTGGTCTTTCTCCGGGAGTCCCAGCCAAAGGAAGTGAAGTGGGTGGCTACTAAGAAGAGGGCCTTTTCTGTTGTGGCACCCTGATTGTGGAAGGAACTTCCCAGAGTGGGTCATCTGGTGTCTATGTTGTGCTCTTTTTAGTGCCAGGTGGAGACCTTCTTATTTTCCCAGGCATTTTAGTCTTTCAGTTTCTGTTGTAAAACTCTTACTGTATTTTAAAGCTTTATCCTCCTCCAGGAATTTCTCAAATCCCCTTTTCAAGCCATCCAAGTTGGTGGCCATCTTGACATCGACATCTTGTGGAAACAAGTCCCATAGTTTAATTCCACGCTGTGTGAAGAAGTCCTTCCTTTGATCTGTCCTGAATCTCCCACCAGTCAGCTTCATGGGGTGACTCCTTTGGGTTCTAATATGATGAGAGAGGGAGAAAAATGTCTCCCGCTCCACTTTCTCCAGTACACCACGCATAATTTTGTACACCTCCATCGTGTCTCCCCTCACTAGACTTTTTCCTAAGCTAAACAGTCCCAGATGCTGTAACCTTTCCTCATACGGGACACTGACTGGCAACAAAGGGTCTCCAGAGTTTCAGGCAGGATCCTTTCCTAGCCCTACCTGGAGATGCTGCCGGGAATTGAACCGCTGACCTTCTGCATGCCAAGGATGTGCTCCACCGCTGAGCTACTGGTGGAGCCCTTCCACAAGCAGAGCGCATCCTCTCGGGGTCCCTCTTTCTTGCTGAAGGCAGATCTCGGATCAAACCCCAAATCCCATTACATATTCCCTGGGCCCAGACTTATCAGCCCATCTCATGAGAGGAAGAAATGGATGAATTTGTCCTGTATTCCTTACACATTATCCAGGCATTTTGAGGAAATCTGTTCCTGAAATCAACGTTTTCAGTCCAAATATCAAACCCGGAGAATATTCAGTCTGACCCTAATTTAAGTGGCATGCCAAGGAGCAGATGCATAAGGAGAGCCAAGATGGACTCAGATGGCATTGAGATACAGTTGGCTGGTCAGGAAGTTTAAGGTAGAGCCCAGTAATTGGAACCATTGTACAGTCGTGGCCGAATGTTCATGTACAGTCTATCTTGCATGGCGAACCATGCAAATTGGGGAGATGGGGGGGGGATGATGGGATGTTTGCCTTGGGAAGTAGATCAAAAGGTTGCCCAAGAGCAGGATTCCATGTGCATCTGGAGCACAGACAGTCCTGTGGGGTGGAGGGGGGGGGGTCAGAAGCCACTCACTCAAAATGCACAGAGAACACCAGCTGTTGCTTTAATATTTATATACTGATAATAAAATGCCTAAAGGTGCAATCCTGTGCATGTTTAGACAGAAATAACGTCCTACAATTTCCAGAATTCCCCAGCTGGGGAATGCTGGGAATTGTAGGACTTTTTTCCTGTCTAAACATGCACAGGGTTGCACCCGAAGTGGTTTAGATGTCTAGACAGGTATTTGACCAGTCCAGCTAGCAAAACTGTGTCCCAGTCACAGTGCCTGAAACTCTAGGCAGCTGTTCTGGGCTCCAGGCTGACCCAAGCCCAGAGGGGAACTTTCCGGAGGAGGAGGATTCCTCAGCCAGCCCCACTGCTGCAGAAGACATGGGGCAATCCCATTGCAGGGAATCCTTGCCTGACACCCCAAAGAACCCGTTCAACCCCATCTGAAGCCCTGCTGTGGTTCTTCACTCTTCTCCCTTGTCCCACAGCTCTCCAGATCACCAGTGGTGATGGACCAGGTGGGACACTCAAGAGTCATCAGACTCATAGTTACCGGTGTTGGGGCTTGGTCCCAGACCTGGAAGTGTTTTTGGTCAAGCCAGGTCAAGTCAAGAACCAGCAAGTTGTCTACGTGAAGCTTGAGATGGAGAACGCTGCCCTTACAAAGGTTGCGTGTGTGCACTATCAATCTGTCCATAATATTAGTTTCATAACTAGCTGCTTATTCGTCTGCAACCAATTATCGCTGAATAGGAATGCAGTTTAGAACACATTTATTTACATTGGGAGAGACTGTTGGAAGACCACTGCATCCTAGTCAAAGGGGTCCGAGATAAAGCCCTGCAGTATCAATGTTGCATTACTGAGTGACGTGCCAGAGGCTTCTGCCCCAAGGCACTTACAAATGGCCTGGTGCCCACACATTCTTTGCAATGAACAAGTGGAGCAACATCTCAGACAGCCATGCATGTGATACCTGGAAGCAACTATGAGTCAAGAGGCCACTGCCCTCTGGTTATGGAAACTGGAGGTTGACCTCTGACACCCATGCATGAGAGAGAGAGAGAGCGAGAGCGAGAGAGAGAGAGAGAGAGCTTGAAAGTCTGGGTTTTAAGATTCACCTCAATTTCCCCTGCTTCTGCCCCACCCTCCCCTTTCTGATAAGGGCATTCTGTCAGAATGAATCAGAATAACCCAAGACGAGCAGAAGTACATGATGTCGTTTTTGGAATTGTCCTGGCATGTTTGCCCATTGAACATCTGCTGCTGCATACCGAGCATGTTCTCATCTATGTTTGCAGCCATTAACTCAGGTGGAATTAAGACTGCATCTTCTTTTTTTGCAGCTGGCCCTCCTGTCTCAAGGTTGCTGGCTGCTTCAGAAGACGGCGAGAGGAGAGAGTTTTCTCTCACTGGGCAAACCCAGAAAAAATAATAATCAGGAATTGGGTGCCATGTTTTAGCTAGAGCTGGAAGTAGACATGATGAGGCTACTGCTGAAAATGGCAAAACTAAGCCTAGCCCTTCTTCCTTTCCTCCACAACATGGATTAATAGAGATGCATGTCATGGCACTAACTATATGCAAATCAGCAAAGGTCAAGCTCACTGGGGTTCTCCAATATCAACTTTGAAGCTCCTTCCTACCCATGTCAGTATCAGATTGTGATCTTTGTGGGGTGGGTTGCCCAGAAATGTGTACATATTTTCTTGAGCATCTCCTGAAATGTATGCATCAATTATGCCCATTCTTGAAATGTATGCATTTTTCTCGCATTGACTGAAGCTTGTTTGAATCATAGAATCATAGAAAAGTAGAGTTGGAAGGGGCCTACAAGGCCATCGAGTCCAACCCCCTGCTCAGTGCAGGAATCCAGCTCAAAGCATCTCTGACAGATGGCTGTCCAGCTGCACCTTGAATGCCTCCAGAGTGGGAGAGCCCACCACCTCCCTAGGTAGTTGATTCCATTGTCTTATTGCTCTGACAGTCAGGAAATTTTTCCTGATATTTAGGTGGAATCTGGGTTCCTGTAACTTGAGCCCATTATTCCGTGTCCTGCAAACTGGGATGATTGAGAAGAGATCCTTGCCCTCCTCTGTGTGACATCCCTTCAAATACTGGAAGAGTGCGATCATATCTCCCCTTTTTTCATGCACATTGTTCAAATGTATGCATTTTTGTTCTTGCTCAAATTTCATTGCACACAGACTTCAGTCTGCAGATTGCGTTAGGAACATAAGAAGAGCCCTGCTGATCAGACCAAGGGTCCATCTAGTCCAGCATTCTGTTCACACAGTGGCCAACCAGCTGCCCCAATGGGAAGCCCACAAGCAGGATATGAGTGCAACAGCACCTTCCCACTCATGTTCCCTAGCAACTGGAGTACATAGGCAGACTGCCTCTGATACTGGAGGAAGCATAGAGCCAATCAGGACCAGTAGCCACTGATAGCCTTCTCCTCCTCCATGAATTTGTCCAATCTCCTTTTGGAGCTGTCCAAACTGGTGGCCATCACCACATCTTGTGGTAGCCAATTCCAAAGTTCAACTCTGTGCTGTTTGAAGAAGTTTTTCCTTTGATCTGTCCTGAATCTCCCACTAATCAGCTTCACGGGATGACCCTGTTGGGTTCTGGTATTATGAGAGAGGGAGAGAAATGTCTTCCTCTCTACTTTCTCCACATCAGGCCTCATTTTGTACACCTCTCTCATGTCTCCCCCCACTAGACTTTTTCCTAAGTGCAGCCGCACCTTCCCGCCCCTGTTCCCCAGCAACTGGAGTACATCGACATACTGTGTTCTGGTCTGGGAGGTGTGAATTGGGTAAATTCTGTTCAAAAATGAACTGAAACATATTTCTCACCCATACTGACACAGCACCCTCTATATCACATTTCCATGGCCTGCCCCTGTCCCCTCCTGCAGCCAATGATGGAGAAACACATGAACTGGCCACCACCTTAGATAGCTTTAAAGGGGAATTAGGAGAATTCAGGGAGGAGAGAGCCATCAATGGCTACTAGTCCTGATCGCTATATATTCCCTCCAGTGCCAAGGACAGGACAACATGCCCCCTGAACACCAGTTCCCCCCCCCCCAGAAGATTAAAACCTTTTATTTACTTGGACACTTTCAATTAATTTTAAATTTAAATGTGCTCTTCTTTTTTTTTTGTTTTTACACCTCTCATTTTTATTGTACCTTTTAATTGTATTGAATATTTTATTTTTAATGTACGTCCACAACCTTCTTGGGGATGAAGGTGCACTTTATACATTCTTTAAATGCAAAAAAGAAGGAAGTAAAGTAGTGTGTGTGTGTGATGCACTTTGAGCACGCGTGAGGAGCTATACCAATGCGAAATGTTGTCATACCGTGGCGATGCACGGCCAGTGCATGCCACGATGATGCTGTGGGGCGGCCGTAGTTTGGCAGCTACAGTGGCTGAGGCTGAGGAGAAATCCGTTCGGTTCACATTTATAAGTGAAGCAACATAATTTCATACGTTCAAACCAGCCCACAAACTGGACCTCGTTATCACACTTCTCCAAATTTGGCACGCTCCTCCACGCTCTTTCCTGCTCTTGACTGGATGCCCATCCTCCCCCGAGTTTAGAGGGTTCTGGGCAGCCACATTGGATGGTCCTTCCCGAGAACATGATACTAAAAATGCATTACATTAGGAAAATTGCTTGCAAAAAAAAATTGTGTTAGGCAAAATTATGTACAAAAATGCATAGTCACTTTCACGCAGACTTTAACGCCCCCCCCACACACAAATTCTCAAAATTCGAGATGAACTGAACTTAACATTGGAAAAATTCTCAACATTTGGTATGAACTGAACTTAAGATTGGAATAATGGGAAATGGAGTGACACCGAAATTGACAGGTCCGTCCATCCCTAGTGCCAGTGACCTTGAGAAGTGGCCTTTGGGTTGGAATCCTGCCCTTCCCTTCTGCAAACGGCTCCCACCTGGCTGCGTCCTGTCCCAGGAAGCAGTTTTGTAGGACTTCCAAGGAACAGCAACCGGAGAGAGAGAGCTTCAGCCATTATGGGGAATGATTATGTTTCTCAGACATGTGTTTTTAAATGGAGCAGATGTTAGAGCCTCCCCGCCTGCCAACTTCTCTCAGTTTTAATGGCTGCTTGGGGAGCGTTTCCTTTATTTATTACCTTTGAAACCAGGAGCATGATGTCAGTTTTCAAGGAGAGAGTTGGGTCACTGGCTGCCATTCCTGCCCCTTTCCTCTCCCACAACAGCCCCCCTTCTCCACCCCACCAAATTAACATGAGAGGTATATGGAGGGTGGAGATGGGAGAGAATTTTGTTTCAGGTTTCTTTGGTTTCTTCTGCAAATTTGCAAATTCAATCTTATTTGGGACAGAAATAGCTTGAGATTTTGAAAAAAATAAAATGTGGGAGAAACCAAAACTGACCAGTTTGCCCATCCAGGCCCAGGGCTCTTGAGTGAGTGCTTTGCTCTTACAAGTCTGGATTTGAATCCTTGTGCATTGATTCAGCCGTGTTAATGCTTAATAATTAGGGAACTTGCCATGTCCTGCCCCCGCTCTCTTTCTTGACAGGCTCCTCATCCCTGACGGCTGCATGGCAGACGGGGACAACGTGGTTCTCTCCATGTACGGTACCTATTGAATTTGGCCAATGCAGATGGGTGAGAATTTTGCTTTGGTTTGTTTCTGAGAAGAATTTACCAAAATTTCCAGATTTCGTCATATTCGAGTTGGAAAGAACTTAAGATTGTATATGTATAGATAGATATAGATATAAAAATCTTTCATTTCTATACCGCCCAATAGCTGAAGCTTTCTGGGCAGTTCACAGCAATTCATAACACAGGTGCAGTAATAGAATAGATAATAATAAAATACAATAATAAAATACCACATAAAATTCCGATATACAAAATTTAAAATGGTTTAGACAACTAAAACAATTTCAATAAAAAAAAAACTAGACCTGATAAAACAGCTGACACGTCCCATCATATGTCATCAAATGAGTAGAGGGCAGTCCTAACTTGGTGCTGAAAAAATGACAGTGTTGGCACCAGATGGGCCTCAGTGGGGAGATTGTTCCATAATCAGGGGCCACCACTGAGAAGGCCATTCCAGTAGTGGTGGTAGTAGTAGGCGATCACTCGTGACCGAGTAAGATTGTCTTCCAGGATAAAATTACAAAAAGAAAATTATAAAAAGAAGAAATTGTATAAAATTGTGTAGACTCTAGCGATGGGTCCGTAAGTGACTGTGGAGGCCAATTCTAGATCCACACAGCTTCCCACAGTGAGGCAGGGATGTTGAAGAGTCCTTGGTCTCGAGTCACGAGTCGAGTCACGAGTCTTTGGACCCGAGTCTCGAGTCCGAGTCCTTGGTCCAAAATGGTGACTCACGAGTCACGAGTCACTCCCAAAGCTGACTCCACGAGTCCCTATTAAAATCAATGGGGGGTTTTCCCAACAAAATAAGGCTACTTCAGATGTGTGGCTTAAATAAATTCTAGGCACAAGTGTGCCTTCTTATTTCAAAACTCTGCAACTGATTTTGGCAAGAACAGACCAGGCAGAAAAACCCAAAATAACCAGGCAGGCAGAGGAGGCAGGGAACCCCAAAGCAGGCAGGCAGAGGCCTTTGTCTTGGACAATTCAACTGTTGAACTGGTCAAGAAGAGACCAAGCAGGCAGAGGAGGCTGGGAACCCCAGACAGGCAGGCAGAGGTAGCCAAACCCAAAATGTCTGAAAGGTTGCATTTTAGAAAAATGATTTTAAAAAATAAACTTGCTGTACTTCCTAAAACTTATCCATGTTGCATTTGAGGAACATGATATTTTCTAAATGTTTGGCCCCTATTCTGGAATGGTGAGATCTCATCACAATTCCACCCTCATTGAACACCTGCTCCACTGATGATGAACTTGCTGGAACCAGAAACACACTCAGAGCAGCCACACAGAGTAATCTCAGGTCCTTCTTCTGCCTCTCCCAAGTACGCAACACATCAATCAAAATAAATCTTGACACACTGTTGGGGCTGCACACCTGGTAGCCGTCCATAGTGGCCGAGCAGCGGCACACCTCGCTTCCATGCGCTCTTCGCTGGCAATCACACCTCTCCACTCCTTCTGGCACAGCCCAGGGATGTTGAAGAGTCCTTGGTCTCGAGTCCCGAGTCGAGTCTCGAGTCCCATTAAAAATATTGGGACTCGAGTCCGAGTCGAGTCAGAGGGGGGACTCAGTCCGACTCACGAGTCGAGTCCTTGAGTCCGAGTCTCCATCCCTGAAGTGAGGACACAGATTACCAGATGGAAGATGGTCCTGTAAAGGATTTGTCTGACGTGCTTTTCGCTTAGCACGTTTCTCTCTCTCACCTTGCACTCGGGCTTCTTCAAAGTCCATAGAACCTTTGTGAAAGGCCAACCTCCAGTTAGAGCGTTCATGGGCCAGAGCTTCCCAGTTCTCAATGTTTCTATTGCATTTTTTTAGATTAGCCTTGAGAACATCTTTAAACCTCTTATGCTGACCACCGATATTCCACTTTCCATCCTTGAGTTGGGGATAAAGTAACTGCTTTGGGAGACAGCAGTCAGACATTCGAACAACATGACCCAAGGCAAAAGGGGTGGAGAGAAAATTATTATTTTTTATTATTTATTTCATTTATATACCACCCAAGCTATTTGGGCAGTTAATAACAATTTATTTTTTTAAAAAACAAGTAAAATACCGAACCAAAACCATGACAACAGCATTAAATTCAATACAAAATTTAAAAACAGGAATTAAAACCATTTGAACAATTAGAACACATTCAGTACATTCAATAAACTAGACCGCTGCAGACATAAACCCCTCATATGCCATTAAAATACCCAAATTCCTACATACTTCAGCTTAAAGCTCTTGCTGCTGGTAACTAAGCCTTACGAGAAGCATTTTGACCACTTGGGATGAGAAAAAAAGAACTGTGCAGAACTGAGGAAATCACCTTTTCCCAACAGTTGCAGCTGAAGGAATGTGAGATTAAATTATTTCTTTCTTTCTTTCTTTTTTTAAGACTTTAATTTATATGCCGCTTTTCTGGAAAAGGAATTGTGTTCAAGGCTGCTCACAACATGCAAAGGGGGAAAATAATGAATGTTCCCTGTTTTGTATGGCATTCTCAAAGATCCTTCTTCCTGCACATGGATCTGCCTCATTCTATATGGTTATCTCTGCCGCTTTCCAGAGAGGAAAAAAAGCATTCCTCAGCTTGGCATTGCACGTGGAAAATGTTAGACATCTGATCGGAATCAACACACTCTAAGGGAGAGTTCTGCCAGCTAATGGAGGCCAAGCAGAGAGGATTAAACAGATTTTTGTAATATATAACCAAAAATAATAAAAATAAAGAAGTGGAGCAGAATATCTATTCTGATAAGGATGATTGGTTGCTGTGCAACCTGATGAAGAGTTGGAAAACTAACCAGAGGAAGAAGAAAGAAATAAGCCGGTGGAGGGCCAGTGGGGTTCATAGGAGGGAGACCTTGGCAGAGGGAGTTCAAACCCCTCCCTGCTCAGCTGCAAAGTTGACAAGGACCAAGGACCCATCAGTATTTCTCAGCCTTGCCTGTCTCGAGGGGTTGTCGTGAGGATAAAACTGGATAACCTAATGTATGCCACCCTGATTCCCTGGGAGGAAGGATGAGTTTAATCACAAACATGATCAATGTTTCAAGGAACCTCCAGACTGGATTACTGCAATGTGCTCTCTGTGGGGCTGCCCTTAAGGCTGCTCTGGAAGCTGGAGCTAGTGTAGGATGCAGCAACTCGGCTGTTGTCGGGAGCTGCCCCTTTTCAGCATGCAACTCCTTTGCTGAGGGAACTGCACTGGCAGCTTGTTCGCTACTGGGCCAAGTTTAAGGTTCTGGTACCAGAGTACAAAGCCCTAAACAACTTGGGACCAGGATACCAGAGAGAGCACCTTCTCCCTTACCAACCTGCCTGGCCACTGAGGTCATTGGATAGCATGCTCCTGGTGGTTCCACATGAACCTATGGCCTGATTGGAGTCCACATGGGGAAGGGCCTTCAGTGCGGTGGCCCCCTTTCTATGGAACTCCCTGCCTCTGGAGGTCAGGCAGGCTCTGACACTGTGTTGTTTTCGGTGTCTGCTGAAAATCTCTTTATTTCAGGAGGCCTTCCTTGGTTTACCAGCAACAGTTTTAATGTTATCCTGTTTTAATGCATTCTTTTTATTCTTGTATCTGTTTTATCTTTTAATGTTCACCACTCTGGAATAGGGGTGGGTGATCCGATGGGACCTGACCCTCCTCTGACTTGGTGGACACCGCTGCCGCCCCTGCGGAGCTGGGCCGAAGGCTGGTGCACACTGGACTTCCAAGTTCCTGGCGGGCCTCTTTTTACGTAGAAAATGCCTTAAGATATGTCAAAAGTGGTTGAAATTTGTGCAAGTTATACAAATTTTGGCAGCTTTGAACATATCTTAAGGCATTTTCTATATAGACAGCAGCCTGCCGGGAGCCCGGAAGTCGCTTCCCTGGTTTGACTCAGGAGAACACTAGTCACCGGGGAAGAGGTAAGCGGGACGGAGTTCAGGAGGGTCAAGTCCAGCTAGTCCGCTGGATTTCCAAACCCCCGAATGAAATCCTCGCACATCCCTACTCTGGAATCTGTTTAGATATGGAGTGGTATACAAATGCTGTAAATAAAATAAAATAAATAAATGAGGAACAGGCTGATGGGAATCACGTTAGTGTTTACATTTAGTTCTTGAGAACCAGATGTGCTTTGCTAGTGATGCTGCTGCCAAATTTTGTAATCAGTCAGCCCCTTGGCCGAGACTCGTCGGTTCGTAATGCTTGGCTTTGCAGCGAGCCCGGATCGATGTATTGCAAATTTGCTATTAGGTTCAGAATTGACCCTGAGCCTCCGAGCGTGCGCGGTCTGCCTCTAAGCAGCACCAGCCCAGCCCTGCAGGTCCATCTTCTCCTCTCCTCCATTTACTGCCGACCGGTGAGGAAGCATCACACCACGCAGGCAGGCGACATGACAACAACCCATCAGGAAGGGGGTACGGTCCACGGTGATGCACGACACCATGACGTGCGGTGCGGTGCGATCCCAAAATGCTTCCCCCAAGATGCACTTGGACATTGCGCAGGCGCAATATACACGAAGCAAGATTTCATATTAAAATGACATTCTCATCCGAGCTTGCATGGATAAACTTCTTACTCTCACATTCACTCACGGTAAGTTCGCCCATGATTAGTTGTAGCACTTTGGGATCAATTCTGCCTATCACACTCTGAAAGGTGGTGGTGGGGAAACTTGAGGCCCAACCGGTGCCAGCTCTGTTATTCTTCCAGCACCAGGTTAAGACTGCCCTCTGTGCTGAGGCCTGTAATGACTTTTAATGGGATATGCGGGGTTATAAATATCATATATTTTATGTTTGTTGTAAGTAGCCTTGAGTCTTCTTTCAGAAAGCTGTCTGGCAGAGTGATCCTATGGCCCCTAGACAGTGTCTAGAGGGCCATAGGATTTTCCGGAGTCCCAGCTCCAACACCAGAAAACGGCTCCGATGACCGACGTCAGAGCTGGGACCCCGTGCTGAGAGCACCCTCCCCCGCAGCTGGCATGGAAAGAAGCATGCTGGCTGCTTCTCCGAGGTCAGAAAAGTGACCTTGGAGAAGGGATTTAGTGGGTAATCTGGGGGGCGGGGAGCAGAGGAGACCGGCACTGCCAAGATATGACGTATCCTGGAGCTGCCTCAGCCTCCTTCCCTCCTGCTCTGAAGCGCCACAGTTGGGCAGATGAACTTGGCCATCCCGCCGACTCCTGCTGCTTTGCAGGATGGGAGGAGCAGTTATGGGCAGCCTCACAGGACTGCTCCTTAAGAAAGCTAAACACGACGACGACAGGCCTGTGGCTCACGCTGGCTCAGCTTGTCTGAGCGTGGAAAGCTAAACAGGGTCAAGCCTGGTTGTTACTTGGATGGGAGACCCCTCCTCTAGTTTCCTGCATTGAGCAGGGGGTTGGACTCGATAGCCTTATAGGCTCCTTCCAACTCTATGATCTATGAAATCTATGACGACTAATCTATGGTTATCATCTCATGACTGCAACATTAGTAGCGATGGTGAGAACCAAAAATGCTTTGAGTTTGCTGAAATTCTCTGAACTTGCCTTTGAAACTCAGCTTGTTCCCATTTTCTTTTGTGACCGGTTTTTGGTTAGTGCATATTTTGGATGGGGAAAGTGCGCATTTCTGTGTGCTTTTTTCAAAAGTACACATCCCCCCCCATTGATCAAAGCATGAAAATGCTTTTTTTTAAATGCACATTTCGAACTTTTAAATTTTATTTCTATGTGAAACAAACACATAATATCAAACATACAACAATTTACAAAACAAAATAGACCTCCGATTTTCTTCTACAGCAAATATAGGTAACAATTTTTCTTACTCAATAATCAGAATGAGAAATCTCTTTCTTCCCGTTGTCCCAAATTCACTTATTATTCCATAAACCCACAAACAAACAAATCATTATTTTTCAGTCTCTGCAGAAAGTCAATTAGAGGTTTCCATTCAACAATAAACGTGGATGTTGTCCTTTCTCTGATTAATGATGCGAGTTTGGCCATCTCTGCCAGCTCCAGCATCTTGACCAACCATTCTTCTGTTGTAGGCACTGCTGGACTAAAAAAATGCACATTGCAAAGTGCACATTTCCTGAAAAATGTGCATTTTTCAAACGCAATCGCAATTTTGGGAATGTGTGAACGTGCTCCCATTTGCATTTGGGGCTGCGAATGGGGCAAGTTCAGATGATTTGCAATCTGAAAACAGAAGTCTTATACATCCCCAAGCATCAGTGGGTGATTTGCATATGTGAACGGGGAATGGAAGATCCAGCACCGCAGATGACACTTTTACATCACCCCCAGCACATGGTTTCTCACTCAGTGTACTTTGTTCTCAGACTCATCTGTGTGACGTCAGCGGTTGACTGATCATGGGATGCACATGCATGGTGAACTTTCCAAAGTGATGAGGTCTAACATGAATCGATTACTAGTTTACATTTATTGGGACTTAACAATGTTGTAGGTACACAGTTGCTCCACAGGCTTCTGTGCTTCCAAGCAAATGTGTTTTCAGTCATCAATTGGGATTCTTGAACAAGGCAAAAAGACCGGCCATATTGTAATATATAAAGATATTTTACAGCATGTTGCATTATCAAGGACATGTGCAGAGGCTGCCAGCAATGAAGCAAAACAATGGAACAGAATTGGAGATCTCTGATTGAACTCCACTGAGGGTGATGTTGCATCCCAAACATTCTTAAGAGCTTCCGTTCGATAAACTTTGTGGGCTGGATTATACATTCCAAAGAATCAAGCTGTAAAACTTTTCTGAGACTGTTCCACTGCAGGCTAGGGATAAGGGAGAAATTCATTCAGTTCACATTTCAATGCGAACTTGCTTGATTTCACACTTTCGAACCAGCATATGAACCAAAACTCAGTTATCCTTTGAAATCTGCATTTCTCCAAAATTTCCAATGGAGTTCTCCAATCAATATATATATATATATATATTAGGGAACATAACATTCAAAATGCATTCTGTTAAGAAAATTGCTTTCTGCTATGCGTATATTACACAAAAGTGAATAGAAAAAGAGCCAGGGCCGGTTCATACGACCCAGGCGGTGAGCGGGGGAGGCACCACGGGGCCCTCCGCGGGGTCCAGCAGGGTGCCACAGATGACCTGCACCCCGCACACGTGGGTGGACCACGGTGGAGCTGGCAGTCCCCACGCCACAGTGCGGGCCTCCCGGCGCTAGGGGGCAGCAGCTCGGGATGCCCAGAGGGGCAATTTGCCCCTACAGGCCGGAGCGGCTGCAGCTCTGTCCGCTCTGGGCTGCCGCCTCTGTGTGGCCATGGGAGGCCCCCACGGGATGGTCACCCGCTGTCCGCATGGCAGGGCCACCACACGCAGTAGGGGCTTACCCTTCTACCGCCCATGGTGACTTTCCATGCTTCCCCCGCGTGGCTGTCCTGCGGGGGCACCCTGGCCGGCGTTTGCATGACATGGGGACCGCGGGGGACTTCCGCTCCCCCGTGGTTCCCGTGTCGTGTGAACCGGCCCCCAGTGTGGCATAGTGGTTAGAGTGCTGGACTGGGACTCGGGTGATCCGGGTTCTAATCTCCACTTGGCCATGAAGCTCACTGGGTGACTTTGGGCCAGTCACTGACTCTCGGCCTAATCTACCGAGTTGTTGTGAGGATAAAATGGAGAGGAGGAGGATTATGTAAGCTACCTAGGGTTCATTGCGGGGGGGGGGAGGCGGAATATAAATATAATGAATAAAATAAATTAAAATGTGGTGGAGTTGTAAAAGCGTATTGGATTTTTGGAATAAAATTTTTGTAGAAATTTCAGAAATTATTGGCATTAATTTGGAGGTCTGTCCAAAATTAGCATTATTATCAATAATGGAGAAACTTCTGTGCTCTCAAGAGATAAAGGAACTAATTGTAAGTTTGTTAACTGCGGGGAGATTATTGATAGCAAGGAAATGGAAAGTTCAACATCAGTATTTAATTATTGATTGGTATAAAGAGGTGTGGGGTATTGCTTTAAATGATAAATTAACATGTTAAATGTAAAAAGGGACAATTAAAGAAAAATAATTTTAAGGATATATGGGGACCATTTCTAGACTATGTTTTAGTAAAGGTAAAAGGGAGTAAGCCATGTCAAGATATGATGTATTTTTGGAATATAGATTAATAATGGATTATGTGGATATAATTATTTTTTTGGCCCCGTGGTGACAGGTGCACTTTGGAGTTATATGGATCTGTGGGTTTATTTTCTTTTTGTATGTGTGTTTATTTGAATTTTTTTTAAAAAATAAAATAAAATAAAATGTATGTTTTATGAGAAATGTGCACATGAATTTTTCATGTGAACTTAAAAAAAGTCTCAACATTTGGGATGAACTGAACTTAAGACTGAAGATATTCTCAAAATTCAAGGTGAACCGAAGTTAAGATTGGAAAAAGGGGAAACGGGAGAGAAACTGAAATGGATAGATTTGTCCATCCCTAGCAGGCTGCAATAGGTACGGGTGGGCAGGTTGTATGTTTGAAAGCTCCCCATATTAACTGCGCTGCCAAGAAAAAAACCTACGCTAGCGCAAAGGCTGAGGTCCAAAGAAGAACAAGAGAACTTAAGAACGCTTGGTGGAAAAAGAAAGCTGAAGAAATTCAACAACTTGCAGAATCTCATGATGCACGGGGCTTTTTCAAGGCCACAAGGGCCATTTATGGACCAAAAACCTATGGTACAAACCCTTTACAATCAAAAGATGGCACCAAACTCTTAAAAGACAAAGAGTCTATTGCACTGCGTTGGAAAGAGCATTATTATGACCTTTTAAATCGTAAATCTAAGGTGGATAATGAGATTTTTTCGCAAATCCCGCAAAAACAAATTAAAGAGGAACTTGCAATACTCCCCACTTTGGATGAAGTAAAAAAAGCCATTAATCAAATGAAGAACAACAAAGCTAGTGGACCAGATGGGATTCCTGCTGAAATCTTTAAAGAAGGGGCCCCCGAACTTGTACAACATCTTCATAAACTCATCGAAAAAATCTGGATAAGAGAAGAGATCCCAGAAGACTTCAGGGATGCCATAATTATCACCCTCTTTAAGAAGGGTGATAGAACAGACTGTGGAAACTATCGGGGCATTTCTCTCTTAGCAACCGCAGGTAAAATATTTGCTAGGATTCTCGCAAACCGTCTTCTATCTATTTCAGAAGAGATCCTCCCTGAAACTCAATATGGTTTCCGCCCCTCTAGAGGGACAGTAGACATGATTTTTACTGCACGTCAGCTCCAAGAAAAATGCCGGGAGCAAAATCAACCCCTTTATATGGCATTTATCGATCTGGCTAAGGCCTTTGATACTGTAGACCGTACAGCTCTCTGGACTATCCTTATGAAAATTGGATGCCCCAATAAATTTGTGAATATCTTGCGACTTCTCCATGACAACATGACGGCAACGGTTTTGGACAACAACGGCTCTCATGGTGCTCCATTTAAAGTGGGATCAGGTGTTAAACAGGGATGTGTTATCGCCCCAACATTATTTGCCATTTTCATCGCCATGGTTTTACATCTTGTCAAGGGGAAACTTCCCACCGGTGTGGGAATTATATATCGAACAGATGGAAAGCTTTTTAATCTCAGCAGGCTGAAAGCAAAAAGTAAGGTAATTACAACCTCCGTTGTGGAACTTCAGTATGCTGATGATAATGTGGTCTCCGCACATTCAGAGGACGATCTCCAAACTATCCTAAATGCTTTTGCAGAAGCATACGAAAAACTTGGTCTCTCACTTAACATCAAAAAAACCAAAGTGCTTCATCAGCAAGTGCAAGCCAACCCTTTGGTGATGCCATCTATCCAGCTTGGCGGGACAATACTGGAAAATGTCGATCATTTTCTCTATCTTGGCAGCTATCTTTCTGTTACAGCTAACATCGACAGTGAAATCCAGCATCGTCTGAGCTCCGCAAGTGCCGCATTTTCTCGAATGAAACATAGAGTGTTCGAGGATCGGGATATTTGTAAGAAGACCAAAACACTGGTTTATGAAGCCATTGTATTACCAACTTTATTGTATGCCTGCGAAACATGGACTATCTATAAACGTCACTTCCACCTCCTTGAAAGGTTTCATCAACGTTGCCTCCGGAAAATCCTGCAAATTACTTGGGAAGATAGGCGAACAAATGTCAGTGTACTGGAAGAAGCAAAGACTACTAGCATTGAAAAAATGATCCTTCAACGCCAACTTCAGTGGACCGGTCATGTTGTTCGAATGCCTGACTGCCGCCTCCCAAAGCAGTTACTTTACTCCCAACTCAAGGATGGAAAGCGGAATATCGGTGGTCAATATAAGAGGTTTAAAGATGTTCATAAGGCTAATCTACAAAAATGCAATATAAACATCGAAAACTGGGAAGCTCTGGCCCATGAACGATCTAAATGGAGGTTGGCCTTTCACAAAGGTTCCATGGACTTTGAAGAAGCCCGAGTGCA
The DNA here is from genome assembly GCA_021292165.1 of Shinisaurus crocodilurus. Classification (NCBI taxonomy): domain Eukaryota; kingdom Metazoa; phylum Chordata; class Lepidosauria; order Squamata; family Shinisauridae; genus Shinisaurus; species Shinisaurus crocodilurus. Next base: position 916,022 of record JAHFWL010001184.1, read on the forward strand.
AGGTCTGTGGCTTATAATACAGGCCTGTGGCTTATGTTGGCTCAGCTTGTCTGAGCGTGGAAAGCTAAGCAGGGTCAGGCCTGGTTATTACTTGGATGGGAGACCCCTCCTCTAGTTTCCTGCATTGAGCAGGGGGTTGGACTCGATAGTCTTGTAGGCTCCTTCCAACTCTATGATCTATGAAATCTATGAAGGTGAAAGGGAGAAACGTGCTAAGCGAAAAGCACGTCAAATGAATCCTTTACAGGACCATCTTCTATCTGGTAACCTGTGTCCTCACTGTGGGAAGCTGTGTGGATCTAGAATTGGCCTCCACAGTCACTTACGGACCCATCGCTAGAGTCTACACAATCTTCTTTAGAATTTCCTCCTTTTATCCCGGAAGACAATCTTACTCGGTCACGAGTGATCGCCTGATGATGATGATGATATTAAAAACTCCCTTCACATGGAAACATAGCATCTCAGAAGGAAGGGTGGGATGAACTCTTCACCCTGAGCAGCTAGTTTTGGACATGCAAGTAATGTTTTAGATGGAGACATTTTTATTTATTTAACTTCTATACCGCCCAATAGCCAAAGCTCTCTGGCTGGTTTACAACAGCTCCGTCTGAAATATTCGGACATGCAAGCCTCACCCTCCAACACACACACCTGGAGCCTGAAATGGTATGTCCCAGGAAAATCTTCGCCACTTGATTCTGCCAGATGTGGAGTGGTTCTGTAGGGGTCGAAGTCACACACAGATCTCTTCTTTTCTCAGGCTGCTGAAGTATTCCTTTGCCAGAGGGTGCAGGCAGGCAGGCTAAAAATTGAGTCCGGCTCTCCTTCTCCACAACTCTGGAGCCTTTTGCACGGGAATCGGCCATGGTGTGGCTGTTACCCAAGTTGTCTTACATCTGAGAGTAAGCATATGTTCTCCAGTTCATGCCGAAAGAATTCCAGTGGATGCCATGTTTTATCTATTAGCAAACTTGACTGTTCTTTCTGATAACAATACACTGATTTGCAGGGCTGTTGTTGTGATTCTTTCTCTGTTTAACTTGAACTGTGGCATAGAAATGGTTGCTGAGACCACCATCCTCCAGACACTTACGTGGGAGTAAGTCCCATTGAACCAAGTGGGACTTACTTCTGAGTAAATATACTTCCACGCGCATTGCACAACTTTACCTTATATCGCCACAGAAGTTACATGGTCAGCAGAAAGGACTTTCACAAATGCCTATATTCTTTCTTTGAGTTTACATTTTCCAACGAAAAGCCTGTTTGGATTAAAGACAAACAGGATTGAGAATCCCCATGGAAACTCCTGACTGTATCTCTTTGTTGAGTTCTGCTCTCCAGAAGTTTTAGATGGCGTCTGGGTTCCAGAAAAAATAGCTGCCAGGAGACTTGGAATGCTCACGAGTTGTCAACGTGTTTGCCAGAATAACAAAGCCAACTCCGGCGGACACATGGAGAGCAGATTGTCGCGAAGCGAAGAAATAAACACAAAGGTTTTCCTGATGTGAGAGGGCTTGATCCTGTAAGGGGCTGATGAGGGAAGTTGGCTGACATTTTTTTTCTGCTGGGGAAGTGTGGAAAAAATACAGTATAGGGTCCTCCTCCCTAAGACCCGACCTTGAGCTGTACCACAGAGATGCTAGATTATTTGTATCTCTCCCTTCCTTCCTTCCTTCCTTACATTTATATTCTTCATTTTCTTCCAAGGAGCCCAAGTTGGCATACATAATCCTCTTTTATTCTCACAACAACCCTGTGAGGTAGGTTGGGCTGAGAGTCAGTGACTGGCCCAAAGTCACCCAGTGAGTTTCATGGCCAAGGGGTGTGTGTGGGAGACTAGAACCAAGTCTCTCAAGTCCCAGACCAACACTCTCCCAGCTACACCACACTGGGTCTCATCCAAAGAGACTCAAATTTAGTATGATATATAAGGGGCAGGTGAAAAATTGAATAAATATCAATTAGTTGTTTTTTAAGAAATTGGCAAAATTTATGCACACACATTTCTTCATAAATGGGATGGAAAGAACTTGAGAAAGTGGGAGAAAAACAACTGATTTTTATTTTTTCTGACCTGTTGCATGGCAAAATCATGAATTATCCCTTACTGAGTCTCAGTTCGCATAATGGTCAGAACATGCGAAACTAGGTAAATTCACATTGAAATGTGAACTACCCCCATCCTGAGGCAGAGAGGCATTGCCTGCCTCTTGCCTTTGCAGCCAAAGGGTGATCCAAGCTCAGAGCTTGGCTTCAGCTGAACTTTGGAGTTGGGAAGGGATGAGGATAATCTCGTTGGGTTCATCTCGCTCATGAACATAAGAAGAGCCATGCTTGACCAGACCAAGGGTCCATCTCGTCCAGCTTTCTGTTCCCACAGAGGCCAACCAGCTGCCCACGAGAAGCCCCACAAGCAGGACATGAATGCAACAGCATCTTCCCACCCATGTTCCCCAGCAACTGGTGTACACAGGCATACTGCCTCTGATACTGGAGGTAGCATAGAGCCAATCAGGACTGGTAGCCACCGATGGCCTTCTCCTCTGTGACTTTGTCCAATCCCCTTTTAAAGCTGTCCAAATTGGAGGCCATCGCTACATCTTGTGGCAGCGATGCTTCTAGGGATGTATGGATTCTGCTAAATCCATTCCATCTCCATTTCATGGATTGTCCGTCATCTTTCATCCCATCATCCGCTCATTGACAGAATTGGGGTTTTATGTATGAGAATTCTGCGCCACGTGAGCTAATGCACATCAGCACAAGTGCATAAATCCACCCCACCCCCCCAAAGTAAAACAGCAACACAGCTCTGTGCATCCATGGATTCAGTGCAAGTTGGAAAAAGCTGGTCCGCTGTGGAATCTGCAAATTTAATTAGTAGAAGTCCAAACTCCTTTGAATCTGCTGTGGATTCCTCCCACACCCCTACGGCCTTTTCCAAAGAAGGGCCCAGGTGGGCCAGCAACTCAGTCTTCAGAACGTTGCTTGTTCTGCTCTAACACTGCCTCGGGTTGGCTCCAGCCCATCCAAGATTTGGACAATAGGTACATAGATTCAGGGAAATAGATTTCCATAAATATCCTCAAGCATGTTCTGCAACTGATTTAGCCTCATTATTCTCCTCATGGTAATAAAGGGCCATCCCTCTCCCACCTTCCAGTCTCATGGCTCCAGTTAAAATGTAGCCTCCCCACAAGCTTGAGGCCTGAAAAGAACTCTGTACATGTAGCAAGGAAAGAACCATTGGTCAGTAATGGTGTGCATTGGTCAGTCAGTGGTGCAGTGGTGCATTTTGAAGTGCAGGCACTCATCATGACAGTATTTTATGATGACTGTCGCCCAAGAGGCTCCAAAAATGCAGGCAGCTATGTTGATCTCTGTCTGTCTGTCTGTCTGTCTGTCTCTGTATTGTATATGTCTTTTGTAAAGCAAATGAGGAAAGGTTACAACAGCTGGAATTATTTAGCTTAGAAAAAAGGCACGTGAGACATAAGAGAGGTGTACAGAATGATGCCTGGTGTGGAGAAAGTGGAAGGGGAGACATTTTTCTCCCTCTTTCATCACACTAGAACCCAACAGGGTCATCCCATGAAGCTGATTGCTGGGAGATTCAGGACAGATCAAAGGAAGGACTTCTTCCCACAGTGCAGGGTTAAACTAGGGCGTTAAAAGGGGATTGGACAAATTCCTGGAGGAGAAAGCTATCAATGGCTGCCAGCCAGTCCTGATTGGCTCTATGCTTCCTCCCGTATCAGAAGCAGTATGCCTATGTACCCCAGTTGCTGGGGAACATGGATGGGAGGGTGCTGTTGCACTCCTGTCCTGCTTCTGGGTTTCCCATTGGGGCAGCTGGTTGGCCACTGTGTGAACAGAATGCTGGACTAGATGGACCCTTGGTATGATCCAGTATGAGAGCTCTTCTGTTGTTCTTATGTTCTTATGAATGGGTCTTGACTGTCCATTCAAGACCATTCAAGATGACATAATTGTCCCTGTTAATCAAAAGGTCTTGGGGCTTTGACCCTGTAAGCCCTGACTCACTACACCACTGTATGCAATGCATCAAAAGGTTCCAGGTTCAATCCTGAGCCTCCCCCCCCTTTTTAAAGGATCCAGTAGCAGGTGATTGGAAAATACCTTTCTCTGCTGTAGACCTTGTAGGGCTGTTGTCATCCACAGTAGATAAAACAAACTGCAAGAGGAAGGAGGTGACATCTAGGATCAGGAGAACCAGGAAACATTCTGTGCCACTGGAACTGCACGTCTGTGCCAAGCTCTTCCCACGGAGGGCGATCCTGGACCACCTGAAGATCGGACACCATTCTCCCATCCACAGAATACTAAGGAAGATGCTCAGGGCCACATGGATGGGAGGAATTCAACCACCAACCTGAGCAGGAACAGACACGTTATGGCGGTTGGAGACTCCCCACTGAGTGGGATGGAGGCAGCCATGTGTGGTCCCGGATCTTGGGAGACAAGTTGCCATTGGTATGCTGGCAGGTGCTGAAGGGAGTTGTAGGCCAAAACAGCTGGAGGGCCACAAGTTGCCCAGCCCTCTCAGAATGTATATTTATTGCAGTGCTGCTTTGCTTCTTTTACTAGAGTGCAATTTTATTTATTTATTACTAGCTTTTTTTACCCGGCGTTGCACGGGTTGTCATTTTCCTATAGGCACTATTTGTTCGAAATTCCGTAAGGTAGCTGTCCGCTGTTTGGAATCCCTTGGAATCCCAGCTCTCCTGGGACTCCCAGCTCCCCCGGGACTACACAATGAAATCCCTGCTCCCCCCCCCCCAGGACCACACAATGAAATCCCTGCTCCTTCCCAGGACTACACAATGGCGTTGCATGGGTTGTCATTTTCCTATAGGCACTATTTGTTCAAAATCCCCGCCCCCATGTAGGCCCCGGCTGCGGTTCATGTGAATATTCTGTTTGGACGTAGGAGAGATTTGCATATCCGCTTCTGATTGGGCCCCTGTGGCAGTGCATACCAACATTCTAAATGCCGATGGAGCTATTTGCAAAACCACTCCTGAATGGCCCCTGCGAACATTCCAAGTGTCGCCATTGGCTCTCACCTATTTTGGGCCATACAGGCGCGGCGTGGGTTTTTCGGAGATTTGAACCCACCAGTCTTTGTCCTTGGGTGATGGAGAGTATGCGTGCCAAGTTTGGGGCAGATCCGTCCAACCGGGTAGGAGCCAATGCGACGCACACGAGCCGTTCGGACATACATACGTACGTACACACATACAAACATTCACATTTATATAGTAGATAACATGGATGGACTTTTTCAGTGGAATGTGTCCACCTTGTGAAATGACCTTTCCCTGTGACAGCCAGCATTTTGGACCCATTTCTGCAGCCAAGTAAAGCTATGTTTATTTCAAAAAGGCTTGCTTTCTGATAGGTGCTGGGCGTTCATGTTACATTTTATCAGAGCTGGGTGGGGGTTGTTTGCTTTTTGCTGAGGAGTGTTTTCATTTATGCTTCCAGTATTATCTGATGATTTTTTATATTGCTTTTAATGGCTAGGATTCAGAGAGATATATTTTAGGTGTGCCCAGCGGAATTTTTTTAAAAAATGTTTTCCCTTTGAATGGTACACCCCCATGCCACAACACAAACTGATTATGAAACTCCCTTTGGCTTAATAGAAGTGTGTCGTATGGCACAGGAGGACATGTGGAAGGTCTGATTGCGCAGTCCCAGTGATGTCATCGCTTTTAGCAGGAAGGTGACATGCATTAACGAACAAAATAAAAACATGTCTTAATTACGATTATTATATAGTTCCAATTCTAAACTGGCAAGACACACTGAGAGTTACTGTTATGAAACTAGAACATGACAAGTTGCATTTCTTCCATTTAACACCCTGGCTATTGTTAAATGATATTAACAGCTACTCACTGGCAGCAACAGGCCACATAACAAGGATACAAACTGGCGGAGACCAGACCCTGCGCCAAACCTAGATGCCAGCTCTGTCTTCATATCTACTCTGGCAACACTACTACAGGGCCTAAAAGATGTCACCCACAAACAATTTCAGGGCTTCATCCATCTGCTCATCTTCCAGTGTGATATATGCCATCTTCTGTCAGCAATGTCCTTCTGTATTCTACAAAGGGCAAACAGGCCAGTCTTTACAGAAAAGAAAAAAAATAGACACAAACATGACACCAGAAATGGGAAAATTCAGAAACCAGCAGGAGAACACTGCAGCCTCCCAGAACACTCCATCACTGACCTTAAAGTAACCATTGCGTAGAAGCATCAGCGGGAGTTTAGAGTGGGAGGAGGCTAAATTAGAATCCATCTACTGCCAGCGGCTTGAATCAGGATAAAGGATTTTTGTCACACCACTTGAGTGATTTGGCTTACCTAGTGCCGGATTGCTTGTGTGATCAGCAAGAGCTGTACTGGCAGTGACCACTGTTTAGTACGCGATCATCACCATCAGTATTTTCTCCATTTCATTTCCTTCTCTCTACAATTCTTCCACACTGGCTGGGGGATGCTGGGACTTCCAATACATCTGGAATAGGGATGGGCGATCCGCCCACCCACCACCCGACTTGCGGTGCGCTCGGTGAGCGCTGCTGCTGTGCCAGCCGAGCCGAAAGTGAGCGCCATCTGAGGTGCTCACTGGACTCCCGGGTACCTGGCGCTAAGCTGTTTATGTATGTAGAAAACGGTGTAACGTGCGCAAATTGTGACTGTTTTTAACATATCTTACGCCATTTTCTATGTAAACAATGTAGCGCCGGGAACCCGGAAGTCGCTTCCCTGGCGTGGCTCATGAGAACGCAAGTCGAGCTGGGGAAGCAGGTGGGTCGGACGGAGTTCAGGGCATTGAGCCCGTCGAGTTTGCCGGACTTCCACCCCTCAATCGAGCTCCGCACACATCCCTAAAATTTTCTGCACTGCCGTAGGGATGTAAGAAAAATTCATTTCAGTTCATTTTGTGATCAGGACTTACCCAGTTTGCACCTCCCAGACCAAACACGGACTCAGACACAAGTCCGTGCATTTCTCAGCTTGCAATGGGATCCGCGGACCAAAAAGTAAAATAAAAAAGCATTTGACAGCATGCATACATCTGAAAAAATACACATGAAAAAGGCGTACTTTTGAAAAAGCGCACAGGCGTGCTTTAATCAAGGGAGGAAGGCACACATTTCAAAGATGTGCACAATTGATGCATACATTTGGAGGAAATATGCACAACAAGCACAAGCACACAAATTTTCCTGCAAAAAGGAAAACAAAAACAAAAACTCGCAATCTGATGAGGACATGAGATGGAAGGAGATTTGAGGCTGAATTTGGAGAATGGTCACACACTCAAGTTTTCCTTATGCTCCTATCGCTATAGGGTGGGGAGGGATGGTGCAACAAAACGCTTTCAGCTCCTGACCTGCTGTCTCCTACAGTGGCTCCAGACAATCAGAAAGTTGTCCACTTCTGTCTTAACCAATCATACGCTGACCGAATCATTGAGAAAGTTGCTGCTCCTCAACATCTTTTTCTCTTGCTTTCTTGCATTTGGACAAAACCTGAGGCCTGTTGCCAGGCTGAGTCAAAACTTTCTCAGATGTGTGTCACTTTCTTGAAACATTCTTCTGAAGAGGACTTGGGTCTGTAACGGCTGCTCAGGCCAACGTCAAAATCGACTTGCTGGAGACCAAGATGCAGAACCGAAGGAGCCAATAAGTCTTTGATCCCTTCTCTGAGGACATACCCCACCTTCATATCTCACCTACGTCAGAATTACCTCATGTTCATAACTTGAGGGATTTCCAGCTAGAGCTGCCAATCTCTTCAGCTGCTAAATTAAAGTTTTCACCTTTTTTCAGAGCGCCTTCCCCTCTTGCACGCCTTCTTTCAATCTTCTGAACGATGCTAACAATAAACTATTGAATAGGGTGTGCTGACTGAGCCCGCCAAGGTTCTCTGAACATCAGCTCGAGTTGCTGCTCGTCTTTGCTTGATTTCCTCTCGTGTTTGCGATCACTGTTCGTATTGCACAAACAGGAAGATGGCACAAAACAAACTGCTACCGAAAGTGAACGTTGAGTATAAAAAACTGCCAGATTAGCACAATTTCCCCCCAGAGGAGAAAGCATGGGTGATTTAAAAGTTGTGCATTTTGAGAAAGTTGCGCATTTTGAGAAAGTTGGGCATTTTCTAAGTACACATACTGTGAACGTGAATGCAAATTTTGGAATTTGTGGACATTTTTGGAGAAAATGCGCCCCCTTTTGCATTTGGGCTTGCAAATGGGGCATTTTTGAGTGATTTGTGAACTGAAACAAAAGCCTAATTCATCCCAAGTATTGAGCCCCATTGGCACCAAATATGAAGGATGGAGCCGGCCCAAACGGGTGCTCACCCATTGAGCTATGGCCCTTCCTAACGTCAACTTGTCAACTTCTCATAGGGGGGGATGGGCTACAGTTCAGCAGTAAAGTTTATGGTTTGATTGACTGAAGAAGGTTCCACAATTGCTGCCAATTCTACTTTAAAAGGAATCAGCTAGTTGCTCTGGTCTGGAAGAACCTCTTCCAGAGATCATGGAGAGACATGGCCCCTTGATGGGCCAATGGTTGGATCCACTCTAAGGCAGTTTCAGATGTCCACATCCAATTATTTATTCTTATTCACCCAAACCTTGTCTTTCTTCTTTTGCCTACTTCCTCCTAGGCATGGGCAAATCTATCTATTTCAGTTTCTTCCAGTTTCTCATTATTATTATTATTATTATTATTATTATTATTATTATTATTATTAGTTTGCATGAACATTCATATCTGTTTTTGAGTGCATTTCTCTTAATACGTGGATTTTGGATGGGATTTTGCCTAAAACACACCGTTTTGGAAGCTTTTTGCTTAAGATAATGCTATTGAATTTTGTTTTCACCAATACACACATTTTTGTGTGTGTACATTTCCCTAATAATATATGCATTTTTGAGCCATGTTTTGATTAGAGAATTCCATCGCAAAATTTGGTGAAGAGCACATTTTGAAGGATAAATGTGTTTCGGTTTGCATAGTTGTTCAAAAGGTGAAATTAGATAAGTTCACATTAAAATGAGAACCAGATGAATGTCTACCCTGTCCTTACCTCCCCTGCGCCTCCATCCCCTATGCCTCCATCCATGCAAGTGGGCCCTATATCTATCCCTCAAGCAGGGGACTTAGAACCCATATCTGGAGACCAATAAGGTCATGAAGGACTACATTTGTTTGACTTAAGCTAGTTGGCCTCTAAAATATGTTGTATTTACACATTGGTTTCTGGATTGAGTGCAATCAGGACAGGCTCAAGGCATTTTGATACCTGAGGCAAAGCACAAGATGGCGCCCTCTGTTCCCCGTTCCTGTCTTGACTCTCCTGGATTATTCCTCCACACAGGAAGAGCTTGGACCTTCAGAGCCAGATGTCCCCAAGGAACACGTTGCCTCATAGGACGCTGTCCATACCCAAGATGGTCCTGGCCTTTCAGGGCTGATGCCTTCAGATGTGGCTCCTTAAGAGGCAGAAAGCTCAGCTTCTGAGAGGGATGCCAAGTGGCCACCTAGCCCCAAGAGTGTTATCACCTCAAGAAGCAGGCTAGTAGGACTCCTTTAATAAGTGCCTGGCTACCAAAGAGGACTCCTCAGGAGGAAGGGATTCCGCCGGACCAAGGCCTGTAACAAGATGCAGCTGGATGGGACTCAGGGCTATCTATATCAGCTCTCATTTGCAACTTGAAAGTGGTCAAACATAGTTTTACCAGGAACATAGGTTTTTTTCCAGAGTGAGGTCTGAGGCACAGCCAAGGTCAAAAGCCAGGAGATCAATCAAGTAAAAATGCAGTCCAAAAGCAGAGTCAAGTAGAAGTCCAGAGATCAGTGGCATGGAGATCCAAACCCACAGCAAGGTCAGGGAGAAAACAGGATCTAGAGACCAGAGCTGAAGATAAGACTATCCTATTGTTTGCCTCCCTGTATGTGCTTTGCAAAGAGCCAGGACTCAGTTAGAGCAGGACAATTCGACATACAGAAGCTGACTGGAATGGCAATTGGTGGGATGACATCCTCCACCACATCCGAGGCAGTTTAGGGGCCCAGGACACACCATGAGGCATATTCTGCAGAGGGAAATGCCCAGGAAGCCCAAGAGCAGGGATATGCAGACAAGCAAAACTCAAGTTCATCGAAGTTCTCTGAATTCCACCTCGAAGCTCATTCTGTCTCAGGTCCATATCAGATTGCGTGATATTCTTTTCTTTTTGCAAAAAATCCATGCGTATGTTCATGCTTATTCTTCCAAATGTACACATCAAGAACGCACATGTTTGGAATGTCCACATTCTTCCCCCATTGATTGAAGTGCGTCCGTGCACATTTTTTCAAAAGTATACGTTTGTCATTGACATTTGTACACATGTTGTCAAATGCATTTTTGGGGGGTTCACACATCAGCTTGCAAGCTCAGAAATGTATGTCCTTCGACTGCAGATTGCTTTTGAGTCTGTGTTCAGTCCGGAAGGTGCACAGTCTAGGGATCTGTGGACATAGTAAAATCTGTTCAGTCCACGTTTTGCAGATTGGCAGGCGCCTCTTGCTCTGTCACCTGCTCACTGATTTTGCACAAATGCATTCATCTGCATTTGGGCAAATTCACACTTGTGCAAATACACACTCCCAAAAATGCACAAATCCCCCAAAATAGGCAAATCCCTGAGAAATGTGTATTTTCACACTTTAGCCTATGGGGAAATGCACATTTTTGGCCAGCCTTTCAAAAAGAAAAATTCTCATATTTTTCCAGGACTAAATTTGCAGAAAATTAAAAAAAAAAAAAGTTCAACAAGTCTGCACAACTTGGGAAAAGCCAGTCTGCTGCAGAATCTGGGGGTCGACTTCTTAGAAATCTGAATTTGCTTGAGCCTGTTTCATATTTCTCTGACAGCCCTAGTTCTCACTGGATAAATCCTGATAAAAAATGAACTGACATTAATTTCTCATATCCTGTATACTCACTTAAGAGGAATAGAACAACCCTGAAAGGAAGTAGAAGATGATCAGGTGTAGAAAAGACTATGCCCACTATGGCCCTATTGGCTAAATCCTGTAGATTCGGTGTGAGGGGCAACCATCCTGCCTGACACACACACACACACACACACACACACACACACACGACAACACAGTAGTCCCAACGCCACTAACATGGCTGAAAAGGCTGGATGAGAACACAGGAACATCCAAGTTGCCTTGTTGGAAAAGTCCAAAAGTCCATTGAGACCTGCATTCTGTTCCCAACGGGCCAGGAAGATGCCTCTGGAAAACCCAGAAGCAGAGCATACTGGTGATGGTCACCCCCTGTGGTTGGTCCCCAGAATAAAGTACTCAGCGGCATCATGCCTCCAGGTGGAGATGTCAAAGGAATCCACGCTGGATTCAAATGAGTTCGGATGACTATGAATCTCTGACTCATGGATTCTATAGTGGACCAACTTTTGCTGAGCCATGCAGATTCTGTGACTTTTTTTGGTAACTTTCTAGAATTGTATGCACATTTAGTCATACAAAAATATGAAAAAAACTATGAAAATAACCACAATATCAGAAAATGTTCATTTCTCCCTATAGGCTAAAGAGTGAAAATGCAGATTTGGTATGTGTGGGTGTGTGTTTGCGCATTTGCTCAAATTGACATTTTTGGAAGTGCACATTTGTGCAAGTGCACACTTTCCAACATGAATGCAAGTTCAGGATGTGGAGAAAAGTCCAGTTCCGTCAATGAGTGGGTGACAGAATGAAAGTTGCCTGACAATCCGTAAAACACAGACAGAAAGAATTTAAGAACATCTGGACAGCCATACCTCCTAGGACCGAGTGAATCTGTCAGCTTCTCTTTCTCCTTCATTCAGTTGTTTTTGTTGTTTTTTCCAAATCTCAAGTTCTTTCACTCCGAGTTGTGCAAACGAGCCTCGCCGGGGCAGAATGAAGCTGAGCATGGCCCTGCTCACGCCCCGGCAAGGCCTTACCTCCTCTTCAGGGTGGCTTGTGCACTCCGCGGAGAGCCGCTCCAGCCGCTCGATCCGGCAGAGAACCGCCCGCGCTCCTCGAACGGTCCCGGTCCTCACCGGATTTGAAAAGAAAGTGCTGTCTAGAGAACTTATAGAGGGGAACATTTCTTCCAGAGGGTTAACAAAGGAGATATATAAAATGTTTCAAAACATTGAAGTACAAAAAGATAATCTTAAAATGATAGGGAAATGGAATTTGAGGAGGAGATATCGAACGCGGGGTGGAAAAATATTTGGGGCAGACGTATATTAAGAAATATGTCAGTAAGGATAAAAGAAATTTAAAAAATGGTGAGTTCCCTCTCATACTCATTTCTCTTCTTCCATTTCTTAGTCCACTGATCTAATTGCATTAAAGTTAACCACGAAATTCTACCTGACCGAAACATTTCAGTTATTTGTTGTTTAGACTCAATTTTTTCCATCCAATCCATTAATTTAATAACCTTCCCCCCCCCCCCCTAAATAAACCTTCCAAATGCTGTGCATTTTCTGGCAAGTAACGGGGATATCCCTGGTATAAAAATCTGTCTATTACTGTTCCAAATCTGTAACATATTTTTCAAAAAGGGATTTTCTATTCTTTTTACCCTACTGTTAGTTTTTTTGAAAATAGAAATTTTTCCATCCCAATTCCTATTGCCTGCGCTTCTAACTCTAACAACATAATATTCTTCTGAACTATAATATCCATTATATATCTTAATTGATTTGGAGATGGCATCTGACTCATGTAAGATTAAATAAAATAGATAGTAATTGTGCTCCATTGTGTTGGAGAGGATGTCAGGAACTTGGTACGTATGCTCATATGTGGTGGAGTTGTAAATGCGTTTTGGATTTTTGGAATAACATTTTTGTAGAAATTATTGGCATTAATTTGGAGGTCTGTCCAAAATTAGCATTGTTATCAATAACGGAGAAACTTCTGTGTTCTCAAGAGGTAAAGGAATTAATTGTAAGTTTGTTAACGGCGGGGAGATTATTGATAGCAAGGAAATGGAAAGTTCAACATCAGTATTTAATTATAGATTGGTATAAAGAGGTGTGGGATATTGCTTTAAATGATAAACTAACATGTAGTATTAAATGTAAAAAGGGACAATTAAAGAAAAATAATTTTAAGGATATATGGGGACCATTTTTAGATTATGTTTTAGTAAAGGGAAAAGGGAGTAAGCCATGTCAAGATATGATGTATTTTTGGAATGTAGATTAATAATGGATTATGTGGATAGAATTATTTTTTTGGCCCCGTGGTGACGGGTGCACTTTGTAGTTATATGGATTTGTGGGTTTATTTTCTTTTTGTATGTGTGTTCATTTAATATATATATATATATATATATATGAACTGAAACATAATTCTCGCCCATGTACATCAGCAAAATTCAATAGGTACAGCAATTCCCAGCATGGAGAGGACCCCAAAGAGGTGATGGCCCTCTTTATATCACATTGTGAGCTTTGTTTTTTTCTTTTCGCATGAAAATTCATGCATAGTTTTGTTGACAGTTTCCCAAATGGACGCATCAATTGTCTGCATTTTTCCAATGTATGCAATTGTTTTCATACACAGTTTTCAAATGTGCACATTTGAAACCAAACATGGACTTGAATGTAATCTGTGGTTGAAGTCTGTACATTTTTGAGCTTGCAATATGATTCATGCCAGAATAAAGGCATAGATGTGGAAAAAAAAAAACATGAAAAAATGCATACATTTCAAAAATACACACAAACACACCTTAATTTGTTCCGAGAAGCCTTCCTTGCTGACCAGCCATGGTTTTAATGTTATTCTGCTTTTAATGCATTGTTTTTATTCTTTTATCTGTTTTATCTTTTTATTGTTTACCGCTCCGGAATCTGTCTAGATATGGAGCAGTATACAAATGCTGTAAATAAATACAAGAAATAAATCAGTGAAAAACGTGTACATTCAAATGTGTGCACGATTGACGCATACAGATTTTCATGTGAGAAGAAAAGGCACAAAAATCTCAGTTTGGTAAGGACAGGAGTGAGAACGAGCGTCAAGGTGGAAATTGGAGAACCTCAACAAGCTCCAGTTTTTCTGATTCGCCCAATCCCTGCTGCACAGCCAATAGCAGCAGGGATGCCAATGACATTCTGAAATGTGCCGAATGGGAACGGGTGACCGGCCAGATGGGCGATTAACAAAAAATAATAAATAAATAAATAAATAAATCTGGGCAAAGAAGGGCCTGGGCAGATCATTCTGTGCCAGGGCTCATGTTTTCCATGGGTTGAATGGACCACTATGAGAAGGCGTCAAGACTAATTTCTTGGAAAGAGAAAAAGTAGGTTGGGGTGAAGGCATGAGTAAGGGGGGAAATGCAGGCTAGGTGGTTTTCCTCCTCTGACCTCATTTATTCCTGCTACTCACCCAGCCTGTCGTGCTCTTCGTGTTGTTTCTAAGGAACACCTGTCCAAGAAGAACATCCTCCCTTCTATGCAGAGAATGAGACCTGGCCTGCAGAAGGAAAGGAAAAGAGAAGAACTGATAAGCCAAAAGGTAAGGTAAGCTGGTCACAGCAGACCTTTGATGATGGTTCAACCTGATGATCTTCAGGAACCACTTGAAAAAGCTCCATTGGACACTGAACAGATCCAATGGGAGTGGAAAAATATGTTTTTTTTCAGCACCATCACAGAATTTTCACAACTACCAAGGGATTGAGCAACAATCCTACCAGCACTACCTTCTGAAATCAGTCCTCCAAATAGGAGTGGAACTGTGGCCAAGTGGTGCATCCCACACCCAGCTCAGAGTCTGGCCAGAAGGATGCTATGGTCAGTGGTTCAGGAAAGCCACCAAGAGGTCCAAGCGAATCAACGGGGTCACACTCCTCCTGTCTTTCTCCCAGCAAAGGTCATGCCAAAAAGCTGACCAAGCCAGTTTACAGAAATGGATCCAGAAAAGGTGTCTCCATTTTGCACACTTGTAGTGGTTCATTTGAACTAAGCTTTGCAGGAACCTGCCTTTGTTAGTTTGCCCTGTTTTGCAAACGTGGCTGTGAATTCGGGGGACATTTCACATCAGCAGTGATGTGGGGTAATATGGGGAAGCACTTGGGATGAATTACGGTGTCCCATTTTTCTCCATCTCTGTGGTGCAGGGCTGGCTCCAAAGAGTGTCAAGGTCAAGCCCTTGACAGAGCCCCAAGGCCAGACGAGGGCCCAGAGCTCTGAGAAACCCACTCATCCCCCTTTGAAAGAAGACCAGAGCTTGCTGCCAGTAATGAAGCCTTTGCAGAGGCATCTTAGCCTTTTAGAATGGGGTGGGGGCTGTGCGGGAAAAGGAGAAGAGAGAAAAGAGGTGCCTATTAGAGACTTTTATTATGCCTGACATGTTTTGGAAAATCCCTGTTCCTTCGTCAGAGGCTGCTTATCTTCTTTTAGACGTATTGAGAAGAAAGCCCTCTCAGTGTCTCTTTTACATGGAACTGGTCCCTGTAGGGGGGGAAACTGCAAAAATCCGGAAACCACCAAACAGATGGTAGTCTGCAATAAAGGGGGAGGGGCCAGAGAAGGGGGAGGGGCCTGGAAACCCAGGTGGCCCTCCAAATTTGGCCCACTGGCCTGAGGTCCCCTGCCCCAGACATATTGGTTCAAAAGCGCGAAATTAGTTAAGTCTGCACGAAGATCAAATTCAATGAATTTCTCCCCCTTTCCTGGTGCTCCCCCTCTGGGCTGCTGTGCAGATTGAGACCAGGGGGGCGGGATGAGCCAAGGGGCAACAGTGACATTGGTAGGCCGCCCAGTCCAAAAGAGGGGCATTTTGCTTCCCAAACCTGCAGTCAGCACGGTTACTGAGAGCAGAAAAATAATTCGCCCTGCAGACAGTACCAAGTCAGTGGAAAAATGAAGCCTCCGTCTCTTACTTGTTTAATGTTCCCCCTGCAGAATAATCAACAGAAAATGGAGACAGTTACTTACACTTTCCAGTTTTTTTGGACTGCCTTTTCTCAACCCTCCTCTTTGCTCCAAATTGCTCTCCAATCATGAAGAAATCTATTTACAGTAGCTGAACTCACTCTGGTCTCCTCCTCTGGGATTAATTAAGTATCTTCACATTTCTGAGAACTCTGTTTTCTGTCTGAGAAGTCACTTTGGTTTGGCAATGCCATCACAATACCAGTTATTATATTGGTGGAAATATACTGCAGGATTTAAACTTAAAAAAAGAAAAGAACGAGACCAAGAGTATTTTGGTGGTTATTTTTAATTGGATTGGATGAGGGAAAGGAGAAATTAGTGTTCAAATTTAGACTATGACCCACATTCAGTAAAACTGGTGCACTTGGATTGATGCTAGTTCAGACTCATTGATTTTGATTTGTCTGCTTAAGCATTTGTAAGCATTTTGTCTGCTTCAAAAAATAAATAAAATAATCCAGCATCCAAAGTGGCATACGCAGGCACAAACAATCTAAAAAACCCAACAAACCCCAGACAGCTCTATACTTCCTAAAAAAAGCACAGCAGGCATCATAAGCAATAAAACAATCAACTCAACAGAAGCAAATGTTTTAAAAATCCAAACCAACTTAAAACAGCAAAAGCTGGAACACATCCTGATAGCGAGCATTGGAAAGCCTTTGAACAAGTCAACCAATGGAAAAGCTACCAGTGTCCAGTTTGGACAAGCCTTGCTCAAGATGGTGTTCCATGCCTATGTGTCCAATCATGGAGAAAGCCTTTCTCCACACCTGTATCATGGTTCTCACCTCCATGATGGAGGTGACATAGAGCAGATCCCAGGGAACAGAGAGCTACATATGGGAGGAGATGCTTCCTGAAAAGCACAGCTTCTTCCTTAAAATTTGCTAATTAAGGGTGCAATCCAATGCATGGTTAGAAAGAAAAAAGTCCTACCGCTCCCAGAGTTCCCCAGCCAGCCATAGCTGGCTAGGGAATGCTGGGAGCTGCAGGACCTTTTCTTGTCCAAACATGCATAGGAATGCGCCCGAAACCTATGTCTATAAATTCTTAAAGGCATCTGTACCTATAGCTTTTTGTATACCTTGCATAATTTATTTTGCTCATTAAAAGATGAGCAAAAACTTTAAATATGCTTTTGACCTTGAATATTACAGTTCCATATTGCTCCATTACTCAAGTAATGTTTTGACCCAAGTGATAGGGTCCTACAGTCCAACGCTCTTTCTGTGGATACCCCTCAGATTACCTTGCCTTTTAAAAAAAATGCCAGTTACCCAAAACTCACCATGAACCCGCTCGTGTCTTTGTGTGTCTTGCCTTTAATACAATGAGTACTTCTCCAGTTTGGTAGAAAAAAGAACTTGAGGTTATATAGAGATAGACATATGATGTGGGAGAATCTGAAACTGACATATTCATCTGTCCAAGGCCAGGGTTTTGAGTACTTTGCTCTTAAAAGTCTGGCTTTGAATCCCTTTGTATTCAGCCACTTTAGTGCTGAATTAGGGTTGCCACATCTTTTGTTCTGTTGGGGTTCTCATCTTTAACAGCTATATGGCAGGCAGGTACAACGTGGTCCTCTGCATGCTGGGAATAGCCGTACTTATTGGATTTTGCTGTTGCAGATGGGCGAGAATCTTGTTTCAGTTCAGTTTAAATAAGAATTGATAAGAAGTAAATGCTCTCTCAAAAACACCAATGATATGGCTGAGTCTGGTGCCTTTGGAATATAGGCAACTCAGCATGATTGAGTAGTTTCCCTCTATGGTTGGCCTGGCCTTCTGCACTGCTGAATATCTTGTAGACACTACCCTACAGCAGTATTCTCTGCCATTTTATGGGTGCCATTTTGTACATCCCAAAAGGACTCTGAGGTGTAACTTTCAGGGGTGTCAGAGTAGCTAAGCAGTGAGGAATTACTTCAGTCTTCACTGGGGAAGCATGTCCTGCTGCGGTTGTGCCTCCTTTAAAATTTCTCCAAATACCTTGTGGCCAACAAAAGGAAAAAGGGAAGCTTGGTTTGATTTGACAAGCATTTTGTGACGATCATTGAAAGCTCTGGGGATAGCTTGAAGATTGCCCTGTTTTGGGACAAAGCGCCCAGATGATTTCCTATTTCATACGACCATCCTTCAGTTAAAATGAAACCCAAGCCCTGCGCTGTAGATTCATTGCTTCCTTATCCCTTGTGGCATCAACACTAATGGGATACTCCAGAACAAGAACAAGAGGGACATTTTCTTCCTTTCTTTCTGGGAACAATCTCCATTCCGCTTCATAGCACTTCCGCAAAGGTGCATGAATGGGCCCCAGACAATTAGTGGTGTATTTGACTTCACCGCATGATGAAAACATGTTGCTTCATTGCATGCAGGACAATTGCCAAAGCAATGGTTTCATTTGGCCCAGGGCAGAGTGATGAAAGATGGTCTAGCAATAGGGAAAGAAAGGGGGATCCCTTTTGATTGAACCACAAGGCCTGTATTGTAGAGATGGTAACTATAGATCAACTGTTAGCTTGCCATCTGTATGGGAGCATCAGGAAGAAGATGTGACTTAAGGAACATGGAGGAGAAGGTCTCTAGAGGTCTTAATTTATTTATTTTTAAATTCCAACCGGAATATTCTTTAGCTTTTCTCTTCAGTTCAGAAGTAGTGCATCTGATGCCACAGTTAGAAAACTGTTGTTAATTTATATGGGGAATGGCAAGTAGAGATGTAACCGCTCCCCTTGCGCGGGCGTAGCGGGCCAAAATCGGCCCCACTCATGTCCACGTGGGGCTCGCGCAGGCCTACCTTTGTCCAGCGGCGGCTCGCCTCTCCGCGGTGAGCTGTCCGTGACGGGACCCTGTGCAGGCGCACCGGACCCCCGCACAACGTATTGCGCCTGCGCAGGGTCCCATCACATCACTTCCGGGGCCAGATGTGACATGACGAGACCAGCGCTGGCGGCTCGAGCGGTGCGGAGAACTGCTCCGTGCCTCTCAGAAGATCGAGGCGGGGGGGCGCCGCCGTGGAGAGGCGAGGTAGTGGAGAGGCGAGCCCCCCCACAGGTTTGTGAACACCGCTGATGGCAAGTAGGTATGTGTGAATGAGCAAAACTCAAGCTCTCCGAAGTTCTCTGAATTCGATCTCGGAGCTCTTTCTGACTCAACACTGTGTCAGATTACGAGCTTTTGGGGGGTTGTTCCACATGAAAATCCATGTGTATTTCCGTGCATATTTTTACAATTGTATGCATCAATTGTGCACCTCTTTGAAAGTATGCATTCTTTCCCCATTAATTTAAAGTGTATTTGTGTGCATTTTCCAAAAGTACACCATTTTCATGCACCTTTCTTTTTCAAAGGTATGAATGCTGAATCACATTGCAAGCTCAGAAATGTACGGACTTCGACCACAGGATGCATCCAAGTCCATGTTCGGTCTGGAAAGTGCGAACTGGGTAAATCAAGATAAGAAATGTACTGAAATGAATTTCTCTTACATTCCTAGTGGCAAGGCAAGCAACACCAAACCTAATGTGGGCTTTACTATGAAGAAAAATATGGCACAGTCTATTTTAGAGTAACAGAACAACTTGCTATCTTCTCCAGAAGTCTTCCCAGATGGACGGAACCATGGTCTGGGAAATTCATCAGTGGGAAATAATCTCAGCAGGGAAGTGAAAAGAAGCACCGATCCCCCCCTCTTTTTTTTTTTTAAGGTGGCTGTTTGGAAACACTGAACAGACAGAAGTAGAAATTAGTCATGTTGGAGACCACTTGGAAGTTGGATAGGTTTCTTGGAATGACTCACACTCGACAAACCACCACTTTGCTTAACATTTTTTTGTCTCCCTGAGAGGCTACATTTGCCCCGAGAGTGCTGCCTTTATGACCAAATTGCTTTTAGATGGAGGGGTTGATTGTACCATCTTCGTGGCATTGTAATTTCCAAACCACCAGTTCCAATGAGGGCAGAAAGGAAAAAAACACACACACATGAAAATGAAGGGGTTTTGTAGCCCTGCAAAGCTCTTGCAGGAGTGAAAACTGTAATCTTGGAACATCAAAGGTAGAACATGTAGCTTCTTCCAGAGCATATCCTACTGCAACTGAACATTATAAGTGGAAGAGCAGGGGAGGTGCAGAAAGGATGTGATTTGGATAGTGATGGAGGAGAAATTTGTTTGGTCTGAATTTTCATGTGAACTTAACCAATTTACATATCCCAAGCCTACACATGACCGGAATGCACTTGCCCACCAAAATCCACACTTTTCAGAATTTTGCTGTGCAGATTACACATCAAAGATGTATATATTCAAGAACAGTGCACAAAAAATGCTTATATTATGAAAGTACACACAAAACACATTATGTTAGTGGGAAATAACTTCCAATAATTGAGAATTGTAATGGCCAATTGGCTGAGTAATGAACATGAACTTGACTTTGCCAATTTGGAGGCTTCTTCCCAGTAAAATCATCTGAGGAATTTCAAGAAAAGTTAAAGAAGAAGAAGTTTTCCTGGATTCCTGCATTGAGCAGGGGGTTGGACTCGATGGCCTTGTAGGCCCCTTCCAACTCTACTTTTCTATGATTCTATGATTCTATGATTCTAAGTTGATAAGCTAAATTTCTCAAGAGGGTTTTGTGGATTCCTAACTAAGAGCAATAAGATGGCTTGGTGGTCATCACCAATTATCTGTGGATAAGTGCAGGGGAGCTTGCACCAGTGCTCAGTGACATGATTTGGCCAGAGGGTCAACCCGATCACCATTGGTGATGCCGTGGACCAAGGATGCTTTCAGATGTTCTTTCTTAACAGATGTTGCGTGGTAAGAAAAAAGATGGAAGAAGCAGGCAGAAAACATGGGAGGGCCGTTGAGTGGAAGACAATATCTTCTGGACTAGGGATCTGCCCAGATCAGTCCTGTTGAAGTCCTTGTTTTTCCACCATCCATCTCATTCATTCCATCCCAGTTCCATGTGGGTTTTTTCCCCCTGCACATAAATTTGCATGTACTTTCATGTGCTTTTTTTTTAAAAATGTACACAGCTTTTGCATGCATTTTTCAAATGTATGCATTTTTTGTATACTTGGGCTCATGGACTAAAGTGTGTGTGTGTGTGTGTGTGTTTATTTATTTATTTTCAGTCTTTTTAATATACATACATGCATTTGTATATATCCATAGCAATGAATACACATGAAAATGCATATATATATATATATATATATATATAAATAAATAAAACTTCCTAGCAATTATACAGAGGCATCAACAAAAGTGGACCAGACATCCAAATAAGTCTCAATTTGGAGGTGGTGTCTATGCCACCTGTTCAAATACTGAAAATGTTGCAAAGTCCTCAATCCATTGCATTATATGAGGTGAGAGTTTATCCTTCCAATGCTGTAATATCAGTCTTTTAGCTGCAAAGAGGGTGCAGAGAATCCATTTATGGTGTCCATTTGTTAATTTCCATGAAGCAGGCAAATCATGTAGAAGAGTGTGTGCATCGGTGATTATTAAAGACTGCTCCAGTACAAAATTTATGTGTATATTAACCTCCTTCCAGAAAGAAGCCACTACTAGACAGTGCCAGAACATATACTTAAAAGAAGCATTGGCTGCATTGCCCTGCCAGCAATTAGGCGAATTAGACAATCCGTTATTAAAGAGATGTGTTGCCCAACAGACAGGAAACAATAGTTTTTGCTGAATAAGATGAAGCGTAATATTCACAGATGTGTGTGTGTGTGTGTGTGTGTGTGCATGCAAGCACACGTGTATGTGTGTGCATTTTTCAAATGTATGCATGTTAGTGGACACTTTTTGTTTTGTTTTGCAGAATGCATCACCAACTGCATTTGGGTCCGTGTTTGGTTGTGGACCACCTGTAAAATTCCATAAATAAGGCAGGTAATGATGTAACAGAAGCCTAATCTGAAAGCATCCCAAGTCTGCTTAACTTCCCTGATTAGATTTAGTTATAGAAGCTAAAGGGCAGCAAGATTTCTTGTAACTAGCTTTCAGATGTGCTCAGCTTTCTTCTCACCATAAGCTTAGCTTTGAATTCAGAAAGATTGGCGCTGTACCTTTACATTCTCTGAAACAGCAGGAGATGAGACAACCTTTGCTACCTTTCCTGTTCTACCTACAATTCTATGCTGTTGTTTTTGAAGATTTCAAAATTTCAACCAAATTTCAAAGTGTTGTGATACATGGTGTTTTTTTTTAAAAAAAATGTTTAAAAAATATAATAATATTAAAACCAACCCATTTTTAAATACTGCTAAAGCCAATGGCGAAATACAAAAGCAGTAGAACAGAAAGACTGGTCATTCAATGCCTGAAGGCTTTATGAAAACCAAAGCTCTCAACTGGCCCACTATAAAACTAGTGATGAGGGAGAAATTTGTTCAGGTTGCACTTTTGAACCAATACGGGACCTGAAATTCAGTTATCCTTCAAAATTCACACTTTTACAAATTTTGCAGTGGAGTTCTCCATAAAAATGCGTACACAAATTTTATATTAGGGAAATATGCACACAAAAAAGTTTAGCGTGAAGTGAACTTAAGATTGGACAAAAAGATAAACTGAGAGCAACTGAGTCACCCATCCCTTGTTAGGACCTAAAAACATAAGAAGAGCCATGCTGGACCAGACCAAAGGTCCATCTCTCATCCAACATTTTGTTCACGCAGGGGCCAACCAGCTGCCCATGGGATCCCACAAGCAGGACATGAGTGCAACAGCACCCTCCCACCCATGTTCCCCAGCAACTGGAGTACATAGGCATACTGCCTCTGATACTGGAGGTAGCATCTAGCCAATAAAGACTAGTATCCACCGATAGCCTTTTCTTCCATGAATTTGTCCAATCACATTTTAAAGCCATCCAGATTGGTGGCCATCATCACATCCTGTGGAAGTGAATTGCATAGTTTAAGTCTGCGCTGTATGAAGAAGTTCCTTTCATCTGTCCTAAATTTCCCACCAATCATCTTCCTGGGATGATCCCGTTGGGTTCTGGTATTATGAGAGAGGGAGACAAACTGCTCCTAATACCCACACTCTCCACACCATGCATAATCTTATACACCTCTACCATGACTCTAGTTATGGTGCCTGTGGGGAACGTTTTTGCACAAACCCACTCCAAAGCATTTTTGTGCATCACCAACTCTAGTTGCAACTCACCGTTACAAGGAGGAACAACACAGAACAGAAAATATCATTGCAAGACAGAAGGGAGCTCCTTGTGATGCATTCTGGGCCTCTTTCTTAGCCACTGCCAAGACGCGTTGTCTTTAGCTTCAGCATTTGTCATGTTCATTCATCTTTCCTATTTGTAAGACGGTCTTGGAAGTGACACTGTAAATGACTTTCCCAGCTGATTTTTGGCCATTTTTAATCTTTGACAGATGTGGATGTATTTCTCTTTTTTCCATCCTCTCTTTGTTTTCAATGGAGCTGGAACTAATGATGTTTTTGTTCCACAACTACCTTGCTTTGCTGAGGCCCCGTTGCCAAGCGCACTCCGTTCTTTCGGCCTAGAGGAGTCTGCCAACACAGCTTTGGGGGATGCCTCATTATGGGAGGACCGCTGCTGTGAGACCCATGAGGGGGGACTCGAAACATGGTGGGTTGAATTCCACCACGTCGTAGCAAGTTACAATCCGTTTCACACTCTTTGCCTGTCTTGCTCATGTCCTTGTACTTGCTTAATTGTGTGCAGTTTGGAGATATAATATACATGTTAACTGCTGGCCTGATCTCCATGAGTCTTTCTCTAAGCCTGGCATGCCCCTTTTTAATCAAAGTTTGTAGACTGTGCAAGTGTGTTTATCTTTGTGTGTGTGTGTGTGTTGTGCATATTAAAATAGTGCAAAAACCCTACCTTCCTTTTCACAACCTCTTCACTTCCCATGAAAGAGGCGGTTGCTTTTCTTCCTCTTCCATTGGGGCGTTGGGAATTTTGGAGCAATTTCTCCAGGGGCTTCAGTGCTTACCTTGCTGTAAGGAGGTGGGTGAGGATCGGATATGTGTGTGCTCTCTCCCTTCTACCATATTTCCCCTGTTCTGTCCTTGCAGCCTCTCCAGCTGCTTGAGCATCTTGGAAAGCCCCCCTAGAGGACTTAGCCAGGACTTCCAGCCTTGGGAGTTTACAGTGCTGCTGCCACTAAGTGCATGAAGAGATTTGTGGTGGAGATGAAACCTCAGGGAAGTGATGGGCTGGTACTCATAGATTTCATAGATCATAGAGTTGGAAGGAGCCTACAAGGCCATCGAGTCCAACCGCCTGCTCAATGCAGGAAACTAGAGGAGGGGTCTCCCCTCCAAGTAACAACCAGGCCTGACCCTGCTTAGCTTTCCACACTCAGACAAGCTATACCATACCACATCTCTCCTCCAAGGAGCCCAAGGCAGCATACATAATACATAATACAGGCCTGTGGCTTATGCTGGCTCAGCTTGTCTCCTTCCAACTCTATGATCTATGAAATCTATGAAATCCACTGCTCCATTTTATCCTCACAACCACTCTGTGTGTGAGGTAGGTTTGGGGATGTATGAGAAATTCATTTCAGTTCATCTTTAATCAGGATTTAGCCAGTTTGTAGCTTCCTGGTAGAACATGGACTCGGATGCAATCTGTGGCTGAAGTCCGTATATTTCTGAGCTTGCAGTGTGATTCGAGGCATACATTTGAAAAAATATGCATGGAAATGCATACATATGAATTTTCATTCAAAAAGAAGAAGAAAAACCAGAGCTCACAATCTGATACGGACTCGAGTCAGAATGAGCTTCGAGATGGAATTCGGCAAGCTCAGGTTTTGTTGATTTGCACATTCCTGGATTTCCATTAGCGGAAGTGACAGCAGAATTGAACCCCCGTGTTTTGGGGGAACACTCATTCATAAAAACCCTTAAACCTCTACCAATATGTCATGGAATAAGATGCAAAGCCAGGTAAAGAGAAAGCTCTAGGCTGAGCCCTGGAATGTTTTTATCATCAGTTCAGATCTGGGATAGCTTCTAGTTTCATCCTTCTTGATTTACATTCCCTGCCACAAGACTGTAATACAGCATTTCTTGGACTTCCAAAAGCTCTTCCAGCACATTGAAATCTTTGCTAGTAAATCCTACAGAACTTAAAGCAAGAACCAAAAATAATAATAACCCCCACCCCCAACCACTACAGATCCAAAGGCTCTTCACTAGGTTAGGAATTGTGACATGAACAGCTGCCTCCACCTACAATTACCATCTCTCCCAATGGACTTACTCCCTCCCTTGCTTTTCCGCCATTGTTTAAAAACATCTCTTGCTTGCAGTAGAGTCCAATAATACTTGGAAACCTGATCAGAGCACCGCCTTAAGATCCAGAAATAAGTGAATAGCATCCAAACTATTACCATTGTGTTCGACGAATCAGAACATCTTAACTAGAGGCCCAAGTTGTTATGAGTGTGAATGTTTTGGATGATAATGCCTATGGCCTGAGAAATTCACTCTCTTCCTTACAAACTCTCATGCTCTCTCTGTCTGTCTGTCTGTCTGTCTGTCTGTGTGTGTCTCTCACACACACCCCATTTCCAAATGTAAACGTAAGAAGAACCATACTAGATCAGAGCAAGGGTCCATCTCATCCAGCATTCTATTCACACAGTGCCCAACCAGCTCCCCTTAAGAAACCCACAAGCAGGCATGAGTGCAACAGCACCCTCCTGCCCATGTTCCCCAACAACTGGTGTACATAGGCATACTTCCTCTGATTCTGGAGGTAGCACATAGCCATCAGGACTAGTAGCCAATGACAGCCTTTTCCTCCTCCATGCTTTTGTCTGATGCCTTACTAAAACTATCCAAGTTGGTGGCCATAACTACATCTTGTGGTCCAGGAGAGGCTCCTTAAACCTCTGTTAACACTGATGACTCCAAACTCTCAGCACCTGGCAGGCCTCAGAAGACACCATTTGCAGGATGTATTATTGGAGACCTTTTTTGGGGGGGGGGAGATCTCTACAGGCTACGGTCTAATTTTAACCCCCGAAGAAAGCCCAGAAATATAGGGTGCAGGGCCAAAACATGTTGGGCTACTTTGAAGAATAAAATTCTAGTTTTTACATCTTGAGTCTTAGTTTCTCCTTTTCATTGGGCCCCAGAAGACAATCTGAGTGCCTGAGAAGATTGCCACTAGCCTTCCCTGGATGTCCTTAAAGCACTCACCCTTCCTTCCTTCCTTCCTTCCTGTTGTTGTTTGGTATTGTTTTGCTGTCACTGAGCAGCAACAGCATAAAAACAGTAGAATATCTTTTTGATGTGCCACTATAGCTCTGAAGGGCGTGGTTCTCAATGATGCATCATATGTGGTGAAATCAAAGGTGGACCATGACCGAATGCTTCACAGAACCACTGAATTCAAAACTTAAAAAAAAGAAAAGAAAAACTCTTTTATGACATAGGCTTGCATTGATGGAACTAATACTTTCCACAGCATGAGCTTTGAGCCCATAATTGCAGAGGATGGCTTTGCCCCCAGACCTCCATGCTCAGGAGGTTACTTCAGGACACAGGCCTTGCTAGGGGGGGGTGCTTATGAATCTCCCCCCCAAGGAAAAAAGAAGAGAGGAGAAAAACTCATTTGCATGCACTAATTCATATGTATAGATGCAATTTCGGAAATGAGTATTACAGTTTAAATAGAAGTGGAGTACATCCCACCTTTGTGTGGAAGGCGGTGACCAGGTGAGCTGCATTCCTGCCTGTCCTGTCTGCTGTCCAGGTGCTAACCGGTGCTGGGACACAGTTCAGGTGGTTCATTATGAATCCATCTCAGTCGGGGCTCAGGCTGGGTTTTGGCCCAGAAACAGCCTTGGTCACGCTGTATGATGCCCTCTCTGGGGAGAGAGACAGGGGGAGTGTGACCCTATTGGTACTCCTAGATCTCTTGGCGGCTTTGGCTACCATTGGCCATGGTATCCTTCTGGGGCGATTGCCTGAGTGGGGAGTGGGAGGCACTGCACTGCAGAGGTTCCACTCCTACTTGGATGCTCAGCTCCAGAAGGTGGTGCTTGGGGAACATTGCTCCGCCCTGTGGATTCTCCAGTATGGGGTTCTGCAGGGGTTGGTTTTTGTCCCCCATGCTATTCAGCATCGACATGAAACCATTGAGCGGGGCTATCTGGAGTTCTGGAGTGCGCTGTCATCAGTATGCTGATGGCACACAGCTCTATGTCTGCGACAGTGGACTGGATGAGGGCTAAGAAACTGAAGCTCAATCCAGACAAGACAGAGGTGCTGTTCGTGGGTGGTTCTTCTGACCGGATGGAGGCTGCTCAACCTGTTCTGGATGAGGTTGCACTCCCAGCTGAAGGAGCAGGTTCATAGCTTGGGGGTTCTCCTGGGGGGCATCTTTGCCACTTGAGGCTCAAGTGGTGGCTTCAGTGGCATGGAGTGCCTTCCACCAGCTTCGGTTGGTATGCCCCTAGCTGGACAGGGATTACCTGGCTTCAGTTGCCTAGCCTCTGGTAAACTGCCAAGTTAGGTTACTACAATGTGCTCTCTGTGGGGCTGCCTTTGAAGATGGCTCAGAAGCTGCAGCTCATGCAGGACAAGGTGGTCAGATTGATAGCAGGGAGATGAAGGTCTGAACATATAACAGCGATTCTGGCCCACTTGCACGGGTTGCCTGCATGTTTCCAAGCCCAGTTCAAGGTGCTGGTTTTGACCTATAAAGCCCTACACAGTTCAGGACTGTAATTCGTGATGGAGCGCTTCTCCGCGCTTCAACCTACCCGTACGCTACACTCATTGTCTAAGGCCCTCCTCCAGGTGCCTCCTCTGAGGGAGACTCAGAAGGCAGTGACAAGGGAGGGGGCCTTCTCGGTGGTGCCCCCCCCAAGTCTATGGAGGAAAGTTGTGTAAAGTTAGGATATTTGCATACAATTTGGAAATTTGTGCAAATCAAACAGGGGCCAGTTGTGCAAGAACGCTAGACTGGTTGCACAACGGGCATCTCCTCCTTGGCTCACTGGATTGCTCCAAGAGCTCCCCTATCCGTTGCCCCCCTCCTCTTCCGTTTCCACCACGTTCCCTTTTACTGTGAGCCAGGAGAGTTCTAGCCCACCCCTTTCAGTAACTCAGACCCAAAGAAGCAGTGGTGGGGCTGGTGCCCATTGGGACTGGTGGGGCAGAGGGCAGGGCAGAGCCAAGGGGTCACCGTTCTCCACACCAGCAACCCACTGTAGCAGAAAAGGGAAACTGAGGCAAATTAACTTTGAGATCGTGCGTGCAAAGCAGAGGACCCAGAAGGGGGAGATCCACACAGCAACAGAGAAGAACTCCTTTGGGCCCACATTTTTCCGTTCCAGCAACAAGCCCCACTGCACAGGGAAGAGAAACTTAGTACAAAGCCGGGGTGAGCTTTCTCTTACACACACGTGCACACGGTATTTTACACTCTCTTTTACTTCCCCTCTCTCTTTCCTGACTTTAGCCACATGGGGCCCGATTCAGACTGGTGCTGCCCCACCCACGTAAAGCAACGAGCCACCCCCGCAAAGAAACCTCGAGCACATTTGCCACTGCAAAGGCAAATCAGCTGGACTTCTTACAGCCTCTGCAAAGGAACTGGTGGTTTCTTTTAGTTCTCTGAGTGGAGATAGACCTCCAGGAATCCAGCTCCACCAGAAAGCGAACATTCTCAGTATCCCAGAGGGGGGGAAAGTGTGAAAATCTGTGATGTAGCCCACCCCCAATTTATTCTGCCTCTTTTTTCTTTCCTCACTGATGAAGCATGCTGCAATCAACTGGCACTTTCTTGTGTTGTACCAGGACGGTTCTACCTGCTTGGAGTTTCCAGTGGGGTGTGTGTTTGTTTTGAGGGGGGAATCACCCTCCCCCCCGCATATTGCTTCATTGGAGGAGGGCTGACTTTTTCAGCGTGATTCTTAATGAGTCTGCCAAGATATCTGTGAGATTTCCCTTTGCAGAAGAAGCTGAACCCCAACCTCCTCCCTGTCACACCCCCCCCAAAAGGTCATGAGTCCAAACAATGAGCTATTTGTGTCGATCCCAAAAAAAGAAAGCCAGGCCACATGTGGAAACAAAAAAGCCGAAGCAGCATAACTATAAACTCAGATGGTACCTGCATGCTATCATTTTGTAGGCCACAAATGTGGCATAGGGCAGATCTCCTATCATTTTCTCCAGCCGGTCAACGCATTGTTTGTTGTGGTAAAAAAAATATATGGGGGAAAAAAATGAATCTTTCGAGCAGAAGCTCAACTCAAGCCAGAAGGGGTCACTGACCTTTTCCAAGTGTCCCAGTTACATAGCAATCCGTCCACGCACCCTATTTACATCTCCTGCGACATTTCACAGACGAAAACAGATGCGGGCTCACCCTTTCCCTATTGTGGCACTGTGACCCTTAAACCAAGGATGACTGCCAGAGCGCACGCCCACGGCCTTTGATTCCAACCTCACCTGCCCTTACTGTGTGGAACGGATGTATGAAAATTCATTTCAGTTCATTCTTGATCAGGATATACCCGGTTCGCACCTTCCGGACCGAACATGGACTCAGACACAATCTGCGGCCAAAGTCTGTACATTTCCACGCTTGCAATGTGATTCAAAATGTATTTGGCAGCATGCGTATATTTGGAAAATGTGCAGGGAAAAAATGCATACTTTTGGAAAATGTGCGCGGATCACCAGGATTCTCCGAACATCATCTCACCGTTCATCTCGTGCCCAATTTCCGTTCCTGTTTGCGATCACTGCTCACTCTATGCAAAGGGGCAAATTGCGTGAATCGAAGCAGTGATTGGATGTGAAATTTGCACATGAAATTTGCACCAATTTCCTAATGTGAGCAACTTTCCTCAGTAAACTAATAGAGGCTGATTTAGTCTGTAGGGGGAATTAGGACATTTGCAGAGATATGCTGAGAATATTGCGCATAGTGAACATAAGCCCATTTCTGGCAATTGACGAACATTTTCAGTGCGATTGCATTTCGGGCTTCGAGCAGGGCATGCTCACATGATTTGTGAGCAAAACCAAAATTCTCATCCATCCCCATGAATGGCATTGCATGCTCAGATATGTACGGACTTCAGACCACAGGCTGCCTTCGACTTCGAGTCTGTGTTTGCTTCTGGGAAGTGTGAAATGGATAAAGGGAAACTCCGGTAAATAACCTCAAGATAATTAGTGCAAATCAGGGAGTGATGTCTCTTTTACACACGCACACATATGAACACACAGGTGTACACCCATGTTTTACTCTCTCTCTCTTAGTCTCCCATTCTCGGCACAGCACCACCTGCACAAAGTAATGCTCTGCCCCTGCTCTGGTCACGATCATATTTCCCTCCTCCCAATATGCATCTGGAATCACAACGGTATGCGCACACCCCCCCCACACACACACCTGAAGTAGATAAGCCGAATCGATACCGTCAGCAGAATGGAGGGGTAAAGCTTCTCCCAGATTGTACCAATCCAGGCTGCAGGTGGAAAATCACATTTTGAATGCTCCCCCATGAAGAAAACTAGGATGTCAGGGAGGGACTGTACCTCAGTGCCGGAGGCCCTGCTTTGCATGTGGAAGGTCTCTGGTTCGTTCTCCAGCAGCATCTTCAGGTCGGGCTAGGAAAGAATCCTGCCTGAAACCCCGGAGAGCCGTTGCCTGCCAGTCAGCGTGGACAATACTGGGCTGAATGGACCCAGGGTCTGATTCAGTAGAATTCAGCTCCCTACAATCTGCTTTAAAGCAGCCCCTTTATCAGAACCATAAGGACTAGAATCTTCACTTTGTTATTAGGTGGAATGGCTATATAGCTCAGTGGTAGAGTCCCTGCTTTGCACGCAGAAGGTCCCCGGTTTGATCCCCGCCAGCTTCTCCGGGTTGGGCTGGGAAAACTCCTGCCTGAAACCCAGGAGAGCTGCTGCCGCCAGCCCGTGTCGACGATACTGGGCTAGATGGACTCAGGGTCTGATTTCCTGTGTTCCTATAAGAATGGTTCATTCTAGCTTCATCCTGGATGTGCTCCCCCCCGCCATGTAAGGGTGTCAACACGGTGTAGTCCAGGCAAGCTTCACCACTCCTTTCTGCTGAATACATCAATCCATCTCTCTGTGTTCTCCCGGGTTTCTGCATTCAGATTTCCCGCTGGGGTGGGGGCTCCTCCTTTTGCAGCTCTCATGTCTGGTTGGCGGAAAGATGAGGAAGGTGACGAGGATGTGGGGTGGGGAGCAGCCATCTCACTTTGCCACACACACAAAAATTCTTTGCAAACTCCTTCCCTTCTTCCCTTGCCTCCCCCCCTCCCTTCTGCAGCTCTTGGGAAGGGAAAGCCGAGGCGGTTCCTGAAGACTTCCCGAGGCCCCGATTGGCTGTCGCACCTCTGGATTGACAATCTCTCCTCATCGACTTTCATAGGAGAAAGAGGAGAAGGCAAAAAAAGGGGGGAAAGTTTCACTCCCAGACCAGGGAAGCGAAGGGGGAACATCACTTTACAGAGGGCACCCCGGAAGGAGGATCAGAAAGAGGGACACGGGAAGGAGTCGAGTAAGAGGAGAAGACTGTAAAAAAGAAAAGGAAAGAACACCCAAACATCTCCCAAGCAAGCAAACTTTTTTGCCGAGAGGCAGAGCAACTGGAGTGAAACGTCTGTCTTCCTCCTCTGTCGTCCCAAGCATCCAAACTCATGGCTTTATAAAGAGAGCATTCCTTTAGGGGTGGGTGGGAAGGGGGGTCTTATTATTTAATATTTTATATATAGAGATAGATATATTATAAAGAAAAAAAAAGTCATCCACCAGCCTTGAGGTTGCGTGTTTTGCACAACCCCCCCACCCTGCTCCAAAATCCTTATTTTTCCTTGGTGGACCATGGATACTCACACGAGATGGAAAAAGAGGACTTGGGTGCTGAGTTCCAGCTGCCCTTGGTGTGTAGCACTGTTTCTACTCTATGCAATTTCTGAGAGCCATGCAGGTAAGGACCAACAATGCATTCTTGTTTTGTTACATGCAGCTTTCTTTCTTTCTTTCTTTCTTTCTTTTCTCTTTAAAAAAAAGAAAAGAAAAAAGCAACTTTGCCTTCAGGCTACCCAAAGTCTTTTCTTCGCTTTTACCTTGTTGAGACTTGATTCCTGGAGCACTATCACAGCTGGAGAAGACAGAGGTTGTGCATAGATCTGGGGTTACTGTTTTTGTTTTTGTTTTTTTTAAAAAAGCATACAGCAGCAGGAAATCTCTTCTTCTGAGAGTGTTTTGCTCTGTTTTCAGCATGCTTTCCTTTACATGTCCCCCTAACCCCTCAAAAATAGTTTTAGCAGCTGAAATCCTTTGAATGCCATTTGTCAAAGGGGCCCATAAAGGGAGAAAACTTCAGAAACACAATGCATTTTTTTCCCTTTCTGGGAGCAGGGGAGGGAGGAGAAGAGGGGTTATTGCTTGCAGCCTCTTTAAAACTGAAAATTTGGGGAGTTTTCTCAGGCAAACGTCTGATCCTTGGGATTGGCTCTTCGATCGTGGCATAGCAGTGCCCGGCTGCAAACTCTTTCTTTACTCCCCCCTCCCGAGGAACAATCTAGGATCAAAGGCAGGAACTTCGCAAACTCAAGTGAACTTAGAAAACGGACGCCCCCTAATGTGGGGAAGGAGTTCCTGTGCTTAGAGCGAGAGCGAATCATGGGGACGAATGCACGGGAAGGAAAGTGAGCTTTACCCCCAAACTGCAAGGGCTTCATTTTAACGAAAGGTGACCAAAATATTCCATTGTATTTGTTACCTCTGTGGAAAACAAGATATTTTATCCTTGTTGGACCTGGACTGTAGCCAGGTCAGATGGTATCAACTGGGAAGCGCATAACTGGGAAGCGCATCCCTGGAAAGGCTTGATTTTATTTTTCTAAGTTGCATTGTTAATTTAGAGATTAGAAAATGCAGGGATTTTGTCGCTGAGGCTGTTCACAAGAAATATTCCTGTTAGATTTCCCTTCAGTTGATATTGATGTGCTTACACAGAGCCGTCAATGTGCGCGGTGCTTTACAGAGTACAAGAAAGGTCTCTGCCCCCAGGGGCTTACAATCTAACATTCCCCACAGGGGAGATAACAGAGGAAGGGAGAGAAATGGAGGCAGCAGGAATATTGAGGGTTGAGTCTGAGGCTTCATGAAAATAATGCTGCTGAAAAGTGCCTCCAAAGTTATAGCTGTCTTTAACAAAGATCTCAAAGGTTTATGGAGAATAATGGATTTCGTTGCTCACTGAAGGGACTGTGTAATATATCGGCAGAGTGATCCGAACTTTGATATCCCAAGAGCCTGTTAGCAGAATCTAAGATTCTGTTAGCAGCAGAGGGATTGCCCAATCAATTTCTCCCAAGGAGTGCAATTGAAGGACATCAGCTGCAGTCAGTCGCATGGATGGAAATCTTGTTTAAATGAGTAGTCTGCACACTTACACCGAATGCAGCACTGCACGGCGACCTCCCCGAGCTTCTTCAATTGCAGAGTGTGTCTGAAGAATGCACGAAATGCCATCCGTTGGTGCAAGCCCAAAGCAGTGATACCTCAGAGTTGGAAGGAAGTCCCAGCATGCCTTTCGAATCAGGATGCTTGTATAACTGCTAAGGAGTCCCACTGGAATCCAGGGATTTCAAGAAACTGTGCTGAGGATCAGGGTCAGATGTTCTGTGAGACTCTACATGGTGTATCCTTATGTGTGCACCAAAAAGGAGCAACAGAGACTAGTCAAACATCTGTACACACAGAGAAGTAGCCATTATGGAAATTGCACATGATTAAGGGCACAGTCCTATGCATATTTAGACAGGAAAGAAAGCCATACAAGTCCCAGCATTCCCCAGCCAGCATGGCTGACTGGGGAATGCTGGGAGTTATAGGACTTTTTTCCGTCTAAACGTGCATAGGATTTCGCCCTAACATACTGACTTTTCCATGTGTAAAACCTTTTCAGCTGAGGTTCCTATGGCCCACCATATGTTGTTGGATTGCAAACCCCATCGGCCCCAGCCAGTGATGGTGGGGGTTGTAGTCTGACAAAATCTGGAGGTTCCCTAGTCCGGTTTTAGGATTTCATTGGCACAAAGGCTAGGATGAACTCAGAGCTTCCTCACCTATTGTGTACCAAGGGCATTCCGCAGAGATGCCTTTGCTGATTAAGGCCTAAAATTGGTCATTAGCTGTCCCAGGCTCTTTGTGAGGAAGGACAGAGTATAAATCAAATAAATAGATAAATAACATATTTGCAATTTTAAAAAAGAGATTACTTGAAACAAAGAGGGGATGATTTTTTACTTTTAAAGTAAGGCAACCCGTTGGCTTTTGTGTTTTGCTTTTAAAGTAAGGCAGCCTATTTTGTGTTCTTGAGAGCCTCTCATTTCTCTAGGCAGTGGCCTGGCTGGGGAGAGAGTGGGAGTCGGTAGGATGTTTTGCTGCACAAACCAATCCCTCTGCAGATAATTAGATTCCATAACACAAGCCAGCGGGGAAAGGGCTCTGCATTTAGGGGGCGTTGCAAAGAAAAACCCAATACAGCTTGAAATATCTGTCTTTTGCAACTGTTGAAAACATTTTTTCCTATTCTAAAGCGAAAGCATCAGCAAGCTTTGGACTGTATTTTGATGACCAATTGATAGGGCTACCACTAGAGGCCAGGTAAAATTTCTTCTGCTTCTGCTTCTGCTTCTGCTGCTTCTTTGAGTGGGGGAAGATGTCGTGTGGCCTGTAGATGAACAGTTGGCTATCTCTGCAGTAGACTAAATGATCTGGTGATCATCTACTAATTTCCTTTGCAATTTGTAGTCTGACCCATTCCTCTGCCCCCCTCCCCCTGGCAGCTATTTCAAGGGGAAATGACAGGCGTGTTTTTGAAGAACACCCATGACACAGTCTGGCTTGTAACTCTAAAGCGGAGCTACCTTTCTGTCTGCCTTGCCCATGAAGCAATTCCCACTGGGGTCAAAAAGATTTCCTTAGATGTAAAGAGGTTTAGGTTGGTCCCTTCATTGCCATTTGGGATGGGAGGAAAGGCAGCCACTAAGTTCAAAGTGGCTTCGTAGAAAGAGAGGAATGTGAATCTTTTGGTGACCCGCCAGGAGAATCTTGGATGAGTCAAACGGGGGAGGCGTTTGAGTCCTAGCCATCAAGACATCAGCTGATATTTCAAAGATTTTTGGCTGGTTTACTCCTCATCCCACCCTCTTACTTCAATTGGCTGAACAAGGGAACCAGCAAGTGGAATGCAATGCCATGGGAAGAGTTTCTGGTTGCTACCATAATCAGGGGATAGACAAATCTGTCAGTTATGGTTTCTCTCAGTTTTTCCAGTTTTCCAGTCTCCAGTGCAGGTCCTTCTCAAACTGTGAGCGTTTCTCCACTATTAAATTTGGTTCATCACTATCATCTTCAACATCATCTTAAATGTTTACATGAAAATTCATAAGCATATTACTGCAGGGTTCTCCTAACACCTGACATTTCATATGTATTGTTGCCCAATATGCTCATTCCTTGCAAGCAATTTTCCTAACAGAATGCATTTTGGAATGCTACTTTCCCTAATGTATGCATTTTTGTACACATTTTTTGTGGACTGGAGAGGTACTGCTGCAAAATTCGGAGCAGTGTGGATTTCGAACGATAACTGAGTTTCGGTTCACACAGTGGCTCGAATGTGCAAGAATAGTTTAGTTCGCATGGAAATGCCAACCAAAGGAATCCCTCCCACATTCCAGTAGGAAGTACAGTGTGGTTATTTGGAAGTCGATCCTGCTGGAGATACAACGGGGCTGGCTTTGGAGTAAATGTGGCCTTTGGACAGCATTATATAAATCCTTGATGTGGCCATAGGTGGAATACTGTGTACAGATCTGGTCACCCCATCCCATAGAGGTGGACAGGATGCAATAAGGGGTTGGAGCAAGTTCCCTATGAGGAAAAACAGTTAAAGTGCTTGGGGTCAACGGAAATGTTTGGTGGTGGGACACCACAGAGATTTATAGAATTGTAATGGAGGTTTATATATCTATGGATGCTGTGTGTACAGTATTCTCTCAGAATCACCCAATGAAATCAGTTGGCAGCAGGGTTCAGGGTTGACAAAGAAAGCACTGCTTCGTGCAACACATAATCAGCCTTTGAAATTCACTGCCACAAGATAAATTGAAGGCAACTAGTATAAGCACGCAATCTTATGCACGTTTAGACAGAAAAAAAGGCCTACAACACCCAGCATGCCCCAGCCAGCCATGCTGGCTGGGGCATGCTGGGAGTTGTAGGCCTTTTTTTCTGTCTAAACATGCATAGGATTGCACCTGTATGTGGCTTTTTTTTTTTTTTTTTTTTTAAGGGAGAGAGACATTCACAGAGAATAGGCCTACCAGAGGCTACTAAGCATGCATCAATGTGTAACAGTGAATACTAAATCTGAGCCCTAAGAAGCAAAGAACCGCTGGGCTAGTGTGCCCTCTTGGGGTTTGGGGATCACAACCTTCCTGCAATGACTCTATGGGATTTATGAGATCTTGGGTTGCGTCGTTTGTTTGTCTGCGGACTTCAGAAGTTGTGGTTTCTCATAACTATATTCTTTTGATAGCTGCTGTAGAGTGTGACATGGGATGTGTAGAAACCTACTTTTTAAAAAATAAAATAAAATATAGCGGTACTTAAAATAGGGGGTGAGAGGGTGAACACATTCAGTCCTATGGCAAGTTGTTTCCCAGTGCTGCCTTTCCCCCTGGGGAAACTGAGCCGGTGCATCCATGCAGTGTCTCAGTTCGTTGAGATTCTCCTTGTTCCTCCTCGAACTTTGTTTCACCTCCTTTGCATTCCTGAATGCGAGCGTCTTTTTCCTTTTCTTTCCCTTTCTGATCGGGAAAGAAATGTGCATTTTTAAAAGTGCACTATCTCCCCCAATTTGAAAATAAAAATAAATAAATAAGTGGACTGATGGCTTTGCTTAGCTCCGAAAGGAAATGATTTATTTATATATGTATTAGATTTGTATACTGCCTGACGGGCAAAAGCCCTGGGGTGTTTTGCAATCATAAAACCAAACAAGAGCAACAACATAACAATAACAGTAACAGTATCAAAATAATACCATATTAAACATTAAAAGTGTTGATTCAGCCTTTGTCTTGCACAGGAGATGGAAGGAGCTTCTGTACTAATGGGTGGCAATTGTGGCAGTCACGACTTGCTTAATTTGTCACATTTTCTGCCATATTTTCCCCAAGGAGCAGTATGCAGGGGGTTATCTCATTTTATCTCCATGCCAACTCTAGGCAGCACAGTAAACAGTGACAAATTTCACCCTGGATCGATCCTGGGCAGGATTCCCAGGTTCCGGTTGCAGGGGACTGAACCAAAATGCCTGGACTGGATTTAGGCCCTGCTAGTTTTCAGTGCATTCTAGGACTGGTCTGGAAATGATGTGCTAGGTCCTGCCTCACAAGCTCTGAAAGTTTGGGGGAAGCTTTTTTCCCCTGACACTGTTGACCCTTTGTTTCACTGGATACCTCCGGATCAGTGCAGAGGAACCTGGAGGTTCTTATGCGAATTCTATAGTGGAGCCCTTGATTGGTTTGCAGGATCCATTCTGGATTACAAAATCCAGTCCAGAATTTTTGGTGGGTCAGAACGTGCTTGTTTTTGACTTTGCACATTTTTGGGAGTGGGGGAGAGTGAAACCCAATGATTGTGTGGGGCTGCATGGTTGGCCAAGGGTGCCAGGCCTTTAAACATCACAGCAGTTGCATGTAGGAATGGATAAATTTGTCAGTTTCGGTTTCTTTCGGTTTCTCAGGGCACAATCCTATGCATGTTTAGATAGAAAAAGTCCTACAGCTCCCAGCCAGCTATACTGGCTGGTGAATCCTGGGAGTTGTAGGACTTTTTTCCTGCCTAAACATGCATAGGATTATGCTTTTATATTCCAA
Organism: Shinisaurus crocodilurus; assembly: GCA_021292165.1. Classification (NCBI taxonomy): domain Eukaryota; kingdom Metazoa; phylum Chordata; class Lepidosauria; order Squamata; family Shinisauridae; genus Shinisaurus; species Shinisaurus crocodilurus. Next base: position 954,087 of record JAHFWL010001184.1, read on the forward strand.
TCATAGGTTCGGATCATCCTGAATTTGGATAATTTTTCCAATCATAAAATTCCCCTTATTCCAAACTTTGAGATTTTTTTAAAAAAACATATACATTTATATACACATGTCCCCAATACATGTATTTTTGTATGCAATTTTCCAGAATACACAAATTTCTTTGCAAGTCATTTTCTGCTCAGAATGCATTTTTTAGCATTATTTTCATTCATCTATGCATCTGTTCTTGTGTGCATGGATTTTTGTACACAATTTCAATCGGAGAACTCCACTGCAAAATTCAGAGAAGTGTGTATTTTGAAAGGAAAATCAAGTTTCAATTCACATATCACTTCAAAAGTGTGAAATTCGGAACATTCACATTAAAATACAAACCGAATGAATTTCTCTCCAGTTCCCAGTTGCATGGGGTGAACTCAGAGCTAAGTGGTTCCTATCCAGCTGCCTGAATTCACTCACTCACTCACTCAGTCACTCATTCATTCATTTGTTGGATTTGTATACCTCCCAAATGTCAAACGCCCTCACAGTGGTTTACAACAATAAAAGACTAAATACCAGCTAACAATGAAAAGGGTACATGAGTTGGACTCCAGGGTTTAGGAGAGCCTTGAATAATTCACACTGTGAAAACAAGTTTTGGTCCCAGCCTGAACAGATTTTAAAAAAAAATGAATTTCATATCATTTGCTTAAACCACCCTTCCTAAATTCAAGCTGGTTAGCAAAAGAAATGGAGATGAAGTCTTCTTCTGCTTCTGCTTCTGCTTCTGCTTCTGCTTCTCCTCCTCCTCCTTCTGTGCTCCCGCTATGTCAGTGTTCTCCAACCTTGGGTCCCAGCATAGCTGGATGGGGCATGCTGGGAGTTGTAGGCCAAAAACATCTGGGGACCCAAGGTTGGAGAATACTGCGCTATGTGATAGGAATCCAGATGTGGGAGATGAGTAGGCATGAATGAGAGGGAGGGAACTCTTGGAAGTGACCTCATATTACAGACTTGCAGTAGTGGTATAAAGATTGCCTAGCCTGCAAGGGTAAAAGACCACAGCTACTACCAGACGGAGCTTTGTCTTGGGACAATCATAAACACACACACACACACACACACACATACACACATGTAGCTTTCAGGCTTCTTATAAAAAACATCTGGCAGAAATATTTCTTTAAAAATTGCCTGTGATACAAGAATACAAAACACATTTCTAGTCCTTTGCTATTTATTGTGCTCAAGCCTGCTGTGATTAGCCAAAACTATCTACTCCTCAACCTGAGGCTGCAGAAGAAGGGACCTTTGGGGGTGGCTTTCCTTGGTCTATGTATAAGCATCTGTGCTGCAGATGATATTCAGAAGGAAACTTGGTGAAGTCCCTGTGGCCCTTTCATCTTAGCTCTTAAGGAAAAACGAAGGAGCATTTCTCATCTTGAACTGTAGGCTCCCATTTATACATTTCCGCCTTTCCGGAAACCATGCGGTTGCCCGTTCACTGCCTTGGGTAATGTCAATTTTAGGGGTCAGTGGATGGAAGCTCCAGCAGGTCATATTTGTCTGCCTGGACCTCTCGTTGCCAACCTCAAAGTGGGAGAAGAACTTGGAACTTATAGAACTTTCTGTTCTAAGGGTGCAATCCTATGCATGTGTAGACAGAAAAAAGTCCTCAAACTTCCCAGCATGCCCCAGTCAGAAAAAAAGTCCTACAACTCCCAGCATGCCCCAGCCAGCCACGTTGAGAGCTGAAGGTCTTTTTTCTGTCTTCACATGCATAGGATGGTGCCTTAAGAGGTTGAAATGCCTCTCCTAAGGTAAATTTACTGGCAGGAAGAGCTTTAAGCTCAAATAGGCTGGTAATGTTATTGACTCCTGTGCTCCTTTATTGTTTTTGCATTCTATTGTGTTTTATTCTTTTAAATTGTATTTTTAACTGTGTTTTAAAATAGCATTTTATTTTATTTTATTCAAATCTGGTGGTAATCTGCCCAGAGAATATCAGTGATTGGGCAGATCAGGAATGTAATAAATAAATAAATAAATAAATAAATGACGTTTGGGTATTTGGGCCTGCCTCTTCCACCTTCACCACTGGAATGTGACACCCACCCACACACCCCGAGAGCTTCTACAAAATGGAACTTGGCCTTCTGGCTAAAAGAGGTTCTGCATCCCTACCTGAAAGGATGAGGTGGGCTGGTGGGTTGAGGCAGTGTCGACCACCCCTCGCTCTACCCATCTCTAAGTGGCTGTGCAGGAAAGCGACACCTGAAAGTGAGGATTGTGTGGCCATACACCATGCTAGAGGAACATGGACCATGCAGGCTGAAGATCTGTACACAGTATTCCACCTATGGCTGTGCCTTGAAGAGTGGCACGGGCGGGGGCCATCCCCATGGGTCGGATCCATGGTCTGCCTTCCACAAGAGGAAGGGTACCGCTGCCAGAATCTCCCTCCTCCCAATTTTTGGGATCTGCCCCCCCCCCACCCATGTACCACAGCTTGTCCCACTCAGCAGCGGCTTTTGACTCTCTGCGTAGTGTTTTCAGGGAGCTGGCGGGGCTGCCACGGGAAGGAACGAAGGAGCGGGTGGGGAAGAGTAAATCTGGATCCAACCCCATGTCATTCCAGACAATGTTTATGTCGACGTGAATAAACATGGCTTTCAGTGGAACTTACCTCTACGTAATAAGTCTGTTTAGGATTCCAAAAATGCGCAGACCTATAAGTCCATCCTGTAAGGTGTTGGGGCATTCAGCCAGGACACGCTGAGAAGCTTGAAAGATAACTACCATGTCCATGATCCCTGGGAGGAAGTCATGATGTTAGGTAGGCTGCAATCCTTTTCAAACTTACCTGGGAGTAAGCTCCATTGAAGTCAATGGGACTTACTTCTGAGCAGGGGCGTATAGGATTTCACTGCACGGAACATCAGAAGCTGCCTCATACTGAGTCAGGCACCTGGACCATCTGGCTCAGTATTGTCGACACTGACCGGCAGCAGCAGCTCTCCAGGGTTTCAGGCAGGAGTTTCCCCAGCCCTACCTGGAGATGCTGCCAGGGATCGACCCGGGGACCTTCTGCATGCATAGCTGGGGCTCCGCCGCCACTGAGCCATGGCCCTTGCTTCCACCACAGAACAGTTTATTAAATTGGACCATGGGAATGAGACTAGAAACATTCAAGAACATGGGAAATTCATGGGAAAACAGCTCCCCCCCACCAACCAAGCCCCCCACTCCATCAAGAAGAGATAAGGAGATCCATTAGATTATCTGGAAATTTCTCAAGGGAACTGTGTTAACTGATTACATTCAGCCAGTATGGAAAACTGAATCCTTCGCGAGACAACGGGACACTGTTAAGATTCCTTCTGTGTGAGTCATCGAGTGAATGCACTTCTGTCTGCCTGTCTAGGGTCATTCCCCATGTGTCAAGATAGCCATGGAAGACTTGGGAGTCATGCGCGGGCTGCTGGTGGTGGTTGTGTGATGTCATGGGACAGCCCTGTGCGATGCTGCTTTGTGATTTGGGGCCGACCACAGACGCAACACCCGCTCCAAATATGGATATTCCAAGCACCAGGAAATGCCCCGTTCTTGCAGTGCGACTGAGCCGTTTGTGACTTTACAGCACTGAGTACTTTGTAGTGGGGGATGCCGGCCCGCTGCGAGGGAGCAGCCCACATGGTGTGAGTCACACATCAATGGAGTCATTAAAAGCACTCGTCTGCGGAGGAGGCTCCTGCCGCATCTCTGCGTGAGTCCCATATTCGGGATGTATGAGAAATTCATTTCTGTTCATTTTTCATCAGGAGTTTGAATGCAAAAGCAAGTTTGAGAAGTTGTGAAAATTTCCCAAGAAATGCATTCCTGCTTGCATTTGCATTCAGGTTTGCTAATGGGACATGTTCACCTAATTGGCCAACAGGAATTAAATTCTCATATACAGTAATACCTTGGATTGCAAGTAACTTGGTCTGAGAGCGTTTTGCAAGACAAGCAAATTTTTTTGAAAAAAATTGACTTGATAAGCAAGCAAGGTCTTGCAAGACAAGTCGTAGGGATGTAAGCGCTCACCTCAAGCGGGCATAGCGGGCCGAAATCGGCCCCGCTCACGCCCGCCAGAGACTCACTTTGATATAAGAGTGTTTTGGATTACAAGCACGGTTCCGGATTGAATTATGCTTGCAATCCAAGGTATTACTGTATCCCTAAACAGAAGTTTGGGTTCATCCTTTTAGATGCCAGTAGGAGGAAGGCAAACCATTTTTGCTCCATGCAGTCAAGGTGATGGTGGAGGAGAAGGGCTTGACTTTGAGCTTAAGCCAAGTCTAAAGGCCTACTGATGGATAGATTTAAAGATGAGTGGTATTTCAGGAGAGTTTCTTGAGGCTGTATCTGTATATGCCATAGCATTGTTCTGAAGGCTGGTCTCCCAGCCTTTCCTAATATTTGGAAATGGGGCTCACGTATCTGTTCCTCTTTTAGGGTACACACATTTTCCTGTGTGTCTGGCGAGAGCAGGCTGCGTGGCTCCCCCTACCAACAATTCTGTGAGGTGACTTGGCATGCTTCATGGCTGAGCAGGAGTATGAGCGCTAAGATGCATGTGCGAATGGAGGTGTCCTGAAAATCATTGACTGGGTGAAGACAACAGGATAGCCCACACTCAAGGGTTGAGTATGGGTTGCCATTGAACCGTGGGCTGCTGTTGTTGAAACATGGGTTATCGTGCCGTCTGAACCCAGCTGAGATAACAAACCACGGTGAACAACCCACAGTTCACCACCCAACAACAAACCATGGGTTCTCTTCATGGTTTGTTCCTGGTTAACAAGTCATGGCTTGTTAGCGCAGCTGGGTTCAGACAACATGATAAGCCATGTATCAACAACAACTCATGGTTCAACAACAACCCACATTCAACCCATACTCAGCCCTTAATTGTGGGTTATCTTGTTCTCTGAACCCAGTCATTGCATCTGAGGTGTGTTATGAGAATTCTGTATCTACAGTAATACCTTGGATTGCAAGTAACTCGGTCTGAGAGCGTTTTGCAAGACAAGCAATGTCTTGCAAGACAAGTAGTCGTAGGGATGTAACCGCTCGCCTCGAGTGGGCATAGTGGGCCGAAATCGGCCCCGCTCACGCCCGCCAGAGACTCGCTTTGATATAAGAGTGTTTTGGATTACAAGCACGGTTCCGGAACAAATTATACTCTCAATCCAAGGTATTACTGTACTGTTAAATCTGAAATGGCCCATTCACACATGCAAAGGAGGTAGTCACCTCATGGTTTTCCACTCATCGAGTGGGGGCAGACACAGATTTGAACTTTGATCCAGCTCTTACATAATTTAATTCATTGGTCTTCAGCTGGTGGGTTGAAAGACCTATGGGTGGGTGGCAAGCCTGACTTAAGGTGGGTCACAACAGCAGTACGACCTCCGTACAAATATATGGTAAGAGTTAAGAAAAGGGCCCTCGAATGTCTTGAACAAAGGTGGCCCCAGGTGTAAGGAAGTTGAAGAGCAGTGTCCAAAACAGTAGCATGGCAGCTTTGTGTGGCCAACCCTTGCAAAAGCCGTTCTAGGTACCGCAAGTGGAAATATAACAAGAGGAAAGGTGGTAGTTGCTATGGTCCTGACCTAGATATGATTGAGATCAGGGCCAGCACCAAGAGTCGGCATGGTTGGACACCAGTGAAGGGTCCACATCTCAGCAGGGACCTACTGACAAGAGCCCCCTGGAGTTTCTGCTCCTCTTCCCCATCGCAAGCTGCTTGTTTGCCTGCCTCAGTCTTGCTCTGGCCCAGACAATGGATATAGTGAGAAGGAGGATCAGGAGATGCCACGGCCTGCTTGCCCCCGGGCTCTCTGCTTGCCAAGCAAGCAAGTGGGAGCCATGAGGGGAAAGAGGAGGAGGAGCAAGAGCAGCCAGTGATGATGGTGGTGAGAAGGTAGACTCAGATAGGGAGGGTGAAGGTGTCTTGCCTGTGGGCCCTCCGAAACCTGGAGCCGGTGCTGGCACCTATGCACTAAATCCCCCATAGAGAGCAACCTGGTTCCTCGCAGTTGCAGGCTTTGCTTCTTCACTCACAAGCAGTGGGTCTAGCGCTGGAATACTTTCGGCAGGGGGCAGACTCGGACAGGGTCAGATTCAGAGCATTGGAAGACGCTAAATATTGCATCCAGTAGGGGGAATGGGGAGGGGGAAAGGGGGATTCCCTCATCTCCCAAATGCACCGCTATGCCGGGGCACATGGTCCGGCTCACCTGGGTCCCTCTCAGTGATGCCACACTCACAATCAAAGCAGTGGAAGGGCAGAATCGGTGTCTCCTCAAAATGAACGTTCAGCAGCAACCTGAGCATTTCAATTCACTTTCATGACCTTACGAACAGAGCGGAGGCACTGGACAACCTTCGCCAACCTGATGCCCTCCAGCCGTGTTGTGGTCCAGCGCCCATCACTCCCAGCGTGGCCAGCAGGGACAGCGGGATTTGCCATTTAGCATGTGCAGATTGTGTCAAATCTGTTCCGTTTGTGCCACACGGATTGCCAGGTGGCTTCCATTCCACCGTCCACTCACTGACGGACGTTTTTTTTTCCTTTTCCTTTTCGGGATCTATGAGAATTTCATTCCACTTGTGCAAGGGCACATTAGTGCTAATGCACATTTGCACAAGTGTGAATTTGCCCCAATGCCCCCCCCCAAATGGAAAGAATGGGGTGGGGGGAACAGGTTCCGCAAGTCCGTGGAATCTGCACAACTTGGAAAAAGCCAGCCTGCTGCAGATTCGCACAAATCCAAACTCATTTGAATCTGGTGCGCATTTCTCTGATATTCCCAGCTGCAAACTGACACATCTGGCATAGGAAACATGTTCTTGATCAATGGGTGTGATGATTCTGTAGAGATGGTTGACATTTGTTCATACGTGTTCAGATGTCTCCCTTGTAAAAATCCCAGTGTGAACATCCCCTCACAGCCACAGAAACAGAAAACACACAAGACTCTTGGAATGTCCATGCGCCCCCACCCCCAGACATACCACACAGACAACACCACCCACAACCTACAAATTCTGGTGAAGCAAGGCATGCACAGAAAGGACAAAATGTTCTCATACTTGCTTTCTTAAATACATGGAAACACTGATAGGCTGACACGACTCTGTGTATCCGTATCATCCACCCAATACTTGAAAAGGCTTGCCCAATCAGTTATATATTCATTAAAATATTTGCCTGTAGATTAGATCAGGATTGGCAATCCTCTTTCAGGCTGAGGGCCGAATCCCATTTCACAGAAGTTCTCATGGGTGGCAGAAGGGGCGGGGCTTCCTTTTTGGCTCTGCCTCTCTTGCCTTCAGCCCTGCTTACTACTGGAATGGAGTTCCCAATAACTTCTCCAGAATTGAATTCTGCCCTTTGGTTGAAAAAGGTTCCAGACCTCTGGTTTAAGCACATTAATTGAGCAATCCTATAAATGTCTACTCAAAAGTAAGTCCCACTGAGTTCAACAGGGACTCACTCCAAGGTAAATGTGTATAATATTGTAGACTAAGGGTGCAATCCTATCTATATTTAGACAGAAAAAGGTCCTACAACTACAACAGATACCTTTAAGGATTTATAGACATAGGTTTAGGGCACAATCCTATGCATGTTTAGACAGGAAAAAAGTCCTACAACTTTTTTCTAGTCAGCTATGAGGGATACTGGAAGTGGTAGGACTTTTTTCTGTCAGAACATGCATAGGACTGTACCCTGAACTAGCAAATGTTGAGGAAGAAGCTGTACTTTTCGGGAAGCATCTCCTCCCATATGTAGCTCTCTGTTCCCTGGGATCCATGGGGCAGGCTCTGCTCTATGCCACCTCCATCATGGAGGTGAGAGAACCACCATAAGGGTGTGGAGAAAGGCTTTCTCCATGATTGGACACATAGGCATGGAACACCATCCTAGGCAAGGCTTGTCCAAACTGGACACTGGTGGCTTTTCCATTGGTTGGCTTGTTCAAAGGCTTTCCGATGCTCGCTATCAGGATGTGTCCCAACTCTTTTCCATGTAAACATGCATAGTATGGGCCCTTAAAGACTTATCTTGTCTGGTTTTGCCCAGTTAAGTATAGACCTTTATCTTAGCCAGAGCTCATAAAAATTTTACTCAAGAATTTGTTTTCCATCTTTGGAGATAAGGCAGGATGTGTGTGTGCGTGTGCGTGTGCGTGTGTGTGTGTGCGCGCGCAGGAAATGCAAATTAGGCTGACTTGCTTAAAAATGCGGACCAAACAAAATTCTCTCTCATCCCTATGACAACTCCGATACTGGCTGGTGTTGATAGGGTTTGTAGTCCAACACATCCAGAGGGTACAGGCTGGAGAAGGCTGGCTAGAGCTAAATAATGTTAGCCATCCAGGGAAAACAAGGACTGGGTTCAGACAACATTATAACCCACACTCAAGGGTTGAGTATGGGTTGAGTGTGGGTTGTTGTTGAACCATAGGCTGTTGTTGAATTGTGGGTTAGTGTGTTGTCTGAACCCAATTGTGCTAACAAGCCATGGGTTGTTAAGCACAAACAACCCATGAAGAGAACCCATGGTTTGTTGTTGGGTTGTGAACTGTGGGTTGTTCACTATGGTTTGTTATCTCAGCTGGGTTCAGACGATGAATGGGAACAGCACAGAAAACACACACACATCCCAGGGGATTATGCCTCTGATTCCAATGGCTGGAGATGTTGCAAGCAAGTGGAAGCAAAGTAGGCAAACAAGGATGGAATTTGTAGCCTGGACAGGAAGTTGCAGGCGACACTATTCCTACTTCCTGTGGTTCAGGTTACATCTGAGTAGACATGCATAAGTTTCCAATGTAAGGGTGTGATCTGATACAAACATATGTGGGAGTGAGTCCTATTGAACTAATGGCAGTTACTTATGAGTAGACATGCACAGGGATAGGATTATGTCGCAATAGAGCATGTGCAGAGTGCCCTTTAAAAATGAGGAGAAAAATCCCAGCCGAGAGACCTAGATGTGGTTACATAATGGTAAACACATACATATCTGATCTAGGACTTCTGTGGGACTTAAATAAAGTTAGTCTTCTGTGGCTTCTTATTTTTCTGAATGGGGATGCTTATTTTTTGGTTTTCTGATGAGCAAAATGTTGCATTTGAGAACTTGCAGCAAACCCTAATGATAAAACCAGATTTTGTTGTGCTGACGGTTAAGAGATCCCATGGAAAAAAATAATAATCTGGAGGCAGCGTGTGTTGTTACTGAAAAAAGAAAGAAAGAAAGAAAGAAAGAAAGAAAAAGACATTTTTGTGGCAAGACGTCAAGCAAATAAAATACAGCTCAATAATTGGAAACAGGACTCTTGAAGAGATTTGCAGCAGCTTTCTTAAAAATTGCTCAGGAGCCGACAGGCTGGTTTGCCTGCCTTGTACAAGGGAACAGGAGAACTGAATGTGTTGAAGCAACACAGGCGTCCCGAAGGCTCATCCTGGGCCAACAATGCACCAACGGTGGAATCCACTAGATCAGTGTTCTCCAACCTTGGGTCCCCAGATGTTTTTGGCCTACAACTCCCAGCATGCCCCAGCCAGCAAGGTTGGAGGACACTGCACTAGAGAGATCTGGGCAACAATGAATCGGAACGGCACAGAAAACAACACACATCCCAGGGGATTATGATGCCTCTGATTCCGAGGGCTGGAGAGGTTGCAGGCAGATAGAAGCAAAGTAGGCGGACAAGGATGGAAGCTGTAGCCTGGACGGGAAGTTGAAGGCGACATGGTGCTTCCTACTTCCTGTGCTTAAGGGAAGAACAGGGTAAGGCAGGGCCGGGCTGGTTGTTGATGAAGAGGGAAAAGGGGAAGGCAGTGTGGTGCCCACAGGCACCTTTCTTGGCGCCCACTAACATGCCCTCCTCCTATTCCCCCCTTTTTAAAAAAATAACACTTTTAAGAAACAAACAAACCGGTAGTTGGGAATGTTGTGGAATAGGTTTCTGTTGGTGCTGAAAACCATGGGCTTAGTGTTCAGACCTCATCTCTGCCTCATACTCAATCTTTTGGGCAGGTTACTTGTCCTTTGACATGCCTCCCCATAGGCAGCCATTTTGTGGTGGTGCCCAGGACAGTTTCTCCAATTTCCAAATGTCCACACATGCAGGTTCAGTCTGCTCTGAACCCCTGAGGAGTTGCCGCCAGCCATTGTTGACCAGGGGTGCTGAACCTCCATCCCATGGAGTGTCAACATCTGGCCTGCAGAGCCCCCTTTGCTTCCTCAAGGGGGTGCGGCTGACCTCATGGATACCACCAGCAACGAGCTGGCCAGACCAATGGAGTGGAGCAGGCCTTGGGGGGAAGAGCGATACACCGGAAGAGGAAGCCTACCTGGAGAAGCCAGGGATCAAACCTGGGACCTTCTGCATGGAAAGCAGGGGCTCTGCTACTGAGCTATAGCCATTCCGCCTAAAAACAAAGCAAGATTCTAGTCCTCATGGTTCTGATAAAGGGGCTGCTTTAAAGCAGATCACAGGAAGCTGCCTGCTATGAGTCAGTCCCTTGGTCCATCTAGCCCAGTATTGTCCACACTGACCAGCAGTGACTCTCCAGGTTTTCAGGCAGGATTCTTTCTTTAGCCCTGTCTGGAGAATCCGGGGATCAAACCTTCTGCATGCAAAGCAGGGGGCTCGACCACTGAGCTATGCTTGTGCCAATATTCTTTCATCAATTCAATTTTTTTTAATATGTTAAAGTGGCATTTTAAATTATTTTCTTGTTCTGGAAAGGGACAACAAAGTATCTCCCCACCCTGCTTCCTTTTCTCATCCCCCCCCCTCCCAGTTGCCTTTCAAGACTAGGCATGGTGGGAACTGTAGCTTTCACAGTGAGCACCAATGCAAACCACAGCCCTGAGATCTTGTAGGAAACTCTCTTCAGAAAGGAGAAAGCAAGGAAGCACGCATGGTGGGCATTGTAGTTAATCAGAAGCGGTGAAACTCAAAAATATGGAAAATTACAATGCATTACTTTAAGCTAAAATACATGCAGCATAACAGAGGGAGCTCGGAGCTCACCCCACCCCGCCCCACTGCTGCCAATTTAGATTCCTTTTGGGAGGCTGAGATAATCTCAGTTTTCAGCAGGCCAGCTTGCAAGCCTTGAACCTGTCACAAAATGACAGCTCTTAATCTCAGCGAGAGGGAGGGGGAGAGAGAAGGAGTGTGTCCCAGCTGGACTTTCTGTCAACATTCGAGATAAGAGTTGTCAGATGAATAAATATATATATATATAGATAGATAGATATATAAAAGAATGAGGTATCCCCTATATTCTACTGGACTGTGATATCCTCAAATGTCACTGTAGTTCCATTTGGTGTTTTTTTAAAAAAGAAACGTACATCTGGCAACCATATTAGAAAAGCTGAGTCAACAAAATTTCAGGAGAGCTTAAAATTGCCGTGGTTGTGTCCACATCTCCCCCCCTAACTTGCTTTGGCCTTTATTAAAGCCTTAGCCTTGGTTGTAAATGAAGCTTTTTAATTTCCTGCCAGGAAGTGTCATTTTTCATGTCTCTAGCAAATGGTTAACCACTTGGGGGCAGGAAACAGGCTGGAAACATTAAAAAATAAAGGTATCTTCAGGGGTGTGGTTACGTAACTTTAGACCCTGGGCAATGGTCTTACGGGGGCCCTCTTTGGATTTCTGTGTCTGTTATTTCAGTTGTGAAAGGGCACAACTAGCAGTTCTCTCCCCGTGCCAACCGCTGTTCCATGCTTTACAACTGCTTCTACATTTCCGATATGTTAGAGCGGGGGTGCGGAACCTCTTTCAGCCCGAGGGCCGAATCTCATTTCAGAGAAGCTCTCGAGAGGGCCACATTCCAGTGGTGGGCAGGGCTGAAGGCAAGAGGTGCGGGGCTGAAATACCAACAATACCAGCCTATTTTAGCTTGAGGCTCTTCAGGCACAATCCCATTTGTGCTGTAGGCCTTTTTTTTCCTGTCTAAATATTCCTAGGATTGTGCCCTTACTGTCAGTAATGAAGCCTTAGGAGAGGCATTTCTAGGGGTAGGCAATCCTCTGGGACCTGACCCACCTCTGGCGCGGCAGACACCGCTGCTGCGCCCACCGACCTGGGCTGAAAGAGGGCACATGCCACACTGCTCACCCGACTTCTGTGTTCCTGGAGGGCGGCGGGCCACTGTTTATGTAGAAAATGCCTTAAGATATGTCGAAAGTAGCTGCAATTTGCACAAATTATGCAAATTGTGGTCGCTTTGGGCATATCTTAAGGCATTTTCTACATAAACAGCAGCCCCCTGGGAACCCGGAAGTCACTTCCCTGGCTCAACTCAGGAGAACATGAGTTGAGCCGGGGAAGAGGTAAACGGGATGGAGTTCAGGGGTGGAGCCCGCTAGTCTGCCGGATTTCCAGCCCCCAAATGAAATCCTTGCAGATCCTTAGGTGATTACTTTCAACCTTTTGGAAAGGAGTGGGCAGGACAGTGTGAAAGCTGGGGGACCACCGACTGATTGGTGGTTGGGGAGAAAGGGTAGAGCCAGGGGAAGGGGCAGCTCCTCACCCCTCTGCTACAGCAACAAACCCATGGAAAACAGCTGCCCCACCCTGGCTAACAAAGAAAGACTCTCATTTTCACATGTTAAGCTTACTTAAATCCTAGCACCACAATGGCTACATGAATGAAATGGAGGCCAGCCACCGCCTGACTATAAAGCATTTTCTTAAAATAGTGAGGACGCACGCTGCAGCAAGCACCACCCGCTGTGGGGTGCTGACGCTATTATTATTATTATTATTATTATTATTATTATTATTATTATTATTATTATTATTATTTTCTTACCCGCCTCTCCGTCTAGATCGAGGCAGGGAACAGCAAAAAATATAAAATACATAAACTAATTAAAAAAAAACGCATACTATTAAAACATCTTAAAAACATCTTTAAAACATCATAAAGGTATCCTAAAATTCTGCCAGATAGGTCTGCCAGAAGAGATCACTCTTTATGGCTTTTTAAAATTCCAAGATACTGGTAAGTTTCCGAATCTCCTCCGGCAGGCCATTCCATAATCTGGGAGCAGCAGAAGAGAAGGTCCTCTGGGTAATGCTTGTCAGCCTAGTTTTGGCTGACTGAAGTAGATTCTTCCCAGAGGACCTAAGTGCGGGGCGGATTGTACGGGAGAAGGCGATCCCGTAGGTAGCCTGGACCCAAACCATGTAGGGCTTTAAAGGTAATAACCAACACTTTATACTTCGCCCGGAAACTGATTGGCAGCCAGTGCAGTGCTTTTAAAACTGGTGTGATGTGGGCACCCCTAGGTGTACCAGTAACCAGTCTGGCTGCCATATTTTGCACTAGTTGAAGTTTCCGGACTAGGTATAAAGGTAGTCCTATGTACAGTGCATTGCAGAAGTCGAGCCTCAAAGTTATAAGCACGTGCACTACCGTCTTTAGGCCCTCCGACTCTAGGAAGGGGTGCAGCTGGCGTATCAGCCGAAGCGGATAATAGGCACTCCTAGCCGTCACATCTATCTGGGATATCATTTGGAGCGGCAATAAATAATAATAAATTTATTATTCGCCACTGCCCTCACAACTGGCTGCTCCCCCCATGGCCATTGGCCCACTATCCCCCCCGGCTGCAGGCCCCTAGACTTTGGCCCCGATGCCCAACCCTGTCTGCACCACTGGGCGTCATGGCCAGTGCTCTTGGACGGGCCCCTGGAACTGGGGCTGGCTCAGCTAATGGCGGGGGCCGCAGGCTGTCCCGTCGAGATGGAGACCTTTTGCTGGTTGAAAGGTGCAGATGTGATAGGCCCACGGGGGCCGTGGTTTTCAGATGTTTTGCCTGGGAAGGAAACCCCAGGCGCACTTTGAATTTCAGCATTCCCTCTTAATGTTTCCCCATGAGATTTTTAAACTGCATCTCAAAGGCAACAAAGAAACTTTATATGGGGCAGAATGAAGCAAGGTGAGAGACAGGGAGGGAACGTAGCTCCACGGAAGAGTCCCCGCTTTGCAGGCAGAAGGTCTCCGGTTCGCTCTCCGGCAGCATCTCCAGGCAGGGCTCGAAAAACTCCTGCCTGAAACCCTGGAGAGCCGTTGCTGCTGGTCCGTGTTGACCATGTCTTACATCATGTAAAGCAGCTTCCCATGTTCCCATTTAAATCATCCCTTTATTCAAAACCATGAGGATGAGAATCTTGCTTCACTTTTAGGGAAAGGGCTGGAGCTCAGTGGTAGAGCCCCAGCGTTGCATGCAGAAGGTCCCCGGTTCGATCCCTGGCAGCATCTCCAGGTAGGGCTGGATTCACAAATGTAATAAATAAATAATAAATAAATAGGGCTGGAAAGATTCCTGCCTGAACCCCTGAATCAGCCCCTGGAGAGACGTTGCTGCCAGTCAGTGCTGCCAATACTGGGCTTGATGGACCCAGGCGCTGATTCGGTATGAGGCAGCTTCCAATGTTGCTATATAAAACAGGGCTGCTGCCAAAAGTGGCAGCCCCATAGTCAGTCTGCGGCCCTTCTCCCCACCTTCAGCATGCAGCACAGCTTCCTGATTAAGATGTGGTGGTGGTGTGAGCTTCACTGCCAACCAATGATGTGGAACGGGGGTCTGGGGAGCGGGGAGACACACAGCACGATGATGCCACAGCAGGTAAGTTCTCCTATTATTACGGAGCAGGAACTGACACAAGTCTGCTGCCTGTTTTCTCAGTGCGTTTGTTTGGGGTGTTTTCATAGGATCATAGAAAAGTAGAGCTGGAAGGGGCCTACAAGGCCATCGAGTCCAACCCCCTGCTCAATGCAGGAATCCAGGTCAAAGTCAAAGCATCCCTGACAGATGGCCGTCCACGTCCAGCTGCACCTTGAATGCCTCCAGAGTGGGAGAGCTCACTACCAATGTGTTTTGCCACGTCTAAAGTTTCCTGCTTTCTCTCCCACACCGCTGCTCATGATGAGTGGCACTGAGCATATCTGGAAATGGCTCATTGTATAATTTGCACACCTCCTTGTACACTTCCGTTTCCTGGGCATGAGAATGTTTCCTGTCATCGGGGCATGAGTTTGGCTGTGAACTTTGGCAGTTAGTAACTCCTAAGGCTTCATTACAGGCAGTAAGAGCTTTGAGCTACAATATGCTGGGGGGTGGATGTTATATATGCTTGGCCCCACCCCCTTTGCATTCAGCTCCACCCACCATTGGAATGCACCCCTCAACAGCTTCTCCAAAACTGAGTCTGGCCCTTAGGCTGAAAGGGGTTACCCATCCATGATGGATAGAAGAACAGCACACACTTTCCCCCCGTTCATTTTTTATTGTGAGTTCCAATAAATCAAAACAAAATAAAAAAAAACATAGGGAAATGAAATAAGATAAAGTGTTACAGTTTTCTTACTTGAGATTTGAACAAACCTGTTATGATAAATACAAATGCAGTGTGTACCCCTATATATTTTATGTATAGCAAGATATACTGCTGTTCTTAGGCATAGTTATACGTAGACTTCAACAAAGGCAGACCAGATATCCATATATTTATCCATTCGTAGATTACTCCTAAGGACCACCTGTTCAAAAATCGAAAGCGTTGTTTATTATTTATTTATTTATTTATTATATTTATCAATCGCCCATCTGGCCGGTCACCCGGCCACCCTGGGCGATGTCCCCTACTTATTATTTGCCTACCAAGACTCCCCCCAAGAAAGCCTGTGATTCTCCCCCAACAAACTGATGTTTGGGAGGGAGCTCCAGGAGACCTTTAGCTCTGTTGCCGGCGGAATTAAAAGGGCAGTTGCCGCCAACACGCCTCGTGCCTGTGCATCCGTTCATGCACCACCTCCAGACTGTCCTTCGAGAGGTGAAGAGACGGCGCAGCGCATCTCAAAACAGCCCAGGCAGCAGCAGAGCGCGTTGACTCCAACGGCAGGCTGTACCACGGACTTCGAGGTGCGGGGACCAAGTGTTGGTACTGCGCCCCCAAAAGACAGACAAACTGTGCTTAAAGTGAGAAAGCCCAAAAACCGTCATTAGAAGGTCGGGGGAGGTGAACTACCAAGTGGCTTTCCCGAAGCAGCCAGAGAGGCAGAAAGTTTTCCATGTAAATATGCTGAAACTGTATGTAGAACGCAAAACGAAGGTGGGGGGAGTACATTGAGCAGGGGGTTGGACTCGATGGCCTTGTGGGCCCCTTCCAACTCTACTTTTCTATGATTCTAAGAGTGTATAGAGCCGAAAGACCCTGATGGGGGGTTGTTGGCCGAGTGGAGAGAAAAGAGAAGAATAGAAGAGATCAAACTGTCCCCCTCCCTGTCCGAACAGCAGCAGCAGCAGATCACCCAAGTCTTAGAAGAATTTCAGCCCATGTTCTCAGACCGACCAGGATGCACCACACTCACACAACACACCATTGACACAAAAGATAGCCCCCCCATCCAATCCCTACCCTACCGGGCGGTGGGGCCCCATGCCCAAGTCGTGGCCGAAGAAGTCCAAGCCATGCTAGACTTAAGAGTCATTGTGCCCAGCTCGAGCCCCTGGTCCTCCCCGATCGTGTTAATAGCCAAAAAAGATAAAGGTGTCCAGTTCTGCGTAGACTACCAGAAAATAAACAAAGTGACCGTCCCAGACCCCTACCCCATTCCCAACATAGATGTGCTGCTAGAGAGGCTGGGGGGGGCCAAGTACATCACCACCCTAAATCTGACAAAAGAGTATTGGCAGGTTCCGCTCGATGCGGACGCTGCCTTAAAATCTGCTTTCGTGACCCACCTAAAGTTGTTCCAATTCACCACCCTCCCGTTTGGGGTCCGCAATAGTCCGGCTACCTTCCAGAGGCTGATAAACAGAATGCTAAATAGGCTGAAAGAGTTCGCCTGCGCGTATCTAAACGACATCGCCATTTTCAGTTCCACCTAAGAGCAACATTTGCAACATGTCCGCCAAGTGTTTCAAAAGATTCAAAGTGCTGAGTTGACAGTAAAGGCAAAGAAATGCCAGGTTGAGAGGGGGGAGGTAGAATATCTGAGACACAAAGTAGAAAGAAGTAGTGTCAAGCCCCTAAAAGCCAAAATAGAATCAGTGCGCACCTAGCCCCAACCCCAGACAAAAAAGCAAGTCCAAGCTTTTTTAGGGCTGGCTGGCTATTATCGTAAATTCGTGCCCCATTTTAGCCAGCTAGCCGCCCCCCTGACTGACTTGTGCAAGAAGCAGCAACCCGTTAAAGTCCAATGGTCAGCCGCTTGCCAAGCAGCGTTTGAAAGACTGAAAGCCTGCTTGATGGCAGCCCCTGTGCTGCAAGCCCCAGACTTTGAAGCCCCTTTTGTTCTGCAGACAGATGCCTCAAAAGCGGGGATGGGAGCCGTCTTGCTGCAAGAACGACCAGAGCAGGGGCTGTGCCCGGTTGCCTTTTTAAGTAAAAAACTTCTGCCTCAAGAGCGGAACTTGGCCACTGTCGAGAAAAAATGCCTCGCAATAGTGTAGGCAGTGACCAAGCTTCGCCCCTATCTGTGGGGCCGCCGGTTCCGACTGCAAACCGACCATTCCCCCTTGTGCTAGCTAGATAGAGTGAAAGGGTCCAACCAAAAGCTCTTACGATAGAGTTTAGCCCTGCAAGATTTTGATTTTTTAGTAGAACACATCAAAAATAAAGACAACATCGTGGCAGATGGGTTGTCCCAAGCTTTCTCAATAAGAGACAGTTAGATAAAGATTGGGGTGGTGGACCCCAATGCCATCTTTCCCCAAATGGGAGGGTGTGGAGAAAGCCCAAAATTCAGTACACACACGCACACACATCTTTCCCCAAAGGAGGGGGCCAGGGGAAGAAAGATGAGGTCACCAGGGAGTAGCCAAACAAGCCATCAGCCCCAACAAAGGAAGACCTCGGCAGAGATCCACAACCATCCAGGAAAGGCCATCAAAGACCATCAGCACAAAGGGCAGCCTCGAAGAGCTGCAAAGGTTTCCCTACGTCACCTTCTTCCCGAGCAAGAATAAGCCTATCTGCACGAAGGGGCAGGCATAAGCCCCCACCTGACCTAGGGGGCGGGGGGAGAGCAGGGAATCCAGAGTAGAAAACCCCTCTCCCGTCCCGGTTCAGGTTGTTGAGAACCACGGGGCCAGATCCTCCTAAGCAACAGCCGCCCAGGCACTCCGTTCTCCGCTAAGAAGCGCCGATCGAGAGCTGGGCTGAAACTGACTAGAGTATTGTCTTTGATGTAAGTAGAGTGACCTGAATATAACCTGCTAGCCGCGGAGCCCGCTCATTGGGTAAGACGCGAGTCAACTAAGGTTTTGTTGACTGTAAACTAGTCTTAGAAGACTAGTAGTTCCGACCTAATCATTGTATAAACAAATAAAGAGCCTTATTTGGGCATACAAAGGCGTGTAGTCTTTCCGATTGTACTGAAAGCCGATACGAGCGGTATTGCTCTGCCGGTTAACCCTAGAGTTGCCGAACTCACGCAAAAGATCCAGTTGCTGATCCTTCACACTTATAAAAAACCTAACCCACCCCATTGTTAAGCCCTCAATCCATTGTGTTATCGAAGGTGGCCATTTGTCCTTCCAGTGTTTTAGTACTAGTCTTTTAGCTGTCAAAAGGGTGCGGAGAATCCATATACATTGACCTTGCATTAAGTTCCAAGAGGCAGGTAGATATTTAAGAACATGCACATCGGTAAATATGAAAGAGCTTTCTGTCACAAAGTTTATCCGTATTATTACCTCCTCCCAAAAAGAAGTGGCCATTGGGCATTGCCAGAACATATGGGTAAGAGAAGCATTAGCTGTATTACATCTCCGACAGTTAACGGATTTACAATTAGCCGAGAACACTCACTTTGAGGAAAGGTCTTTAAGTCCACTTGAACCAATTTTTACATTTGGCTCCAGGTCTATATTGACCTCTCAATAACTCAGCCTCAAAGTATCACTCAACCACTAGGACTTCAATCCAAATGCCCGCTACAGTTAGTTATTCATCACTGAGGTTCACTGAAGTGCCTTTGTGGGGTTGCCTTTTTCTTTAACTGTCAGCAGAGGGCACTGTAAGAACATCCAGCTCCCTAAATTTTGCAGGTGTCATTTGTACAAAGCAGTCCGGTCTGGGAGAGCCCTGATAGCTTTCCTGAATGTCCCAGGACACCACCAGCTAATTGGCTATTGCATTTTGTGGAGCTTGAAAGCTAATCAACTTTCATGAGAGAAGAAATAGTGTGTGTGTGTTTGTTTGGGGGAAAGATAATCTTTCATGCCTGGTTTTGCCTGCCTTATGTAATAGGGGAACTAAATTAGACATCTGAGGAAAGCTCAGACACACAATAGGCTCTTTTCTTTTTAAAAAGGACACAGGAATTCATTGGGATCCAGTGTGGCATAGTGGTGAGAGCGTTGGACTGGGACTCGGGAGATCCGGGTTCTAGTCCCCGCTCAGCCTTGAAACTCACTGGGTGACTTTGGGCCAGTCACTGACTCTCAGCCTAACTTACCTCAAAGGTTTGTTGTGAGGATAAAATGGAGAGGAGATGATGATTATGTAAGCCGCCTTGGGTTCCTTGCAGGAAAAAAGGTGGGGTATAAATATAATAAATAAATAAATAAATAAATAATTGTTCTTCAAAAACCCTTCCTCAGTCCAGGCAAGAACGATGGAACTGTCTGGCCTGCAGGACGGTAGGAAAGCATTGTCTTATCAAAATAAATCAAGTTCAGCAGCCAGTGGGCTTCGATCTCTAGCACAAGAGCTTTGGGTAGCAAAGCTCTGTTCTCTTCTGTTGAAAAGAAACCTGGCATTTTAGAATCACTAGGCAACTGATGATGTTCCAGAGGGCTCAGCGTTGCTATTCCGCCAACACACTCCGACAGACAGGAGTTCTTCAGGCTTCCTATCCCTGCTTCCAGAGATTGGATCCAGAACCTATTTATTCATTTATTACATGTATATGCCACCCAGATGGCGGGTATCCTCAAGGCACTTCACAATCATAAAAATCCTACAACAGCAATACAATAACAATGATAAGTACAACAATGAACATATATTTTGAAAATTAAAGAGCTAGCAATAATGTTAACCATAACAGCCACAGGTTGAACATTGAATACCTGCTGGAAGAGGAAGGCCTTGACCTGTATACAGTGAAGATGCCAGGTGGATCTCCCTGGGAATGGTGTTCCAGAGATGTGGAGGGCCACCACAGAGAAGGCTCTTCCCTTGGTAGCCACCTGTCACACCCCGGGCAGCATCAAGGGTTGGGCACCTGCCTGCCAGAACCTGGACCCAGTATTGCCTTACACCGTATTGGGTGGCAGCACCCTGGGGATCTATGAAACAAGCAAACGTCCCCCCCCCCCAAGCTATGCTTTTTTAAACACACATTTCCCAAATGTGCACATTCTTTGAATGCCTTCTTTTTCCTCTGAGAATTACATCCCAATTCTCGGAAATATATGGACTGACTGCAGATGGCATTCGGGTTGTTTCTGCGAGACGCAGAGTGGGTATATTCTGGTCAAAAATGAACTCTGTGTGATGAAAGAACTGGGATAAATGAACTGGTGAAAGCAGAAAATATTTCCCAAAAAACTCTAATCAATACGATCTTATCTGTACGCCTGCAGGCTTACAAACATAAACAATGAATGAGAATATGAATATACCATGATTCCTATGTAACAAACTGGAACCAATAACAAACGTGTTTTGACCAAAGAGGTCTAGTTATTAAAATGCTAACACTTATACACATGCATACTTTTTTTTTATATAAAGAGAGTAAAAATGAACTGAAACCAATTCCTCATACATCCCTAATTGTTGGTGAGGTGGAGTTATCCATTTTGCTGGTTCAGTGGGAAGCATCCTGATATTGCCAGACAGTGACACCCAGTGGAAGTGTTTCTGCGCTCCTTCTTGTTGTTGGCCAGTTACAAGGAGGTCAGGGCATCCTCCACAGCCGGTCCCCTGGTGCCTTCTGTCCTGATTCTAAGGTGGATGAGCAGGACGCAGAAGTTGCCTCAGACACAGTCTCCTCCATCAATAGGAAGAAGTGAAATACTTCTCTCATGGAGAATGTTCTTTTAATCCTGATATGTGAGTCCTCTTGGTTAGCGGAGCAAGCTCTGTAGCAAATGGCTGTGGTTTTCTTGGGAGTGGGTGGATGGGGCAGAAGAACTGAGTCAGTTTTTCCATTTTAGTGAGCAAGAACGAGTGACAGCAGTGGGATGAACCCAGCCAGGTTCTTCGCGTCTGCTTAATATCAGTCGACACATGATTAAATCAGGCATGTGGAAATGTCTACTATGAAGCAAAAGGGAGCATCTGTGAAGAGGCAAAGAGCTCGGGAGACTGAGGGCTGGGAAGGGAAGGAAGGCCCGTGTACTCCCTCCTTCTCCTCAGTCTCCCCCAGACTGGGGGGGGGGACCCAACCCAACCCAACCCACAATCTTCCCCCTGAGTTTTGATGGATCAGAGCCTTAAGATGATCCGACACGATTTTGGCAAAATAATGGGCCAGTTTGCAAGAACATCCTGAACTCTCTGATATGGCCTTCTTTCACCTCGTTGTGCACAAAAAGCTTATTCTGAACCACACCCCACAGCATGGCACTGAGAAGAGGAATGGGCAGGGAGCAATCAGCTCTCCGAAAAATGCTCAAGGTGCCAAGTGGGCGAGCAGAGGCAGCCACTTCGGGTGGCACATTCTGGGTGCTGTTCAGGGCCACTGCATGGAAGGGGGACAGATTGAAATGCTCTGCCCTCTCTGGGGGACGCCACCTCAGAGGAACATCGGAAGCTGCCTTGTGCTGAGTCAGGCGATTGACCGTGGACTGCCAGGAGCTCTCCAGGGTTTCAGGAGCCTCGTGAGCAAAGGTATACTCATGAGCAGGGCCCTGCTCAGGAGTAGAGCATTCCTCAGCTGTTGCTGATGGGCTGCAGCTGTCCTCTGGGTGGGGCTTGAAGGCTCAGGCTTTAAAAGCCTTCAGTGCTAGGCAGAGAGGGCTGGATGGAGCAATGTTTGTGGGCTGGACTTTTGCCTGTTAAGCTTGTTTGGTCCTGGACTGTCCTGTGTTTGGGTGTTGGACTGCCTGCTGTCCTTTTCATTGGACCTGGACCTGGCTAAATCTCTTGAGCTCTGCCCCAGGAGAACAGGGAGCTCCACAGGCTTTATGTCAAGCAGAGGGGAAAGATCTGGATTGTCTGCCTCAGACACCAAAATGGTGGTTCTGTTGAGGAGATAGTTGGCCCAGAAAGTAGGAATCCTCAGCCATCCTGCTGAAGTCTACTGACTCTATCTTCCATCTGCAAATTCAGGCAAGACTGTGTGTGTGTGTGTGTGTGTGTGTGTGTGTGTGTAGGAAGTAGAGATGCTGCCCAGTTAGTTGGTTCATAAATCAAATTGAGTAGATTCCCAATCCATTGATGTATTTTGAGCCCTGACTTGGAACCACTTAATGCTAACATTTGTGTTGTTCCAACTGAGATTGGTTATAAGTCGATTTGGATTTGCTGTGCCTGTGTGGTGTGCATGGTTGGCATGAGCAGTGGCCAGACTCGGTCATCTTTTGTGCATGCTCCGTCCGGCTACTGTGAGGCAGCAATGTTGGACTTCAGTCTGCTGTTCCAGTCCAGCCCTGTGTGTTTCACAAGGTGTTGCACTCACTGGCTCTGCCCTCTTTCCCCTGGCAGCTGATTGACGGTTTCCTGATTTTCTGCAGTCTCCTCCCCCCCCCCCCCATGCTGTAAAGGATGAAATGTTTGCATTCACTTCTTCATTTGGTTTGTACCCCACCTTTCTACCAAGTAAAAAAAATGGCACCTTCGAGGCAATCCTGTGCAAGTTTAGACAGAAAAAAGGCATTTTTTCAGTCTCAGCTTGCACAGGATTGCACCCTTACAGTCATAAATAAAACTTGATTAAAGCAATAATAAAACAAATGCATTGAAGCACAATTAAAAATGCAACAATAACAGAATAAGAACAGAGAGAGATGCCTCTCCTAAACCTCAGCTGCTGGCAATAAGAGCTTTAAGCTAGAACATGCTGGTATTTTTGCCCCCATGCTTTTGCACTCAGCCCCTGCCCACCCCTGGAATGTGGCCCCCGAGAGCTTCTCCAAAATTGAATCCAGCCTGCAGACTCAAAGAGGTTCAGCAGCACCACTGCTGTAATGCTTTACTTTCCAAAGGCCATGAAAAACATTCAGTTTGTGTAACGCACATGTGCGCAGAGTGGTTATGATTAGCCGTTTAGATCCTCTTGCCCTTGCCATGAGTCTTGCCATGATGAACCAACAGTTTTGTTACTGATACTTGCCGTTGCAGCCGCTCTCTGGTGATGTGCATGAACGAAAATCCAAAATGATGTCAAAATCCCATAATAACAGAAAGCAAGCCAATTACGAATGGTGATGGGGTCAGTTCTGCCGTTAGTCATAGAAAGTGGAAGATGTGCACCGAAAGTTGGTGGTGGTTCATTTTGAAGAACTTTTCGTGCTTTCTCCCCTCATACATAAAAGTACTTCATAACCAGCAGCCTAGAGCCAAGTGCATGTTCTGTTTTGGAGCTCTTCAGTCTCACAGGAGCCACCTTGCAAACAGATCCTCAAAGTTAACTTGCCCAGAAACATTTATTTTATTTTATGCAGCTGGCCTGACCGCCTTCATGAGCCTATGCTATTTGGTTTATTTATTTATTTATTTATTATTAATATTTATTTATCGCCCATCTGGCCGGCAACCGGCCACCCTGGGCGATGTACACACAATAAAATACATAATAAAATACATTAAAACAATATAAAATTTTTAAAATCTTAACCCACCCCATATTCCCGCCTGAACAACCAGGTTTTTAATGAGCGACGGAAGCTCATCAGAGAGGGGGCATGGCGGAGGTCACTCGGGAGAGAGTTCCACAGTACGGGGGCCGCCACAGAAAAGGCCCCCTTCCTCGTCCCCACCAGTCTAGCTGCTCTGGCTGAAGGGACAAGGAGAAGGCCATCCGTGGGAGATCTTGTTGAGCGGCCCACTTGGTGTTGCTGGAGACGCTCCTTGAGATAAACTGGACCAGAGCCGTATAGGGTTGTCCTATATTGGAGGCTTGGAAGAAGGAACGAACCAGTTCATTTTAATTCACCACTCCTTCCCCAGCCTGATCGCCTGGAGGTGATTCTGAGTTGCCAGAGGTGAGCCTCTCTTTGCAAGTCTGATGGAATCTCTCACCCTTGTGATTTCATTGCCTGGTGATAAAATAATAGGAATGCAAGGCAGCAGAGCAGGCTCAGATCTTTCGACTCATGATTCCCACTGTGAGAGATTCAATCTGCATTCTTGCTTCCTGTGGTCTGCAGTTGTGTTGTTGCATCTTCCTCTCTGCTTGCAGCCACCATGTTTCTAGCGACAAAGACTACCTTTGTGCTCAGGGGTGGGCAGCCTCCAGGGCTTGGAGGGCTGCATTGCCCCCCTTGAACCCTAGGGGGGCACGCCCATCCCTGGCCACCACTGGAGGCACCCGGCACCACCAAAATGCCAGCCATTCTGCTGGGATTTCACCGCTGGAGAGTGACCATGCAGGGGCACACATGGCCATGGTGGTTAAACCCATCAAACTATTTCCCCCCCAACCTGTCTGTGCTTATCTTTCATAATTATGTATATTTGGGCTCCCCACTTTAGCGATGTCAGATAAATCTGCATTGGATTCTGGATTTCTGTGAATCTGACCTGTGTATTCTGGAGAAGACCGGCTTTTTCTGAGTTGAGAGGAGTATGCGGACTTACAGACCATTGCTGTTGTTTGTTTGTTTTAAGTTTTGAGAGCCAGTGTGATGTAGTGGTTAGAGTGTTGGACTGGGACTCGGGAGATCTGGGTTCTAGTCTCCACTTGGCCATGAAACTCACTGGGTGACTTTGGGCCAGTCACTGACTCTCGGCCTAACCTACCTCACAGGGTTGTTGTGAGAATAAAATGGAGAGGAAGAGGAGGAGGACTATGTAAGCCGCCTTGGGTTCCTTGCAGGAAAAAAAAAGGCAGGGTATAAATATAATAAATAAATAAATTTTGGGGGAGGATTTGCACAAGTGCGCCTTAGCGCAAATGCAGGCTTGTGCATGTGACATGAAATTTTTGTACATTGCTCAAAAAAGTTCCGATTCCATCCATGAGTGGATGACATAATGAAAGGCACCTGACAATCAGCAAAACACAGACAGAATGGATTTGACAAAGTCTGTTAACCCCCTAATTCTGTGTGTCTCTTTAACCTTCTCTTCACACACACCTGCATACCCTCCAACTTATTACAGGTGAAAAGAGGAGCACACTCATGTGTAAGAACTTTGTACTCACTTCAAGGACCAGTACATAAATATCCCCCAACCTCACCATGCTTACTAATTACATGTTTGCTGAAGGCGAACACTTCCACCTGGCAATATGCTGCATCCATTGACCGTGAATACACCTTGCCTGCATAGATTTAAAAGCAAATAAGGCATGTGTGTTTTGGGCTAAAGATAAACCAGGAAAACAACATAAATTCCCCTGTAATAATTATTTATCATAACTAACAGTTCACAGTTGTCCCTTGTCAGCCTCAGCTGTGTGGTGAGGAAGGCATGATGTGCCGATTTAGTGTTCAAGGACGGGTGCACATTTGCATGCATTTATTGAGCACTGGAGTCCCGATGCATTCCTTAAGCCACCCTGATAATTAACTTTCACACTAGAGGAGGTAGCTGAATCCTTACGAATTCCCATGCCACACCTGTACACACTTAACTGAATTGCAAAGAAGGACCCCCTCCCCAATTTACCCCAAAGGCTAATTGGGAATAGTAGTTTTAACAGGGATGGGTCCCAAGAAAACAGGGTCCACTTGAGCATTATGCACACGTTGGGCCGTTCTGCTCTCTTGTGGTAGGTTTTCAGTCCCCGAAACTTCCCAAAAGTTCCTGCTGGCAGTTACTGAGCAGAACAATGTTGCTTCTCAGGACAAACAGATGTCCCCTGTTCTTTCCTTTATTGCTCCATGGATTCATGCATTCCTGTGTCCACCTGAACTGGAGGAAGTTCTACAATTAATTCTGAATTCAGAGCGTGAGCGCTGTGCTGCAGCATTCAGTTCCTTGAATTCATTTTCATCCCTTCCCCACACATTACCAATGCACATTGATAAAAAAAAAATCTGGGGGGGGGATTTTGGTGAAACCATTTCATACAATCATAGAATAGTAGAGTTGGAAGGGGCCTATAAGGCCATCAAATCCAACCGCCTGCTCAACGCAGGAATCCAAGTCATAGCATCCCTGACAGATGGCTGTCCAGCCGGCTAGGGATGGGTGACCTGCCCGGCGCTGGACTTGTGGCACATGAGCCGAGTGCTTTTGTCGTGCGAGCGCCAGCTGAGGCACTCGCTGGACTTCCAGGTCCCTGGCACTATATTGTTTATGTAGAAAATGGCCTAATTTGCGCGAAGAACTTTGGTTTGTGTATTTCTTCTGAAGTGTGGTATTAGATAAGTGCCTATTACAAAGTGAACCAAGCATATTTCTCACCCATACCCAGTCTGTGCAACCATTCCTTGAAAACAGAGAACAAGGGAAGTTCTCTTAGAGGGTATTACTTTAATGGCCCAGAATCTTAGTAAAGATTTCATAATGTAGTTGGTTGCTCACTTCTGGAAACATTGATTATGAAGAGTCCTCCTAGGTCAGAAAATATTTCCCTGAGGAGCCACGAGTTTCACCTTTGCAAAGTGGCATAGATTCACATTATTCTGTTGTCATTAGAAGAGAAAGCCAGCCAAGGGCTACAGGGTTGGGTTTCTTCTTGGATCTAACTTAGTGGTTTCCACCTATCCAAAGTCTCATCTGTCAAAATCTTCATTTACGTGTTCTGGTTCTTCTGTAGATTTGCCTGCAAAACTCATTTCCAGATCTGTTTTCACACTTACTCTGCTGGAGGTCTAGAGAAGCAAAAGTTTCCAGGAGCCACATTATCTTTCTATTGTCATCCACTTGTATTCAAAACCATCTCTTGTTCAGGAAGCCAAAATAGTTAAATCATTTTTTTTCTGTGGATCCACTGTGACCTTCCCCACTTCTTGTCATCCTCTCCTCTCTCACCTGATGTAGCAAGAAGTTCTCACTATGTGCTAGACAGAAGTTGAGGGAGGAGGCAGGACCACAGAAGGAAGGGGAGAACAGGAAGGAGGGATCATAGCTGCCTTGGCCCTAACTTAAGAGGAGTTTATTGTACATATTAACCATTCCCATCAGTGCCAGCTCCTCTCAGGTTGAGAGGTTGAGGGGGGTGTCTCTCTAGCCAATCTCTCTCTCTTTCTCTGGGCTGTTCCCTCTATTGCAGTGTTCTCCAACCTTGGGTCCCCAGATGTTTTTGGCTTACAACTCCCAGCATGCCCCAGCCAGCTGGGGCATGCTGGGAGTTGTAGGCCAAAAACATCTGGGGACTCAAGGTTGGAGAACACTGCTCTATTGGCTAGAGCTGGTTGTTTGCAGAAGGGAGCGATCCCCACCTAGTATATCTCAGTCTGCAGCTGGAGGGCTCTTTTCATAAGAACATAAGAGCTATGCTGGATCAGACCAAAGGCCCATCTAGTCCAGCATTCTGTTCACACAGTGGCCAGGCAGCTGCCCACGGGATCCCACAAGCAGGACATGACTGCAACAGCACCCTCCCACCCATGTTCCCCAGCAACTGCTGTACTTAGGCATACTGCCTCTGATCCTGGAGGTAGCATAGAGCCATCAGGAGGATTAGCCATTGATAGCCTTCTCCTCCTCCATGAATTTGTCCAATCCCCTTTTAAAGCCATCCAAATTGGTGGCCATCACCACATCCTGTGGAAGTGAATTCCATAGTGCGGAACTTCACCCTGGAGTCCTGTCACCAGGCTGTCTTTGCAGCCCGGCTGCTCTGAGATTCTGTTTGGGGCCTCTTGGAGCAGCACTGTCACACTCATGAGAGGTCTCTTATCTCATGCACAGTTCGGGGGGGGGGGGTAGCCAGCTGACATGGAAACAACCTCTGATTACTGACATGAGCCAGGTCATAGATCATAGAGTTGGAAGGAGCCTACAAGGCCATCGAGTCCAACCCCCTGCTCAATGCTGGAAACTAGAGGAGGGGTCTCCCATCCAAGTAATAACCAGGCCTGACCCTGCTTAGCTTTCCATGCTCAGACAAGCTGAGCCAGCGTGAGCCACAGGTCAGAAAGAGTCCTAAGAGAAAATTAAACTGATCCTTTCTTTTTGTGCCTTGGATCCATGCCCCTCCATCTAAAGAATTATTCAGAGGCTGTTGGCTAATGCTGGGCTTTGGATGTATTTTGCTTTCTAAATATGTTCCTGATTATGGATTTGGAGTGTTTTTTCTGCTTGGGGGAAAAAAAAACCCAGCAACTACAACTGAATTCCAAGGGTAGCCAAAAGAGTTTCAGTAAGATGAGCATAATTTCTCGGAGGGTCGCACACATCTCAGTTACCCATGGATTCCATCTAAAGCAAAATTCAAGGCAGATTTGGACGTTCTTGTGTGGCCGGAAGATCTTGAGGAATTTCAAGGGAAATTAAAAGAGTTTCAGGGCTGTACCCAACATGCTTTCATTTTGATTTTGGGCTGAACAGAGCAATTTTGATGAGGTAGAAATATTTCCTTCGAACCCGTTGTCTGAATATTTGCTTTTTGAGCCTCGTTGGTGCTATGACTTCCCATGGCTGCTACTTCAGTACCACTTTTTCTTTCTTGGCTGCAGTTTCTTGAATCGGTCTTCTGGGTGAGATCAGCCAGTGTCTCATGCTGCAGCAGCCAATCAGATATGGCTATATGATGACATCAGAAATTAGGGCATTTGTGTGTGATGGGTGTCCCCCCCCCCCCCGAATCAGCCACACAGGTAATTGCCAGCAGATGGAGGAGAGCACACACCGTAGGGCTGTATGAGAACCTTGGTTCAGTTCATTTATGACCACAGACAGACCCTGTTCGCCCCTGCCAAGTCTGAACGTGGGTGCAATACAGACGGCCTTCTCCTTGTCCCATCAGCCAGAGCAGCCAGGCTGGTGGGGACTAGGAAGAGGCCTTTTCTGTGGCAGCCCCCAAGTTATGGAACTCCCTCCCCAGTGACCTTCGCCATGCCCCCTCTCTGATGAACTTCCGCCGGGCTTTAAAAACTTGGCTTTTCAGGCGGGAATATGAGGTGGGTTAGGATTTTTTAAAACTCTTATATTGTTTTAATTGTGTTTAAAGGTGTCTTAATGGTGTTTTAATCATGTTTTATCTTGATTGTACATTGCCCAGGGTGGCTGGGTGGCCGGCCAGATGGGCGATTTAAAAATTTAATAAATAAAATAAAATAAATTTGCAGTCAAAGCTTGTGATGCTGTTTGTTGGGGGAAGAAAGTGTTTGAAGACCAGGAACACTAGAAAAACAGACATGAGAGCCAGTGTGGCATAGTGGTTAGAGTGTTAGACTGGGACTCAGAGATCCGGGTTCTAGTCCTCGCTCGGTCATGAAACTCACTGGGCGACTTTGGGCCAGTCACTGACTCTCAGCCTAACCTACCTCACAGGGTTGTTGTGAGGATAACATGGAGAGGAGGAGGACTATGTAAGCCACCTTGGGTTCCTTGCGGGGGAAAAAGGTGGGGTATAAATATAATAAATAAATGAAAGAAATGCATACTTTTAGAGAAGTGGATGCAAACACATTTTAATCGATGGAGATGATTGTGTACTTTTGAACACACACCCAAGTATGCACTCAAGTACTTGGTGATTTTTCAACGTGGAAACCGAAGAACCTCTTAGAGCTTGAGTTCTGCTGATTTAGAACCATACAATCCTGGAGTTGGAAGGGGCCGTTTATGCTACCAGGTCCAACCTCCTGCGCAGTGCAGGAATACCATTTAGACAAATGTCCACCCAGTCTCTGTTTGAATACCTCCAAGGCCTGAGAACCCACCACCTCCCTAGGCCATTGGTCCCACTGTCTGACTGTTAGGAAGTTTTCCCTAACTAAAATCTGCCTTCCTGTAACCGAAGCCTGTTATTTCATACCCTGCAGTCTTGGGTGATAGAGAACAGGATGCAGCCCTCTTCTTTGTGACAACCCTTTAGGGACTTGAAAAGGTGCACTCATACCTCCTGCACCAGTCTTCTCTTCTCAAGGCTAAATACCCCCAGTTCCTTCCACCTTTCCTCGTAGGACTTAGCTTCTCCTCTCCCAGTCATCTTTGTTGCCCTTCTTTGAGCTCTTTCCAATTTCTCTGAATCCTCCAAGTGTGGTGTCCAGAACTAGACACGGTATTCGAGGTGAGGTCTGGCCAGAGCAGAGTGGAACAATCACTTCCTGTGATTTTGAAACTACGGTATGCACTTCTATGGATGCAACGTAAAATTGCATTTGAACTGTTCTGGCCAGAACACTCATATCCCTAGCACACAGTGAATGGGAGATGAAACTTTGAGCCACACTTGAGGTTTCTGCATCGTATGGATTTCAAAGCAAGGAAAAAGGTTCACTAGGACATGTGAATTTTCTCTAGGGCGATACTAGTGCACCCTTAAAGAGATTCTCCCCCATCTGTTCAAAGCAGCAGAACCTGTTCTTTTTTAAACCATTAGCGATTTAAGCAGCCATTTAAGTATCAGCTTCCTTCTGAAGTAGGGAAGAAGAACCCCCTTTTTTCCCCTGGAGAGAGAAGCCCCTGATGTTGCTAAATCGAGCAAAACGCTATCTGTCCCTTTCCATTCAACACAGGACTTTCCATTTAAGTCTGATATCAACCCCACCATAGTTCTGATCGACTCACCTCATTAAAGTGTCTTATTCACCTTGTTTAAAAAACAAAAACAAAAACCTTGGTGGTCCAGTGAGAGACATAACTACAGCCAAACACTACCCAGATGCAGCCTGGTTTGTATATGTTCTTTTGATACTGACTCCATTGTCAGTCAACAGAAAGGTAGTGAAGGAAAGAGGCCCAGGGAAATTAGCTCTATTGACTCCAAGAGCTTTGGCAAACATCTGGATTCGTCCCCTTGTATCTGAATGGTGAGACGTCTTCATGGTGTGCTTGACACCTGGAGGACTAGTCTGAATGTACCAATTCAATAATTGCAGACAGTGCTGGTGGCTTCAGGATTAGGAGGGCCCTTGGGCAAGTCACCCTCAACGGGTCGCCTCCCTCAGTGAGTGCACCTTCTCACCAGCTGCTCTTGCTTTTCCTCATCTTGGCTCCCACTTGCTTGCTTGACAGGCAGAGCGCCAGGGAGGAAGGAGGCAGCGGCATCTCTTCCTCCTCCTCCTCGCCACCTCTGTTGTCTGGGCCTGAGCGAGAGGCAAGCGAGCAAGCAGGCTGCAGTGATGTAGAGGAGGAGCAAGTCCAGGGGGCTCTTGTTACTGTGCCCCTGCTGCGGGGTGGGCCCCCAGCAAGTGCCCAACCATGCCTACCATTGATACTGGCCATGGTGGCAGAACTATTTTTTTTAAAAATTCCTTATCCGCCTGTGATATATAAACTGAAGATATGGAAAATATGATAGAGCAATAGGTGAATTTAAGGCTGTTCCTGTGACTCTCTTATCTGAACCATTCAGATGTTTTCATTGCAATTGCTTTTGTTGGCTTCTGGATCTCAGCACCTTCCAATGTATAATGACCAGTGTGTGTGTGTGTGTGTGTGTGTGTGTGTGTGTGTAGTTGCATTTGATTAGAAGGGAGCTGGCGGTGATGGGGGGTGTTCTAAGGAACTTGGAGCGGGGGGTTGGAAATCATGAATATGAGGCCATTCCAAAGTTGACATTCTTGCTGGAGCCTCCCCCCCCCCCATCTCCTGCCTGGCTCAGCAATGGATGTCTTTGTGCCGTGGAATGTGGCCATTTTCCCAGCGTGACTCAGCACATGGGGATCTCCCAGGTGCCGCCCCTCCCCCCCAGCAGTCTGTAACTAAGTCGCTCCACATGGCAATTTCTCGGAGAAGTTCAGAAAAGGGCAACAAGACAATCAGGGGACTAGAAACTCCTACAAGGGAGAATGGAAGGAACTGGGCATGTTTAGCCTTGAGAAGAGCAGACTCAGGGGAGGATATGGTAGCACTCTTCAAGCACCTCAAGAGTTGTCACACAGAAGAGGACCACAACCTGTTCTCCACCTCCCAAGGTTGTAGGACACGAAATAATGGGCTTAAGTTTCAGGAAGGCAGATTTCAGCTGGACATCAGGAAAAGCTTCCTAATGGTCAGAGCAGTCAGGCAATGGAACCAAGTGCCCAGGGAGGTGGTGGGCTCAAGGTCTTCAAGGAGATTCTCCATGGCTGGAGGCCTTCAAGGAGATTCTCCATGGCTGGAGGTCTTCAAGCAGAGACTGGACAGCCATCTGTCAGGGATGGTTGTAACTGGATTCCTGCACTAAGCAGGGGGTTGGACTCAATGCTCTAACTGGCTTCTTCCAACTCTATTCCATGATTCTCGGACTGATGTGTGGATTGAAAACATATGTATTTGCCAAATTTTGCACTTCTTCAAATGTTGCAATGCAGTTCTCAGCATTTTAAATGTATGAAAATACACCTTTATACATGGAATTTGGGAGGGAAAATGCTTTTAAATATGTATTTTGTGAGAAAAGACACATTGAAATCTGTATTTGGGGATTATTATTATTTTTTTTTAATATCTCATACTGATGCAGAATTGCAATGTGAGGGGATTGCAGAAAAATCCATGCCAAAAAGACTCAAATCAGAAATAAACAGATTCATCCCTACTGGATAGAATCCTGCTTCCCGAGAATCTCCAGTCTCCATTTAAAACAGGGCCGGACAACCTCTTGGGTTCTGGGGGCTAATCCCCATCCCCAACTCACTGGGGGACACGCCCCTGCTGCTGCACTACTGCAATTCCTCCGCTGCCACCCCAAAAAAACAGTGCAGTTTGCAACGCACCCCTTGTTTCAAAGCTAAATTGGCCATTTTGGTCCAATGCGTTGCTAAAGTTTGGTGGCAAATCACTTTTAATAAATTGCTGCCACAGCAAACCCAGTGGAGGCAGGCAGAGGCATGCACAAAAGGCAATGGAGTTTCGGAGAGGTCATTCAGTAAACAAGGGAGCGGGGCTCCAAAAATCAGAATAAA
The DNA here is from genome assembly GCA_021292165.1 of Shinisaurus crocodilurus. NCBI lineage: Eukaryota > Metazoa > Chordata > Lepidosauria > Squamata > Shinisauridae > Shinisaurus > Shinisaurus crocodilurus. The sequence goes on from JAHFWL010001184.1 coordinate 987,292, forward strand.
TCATGCAAATGCATTTACAGAATTTAGATTTTCTCTGATTTATTTAACACAGCCTCGGCATAGTCCTGTTCTAGGTTAATGTTTGCGGCAAAAGAGGCCTTCTTGGGCTTGCTGCCACTTTGCCAGGACCAGAAGACAGGACGACGGATTACAGATTCATTTCAAACGACGACAGGCCCAAGCCCTGTGTCCATCGAAGCTGGGACTATTTTTATCCAAAGTGCTTAATATATTCCAGCAGGCTTCTGCTTGCAACTGAGTCCTATTTCTTCTATTTCCCCTTTTGGAACCGCAAGAGCCATTTGTCAAGTCCTGACTTGTGACACAATGAAATGCTTTGTCCTTTTTGAAGGAGTTATGAGAGGTTCTGGTGATTTTAGCACCATGTGGGGCAGTATCTCATGAGTGAAATATTTTTTTTCCTGGATCTTCGGTGAGGCCAGTGAAACTTTGATGATTTATGGGGAAGGATTGGTAATTGGGAATTGCAAGCACACCCTGCCATCTTTCGCCAGATCTCATTGGGATTAACCATGCACTAGCCCTCAGGCTAATTTTTCCCCTGTGCTGAAATAAATGCAATGGACTTGACCCACACACACCATGAATTGGGGGGTGATGGGTTTCTTAATACTCAGCTCAATGCACATCTGGATCACAATTCAGCCATTGTTTTGAAAGTAGCTTTATAAAGCCAGATGTAGGTCTTGGCACACCTGGAAGCATCCCCTTGAAAAGACCAGGTGGTATACATAAGAACATAAGAAAAGCACTGCTGGATCAGACCCAGGGTCCATCTAGTCCAGCATTCTGTTCACACAGTGGCCAACCAGATGATCCAAAGGGAAACTCACAAGTAAGACATGAGTGCAACAGCACCCTCCCACCCATGTTCCCCAGCAACTGGTGTATGTAGGCATACTGCCTCTGTTACTAGTGGGATTATATAGCCATCATGACTAGTAGCCACGGATAGCCTTCTCCTCCATGAATTTGCCTAACCCCTTTTACAACCATTGAAACTGGTGGCCATCACTAGGACTTGTGGAAGCAAATTCCATAGTTTAACTCCGCACTGTGTGAAGGACTTCTTTTTTCTGTCCTGAATCTCCCCACAATCAGCTTCATGGGATGACCCCTTTGGGGTTCTAGTATTATGAGAAGGGGGAGAAAAATGCCTCCCTAGGGATGTTGGTGAAAATCGATAGGGGGTGGAAGCGGGGGCAAACTCTCCCTGCTTGACCCCACTGAGCCCCGCAGATCTTACCTTTCCCTGGCTTGGCACGTCTCCCTGGAGAGGAGCCGGGGAGAGGTACTTCTGGGTCCCTGGTGCTGCACTTTTCACATAAGTACCACAGAAAACCAGCTTAAAACTGCCACCATTAGCTATTCGCTGCTGTTTTAAGCTAGTTTTCTGTGGTACTTCTGTGAAAAACGCCGCGCAGGGGTCCCATCGCGTCATTTCCCAGTTCCCGGAAAGTCTGCCGGGAGCCTTGTGTCGCCGTGAGAAGCGTTGAGTGGCATGGAGGCTCCTGCAAACCAGCTGGCGAAGGAGGTAAGAGGTTCGCCAGCATTCCTACAGTCCCTATGCACTTTCTCTGCACCATGCATAATACCTCTATTATGTATCTCTGTATCTCCTTACTGACCCTTTTTCTAAGCTAAACAGTCCCAGATGTTACAACCTTCCCTCATAGGGGAGTTGTTCCAGCCCAGAAGTAAACCCTACAAATCCCAATATAGCTGGACTATAACTTTTCTTCATTATTTGTTACTTAGCCTTTCATGTGCAAAAGATTAATACATATAGCTGAGCATTCAAGTATGCAGTCCTCCACTCGCTTCCTGAAGCTATCTGGTCTAGAACAGACTGTACCGCATGGTATTGTGTGTCTGAGTGTGTTGCGCATGTATCAAGCAATGCTCAGTAAGCACAACCAGGAGTTTAAGAGTTTGTTTGATGAATCTAGAGTAAGAAACACGGAGCTCTCGGTGTATCTGATGTCCTGCTTCTGTGCCCGCTTCAACATCATGAAAACAGGTGCCATTCATGGCTGGATGGTGGCCAACTTCAACTGGCAGCCATTGAAATGGCTGTCCCAGATCAAACACTGTAGGGAGAGTTTTCGTATTTCCTGTGTCCTGGTTAGTTTAATCATTATTGTTGCATCAGAATCCCTTCCGTCAGAATTCTTCCACACACTCCATATCCCTGAGGGGCCTCTTCCCCCCACTCCAAAAAAATCACCTCATATTTCTCTTGAAACAAAGTTTGTGGCATCTCTACCTGATCTCAGCTCAAAAACGATGCTTGTTGATGGAGGGAGCCAGTGGATGAAAAGTGGCAGAAGAGAAGTAAGGTAGGCATGGCGCATGTGTCCTCTTTAACAGAGATAATTATTAGAATTTTATTAGAAATACAGTAGTGCAAAAGTTGGTGACCTGTGTGTCCACCTGTTCAGTCTGCTGTTCATGTACTAAACGGTTGATCGGCAACTGTTCTGATGGTTCTTTATCTTTAAACCCGAATTGGACAGGTCAGTCTTTCAAGTAGAGGATGCCGTAAAATACAGGATGGTCCTTTGTAAAAGAGGACACATGGCCACCCTAGTTCCTAGTAGAGGTTCAAAGGCTTGATCCAGAACATTCAGCTAGCGAGAAGAAATTTCAATCCAGATGTTCCCCTTTGGGGGGAAATCCACCCCTGTTTTGATTCTGAGTTGTGCTTTCCACCTTTGCTTTACAATTGGATGAGTTGACCACCGTTGACTGGGCAAATTGCTTTAAAGAGGATTTGTTTCAGGAGGAGATCTTGGCTCGAGCTGAGCTTTCACTTGCAAGTGATGGCTTGTGATCCTGGAATGGTAGGAGGGGACTCAGTGCAGTGCAGAGTTGCAAAATCTTCAGTGTGGTTTCTTTCAACTGGTCTAGAGCCACGCTTCTCAAAATCCAAGCACTTCCCCCTTCGACATTATCAACAAAAGAAAATGTGCCTCCCTACGAATGCCTGAACTTGTTGTTACAGGTTGGCTGCCCAAAATGGCAGTCCTGTCTTGAATCTCCACTCTTTTACCTTTAATGTTTAGGCAGAATTGCTTGTGTGTCACAATAACGGTATTGTATAGGTAATTCTTTGACCCCTCCAGTGAATGATGTAGGAGGCATCATGAGACGAGTATATCTGTCTGGGTCAGGGGTGCAGAACCCCTTTCAGCCTGAGGGCCAAATTCCATTTCAGAGAAGCTCTCGGGGGGCTGCACTCCAGTGGTAGGCGGAGCTAGAGGCAAAAGGGGAGGGGCCAAAATACCAAAAATACCAGGAAATTTTTAGCTTAAAGCTCTCACTGCCAGCAAGTAAACTTTAGGAGAGGCATTTCAACCTTTTAGATTGGGAAAAAGGGTACAAAAGCTGGGAAACCACCGAACGATTGATGGTTGGGGAAAAGTGAGTTGGGCTTGGTGAGGGATGGCTTTGGCCCCAGGTCTGAGGTTTGGCAGCCGTGGCTTAGATATTATCTGAAAGGGGAATTGACTTGACGTGGAGCTGCCACCAAAAATGCCAGCCCCACGTTGTCAAGTATAAGTTCCACCCCAACTTAATGCTGTTAGCAGAATACACATTTTCACATATCAGGCAGGAAATTCCACCTTGGATATGGAAGGGCTGCTCAGTTTATGTGAAGTGGACAAGAAGCAGACCCTTCTCTCTGATGGGATGAGAACTTTGGCTCAACACTGGGGCGGGGGTGGGGGGTGGGGAGAAAGCAAACGAAATCTCTCTCCCCTTTCTTCGCCTTTTCACCTTCACATGGTTTGCAGTAGCTGGAGCAAGAAGAAGATGGTTTTCCAACTGCTGCCAGGTAGCAGCTGCCCCTTCCGCCAGCCGTAATCTGGTCAAGAAGCTATGTGATGACATCACATAATTCCCAGAATACTTCTGGGGAAGAGCTCTTCTTGCCACCACTAGACTCCCACATTCATCAATCTCTCCCCCAATCACTGGAGAGAAAAAAACAATGTCAATGCCCACGAGTGAGAGGGCAAAATAGGGGGTGGGATTTCACCTCTGACTTACCCATGGGTGGCCTACTTGACACTGAGAACTTTCACAAAGGAAGTGTGAGCGTTGCGTGGGTGCTGACACATTTGGCTCCTCTAGCGAGGGCATGCGTTTTGCACTGCGGAAGCTGTTGTGGAATTTCCAGTCTCCATTATTGTTGTTCTTCATTGTTAGTCATCGCAAGAGTCATCTTGAGATGGAAATGCTATGGAGATGTTGGCATTGTAAATGCCACAGGTTAGAGACTTTGGGCCCTCTTCTGTGTAATGAGAGATACTGATCTCGGTTTCTGCTTTAGAACTCGGTCAAGATCATAGAATCATAGAAAAGTAGAGTTGGAAGGGGCCTACAAGGCCATTGAGTCCAACCCCCTGCTCAATGCAGGAATCCAGGTCAAAACATCCCCCACAGATGGCTGTCCAGCTGCACCTTGTATGCCTCCAGAGTGGGAGAGCCCACCACCTCCCTAGGTAGTTGGTTCCAATGTCTTATTGCTCTAATAGTCAGGATTTTTTCCCTGATGTTTAGGTGGAATCTGGGTTCCTGTAACTTGAGCCCATGATTCCGTGTCCTGCAAACTGGGATGATTGAGAAGAGATCCTGGCCCTCCTTTGTGTGACAACCCTTCAAGTACTGGAAGAGTGCGATCATATCTCCACTCAGTCTCCTGTTCTGAAGGCTAAACATGCCCAGTTCTTTCAGTCTCTCCTCATTGGGCCTTGTTTCCAGTCCCTTTATCATCCTTGTTGCCCTCCTCTGAACCCTCTCCAGTTTGTCTACATCCTTCTTAAAGTATGGTGCCCAGAACTGGACACAGTACTCAAGACGAGGCCCAGCCAGTGCTGAGTAAAGGGGAATTATCACTTCCCGCGATTTGGAAGCTATACTTCTATTAATGCAGCCCAAAATAGCATTTGCCTTCTTTGCAGCCACATCGCATTGCTGGCTCATATTCAGTTTGTGATCTACCACAATTCCAAGATCCTTCTCACTTGTGGTATTGTTGAGCCAAGTGTCCCCCATTCTGTAAGATGTTGGAGCCCAGTCCATTCCAGCACAAAGTGTGGCTACTTTAGGCCTTCAGATGATGATGAAGGTCCCATCTTTGTGGGTGGCACTACGTGGAAAAGGAAAATGACACGGCATCTCTTTAAAAGAAAATTTGCTTTTGATCAGCGAAGGAGGAAATGCATGTGTCGTAGCCAACTTCAAACAAGATCCCTCCCTTTGTACTTGGCATTTCTTCACATTCATTACTGCTAGTAATTAGCCAAATCATATTTTAGTCACTACCCCTCCGGCCATGAAAATTCAAGCAGGTTCTTGCATAAGTAGGCCACAACAAAACCCAGAGAAAAGAGGCAGCATAGCATGAATGTTCATGTGAGCCATTGGCACTGGAATTGGGAAGCCATGTGGGACTGTCGTCTTTTAATGTTTCTGCCTTGGGAGAACCTTTTTTTCACTTTCATTTTTCTGCTATGGGACCCTTGCATGTTGATGCAGATTTGGTAGGGGGCAGGGTTCATTTGATGAATGGGGGGGGGGCTTTGCAATCTTGCTGCTGAGAGCATGCTATAGGAACACCTCGGCCCTCCCCTGAAGCTGGGCATTACAGGACAAGACTGACCATGGTGAGCAGGCTTTGTTTTCGGTGAAACTTGGCTGCCTTTTTGGGTCTCCTAGGGTTCCCTGGGACTGAAAGCAATTCCATTAGAGTACTGAGTTAGTATGGATAACTTATTTATTTATTTATCTTATCTACCCCCCCCCCTGCAAAGTCTGAGTTGGTTTGGCCCAGGGCTGGAATCAAGGGTCGGCATGGTGCGGTACCTGCCAAGGCTCACACTCCCCAGCAGGGGCCCACTGACAAGAAGCCCCCCTGGTGTTCCTCCCCCCCTTCCCCACCGCAACCTGCCTCTCGCTCTGGTCCAGACAACTGAGGTGGAGACAGAGGAGTAGGAGATGCCACTGCCTGCGTGCTCACTTGCTCTCTGCCTGCTCAGCAAGCAAGTGCTAGCAAAGATGAGAAAGCGGGTGGCCACCTGAGGAACCCCCCAGAGGCCTGTGCTGGGAGCCCCGGCGGGACAGAATTGGCCCCTAGGCCTGCAGTTTCGCACCCCTGTTTTACGGGGAGGTTGTATTTTAGTGGACAATTGCTTTAAGGCAAAGGTTGGCTCCACCCACTTTCCCCTGGACCACCAACCATCGTTTGGTGGTTCCCCAGCTTTTGCGCTGCCGCTTCACCCTTCATTCTAAAAGGTTGAAAGGCTTCTCCTAACGCTTAGCAGGCACAACTTCAAGTTCAGATATGCTGGCAATTTTGGGGCCACCCATTTTGGCCTTTGGCCAGACCCACCACTGGGATGTGGCCCCTGAGAGGTTCTCCAAAATGGAATTCGGCCCTTGGGCTCAAAGAGGTTCTACACCCTAGCCACCAAACGACTAAAGCATCACTGATGTTTCCTGCCTGATCTCTGCACAAGGCCCATGCGTGTGCTGGTGTCTCTCGCGTTGTTGGCTCTCCCTGGAATTATCGCTTGGCCAGTGCCGCTGTTTGGACCTTTTCTGGGAGCTGGTGCGTCTCCAGTGTTGGCAGCCTCTGCCTATCAACTGATACACCCTTGCTTGCAGGGAGGGGCCCATGGGATCCGGTGGAGAGACGATGTTTCAGGGTGGGAAATGTGGCCACTTTTACCTCTCTGTGTGTGGCATGTTCATCTCTCTCCAACTGGCCTCTTTCGTTCGGCATTCAGGTGTGCATCTGGCAACATTTCCTTGGAATTCACGAAGAGCAGTTGAAGAGGGATGGTGTTATTCCAACTATCCTTTTCCTAATTATGCCTCTTGATGTTTTACTTGCTGCTTTTAACGTTTCATACTATTTTATTGTTGGCTTGTATTTGTGATTTTGGCTTTTATTATCCATCCTTGCTTTTACAGTGAGCCGCCTTGAGTGCCCTTCAGTGTAGAAAAGTGGGGGTAGAAATCATTTCAGCAAAATAAACAGGAGAGAAGCAATTTGGCCCCATGAGGGTAATTGATAATCCTTGTTTTGCAGCTGCTCTCAATTTCTTTCGAGTGGTTGCTTCATTATTGCTTCTGGCTTAAAGGCTGTCTGGCTGCTGAGACGGCATGGAAAGTTGTTCTTTCCAGGTCTGATCTTGCTTCCCTGGGATCCTACTAAAAAAAACCCCCAAAAACTTGGCTTGTTGCTGCTGGTAGACAGGCAGGCAGGGCTGCTGAGAACATCTCTGGGACCCAGAACAAGCCAGGGTTTCACTCGGCTCTCCTAGCAGGCCATGTTCAAAATGGGTCTGTGTTCTTGGACTTTGTCTCTGCTCGTCTGTTCCCTGCTGTCTCCAGTCTGCTCCCCGCTTTCCAGATTCTGCTTCTGACCTCTTCAGTTCATTGCTTTCACACATGCAGGATCATCTCTCACTAGCTGCAGGTCATGTGATAGCTTCAATGTGTGAATCAGCCTTGATAGGGATGTGTGATAATTTAATTCCATTTGTGCTAAGGTGCATTAGTACAAGTGTGAAATTGCACAAGTCCGCCCCCTCCCTAAAAATAAGACAGTCTACAAGTCTGGCTCACTGTAGAATCTGCGGGGCAGATTCATAGGAATCAGCAGCTGATTTGAATCAGTTGCAGATTTCTCAACACCCAGGTTCCTGCATTCCTGATTTAGATGATGGAAGGAATCATAGTTTTATGGGAGGGACCATAGCTCAGTGTGGTGGGGCCCCTGTTTTGCATGCAGAAGGTTCTTGGTTCGATCCCCGGCAGCATCTCCAGGCAGGGCTGGAAAAACTGCTGCCTGCAACCCTGGAGAGCTGCTGCTGCTGCTGCCGGTCAGTGTTGGCAATACTGGGCAAAATGGACCCAGGGTCTGGGTCGGTTTAAGGCAGCTTCCTACGTTCCTGTGTTCCTATGATGTGTACTGATTAGGGAGAGGTCTGTAGTGTACACTAGAGGCACATGGACCATCTGAATCTGTACTCAGGGTTTACTTGAGTGGTGATTCTTGAAGTATGATGCCGGATTTCCTGTGCGGTTGTACATATTGACAAAAAGACTGTAGTGTGGAAGGAAACATAGCCCAAGGTGATATAATCCTGCTGCTTGGCAAATTACCTTTGTTCTAGTGCTGCTGTGTTTCCTGCATTGGTTGTTTTGACTCTTTTGGCTGGTTTGTGAATTATATAAATCCATTCATTTCCAGAAATAAAAATGCCTTTTGCTTTTTAGGAAAGGTGTCAGAAGTCAACATAGATGTATGAAATCAAGAATGTAGAATGGAAAAACCTGTCAGACTGTTTCATGCATTTAAAGAAAAAAATCTGAAAAGCTTAGGGACTCCAATATATTTGGAGGCAAAACCTCAACGTGAAGGAAAAGTTTCCTCCACAGAAACCACCCCAAACGCAACATGCACACACACACACAGAATAAAGATGATAATAGCATAATAGCATCAGAAGCGCCCTGCTGCCTGGATCAGACCAAGGGTCCATCTAGTCCAGCATTCTGTTCACACAGTGGCCGACCAGCTGCCCACGGGATAAACCCACAAGCAGCACATGAGTGCAACAGCATCTTCCCACCCATGTTCCCCAGCAACTGGTGTATGTACTGCCTCTGATACTGGAGGAAACATACAGCCAGTCAGGGCTAGTAGCCACTGATAGCCTCCTCCTCCTCCTCCTCCTCCTCCTCCTCCATGGATTGGTCCAATCCCCTTTTAAAGCTGTCCAAATTGGTGGCCATCACTACATCTTGTGGAAGTGAATTCCATAGTTTAACTCTGCGCTGTGAGAAGAAGTATGCTTCATTATATGGGGTTCAATGATGTTTCATTATATCGGGTTACCAATATGTGATTTTGTTTCTCTCTGAAATTGCCATGTTTCATTAGGTCTTTTTCTTCTCCTTCTTTCTTGAATCAAATCTATTTGATGTTTTCAGTTAATTTGTGTTTTTGTTGTCAATGCACATGGTTGTCTGGGTGGGTCAGACTGTGCCATGGCCTACCTCCTTTCACCTGCTAATCCTGGCTTCTCCTTTCTTTTCAGCTGAACCTGCGGATCTCTTGAAGGTATTAGATTTTCACAATTTACCCGATGGTATAACAAAAACAACAGGTTTTTGCACGAGCAGAAGGTCTTCCAAAGGAGCAGACGTGGCATACCGAGTATCCAAAGATGCGCAACTGAGTGCCCCAACCAAGCAGCTCTACCCTGGTAAGGTTTGCTTTATTCAAAAGTAAATAGAAAACTGGCATGTACTTGTTCATTCATGAAACTCCGGGGGGGGGCCATGCTTTTTTGGATTGGTGGGCACATTCAAAATTCTGAGAGGATGACATGGGCACACTCACAAAATGGCTGCAATGGGGCAGCTCCGGGGGTGTGAGTGGCAAGGGTCCTCGGCTGGAATGCCGGGGTCAGGGGTGATGGAGGCGGAGGCAGGCCAGAGGCAAAGCAGAGTCCAGAGCAAGTGATGGTCAAACACGTACATGGCAGAGCGGGGCCATAGGCATGAGCAAAGTCCAGAGACGAGCAGGGGTCTGGCACGTATCAGGCAAGGTGGGGCCAGAGGCGAGAAGCAAAGGTCAGGGGCGGATGCAGGTTGAACACGGGTGAGGAGAGGATCGGAGGTGCTCTTGCCTTTATTTCACATGTTCTAGGGCTTGTCTCTGGCACTGAGAACAAGTCCCAGAGTTGTATCTTGAGTCCTGGGAAGCCCCGCACAACTAACTACCATGTGCCATCACATGGCTACTATACTGTAATTTGGTCCTGTGAGGTTTGCAGGAGAAGCTAGTAGCAAATCAAAGCAAGAAAAAGTAGGACCTTGGATAGCTCCCAGTGGGTGCTGCTGCTGACTGGAACTCCCTCCTACTAGAATAGGAGGATGTTGTCTAAGCGGGGAGCTAAAGCCAACAGAAGCCTCATGTCAGATGACAAGGCCTGTAGGATGGTCAGCTCCACTGCTCCAGGAGAAACTGATTGGAGTGTTAAAGGGCCCTCACTTGATTGTGTACCTGAGACTTCTGTGAGGCTGAGGAGATGGAGCTTCTGTCAGGGGCTCGTGGTCTGAGCCAGAGGGTAGCAGGGCTGTGCCTTCTGGCGGGGAGGACCCTGAATAAAGTACTGACTGTCCTACCCATGAGGAAGTAGCCTGAATCCCAAAACGCTCAAGGGCCAGGGGTCATGACAGCTGCCAAATTTCACCTAGTGCATAATTTCAAGGAGAATCTGGATGGTGGCTGTCTGGATGAAACTCTTGAGGAGTTGTGAAGAAAGCAAAGGACTCTTTTGATAAGGCTAGCAAAATTTCACACATGGTGGATGGTGTCCATGCGTCATTCAGACAAACTCCTTTCCTTTGTTGTTTGAGTATTGTGGGGCTGAGCCCTGGCAAGGGAAAGGGGTTTGGAAGATGAGTTCTGGCACAAATTGGGCCTGGAGTACAAAACCACTGAAAAGGAAAGGGTATAATTTAGGCCTTGGATACGCCGCTTGGATGGCGGCCCAGGTCTTTCTGAGGCCTCCCATCCCCTTTCGCTTTAATAACACACATTGTCCAAATAACTAGATGTTACTTCAGCTTCCAACAAGCAAATGAATGGATGGAGAAATAAAGATAACAGAAGTAATTGCAGAGCAGTTTGCAACTGGAAATGTAGCTTGGGGACTTGAAAATCAAGGGTGTTGGGGTGGGAAGAGGCAATGACACGTTGCTTTGCAAAAGAACTTTCCAGCCCAACACATGATGTATTTTGGGCTAATTAGAAGGTTTTGTTTCTCTAAGCTGGTAGTTTTAGGGCCTTTGTATTCTGCTTCTTTAGGTATTGCCAGCGCAGCACAGCATGAAAACAGAAAGTGATTTTGAAGGGGTACTACAAGCCAAACTTTTAGGGCAGGGGGTGGGAGGGAGAGAGAGGATCCACTAAAGGTGCAATCCTATGCAGGTTTAGACAGAAAAAAGTACTAGAACTCCCAGCATGCCCCAGCTGGCTCTGTTGGCTGGGGCATGCTGGGAGTTGTAGGCCTTTTTTTCTGCCTAAACTTGCATAGGATTGTGCCCTAAGATGACTTTCATGCTGATCTTTTCTAAAGGGCAGCCACTGTGATTTGAATCCCCTCAGGGTCCGAATATCCATGCAGATTTCTCTCTCTCTTCTCTCTCTCTCTCTGTGTGTTTCAGGCAGGGCATGAGAAAGCACCAGGCCTTTCATGACACCACATTTTCTACCTTGAGGAAGTTGCCACCTTGTTTCTGGCCCTGTCTTTAGCGGAAGCCCAACATGCAGAAATTAAACAGGAGAAGCAATTCCTGGTATAGAGATGTAGCAATAGCGGGTGTGGTCATCTGGGATGCTCCATAGGGATCAATCTCCCCCCCCCCCGCCCAGTGGGCTGGATTTGGCCTGAGGTTCAACATCCCTACTTCAGAAGGAATTAACCAGTCTCTTTCCCTTCCTCCCTTTTCTGGTTCCAGTGTCTCCATTTCCAGAAGACTTCTCCATCCTAACCACTGTAAAAGCAAAGAAAGGGAGCCAGTCCTTTTTGCTCTCCATCTACAATGAGCAAGGCATACAGCAGATTGGCATGGAGATGGGCAGATCTCCTGTATTCATGTACGAGGACCACACTGGGAAGCCGGGCCCTGAGGACTACCCTCTCTTTCGGGGCATCAACCTCTCGGACGGCAAGTAAGTGGTCCTGAGAGTTAATGGCTGGGAGAATACACAGTGGTGTCCAACTTTGTTGTTCAATATTGCCAGACCAGAGATCCTTTGGAAGGGCAAGTTTAGGAACATTAAGAACTTGCTGCATCGGATCGGACCAAGGTGGTCCACCTACTCCAGCTGTGGGCAACTCCCAGGGTTCCAGAGGTCAATTCCCACCCTGACACCAACTCTGGGGCCACACCCCTCTGTGTCACTGGGCTGCCAAATTTGCTGCATGGAGAGTGCACCCTGCTACTTCTTTCTTTCTTTCTTCTTCTTATTTATTTATTTATTTAATACATTTTTAAACCGCCCAATAGCCGAAGCTCTCTGGGCGGTTTACAACAGTTAAAACCATAAAACACAATACAATATAAATATATATAATTTAAAACCACAGATTAAAAACAAACAGCAAAGCTAGGAGCAGCAGTTACAATAATAGAATTAAAAACAGCTACAAGATTAAAATGATTAAGATTATTCAAATGATTAAAATGCCTGGGAGAATAGAAAGGTCTTCACCTGGCGTCAGAAAGTGTACAATGTAGGCGCCAGGCAAGCCTCTTTGGGGAGCTCATTCCATAACTGGGGTGCCACAGCAGAAAAGGCCCTCCTCCTGGTAGCCACCTGCCTCACTTCCTTTGGCAGGGGCTCTTGGAGAAGGACCGCTGATGAAGATCTTAGTGTCTGGGCAGGTACATATGGGAGGAGACGATCCTTCAGATACCCTGGCCCCAAGCCGTTTAGGGCTTTGAATGTCACTAAACTGCCACTTTTTTTGCCACCGCTGCTATTTTGGTGGTGGCAGCTGGTATGGGGCATATGTCTGGCCCCCACAGTCCATGTGTGAACATAAGAGCCTTGCTGGAACAGACCAAGGGTCCATCTAGTCCAGCATTCTGTTCACACAGTGGCCAACCAACTGCCCACGGGAAACCCACAAGTGGGACTTGAGAGTGCAACAGCACCTTCCCCCACCCATGTTTCCCAGCAACTGGAGTACATACCGGTAGGCATACTGCCTCTGATCCTGAGGCAGCATCGAGCCATCAGGACTAGTAGCCATTGATAGCCTTCTCCTCCATGAGTTGGTCTAATCTCCCTTTAAAGCCATCTAAGTTGGTGGCCATCACTGCATCTTCTGGAAATGAATTCCATAGTTTAACTATGCACTGTGTGAAGAAGTCCTTCCTTTAATCTGCCCTGAAATTCCCTTCCAATCAGCTTTATGGGTTGACCCCTTTGGGGTTCTAGTATGATGAGAGAGGGAGAAAAATGTCTCCCTCGCCACTTTCTCCACACATGGCATGGTTGCTCACCCTGATCACCCCAACATTCTGTTTCCAAAACTGCCCAGCTAGATGCCTCCACAAGGTCCACAACCAGGGAATGAGAGCAACAGGCACGGTGTGGAGCCTGCATTTGCCTGACCTATGACCCCCTCACATATACCGCTTTTCCCCATAGGAGTGGTAGGGAAACTGTGTGTTCAGCTGTGCCTTGGCATAGAGTTGAAGCAGCAGCAGCTGCTCGCCCTCTTCTATTGTCTGTGAGAATTCTAGTAGTTTGTCTCCTTGGAGAGATGGATTCTGGGAATCAGTTTGACTATGCATAAGTTCCAGAATTGCTTTTTAAAGTCCCAGTGGTCCTTGTCTTTCCCCAGGTGGCACCGGATAGCCATCAGTGTGCACAAGAAGAATGTCACTTTGATTTTGGATTGTAAAAAGAAGATCACAAAGTCCTTGGACAGGAGCGACCATCCCATCATTGATGTCAATGGCATCATCGTATTCGGAACAAGGATCTTGGATGAGGAGGTCTTTGAGGTAAGGGCGAGAGAAAAAGAGATGTTGGGATGCCGGAAAGGCATCTTGGATGGCTGGAAAACAGGGAATGCCCGCTGCATCTTTTCAAAGAATGTTCTGGGTCAGAAATAATGGGCCATCTATGTTTACATCAAGTCTTTTGATTGTACCAACACCACATTATCATCTCTATCTTAGCTCCTTCGGTCTTTTAGGTTTCTCCACTCACTGGTCTCCAGCTGCTGTTGAGTGTTGTTTCTCTTTCACAGTGCTGCCAATTTGATAAGAGTCTGTTCTTCTCTTCCGTTGGTGGCTTCTCGCCCATGGGTGAGAGCCTCAGGCTGGGAGCCCTTTGGATCTTGCCCTTAGACTCATGACTTGGCTCAGGCACTAGCCCTTCATCTACCTGCTGGGGAGGGGTTAAGAACAGCCTTAAACACAACAGGAGCAGGTTCCTCAGGTGGATCAGCAGCAAACTGAACAGTAACATTAGGAGTTAGAAGAGAAATGAGAGAGAGAAACTTTCTCCCGTAACTCCCTTGTATTGTTTAACATGGATAATGTAGGAATTATTGGGTCCGCTGCTGCTGCAAAAGAGCCTTCAAGGAATATGGAACAGATTCTGATTCAGATGAGGACAAGGTGGTGGAACCCATCACTGAAATGCCATGGACAATTAAACTAGAGATAAACAGGGAGCTGGAAGAGAGTCAGTCTCAAATACCGTGGGAAGCCAAAGCATGCCTAACAAGAAGTAGGAGAGGGGCATGGGCGTGGCTGATCCCAGGGTGAGGTGTCAATTGAAAAGGGAAGATCAAAGAAGAAGTGTAAGATGTTCGAAGCAGTTGGTTCTAAAGCAACAGGTCAGGAACCACCTTAAGGGCGTGGTTTTGACAACTTGAGTTTGGATGGGAGAAGGGCCTCTCAGTCTGAGATCACCTTTCCATAAGGCTGCATTTCCTTAATGTATTGATTGACTAGCATTCTAACTAAGCTTGTTTCTTTTGTTATTAATCTCTGCAATGCACTTAATTTGTGCTTTAAAGCAGGCCCAGCTGGTTTGCATTACCATAATAAAGCTAATAGTTAGACGATCAGGGTCTGCGTGTGTGCCTTTGAAAGGAGAGGGGGGGGGAGATGGCCCTGACAGATAAGCAGTAATGGGGAAATTCACGTGTGATGGTTTCAAAATGATCCAGAGTAAATTCTCCCATCATTGTTAACAAGTGATCTTTGAGCTGCCAGGGTTTTGATTTTGACCTCTCATGCTTGCTGCCCTTGTTGCATGAAATGCACTGGGTCCATTTCTGTGCATCATGATGTAGGTACATTGCAACCTATTATGGGCTTCCACTACCGCTTTTGGCCCCTCTGGTAACAGGTTATGTAGGGATGTGTGAGGATTTCGTTCGGGGGGTGGAAACCCAGCGGACTTGCCGGGCTTGTAATTTGCGCAAATGGCAGCTGCTTTTGACGTATTTTAAGGCATTTTCTATGTAAACAGTGGTCCACCAGGAACCTGAAATTCTGGCGAGCGGTGTGGCATGTGCCAGGTTTCAGCCTGGCTTGGCAGGTGCAGCAGTGATGTCTGCCAAGCCTCGGAGGCGGGGCGGGTCCTGACGGATTGCCCACCCCTAAGGTTATGGGGTATGAGAAGGCAGTAAGCTCCGTATTCTCTCAGGCTCCATCCTGGCTCCCAGATGACTGACCAGCGTCTCTTGGCTTCATGGTGATCCCCCTGGTTTTACCATGGCTTCGCCTGTCTTGGCTGTGTCCTCTAGTTGTGCCTAAAAGCTCAGGACGTTTGCAATCAAGCATTAGCGATCTGGGAGAAGGCTGCATCAGGTGCTCTTATTAGCACTGCGGGGTCTCCAGTGCTGTGCCCATTGACACCAGTGTACCCACAGACATCTCTCTTGGTGTCTCCCAGGCTCCTTGCCTCTCTGGATTTTTATTTTATAAGATTTTTTAAAATTAAACACATGTTAACTGGGAGGCTGGCTTGCTGACGAGTGAAGGGCTGTCCTACACCACCATCTTTATTGTTCAATTGAGGGTGCTATCCTATGCACGTTTAGACAGAAAAAAGGCCTGCAACTCCCAGCATGCCCCAGCCAGCATAGGGTATGCTGGGAGCTGTAGGCCGTCTTTTCTGTCAAAACTTGATAGGATTGTGCCTTGAGTGAATTTGTATTTTGGAGTTCAGACCCCACCTTTGCCTTGTACTTAGGTTTTTGGGCAAGTGACTTTCCTTTTAGTCTCACCAGTTTGCCTTTTGGGGAATGGTGACCGACCATGCCCATTTTTTGTTATTTTAAAAAATAACACCTTTGACTAATGATGCAATGAACTCCATTGAGGAAGTTGTGTCCTCTGCCTTGCTTCTCATTATATCAATGTTATGCGATGACTGTTGGGTTCGTGTAACCGAATGACCAGGCAAGTGAATAGGACTCCTTTCGTCCTAAGTTGACAGCTTTCGTCACCGTCCCCAAAATGTGTCTTATTCTTATTACTCCCCTCAAACTGTCTGGTGTTAAGTATCAGCCAGACTCCTAGATTTTTCCACAGATGTTCTGCTACAGACATTTCCTGCAGCCAGAAAAGGCCAGACAGTTCTGCGAAATTATTTTTCTTGCTGGAAGTTGGATGTTGAAAGTGAGCTGAGACAGTGGTGTTGTGATTATATATATACGGTATATATATCCTATGCCTAGGAAGCTCCCAGTACAGAAGCAAGTTGGGAATGGTTACATTTACTACTTTAAGATGGCTGTTGCCAAAATCCAAATGCTCAGGTAGTCTTCTCCTGCTCAGAAGCTTCTGTGCAATCCCCTCATCCCATTGGCTGATGCTGTCAGACTCTGATCTTTTCTCCTTCCACCCAGCAGTATGCAGTGGCTGAATGTGCTTGACTTTAATCTATGGGGCAAATTTGTGCAGTTCTGGAAATTTGTGCGAATTTTAGGATTTCTTTGGTGCAACTTTCATATTTGATTTTCCCGTTTGTGCAAAACAAACAGTGAGTGCAAATGTAAATGCAAATCGGGGAGAAAAGAGCAGGGAGATGGTGTTTGGAGAATCTTGGCAACCTTGAACAGCACTTGACTGCCCATGCCTAATTCTCACCCATGGTTTTTCATTCTTAGTGGCCAAAATTGTGAGCTGACCCATCTGGGAAAGTTTATCTTTGGGGGAGCTTTTTCAGGATTTCAATTGCCTCTTCTGGTGACAGCTTTTAGCTGAGGGAGTCCCATCCTGGTGTGTTTGTCCAGGGCCCTGTCCAGTGGGCAGACACCAAACCACACTCAGCTTGAAAGAGGCTTAACTCTTGTGGTCATGATAAGCAAAGAGGTGCAGTTGTAGAGGCATCATAAAAGCCTCCAGCTTTCTACTGGGTCACTTATTGGCCTGAAGAGGAGGAGAGAGTTTCAAAATGTTTCCTCCAACATTCTTTGAGTGGAAAGAACAACTTCCTCTCATTAAAATTCAATTAGTTTCAGCTCCGGATTGTGTGACTCTTTCTCTGTGGAGGGGGCGGGAGAAAGATAAATTTGAGTAGCAGCCAGGCATTTTTCACAGAGATGTGGTTGGGAACGAAAAAGCACCCATGAGAACACACATCAGGGATGATTGGAAAGTGGAGTGGGAGTTCACTGCCCTCTGGATGAATGAGATGTTGACCCTTGTGAGATGTTGACATGCATAGTGGCAAAAATACAGAAAGGTCCAGTCAAGAAAGAAGGCATTAGGCATCAACACAGGACACATTGCATGGGAGTTCAGAAAAGCAGGATAATTCAGCAATCTGCACACGAGCCAGTGTGGTTTGGTGACTAGGGTGCTGGACTGGGATTCGAAAAAAAACAAAGCTCTGTGCTAAACTGTGGGATGAGCTCTGATCACGCATGGAGGACACCTGGAGCTTAGATCCAGGGTTCAGCCATTTGTTGTTGGCTACCTTGGGAGGTTGGTGGAAAAGAGGGTGTCCTCCATGGGCAGACAAAATAGTTCACCTACACCTCATGGGCCCTGCAAAAGAAATGGACCTCTTGTCTGCCTCAGGAGGCCAGAGCAGAGGAATTCTGGGCTTGCAGGATGTCAGGGTCAGGATGCAGCAGGATGTTCTCCTGCTGCTCCTGAAATGAACAGGAGCTAGACAAGACTCGTAGGGATGTATGAGAAATTAATTTCAGTTCATTTTCGATCAAGATTTATTCAGTTTGCCTCTTCTGGACCCAACACAGACTCGGACGGAATCTGCATTTCTGAGATTGCAATGTCGGGGGGGGGGGGCTGTTTGACAGCATGTGTGCATGAAAAAATATGTGCTTTTGAAAAATGTGCACAGATATGCTTTAATCAATGGGGGGGGGGAGAATGCGTACATTTTAAAGATGTGCACAGTTGACACGTACATTTGGAAACATGCATGAAAATACGCACGGATTTTCATGCGAAAAGAAAAACAAGATCAAAGCTTGCTGCA
Source organism: Shinisaurus crocodilurus (assembly GCA_021292165.1). NCBI lineage: Eukaryota > Metazoa > Chordata > Lepidosauria > Squamata > Shinisauridae > Shinisaurus > Shinisaurus crocodilurus. The sequence continues at coordinate 1,005,389 of JAHFWL010001184.1, forward strand.
ACCTGATATGAATGGATCAAAATGTTCCTCCAACATTCTTTCCCAGGCTTCAAAATGGAATTTGGGAGAACTTCAGCAAGCTTGGGTTTTGCTGATCTAACAGCATTGCACTGTTTACCCAACATCCTCAGGCTTAATAAATGACCCAAATATATGAAGCTGCAGATTTGTGAAACGGTTCCCCCCCCCCCCATGCCTCCTGCACCTGATTTGCAAATCGAAATAAAGTCATCAGGGACGGGAGGGGAAGGAGGTGCTGTGGACTTGGCTGGACTGGGGAGCCTGGGCGGCTTGCCAAACGTATTTTAAACCTCTTGAACATCTTAGGGAGCAACCAAACAATCAAAGAGGAGTCTGTGTGCACTGTGGAACATCACCATGGCGCAAACAGTGGGATAGTGGGGAAACACACACCCCATCCTCCCCAGACCTTCCCCGTGGTGATTCTGCCCATTCTTTTGACATTGCAATGTGTATTTTATCCAGGGGAAGGGTTGTTTACCTTTTTCCTGCCCCCATCCACCCAATTATTATTCTTAAAGTCAGTAATCCCTGGTTTAATTCTCACTGTTCAAGGTTCCTTGCTTCCCCTTCGACATCTGTCATATTTTAATGGGTTTATACTTGGATTATTTTTGGCTCATCTGCTTGTCGGATTAATATGTCGTTATTGGACTGAAAGGGATTGTTCAGCCTGAACTAGTCTAGGAGAAAAGCACACACACACACACACACACACACACACCCTGAGCTCATTAGCAGAGCCCATAACACACTCTGGTTGTCTCCTCTCTGAAACCCCGTGTAATGTGAGCGGGTCACTTAAAGGCTGAGCACTGCTGCCAGTCTTGGAGGGGATCTTAGCTCAGGGGTAGAGCACCTGCTCTGTATGTAGAAAGTCTCCAGTTCAGTTTCAAGCACCTTGTGCTAAAAAAGATACCCGGGAGCGAGCAATAGGAAAGCCCTCTGCCTGAGATCGAGTGGCACAGAGGCAGTGTTGGGGGGCGGTCCGCTAGGGCTGGTGTCCCACATCTTTCATTTGGAGCCCTGAATCTCTGGGAGGCCCTCTGCCCCACTTGCTGAAAGAAAGGGACAGGGGTCCCGAGGATCTCTGTTGCACCTGATCCCCCTGGATTAGCCGGCTTTTGGCCCACATGTGCTTCCCCTCCTGCTGCCCCCTGAATCTTTCTGCCTGAGGTTTTTTCCTGAACTCAAATGCCCTCCACTCCCCTGTCCATACATCTATTTTTACAGATAGGGGTGTCCTTAGGAGATGGGTACCTTTACAGACAAACACAGAATGAGACTTTAGAGCAGTGTTCTCCAACCTTGGTCCCCAGATGTTTCTGGCATTGGAGAACACTGCTTTAGAGTGTATGTAAATTAGCCTGTGCAAGCCTGTGCATTTTTTTGTCCTGTGGGCCTGAGCCCCAGATCTTGTTGGTACCTAGCACCACCCCTGGAGTAGCAGAAGAACAGTAGCAGACCTCAGGTAGATGATGGGGAACTATCTTGTGGTGCCTGGAGAGCCATGGCCCCTCAGGGAAGGCAATCCTGGCATGGATGCGGTGTTGGGAGTGATTCAGTATAAGACATATTCATCGGTTATGTTTCTCCAGTTGGGTTTTAAAGATGGATGTTCCGCAAGTGGAAGTCTACCTGTGCAAAGTTGGATTTGAGACCCCTCGTTGCCATAGCGTAGCAGAGGAGCCGAGTGAAAGAGACTTGTCAAAGGCCCATACTGAGTCGGTGGCATGAGTCACTGCCCTGGGCATGCCTTGTGGTTGGAAGCGGCCATGCTCAGAGCAGCGACTCATGCAGAGGCACAAGGGGCAGCATTCTCTGAGGGTGGGTGGTTCCCTGTGCCTCCATATTGCAGGGCTGTTGAACCTCTTTCTATCTCAGAGAAGCTCTTGGAGGTGGCATTCCAGTCGCGGGTGTGGCCAAAGGCAAAAGGGGCGTGTCTAAACACACCAAAATTACAAGCAATTTTTAGCTTTAAGCTCTCCCTGGAGAGGTTCTCCAGGTTTATAGAATGGGGAAGGGGGGAGGCCATGTGAAGAACACTGATGGGGAAGATGTGGCTCTAGGTGGGCCAGGTGTAGCCCCCAAGCTGGAGGTTGTGCACCCTAAGGAAGACTGGGTGTACATGACTCGGGGACACTCAGCCGAGAGGTGTAGCAGAGCTACCAGAGCAGAGAAGGCGCAGAAGGAGGTGACGAAGGAAGCTGCTCTTCGTGGGTGGCAGCTTTGGACCGAGAGGGCTCTTTTACTCACCGCTGCAAGTTCTCTTGGTGTGTGCATTTCGGGGATCTTTGCAGTCAAGGGCTGCAAGCTTGCAGTGCAGAACCGGGGCATCCTCGGTTTCTCTGCTGAGCTGAGATCCAGACGCCGACTCCAGTTAAATTTTTCCCCACCACTGCCAAAGGGAGTAAATTTACAACGCTGGCTTCACGTTTGACCCCTTCTGCCAAAATTGATTTCACTTTTCTCACTGCAAAGCCCTTTAAGGAAGCCTTTTAAAAAAAGAAAAGAAAAAAAAGAAGGGAAAGAAACCTCAAGTACATCATGCGGAGTGATGGAAAATCTAAAATCAGTTGAGCCAGCATCTTTTGCACTCTCTATATTAGAAAACCGGATCGCTCTCCACAAGCTCAGAGTTATAATTTATGGTTTTAATAGTTGGGGTTTCACGTCAGTTTCGATCCTTGCTATTGTTATTTGTCGAGAGGCCGTTTTTCTCCTGGAACAAGCGTGCTTTGATCATCTGGAATAAATCACCGAGCTGTTTGGGGGTTGGGGATTTTTGTGTGTGTGTTTTTGGTGGCATGGGTGGGGGGTTGTGGTGATGGTGGTGGTGGGGTGAGGGAAGTTATAAGTGCTGCCTAAGGAGAAAAGGATGGCTGAGGCTTTGCCACTGGAAAATCTTATGCTTGCCTTTTGAGGGTCTCGTGCTGTAATCTAAGCCATGGTGCCTCTTCGAATGAAAAGGAAGGTGTATATTTTCTCTCAGTCACTCCAGCTCAGGGCGAGCACAGGAAGTCCCTTGGAGGCAGAAGGACGGACTGACTGATGCATTTAATTTGATAAACTTATATCCTGCCGATCCTCTAAGCAGCCCAAGGCAGCATATGTGGCCCTCCTCCTCTCCATTCTTATCCTCACAACAACCCTGTCAGGTAGGTCAGGCTGAGAGTCAGTGACCGGCCCAAAGTCACCCGGCGAGCTTCATGGCCAAGTAAGAACTAGAACCCCGGTCTCCCCAGTCTCAGTCCGACACTCTCACCACTACACCCCACTGACTTGGAAGCCAGAAATCTGAGGCATCAGGGGAAATTGGGCGGCCTCGCTGAGCGACTGTTTGCCCAGACTGAGGGAGGGAATGCATCAGGTTTTCCAAGTCTCTCTACCCTTCAGAAGCACCTGATTGGCTCTCCAGCATCACCTGACTTCCCAGAAGCAGAGGCCGATACGTCAAGCTCCAAGCTGGAATGGAAGCCTGGATTGGGACCCCCAGTGGGACAGATTTAGCCTCCAGGCCCAAAAGGACAACACTGTGGCAGGGTAAATGAAGAGGAAGAAGATGAAGATGAATCCATCTTTGACATTTGTACAAAAATGCACCTCAATGACATACACAAGGACCACACAACAGACCCGAGGGTGTTATTTTACAGCAGCCTGCAGAGATAAGAAGGCAGAGTGAGAGAGATGTGTCTCCCCTTCTTGGCACAAAAGAAATTAGAAGTTCTTTTTGCAGTGGGGGAGGCAGCAGCACGTATGCTCCTCCTGACATGGACCTGGCAGAGCATGCCCTTTGGCAGCTGCCTGCGAACAGCCCATGCGCTGGCTCATTAGACGTGATGGATAACATGGGATGGAGCTCCCCATTAGCCTTCTGGCTTGCAGCTCCATCCGTAGCTTAGGTTTCCCTGTTGGATCATGAGAGAGCACGGCTGTCATTTGTTCCATGGAAAGTATAAGCTCCTAACTTTACTGTCCCCCTGGATTCTTGGATTCTCTTCTCCCTCCCCACTGTGAAACTGGAGAGAGAGGGGTTATTCCCTCATCACGAGCACTCCACCCCCCCACCCCACCCCCCCGTGTGGGTGTCTTCCTCTCTGCCTGCCCACCAAGTTGCAGAGCCATAACTTCTCCCCCTCAGGAGTCATCCCGGCTGTGTTTGGGGATCATGCCTCTCTCCCAGCCTCAGAAGATCAACTGTTCCAGTGATGTATGAACAATTCACTTCTCTTCATTTTTAGACTAGACTTTACCCAGTTCCCTCCTCTTGGCACCGAATGTGGACCCAGGCACATTCTGCGGCCGAAGTCCATGCATTTCTGAGCTTGCAATGCAATTTGCATAACACCCCCCCCCCCCAGCAAAGAAACAATTTTCGGAAAATGCTTTGCTCCAGAAAAAAACAGAAGGAAGTCTCTGGTCGCTTGGGCTGAAAGCTCAAGCTCATCCTAGCAGACCAGTGTTAGGGGTGCTGGACAGGCTTAACCCTCATGGTACCATTGTTCACCATGGATGACTCCTTGAGTCTGAACGACAACCAACCTATGGGAGAAAGTAAAAGGGATGCAAATGGGGGTGTTATCTGGGAGGAGATAGAAGTGAATGCTGCCTTCAGTGATCCCGTGTTTGGAGTGAGAGGCAAACTCCCTCCTCTCTCTTCTGCCAAGGGATTGGTGAGTCTCTCGGTTTCACTTTCTCATTTGTCCAACTGAAAATTCAGTTCATCCCAAACTCTAGAATTTTTTTTAAAGGCTTGCATAAAAATGTACAGTAATACCTTGGATTGGAAGTAACTTGGTTTGAGAGTGTTTTGCAAGACAAGCAAATTTTTAAATATTTATTAATAAATTAAATATTTATTTATTATTTTTTTTACTTGATATACAAGCGATGTCTTGCAATACAAGTACTGTAGTATGGCTTGAATTAAAAATCTCTGTACAAATTTTTTTGGGGGATTTTGTTTTGATATAAGAGTGTTTTGGATTACAAGCACGTTTCCGGAACGAATTATGCTCTCAATCCAAGGCATGACATGTATATGCATTTTTGTGTGCATTTCTCCTAACATGTGCATCTATGTGTATGCAATTTGCAAGTGGTTTTCCTAAAAAGCATTTTTGTGTACATAATTTTTCACTAATATATACTCTTTAAAAAAAAATAGTATCTGCATTTTGTGTCATCATCATCAGGCGATCACTATCACTCGTGACCGAGTAAGATTGTCTTCCAGGATAAAAATTTACAAAAAGGAAATTTTAAAAGGAGGAAATTCTAAAGAAAAATTGTGTATACTCTAGCGATGGGTCTGTAAGTGACTGTGGAGGCCAATTCTAGATCCACACAGCTTCCCACAGTGAGGACACAGGTTACCAGATAGAAGATGGTCCTGTAAAGGATTCGTTTGATGTGCTTTTCGCTTAGCACGTTTCTCCCTTTCACCTTGCACTCGGGCTTCTTCAAAGTCCATAGAGTCTTTGTGAAAGGCCAACCTCCAGTTAGATTGTTCATGGGCCAAAGCTTCCCAGTTTTCTATGTTTATATTGCATTTTTTTTAGATTAGCCTTAAGAACATCTTTAAACCTCTTATATTGACCACCGATATTCCGCTTTCCATCCTTGAGTTGGGAATAAAATAACTGCTTTGGGAGACGGCAGTCAGGCATTCGAACAACATTGTAAGCATTTTTTTTTTTTTTGGATGAGAGAACTCCACTGCAAAATTCGGAGATATGTGAATTTTTGAAGGTTTTGGTTCGCATATTGGTTCGAATGGGCAAAATTAGCTAAGTTTGCATGAAAATGCAAACCAACCAAGCTTCTCCCACACCCTTAGTTATGCCCCAGGCTACATCGAAGTGAAAAGGGGGGGGGAGAGTGAAAGAAGCCATCACCTCCACTGTGGTAAATTCCTCCCGCTGAAATGATTTGGGTCCCATCTTTCATATCAGGGGGGCAGAGTCACTTTCCATTTTGGAGGTGCTCTCGGGGGCTCCATCCCAGTGCTGGGTGGGCCCAAAATGCCAGCCAAGGTTAGCTTAAAGCTCTTCCTGACAGGCATTAAGCCTTTGGAGAGTTATTTCAACCTTTTTAGAACAAGGGCAAAACTGTGCAAAAGTCAGAGAAAACCACTGAATGGTTGGCGATTGGGGAAACGGGGGTGGGGGAAGGGGTGTGGCCTTGTGGCAAACCACGGAGCTCCAGATTGGGGCCCACGCCTGAGGTTCTGCGCTCCTGCCCCAAATAATCAAAATGGCCAGTCCCAGTTCGCAACCTGAGAATGGAGTGCCGAGCTGGCGTGGCTGTCTTGTCGTGGTCCTAGGAGATAACATGCAACTGTTTGTTGGGTAAATTTCAAAGTACTTGGGAACCATACGTGCATAATTCAAGAGGTGCAGGGTTTGTTGTGGGGAGGGGCCACAGGTCGGTGCAGAAGGTCCTGGTTTGATTCCTGGCAGCACCTCCAGGTAGGGTTGGGAAAGAATCCTGCCTGAAACCCTGGAGAGCTGCTGCCAGTCAGTATTGACCATACTGGGCTGGACGGACCAGGGGTCTGTGACTCAGTATAAGGCAGCATCCAATGTTCCTATTTAAAACCAGCCCTTGATTCAGAAGAACCATGAGGACTGGAATCTTACTTCATTGTTGAAGGAAAGGGCCGTAGCTCTGTGGTGGAGCCCCCACTTCACATGCAGAAGGTTCCCGGTTCGATCCCCGGCAGCAGCATCTCCAGGTAGGGCCGGAAAAACTCCTGCCTGAAACCCTGGAGAGCCGCTGCTGCCGGTCAGTGTTGACAACACTGGGCTAGATGGACCGAGGGTCTGATTCAGTAGAAGGCAGCTTCCTATGTTTCCTATATTCTAATGAATTGTACAGGTTTTAGGAGAAAAGAGTGTGTATCAATTTCCCCTCTGCATCTTTCTTTCTTTCTTTTTCCCCTTCCCTTCCCTTCCCTTCCCTTCCCTTCCCTTCCCTTCCCTTCTTTGATTTTTCTTTTCTGTTGTGCAAATCAGATGACTCCAAGAACATGGAAAATACATCTCCCGCCAGAGGAATGGTTTTCTTAATAGCTGCCACATGCTGGCTCAGCTTCATGAGATGAATCGCATAAATGAAACGGTGCCACAGCCTGCAACATAGATCATACATGAACAGTAATGAGAAGTTAATTCCTGGCAAATAATTCGGTTAGTGGCTCCTCTCACCGTCCTCCCTGGATTTGCTCGGTGAAAAACAATTCTAGCCAAGTGATATCATAGGATATCATAGGGTTGGAAGGGGCCTACAAGGCCATCGAGTCCTTGCTCGATGGCCTTGTAGGCCCCTGCTCAATGCAGGAACCTAGAGGAGGGGTCTCCCATCCAAGTAATGACCCTGCTTAGATGTATTCTATTAGAATATCCCCCCCTCCCCTGCCGTGGACATTTTCTCTTACTGTGAGCTTCAGGAGCTTGGAAGGGTGTTGTTTGCCTTGATGGGGTGCTGAGGTCATGTGACGGCTTTGATTTATGCCCCAATCAGGCAAGAATCATTCATGGCTTTGGACTAGGACCTAAGTGGTTGAATCCAGCATTTGCCTTCCGTGAGAGGAAGGGACTTTCAAGGGGAAGGACTCCATTCACAGAAGGTCCTGCTGGTTGAGTTTTGGGGAGCCCCAATCCCCCCTCATGCCGCTGCTGACCCCGTTCAGGGGCTCCTGACACCCGAGAACCACATGGCTCTAGCACAATTTGCACAAATCACACAAGTCACATTAAAACCGTGTGCTTTCCTGGTGCCTTTTTGCCCAAATTCCATGGTGGTTTGAAAAACAAAATGCAAAGCACGGCCCGTCTTACAGGTGGAAGTCCGCAAGTTGGCTCGACTCATGGTGCATCAAGTTGGCACCACTGTGTGGGCAACAAACTGGAATCCGGGAGGCCAAATCCAACAGATTTCTGCACCCCAAATGGATTCCTCACACACCCCTATTCCTGACTCTGTGTTTCATTTTGGGGTTGTGTGTGGAGAGGCTGCCGTGGGAAGGAAGGAGGGGGCAAGCAAGTCAATTTCCATCAGCACAGTTGATCTGCCCTGAATCTGGATCCAACCTAAGGGCGGCACCTGCAATCAGTCAAAGTGGGTTTCCTTCTTCCCTCGGAGTGCTTAATTTCTTAAAATTTAGGTCCCAAGGCTTGCAAGGGAGGGCAGGCGTCAGCTGGTTAGGAGTGAATGAACAGCACTTTGCACATGCTCAGGGGTTATGGTTATTTATTCATTACATTTCTATGCCGCCCAATAGCCCAAGCTCTCTGGGTGGTTCACACCAATTACGACCATACGATACAACACAATAAAACATAAGATGAAACTTTTTAAAGAGTTTAGAAACCAATTTTTACTTTAAAAAAAAAAAGCAATGTCACTCCACCTGCTTAATGAAGGAAAGAGGTGAGGCCAGAGATGGGTGTGCTGGGTTTGCAAAAGATCCCCCTCCCCCATTTCCACAGCACTTTTCTCCCAGATCAAAGCTCTGTTGTTTCCTTGGAGAAGGAAGGAGATGAGAAACTTCTACATGCTAGAAGTGAACTTTTAGACAGGGATTATTTCACTTTGGCAGCCCCAGATATATTTCAATTCCCCAATATGACAAATTTCTAGAATTTATTGTCCCAAAGTGCACTAACCGTTCAGCACGTTGGAGACATCCTCAGATATTTTCTGGCAAACTTGGGTGGCTCCTGTCTCCCCTTCTACTGCATAGACCATTTCAGCTGATGCATGAGTCACCATGGAAAAACGTAAAAACAAGTGTAACCATTTTAATATGATTTGTTTTGGCTAATGGGAACACAGCAAATTGGGAATCAGAGCTGGCTGTATTTTCCATTTCTACACACACACACACACGAGTGGAACAAGCTGGTGTGTGTAGGCAGTTCTTTTTCTAATTGCGCCCTCCCTTTTTAGGGTAGAATCCAATGGGGCTGCCCCAAGCCCTCTGAACTTGGAGGATTACGGGTATCTTATGCTTATGCAGGGCGGGAGGAGAGTGGAGGCAAAGGTCGCCTCCGTGCTCCTCCCTGTCTGCAACGCACCTGGATGGATGATTTCAGCCGTCTCACTGCAGTGCTCTGGAGGGAGGAGGAGGCACCGCCAGGATACGTCGCATCTTGGTGGCGCTGGTCTCCTGCCTGCCCCTGGAGCTCCCGCTAACCCCCCTTTGCGACGACACGGTCCCTTTACACTTTAGGACCAGGCGCATAAACCCTTCTCAGGCCAAGCATCAACACTTAAAAACCTGAGGGGAGGGTCAAATGAAACCTTTCCCTTACCAATGAGGGAAAAGATTAATACTGGATATTAAGGATCTATTTTTAAATTTATGATGCTGTGGGTACAAAGGTGTGTGTGTGTGTGTGTGTAGATTTAAAAGTAATGCAGGTTAATAATGCCAAGCTGACACGTAGGATAATGCCAAGCTGACACGTAGGATTTGGGTAGCAAACAAAATAAAAATAAGTTTATTTTAATTCTCAAAATCTTAGTTCCAGAAAATAACTTTAAACCCGCCTACACCAAACACTCTGTAATTAACCTAAGTCCCTATAACTCTAAATACTTCCACTCCTCAGACAAGCACTGATTTCTCTCAAAACTCCTGACAAGACATGAATAATCCAACTACCCTAACTCTCCAACACTCTCTCAACCAACCCACTCAACTCCTGGACTAACTCCGACATCACTCACACACTCCTTATAGACTCCTCCCCCCACCCTTTCCAAGACATCACAAGCCACACCCACTTGGTTCAGCATTCTAGACACACTAAACATACTAAAGCAGGCATACACCAGGGAACTGAATTGTGGGGTTACGCCACATCCCCCTTCTCCGAGGTCGCTCTAAGGACCTTGGAGATGTAGCCGACTCAGATCTTTCCACAGTGGCTGCAAGGGGGTGAAGGAGGATTTGATATTGGATCCCCGGATCTGAGGTTGGAACTCTTTTCCAACCACGGATCTGGGAATCCAAAACATCCTTTGTCTAATGAATGATTGACTGGGTAGCCGTAAGGTGCAGGTGGAAAGACTCCCTCACCCCCACCCCCCAGTGCTAGTGGATGTGTTGATTCACAGCAAATGGATGCTGGATGTGGCTGACTGATTATTAGCAGTTTGCTAGTGGAGCGTTAAGGCTGGTATCGCCTCACTTGCTACTTTAGGCTGCAGTCCTTTGCACCGGGTTGTTGACCCTCAGGCACGTGGGCCAAAGCTGCCCCACCTTCCCTCCCAATCTGCCCCTCTGTGCTTCTCCAGGTAGACATGCCCCTTTAGGATTGCACGCTTCGTCCTCTCCCGGCTATCAGACTTCCCAAATGTTCTTCTGACACAATTCTTGGCTCCAAAAAACAAACAGAGAAAAACACACACACACATTGAAATGCATGTAAAATAGTTTGATATGAGCATTTTGAAATAAAATGTGTTTAAAAACAGTATTCAAATATGTATCTGTACGCAAAACTTTGTGCAGATTTCATTTTTTTTTTTAATGTTTGTAAATCGATGTGGAGATGAGATAGGTAAATACAAGTGAAAGTGAAACGAACCTGAAATAGACTGATTTGTCACACACGACCATAAGAAGAGCCCTGATGCCGGATCGGGCCCAGGGTCCATCTCGTCCAGCGTTCTGTTCACACAGTGGCCAACCAGCTGCCCCAAAGGGAAACCCTCAAGCAGGACACGAGTGCAACAGCACCCTCTCGTCCATGTTCCCCAGCAACTGGAGTACACACCCTCTGATCCTAGAGGCAGCACCTAGCCATCAGGACTAGTAGCCATCAAGACTAGTAGCCATTGGTAGCCTTCTCCTCCTCCAGGAATTGGCCCAGTCCCCTTTTAAAGCGATCCGAATTGGTGGCCATCTTGTGGTAGCGGATTCAATACTTTAATTATGCACTGTGTGAAGACATATTTCCCTAGTATATGTTCAGTTTGCAGACCTCTGCACCTGCGTCTGACATTCTTGTTGCTAATTCGGATGCATGCACAAGTGCGGAACAGTAAGGCCTCATGTGGACAAGTGTGTCTGATTCCCTAAATCCAAAACAGCACTGGTCAGATTCCGTGGGAATGGACTCTGAAACTGGAGGGGAGTAGGACACAAACACACACACACACACACACACACACACACACACACCAAAGTGGCTGTTCCAGGCCTGACTCATAACCACTATTGATAAATCTTTCTTTCCCTGTGATTTTTTTTTTTTAAAGCCATCTAAGTTACTGGTCATGTCTAATCACCCCTTCCCCATTGTGGTGAAGAATTCCATGCTGCCTGGAGGTTCTGGGAGTTGTAGTCCAACACATCTGGAGGTCACCAGATTGGGGAAGTCTCCCGTAAGCTGACTGTGTTGGTGCCTGAAAAGGAACTTTATTTTTTCTGGACATCCGCTCCATCGGCTAGTGCCCCAAGCTCTAGTGCTGGGAGGGGGCGTTTCTTTCATTTTAAGAGTTAGACTATGTTATGTGTTTATTTTTATTTTCCCTCGCGCCTCAACACAGTCCCTTCCCACAGGCTTGTGATCTAAAAAAAGACATGACACATGAGGAAATAGGAATGGGGAGGGAAGAGGAGAGAAAAATAGTCTTCTAGCAGTTCTGATGGAACACCCCCACTTCCCCCTTTCAGCTCCTTTTGTACAGCCTGCTGGAATGTTATTGCTCGCTTATGGCTGCTGGCTCTCCCTTTCTTCCATTCGTAAAACACTGTGGGATTTGGAAAAATTAAATGCCTAGAAGGAGGCCAATTTTTCTCGGGATGCTTTGCTAGTTTGGACGCCGGGTGTGTGTGTGTGTGTGTGTGGGTGAATCACAGGATTAAATGCCTAGAACAGGACCCAACATGAGGAAGAGGGCTCTGCTGAAGAAGGAAACATCATATAGAACTGAATGAGGAAAGCTAAACCCGCAAGCGCAGGGCAGCCTGCTTAAAGTCTTGTGAGACCACAAAGGTGAAACCGAAGGCGGGTCGAATCCTTGGCCTGAGATTTGGCTGATGAGGGAGTTTTCACAGTCCCCGCAGGCAGCTCCGTCTCTCCCACAAAAACTCGGCGATTTCCTTCGCAACAGAAGCCTGGCTTCGATCAAGCCTGCCGGTTCCCTCGAGGGTGGGCATCAGGCGCAGCGGTGCCAGCAACAACATCCCACTCCGAGAGCCGGGCCTCGCTGTTCCCGACTTCCAGTTGGCAGCAGCCTGCGAGCATTGTGGATGGCCAATGTGAGCCTTTCTGTTGGCAGCCACAAGGTTCGGTGTGGGAATGAGAAATACCGTGGTGTCGGGCGGCGCACTAGGGCGTGCGGTTGAACCGAGATGGTTCTGTTGTGATGATCCGAGGTCCCACCTGGTACTTATTACAATTTCTGATTGCAACATTTTATCATTCATGCCAGCCTTACCAAAACAAAAAAAAGTCCACAACATTGTTTTTCTTTTCTTTTCTTTTTTTCATTACTTGTGTAAGTAATGCGTGGGCCCCTGGCATACTGATCAGCAGTAAAATGGGGGAAAGGGACTAGTAGTGCAGTCCTTTGCCTGTTTACTCAGATTAAGCTCCACAGTGTTCAATGGGGCTTACTCCCAAGTAAGCTAGAATAGGATTGCTGCCTAACTAGCTTACAGTTTGCAAGGATCCCTGACTGGTTTCCTGGAGGAAATTCTTGCTCACTCTAGGTGACCTGATTTAAATAGTGCTGTCAATTTAGCAAACATGATGAGAGCAAGAGCCAGAGGGAGAGGAGGAGGTGGAGATGGCAGGTCTATTCCCCAGGGAGCTTACGGTCAAACTTTTGGCATTGGAAGGAAATGGAGAGACAAAAGGGAAGCCAGAGGTAAGGGGTGAGCGTGATCAAATTCAGATATACAGTAATACCTTGGATTGCAAGCATAATTCATTCCTGGGAACATGCTTGTAATCCAAAGCACTTGTATATCAAAGCGAAATTCCCCATAAGAAATTTGAACACATATTTTTAATTTAAGCTGCAATAAAGAATGATAGTGTAAAGTCTTCATTTTTCTTGACCGTACTACAGTACTTGTATTGCAAGGCATTGCTTGTTTATCATTGCTTGTTTATCATTTTAAAATTTATTTTAAAAATTTGCTTGTCTTGCAAAACACTTGCAGACCAAGTTACTTACAATCCAAGGTTTTACTGTATGTACTTAAGAATATAAGAAGAGCCCTGCTGGATCAGACCAAGAGTCCATCTCATCCAGCATTCTGTTCCCACAGTGGCCAACTAGATGCACCTGATGCCTCATTGGGGAGACACTCACAAGTGAAGGGACATGTGGAACAACCCCCACAGCACCCCTCCTGGCCAGTGTTCCCTCTAGGCAACACTGGTTGTCTTCCATAGGCCTACTGCCTCTGATACGGCGGTAGCGCATATATGCCATCAGGGACTAGTCGCCACTGATGTATGCCTCATCATCCACTGAATTAGATATACACCCCATTTTAAAAATCCCTCTAGATTGGTGGCCATCATCACTACATCTTGTGGAAGTGAATTCCATAGTTTAACCCTGTGCTTTGTGAAGAAGGACTTCCTTTGATCTGTCCTGAATCCCGCACCAGTCAGCTTCCTGGGATGACCCCGTTGGGATCTAGAGTTATGATATGAGAGAGGAAGAAAAATCTCTCCCCTTTAACTACTTCTTCATTTGCTTTCATGGCATTAGTGTCGATGTCAGTTGGGCATAAGGTCTGGAGATGACGGAAGGGGTTTGGGCAGTGCCCTTGACTGGGGCACATGATGCGGAGTCCTAGTTGATAATGTACAAACATTTGAAGCTGCCTTTCAAAAATAGCATACTCGTTTCTGTAGACAAGTATCTGAACATGTGATACCAGCATACTGGGAAGCTTAAAATAAAGGGGTGGGGAATAATGCCAACTGAAATACATGAAACATGTTCTGCATCTCTCTTCTTACCTGCACTGACCACACTGCTCAGTGACAGCTGTCAATCAATCCGGCAAAGACAAAGGGTGCAATCCTATGCATGCTGGCTGGGGAATGCTGGGAGTTGTAGGATTTTTTTCCTGCGTAAACATGCATAAGATTGAGTCCTAAGATATACTTGCTGACCCTGATTCAGCAGTTCCAGCTGGGTCTGCTGTTCCATTGGCTACAGTTGGGTCCTCCTCCTCATGAGTAGACCGTTCCCCCTGAATAAACCCTGGGTGAAAGGGTCTTCTGGCAGTCAGGCGAGCACTTTGATTATGACTCTCAGTGTCCCGCCTGATTTGCTGCCACCCCATGCTCTGGAGAGACCTAGGAGGAAAGTCAGGAATCCCAGGAGGGCTGGGGTCCACGGGTTTCTTTGGGACCCCAGGCAAGGGGTTCTGGCAACAGGGCTCTTCAGGCTGCCTCATGCCTTTTGTGCGAGTGAGCTGTGCAGAGGATCCGCAGTCCTCCTCCTCCTCCTCTTCTTCCGAGGAGTTCTCCCCAGGGCTTGAGTTGGCCAGCAGTCTAGTGCCGCCACCTTTCCCCCCTTCCTAATGAATGGTTGGAAAGGGATTTGGACTTCACCCAGGTGCTCAGCTGAGCATTCTGCACATCACACTGAGTACCCACATTTAAGATCCAGAACAGATGAAAAATGGGGTTCAAAGGGATTTATCCTGCGGTCTAACACTCATCCAAAAAAATGAAAATGCATTTATGACCCCCTTCTCAGCTCTCCAAACCTGGGCCAGAAGCCAGTGGATGCATCATATATCCCATCTCCAGCAGATCGTTGTTGTCATCCTCCCCCGGCCCCAATTCTTTGAGGATTCCCCTGGTTTTCTGTTTTGGGCTTCTGGTCAGCAGCCAAACCTGTTTTACAAAAGGAGACCATATTTTTCACAGGCTTGGAAGAGATGCTTGAAAGTTTTTGTAGTTTTTTCAAGACAGGTTTGCACATAAATAACAGGAGAGAGAGAGAGAGAGAGAGAGAGAGAAATAATGGATGTATGCGCAGCAGACTCACTGAAGATTGAGACGCTGCAGAAGGAAGACGGCGTGGGAGGAAAACAAATTGGCTTCGAGCCTGAAGCCAATCCACTTTTGCAGGCTGGAAAATGTTAGGATCGTCTGTCTGTTTTGATTTCTATTTTCCCCAGCCTTTTATTTTTCACACCCTCAGCCCTGGCTTGGCTCCGGCCAAATGTAGGGATGGAATAGCCAAGTTAGCCCACGAGGAACTGCTCTTGAAATAGACTTTGCTCCTACCACTTTGGAAGTGCCACTTTCAGACAGTACCATCGTCTGCTCTGTCGCTGTCCATGATGTAGCAGGAACAGGATTCTGACAGCCCAAGAGGGTCTCGGAAATAAGATGGGGATGCTTGATTTTCTTAGATCCATTTCAATGTCTATTTAGAAGAAGTCAGTTCAATTTAGTTCAGTGGGACTTACTCCCAGGTAAGCATGGGTAGGATTGCAGCCAAGTCAGTTTTATGATTCCTGGGCCTTTTGGTTGCCTGCCTCTGAGTAAGAATGCATATAGGATTCCACTTCTATCTGTTCTGGGGTTCTTTTCCTTATTGGGTCAATTATCTTTTGGTTTATTGATTTATTTGCTCTCTCTCTCTCATACAGTACAGTGTATTTTATTTTATGTTTTTGTTATAAGCCATCCTAAGGTGCAGTCCTATGCATGTTTAGACAGAAAAAAGTCCTACAGCATGGCTGACTGGGGAATGCCAGGAGCTGTAGGACTTCTTCCTGTCTAAATACGCACAGGATTGTGCACTTAGCAACTTTGCTCATTTGTTTGGTGACCTTTTTACACCAGTGCTAGACTCCAAAGAGAGAGCCAGAACTGGAGTGTGTCTGTGTGTGTGTGTGTGTGGGGGGGAGATGAGGGTGCACAAAGCACCTCTTGACTTGCAGCCCACCTTCAAATTTCCTGTGCGTTCCAGGTAGGAATGTAGGGAATTCTGTTTGCTTCTCTTGAGTTTTCTCAGATGCTTTGCCTGGAGAGGAGCCTCCAAATTTGTTTTCAAATACTCGTGCAGAACTTCTTCCAGCCCAAGGGCCAAATTACATTTCAGAGAAGTTTTCAGGGGGTGCTTCCCAGGGGTGGGGGCCAAAGGCAAAAAGGGCGGGGCCAAGTACAGGAAATGCCAGCATGATTTAGTGTAAAGCTTTTCCTTTCCATAAATAAGTCCTAGGAGAGACATTTCAACCTTTGATCAATAGCGGGGTGGGGAGGGCACTGTGCAAAATCTGGGGAAACATGAAACAATTGATGGGGGTGGGTGGGTGGGAGGGACCCACCGTGAAATGTGGGGAACAAGGTGTGGCCCGGCGGCCGCCTGGAAATTCCCGGAAGGCTGGACTGAGATGCCAGGCAGGGCCCCCTGGACAGGCCCTGTGACTCTGTGCTGCACTTTTGTGGGGTAGTTGGCCTGTCTCTGTCTGTAGTCTGCAGATTTGCAGCAAAGGTGTGAGAGGAAGAGGGTATTTTCTTCCCTCTGCCAGAAACTCCAGGGTTGTAACCAGTGACCCCATAGTCTGAGGCTGGGACCCAGTCGAGTGAGCTACTGGAAACTGTACACAACTGCACCCTAGAGCGCTCTTCAGGCAGAGGAGGGAATAGCCGTGTGGACATCACCCCTTGAGATTGGAAGGTAGTACAAAGCCTCTGGATTGGTCCGGCCTGGATATAACTACTAGGCAATCTGTTCTTGCCTTTTCACCAGAACAGGACTTTCTGCCTGCTGCTCAGAATCAGGCCACATAGTCTAACCCCCTTTCCTTATTGCTGGACATCCAGAGGGAGAGCAGATGGCAGTTCAGGAGAGACCACTCACCCTACAGTCGCTGGTTCCATTGTCAAACTGCACTTATCATCAAAACGTTGGTCCTAATGTCCAAGCATAATCTACCATCCTATAACTTAAGCCCATCTGACATAAGCCTGTTGTGTGTGAGGGTCTCTACAGTTCAGAGCCAGCTCGTGGTTTTGGAGGGCACTTCGGCAAGACGCCCTCCATGGGCTCCCTCTCTTGGCGAGGCTACCTTCTCACTGCCTTGTCACCGGCTGGCTCTTGCTCCTCCTCCTCTTTTTCATCATGGCTCCCACTTGCTTGCTCGATGGGCAGAGTGCCAGGGAGGAAGGAGACCGTGGCATCTCTTCCTCCTGCTCCTGCTCCTGCTCCTGCTCCTGCTCCTGCTCCTGCTCCTGCTCCTGCTCCTGCTCCTGCTCCTGCTCCTGCTCCTGCTCCTGCTCCTGCTCCTGCTCCTCCTCCTCCTCCTCCTCCTCCTCCTCCTCCTCCTCGCCACCCCCATTGTCTGGGCCAGAGCGAGAGGCAGGTGAACAAGCAGGCTGAAGTGGGGAAGAGGAGGAGCAATTCCAGGGGACTCTTGCCAGTGGGACCCTGCTGGGGTGTGGGCCCTTGGCAGGTGCCCCACCATTCCGACCCTTGGCGCTGACCCTGCTGCTGTTTTTTTTTAAGCCCAGCGTGCCAAGATTGGGACTGGGGCCTACATTTCTAAGCAGGTAACATGGCCAAACTAGCCACAATCCTGACATGAATACACAGATTGCTGTGCCTGTGTGTTTCCACAGGCCCTGTGCCAGAGAACCTCCTGCTGGATGAAATCCTAAATCATCATTCATATTGATCCTTGCAAGAGCTTGCTTTTTAAGAAAGTTGATTCTGGGTTTTTTTAGCAAGAGACCAAGCTGAAGGACTGCTATCTCTTGTTTCTCCCTGAAGCTGTTATAGCCTCTCAATTATTCAGCTGCTCTTTTCCGTTTGGTCTTGGAGGCCTCCATTCTCCCCAGTTTGCTGCCCTAGCAGATCTATAAATAAATGGCTTGCTATGTTCCATTAGCAGTCCCCTCCATAATAATAACAACAACAACAGTGACTTTTCCATATACAGCTACCTCATGTTAAAGCTGCCAACTGAGGAAGAAAATATTGATTGACTAGAATGTGGTGAAATTGGAAAGAGCAGTCACATTGCTTAATGAAAGCCATGGCAGTTTTTGGATGCGGTGCCCATCTCCATATGCTTCCAATCAGCAAGGACTTTGGAGCTCCATCCCAGAATATATGGCTCTCTATAAAGCAGGAGAAGAGAGTAGCAAAATTGCAGATGTCGTGAAAGAAGCAGTCCCACTCCTAGAGCAGAATAAGGAAATCTGTGAACAAAAATAAAACAGGAGCTTTAGTTAAAGAAGCAGAAGTTGGTAGCTAAATATTTCTTTAAAAAAGAAAGAAAAGAGGGAGCTCTATCATTCCAGCTCTAGGGATTTGCTGGCCCTGGGGCAAGATGACCCCCTCAGTGAGTCTACCTTCTCCTCCTCTTTCTCCTCAGTGCTGCTATGTCTGGCAGAGAGCCAGGGAGCAATGAGGCCGTGGCCTCTCCTGCTCTTCCTCCCCACCACCACCTCCATCGTCTGGGCCGGAGCGAGAGGAACTGAAGACGAACAAGCAGGTTGCAGTGGGGAAGAGGAGGAGCAACTCTGAGGGGCTCTGGTCAGTGGGACCCTGCTGGGGTGTGGGCCCTTGGTGCCCGACCATGCCAACGCTTCACGCCGGCCCTGGATTCATATCACCTTTATAGCTTGTTTCATACTTGGGTTTGTTGACAAATAGTCCCGGGGACTAGCAAATAAGTAAGGCTTTTCCCATGGAATGCCTTGAGCAGGTAGCCCACGAGGAGTCAGAGCTGGGGAAGGGGTGGAGATGAGAGGAACTGATGGCCCTCCTGTCCTGTTGCCTATAAAAGTTGCTCAGTGCAAGCACCGGGTTCTGGAGGGCCCTGGGGCAAGGCATCCTCCGTGGGCCCCCTCCTTCAGCGCGTATTCTTCTTCTTCGTTGATTAAAGCACATTGGTGCCCAATTTTCAAAAGCTTGTCGTCTTTCATGTGCAATTCTTCTAATCTACGGATGCCATCAAATGGATTTTTGGGGTCTTCAAATTGCATTGCAAGCTCGGAGATATTTGGACTTCAACCAGGGATTGCATTCAAGTCCATGACCAGTCTGGAAAGCACAAACTGGGTAGATATAAAATGAACTGCAAAGGATTTCTCATCATCCCTAAATTTTCTTCAAAGTGGAGGTTTAGGATGATCATGTGACATCATGTTTGAGGAGGAGGTGCTCGGGAGGCTGAAGGGATGGGGGAGAAATTGGTTTATTTCACATTAACCTGGACTCTTTTTGTGCATGGACTTTGGTGCAGGGAACAAAAATAAAACAGGAGCTTTAGTTAAAGAAGCAGAAGTTGGTAGCTAAATATTTATTTAAAAAAGAAAGAAAAGAGGGAGCTCTATCATTCCAGCTCTAGGGATTTGCTGGCCCTGGGGCAAGATGACCCCCTCAGTGAGTCTACCTTCTCCTCCTCTTTCTCCTCAGTGCTGCTATGTCTGGCAGAGAGCCAGGGAGCAATGAGGCCATGGCCTCTCCTGCTCTTCCTCCCCACCACCACCTCCATCGTCTGGGCCGGTGGAGGGCCCAGGGACATTTGGGCTCCCCAAAATTCTACGGACTTCACTTGGAAGCTTGGTTGGCCCAGCTGCCATTTTGATCTGTGACATGTTTTTCAGTTCATCATTCAAATGGGACAGGTGCACATTTTGAACAGGAAAAGGGCATATTTCTCAACTAGTTTTCAAAGTGTGCACTTCCCCGCCCCATTGACTGATAGGGATATATGAGAATTTCATTTTTGCTCGCAAAATGTGAGAGCATACTGTGTTGGAAGTTGCAAATGTGAGCGTGAGCGCGTGTCTGCCAAAAATATTCGTAAATTGCCAAACTCGTGGTTGCGTTTGTCTTGTTCCTGATTCCCAGTTCGACTTGTGCAAATCGATGTTCGGAGAATTCTGGTGATCTTGAACATCACACATTCAGTGTGAAATGTGTATTTCTTGACAGATGTGCATCTCAGAGTGGGAATTTCCCTCTCAACATGTGCATTTTTCAAACACGAGTGCAAGTTCAGGAATATGCAAACATTTTTTGAAAAAAATATATGCTCCTGTTCACATTCGGGGGTGCGAATGGGGCGAGTGCGAATGTTTTGCAACCTGAAACAAAGTTCTCACACATCCCTGCTTTGGCTTTCTGCAGTGTGACTAGAATGAGAGAGTTCAGGCAATACATTTTAGGAGTCATACTGGAGTCACTAAAACTGTCACAGGAATGTGCTACAGCGATCACCTAGTTTATTGCCTGTAAATTGGCATGAAATCCCTGTCTCTTAGGACTTGGCTGGTAAGGATGCATTAGTGTACTCATTTGTCGGACGCTTGCCAATCCCATTTTGTCACAGAGTCCTGCTGTGTTGATTCTGTTTGGGTTTGTGATGGGTCTCCGTGCATTGCCAGTGCTGCTGCCGTCCACTGGCTGAGTCATCTCTGAGAGATTGGAGCTGGAACTGTCCTAGAGATCTCTCTAAGAAAAGGCAAATATTACCATACAATGTAAGGAGGTTCTAAGTAGTAGATGAAGCTTTCCATGGGGGCCCGGACTTGTATTTCGGGAATTCTTCTCTTTTTATTGAGAGGGTGTGGTTTGTCACATGTGTGGGGCAACACTGGAACTCTGTTTCCTCATTTGCTGCTGCCCTGTATTCAGTGTTAATTCAGGCATCGATGTGTAAAAATGGCCACAAGTCATAAGCACATAAGAAGAGCCCTGCGGGATCAGACCAAGGGTCCATCTAGTCCAACATTCTGTTCACACAGTGGCCAACCAGATGCCTGCTGGAAGCCCACAATTAGGACATGAATGTAACCGCACTCTCCTGCCCATGTTCCCCAGCAACTGGAGTACATAGGCATACTGCCTCTGATCCTGGAGGTAGCACATAGCCTTCAGGACTAGTAGCCATTGATAGCCTTCTCCTCCATGAATGTGTTTAACCCCCTTTTAAATCCATCAAAATTGGTGGCCATCATGACATCTGTTGGTAGCAAATTTCCTAGTTTAACTATGCATTGTATGAAGAAGTCCTTCCTTTGATCTGTCCAGCTGGAAGTCCACTTCCATCATCACTGTTGATCAGTGCTTTTTTTCTGGAGAAAAAGGTACCGGAACTCTTGGATTACATTTCCTCGGGAGTAGATGGCGATTAAATTGTAATGCAATTAATAGAAGAAAAGGTGCTGGAACTCAGTTCCGGTGAGTTCCACCAGAAAAAAAGCCCTGCTGTTGATACAGCATAAATCTGGATCCAACCCCATATAAATTGTAAGCCTGCAGGCAGGGACTGTCTTGTTAATTGTTGTAAACCGCCCAGAGAGCTTTGGCTATTGGGCAGTATAAAAATGAAATAAATAAATAAATAAATAAATAAAAATTAAATTTTCTTAAAACAGAAAGTATTAAATATAAGACAAGTGGCTTAAGGGAGGTATATAAGTTGCACACCTGTTAAGTGGCCTGTTGCCTGGGCAAGGAGTTTATTCACACCGAGGGGAAGTTGAGATGGGGACAGGAAGGAGCTGCAGCCAATCATAAAGATTAGAGTCAGTAAAGCTTTCAGGCCCAGGAGATCCATGGAGACCAGAATTGCCTTTAGGGAGCTGGAATCCTCCTGAGGTCCTTGAAGGTCCACGGTTGTAGTTTGCCCTTTGCTGCCCCTGGTGTGTTACCGCTGCTGGACTGCTTGCCCCAAAGTTTCTGAGGCAGAGATTGGCTGATGTACCCTCACAGATGGTCAGAGCAACTATAACAGTTTCTGAAACAGCATCATTCTATAAGAACTTCCTCAGCACTCCATTTCTTCTGCTTCATTATTTAGAGGATGTGTGGAGGCTTATAGATGGGGTGTCCTTCACTGAAACTCGGTTTTGCCTGATGCCTTCAGCTTTGTTGGAAGAAAGATACAGGAACAGACCGTCAGTAACCGCTCCACATTTTTGAGGGCCCTTCGGCAAGACTCCCTCCACGGGCCCCCTCCCTCAGCGAGTCTCCCTGCTCACCACCATGGTCACCCGGTGCTCTGGCTCCTCCTCCTCTCCCTCATCATGGCTCCCACTAGCTTTCTTGGCAGGCAGAGAGCCAATGAGCGAGTCGGCCGTGGCAGCTCCTGCTCCTCCTCCTCCTCCTCATCTCCACCGTTATCTGGGCCAGAGCGAGAGGCAGGAGAACAAGCAGCTTGCAATGGCGAAGAGGAGGAGCCAGTCCTGGGGGCTCTTGTCAGTGGGCCCCTGCTGGGGGGTGGGCCCTCGGCAAGTGCCCGGCCATGCCTACCCTTGATGCTGACCCTGATGATGATGATGATGATGATGATGATGATGATGATGATGCTTTCAAGCCCAGCGTGTGAAGAATCGAATGTGACTGGGTTCTACACTTCTGAGCAGATCACACAGACAAACTAGCCACAATGTAGACAGGGAGACACAGTGTTCTAAGCGTAGCCATCCTTGTGGCTTAAAACAGATGGACAAATCTTATGCATATTGTTATATATTATACAATCTGCCAAGGAAACATATTATGGTCAGTTTTTAGAGAGGTATTTGGGGAGGTCTGTCCATGAGACTGAATGCTGACTGCTTTGTGGGCAAGAGAGATACCTCACTGCATTTATTTATTTATTTATTTATTTATTTTTATGTACAATTATTAGTGCTGGGGGGGGGGAGATCATAAAGAGGAATTTTGCTGTGCCCCGTCAGGGAGATTCAGAACTATAAATTCATGAGTGATTAAATATAAATTTCATATAGGTTTGTGTACTTTTTACTTCTTTTAAATATAGATTGACAGTGTCCCATTTATTTATTTATTTATTTATTTATTACATTTCTATACCGCCTTTCTGCTAAGGCACCCAAAGCGGTTTACAATGCTTAAATACACAAACAAACGTTACCCCCCCCCCCCCCCAAACCAAACATACACCAGTTCTCTCAGGCCAACTGAAGGCTTCTTCTGGAGCTGCTGGTACATTGCTCCTATATCGTCTGTGTTTGTGTTAGCTTAACGTGAATATGTTATCTTCAGAGCCGGCTCTACCATTAGGTAGAGTGAGGCAGTCACCTCAGGCAGCAGATGCTGGGATGCCACAGCAAGGTGCTGGAGGAGGGAGCTGAGGGCCAAGCGGCCTGCCCTGTGCCCCCTAAGCTAACTGGCTGCCTTCAGGTGCAGTGGAGGATGCTGTTCCATTGTCCATGTTGAAGAAACAGTCCAGGACTCCAGTGGGGTTTTGTACATTGAACAGGAGAGGGCGCCATCTTGTTCTTTACCTGAGGCAGCAAAATATCTTGGGCTTGCCCTAGTTATCTTTGTACTGATATCTTTTGTCAAATGTTCCATTTGTGATGGTCTGACGACTATATAGAAATCAAAAAATCTGATCTGCTGTCCACAGTGACTGCCCATAATGGCTCCTTCGTGACTACCTGGTTAAGGACCGACTCCAGGTTTGAGGGGGGTGGGACTACATGTCCTCTGGTGTCCCCAGGCCCCCCTCCTCTGTTAGTGGGTCCTGGCGGTGTTGGCAGCGCTCTGAGCCACACTGGGTGTATTCACCCTCTACATTGCTGCAGAACGACACTAATCTGGGCACACCGTGGTAAATTTTAAAGGCTGTCTAGACCCAGCTGCCTGGGGCTGCTCATTAAAGGTTTCTTGCAGACCTATTACTTTTGCACAGAATTGAGCAACTCGATGTGTACAGCAATAGAAGTCAATTTTATTCCTTCATGCAAGGGACAATAGGGGGGGGGAAGGAAGGATTCGAATAGTCCTTCTTCCTGATAAACTTGGATTAACACTTCAAGGGGGTTTGGCAGCCAGTATCTGAGAAGTGACTTGAGTTAACCTTTTCACCCCTGTGAGGCACCAGAAAAGCCAAAGATGATGACTTCCGCAAAGCTCAGCAGCTAAAAGCAGACTAGAAGATTAAGCCCGATGCTGCCTGGCTGGGCTGAAATTTGGAAAGAACTCTGTTTAGACAGGAAACCTGGCTGACAACCTTTGCAGATAATCTCTCTCATACACACACACACACACACACACACACCCTCGCATTATCTGACCATCTTTCTCTCTCTGGCATGATAAAGAAGCGGAATGCAGGCTGAAACTATGAAGATAAAAGCAGGCTTGATTTGTAATGTCGGAATCGGATGCCACTAGGTGTGGGAAACCGTTTGCATATATTTCAAAGATGTGCACAACTGATGCATATATTTGGGGAAATGCGCACAAAAATAGACATGGATTTTCATGTGGAAAGAGAAAAGCAAAGCTCGCAATCTGATACGGACTTGAGTAGGAATGAGCTTTGAGTTGGAATCTGGAGAACTTCAGCAAGCTTTTGCTGATTTGCAGATCCCTAACCTTCGCTTATTTCCCAAACTCATTGGGTGTGAAATAGAGGGAAGGAATGTTGCCCATCTCTGCATGTAACTGAATGTCTGTTATTCATTCTTGTGGGGGCAATATTGTGATGGGATCAAAACTACCCAACACCCCAAAAACAATGTCTGGCTCAGCCTCAACAAGGGATAGAAGAATCAGTTGATGTTGCAGTCAACAGGTTAAGTTTGTGTATGTGTGAAACAGCTCACAGAGAACATGATCGGGGCACTTTAAATTGACTTCAAATCAGGGGACACTTCAGAAGCCTGGAGTGAAGGGGCCACCACCAGCCAGGGGGGGCAGGAGAGGCTTTTGTCCACTTATGAAGTATGCATTTCCTGTGTCCAAGAACTCAGGCATTATCCGTGTCAATGCTGGTTAAAGGTATCTAAGGTCAGTCGTGTGGTGGCAAATTTGGAAGTGCAGGAGCTCATCATGAAAGACCCCTTTGCTACACCTCCAAGGAAAGTCCCAAAATGCAGGCTGCTGTGTTGGTCCCTCTCTCTCTGTATTATATTTGTAAAGCTAATGGGTCTTAATGACCCATCAAAATGAAGCCACCAAAAATACTTTGCACCACAGCAGGGAACAATATATTTTTGATGGGGAAATCCATTTAACTCCCAGCTACTGTGGGGACTGCAGTTCAGCTCAGAGGGAACAGGGGAGTCTCAGGGGGGTGGCAGATGATGTTCGCAACCCTGCTAATAAAGAAGTGCTGGTGCGTCGACCCTGTGGGCCCTGGTGCTGTTACACCACTAAGACAGCTAAACAAAAGGTATCAGTTCCAAACCACAACGCTCTTGGCCTGACGGGCTCTTATTTTGCCCCACTCTAACGCAGCTGCTGCTTAAACCCTCAACTGGCAGGGCCAGGCTGAAGCAGTGACTCCATCCAGATGTTCTCTCTTGTTATTTGGATATGTTTGGGCATTGGCAAGTGGACGGGAAGAAAGTGAAAAGTCAGTTTACACATCTTCAGGTCCAGCCAGGGCTAAAGTGGATTCTTGGTGGCCAGCCAAAGAATAGCAAAAGGGTTTCCTGAGGTCTCATCTCAGAGCCAAATTGAACTTAGCCTGTTTGAACAAAGAAAGAAAGAAAGAAAGAAAAGCTGAACCAGAGAACGTCCTAGCAGGCATGCAAAATTCTGCACTTTAAAAAATAATAAAACACACTTTTGATTTTGGGGTCTGAGCACTGGCTTACTGAGCCCATGTAAGGCCTAGAAAGCATCAGCTATTGGGCAGTATAAAATGCAATCAATAATTATGGATGAGAGAGTGAAGTTCCCTCTAAATGAAGGAAGCAGACAGAGAGGTGCTCAGGAGGCAGTGAATTATTCTGGGGAAGTGTCCCAAGGGCACTGTTAGCCAGCTCCCCAAATCTTGGGATGACAGTCTGAGCCCAGGGCGTCCCCCCAACTCGCACCTGCCGCGGCTTCCCCTCCATTTGCTTACGGAACAGGGGAAAACATGGTGATTGGGAGAGAGAAAGTGCTGCATGGTGACACACAGGGGAAAACACAAAGCAAGGGCACCCAATTTCCCCGTCACTGGAGCCAGCTGTTGGAGTGGATAGGGGAGGGATACCAAGGAAGGATGGGCAAAAGCTGGAAAACATCAAACAGCCAGGGCGGGGCAAAGCAAGACATACCTGTTGATGTAGGGAAAGGTGTGCGGTCTTCTGGGAAACCACTGAAACCCATATTTGGGCCCCAGGTGGGCTGAATTTGGCCCCCAGGTGGGCTGAATTTGGCCCCCAGGTGGGCTGAATTTGGCCCCCAAGTGGGCTGAATTTGGCCCCCAAGTGGGCTGAATTTGGCCCCCAGGCCTGAACAGTGTCAAGTCTCTGCTGCCACCCAGGCAGAACTGTAATTGCAGCCTTGAGTGTCTTTGAGAAGTTGTTCTAGGTGTAGAACCATGCCTGGTGCGCCATTGCTGAGTGCCGTCTGTGCTTTGTCTTTCCTTCCCAGGGTGACATTCAGCAGCTCCTCATGGTGGCCGACTACCGAGCAGCCGACGATTACTGCGAGCACTACAGCCCGGATTGTGACACGGCCGTCCCAGAAACACCACAGTCCCAGGATCCAAACCCGGACGAATATGTAAGTAGAAAGAGAGGTATAACGGGCACACTCGGAGCATGGCTGAAAGCTGGAGGCGGGTGAGGGGGAGGCGCGCTGCTCCCCTGCTAGGCAGGCCTTTGCTTGCAGAGGGTAACGTGTGTGTGTGTGTGTGTGTGTGAGAGAGAGAGAGAGAGAGAGTGATCCATGCCCTACCCAACCATGTGCTTCAAAGGACTTTATTTTCTTTATTTATCATATAAACTTATGAGTTGCCTTTCAGCCTAAATAGGACAATCACGGTGACTTTCAATTACAACAATTTAGGGTGCAATCCTATTGCGATGCTCGTAAGCCCCGGAACTCGGAGGCTTACATTCATCCTATGCGAGGCGGGGGAGCGGCGGAGGTGATGTTCGCCTCCCTGCCCTGCATATTCCGCCCCGCATATTCCGCTACATGGGCTTTTTTTGGAGGGGCTGGAGACAGAGGCCCCAGGATACCTTGTATCCAGGCCCCTCCAGTCTCCTCCCTTCCCCACCCACCAGAACGCTCCCTTTTACCCCTCTCCAAGGTAGCGTTCTGTGTCTTGGAGAGGCAGCCAGCGTGGTTCTTTCCCATGCTGGCTGTGAAGGGGATGCGGAACGGAGCTCCGATTCCCCACTCTGAGGTCAGAGCACCGTCTCCGACCTTGGAGCTGGGAATCTGAGCTCTTGTTTGGCCCTTCTGATGCTGATTGCTCCCTCCAAAGCTTAAAAAACCCTTGAAAAGCAAGTTGAAAACTTTAAAAACAATTTGAGAACTTTAAAAATAATTTTAGCTTGCATGGGGATGTAGGCATGCACAAATATAGCTTGTGGGGATACTATATACACGCTTGCACGCGTTACGTGAACACAGCCAGACATGCCCACCATGGCCTGAACATGGTCTGACTAACATTCTGCGCAGGGCAGGAACATGCAAGCCATGCTGCCCCCAAAAATTCCCAGGGGTTTGGGCTCCTCCTCTACAGACCTTGTGAAAATCTGTAGATTTGTGAACATATGAAAACGATTTCTTTCTAAACACATTTGGCTGGATGCAGTAAAAACCCTTTGCATGTTTGGAAACCCTGCCTGATCACGGAGTGATTTTATTTTATTTTATTTTAAAAATGTAGACCAAAATGTAGGCCACCTTTAAGGGTAGAACACTCTAATTCAGCGTACAGAATAAAAACTGTTCCAAGTGGATATGAACATGACCAGGAGAACATGTTCTCTGAAAATGTTCACAAATTCCTGAACGTGAAAAAAGTATGTATTTATTTTTTTAAAAAAGTGCATTTCTTAAAATGTGCATTTTCACGCATTACTCTGGGTGGGGAAAGCGTGCATGTTTGCTGCACTTTTTAAAAGTGTATTGCTTCTCGATTGGTTGCAAGCAGCAGTGAAATGCTGCCACATTAGTATTACACTATACTAAATTGGATCAAGTAAGAACAACAGTGCCCCTGAAGAAGGCCTCCAAGGCCGAAACGTGTTTGGCTTAAATAAGAAAAGAATGAGCTTTATAAAGCTATGAGGACCTATCTTCTGAAGCATAAGCAATAACATCAGTTTAAAAATAGGTTGCCAGCCAGATGGGCGATAGATAAATATAAATAATAAATGAATAAATAAATAAATAAAAGACTTCACTGTTAGATAAGAGACCTGTAGCTAGTGGAAAAGATTTATATCCAGTCTTACCTAACAAGTTTTGTAATAATGGTGCACTTTGAATTGATGTGTCATGTTTCTTCACACATATACCTGTACAATGTTTATTATTATATAATCTTGTAAACTTTGTGTGATATAGATTGTAATTTCGTGCCTTTAGATAAAACTTTTATCAGCCATAAATTTGGGAGATTTTCTATCCTTACCAATAAAAGTACTCCTTTCCAGAGCTTTCCCTCTTGCTCTTGCTCTTAAAGCAAAAAAAATTATAAGAAAGATCTTTGTTATCCCTGATAAAGATGAGCGGATGATATTGGGAAGGGGCTTTATAAAAACAAGGTGGTTTGAAAAGAGAGGAGGGGGTGAGAGAAATAAAATGCCTTTAAAAACAAAAAACAACCCCCCCCAACCCTAAATTATATCTGCAAATGAAATAAAATACCAAAGAACTCCCTTGTTTTGGGAGTGGACTTGTTCTTGCATGGAATCTTGTAAGAGGGTAAACTCCATGGAACAGTCTACTAATTCCAGTTAAATGCCAACATCGATCCTCACCCTTTTAGGAGTTTTGCCATGTTGAGCTGTAACATAATGTCTTTATTTCGATTTCCTTTGAAAGAATAAATAAAAGCAAAGTGGACCTTAGCTCAAGGATAGAGCACAGATGGTAGAGCCATCATCCCTATCCCAAACATTATGTCATGACCAAGAATGAGGGAGAAATACATTTAGCTCCCATTTTAGCGCAAACTTACCTAATTCTGCCATTTTGAACCACTATGCAAACAGAAACTCCATTATCCTTCCAAATTTGCACTTCCCTGAATTTTGTGGTAGAGTTCTCCAATCAAAAAATTTGTCCAGCAATGCACAGAAAGCTGAGTTTACTAGTGAAAACTACGCTGGCTGGGGCATGCTGGGAGTTGTAGGCCAAAAACATCTGGGGACCCAAGGTTGGAGAACACTGCTTTAAAGCAAGAATGGGGTAGGTCTAGTATTCCTGATGCTTTCACTGGTAAGCCCCCATCCCTGAAAACTTTTCAATTTTCTCCTGGTCCCCTAGAAAATATTTTTTTTTAAAAACCCACGCCCTCTTACTTTAGTAGCCAGCAGATTGGGTGGGCATACATCACTCAACCCTAGAACCTACACGTGCAGCTGAATTAAAGAATGTAATGAGTTGTATTTATTTATGCAATTTGTGAGCCACCCCATAGCCGAAACTCTCAAGGCAACATACCTAATAACAGCAAATACAATAAAACAGCGATAAAAACAATAAGACGTGGGCAGCCCCAGCCTATAAATTTATCTAAAGGCACGAAATTACAATCTATATCACACAAAGTTTACAAGATTATATAATAATAAACATTGTACAGGTATATGTGTGAAGAAACATGACACATCAATTCAAAGTGCACCATTATTACAAAACTTGTTAGGTAAGACTGGATATAAAATCTTTTCCACTAGCTACAGGTCTCTTATCTAACAGTGAAGTCTATTTATTTATTTATTTATTTATTTATTATTTATATTTATCTATCGCCCATCTGGCTGGCAACCTATTTTTAAACTGATGTTATTGCTTATGCTTCAGAAGATAGGTCCTCAAACCTTCCTGACCTGGAGGACTATGGGCATCCAATTGAGTGTGGGAAGAGCGTGGTGGATCGGATTGCTGCCTCAGTCTCCTGGCCCACAAAAACATCTAGATGGCCGATTTTGCCCATCTAAATGCATTATACCTCCTCCCGAGAAGGAGAGGCTGAGGCACCACCTAGATGCTGTGGGGCTGGTGGTGCCTTGCTCCACCCCCACAGGAACTGAAGAGGGCCTTCCATCTTCGGTTCCCAGCTGGTGTGGAAAGAACCGCGTCGGCTGCGAGGTAGGCACTCCGCGGGCGGACTATATGCTGCGATCTTGGAAGGGATTTCCGAGGTCACTGCAGCAACTATGCCCTGTCCTATGCTCCCCCAAACCCCCGGCAAGGTCAGAGTGCCGCCATAGGATTGCACCCTTAAAAGTTAAACATATGAAAGCTGTACAAGCAGCAACCATAATTTAAAAAGGTTTTCAAGAGGTAAATATTCAGGCAGTTAAAAGATGGAAAAACAAATTTAAGATGCATCATTAAACAGGATATTAAACTGGTGGAGGAAGTTCACAGGCTTCAGAGTTTCAGCTGAGTGTTTGCTTTGCAGTACCCTGATGGGGACGGAAACCTGGAAGTAGAAGGAGAAACGTACTATTATGAATACCCGTATTATGAGGACACCGATGATACAGGCAAAGTGGTTCCACCTACTGCCCAACCTGTGGATAACGAAGAAGCAGCCAGGGAAATAACGGAAACCACTGAGGTAAGGAACTGTGAGATGCTGATATGGTCCGTCACAGTTACATGGATGATCCCAAAATGCCCCCTTCACCTGGCTCCAGTTGAGGTATTTCATTCAAATAACTTAATGCAGCATGGGCAGGGAACAGGGAAAGCACCTTATGTCTGATCGATGATCAGAGGTAAGGCAGGGAAGCTGGCGGTGGACTGGACGGGGACCTCCGCTCCCATGGAGGTTCCCCCAATGGGGATGTATGAGAATTTTGTTTTTGCTCACCATCTATGCGAGCAAGTCCATTCACAGATCCGAACACAAGTGTGAGCATCCGTCCACTGAAGATATTTGCAGATTGTCGAAAACATGCTCGCCTGCATCTCATTCCTGATTCCCAGTTCAATTTGTGCAGATTTCCCAATTGGGGCAAATTTCCTCAGCCCTGCTTTAGCCTACGGAGGACATTTGCACAAATTTTGGGAGATCCGTGCAAATTTGGAAGGATTTATGCACTTCTCCCATTTGATTGCTGCTCGATTTGCACAAGTTTTTCCCGTGCTCAGAGAGAGCAGCGACCACGAATGGGAATCGGGCACAGGAAGAGTGGCAAGACGACGTTCGGAGAATCCTGGCGATCTTGACCATTGCTTGTTTGCATATCCCCCATCCCTGATTTATACAGTCCAGATGTGTGGTGGTGGTGGTGGTGGTGGTGATGATTATTATTGGCTCTCATAGATGTGGGGGAAAGTATGCCTTGTGGGTGCACTGGGGTGGTGGTGGTGCCACAGCAGGTTCTGGTGTGCTTGCGGGCTCTGTGTTGCTCTAAGAGCATCTCACGCTACCCTCTCCACTTTGGAAACAGGATCTCGCCCCTCCTTCCACACCAGCCCCACCAGTTGTTGAGAGCACTCAAGAGGAGACCAAGGAGGAAGAAAA
The DNA here is from genome assembly GCA_021292165.1 of Shinisaurus crocodilurus. Taxonomy (NCBI): domain Eukaryota; kingdom Metazoa; phylum Chordata; class Lepidosauria; order Squamata; family Shinisauridae; genus Shinisaurus; species Shinisaurus crocodilurus. The sequence continues at coordinate 1,036,854 of JAHFWL010001184.1, forward strand.
GGCGGAGGACCTGCTGGTGGATGAATACAACTATGGAACCCTCCCCGACGAATACTACACTCCCCTCCCCTATGAGGATCTAAACTATGATGATCTTGAAGATTTGGACAAGCTTCCGGAAGGCGCCGTTAAGGCGGAGGTTCCCACCAGCACAGTTATCACTTACAACGAAACTGATGTAATTCCCCTTGCGTTTGCCGTTGTACATTTAATTTGGCTTGGGATGCCGGGTTTTCCCAACCCTACCTGGAGATGCTGGGGGTTGAACCTGGGATCTTCTGCATCCAAAGCAGAGGCTCCACCACTAACCTGTGGCCCCTTTCCCAAACAAACGCTCGTGTTGGAGGATGATTCTCAATAGATTCTCACAGTGAGGAAGATGCTCTGCTTCCCAGATCCAGGTTTTCTATGAATGATTTAGTGCCAAGATCCCCCTGGAAAAAAATGCAACATCTCCTTCCGTCCACACACCCCTGAAGGAGAGCTGACACACCACTGCTAGTCTCTCACTGAGACAGCCAGCCACTGGAGAGCACAGGGTGGGCTCTGGGTTGCCCTCTCAGTTCACATGGGTTCTAGGCTGCCCCCTCAGTTCACATGAGTTCTAGGCTGCCCCCTCAGTTCACATGGGTTCTAGGCTGCCCTCTCAGTTCACATGGGTTCTAGGCTGCCCTCTCAGTTCACATGGGGAAGCAGTGAGTCCCAAGAGGGACCGTGTGAACTTTGCCCCCTGCCCCAGGGTATATCCCAGAATGTTCTGCAACCAGCAAAGTTTCCATGACATATGGATGTGGAAAAAGGTCCCCTGAGGTAGCAAATGTGAAAGCCTTTGACGTGGAGGGAAGGTTGAACGTCATATAGTTGAACTTCTGTCAGCTTGCGGGATGAATTCTGTTCCAGAGGCAACTTCCCAGTGATGGGTGGGGCTGGAGGCAAAAGGAGGCAGGGCCAGAGGCAAAATAGGCAGGGTAAGAAATACCCCGAACACCAGCAGATTTTAGCTTAAAGCTCCTCCTGCCAGTAATTGAGCCTTAAGAGGGGCCTTCAGAACTTTGGAATGGGGAAAAATGGCGCAGAAGTCAAGAAGCAACCCAGTGATCAGTAGCTGGGGGAGACGGGGCGTGGCCACCTGTGGAGCCCTGGAGGGCCTGACAGTGACACCAGATGGGCCGTGTTTGGCCCACGCGCCTGACGCCCTACGCCCCTGCCTCACGTGGTGCCTTCTTTCCTGCCTAGGCTACAGAAACAGTGAACGAAGGCGAAGAAGACCCCGACAAAGGCTTCAGCGTCACCGATTACGACGGTTTCTACGAAGGCTACTACGACAGAACGGACTCTCCAGATATTGGACTCGGGATGCCTGCTAACCAGGACACGATTTACGAAGGGGTAAGGGAAGAACTGGTCTCTTGAGCTCGGTGAGCCTCAACTTGAGATTCAGCTTCTGGGCAGATGCTAAACCAGGGGTGGCAAGCAGAATCGGGTGGTGAGCCCCCCCCCTCCATATTCTGAATGATGTCCAAGGAGCATGGCCACTGCCCCAATCTCAGAGGGTGAGCCATACCCCCTGATGTCATAGGGGCCCCTGTGGACACATGGATGAAATGGTCATCCCGGCACATCTGCTGGGAACCAGCTTCACTGCACGCAGGTCTTCTCCCATCGTAGAAAGCCTCCTTGTGGCAAAGCCACTTCGGTTGTTCTGCTGCATCTTCTCCCCTTGGGGGAGAGGACACAGGGCAGACAAAGCCGCTTAGCCTGGGTCTGTGCATGCAGAGTCTTTCTCCCCCCAGGAATAAAGGCAACGGACAAGGGAAGCCCACTTGGCCGGCATATACAGGAGCGGCGGCAGCCACTGTTCACTCAATGCCCTTGTTGCCTCTCCTGGTTATCTCCCTCCTCACCATTTCAGATTTGTTCCAGCATGGCCTGCATGTGCAGAGACAAGGGGATAAAAGGACAGCGTGAAACCCATTCTGTCTACATTTTGCAGATTGTCGGGCAGCTTTCGTTCCATTGTCCACTCATGGACGGAATCGGAGCTAGCGCAAATCTGTTCATACGCAAATTCACTATTTCCTGAATATGCGCACATCCCACCCCCCATTCATAATTTAGCCTATGGGGGGAAATACAAATTTTTGGTCTGTGTTTCTTCTTCTTCTTCATATTTCTGTACCACTAACTTTGCGTAAAATTTCAGGAAAAAAATATAAAAAACCCTGGTCCACAATTCCGCGGAATCCTTGTGATTTGGGTAATCCTTGTGGAATCTGCAAGTTGGATTCTTAGAAGGCAAATGCAATTTTGGGCTGTATTAATAGAAGTATAGCTTCCAAATCGCGGGAAGTGATAATTCCCCTTTACTCGACACTGGTTAGGCCTCATCTTGAGTACTGCGTCCAGTTCTGGGCACCTCACTTTAAGAAGGACATAGACAAACTGGAGAGGGTTCAGAGGAGGGCAACAAGGATGATCAAGGGACTGGAAACAAGGCCCTATGAGGAGAGACTGAAAGAACTGGGCATGTTTAGCCTTCAGAAGAGGAGACTGAGGGGAGATATGATCGCACTCTTCCAGTATTTGAAGGGATGTCACACAGAGGAGGGCAAAGATCTCTTCTCGTTCATCCCAGTTTGCAGGACACGGAATAATGGGCTCAAGTTACAGGAACCTAGATTCCACCTAAACATCAGGAAAAATTTCCTGACTGTCAGAGCAATAAGACAATGGAATCAACTACCTAGGGAGGTGGTGGGCTCTCCCAGTCTGGAGGCATTCAAGGTGCGGCTGGACAGACATCTGTCAGAGTTGCTTTGACCTGGATTCCTGCATTGAGCAGGGGGTTGGACTCGATGGCCTTGTAGGCCCCTTCCAACTCTACTTTTCTATGATTCTATGAAATTCAAACTCATTTGATTCCGTTGCCGATTCCTCCAACATCCCTACGCTCCCCATACCCATCACAAGGGGTCAGTGGAGTGGCATCTCCAACTTGATTTCTCTCCGAATGCATCTGAAGTAGTGCCAATGGCAGCAGTCCTTCGGATGGGGAAAGCCACTTCCGGGTGGTGGAGGGATTCTCACTGGGACTGCAGTGGGGAGGAGGGTCCGGATCCCCCTCCCCCACCTTCTGCAGTTGCAAGGTTGACCAGGCTGCCTTGTGGCTCATATTTCAATTTCTGGAAAGAAAGAAAAAAGATTTCTGCAGGTTGAAGAGACTCATTCAGTATCGTGTCTAGCAGGGATGAGCAACTGGTGGCCTTCCATATGCTTTGGCCCACCTCCCGCCAGTCCTAGCAGAGATGCTGGAGAAATCTGTGACGGGTTCAAATAGGCTTGGATTTCTACACATCTGACTTGTGGACTCCACAGCGGACTGACTTTTCCTGAGTCGCACGGATGCTGCGGACTTGCGGAGCATTTTTAAAAACTCTTTGGGGGAGATGTGCGCAAATTTGCACTTGCACAAATGTGAATGAGTGTAGGGATGGGCCCCACTCTTCCTACAGAGGAGGATCTGGGAACATATTCTGAGGAAGATGGGGAGGAAGAGGAGGAGGAGGAAGAGATGGAGATGGAGGGGAGGGCTGGTACCCCAAGGCCAGCGGACTTAGAGATAGACCCAACAGTCAGGGAGGATCAGTCGGTGTCAAATTCCATGGGAAAGCAGCCTGAGCGCTCTGATCGGGAGGAGGGCGAATCCAGCATCACTAACCTCCGGGTCAGATGTCAGCTAAGGAGGATGGACCAGCTGAGGAATGTCAGGCACTCCAAGAGACTGACCCTTAAGCGTAAGGACCCACCTTAGGGGTGTGGTTGTAGGTAATTTGAGTTTGGAAGGGGGGGGAGGTCTCCAGTTTGGAATCAACTTCTCAACAATAGGGCAATCTTCTTTAATGGCCGGTATTCTAACTAATCTTGGTTCTTTTGCGATTGACTGCAATTCACTTCTTTTTTAATTCTGAGCCAGTTTGCTAGGCTGGCCTCTGTCCTAATAAAGCTTTTCAGTTAGATGCCATTGTGTGGATCTTCTTGGAAGGAGATGGGGAAGTGCAGCCCTGACAGTGAGTGTCAATGCACCCGTGTGCTGCTTCGCTAATGCCATTAGCACTCATATGAATTAGCGCAAGTAGAACTAAATTCTTGCAGGGATGTTGAAGAGTCCTTGGTCTCGAGTCACGAGTCGAGTCACGAGTCTTTGGACCCGAGTCTTGAGTCCGAGTCCTTGGTCCAAAATGGTGACTCATGAGTCCCGAGTCCCAAGTCACTCCCAAAGCTGACTCCACGAGTCCCTATTAAAATCAATGGGGGGTTTTCCCAACAAAATAAGGCTACTTCAGATGTGTGGTTTAAATAAATTCTAGGCACAAGTGTGCCTTTTTATTCCAAAACTCTGCAACTGATTTTGGCAAGAACAGACCAGGCAGACAAACCCAAAATAACCAGGCAGGCAGAGGAGGCAGGGAACCCCAAAGCAGGCAGGCAGAGGCCTTTGTCTTGGACAATTCAACTGTTGAACTGGTCAAGAAGAGACCAGGCAGGCAGGGGAGGCTAGGAACCCCAGGCAGGCAGGCAGAGGCAGCCAAACCCAAAAGAGCAGCCACACAGAGTAATCTCAGATCTTTCTTCTGCCTCTCCCAAGTACGCAACACATCAATCAAAATAAATCTTGACACACTGTTGGGGCTGCACTCCTGGTAGCCGTCCATAGTGGCCGAGCAGCGGCACACCTCGCTTCCATGCGCTCTTCGCCGGCAATCACGCTCCTCTCCACTCCTTCTGGCACAGCCCAGGATGTTGAAGAGTCCTTGGTCTCGAGTCCCGAGTCGAGTCTCGAGTCCCATTAAAAATATTGGGACTCGAGTCCGAGTCGAGTCAGAGGGGGGACTCAGTCCGACTCACGAGTCGAGTCCTCGAGTCCGAGTCCCCATCCCTGAATTCTTGTACAAATGGTCCGACTCTGTCAATGAGCAGACGACGGGGCGAAAGACACCTGACCATCTGTGAAACACAGCTGGAATGGGTTTAACAACATCGGTACATCCCTAAGTCCCAGCCAGCATAGCCAAAGGCAAGGGATTATGAGAGTTGTAGGCTAAATCAGCTGGAGGGACGCAAGTTGCCCAGCCTGACGTAGCGCATGCGACTGGTGGGATTCTGGAAGAAAGGGGTTACCTTTGACTTGCCCAGCTGTTCTGTAAGCATCAGGGTGACCTTGAGCTGGAGATCAAAATTAGAGAGGCATCAGACAGTGGAAGTGTTGTAGTAATGGGTGACTTCAATTACCCTCACATAGACTGGATGGCAATGTTATGTGTCCAGTTATAACAAAGAGATCAAACTAGGACACTTGGTCACGGAACTGACCAGAGGGGAGGTAACACTGGATTCAATCCTTGTGTGAGACGTGAGTGTTGTTGAACCAATTGGAAGTAGTGGCCACCGTGCAATCGAATTTAACTTATATTTAAGTGGAAAATTGCCAAGGAAGTCTGACACAGTCACATTGACTTCAAAAGAGGAAACTTCTCTAAAATGAGGGAACTGGTAAAAAAAAAAAAAGAATTTCAAAGGGGGGAGTCAAGAGGGTTAAATCTCTCCAAAATGCTTGAGGACGACTCAAAACCACAATAATAGAAACTCAGCTAGAACGCACGGCACAGATCAGGCACGGAACAGCCAGGTACGAGAGGTCCTCAGCATGGTTAACAAACAGCGTCAAAGAAGCTATTAGAGAAGGAAAGGCTTCCTTCAGAAAAAAGGAAGTCTTGCCTGTACAAGGAGGGTTGGCAGCAGGAGTTGGGGACAGGAGAAGGAACAAACTTGCAGGGAGGAAATGCAATCAGATAAAAAGGGATACCCCCCCCCCCAGCAGAATAAAAGGTCTTTCGGGAGCATATCACGACTATCATTTAGAGATCAATCCTGTAATCCCTGGGCGAGAGTTCCAGACCATAGGGTGGCTCAGAAAGCCCCTTCAAAGATCAGAGACAGCAAATCCGACCTCAGAAGGGGGAGTTGGAGAACTACCCCCCCCACACACACACACACACACCCCTGCCCCCTCGCAGCCAGCATAGAGAGAACTGCACCAGCTGCCTCTTCGAGGTTGGAAAATCGAGCTTGGAGAGGGGGGAAAGGGGGCAGCGAGGGGAGAAGGCTGGAGAAGAGAGGACGCGCTCGATCCCGAGCCTCCTCCAACCTCCTTTCCTCCCCCTTTGAAGCCCCCTTGCTAGATGGGCTAAAAAGCCCATCTAGCGAAAAACTCAAAGTGGAGGGCGGGGAGGCAAAGATCTCCTTCGCCGCTCCTCCCGGCCTCAGCCCAGCAGGGCACAGGAATCTCAGGTGCCTCCCAGCCCAGGGGCTTCCAAGCAGCGTGCGAGGGTGCCGCCCAGAGAACTGTGCCCGAAATACATCAGGAGCAGGAAACAGGCTAGGGAGGCAGCTGCACTTGGGCGTGACGACATAGTTAAGGGAGTCCTAACTAGGAGGAGATGAACGGATTCTTTGCAGCTGCCGAAGGTGTAGGGCAGAGCCCCGGGCCTGGACTGATGGTACCAGGAGGGGAGTCTGAGGAATGGAAGCAAAGGGGGGTGACCAGAGATTAAGTTCTAGACTTGATTGAGAAATTGAAAAGAAACAGATCACGAGGTTCAAAAGACATCGGCCCAAGAGTCTAAAAAGAACTAAAATGTGAAATGGCTGATCTTCGAACAAATGTAAGCAAAAGTAAATTGTCCCCAGGGATGTTGGGGAATCTGCAATGGATTCAAATGAGATCAGATTTCTGTGAATTGGTCCTGTGGATTCCTCCGCAGAGCAGACTGGCTTTTCCTCCAAAGCCCCCTTCTTAGATGGGCTAAAAAGCCCATCTAGTGAAAAAACTGAGAAACATCCAATTCTGTCAATCAGCAGATGACTGAATACCTGACAATCCGCGAAACACGGGCAGGACGGATTTAACATCATCTGTGCCTCCCTACCTATCCCTAAGATCACCCTCTGAATTGGAGGACTGGAAAGCAGCCAACGTTCCACCGGTCTTTAAAAATGGATCCAGGCGGATCCTGGACTATTTGAGTTGCAGACATGAAATGCCCTTTCTGATTAAGGGGATGGCAGTGTCCTATTTGAGAACTGGGATGCTTTGCTTATGCCACACTCAGCTGACAGCCCGTGCCGTTTGGTGGCCATTAATTCAGCAAATGAAGCTGCACGGGGGGTGGGGGGGCTCTTCTGAGTTGGTTCTTACGTGCGTTTTCCTTGTCCGATGCAGATCAGCGGGCCGCGAGGTGAGAAGGGTCAGAAGGGCGAGCAAGCCATCATTGAACCGGTAAGCGACCCGGCCCTTGGCTCTGCATTTCCCTTGCGGCTGGAGAGAGCCACACAACGCCCGTGTAGGGGGAGAAATCCACACGTTTTTTGAAACCTCCGTTAATTATATTATGCTTGTGTAAACAGTGTAAGTGGTTCTCCTGTAACAAATCAGAATACAGTAATACCTTGGATTGCAAGTAACTTGGTCTGAGAGCGTTTTGCAAGACAAGCAACAATTTTTAAATTTTTTGACTTGATAAACGAACAAGGTCTTGCTAGACAAGTAGTCGTAGGGATGTAACCGCTCGCCTCGAGCAGGCGTAGCGGGCTGAAATTGGCCCCGCTCACACCCGCCAGAGACTCGCTTTGATATAAGAGTGTTTTGGATTACAAGCACGGTTCCGGAACGAATTATACTCGCAATCCAAGGTATTATTGTACCTATAGAGCTGGGGTGTTGGACCTCTTCCAGCCTGAGGGCCAAATTCAATTTCAGAGACACTCTCGAGGGCTGCATTCCAGTGGTGGGTGGGGCCAAAGGAAAAGGGGGGGGCAGAGGCAAAGGGGTGGGACCAAATACCATCATATTTTAGCTTAAGGCTCTTCCTGCCAGTAAATAAGCCTTAGGAGGGGCATTTTGACCTTTTAGAATGGGGGGGAAAAACCTGCACAAAAGCTGGGAGGCCATTGGATGATTGGTGGTTGGAGGAAAGGGAGCCCCAGAGGGCTGGTTATGGACCGAAGGTGGGGCAGATCTGGCCCACAGCCCCGAGGCTCTGTACCCCTGCCATCGAGAAACCTGGGTTTGTTTTCTATTCTTTGATGGTGGGGTTGTATGAGGGATTGTGTGGATGCTGAGGTCTGGTTCACATATGCATGTTCCTTCCTTGGTGGCTACATCAAGTGATCCTTTGCATGTGTGAATGCACCCCTGCAGGCCAGTCCCTGCAGAGAGAACTCCCACCTCCCTCTGTGTCAGGTCAACACAATCCCTCTGTTTTGCCCCTGCTCCCCTCCCATCTTTGGTGTGTATCTCTGTTGCCCCCTAATGACCTGATGAAGGGGGCACCTGAAACACCTCTTCCGCATCAAGGACCCCCCTGAAACCTCCAATCTTCAGCTCAAGAACATTTACTTTTAGTAGGCAACTTCCTGCTCCCCATTTTTTCTTGTTCTTTTTTTTAGTCCCATTAAACCGCAGTTGGAAGGGAAGTCTGAGAGTAAAGCTCAATTTCCTCGGCTGCCTCTGCAGCGCTGTTTTAATCGATCATAAAGAAACCCTCAGGGGCACTTTGCAGTTTCCTTTTTGTCTTATAGAAAACCCTTTATAGGGTTTGCAAACTGCCTCTGATACAGTGGAAAGCTCAGCTGAATACTGTAAGGAAAGAAACACACAAAGGATTCAGGACAGAGACTCAGTTCAGACAACACAATAACGTCAATAACCCACACTCAAGGGTCGAGTATGGGTTGAGTGTGGGTTGTCATCGAACTGTTGGTTGTTGCTGAAACATGGGTTATTGTGTTGACTGAACCCAGCCACCCTAATAAGGCATGGCTTGTTAACCACAAACAACCCACGAAGAGAACCCAGGGTTTGTTGTTGGGCTGTGAACTGCGGGTTGTTCACCATGGTTTGTTATCTCAGCTGGGTTCAGACGGCACGATAACGCACGTTTCAACAACAGCCCACAGTTCAATGACAACCCACACTCAACCCATGCTCAACCCTTGAGTGTGGGTTATCATGTTGTCTGAACCCATTCAGTGTCTCTCCATTCCTCACTTCCTCAACCTGACTTTTTATGTCACCTCTCTAGGGAAGGGAGAGAAATTTATCCGGTTCTCATTTCATTGCAAACTTACCTAATTTTACACTTTCGAGCCATCACACGGAGCGAAATTCACTTATCCTTCAAAATTCGAACTCAGCTGAATTTTGCAATGGAGTTCTCCAAATCAAAAAATGCATACAAAACAAAATGTGTATTTTCGGGATACGCACACAGACATGTGCATATGATATGAATGGAAACAATGTTAAAAACACATCCTCTCCTCAGCTGCCACCTTCTCCAGCCATGCCCCCTCATAATCCACACCAAATCCTAGTCGGGCCCACAGCCTCTTTTACAGTTGCGGCTTCTCAGTTCCTTTTCAAAGCACCCCCCCCCCCTTAATCTCATTCTTCCCAGTCTCCACACTGGTAAACCAATTAATCCAGTTTTTTTCTTGGCACAAATGCCAAAGAAATGACGACTCTGGCTGACATGGGGAGTCAAAGGTTTTCATGTGCTGCCCCTAACGGACTTTCCTGTGAGGGGGAAATTAAATGAACTCCGAAACAGCACCGGCTGTGACTGCTTTCCAAAACGTCCGCTCCTTCCCACCCCCTTTGCCAGTCTCCACTTTGGACAAGAAACTTGCAAGGGTGTGTGTAGGTGGAGTGGGGAAGAGGGTCGACAATACGTCCAACCCAAGTATGGCTAAAACAGTTGCATAAACGCCTCTCCGCAAGTCGTTACAGAGAGAGGACAAAACACAGTCCGGCTGCCTTCATCATCTCCAAAGAATTTGGCAGCCCCAGCTGCTTGCAAAATGCTGGACCGCCGAGCCGAGCGGTTGCCAGAAGGTAAACAAGACTGAATGCTGCTGCCTTTTCCTCCCTTTGTTTGGCCTGTCCACAGAAGGCGCGTTCAAGGGCTTTTTCATATATGTTTGAGAAGCATGTCTTCTCTGCGGCAAAGACTTAGATGCAATTAGAGGAGTTGGAGACGTATCGCTCCAGGTTTGACTGGGCACTTCCCCCCCTCCCCTCCTCAGCACGAGGCCCCGTGGTCACTAAATAATAAATTTGCTTGTACAGGGAGAGCTGCTTGCTGTCCTTCTGAGAACAGCCGGTCTGTGCGCGCGTGCACACATGCACAGGCTTCCCTGTGAAATCAAACGTCAATGTTCTCTTGCAGCCTGCAGGCTAAAGTTTTCGCAATACTGAGAGAAGGGGTGCACAGGCACTTCATCCCCGAGGGGCAGCATCCCGTGCCTGCTGGTGGCTGCACATGTTCACGTGTGCGCGCACACATGCCACTGTTAGTGGGACTTGCAAAGCCAGTCTTGTTCACACCCCACTCCTCTTCTTCCTCTTCTTCCTTGTGCTTTTTGGATTTCCCACTCCCGAGCTTTATGGTGCTGAGTAGGGATGGCCGACGCTGAGAAACTCGACCTGCTTGCGCTCAGTGGACTTTCAGCACCTCGCCAACTCAAGAGCAGAAAGCGGGCCAAGACTTTTTTGTTTTGTTCTGTTTGGGTTTTGTAGGTTCTGCTTTTAAAGTGGGCTACAATTTGCCCACTTTAAATTTTTTCCCCCTTAAGCCAGGGAAATTTGTGTAAATTCCTGCTACACTTCGTGTAAATTCCAGCTGCAATTTACACAAATAGTAGCTGGAAATTTCTGCAAATTTCCCTGGCTTAAAAACCAACAGACCTCAAATTGTGGCCCGCTTTAAATGCAGAAGACCGCATGCTGGTTCAACTTGCGTCAGAGCAAGTTGGTGCCAGCACTGGGTTGACAGGCCAGAATCCGGTTGGCTGACCCAGGCCAATCTGCCGGATTTTGACCCCCCCCCAATCAGATTCCTTGCGGATCCCCTAGTGCTGAGCAGATAACCCAAACAGTTAGAATTTCTCACTGAGGAGAGACTCCAGATGCTCTTGAAGCTGGAGCTAAACATAATCAACCCAAGGAGGTTAGCCAAATACCAGGAATATTTGTATCATGAATGGGCAACTCACCCCCCCCCCCTGAGCCTTCTCCTGGACGTCTGTGTCCTGCTTCTGGTACTGGGATGTCAAAAGTCAGGCCTGTGTTGTGTGTGAGACAGAGAGACTGTGCAATGTCAAGCTATCCTCAGGAACATCCAACATCCGGTAACCCTTGGTGACTTTAAGGGACTCCTTATAAGGACAGAGCAGGGTTAAGTGCTGACAGGAGGTGGAAAGTTAAGGCTGGCCATCAAATCAAATCAGTCACGTGCCAGAAAAATTGACCCTTGGTGGGGGGGAAGGTCTCAAACAGATTTCTAATCCACCTCCCCGAATCTTAATTATGCACATGTTCTCTCTCTTTAAAGTTACTTCACTCACACTTTCCTTAGTAAGAAACATGGGGTGTGTGTGTGGAAGAACCCAACATGTTCCTTTTTTCTTTTCTTTACTCTAGAGTCAGTGTAGGTATCTAAATCTGGATTGGGATCCTGGCACAAGGGCTTCGGTGGAGCTTTGCACCTTTGCTTTAATGGATCACTGTTTGGGAATGTACGTTGCAGATGCGGGGACCCTAATCCAGACTGGGGACACAGTGTGTGGGAAGGATCCCATGGAGAGTAGACCCATTGTATGTTAGTCCTATGGAGAGTAGGCTCATTGAAACGAATGAGACTTTAGTTAGTCACTCATTTAAGTTCCGTTTATTTCAATGGGCATACTCTATGTAGGACTAACTTTGGATACTACTCTGTGTGTGTGTGTGTAGCATTAAAGACCACCCCCGCCAAGCTAGGGTCCCAAAGTGGATCATGGTCCTTGTGCTTACACTAGAGCAGGGGTGTGCAAATGGTGGGGTTTCCAGGAGCCAATCCTCCCACCCCCCAGAACCCACCAGGGATCAAACTCCTGCTTCCCATACAAATTTTCTGCAAGCAATTTTTGCAACATAATGCATTCGTGTGCATCCATGTTCCCCTAATGTATGCAACTCTTTGGAGATTTCTATTGCAAAATTCAGAAAAATGCGAGTTTCGAAGGATAGATGGGTTTCGGTTCACATATTGGTTTGAAACTGAGAAATTCGGTCAGTATGAACGTGAAATTGTGAACTGAACAAATTCCTCCCCTCTCCCTCTGTGCAGCCCCAGCCAACATGGCCAATGGTCAGGGATAATGGGACCTGTAGTTCAGCAGCATCTGGCATAGGGAAGGGTGAATGAGCAATGTATGAGATTGCGAGGACTCTCTGGACATTGGCTCACTGCCCATCTTGTCCCCAATTCCTGTTCGCATTTGCTCACTGTGCATGAATGGGAAAACGGCAGAAATCGAGCGGCAATCACACATGAAATTTCCCTCAGTTTCCCCAAGTTAGTGCAAATTTCCTAATCCATGCAACTTCCCTCCATTGACTAAAGTGGGGCTGATTCAGATCATCATGAACATCATCATGAATCATCATCCATCATCATCATCATCATCATCATCATCATCATCACCACAACAACAATAATAATAATAATACAGGGGAATGTTTTGCAGATTATGAAATTTGCACAATCAAACGTGAGCTCGTGTTTGGTGATGTACGAATATTTTCAGCAGACAAATGCTTGTGCTCAGGAAGGATTGTGTTCAGGCTTTGAATGGGGCATGCTCACAAAAATGAAATTCTTAGGTATCCCTAGAGAGGGCCCCAGGTTGCCAACCACTAGGTTGATGTTCGCACTGGTTCATGATAATCCAGGGTCCAGCCAAGAACCAATGTTGGCCCCAGCCAGGATTCTGAGTCCCTCCACACCTAAGGAAAAGCAAAATGTATGCAATCATATAATGCTCACACCCTAGTTCTGGGAGCAAGCATCAGGGAAGTGTAAACTGTGCACCAATTCTCATGAAACATACGAAGCTGACCTATCTTGCATCAGCCCCTTGGGGCATCTAGCTCAGAAATGTATGAATTTTTGTAAAGCCTTCTCCAAAACTGAAATGAAATGAGAATTCCACCCGTTTGCACCTGACAAATTCAATGGAACACGGAGAGAACCATGGCGTACTTGCCTGCCTGCCATATAGCTGTTAAAGATGACGAGGAGCCCCTCAGAACAAAGAAGAGGCAACCCTCATTCAGTATCACAAGCATGGTTGAACATGCGGGGATTCAGGCCCAGACTTTTAAGAGCAAAGCACCCAAAGGCCCCGGCCCTGGTTGGACAAATCTGTCCGTTTTGGTTTCTCCCACATTTTGTTTTTAATCTCATGTTCTTTCCTTCTCAAATATGAAGAAATCTGTTGCGCAGCCTCTTGAAATGTCACTTGTTTGGTGGCATTAAAATTAAATTTGTAGCTGGTGCTCTTAGATCTCAGGAGTTTGCTTCAGATGTAGAAACAGCCTGCGGCTTGTCGTCAGCCAAAGTGACATCTGGTGGCGATCGTCGTGCTTGCGCTGTGTGTGAGTTCTCCCATCAGAGGAACTAGTTCTGTCTTGCCCTGTCCTTTGCAAGTGGAGGGGGTTGCGGAACAGTGATTTGCCATCATGGACCCTCGGCCAGTCTCCAATCTCTACTTGGAGTAACCCTGACGTCACCACTCTCATAGTGGGCACAGCTCAACCAATTGACCGTAACTTCAACCCTGACCTGTGGAGAAACTACCCTTCACTGAGGGTGGTGTCATTTGAGCTCGGGGCTGGCTCACGTCCAGGCCTTCTCCTGACTGAGCTGACTTGACATTTCCTGATTTCTATTTTTATTTTTTTAACAAGTGCCAAATTTATCCCATTTGGCTACACGTCATAAGTTTGATCTGCGGCACAGGCTTGTCTTGGGATGGGATGAGTGAATTTGTTGGATGCTTTCTTCTGCATTTTTTTTTAAAAAAATATCTCAAGTTCTTTCACAAATATGAAAAACTTTTTGAAATTTGGTAACTGTGTGTACACACACACACACACACACACACATACATATCAGAAATGAAATTCTCCCCCATCTGCACCAGCCAAATTCCCTAGGTACAACTACGTACGTGTGACACTGGCAAATTCCCTGCTCCAGTGAGGCTGGCATTCAATATAGACCTAATTCCATGTTGGCTGTATTTGGTGACTTGCTGACTCTCGGCTTTACCCACCTCACAGGGTTGTTGTGAGGATAAAGTGAAGAGGAGGATCGCGTATGCTGCCTTGGGCTCCTGGGAGGGAAGGCACAATATAAATAAAATACATACATACATACTCCTAGAGTGCCCACTGATGTGTGTATTAAATGCTTTCCCGTCTCTTTCTTGCCATTTTTCAGGGTATGCTAATTGAAGGCCCATCTGGCCCAGAAGGCCCAGCGGTAAGTTGTGTATATAATATAGACGCATTCCCCCGCTCCTCTTTCCTCTTCTTTTCTCCCACTTAGCACCAAAAATAATGCCTTAATGTGCAACTTCCACCGGTGCTAGCTCAAGCAAGTGTGCAAAAGGCATCTGTTCCCGGGGCTCAATTGCTCCCATATGATGGGCATGTCTCGAAAAGCCTGTGAGGTCAATTTGACCATGCTAAAGTAAACAGATCCCTCTCATACATTTCGTGTTCACATACTTCCTTTTTTGTCTTGCGGCTAATGTTCTTTCTTTTTCTTCCACAACAGGGTCTTCCAGGGCCTCCAGGAACCACCGGGCCTGTGGGTCCAATCGGTGACCCTGGAGAAAGGGTGAGTTCTCTTGCCTGGTTACAGACTTGAAATCTAGGATGGACCATTTCTTGCGGAACACTGTTGATTTTTGCCAACACCCTGGTTTGGCACTGGCTTAGGTCCAGTTTTCCTGCCTGTGTTGCCAGGTGGAAACAATATTTAGGCTAGGGGGTTGGTACTGTGGGGGTACGAGTGCCGTTTTTGGCCTCCTGGACTCCCCACACAGGCCACAATGCACATTTAGGCCAGCAGTGGGTAACTGCAGGGGGTCTGGGGGGCATTTTGGCCCTCCTAGGCATCCCTCCAGCTGCAGTCCAAATGTAGACCAGGGGTGGGCAACTGAGTGGGGTCAGGGGGCATTTTCAAGCAAGATTTAACTGGTTTAGGCTTTAACAATAGCAAACTGTTATGGAAGCCCCAAATGGCCAAATCTCACTTCAAAACAGGCAAGATCTGCCCATTTTAGGATGCCTTATCATTGTGATGCCAATTTCAGATACAATGCAAACGAACAGTGTTTTTGCTGCCACAGGTCTCAGAGGCTTAGGGAAGGTGCGGAAGGCAAGGGGCGGAGAGTGCTGTGTGCAGCCCATGTGTGGCCCACCCCAATTTAGGTCACAGAGGAAAAAAGGAGTGTGTGTGGAAAGGGTGCCTTCTGGGATCTAAGTGAGCTCTGTCAAGTTAGAGACACCCTCCGCAAGGGCGGAACCACATGTTACCAGAGTGACCACCTTTCCCAGTAACATGGGGATAAAGGCATTTCAAGGGAGAATGCTTGCATGGGACTCAGGGCCATTTCTCCCCCACAACTTCTCCCTGTTCCCACCCTCCCCCCACCCCACCCCCATGCAGCCAGAGTTACTTCCAGCCTCAGAACCACCTTGGAGAACAATGGAGGACGTACTGGCTGGTTTAGAGGTTATGGGAGAAGACTTAAGCCCACCCCCATCTCTTCTTCTTCTTCTTCTTCTTCTTCTTCTTCTTCTTCTTCTTCTTCTTCTTCTTCTTCTATTATCATCATCATCATCATTATTATTATTATTATTATTATTATTATTATTATTATTTTATTGCCAACATCCCCTGCCATTTCCATCCTTTAGTTCTAGCTCTGCTCTCTGGAGCAACAAGAGAATTGCAACCCTATTAAAAACACTTTTACTTGGGAGTACATCCTACTGCCTTAAGCTGGATTTACTACGTAGGCATGTGCAGGATTGCAGTGCTAGGCCACGTTTGCACATCACAATAAGCCAGAATCCCAAGGCAGGGGTGTGTGACACATTGCCCGTGGGACGCATGTGGCGCTGGCCTCTAATGCAGCCTCTGGCGGTGGCAGCAGCAGTAGCAGGAGTAGAAAGTAGCCACTGGACCCGCTGAGGTTGCCCGCCCTTGTTCTAAAGCACCACCGGTGCATGCCGCCAACCACTTCCGCTGCAAGCAGGGATGGCCAAACAAACCGTGGATCCTCCGCCTGCGGCTTGTGCATCATGAAGAGCAAACTGGGGAACTCTCACTTGTTTCTCCCCGCCCGGGTGAGCCAGAGTCGTAAGCCGTGGGTAGGAGGATCCAAGCGGGAGCATTGGAACCGCGTGCACCAGCCTGCTGGCTCGTTCACAATAAACCAGAATCCTTTAGAAGTCTCGCATATTTTGACGAGCAAACACAATTCTGGCGTGTAACTGCGACAAGGCAAACGGGGGCTTGGAAACATATCCTTGCCTTTATAGTGTATTGTTTCCCTGTAAGAGGATTCTGCTTTGAGACGAAGGGGAAGTAAACACACAAGCACACACCAAGTTTGAGTTGAACTTCATCAGCGTAAAATTGGATTTCACGGGAAACGTCCGCTTCCTTTGCTGGCTTGCCACAGGAGGCTTTGCAAGCTCCAAGAGAGAGTTCTCACGTGGACCGTGATGCTTCAGAGGGGTTCTTATTCCGATGTGATGGTGTGGCATGACATATCACATTTAGACAGACTTATACAGGAGCTGAAAAGATGCACGCTGGTTTATTCCCCCCTGTGCCTTCGGGATTTTACGTCTTTTGGTCAAGTCTTAGCTATAGTTTTGGAGTAACTCCCTTGAGAAGTTGGCTTCTTCAGTGTAGGATGAATACAATCAGGACCGGTGCAGGGCAGTTTGGCGCCCTAGGCTAAATTATATTTAGCGCCCCCCCTCGTGCCGTGGGGGGGGCTCCGGAAAGCAGCCCTGCTCTGCAACCTCCCGTTGCCGCCGCCGCCACCGCCACCACCACCGGACCCCTCCCGCATGCTGCCGCTGCCGCCCCCCACCTACCTTCCCATGCCTCCTCCGAAAAGGGACCCCCGCGCTCTGTTTTTGGCCGGGGGAAACCAGAGCAACAGGGCTGTTTAAGCCCTGTTGCCCTGGTTCCTCCCGCCAAAACAGAGTGCGGGCGGGGCTCCGGAAACAGCGCGGAGAAGGTAGGTGTCGGGGGGGAGGTGGCGCGGAGGCAAGGCGAAGCGAGGCGAGGTGGGGGGGAGGCGGCGCGGGGGGGAGGCGGCGCAGAGGCGAGGCGAGGCAAGGTGGGGGGGAGGCGCCCAGGCTCGGCCCCACCACTACTCCGGGCGCAATCCCCTGCACTGACCTGGCTTTCTCGGTGAGGCGGGCGGGCAGGGCAGGAGCGTGCCGGCAGCGAAGAGGAGCACAGCGTTTCTGCGCCCTCTTCCGCTACGCGCCCTAGGCAACAGCCTAGTTGGCCTAGCGGTAGCGCCGGCCCTGAATACAATTAGGTAATGCAAAAGCCAGGAAAAGACATTTTATCAAATACATTTGGTTGGATGCAGATTTCAGATGGCCCGTCCAGCCCCCTAAAAATGGTACACAGAGAGTCCAGGAGACACTGCTAGAATGGGGCAAACTGTGGTGTTTGGGGGTGGAGGTGAGATCCCACAAAACAGGGGAGCAGAACCTTCTGCAATCAGAGGCTTTCCTCTTGCAAAAGGGCTCTTGTGGAAGGAAGATCTTCTTGGATCTATCTCCTGATGACCATTTATTCCCAAGTTTATTTATTTATTCATCAGCAGTACTTGTATTATACTGCTTAAGTTAATAAAATCTCTAAGCAGTTTACATACAAAAATATTAAAAATCACAGTTAAAAGTACATATATAATACACAACACTAAAAAAAAATAAAGTTACAACAACAGAGGTTAAGATAAAATAATGGATAGAATAAAAAAAGGAATAATTTTTAGAAAGACAGTAAAATGGGACAGCATTATGATAATCAATTGGGAACAAATGTGTTTTCAGGAGGCGTTTGAAACACTCCTCAGTTTCTGCTTCCCAAACTATACTGGGGGGACGGGTGTTCCAAAGAAAATGCACTGAGGTGTTTCAAGGCTGGGAGGGATAACTTCACTCAAGGTATAATATGCCTGATGGGGCAACGGAAACGTAGGATTCCAAAACCCAAATATATGACCATATGTTGCTCTCTGAACACCATCCCGTTACAGGAGAGAGCTTCCCTTCGCAATCCCACCAGCGGCCAGCAGACGGAGCTCCGGTGTACAAACTGAGTCTCCCAAAACAATTCCCTTTTATTGGTTTAACCATCTGGGATGCTCTTTTGGGCTCAGTTTGGATTTCTCTTGGGCTGGCCCTGTTCCTGTTTGGAGAGCACAAGCCAACTTGGATGTTATGGCCTCGTAAGCCTTGTGTGACACAATCTTCGACCTCTCTCTCAGGAAAGAGAGTAGGATGTTCTTACCCCCACGTAAGCCTCTGCCAAAAAAAGAGAGAGAGAGAAAGCGAATGAATCATCCAAAATGTCAAAATAGATTAAATCCTTTGTTGGAAGCAATACAAAGAGGAAAATAGCCAAGAATATCTCCATATAAAGGAACAGCTGCAACTGTGCTCTCAGTACTGGGTTGGTTTCTTAAGATCCAGCCAGCCAGCTGGCCCTTCTGTTACGTCTCCCAATAGCATCCTTCCCCCATAACACAGTTCAGGTGTCTTATCTCCTCTACTGATTCAGGTAGGCGTAGTCATGCTGTGATCTGGTCTAATGGGCTACGGGTGGAACCCAGGGAATTCCCTGTCCCAATTCCACTCTAGCTATGACCAAGGTGGACCTTGGGTAGATGGACGGGAGGGCATGACAGTTTCACCTTCTATTCTATCGCCTTCTAGCTTGTATCATCTCAACAGTCGGCCCTGTCCTAGGTCAGGGCCAGCTCCAGTTTTTGGAGGGCCCTTGGGCAAGATGCCCCCCATGGGCCCCCTCCCTCGGTGGGTCTACCGTCCCACCTCCACGGTCACCAGCTGCTCTTGCTCCTCATGCTCTTTCCCAGCATTGCTTGAACTTGCTTGCTTGGTGGGCAGGGAGCCAGGGAGGAAGTTGGCTGTGCCATCTCCTGCTCTTCCTGCTCCTCCTCCTCACTGCTACCACCGTGGTCTGGGCCGGAGCGAGAGGCAGGTGAGCAGGCAGGTTGCAATGGGGAAGAGGAGGAGCAACTCCGGGGGGTTCTTGTCAGTGGGCCCCTGCTGGGGTGTGGGCCCCCGGCAGGTGCCCGGCCGTGCCGACCCTTGGCGCCGGTCATAACCTCTTTCATTGTACACCCTCAAAGGGTCCACTTCTGAGTGAGTCTCCCTTCTCACCGCCGTAGTCACCAGCTGATCTTGCTCCTCCTCCTCTTCCTCGTCCTGGCTCCCACTTGCTTACTTGACAGGCAGAGAGCCAGGGAGCAAGCCGGCCGTGGCATCTTCTGCTCCTCCTCCTCACCTGCCTCCGTTGTCTGGGCCAGAGCGAGAGGCAGGTGAACGAGCAGGTGGCAACAGGGAAGAGGAAGAAGAGAACATTCTGGGGGCACTTGTCGGTGCCGTGGGCCTGGCTGACCCTTGCTGCTGGCCCTGTCCGAGGTACAGCACTGCCAATCTGCCCGACAGAGTACAGGAGGACCGGCCCTGCCTCGAGGAGCTTACAGTCTACAACTCAACACAGGGGAAATCAAGAATGGCAGGCAAACATCCTGGGAAGTTCTTCCTCTGCCGTGTGCAGCCAGAAGGGCACCTTGGGTGTGTTCCTGGCACATTCGCAGCTCACGCGAGGCGATAGTGATGCTCAACAGGCCTGGCTGGCGACCAGTGTGGACTGAGCATGCATCCTAGGAGGTGCAGCAGAATCCTCTGCAATGTGCAGGCATTTTGTGAGGCACGTAGGACTTGCACGCGTTGTAGGGAAATCTTCCTTGAAAATGTGGGGGGAAGTCCTCTGCCCCAACCCTATGCTTGAGAATACGCAGAATAGAAGCCACATCTGTTTCAGAGTTAATTGAAGCCTGACACCTAGTGGCATTACGGGAGCTCTGCGGGGCTGTCTCTGCTTTTGAGCTCCTTCAACAGACCCAGGCGCCCTGATTTGAGGGATACCCTTTCAGGACAGTGCCGCCTTCTTCCCTGTCCTCTCCCTCTTCTTTGTTTTCTGATTCACACTTGGTTATTATGCAAGTTTCCCCCACTCTCTTGCAGCCGGCTTACCGGTTCAACCCAGCAAGTGACGATGGTTCTAAACAAATATGCATATCAATGACACAAATCCCTTTACTTAAAAGAGAGAGAGAAAGAGAGAGAGAGAGAGAGAGAGAGAGAGACTGTCTGTCCTGTTCTGATAACAGCTGATAAAGTTAAATGTGAATTTTTTTAAAAAAAATCACTGCAAATCTTCTTAAAATACTCCCCCCTTCAATCTTGAATGCATGTAGACCGTGGGAAAGCAACATCTGGCCTGTGGGTCTAATCTGGCATTCGGGCTTTACTCAACCAGCCTGTGGGCCCTTCTTGAATTCCTCCAGGGGGTGGGACCACACCCCTTTTGCCATCAGGGGGCAGGGCTACCTCCCCTTTGATGTCTGGGTGGGGGGGTCATCCAACTCCCCACCCAATTTTGGTTGTCCTCCCCTGTTCTAGAAGCCTTTGGACACTGGTTTATCTCACCCACATCCCATAACACTTATTTCTCATCACCCTTCAACTGAAAGGGCACTCCTGCCTGGGGATGCATGAGAGAATTCCATTTTTGCTCGCCAAACATGCAGCATGCCCCTTCTGAAGTGCTGAAGAACACAAGCATGAGCACGTGCCCGCCAGAAATATTCGCCAGTTGTCGAACACGGGCTCCCGTTTCAGCTCCTTCCTGATTCCCAGTTTGATTTGTGCAAATTTCCAAAGTTGTGCAAATCTCTTCTGTAGATTGAATCAGTCCTGGTTTACCCAATGGAGGAAAGTTGTGGAACTCTGGGGAAATGTGCCCAAATTTGGGGAATCTTGTACAAATCTCCCCATCAGCTCAGCGCTCGATTCGTGCAAGTTTCCCATTCGTACAGAGCGAGCAGCGACCGCAAACAGGAACTGGGCACGAGACGAGCAGCGGGACAATGTTCAGAGAATCCTAGCGATCTCAAATATGGCTCGTGCGTCCAATCGTTTTTCATTCATTTATTACATTTCTATGCCGCCCAATAGCCAAAGCTCTCTGGGTGATTTACAAAAATGAGAAACCTGAAAAATACATGGTAACAACCATTTACATGCAAACATATAAACAAACAGCACACAGAGACACGCATCCACAATTGGGGGGCCACCACCATGAAGACCCTCTCCCTCGCTGCCACCTTCTGAGTTTCCCTCAGAGGTGGTACCTGGAGAAGGGCTGTAGATGATGGCTGCAGTGTGTGGCCATTCCTGCTCCATGCCCTGCTTTTTTTTTTTTTTTTTAACATATTGGCATGCATCCTGCTCTCAATGTAACAGCCAGGTTTTATTGCAGGGACTACGAGAGATATGTCTAGATCGGGAGGGGTGAACATTGAGGTTCTCTGAATTCCTCCTCGAAGCTCGGTTTGAGTCTCTCTTTATTTTTCCTGACAGGAAAGCGCACGTTTTTTAAAAGTGCACACTCAAAATGCATGCTCCCCCCTTCAGTAAAGCTTGAAAAATGCACATTTTTCAAATGGACTTGCAAATTTGGAAACGTACAAACATTTCCTTGAAAAAAATGTATGCATGTTTGCATTTGGGGTTGCAAATGGGGCTTGTTTGACTGTTTTGCCCATGGAAACTAAATTCTCGTACATCCCTTTGTTTGGAAAAAAATACTTGAATCTGGCAACTCTGAAAGGGAAGACTCATGTCCAAAGTTCAGCTTTCCCTTGAATTTGCAACCCTTCCCCGACAACTCAGTTTGGATAACTCCGGACACAAAACGGAAACAGTTTGCATTTTGCATCTGTGCCGTTTTCCATTTTATTGCTAGTGTAACTTGGAGCTTGTCCCGTCAAGGAGGTTCATTTGCACATCGACGGGCAAATGAGCGATCTTCATGATCACCAGAATTCTCCAGATATCATCTTGCCACTCGTCTTGTTCGCGTTTGCGATTGCTGCTCTCTCTGTGCAAAGGGGAGACTTGCGCAAATTGAGCAGCGATCAAGCAGGAGATTTGCGCGAATATCCCCTGTAGACCTAAAGCAGGGCTGATTCAGTCCATGGAGGGAATCTGCATAAATCAGACTGGAAATTGGGAACGAGACGAACGCAAGTGCGTGTACAGCGATTTGCAAACATTTTGGGTGGACAAGTGGTCAAGTTCAGGGCATTGAACAGGGCATGCTTGCATGTTTTAATATATTTAATATAAAAAATATTAAATACATATTAAATAAATGTTTTATGAGGGAAAATAATGGAATTCTTAATAAGTATTGAAGGTGGCATTGTCCATTAGGACTTCCACTGTTTTTCACTGTCAGGTCCATTCCATGCTGGGATTTGTGCAGATTTTTTCCCCTCAGTCATAAATCTACCCCCTGAGTGAAATCCTCGCACACCCCTAGGTACAACCCCATCTGATAAAACATAATCAGGGGGAGGCCTGAGTAAAGTAGTACATTTTCAGGGCCTTCTTAAAAGCCTGCAATAATGGGGCCTGCGACCCCGGATGGCAACTTACTCCAGAGGTTTGGGGCCGCTGCAGAAAAGGCCCTCTCTCGTTTGGACGCCCACCTAACTGCTCTCACAGGTGGGCAAATGAAGAGGGCCTCTCTGGCTAATCTTAAAGTGTGGGCTGATACGGCTGAAGGCGGTCCTTCACGTAATATGGTTGCAAACCATTTAAGGTTTTGAAGGACAAAACCAGCACTTTAAATTGGGCTCAGAGACATACACCAGTGTAGGCATTCTGTGATCTGATTACCTCCCCCCCCCACAACACTTGCACAACCACATTCCTGCGCCAGCGGGAGTCTAGCAGGAGGGTGGGGGGAGTTTGGGCAGTGCTCTTTGGTGTGGGGGCTCACAAAGTGATCCTTGGGATGGTCGTTGGGGAGCGGGGACACCTGCCGAGCACGTCCCTGTTTCCATCTGTGAAATGTCGCAGGGGCCTGCATTTCAGAATCCACAAACAAAAACAGCAGATTGGAAGTAAGGAACGGGAAAGGAAAGGAGGAATAATTCAAATAAACAGGATGGGTTAAAAGGTCCTGCGGTCACAGGCGGCCACAGCCCAAGATATCACATCAGCCCCACAGTGCCAGAATGTTATCAGGATCCAAGCCTGGCGAAAGGCACGATCATCCGCAGCTTGCCCTGACCAGGTGCCCTTCAGATATGTTGGACTGGAACTCCCAGCGTTCATGAAGACCCATCAGTCACAAGGGCCATGCTGGCTGGACATGATGGGAGTTGTACTCCAACACATCTGGAGGGCACCAGGTTGGGGGGAGGGTGAGCTGCTGGGTAGCCGGCCAGAACTAGCCAAGAGCAGCAATAGACGTTGCGTTGCAGCTGCCTCCTTCCCAGAGCTTCCCCCTGTCTGGGGCACCCTCTTAAATCCACTCGCTCGCGCTGCTGCTTTTCCAATACTCTCTTTGTATTTACGACTCTTTGATGGCCCAATAATAATCTTCCCAGCGGTTGTGCGCCATCGATCTTTTCTTGTGAGGAAGTCAATACTGTAGCTTGTCCTTTCCAGCTGGGTCCATCCAGACAGTTCAGTGCGTGGGGGCTTGTTACATGATCATTCCTGGCATGCAGCGGGGCTCTCGATTCTTCTGCCATTGAACGGGGGAGTCGAGGGCCGGGCTTTGCCGTTTGCTTCAGAGATACACTTATTGGCAGTGGTGTAGCGGTCAATGTTGAAGTGTGGGCACTCAGTGTGGCAGTCTCCATAGCTAGCCACCCCCCAGAGGAATCCGAAAATGGACCATCTATCTATCTATCTATCTATCTTATAGATCAGTGATGGCGAACCTATGGCACGGGTGCCACAGCCAGCACGCAGGGCCCTCTCTGTGGGGACTCGAGCCATTGGTCACCAGATCGCGAAAAGACCGTCCCCTTCTGCAAAACACTAATGATCTTGTTCTTTCTCACAGTGTGGAACAGAATGATTTTATTCTAGAATTCCTGTTACAGAATTCTTTTCTACATTGTTATCACATTTAAAAGATTTTGAAGAATGATGCACAGAGCATGGCTTGGATGTAAAGCCCCAACAGTTGACCTGAGTGCTGCATGTGTTGCTCTCAAACTAACGGAGTATGAGCCAAGGTTTGACAAATTATCAGCATGCATGCAATAGCAAAAATCACATTAATGCCCAATGCAAACTTTTACCTAATGCAGTGTTTGCAGTCCAAGACATAAAGTGTTTACAATGTGTTAAGCACATTTAGTTTTCTTGTTGATCTTGCTCATCCTAGTACAGGTTGACTTTTACTTTTACTAATCCGACACCTGTAGAAGCAGGGAAAGGACCCGGGGTAAAGTTTGCCCCATACAATTTCAGTCTGGCATATAATCATATTACAAGTTGAGAATCCCTTATCAAAAAATACATGTGCCTAATTATTTAAAACGTTTGTATAAATTCCCTTCAGGCTATGTGTACAATGTAGTACTATAATAATTTTTTGAGTAGATTTTTTTCCCCAACAAAAAACTGTTTGTATCATTGAAAGCTCTGTTGTTGTGTTTTTCTTTTAAGACAAAAGATGTTAATTAGTCCGAACAACTGCATGAGTTGTTTTTCTAAAACTAAAACCTCGGTATTCAGGTTTAACTGCAGTGTTGGCACTTTGAAATAAATAATTGGTTTTGTGTTGCAGTTTGGGCACTCAGGCTCAAAAAGGTTCGCCATCATTGTTATAGATAGATAGACAGACAGACAGACAGATAGATAGATAGATAGATATTTGCAAATCTAAAGGGTGGAAATAAGCTGAGACACAGAAGTTTGGTATAAACGTGGGCCACATTTATTTCTATGATAGGCCTATGCAATGGATAAGGACACAGCAGTCAGCAGTCTCCCCTGACTCTCAGCCTAACCTACCTCACAGGGATTGTTGTGAGGATAAAATGGAGAGGAGGATTATGTAAGCCGCCTTGGGTTCCTTGCAGGAAAAAAGGCGGGGTATAAATATAATAAATAAATAAATAAAATATAATCTAAACACACCAAAGAACATGTGCTAAATGCAATTGCATGTTACCTATCAAAACTAGAAAGCCAGTGTGGCATACTGGTGAGAGTGTTGGACTGGGCCTGGGGAGACCCAGGTTCTAGTCCCCACTCGGTCCGCGAAGCTCCCTGGGTGACTCTTAAAATCAAACTATCAGTCCTCCAGCAGGGATCTGATTGAAAGGTGTTAAAAAGCCTACACAGACATATAAGAACAAAATTAAGAGCTGATCCATTCTCAAAACCATGCCTAAGAAGACGGGTCTTTCAAAGCTTCCCTACAGTGCAAGCTTATGCACATCTACTCAAATCTAAGTCCCTCTGAGTTCAATGGGACTCACTCCCAGGTAAATGTGTATAGGATTTGAGCCAAAACCTGATCAAGATTCCTGGGGAAAGCTGTTCCTTAGTCTCAAGGGTATTTTTTTAAAAGATCCTGTCCTTTTCTTCCACTGGGATGCCTGTGCTGGTGTGATTCAGGGTTCAGATGAATTGGAACGAGTTCGGGGAAGGGCAACAAAGATGATCAGGGGACTAGAAACTAAGTCCCACAAGGAAAGTTCGAAGGAAATGGGTAGGTGTAGCCCTGAGATGAGAAGTCTGAGCAGGGAAATGAGAGCACTTTTCAAGTCCCTAAAGGGTTGTCACACAGAACAGGGCCGCAGCCTGTTCTCCATCATCCAAGACTGTAGGGCATGACATAATGGACTTCAGTTACAAGAAGGCCGACTTTGGTTGGATATCAGGAAAATGTCCTACCGGTCAGAAAAGTTGGGCAATGGAGCCAACTACCAAGAGAGGGGTGGGCTCTCTGTCATTGGAGGTATTCAAGTGAAGACTGGACAGCCATCTCTCAGGGATGCCTTAAACTGGATTCCTGCACTGAGCAGGGTTTGGACTCGATGGCTGAAATGGCCCCTTCCTACTCAAGGATTGCATCGTTCCATGATTCTGTGATTCGGATTAGCAGTAGGCTCAGGCCAAACAAACACCCATCTTTCTCCCCCACTCTCTTACTCCAGAACGGTCCCGTGAAGAAGAGAACAGAGCAGGCCGACTTGTCGCACTATGTATCCCTCGCATTGCACCATCTTTCCTACAGTTCATAAACTCAGTGGGTTCCACCGAAATCTGAATGGCTCCTCCTTATTCTTCTTCTTTTGTAGGGTCCTCCTGGGCGATCGGGCCTTCCTGGAGCAGATGGTTTGCCAGGACCTCCTGGGACGATGCTTATGCTGCCCGTGAGTATATCTGTTAACTCACTGGATGTGTCATTCACTGGGTGGAGAGTGATCAGATGCGTGCAAAGGAGAGCTGCACATGCGTGCATGGGAGGAACAGTTCCTGTATCTCTAATAGCTGCATTGATGAAGGGATCCTGGACCTGGCAGGCACGCAGTGTGAGCGAAGCAGGCCTTGCCCAAATCCCCTCTCTCCCACCTGCATTCCTGTTGAGGGATGATGTCGTCAAAGGTTGGCCATGTGCCCTCTTTTACAGAGGACGGTCTTCTATTGGAAGGGCTGCCAGAGGACTGTCCTCTGACTGGAGGCATCGTCTATTTGATGTCTGTCTAGTCCAAGTTAAAGACAAAGGAGAAGCCCTAAAAATGGTTGCCAGGCAGCAGACTGAAGAAGACATAGGGGGTCACTGCCTTCTGCGTTATAGTGAGATGTGCTATATTTCTATTTAAATTCTAATAATTATTTCCAAATTTCCATCTACACATATAAATCAGCGAATGAAAATGTTATTCAAATCTGTCTCTCCTTTTGTCCTCTTTTTTCGGTGATGCATGTCCTCCTTTTTTTTGGCGATTCGTCAGTGGCCACCCTGCGACAGTGCCACACATCTTCAGCCACCTGCCAGGGCCTGCATGCCCCAGCAGGGTCTTGTGGTGCTGACGCTGCCCTGGATAGAGCTGGGACACGTTTCCCCCACGCACACTTCCATGGGGCAATTTGTCCCTTTCCAGCAATGTTTGGATGTGTGTGGGGGCGAATTCTGTTAATTTTCAGTCAGGACAGGGCGTAGGGATATATGAGAATGTCAGTTTTTGCTTGTGAAACATGCAAGCATTCCCCATTCAAAGTCCCCGAACATGAGCACGTGTCCTCTGAAAATATTCACAAGTTGTCGAACACGTGCTCGTGTTCATCTCGTTCCCGATTCCCAGTTCGATTTGCAGAAATTTCCTCAGTAGACTGAATCCACTGGAGGAAATTTCTGCAGATGTGGGGCAGGCGATGTGTGCAAATCTCCCATTCGATCACTGCTGGGTTTGCACACAAGTATCCCATTCACACAGAGCAAGCAGTGATTGTGAATGGGGACTGGGCACAAGAGAAGTGGTGAGGCAATCTTCGGACAGAATCCTGACAATCTTGAGCGTCACTTGTTCACTCATCCCTACGTGCTGTTCCCTTTGGATGAGTCTTTCCCAACACAAATGACAAATGCATGGAGGAGAAGGCTGTCAATGGCTACTAGTCCTGATGGCTATATGCTACCTCCAGTATCAGAGGCAGTGTGCCTACATACACCAGTTGCTGGGGAACATGGGCAGGAGGGTGTTGTTGCACTCAGGTCCTGCTTGTGGGCTTCCCACAGGCAGCGTGTTGGCCACTGTGGGAACAGTATGTTGGACTAGGTGGACCTTGGTCTGATCCGACATGGCTCTTCCTATGTTTTTAACACGGTACACTCCAGATGCATTAGGCTACAACTCCTATCATACCCAGAGAATGGGTGATGGGTGTTGTAGTCCAACCCATCTGGAGGGTGCCATGTTATGGGGCATTGCATGGGGCTGCTTTGCGAACCGAGCCAAGCAAGGAAGCATGCAAAACGGATCACCTTACCTGGGACTGCATAGTATGAAACATTTGTATGCTGCCTCTCAGCCCTAAAAAGAGAGCTCTCCCCAGCCCCAAGGTGGTTTATAACAATTAAATTGTTACAATAAAAAAAACCAGGGAGCGTTAAAACAAGCCAAGAGAAAACAGCTGAAAGCTAAGTCATGACACAACATTGTTCCAAGGGGAGCATTCTGGGTTGATGAATGATTCCTGAGAGCCACACACACCCCACCCCAGTATGCCTTCTCAGAATGCTTCTAATTAAGACTAAAAATATAGCCTATCCAGTAGTGGAAAGTCCCTGTAAAACTTACAGATAAAAGCCCTTTGAGATACAGGAATTGTTTTCGAAGTCGTAGATACTACATGGGAAATCTATAAGCCTGTAATACTGGAACTCAATGTCATTGATAGGCGATACGTTTAGGACTCCCAGAAGGACGCTGCTCTGCTTCTGCCTTCTGCCGCTGCCTTCCTCCTCCTCCTCCTCCTCCTCCTCCTCCTCCTCCTCCTCCTCCTTCAGCTGCTGCTTCTGCCTTCTGCTTCTACTTTTGCCTTCTTCTGCTTCAGCTGCTGTTTCTGCTTCATACAACATATAATTAATTTGATAATTTCACTGCCACAAAATGTGCCTGAGATGGTTTTCTTAAAAAAGGTTAGTCAAATCCACGGAGGAGAATAGGTCTATAGCAGGGGTCCTCAAACTTTTTAAACAGGGAGCCACGAGCCAGTTCATTGTCCCTCAGACTGTTGGGGGGCCGGACTATAGTTTGAAAAAAATATGAACGAATGGATCAAGTAAAAAAAAAGGACCCGGGTCCTTTTTTTTTTAACTTGATAGGGGTGAATTTTTTCCCCCTTAAATGGAAATTTATTTTATTTATTTATTTATTTCATTTTTATACCGCCCAATAGCCGAAGTTCTCTGGGCGGTTTACAGCAATTAACAAGACAGTCCCTGCCCACAGGCTTACAATCTAAAAAGACACGACACACAAGGAAAAAGGAATGGGGAGGGAAGAAGAGGGAATATTAATGAATACTCCTGGCAGGGCTGGTGATATTTACATATATAGTTGCACAATTGTTTCATGCCTAACACAAATATACTTTTGTTTTTGCCATCACACAAATGAGCATACTCTGCTTCAATCCAAAGTAGCATTTTTGAAACATTAGAAATCTGACTTAGCTACATCAGCTCATACATTAGAGGTAAAACACCACCACCAATTTTTCCATATTATGGAAAAGAATTAAAAGAATCGGCGCTTGAAGCGAAAGAGTTAAAAAAAAGTCTGCTTCCGCCAATCGGCCCGCGGGCCGGATAAAAAGGCAAGGCGGGCCGGATGTGGCCCGCGGGCCTTAGTTTGAAGACCCCTGGTCTATAGTCTCATTCTGAGCCATGCTAGCTAAAGAGAGTCTCCGTGTTCAGAGGCGATTCCACCCCCACCCCAATACCTGAATAAGGACCACAGATGCTCAGTGGCCATAGGATGTTGACCATTGGGTGTGTGTGGGGGGGGGAAGTAGGGGGGGAAAGGGAGGGGGTGGAATGGCCTCTCACGGTGAAGGGCATGGCTGGTGGGTTGGAGCAGCGAACAAGAGTGCTTCTTCTCACCACAACATTTTGTTCAAAGGTCTTGCTTGCACCTCAGAAAACCAAGCATGTACATGAGCAACAGCATAGAACTTCAAGCCCTGTCTGTGATTGCTTGGAGAGTCGTCTGTTTGAGAAACTGTTAGAAATGGAATTCTACATGATGGGCAGCCGGTCTGGCCTTCTTATGTCGTTAGTTGTGTGCCTGTGCGGAACAGTCAGCCGGAACTCAAATTTCGCTCATGCATTTTGGGGGCGGCATCTAAGTAATATGAAACAATCTTGCTTCATCACTGAATCACAGGGGTGGGCAACTTCATGAGGTCTGGGGGCCATTCTTCTTCACCCACGTGATCTGAAATGGGGGGGGGATAGGGAAACATGGCATTTGTGGCACTATCAAGTGCTGAAAAGGGCCAATTTAGTTTGCAAAATTTAGCTTGCTGTGTGAAGTACCGAGGGAGCAGGGTGAAATATAGTAGGGAAGTCAGAGACATCCACAACGGATTCAAATGAATTTGTATTTCTCTGAATCTGACCTGTGGATTCCACAGCAGACCAGCTTTTCATGAGTAGCACAGATTCTGTGGACTTACAGACCAATTTTTTACTTTTCAGAGTTTTATGCAAATTTAGTTGTAGAAAATTAAAGAAACACACACATCAAAAATGCACATGTTGCCTCATAGGGTAAATATTGAAAATATGCATTTTGGGGGGATTCACCCATTTTTGGAAGTGCAAATTTGCACGAGTGCACATGAATGCAAATTTGAGAAATGAGGGGGGGATCCGATTCTGGCAATGAACGGACGGCAGAACAAAGGGCAATTCACGAAACACTGATAGAACGGAATTAACGAAATCTGTACAGCCGTACAGTACAGAAACGCAACACGTAAAAATGAATAAACAAAATAATAGATTTGATCTCTTGGGCACTCCATAGTGCTACAAATGCCATGTGTTCATCTATCTATCTATCTATCTATCTATCTATCTATATGTACATACACACACTCACACACACACACACACACACACACACTATAATTCAGGGTTTGGGGGCAGCGGGTGCTGCACGCATGCATTGCCCTGCTGGAGAGTGATGTCATGGTGCAATCTGACTTGCAAGGGATTTTTACATGCGCTTTGCCTGCTTTCGGCGGCCACATGCGTCTGTGTAGCAAACATTTGATGTGCCCATTCTTGCCTTCCCCAGTTCCGGTTCAGCGGTGGCGGAGACGGCGGCTCGAAAGGCCCGATGGTGTCCGCTCAGGAATCGCAAGCGCAGGCCATCCTGCAGCAGGCCAGGGTGAGTGCAGGGCGTCCCTTTTGTACGGCCGGCCTGCGGGCTGTCGTGCCTGCTTCCCTTCCACCTGAACTTGACTGAACTTACGTTCGACACCTCAGATGTACTCGGAGCGAAAGAAAGAGTTGGATGCAGATTTGCACTGGGTCAATGTGCTGGTGGCATTGGAATCCCTCGCCCCCGCCTTCCCACGGCAGGCCTCCCACCCCCCTGCAAGTGCTACACAGACCGTACTGGATGGCATCAGCTGTGCGTGGGGATGGGATTTACCTCCACGAGTCAGGCAGAGTGGCCTTTCTCAAGCAGCACCTTCCTCTTTCGGAAGGCGGGTCCTGGATCCAACCCATGATGGCGTGCGATCTGTGCCAAGCCAGCATCACTAGTGACACCCAGTCATGAGTAGCGGTGCTGGAGAGGTCTGCAGTGGCTTCAGATGAGTCTGGATTTCTATGCATCTGACCTGCGGATCCCGCAGCGGTGCAGCTTTTTCCGAGTTGTGTGGATTCCACGGATTTGTGAGCCAGGTTTTTTTCACTTTTGGGCAGGGGGATTTGCGCTAATTTGTATTAGTGCTAATAGTGCAAGTAAAACAGAATTATGGTAAAAAATAAAATAAAATCTGATTCTGTCAATGAGCGGGTGATGGAACAAAAGGCACCTGGCAATCCATGAAAGGCACAAGTGGAAGGATTTGAACTGGGAGCCCCCCGGTCTCTGCACTCATCCTAGCATGGTGAGCCGCTTGATAGGGCAGAGGAGCGGGCGGGCGGGCGGGCAGCTGGGCTCTCTCAAGTCCCAGCAAGGCTCTGCTGCCAGCCACCCCAGCAACCTTCATGAGTGTAAATCCCGGCAGGGTAGAAGTGAGCCTTTGTGCAGAGGGCAGCCAGCTTCTGCCCTTGTCCCCGTGGCTCCCTCCGTGGCTTTGTCCCAGGGTCTGGCTAGGGTCAGACACTTCTGAAGCAGCTCCTGCAGCGGCTGTCCCTTTAGCACAGGGGTTCCAACGTGGCCAATCCCTGCCTCATGGAGAGGTCCCCAGCACAGAGCCTATGGACACCCGATTTTTTTCATTATTTATTTCCCGTTTTTTAAAATATATGTACCCTGATTTCTATGAAATGCATACAACTTCCTAGCAATTATACATATGCTTCAAGTTCAACCAAAGCAGACCAGATATCCAAATAAGTATCCACTTGAAAGGGAGCGTCTATATGCCACCCGTTCATATATCGAAAGCGTCATTAGGTCCTCAATCCATTGCATTATAGGAGGTGAGTGTTTATCCTTCCAGTGTTGTAATATCAGTCTTTCAGCTGTCAGAAGGGCATGGAGAATCCATTTACGCTGACCGTTTGTTATTTTCCATGAAGCAGGTAAATAATTTAAAAGAGTGCATACATCAGTGAATATTTAAAGACTGTTCCAGTACAAAATTTATCCGTGTAATAACCTCCTCACAAAAAGAAGCAACTACTGGATATTGCCAAAGCATATGTTTAAAAGAAGCACTAGCTGCATTGCACGGACAGCAATTAGCTGAACTGGACAATCCGTTATTGAAGAGACATTGCAGTGTCCAACAGGCATAAAACAAACATTTTTGTTGAATAAGATGCAGCCTGAGATCCATAGATGCGACCGGTAGACGCCTAACCTTTCAAAAATGCATTATGTGTTTGAAAGCCATTTCCCCAACGTACACGTGTTTGTAGGCTATTTTGACTGGATGACTGCATTGCAAAATACAGAGAACAGTTCATTTCAAAGGATGACTAAGTTTCAGTCCACAAATTGGTTCAAAAGTGCAAAATTACCAGCTAAGTTCACATTAAAATGGGAACCAAATGAACCTCCCCCCCCCCCGTTCTTTGACATTAGGTCTGTATGGGCTGATGTCTAGCATAAGCGACCTGATGACAGCCACAGACAGCACCTGCTTGGACCTGCATTTACTGTGTGGCTGCATCAGATTTTAGATCAGGCCTCCAATCCTGTGGTCTCCGGCTATTCATTTTTTTCGTTCCAACTCAATATGTTTCCCAGCAACTTAGATTTTGCTGTTGAGACGGAAGCAGCGGCATGCCCCCCCCCCCACGGCCTCCTTTTAATTAGGGAGCAGTTAAACACACAGCACAGAGTTCACTAAATAATCTAGCATTTCTGTGAGTCCCACCGCCCCATTACAATTGCAGTTCTGGGTGGATTTTAATTACCAGAGAACACATATAATTACAGGTCTTTTAAGGTATTGGATTCTTGCGAAGGAACACATTTGTCCCAGTGACATTATAAAGTGTGGACAGACCCATTACCTGCCCAAAGATTTATTGACTCTGCCCTGGATACATGACTTTTTAATTAGTGGCTTTAAATTTTTTAAAAATAAAACAAGACTGCTCCACTTTAAGTCAAATTCTTGCTCTTCATATGAAGTAGTAACTCCTTTATATGTGATAAGAACCAGGTGTTTGTTTTACTTCTGTGTGACAGTGCCAGCTCCTGGTTTTTGAGGACCCTTGGGCAAGACAACTTCGGGGGGGGGGACTCTTCTCCCTGCCAGGGTCACCAGCTGCTCTTCCTCCTCCTCCTCCTCTTCCTCATCATGGCTCCCTCTTGCTCAGTTGTCAGGCAGAGAGCCAGGGAGGAAGTCAGCCGTGGCATCTGCTGCTCCTCCTTCTCACCACCTCTGTCGTCTGGGCCGGAGCGAGAGGCAGGTGAAGAAGCAGGTTGCAGCGGGGAAGAGGAGGAGCAGCTCCAGGGGGCTCTTGCCCGTGGGCCCCTGCTGGGCTGTGGGCCCTCAGCAGGTGCCCGATCGTGCCGACCCTTGACGCTGGCCCTGCCTGTTCATTACACATTACTGAAAACTCTTACATTGTTACACTATGCAGTAGTCCTTTCATTTACTGTCTCCTTCACTTGTTTAAATGCCAAAAATGTTATTGTTCCTTTGGTTAAAGATTTACCAGGAAAACATTGTCCTACAATCTGAAAAAAAACAACTGCGGTCTTACAGCATTGTTCTTTAGCTGGTGGATTTGGACCCATAACTTCTTCTGCTCCAGGTTTCGGAAGGCCCTTGGACAAGACATGGCCCACCTCACAGTGAGACCACCTTCTCACCACCATGGTCACCAGCTGCTCTTCCTCCTCCTCCTCCTCCTCCTCTTCCTCCTCCTCCTCCTGGCTCCCACTTGCTTGCTTGACAGGCAGAGAGCCGGTGAGCAAGTCGGCCGTGACGTCTCCTGCTCCTCCTTCTCACCACCACTGTTGTCTGGGCTACAGTGAGTGGCAGGTGAACAAGGAGGTTGCAGTGGGGAGGAGGAGGAGGAGGGGCGACTCCGGGCAGCTCTTGTCAGTGGGCCCCTGCCGGGGTGTGGCCCCTCGGCAGGTGCCCAACTATGCCTAACCATGATGCCAGCCCTGCCCTGTAATATGCTTTATTTTTCTGCACTGATAGCTGTGGAAACGTTGGCTTGTTGGGCGGTGAGGAGGTGGCATTGCCTTCTAAAACTAGGATGTGCCATGAAGGTTAATCCTCTCTCTCTCTCTCTCTCTCTCTCTCTCTCTCTCTCTTTGCAGCTGGCACTGAGAGGACCAGCTGGCCCAATGGGTCTCACGGGAAGGCCGGGCCCCTTGGTAAGTAAGAGAAGCTCTTGTGGTAAGGTGGCAGCTCCTTGTTTTTATTTTGGGCTCGACATCGAGTGACGTTTTCATTGGGGTGCAGCAGTGATCTTGATAGTGGGAATTCAGGGAAGCAGCCTCACGTCATGGTTGGATTTTGGAAAGAGATACAGCTTGGTGGCATTTCAATGTGGTAGAAACGCATTTCCTAGAATGTAGCACGACACACATTTCTAAGTGAACATTCAAAGTCCTCACACAGTCTAGCCATGTTTGGACTGAACGATAATTAATTAACATTATTGTGAATGTGCTTGCATACTAGAGCGCACAGCTGGTGTGTTCCTACTTGATTCCTCCCTGTGGGTGTGACAACGATACAAACTGGGGATGGTTTGTTTGGCACGGTGTCTGAACCAGGGATCCTGGCTTGTTGCTCCCTTTACAAGCCAGGTTTACACATCCTGGCTAGTAAAAGGAGCAACAAGCCAGGATCCCCACTTTGGATGATAAACCAGGAATGGGTCATTCAAATTGAGGTTCCTGGCTTGTTCCTCCCTTTACAATCTGTGTTTACACATCCTGGCTTGTAAAGGGAGCAACAACAAGCCAGGTTCCCTGGTTCAGACAACATGCCAAACAAGCCATTCCTGGTTTGCTTGGTGCCTGTGCTCATGGAGAGCAGCAAAGCAGGAGTGAACAGGCTGCGTGCACCAGCTCACAGTCTGTTCCCGATAAGCCAGGAAGGATTCTCCACGGTCCTGGCTTATCATTCTCTGCAAATGCAGCCAATGGCTAACACCAGACTCAGAGGAACTCATGATAATAATCACTAGGGCAGTGGGAAGTTTTTGAAGTGCAGTCGCTCCTCATGACAGACACCCCAGCCATGCCCCCCAAAAGGATCCAGAAATGCAGGCCGTTGTGTTGATCCATTTCCACAAGCCAGTTCTTCTAGCAGTTTTCATCTCCTCCAGCAGCAGCTCCTTTGTAGAGCAAAGGGGTCTTCATTGCCCATTCAGGACTGAGACACCCCCAAATACTTTGCATTGCAACAGGGATAGCTCACAACTGTTGAACTTCTTTCAATCTGAGAGCCAAATTCAGTTTCAGACAAGCTCTCAGGGGTTGCATTCCAGTAGTGGGAGGGGCTGAAGGCAAAAGGCAGGGCCCACGTGCCAAAATACCAGCCTTAATTTTTTTTAGCGTAAAGCTCTTACTGCCCAGCAGCTAAGCCTTCCAGCCTTTTAGTGCGGGAGAGGCACAGCCTTCTGGGGAACCGTGGGAAGCCGGATTGGGACCCCCGATTTGGCCTGTGAGCCTGAAGTTCAACACTCCCTTTTTAGCTAAAGGTGTACATCTTTGAGCATGAATTTGCATCTACTTCAGCTCCAGGCCAAATCTTTTAACGCAGCATCCACAAGTGACATTCGGCTGCCCTGCGTGGTCTGCCATTTCACAGTCCTGTTGGCACTTGTTGCTGCTGAACCTACAACCAGGTTGTGCGGTCAAAAGGATCTATTTATTTATTTGTACTTGTTTGTAATTTTATCAATGCTCCTTTTCCACAGGGACCCCCAGGTGGTGGAGGAATCAAGGGCGAATCGGGAGACATGGGGCCTCAGGTATGTAGGAGAAATCTCCATCACCGCCTAATCGCATGATTTTAAAAAGGGAGGATTCCTTTTCCCCTGGTCCATTCCTGTATTGCTCCCTGGGCTTCCTCCATTCTGCATTCTTTTCCTCCTGAATTCTGCTTTACTCGGCACTGGTTAGGCCTCATCTTGAGTACTGTGTCCAGTTCTGGGCACCTCACTTTAAGAAGGACATAGACAAACTGGAGAGGGTTCAGAGGAGGGCAACAAGGATGATAAAGGGACTGGAAACAAGGCCCTATGAGGAGAGTCTGAAAGAACTGGGCATGTTTAGCCTTCAGAAGAGGAGACTGAGGGGAGATATGATCGCACTCTTCCAGTATTTGAAGGGATGTCACACAGAGGAGGGCAAAGATCTCTTCTCGTTCATCCCAGTTTGCAGGACACGGAATAATGGGCTCAAGTTACAGGAACCTAGATTCCACCTAAACATCAGGAAAAATTTCCTGACTGTCAGAGCAATAAGACAATGGAATCAACTACCTAGGGAGGTGGTGGGCTCTCCCAGTCTGGAGGCATTCAAGGTGCGGCTGGACAGACATCTGTCAGAGATGCTTTGACCTGGATTCCTGCATTGAGCAGGGGGTTGGACTCGATGGCCTTGTAGGCCCCTTCCAACTAGGCTTTTAAAAAATTAATTTCAGAACTGGAGTGGAATTGCTATTTACCAGAATTTTCCAGCTCAGTTGTGGCTCCCCACCACCGGTATGTTACTGGTGCACACAAGCACAGCCCGCCACCGGTATGTTACTGGTGCATATGACCATACTGATAAAACACTGCAAATAGCAATCCTGAAACAATTGTGCATTTGATTACTTGTCGCTATGATCACCAGGGGCAGGGCTTTTTCTGTGGTGGCCCCACACCATCAGAATGCCCTTCCCCAGGAAGGGTATATGCCCCCCTCTTTGCTTGCCTCCAGGAGGATTTTAAAAGACTTAATTATCCCAGTCTGCATATGATTTAGTGAACTGTGCTTTTGACTAAGTTGTTATCTGCTGTCATTCTATTTATTATATCTTATTTGTTATTTATGTACTGAATATTGCTTTTAAGATCTGATGATCTATTTTGCCTTTTTAAATGGTTGTCATCGACTTTGTGAGGGTTTATAGAACCCAAAACTGGGCTAAACATCTATAAAATAAATTAAAGGAGAGCATTTCTGCTGCCCCAGTTGCTGTGTTCCTCTTTCCCTGATCCGAACATTTTGAGCTGAAAGTTCTCAGAGAATTTTTGCCCTGAAACCTTGGGGACCTTGTACCAGTCAGGGTCGGCAGTACAGGGACCCCAATGTTTCAGGTACCTGACATATAAGGTGACTTCTTGGAGAAATGTTCTAAGAGAAAGCGAGAGAGAAAGAAAGAGTTCTGGAAAATGTTGATTGGCAGGGAGTGTTTGTCTGCCATGGAAGTGCACCTGGGAAGGTCTGGACATGCCCTCCAAACTGTGCACCAAAGGGCACTTTTGAGCATCCAGGTGGAGAATTTCGATGTGAAACAGACCATGGAAGATGCAGATCTATGCATGGATGGACGGTTCTATCAGTGTTTAATTATCCATCGATGTTGGAGAAACCCACAACAGATTCACATTAGTTCATATCTCTACGTATCTGACCTGCAGATCCCCGCAGTGCATCGGCTTTTTCTGAGTTGTGCAGATTTTCAGACCATTATTTTTAACTTGGGGGGGGGGATTTGTGTTAATGTGCATTGGCGCACTAGTCCAAGTATGCCTTAGTGCTGTTGTGCATTAGCAAGAGCAGAATGAAATTCTGGTTAAAAAGTATTCAATTCTGTCAATGAATGGATGACAGAACGGAAGACCGCCTGACAGTTCACGAAAGACAGACAGCATGAGTTTAACAAAATCATGAGGCCCGCTTCAGTTCTAGTATTCCATGATACCCATTAAACTCACACACAGAGACACACACCACTGAGAGAGCAGACCGCTGTGATCCCATTCCAGGAGACAGCAAACAGTGGTCAACGGTTGATGAGTCTCACATGTTATCCTTTCAACTCGTGCAATTTCTTTCTAAGCAACAGACTGTCTAGAAACAGACAGGATGCAATCCTATGCATGTTCAGACAGAAAAAAGTCCTACAAGTCCCAGCATCCCCCAGCCAGCAACACTGGCTGGGGAATGTTGGGAGTTGTTGGACTTTTTCCTGTCTGAACATACCTAGGATGGCACCCTAAGTGTTTCTAGATAGTCTGTTACTTAGAAAGGTGGTAAGTGGTAGTAAACAAGCACCATCCCCTCTCAATAGGTATCAAATGGCCTTCAGAAAATAACAAACACAGTTGTAGGCCAGCTTCAAACTAAGCCCATTTGTTCCTCAGCTAGATCCAAATTTGCAAGTGATGCTTCGTCTGCCTTCTCCCAGGCTTCTCCCCATGCAAGCAGTGCCATTTTAGTGTGTGGGGGGGTAGAGTCTTTTGCCTGATGGTGGGGAGAGCAGACTTTCCTGACTTAGAGGAAACGTCATCCTTTATATTCCAGAAAGAGCATGGACTCCTAGCAATGTATTACATTTTAGAGCCAGCTCTGCAAACTCATCTCAACGCACAGCTTGAATAGAAGAGTTAGAATAAGCTGTCATCCTCTTACTTTACTTTTCGGAGTCGTCTGTTTGATGCTTGGGTCTCTGCGTTTTGGGTTTAACTGCTCTATTCTGGTATTAAACTGGCTTTTATCCTGATCGCTCATTAAAAACCTGGTTGTTCAGGCGGGAATATGGGGTGGGTTAAGATTTTAAAATTTTTATATTGTTTTAATGTATTTTATTGTATTTATTTTTTTTATTGTGTGTACATCGCCCAGGGTGGCCGGTTGCCGGCCAGATGGGCGATAAATAAATATTAATAATAAATAAATAAATAATAAATCCCAATGAGCCATGTTGGGAAGGAAAGATGCTGCTCTTTGCAGCCTTGGCACAGAACAGGGGTGGACAACCTGTGGCCCCTGAAAGCCTTTACTGCAGGCCCCCCAAGGGTGCCCTGACACTCCCACCACCGCTGAATTCCCCACCACATCCTGTGCTCTCTACTTCCTCCCTCAGAGATGACCAGACCGATAAGCCTTCCCTGCCACTGCTAGCTGTGAAGAAAGAGCTCAGGACCACTGGGACATGTGCATGCATCTGTGCCTGGCCTGCATGCATTCACATGTTTTCCCCAACCCAGCATCCCATGTGACTCTTGGGGCCAAAATGGTGGAGCACCCCTGGCATATATGTACAATGTGTTGTGTTAACCAGGACGGTTGCCCGGCTCAGATGGCCACTCGATAGAATTGAAGGCCAGTGTAACATAATGGTGAGAGTGCTGGACTGGGACTCGGGAGATCCGGGTTCTAGTCCCCACTCGGCCATGAAGCTCACTGGGTGACAGTAGGTAGTTGTGAGGACAAGCTGGAGAGGAGGAGGAGGAGGAGGAGAATTATGTAAGCCACGTTAGCCACCTTGGGTTCCTTGCAGGAAAAAAGGTGGGATATAAATATAACAAATAAATAAATGTTTGCCATGATTTCCCTTCTTTGTTATATATGTCCCCATGCCAGACATTAATATTCTGCTGAAAGTCCACTTAATTTTTCCTCATCCCACCCCAGCCCTTTTTCGTTGTGTGTTGTGTCTCTTTTTAGATTGTCAGCCTGCAGGCACGGACCACCTCAGTTTGCTGATTGATTGTAACTTGCTCTGGGAGCCATTTTTGGTTGAGGAGCTGGATAAAAATACTTTAAGTAAATGATATTCGGGATGTTGGGGAAATCCGCCATGGACTCGAATCAGTTTGGATTTCTAAGAATCTGACCCATGGATTCTGCAGTGGACTGGCTTTAATTTTATGTAATTTTACACAAATTTAGTCATAGAAAAATCCTGTTAAAAAAACACCAACCAAAAATGTGCATTTCCCACATAGGCTAAAGCATGAAAATATGAATTTTGTGGAGATTTGTGTAAATTGGGGAGATTTGCGCATTTTTTGGAGTGCGAATTTGTGCAACTCCAAATTTGTAAAAATGCGTATGAGCGCATTTCCACAAGATCTGATTCCATCCATGAGCGGATGGTGGAACGAAAGGCGCCTGACAATCTGGAAAACATACACGGATCAGATTTTGCAGTGTCCGCACATCCCTAGTCCATCGCCTTCTGCTCTCGCTTGTCTTCATTCTGTTCCATTTCTTTCAGGGTCCACGAGGTGTGCAAGGCCCTCCCGGACCGTCAGGGAAACCAGGACGCCGGGTATGTTATCAGAAAATCTGTGACATGGTTGTGCAAATTTGACACACTAGCTGCTCAGAGACTGGAAGTAGAATCAGGCTCATTTCCCCCAAGGTCATTGGTCCCCATCTAAAGAAGCACCGGTAGCGGTGTATGGTCACACACATGAGTAATTGGGCAGCAGAGACTTAGCAATCATGTTGGTCTGGCAGAATGAGGGGGGGGGCAAGGAGCGCCAGTGAGGTAGTGATTCGCGCCAGGACAAGGAGCTCTGCTTTCATGTTCGGAGTTGTTCGGGTCCTGCAGGTAATTAGGCCTGCAAGGGGGTGGTCGGATCGCCCAGTGGTCGGCATGGAGGAGGACTACTGATTCAGATGGGTCACTGATGATCACATTTCAAAGGGAGCCCTCAGCACCCCCTTCTATACCTCCCTGGCCAGAGGATGTAGCTCTCCCATCATCTGCAGGATGACTTCTCCTGTCCCTCTGCCATGCAGGGTCATGAGACTGCAGAAGCAGACATTTATCCTTGAAGAACTGCGCTCAGCATCCAGCAGGGGTGGAGCTGCTGAAAGACCAGGGTTGGCCAGGCCTTTAAAGGCCACAGTTGACCCCAGTTCTTTGCTGGGACAACAACTCCTTATGGGAGAATGCTCCAGGACACTTTGTGCAGGGCACTCTCCAAGGTCCTGCGTGGCTTAGCCTAACTCCATGTAACAGTTTATAGTACATAGGACTAATTGGCACTGCTGTCTGATAGCAGCTTGAATTTATCTCAAGAGCTGAATTGCCCAGACTGAGGGACCAAGCCAAAATCCGATGCTTTAAATGGCCCTGTGGGACCCCACTGGATTCCTTGCATCACCTGACAACTGCTGAGATAGTAGCTGCAGTACCTCCTCCTGCCCACTGGTGGCATAGCAGAGAAGTGGTTCTCCCTTCTAGCGGTTCAGGGAGAAAGGTGTCTGGTTGCCCATTACAGGACCCCTTCCATCTTGGGTTCTCCCTTATGGCTGCCATGGAGTGGACCCTTGAGAGCAGTGCAAAATTAATTAAGGAGATACAATAATAGATGCTTTCCTGCCCACATTGATTCCACCCCAAACCTGAACAAGTAGGCGGTATTTCAGGAGATAAACAGCCTATGGGACTGTGGACTCCATGTCCACAAACCATTTCGAAAAGTCTATTTCCCCATAGCAGAGACTCTGGTCTCCAGGGTTCTTCTGCCAACTAGACTCAAGGAGATAATATGGAGGGTCACTTTTGTATACATTCACACCAGGCTTGTGAGACCACCCCCTCAGAGAAATCTCTTATCAAAACTCCCTCACGATCACTGAGATTTTATTTTATTTCATTTTATTTTTCCCTGAAGAGGATCCTGTATGTTCAACTTGAATTTTACTTCAGGTGCAACCTAGTAGCAGCCTCAAAGCCCCCTGAGTCCGTCTATTAGTTCTCTTGACCCACATGGGGCTTCCCTTGAGGAGGAGTTCCTGAGGAGGGACTCCACAAGTTTACTTTGACTTCCACTCTAGGGAAAATTCCTCTGTTGGCTTTTAATCCATCCTCTGTGGCTGTAATACTGTGCCTCTTCCTCTGCTTGTTCCTGAGTTGCATTAGATGAGAGAGGGGAGTGGAAAAGGGAGATCACTATGTCAAGGATGCCTGTTGAAATGTGCGAGTCCTGGAGCTGACCTGGCTCCACTTAATTCAAGTTAACAGCCGGCCCTAGCACATTTAATTGAAATATTAAGAGGCCGTTTAGCACGTCTTTGCACTGTCGATCTCAGTTGAACCCATGAGCATCCAAATTAGCATCTCTTAGAGTGGTGTTCCAGTGTGCAATATCTTTCCTTCGATCAAAGGCAGTGTCTTAAAATCTCTTATTTCAAGAAATGCTCCCCTCACCTTTCTGTTTTGTGACTTCAGATAAAGGCAGGCCAGTTCATGCATCCTTCTAGAGACACACAGAAGTGAGCTGAGTGAGCCATAGGAACATAAGAAGAGCTTAATTGGATCAGTCCCAAAGGGTCCATATCAAGTCTAGGATGCCTGTTTCCATGTGGAAAAGAACTGAGGATAGCGTTCGATCTTGAGCTGAACCTCAGTCAGCCGTGTGAGGCAGCTGTGAAAAAGGCAACTGCACTTAGAGGCTGCATCCATTGAGTATGGTTTCCAAGTTGTGAAAAGTAATTGTTCCACTTTATTGTGATGGCACCTGGAGTACTGGGTCAAGCTGTTCAAGTAGGAAGTAGACAAACTGGAACAGGTTTGGAGAAGGGCAACAAAGACAGGGGTACTGGTATGTTTAGGTTGGAGAAGAGGAGAAGGAACATGGTAGCACTTTTCAAATGCCTGAAAGGCCATCCCATAGAAGAGGGCAAATACTCATTCTCTGCTACCCCAGAGTGAAGGACTCGATTTAATGGATTTGAGCCACAGAAGGGTAGATTTTGGTTGAACCTTAGGAGAAACAACTTAATGGCAGGAGGAGCTTGATAATGGGACCAATTACCTAGTGGGTGGTGACTGTCCTTGCTAGACGTCTTCATTTAGACACTGCACAGCCATCTGTTGGGGATGCTGCAAGTTGTAGTCCAAGTTGTAGAGATCCAGCATGGCATAGTGGTTAGAGCAGGGCTCTCCAACCTTGGGTCCCCAGATGTTGCTGGCCTACAGCTCCCAGCATACCCAGACAG
Source organism: Shinisaurus crocodilurus (assembly GCA_021292165.1). Classification (NCBI taxonomy): domain Eukaryota; kingdom Metazoa; phylum Chordata; class Lepidosauria; order Squamata; family Shinisauridae; genus Shinisaurus; species Shinisaurus crocodilurus. Next base: position 1,080,111 of record JAHFWL010001184.1, read on the forward strand.
CATGGCTAATGGCAAGGGATTCTGGGAGCTGTAGTCCAGGAACATCTGGGGACCCAAGGTTGGAGAGCCCTGGGTTATAGTGTTGGACTGGGACTTGAGAGACCCAGGTTCTAGTCCCCACTCAACCATGAAGCTCACTGGGTGACTTTGGGCCAGTCACTGACTCTCAGCCTGGCCACCATAGTGTTGTTGTGAGGATAAAATGGAGAATTAGGAGGACCACGTAAGCCAACGTGGGCTCCTTGCAAGAGGAAAAATGGTGAGGCTTCAATGTAATAATAAAAATAAATAAATGCATTTAGCTGCTGGGACTTTCCCCATCGCCTTATCTCCATGCCAGGGGAAAACATCCTGGAGGGCACTGAGTTGGGGAAGGCTGGTGCAAACCTCTCAACTCTGGGTTTCTTGGGGCTGGGTTATAGGGTTATGCCTTGTGCTTCTGGCAAACGCATCAGGCAAGCAATGGACCACAGGTGTCATTTCCCATCAGCCAAGAAGAAAGAGCAAGTAACCATGATCATCTTATAGAAAAATTATCTTGCCCTCACTATCTGAATTACATACTAATAAGTACTGGACAGATTTCAGATTCCTTGGTCCACAGAATATGGCTTCCCCCCAAAATAAGCCTACTCCTGAACCCCAACAAGCCTTGATTCCTATAAAGACAGGAATTATCTGGAATGGGTGTATTTGGAAGGATAAAGAAGGAATTATTAATCTTATCAGTCTTGCAGATGGATGTTTATTGTCCCAGGAGAATCCTTGTTAAAGAATAATCTCCTGGAATATTGTGGGATGGCATACTAAGAGCAGCAGTCATTCGTTTTTCCTACTAACCATGATCAAAGTGGAGGTCATGTGACTTGGCAGCCCATCATAAGCCCAAGAGCGGACATCTCTCTGGCCTTGATCAGCCTCTGTGGCTTAATTTCCTTTTCTTCCCTCTTTCTAGGGACGTGCCGGCAGCGACGGTGCCAGAGGAATGCCAGGCCAGACTGGACCAAAGGTAGTTGGACGCAAAATTGGCACAGATGGTTTTGTGTTGCTTACTTTTATCGGTCACAGCTGTTCTATGAAACATGCAGTTTGCATGGTGGATGACTAATGTTCCAGGTGGAATGAAATTCCTCCTAGCCAGAGGAAATAGTACAGATGTATGAGAAATGCGTTTCAGTTTGTTTTTGATCAGGATTGGCCCAGTTTGCACCTTCAGGACAGACTATGGACTCGGATGCAATCTGCGGCTGAGTTCCATACATTTCTGAGTGTGCAGTGCCATTTGCGAACCAAAAGAAATGGCACGTACGCATGTGAAAAATGCACTGTAACAAATGCACTCTTTCCAAAAAGGCACACAAATACACTTTAATTGATGGGAGAAGAAGGCGTACATACAAAAGATGCACACAATTGATGCATACATTTGAAAAATACATGCAACAATTCGCATGGATTTTCATGTGAAAAGAAAAAAAAATGCTTGTGATCTGATACAGGCTCCAGTGGGAACAAGCTTCGAGATCAAATTCGGCGTGCTTAGGTTTTGCTGATTTGCAAATCCTTGGGAAACGGAGCCCCGGTGAGCTCCAAAGCCAAGAGGAGCCCCAAAATTCGGGGCTACGAATTTATTGGCCCTGTATTAATTTGTACATTTGGAAAGAAATCCCCTCTCTCTCTTTCCCTTTCCCTTTCTCGTCCCCTCCCCCACTTTTTTTGGAGCTTGCTCAGCGACAGAAGCCATTAAGAGCGAATTTGAATGCAGGGAGTTTGCCTGGAAGGCATATATTAGGAGGTTTAAGTGCTTGATTATGTAGGTACTTAAAGTGGAAATAGATTGGTTGGGGGGCACTGCAAGAGAGGAAGAAGACTGCAAATCTTTTCACCCCTTCAGCGCTGCAGCCTCATTGCCTGCTGCACACGAAGGGAATGGCCTCAGGGAACCGGGGGAGTCAGGGGGGCGGCGATATAATTGATAGCTGCGGAGACAGGAATGAATTCCTCTGTTTGAGGATGTGCAAGGATACTCCAGGACCTGAGAGAACCATCATTCATCCGCTCGCCCCTCGCGGATCCGACAAGGGCAGCTTAAATTGCTTTCCCCGATGCCCAGGCAATCCATTCTTCGGGTCACCCCTGCTCAACATGAGGAGCTCCCAGTGACTTGCTGAATTAGGCCAGAGCTGCATGTGGGAAAGCAGGCCATGGCGGCAGGGGGAGAGGCCCGGCAAATCCGGCGTCCCCCTGTCATGTCCCCCGCTTCTTCGGAGTGCCTCGTTCGACTTCCCTTCTGCCCCGATATCCCAGTGATGTGTGTTTCCCTGACAACGGCAGCCAATGAGGTGGGGGGAGATGGGGAGGGGCAGGCGTATCGCTAACAAGGTGCTAAACATGGTGGAGAACGAGGGGAGATCTCCCCACGCACTTTGTCATGCTGTGAAGCAAATCTCTCTCTAATGTGGACGTTCAGAGAGGGAGAGGAGAGGTGCAGTTTAAGCATCGCATCCTGAATATCTTCTGTTGACGTAGACAGAATTTGATGACACCCCAAAACGTGGGGCTGCTGCTCCTGGAACAGAGACACTGAGGCATGGCCCACACTCCTCCCAAGCTGTCCTTGGTAACTGCAGTACTAGCACATGTGATGTAATGTCATCGCCGTGCATGCTTCTCCTCTTCCACACCCCTTCCACACACGCACAAGGCACCCGGCAGTTCTGGGAACAGGCAGCACAATCTGTTGTGTGGGATAGGTGGTCCCAACTCATGCTTCAAAAGCCTGGCGAGACGGAGCTTCGGGTCCTTCGCCCTATTAGGGATGGGACCTTGTCTCGCCACTCGTCTCTTGCCCGATTCCCGATCGCGTTTGTGATCGCTGCTCACTCTGCATTAAAAGGAAAACTGTGCAAATTGAGCAGCAATTAGATGGGAGATGTGTGCCTATTTCCTAACTGGTGCAACTTTCCTTTCTAGACTAGAGTGGGGCTGATTCAGTCCGTGGAGGAAATTGGCACAAATTAGGAAATGGCTGCAAATCAAACCGGGAAGCGGGAACGAGACAGTGAGAGCACGTGTTCGACAATTGATGAATATTTTTGGAAGATGCATGCTTGCGCTCACGTTCAGAGCACCCAACAGGGCACACTTGTGTGTTTTGCAAGCGGCATTGAAATTCTCATAGATCCGTAGCCCTCTTCCAGTAGCAGCACTTTACAGGGTACAGCATGAGGATCTCAACACACAGCCGCTGTTTTGATGTGGGCCATGCGCACTCAGGATGGTTGAGCAAATGCCAAGGACCCACAAACGCCAGAGGGCCCACTGTGGCACCCCTTTCATTGCATTTATTTGTGGGGATGATGCACTATTCAGCAAAACCTGAGCTTATTGAGGTTCTCCGAATTCCACCTCACAGCTCTTTCCAAGTCGTGTCTATGTTAGATAGTGAGCTTTGGTTTTCTTTTTTCTTTTTTTTGCAATTAAATTTGTGTGTATTTTCATGCACATTTCCCCAAATATATGCATCAGTTGTGTGCATTTTTGAGAACACATGCATGTTTCTCCCATTGATTAAAGTGCGTTTGTGTGCATTTTCCAAAAATATGCATTTTTTCATGTGCATTCTTCAAATGTACACATTTCTCAAATGCATTTTCCCCCCTTCTGGAAGTTTCCAGCGCAAGCTTGGAAATCCACACACTTTGACCACAGATTGCAAAACATATGTATATTTGGCAAAATTGCCAAGTTTGCGTGCAAAATCGCACACAGAAATACATGTGTATCTGGAGGGGTGGCTTTAGAAAGGAGGGGACAGGGAACCCAGCTTCCCCCAGTGTAGTTGATCCAGCATAAGTGTTGCCTTGTAACTCTCATTTTGAAAGTCTCAGTGGGTGGAAATCTTCATTGTCCAACAGCTTGAGGGCCCTGTCTTGAGGGTCTAAATTTGGGCAGAAATGTTTATAGAGGATACGGCTCCAGTGTACGTGGGCAACTGGGTTAGATTACCTGTAAGATCTGTTACATTTGCATAATCAAAATTTGCCAGTGTTGGGAATCTTTTTTAGATAAAGAGCAGTTGATAACTTTCCACCAGCAACATGGGGGAGGGAGCTTCCCCTGAGCCATGTCCAGTCCCAGAACTGTATCCCTGCAAGGGGGACAGTGGAGAATTTTTGTCTGGACATCTTCTCTCTCCTTTACCCTCCTGAGATGTCTCCACAGACCTCAGTGTTGCATCATGAGTCACAGCTATAAGCCAAGGTTGAATGTGGCTGTCCCAACAGGAAAGCACAAGGAATCCTGAACTGACTGTTCATTCTCTCTCTCTTTCTTAATTTTATTGTAGGGTGACCGAGGTTTTGATGGTCTGGCTGGATTACCTGGGGAGAAAGGGCACAGGGTAAGTTCACGGGTTTTACCTTGCTTTGCCTAGGGTGTCTTACCTGTGAATACTAATGGGAAGATGGTCTCTGATTGGCTTGGATGGCTGTTGTTGTTTTTAGAGACTCAAGTCTCTTTCTTTTGGCCAGCCTATTTAGGTATTGAGTCTTTCTGATACTATCTCGCTGTCTGGAAGCATGTGTGAGAGAGAGTGGGAGGGAGGTATTGTGTGACAGAAATGGCTTGCCCAATATTGTTTCCTGGGACTCAGACATGTCGGGAGAAGAACCCGAAGTGATCTCACTTAGAAGGTTCACATTGGCTACCCCGATACCATGCAAGATGGCGGAAATGGAGGGAAATGCCCCGGAGTACTTTTAGCCTTTGACAGGGCTGACACCAACCATTAAGCAGAGTGAGGGTGTCACCTCAGGCGGCAGAGGTTGGGAGGTGGCAGCAAGGTGTTCGAGGAGAGAGCTGTGGGCCACACAGCATGTCCTGAGCCCCCTGAGTGAGACCGCTGCCTTCACGTGTCATGGAGGAGGCTGTCCCATTGCTGCTAGTGTCAGAGAAAGATTCACCTCCCAGTCCAGTCGGCTCTTGTACATGGAACGGGAGCAATGCCTCAGGTCAACAAAATGTCTCAGGCTGACCTTTGACCCTGGGATTTGGGCTTTTGGGACCAGTATCAAGGTTGTACCTGATTTACCCTTTGCTTCCTTAGGGTGACCCAGGCCCATCAGGTCCTCCGGGGGCTCCAGGTGAAGACTGGCGAGAGGGTAAGTTCTGTCAGCCCTTTTAACTTTAAGCAACATGGGCTTTGTTCACACATGTTGGTTCATCGCTTACTGGCTGTAGCACTGAGAGACAACCTGCATGTATGAATGGAGCTGCCACAGCTCAATAATCGCTCCTCTGCGCATTTACTATCATACGTTGGAGCTGTCGGCCACACAGCATGCCCTGAGCCCCCTAAGCTAGTCCGCTGCCTTCACGTGTGGTGGAGGAGGCTGTCCCTTTTTCGTGGACTAGGGGGAAGCATACCCATTGTCTTCAGAGTCCAACCAAGGACTTTGGTGTGATGGGAAGGGTGCACACCTGTAGGGACTGGGCCCAGCACCTCTGCAGATGTGCCCCCAGAAGACATGGGAACTCATCCTGGGTCATATGGGGAGCGGGAGGGGGAAGGTGTTGTCAAGGCGGCAAGGGTGCGGGAGCAGGAGGCCAGTGAGAATAGCAGGGGCAGAGAGGAGGAAGCCCAGCCATCCAATCTTTCAGGGGACAGCCAAGCTGGGCCCACTGAACCCATGGGAACGCAGGCTCCTAACGAAGAGGAAGAGGGGGTGGGGATACGAGACCCAAGAGTCAGGCGTCAGATGAAAAGGGAGGGGCAACGCAGGGTCATGTGGTGCTCAAAGAGGCTTGCAGCCAGGGAGGCGACCCCGTGGAAAGACCCACCTTGAGGACAGAACTTGGTACTAGACCGCTCAGCTTGAGAAGGGCAGACCGTAGTAGACAGTGCCAGTTTCATGATGACAACACAACTCTTTGCGGTGCTCTAGCCCAGGGAGCTACCTGCAGCTTATGAGGTCCCGTGTTATGCAAAGCCTGTCTGGAACTTTTGTCCCTTTCAGCTGCAAGAGGATACTGTCTGTAGCCTGAGGCAATGCTTGCTTCTTTGTAGTCTGCACAATAAAGGTGATTGACCAGAAATACGACATGACAGGTTGACAAGAAGAGAGCCGGGGGGGGGGGGGCACACAACACCAGCCTCCCCCAACCTGGTGCCCTCCAGATGTGTTGGCCTGCAACGCCCACCATTCCCAGTCAGCATGGCCAATGGTTGTTAGAATTATGGGAGTTGCAATCCAACACATCTGGAGGGCGCCAGGTTGGGGAAGGCTGGGGTGGACAGAACGTAGATCTCCAGATGTTCTGGACTTCAACTCCCAGCATTCCGGGCCATTGATCATGCTGGCAGGGGCTTCTGGGAGTTGAAGTCCAAAGCATCTGGAGATCTACCTTCTGCCCACGTCTGGTGTACAAGGTCCTACATGTAATCCTCTTGCTGGGTTTTCCTTGTTGAACCTTCATCCAGGTACTCAGTCCATTAGTTGCTGACCTTCCTTTGTCAATGTTCTTTTCCCGCAACTGTTCAAGCAACTTCATCTTTATCAATGTGGACATGAATTGTGAAGGCATCACTTCCAGCTTGCCTTCTCTCCTGTCAATTATATTCATGCGATATTATTCATCAGGCTGATGAGGTCTTTCTTCTGCACAGCTGCCCTTTTATTACTTTCAGGGAGTTGCTTTTTCTGTGCAATTATGATTAAGAAAGAGTGGAACACCTGTGATTTGGTTGACAGAACCAATGCTTAATCTCTCTTTCATCTTCTTGTCTCCATCCCTCTGCTGCCAAACAGGGTGACGATGGAGAAGTTGGACCTAGAGGTCTCCCCGGCGAACCTGTAAGTCATTACAGTAAAAGGAGAGAAAGAAATACAGTTTCTTGTGTTTTAGCAGATAGAGGTCACTTCACACAACACACTATAGGTGTGCACCTAAGATTCTGTTTTAACAAAACATAATGTGTGAATCGGGCAGCCCCGTGTATCCTATTGGTGCACTCATGAAACAGTCAGACTCATCTGTAGTTCCCTGAGGGTTTGTTGAAACATAATATGCAGATAGGGCATCAGTGATTTATTTTGTCCAATTTGCTACCTCCAAAATGCACAGAGCCACCTAAGATAGGAGAAGATGATGTACAACTTTTGTGTCTGGTAGATTTGTATGCAGAGATCTCTTCCTTCCCCTCCACCTTTTTGATGTACATTTGAGACCTGGTGAATTGTCAGAATTTCCTATTTGGCTGCCAAGGTGCAGATTCAAAATGTGCCATGGTCACCTGCTGCCCTTCCTCCTCCTCCTCCTCCTCCTCCTCCTCCTCCTCCTCCTCCTCCTCCTCCTTGTTACCACTTGCTTGCTTGTCCCGTTCACAATCCCAAATGTAAATGTGAGCAAGGGTGTCTTTTTCTGGGGAAATTTGCAATTTTCAAAACTGCATTTTGGTCCAAAAAAGGCACACTTTTTTAAAAAAAGGTGTCCTTCCAAAAATGTGTACTGGAGAAATGTGTCTTTTTTAAAAAATGTGCATTTTCACACTTTATTCTCAGCACGGGGGGGGAGCACATTTGTGAATGCTCATTTTAAAAGTGCACATTTGTGTGTGAGCGTTTTCAAAATGCACATGTTCCCCATTTGAATGAAATGAAAACAGAGCATACCGTATTTTTCCGTCTATAAGATGCCCCCATGTATAAGACGCCCCCCACTGGGCAGTTTCGCAACTGTGCAGTTCTCTCCTTGGCTTACTTCCGTGTATAAGACGACCCTCAATTTTTAGTCTAACAATTTTAGGAAAAAGTATAGTCTTATACATGGAAAAATACTGTAATCGAGCATGGGAAACGAGGTGAGCTGAGCTTCATGGAGATGTTTGGAGAATCTCAACAATCGCAAAAATCGTTTGTCCACTCAGCTGAGCTCCCTTCCATTGTCTTGTTCCAGGGATGTATGAGAAATTCCTTTCAGTTTGTTTTTGATCTGGATGTTACCCAGTTCACACCTTCCAGACCAAACATAGACTCAGACGCAATCTGCAGTTGAAGTCCTTACATTTCTGAGATTGCAAAATGTGTTCCACAGTATGCAGATGTTTGAAAAATGTGCACAAGTATGCTTTGATCGAAGAGAGAAGAATGTGCACAAAAATATGCATGGATTTTCATGCAACAAGAAAAAAAAAACAAAGTCCACAATTTGATACGGACTCCAGTTAGATCGAGCTTCGAGATGGAATTCAGAAAAATTTGGCGAGCTCAGGTGTTGCTGATTTGCGCGGCTCCACTTGTTCCATTCTGGAAGTGCTAGTTCCCGGTAGTTTCTGGCTGTGCTAGCAAGCGCTATTTTCCTGTTGCTCTAGTTCTTCCCAGTGCTGTAGCAGAATTAGACAGGGATGTTGAAGAGTCCTTGGGCTCGAGTCACGAGTCAAGTCACGAGTCTTTGGACCCGAGTCTCGAGTCCTGAGCCCGAGTCCTTGGTCCAAAATGGTGACTCACAAGTCCCGAGTCCCAAGTCACTCCCAAAGCTGACTCCACGAGTCCCTATTAAAATCAATGGTGTTTTCCCCCAACGAAATAAGGCTACTTCAGATGTGTGGCTTAAATAAATTCTAGGCACAAGTGTGCCTTTTTATTTCAAAACTCTGCAACTGATTTTGGCAAGAACAGACCAGGCAGACAAACCCAAAATAACCAGGCAGGCAGAGGAGGCAGGGAACCCCAAAGCAGGCAGGCAGAGGCCTTTGTCTTGGACAATTCAAACTGTGGAACTGGTGAAGAAGAGACCAGGCAGGCAGAGGAGGTAGGGAACTCCAAACAGGCAGGCAGAGGCAGCCAAACCCAAAATGTCTGACCCTAACCCCCCACAATAACACATAAATCAAAATAAATCTCAGCATATCATTGGGGCTGTGCTCCTGGTAGCTGTCCATAGTGGCCGAGCAGCAGCGCGCCTCGCTTCCATGCGCTCTTCACCGGTGATCGGGCTCCTCTCCACTCCTTCTGGCACAGCCCAGGGATGTTGACGAGTCCTTGGTCTCGAGTCCCAAGTCGAGTCTCGAGTCCCATTAAAAATATTGGGACTCGAGTCAGACTCAAGTCAGAGGGGGGACTCAGTCTGACTCACGAGTCAAGTCCTCGAGTCCGAGTCCCCATCCCTGGAATTAGATACTGCCCCTTGTCTCTTAGAGTTGCAGTCCCTCACTCTTGATAAATTTGAGTGATCCTTCTCTGCATCACACACACACACACACACACACACACACCAATTTCTTTTCTAATAGAAAGCTGTCAACGTAGTGTTGATTTTTTTTTTAAGTGCTACTGTTGCAGAAATGAGCTTTCCAATATGACAGCTTTTGTCAAGGAGACTTTTGTGAAGAGAGGGAGAAAAGGAGGAGGGTTTGAACGTTAACAAGTTCATCATGTCTGAATGAGACTTGAGATGTCTAGTTAAAAATCTACCCGGGTGTCATCAGCCTTCCTATTTTCCCGTCATGCTTCCGAGCAATAACTTCTAGGCTGTTGACTGCTTTCAAAACACTTTAACAAGCATGGATGGCTGGTAATTAAGAAGGCGTTTAGACGGCGATAAAAAGTGGGGGCGTTTTCCTATAGTGCTCTGGTGGGTGAGACATTTACAGCCATTCCTGGACAGGCATAGCTGTGGCCCAAGCATCGGTGACCTCAAAATCGGACTCCTACAATGCACTTGACATGGGGCTGCCTTTAAGTTTGGTCCAGAAGCTGCAGTTGGTGCAGAATGCCACGGCCAGGTTGCTAATGGGAGAGGCTCATCTCTAGCAGATATTACAACGATGCTGAGGGAACCGCACTAGCTTTCTTATTTGCTCTCGGGTCCAGTTTAAGGTTTTGGTACTTGTTTACTAAGCCCTAAACAATTCAGGACCAGGATACTTAAGAGTTTGCCTGCTCCCTTACCTGCGTGTACAGTTGCTATGTTCATCAGGAGATACGCTCCTGGTGGTACCCAAGATGGCTTGGAATAGGCCCTTTAGCATTGTAGTGCCCACTCTCTGGAGCTTCCAGCCACTACAAACAAGGCAGAAAAAAACCTTTTCCAACAGACTTTCCCAGGAAGGTAATCTCATCATCTGTACATCCCTTAGTGACTCATACATATTGCCAAATAAATAACAAATAAATAAATAACTTGGAACTTCCATAGCCAGAGACTGGAATGTAGCTACGGAGCTCTCTGGGATGGTCTGTGTGCAGGCTTCAGAACCCCCGCTAGGCACTGAATGTATTACTTATTTAAAATATTGTATGCCCCGGCTTTCCACGGTTTGTGCTTCGAGTAGCTGGTGAAGCAAACTTTAATTTTAGCAGAAAGGAGATAGCAGAAAGGAGAACGGAGAGCAGAATTTGAAGCAGAAAGGAGAAAAGTGTTCAGCATAATCCCTTCCACTTGCAAGTAGTGTGAAGTCTCCAGGTTGGCCAGGCCCGGGACGAATAATACTGGGACATGTCCCCATGACCTTGCCTGGTCAACCCAGTAGGACCACCTGCCGGCTGCATTCCCTGATCTGGTGACACAGGAGCCTCATCCTCTGTGAAGTTGAGCGGTCAGAGTTCTGGATCATGTCAAAGCGTTGTCATGGTGGCACAATCAGATATGCTGTAGCAGGAGCCATAACCTAGCAGTTTTCTGCTTTTCTATTTAAAAAATCTCCTGAGCCATTTGGTGGAATTGTCCACTGTTGCCACCTGTTAGAGAAACAAGGAGGGAGGAAATCCAGATGCCAAACAAAGATTTATTTGCAGGCTCGCTCAACACATTTCAGAAATCCTTTCTCAGGAACACATTTTCAACAATGATCCACTGAGGCCAGAGTCACTGGACTGACCATTGTATTGGTGGATCTTCATTGAAAACATGCTCCTGAGGAAGGATTTCCAAACCATGTTGGGCCCGCAATTAAATCTTCTTTTGGCATCTGGGTGTCCTTCCTCTTTCCCCCCAACTGTTATAGAACCAAAGTCTTCTCAGGTCCTGACACCCCTAAAACCAACCTAGCCTGGGAGGAGTGGATTCCTTTGCACTGGGAGAGATTCTCGAAGATGCTGCTGTACTTTTGAATGTGCATTCTTTCCCTTTCCAAAGTGTTTAGCCAGATACATGGTGTGGGGAAAGTGGATGGGGAGACATTTCTCCTTCACTCATAATATTAGAACCCAACAGGGTCATCCCAGGAAGCTGATTGGTGGGAGATTCATGACAGATAAAAGGAAGTCCTTCTTCACACGGTGCACAGTTAAAGTATGGAATTCACTACCACAAGATGCAGTGATGGCCACAAATTTGGACAGCTTTAAAAGGGGACTGGACAAATTCATGGAGGTGGAGAAGGCTATCCATGGCTACTAGTCCTGATGGCTATATACTACCTCCAGTATCAGAGGCAGTATGCCTACACCAGTTGCTGGGGAACATGGGTGGGAGGGTGCTGTTGCACTCATGTTCTGCTTGCGGGATCCCATGGGCAGCTGGTTGGCCACTGTGGGAACAGAATGCTGGACTAGATGGACCCTTAGTTTGATCCAGCATCAGGGCTGTTCTCTTCTTCTGTTCTTAACTCTTGATCTCCCCCTAATGAACATAATCAAACTATATTTGCTTCTTCTAACAGGGACCCCGTGGTTTGCTGGGACCCAAAGGCCCCCCAGGGCCATCAGGACCTCCGGTGAGTAGCGTGATTCTTTTTCATAACAATGTGTCCTCTTTCATAACTTTATGTGGCCTGCTCACTTGGAGCACATTCAAACACCAATCCTTTGCACATACATGCTTGGAGCTAGTGATGTGTGAGGATTCTGTTCAGGGGGCAGAAATCCAGTGAACTGGCCAGGCTTGATCCGCTGAACTCCGTCCCCCTTACCGGCTTCCCCAGCTCAACTCACATTCTCCCGAGCTGAGCTGGGGAAGTGACTTCCGGCTTCCCAGTGGACCACTTTTTACATAGAAAATGCTATAAGACACATCAAAAGCGGCCGCAATTTTTGTGTAACTTGTACAAAAGTTACAAGTGCGGTCACTTTTAACGTATCTTACGGCATTTTCTACATAAAAAGTGGCCCACCGGGAACCCAGATGTCCACCAAGCGGCACAGCAGCGTCCACCATGCTGGTGGTGGGACGGGTCACCGGCCACTCGCCCACCACTACTTGGAGAACATGCAGATGGTCAGATTCCTTTGCAGTGAACCAAAGAATGCCTGTACATTCTTACACCAAAGTGCAATCCCCAGAATTCTTTGGGTGAAGCTGAGATAGTGAAACTGGTATGTATACAAGATGATGCTGTAGATAGGCACTGCTCTAGGAGTTTGTGGTAGGGTTCAGAGAAATCTGCAATGGGTTCAGATGAGTTTGGATTCTTCAGTGGAACGGCCCTTTCTGAGCCAGGCAGATCCCGTGGACTTGCAGACCAATTTTTTTTTGGGGGGGGGATTTGCGAACATTTGAAATTGCGCTAATTGCATTAGCACAAGTAGAATGAAATTCTGGTGGAGGGTGGAACAATTCTGTCAATGAGCAGACAACAGAATGACAATCCGCGAAAAACAAATAGAACAAAATCCGTACATCTCTAGTTTTGCAGCCCACTTGCTAGCCAGTTTTTGCTGAATGAAGAATGCATTCCAATCCAAGGTTCTCAAGTGCAACTTTTTATATAATTGCCAAGGCATTTATTATTTTTAAAAAGAATAAGCAGATTATTTCTCACTTTGCTTATATATGTTTTGTAACTTTCCACTCAGGGCATAGGCGGCATGGATGGTCAAACAGGCCCCAAAGGGAATGTGGTAAGTTTGGTCCCCCTTCCCTGTGTAACCACCCCAATTGCAGTGTGAGTGTGTCTGTGACTTTGTGTAGTGTGCAAATTCAATTTACTCGTTGCTTTTCCAGGCTGCTTTCATTTCAAAGCTGGTGGGTGTTTCTTTCCTAAAGCAAAAGGCTGCTAATTAATTTTTAATTTGAAATGGATTTTTCACTGGTGTTGCATATCGCTTCCCTTTGATGTGGGGTGCGATCAAACAAACACACTGGGGTAATCTACAGTCATCAAAACAGCCCCACACAGAGAGCCTATTTGTGTGTGTGACCGCTTGCTGCGTTTAAATCTAACTCCACTCATGGAGCTGGAAAGCAGGAAGGAAGAGATCCCTCCAGACCAAACTATAGTGTGTGTAATTGCATTTGAGTGTGTGAGATTACGCAGGAGAATGCGCATGCTTATTTTTAAATGCATCTGTGCTGCGTAATACAGTCATGACTGAGAAATCGTGTTTCGTGCTTAATAGGTATGGGTGGAGAAGAAATTTGTGTAACATGAACTTACCTGATCGTCGTAGGGATGTATGAGAAATTTGTTTCAGTTCAATTTTGAATATCTTTGAATATATTCAAATTAAGCTCTCTTTTTTGGATTTTTCTTTCTCAGGAACATTTGGGGGCCTCTCTGAATATTATTACTAGTAGCTACTGCAACTTCCACTGTTATTACTGTAAAATATAATGACTATTGTCTATTACAACATAGCAAGTAATGTAAAATGTAATAGACAACAGACTGTCTCTGTTTGTAATCACTTTTGGTTTCTTTGAAATTAATGAAATACAACATTTTCTAATGTGGTTTACTAGGGAGGTGTGAAAAAAATATACTGTGTTTTCTTTGTTTCTTTGTTCGTTTTAAAATGGAATTACCGGGTCTGCAGCTCCTGCACCCGGATGTAATTGGCTTCCAGCATCACATACACATTGGAAGGGAGGGTGCCCACATTCCCCAAATGAACACAAGCAGGCTTTAGTCAGTTGTTACATGTGTCCAAAGTTTTGTATGTTTAAAAATGCACACAAAAATGTGTACATATATACATGGATGATCCATGTATATATTATGAAAAAATAGAAAATAAAATAAATATAAATAGGAAAATATGGGTTCCTTGCAGGAAAAAAGGCGGGATATGAACAGAAATATAATTAATGAATTAATTAATTAATTAATGCATACCAATTTCTGCATGGATTTTTAAGATTATTGCAAGCTCATGTGGGATGGAAGTGGAACAAGCTTGATCTTAAAAAGCAAACCATCCTGACAGTCTCAAGGAGACGAGGATTGTGGTTGGCAGACCTGTCCCTCCCTTGACTTAACCTGCTGTTTTCCTTTCCAGGGTCCTCAAGGTGAGCCCGGACCTCCAGGTCAACAGGGAAATCCAGGCGCTCAGGTGAGCTGATGCTTTGCGAGACAGGTGAAACGGATGCCTCTCTGCTCACCAGATGAAGTACACTGACCACAAATGTGGATCAAAAATGGTTTCCGTTTCCTAATGTTGGCTAATTAGTTATGGCTGCAGTCCTATATCCCTCAGGTCTCCGGGGTGCTGCCCATGGTTACCAACTGGCCCGCAGACACCTACCTCTCTTGGGCCCCACCAGTCTTTCTGTCCTGATTTCTCTTTTATTTCTGAAGATTTTTAATTAAAAAAAAAATAACTGGGAGGCTGGCAGCCTGGCATGCTGCAACTCCAAGTGCTGCCCTCTAGCACCATCTTTATTTGGGTTCAAGTGGTCTTGTGTTTTGGAGCTTGGATCTCACCTCTGCCTTGGAATTTGGTCCATGGGCAAGTGACTCTTTATGTAGCCCCACCACTTTGCCTTCTGGGAAATGAACGAGTGCTTTGTGACTGGCCACACCCACCATGGCAGTCATTTTAGGGATGGGCAAGCCCTCCCTCGTGACAAGCATTCTGTGAGAGCACCCACAACGCCCTTCCAAAATTCCAAATGTGCCCACCAGCACGAAATGTCATGTGTCACAGTTTCATTTTGATACTGAAGGGCTTTTTTAACCATGGAAGAATTAAAGCAAAACATTTTTTAAAAAAAATTGGAGGCCTGGTATCCTACAAAGTGAAGGGTCACCCTCCAGCATCATCTTTATTTGGGTTCCAAAGAGTGGTGTTGTGCCTTTGCGGACCCCACCTCTGCCTTGGACTTCGGTCCTTGGGCAAGTGACTTTTTTTTTAGTCCCACCACTTTGCCTTCTGGGAAATGAGCATTTTGTGACTGGCCACACCCACCATGGCAGCCATTTTATGAATGGGCAAGCCCGCTCCCTCTGGCAGCCATTTTGTGAAAGCGCCCATGATACACTCTCAACTTTCCAAATATGCTCACAGAACCAAAGAGCTTGGAGAGCTCTAATACTCCCACTTACCTGGTAGTCAGCCCTAGCCCTGCTACTCAAAGGTGCTTACTTCTGTCAATCATGCTTACTTCTGAGTGTGTGTGTGTATATGTGTGTAGTGTGTGTGTGTGTGTATATATATATATATATATATATGATTGCACTGTAAAAGAATTAATTAATTAATTAATTGTATTGGGGAAGGCCTGTGGCTCAGTGGTTGAGCATCGGGCAGTGCAGAAAGTACTTCACCCAAGCTATTCCCCAGAATGCTCTGTGAGAACTTAGGCTGAGAGATAGCGGCTGGCTAGGGCCAGCTCTACCATTAGGCAGAGTGAGGCGGATTCTCATCAGCTGCGATGGAAGCCCTCTGGCCATTCTTCCTGAACCCCCACCCATTCCCCTCCCTTGGAGGATGGAATTGAGTGTGTCCTGGAGGCCCTAAACTAGTCTGATGCCCTCAGGTGTGGTGGGGGATGCTATCCCATCATCAGTGTTGAAGTAAGATTCCGTTCCCAATCCAGTCCGCTTCCGTATGTGGACTGGGGAGGGGGTGCCATCTTTGCCTCAGGCAGCAAAATGTCTTGGGACGGCCCTGCCCGGCCCATTGTCTGAATGGGGATTCCCACCTGATTCTTCCTGGTGCTAATCTGGGAATCCAGTCGCTACCATCAGAATCCTCTGCTGCCAATGCGGGGAAATGGAGACTGGCCCCTTCAGAATTGGAGGCATCTGGGGAGGGAGGGATTCAGCAAACTGAAGGACGGGGCCGCAGCGCAGTGGGAGGGCACCTGCTTTGCATGCAGGAAGTCCCAGGTTCAACCCCATCTTTTCCAGGTAGGACTAAGAAAGAATCCTGCCTCAAACCCTGGAGAGCCATTGCCAGTCAGTGTCAACAGTTCTGGGATAGAAGGACCAAGGGTCTGACTCTGTCTAAGCAGCAGAAGTTGGTGGCTCCAATGTGGGTGGCTCTGAGCTTTTAAGGAGCTATCCATGGTGCTGAACCTGCCTTGGGGAAAGGATTCAGCACCATGGACCGCACTTTTCCAGTTCAGACTGAAATCCAGAGTGGATACACAGCCCCGCTGACCCTGGAGCCACCAGCCTCCACTGGGTATAAGGCAACTTCCGTTGTTCATGGCGAGCATCCATAGCTTGGCGTTACAGCACCTGCTTTGCCCTCAGAAGACCCCAGGTTTGATCCCAGGCTTCTCCAGGTAGGGCTGGAAGAACCCCTGCTGGAATTCTGGAGAGCCGCTGCCACTGCTAGATGGAGCAGCTTCCTATGTTCTTAAGAAGGTCTGCAGCTGAATGGCGGAACACTTGCTGTGCATGCAGGTGCAGCCCTTGGTGTCTCCAGCTCCCCTTGGGAGTCATCACGCTCACGCTTCCCCTGGGTTCTGAAAGACATAGCAGGCAGGATTCCCTTGCACCCTTGTATTGATCTTAACCCATCTTTTTGTCTCCCCTTCCCCCTTCTAGGGTCTTCCGGGTCCTCAAGGTCCGATCGGTCCACCAGGAGACAAAGTATGTTAATTAAAAGCAGCTGTGTGCCGTACGGCAACCGGGGCTGTTTAGAATGCATTGAGCGTCTTTAGGTCGCTTTTGCTTCTATCCATGTACAACATCTGCTTATTTTATTATTATTATTTTATTCCCTGTGTCTGGAGAAACTTATATATGTGTCCCGCTCCAGACTTGACAGACACAACCCAACAAACGGGTTGTATGCATTTCAGATTTCTAATACTTGCAGGAACCTGGGGTGAGCATGTTGGTGGACGCTTTCTTTTCTTTTTCTTGTAGGATAAATATGCACAGAGACACCTCAGGGGCGGTTCATCATGCACATCTCTGTTCGTGCTGATGACTGCAGTGTGTGCGTGCAGCCCATTGCAAACCATCCATCGCCTCTGAATCTTGCTGCTTTTCAACGGAATCAGTTCACACATGCAGCTTGCAAGCTGTCGAGAGTTGAACACTCAGGCGGTGCACAGGCATGTGCGAACTGGGCCTCAGAGCACAGAGGCTGAAGGAAATTCCTCTCAAACCATCAGTCCCGTTAGATGGCATTTTTTCTTGAACTTGGATTCCTGCGTTGAGCAGGGGCTTGGACTCGATGGCCTTATGGTCCCCTTACAACTCTAGTATTCTATGAGTCTTACACAATATCCTTTATACCAGTTCAAATTGTGTCCTGGGGTTCTGTATTAGGGGTTCCCCACTGGGAAGATCAAGAAGATCTGAGAAGATGGGAGGCTCTCCTCCAGATGCCCCCGCCAAATGAGGCAAGGAGGGTGGCTACAAGAGAGATGACTTTTTTGGTGATGGCACTCATGGTCATGTTCTGGAATCCCCTCCACAGAGAGGGTCACCTGGTGGCACCTATGCTGTGGTCTTTCCAGTGCCATGGGAAGACCTTTTTTTTTTTACCCTCCCAGGCTTTTAAAGAACCGTTTTGAGTGCTTTTAGATCACTGGACTTTTACTTTTGCTGGTTTTGCTTTTCGTTGTTGTTTTTACTCTTTGCCGCTGGTTTTCTTTCGGTTTCATTATGTCCCAGCTTCTATTCATTGTTTTATTGTGTATGTTTTTATGGGTAAAATCCAGCATGGGTCCTACTTAAAGGAGACCCATTGGGGCTTAAGTTAGTGATTTAAATCTCATTCATTTCAATGGGTCTACTCTAAGTAGGACCTACGTTGGATTTTGCCCTATGTTCTTCATGGACACCATCCAGAGAACTTGCATGGTTTAAAAGTAAAATAAATAAATAAATGCATGGCAGACAAGCTGTAATGCAGTTTAGCCACCACCATGGATCGGCCCCTAAAAAGTGCAGCTACAGGGGCATAGTCAATTTTTTCTAGGAAACTCTCTCAGATCACGAAAGGCAGCAGGGAGTCCCTGGTGACTTGGCCAGCACAATGTGTAAAGCGGTTGTGTACCTTAGAACAAGACCCATAATCCTTTGCAATATCCAAAGGTTCTGGGGCAGGTGCACAGGAGCAGATTAACTGGCAGACTAATTAATATGGAAAAGATTGGCTGAATGCAGAAAGCCTGCAAACCAAATCCAGCCTTCTGTAACGATAAAAGAGGTTGTGTGTGTCTGTCTGGCTATCCATCCATCAGCACCATGGCACCAAGAGAGTGATACCTGGACAGCTGAAACTTGGCATGCATACTAAGGGGACCCTAGGGGTGTGCACCTCAGGGTTAGTTTGTTTTTCAAACACAATAGTTAATTGTAATTTAAATGTGTCCACATGGTTGAAGCCTGCAGAAACATCTTCTGTCACTAGGTGGCAGACATCCCTCTCCAACGCAGAGCATTTCAGTCCGTACAGTTAGAAGCCAGTGGAGATTAGGAGGCCAAAGGATAGAGTTATATGCCTGCCCCTTCCCCCTACTATGGGGCAACCCCCCCCAGTTGAATGGAATTGACAGACCCCCTCCTTTAGGGAGCTTAAATAGGGGTGTCAGTGGGCTTCACTCAGACAGGGTGGGCACAACGTGCGAAACTCTGACAGCTACTTCACATCTGCTTCAGGCTCTGCTTTCACAAATGAAGGGTCTGTTTGCTAGTTGTACATAATTAACCCATCTCCATTTCCCCCAAAACATTTGGGGGGGTGCGCGCCCCAAAGCACCAAATCAGAGCATCCTCTTCCTACAACCCCCCTCCAGCACTCAGGCCAAGCCTGAGCATGTAAGGTAGAATGGACAGACTCTGAAAAAATATCAAGGGTCTTTGAAGTAAAGGAATGATTGACCAGGCAGATCAGGTTTATGCTGCTTCTGTGGTGGATGTTAGTTGCTGAAATGACCTGAATCCTGCTTTGTTTTTCCCGTTTAGGGTCCACTGGGGAAACCCGGCCTTCCCGGCATGCCTGGTGCAGATGGTCCTCCGGTGAGCTTTGCTGGGACTATTGGCAGGCTCCCTTGCTTGGAGGGGTGGGCTGCCAGGGTTCAGGCAAGCACAGCTTGTGTGTGGAGGTGCTCCGCGATCTTGCTGTATGCCAGGTTGCATCTCCATGTTAAGAACCCATACATGGAGACATACAAGAATTTCAGTTCAGTTCATTAAGCTTCAGCAGCACTTGCCCCATTCACAACCATGGACATGAACGGGGGCACATTTTCCAGCCAAAGCTTGCGCACTGAGAGTGATCAACTGACCTGGCAGGCAGCAACATCAGGGAGGAGGAGCAGTGGGGTCCAAGGAGGCCCCGAAGGCTAGCAGTGTGTGGGCCTTGGTAAGTGCCCCCTGATTCTGACACCAGTTCTGTACAGTGAGGTGCATGTCCAAGGCGTAATTGCTTGTCCACGGTCAATGCTTGTGTCAATTTGAAAGGATGATCAGGGGACTGGAAACAAAGCCCTTTGAGGGGAGATTGAAGGAACTGGGCACATTTAGGCTTCAGAAGAGAGGACTGAGGGGAGATATGATAGCGCTCTTCAAGTACTTGAAAGGTTGTCACAAAGAGGAGGGCCAGGATCTCTTCTCCACCATCCCAGATTGCAGGACACGGAATGATGGGCTCAAGTTACAGGAAGCCAGAGTCTGACCAAACATCAGGAAAAACTTCCTGACTGTTAGAGCAATACGACAATGGAACCAACTACCTAGGGAGGTGGTGGGCTCTCCCACTCTGGAGGCATTCAAGGTGCAGCTGGACGGCCATCTGTCAGGGATGCTTTAGCTAGGATTCCTGCATTGAGCAGAGGGTTGGACTCAATGGCCTTATATAGGCCCCTTCCAACTCTACTATTCTATGATTCAGATAAACTGGACTGAGCTCATAGAAGAGTAACCTTCAGTGATGATCAGTGGACAATAGCTTGGCAAAAGGAAATTGGAGTACTAGGGTCTTGCCCGTCCCCCAAATCTGCATCAGCTGAAGGCTCTCAACAGCCAAGGGCAGGGCTGGGCAATAGACCCACCATGGGGCTGGGATGAATGCCAACATGGAGCTTGAATGAATGCTGTGCAGACTTGCTCAGCAGGTGGAGAAAATGCTAACTGGTTAATGGGCTTCTCTTTCATTGCCTGTAATAACAGGGTCACCCGGGCAAAGAAGGTCCTCCTGGTGAGAAGGGAAGTCAGGTATGTATCAACCACAAGGTCACCATTCAGAATGTTGGGGATATGGAATACTTATATGATTATATGGAGATAATTAGAAATGGTGGGGTTGAAGGGTTGGGATGCAAGTGTGTGTCACTCAGAGATCAGTGCCTGCATCTTCCACCACAAAAGAGAAGAGCGCATAACTCCCTGGTTTGAATGTGGAAGGATGCCAGTTCCGGGGAAAAGGGTCTCAGGCCAGGAGGAATGAGAGCCACTGCCAGTATGAGTAGGTGCCATTGGCGAGGTGGACCAGTGGACTGACTCAGTGTGAGGAAAGTTCAGATGTTAATATGGTGGGGGACTTAATAGGAATAGCTCTGAGGAGTGTTGAACCACAGGCCGTGGGCCAAATCTGCCCCTTTGGGGTCCTAATCTGGGGTTCTGCCCTTGCGCAGAGCCCACTGCCAATCACTCGATGGTTTCCTGACTTTTGTGCAATTTCCCCCACTCTAAAAGATTGAAATGCCTCTGAAGTCTTGATTGCCAGTAGTAAGGGCTGAAAGTGAAAGTATGCTGGTAGGTTTGGTCCTGTCCCCGTTTGCCTTTGGCCCCACCCAGCCCTGGAATGTGCCCCCCGAGTGCTCCTCCAAAATTGAATTTGGCCCTCGGCATCTCCCCTGGAATGGGCAGACCGGCAAGCTGAGAAAGGGCCCTTACAGACCCAAAAGAGTCCAGCGGAGCACGAGAAGATGAGTCGGCAACTGCGACCCCTCCATTCTCAGGCCATGGGGAGGGTCTCCCTCACTTTGAAGCAATGGAAAGGCAGTTTCCTCCGGCCAGGGCTGCACTCCCTCCCTCAGCCAGCTGCGGCACCTCAACACACTGTGGCCTGCCCTTCCTTCACCCCTTCCCAACTTACAGTCCATCTTAAAGCATATTTTTGCAGGCTTTGCTCGGGAATGATGCACTTGCATTATTCTGCTGGCCGGCTTCTGCATCCCATTCATTTATTTGCAATGAGGGCTTTCGGCAGGGTGTGTGCAGTGCTGATGGACGTTCGCAGAAACCTGGCCTCGGGACTGAGAATGGCCTCGGGAAACTGCTGCAGCTGCAGCCGCCCGCAGGGGGCCTGGCCCGTCACTGCCGTCTTGGCTTTGCAGAAGGAGAGGAATGTGCAAGTGTTGGCACCCACAGAATTTGAAAACAGGGCCATCCATCATAGAGTCACTTGGTGCGCTGGAGGTCATTTAGCAAATGGCTGTGTGTCAGCAGGTGTCCCTGGATCAAGCGTCCACATCCCAGGGCTGCAACTTCTCCCACAAATTATGGCACAAGCTATCGTGACCTCAGAGCCAAATCTGCCCCACTAGATTTGTTCTTGTTGGCTCCGAGATCAGGCTGGAGACCTTTGTGGATCACACGGGTCTGGTTTAATTGGGTTTGTTGGAATTAGAGAAAAGAAAACAGACACGCCTCTCTTCAAGGAAACAAAAGTATTCAGGCTAGGATATAGGTGTAGTGGTTAGAGTGTTGAACTGGGACTTGGGAGATCCAGGTTCTAGTCCTGACTCGGCCATGAAGCTCACTGGGTGACTTTGGCCAGTCACTGACTCTCGGCCTAACCTACCTCACGTGGTTGTTGGGAGGATAAAATAGAGAGGAAGAGGACCACATAAGCCAACTTGGGTGCCTTGCAAGGGATGAAAAGATAATAATAAAATAAAATGAGGGAAGGAAGGAAGGAAGTGTTTGTCACATAAAAGAAAGAAAAAAACACTTCACCAATGTCGAATAATAATAATAAAACATCTTTCCTTTTGTTAACAGGGCCCAGGAGGCCCTCAGGGCCCAATTGGATATCCCGGCCCACGTGGCGTAAAGGTAAGAAAGCTAGAATCAAAACCTTTGGAGTCCTCCAGAATATGTGGATTGTCATGGAGGCATCATGAGAGGAAATATTCCCTCTTCCAACAGAGAAATGGGAAGATTTACATGAGTCCTGATCAAGCCTCCCAGAAAGGGGTCCCCAATCTTTTTGGGTTGGTATGCACATTTGGAATTTTGATAGAGTGTTGTGGGTGTTCTCACAAAATGACTGCCATGGGGGCCTTGCCCATTCATAAAATGGCTGCCAGGGTGGGCTTGGCCAGTCACAAAGCACCCATTTCCCAGAAGGCAAATGGGTGAGACTAAAAGGAAAGGAGCTTGCCCAAGAACCCAAGAACAAGGCAGAGGTGGGGTCTGAGCTCCTATACATAAAACCAAAACCTGAAATAAAGATGGCACTGGAGGGCAGCACTTTATTTTCCAGCATGGCAGTGTCTGTGTTTTAAAATACTATTATTACTACCACTAAAAATATTTTCTACATGAGGCTGTTAATCTGCTACATCTACTTTCAGTTTCATAGCAGAATCGAGATCTGAGCACTACATGAAGTGTTTCCTTTCCTGCTTTTCTGCTACATAACCTCTAGGTGGCACTGTGGTATAACCAAATAGCACAATTGCACAAGTGGAAAAGGCATTTTCTTTTGCTTTCACAAATAATACCACATTTTCCCTGCTCTTAAAAAAAATTGCTAAAAGTGCTGTTTAAAAACAGAAATGAAACTGGAGGGTTGTGGCATTGTCTAAAGAATGCATAAACAACTGTGAGTAGGGAATGACAAGCACATAATAAATGCCTTCTGTAGAAAAGCTCAAAAAATAAAATGAAAATCAGGAGAGGTAGATAGCCTGGAGGGCACGGAGAGAAGTTTCTGTAGGCATATTGGTGCCTTTGGGCACCATGTTGGAGAGTCTCAAATGTGGATGTGACTTTGAGAGGGCCCCCCTGCCATCATCGGGGGAGGCTGGTGACTTCTCTGTCAGTGGGGCTTCTTATCCATTGCATCTTTTTGTTCGAGCTTTATAGGAGTTCTCCATGGTTCTGAACTTCATCCCTGAAATAGGTTCACCACCATGGAGCACCATGGATGGCTCCTATAAAGCTCAAACAAAAAGATGGAATCGATAAGGAGCCCCACTGATACAGAAGTCACCAGTCTCCCCTGGTCATCATGTAATATGAGAAAATGCCCTTTACGTGGCTTCTGTGAACTTTAAACCCAACCGTGATGAAACCATTGACACTGAATCGCACTAAGAAGGCAAGCGGCTAGTTTGCAACATTTATTTAATGGAGCGGAACTAATAGACTACCAGGAATTTCACACAATAAACAACGGAGTCCATAAAAATCAATGAAGCGGAAAGCTTCAATACACATACGAGGTATAGGCTTTGCATAATACAGAAGGTTAACCTTACATCAGAGACTGACTTACTGAGCTAATGTAGCGGTCTGTGTAGCCGGTCTCCAGGCGCCGCTCCCAGGGTTAGAAGCTGCTTGGTCCTGACCGGAGCCAGGGACCTGATCCATGCAAGCCTGCACCGTGTTCCCAACAACCCTTTGTTCCTTAGGACATGCTTTTTCTAACCTCTTTCACCCCCTTCCTGCCTTTCTACCCTCCTTCACCCCCTCCCTGCCCTTGATGAACAGCCGGGTTGGTTCGGCCCCGCGGGGTGGTGGCGCCTCTTGGATGTTGGCACCTCCTGGATACTTTGGGGTACTTCACAGCTCTTTGAGACTGCCCCCCCACCTCTAGAATGTCTGCTCTTCCTTGAGGGCAGGTGTAAATGCGCCCTATTGAGGGTATGCGGATGTAGTGTGTTCAACCGGTCTGCCCAGAACTGTGTCTCCTGTCCCCCATGTGGGGATTATGCAGAAAGGTGGGGGAACGAGAGGTCAGGGGGGAAAGTGAAACCATGTCAGGGTTCAACCGTGTGTGATCAGGCTTTCTCCACAGTTACATTCCAAAAAAATCTTGAGTTGGGCTTAGAAAGTCATTGGTAACCCCTGTGTGTTGGTCAGCACATGTTAGTGCATGTCCCACAGCTAGCACAAGAAGAAAGTCAAGCATTTCAGTCTTTAAGAGATGTCATCACTGGATCCAGTCCCTATGGTGGTGCCTGAATGAGGAGGGTTCCCTGATCTCTGCAAAATGCATTCATATCCAGTGGAAAGGCATAACATGCTTTCATATCCAGTGGAAAGGCATAACACTCTCCCGCCACAAGAGGGTGTTCAGCAAACTGCATCTCCCCTGTGGCCCTTTCCCAAATGCACAGTTGCTTTTGTCTGCAGTAGAGAGTTGTCAGTTTCTGGATGAAAAAACCAAACCGCCTAATGTGGACCAAAGATTAGCCTTTAATTATTTGTTAATATATCAAAGACAGCAAAGGAAATAGAAAAAGAAACAGATGAAATCATGATGTGTTCAAATTGAGGCAGGAACAAGAAAATCAAGAAACAAATAAACATATCCATACGTAAAAAGAGTACATGCACAATATAATTTCCTTAAAAAATAAATCAAGCTGATGTCAAAAACCTGTACAAGAACCAATACTTTTTGATGAATATTTTTGGCCAATTTTATTAGATTCCAACATGCCACATGTTAAGAATGGGAAGTTTTGTAGGAATGTATGAGAAATTAGTTTCAGTTCATTTTTGATCAGGGTTTACTGAGTTTGCACCTTTTGGACCAAACACGGACTTGGACACAACCTGTGGTCAAAGTCCCTTCATTTCCAAGCTTGCAATGTGATTTGTGGACCCCCCCAAAAAATGTGTTTGACGGCATGTGTACGTTTGTAAAATGTGCATGGAAAAAGGTGTACTTTTGAAAAACGTGCAGAAATACGTTTTACTTTAATCCATGGGAGAAGAATGTGCACATTTTAAAAATTATGCATGATTGTTGCACACGTTTGGAAAAATACACACAAAAATATGCACAGAGTTCCAAGCAAAAAGAAGAAGAAAAAACAAAGCTCGCAATCTTATACAAACTCTAATCGGAATGGGCTTCGAAATGGAATTTGGAGAACTTTGGTGAGCTCAAGTTTTCCTGATTTGCACATCCCTCGTATTTTGTGGCAGTGCAAGGTGTACCGCTTGGTAATGTTCGTATATGAAAAGGCTCTGTTTGGTATTGTGAAGTGTTGTACTTTGAAGGCTCTGACGAAGCATGGTTGTTGTTGTTTTTTGCCTTGCTTGTTGCCAGACGGAATGTGAAATTCGTCTCATGCTAGAAGGCTTGAAACTTGAGCATTGCAAAGAAATGAGGCACTTTCCTTATCTCATCTACGCATTACCTGTGCCAAAAAGGGATGGGTGAACAAGCAATTTTTGTGTTTGCCCAGATTCTCTGAGCATCATCTTGATGCTCAGATCTCCTTTGATTTCCACAAGTGCTTGTTGATTGCTGTTTGATTTGCATGAATGGGGAAATTGTGCAAATTTAATGCGATTCGACCAGAAAAATTGCACCCCCAAAATTAGTTTTTTCAGAGTTGTGCAACTTTCACCCATAGATTGAAGCGTGAAATTGCACATTTTTTAACTTGTGCAATTTTTAACTGCTTTTTCTCTGAAACTTGCACAATTTTCGAATGCGAGCACATGTTCAATAATTTGCAAATATGTTCAGAGAACATATTCTCCTGCTTGTGCTCATGTTTGGTGTGCCAAGCTGGTCATGTTCCACTGTTTTGCAAACACAAATGAACTTCTTGTACATCCTTGATGCTAAGTCATATTAATTAATGTTGTTGTTGTTTTCCCACTAAGGGAGCTGATGGTGTCCGTGGCTTGAAAGGAACAAAGGGTGAGAAGGTGAGTTAGCTCCAATTAGTTAATGGACTGGTGTGTTTTATCCATTGTGGCAGTGGGTAGGATCTATGGGTTTTGCAATGTTTCCTGTTCTCTTCTTTGATCTCTACCCCAGGACATGGCCTCTGTCTCTACTACACTCAAGATTATTAATTTATTATTTATTATAAACTTTATAAGCTGCTCCAGCTCCAAGAGATCACAGCACGATACAATGAATTAAAGCACAAAAATCCAAATTCTGAAAAAGGCTGTAAATTTAAATGTATACTTGTGTAATTGATTTGCACAATCATAGAGACAGAATGTGCATCTCCTTCGAACAAAATCCAGAGATCTTACAGGAGGAGACCCCAAATGTTTTGGGTCAGTGGGCACAGTTGGAATTTAGAAAGAGTGTTGTGGGCACTCTCGCAGTATGTCTGCCATGGAGAAGGGCTTGCCCATTCATAAAATGGCAGCCACGGTGGGCGTAGCTGGTCACAAAGCACTCATTTCCCAGAAGGCAAGTGGCGAGTCCAAGGCATAGCTCCAAAACACAAAATGATGCTTATGAACCCAAATTCAAGATGGCGCTGGAGGGCAGCCTTTCGCTTTGCAGCATGCCAACCTCCCAGTTAAAAATAAAAAAACAACATTTAAAAAAAATAATTTAAAAAATCTTAAGAAATAAAATAAAAGACAGGAGGGGCTGGGAGGCTGCTCCACATCGGGCACTCCAGTGTTTCAAACTCTGGTTCCCTTCCATTTTACTCTTGCGTTTGCCAAGGAAATCCACGTTCAAACTCCTCGGTACAGCAAGGCTGTATAATCCCAATTACATGAATAGATCTTTCTGATTTACACCTTTCGTAAACCAAGCTTAGGAGCTGCCCGGGGAATGCATCATGTCAGACGACTTAACTGCCAGAGGCGGCAACAAGAGCAGCTATTAAAATGCTGTGTTTAAAGAGAGTTTTGACACGCAGGCTTTCTGTATATTTCCAGGTATACAGTTATGTGCTCCCAAAGGAGGAGCAGGGGCTGTGTAATATTCTGGCCTTGTTGCAGCCTTAAATCTCCCTCGCCTCCATTTGTTCATACGCTGCAGTCCATCACTGGGAAAGCTGACAATTATAAGCTGGGATCCAGCTACTAGGGGCCTTCTGAAAACCCCAATGTTGTTTTTTGGTTACTGCATCCACATTTTAGCGCCTTGACAGGCTTGCTTTAGGACTTGATACACTATCGATTGGAACTCTGCAGTTAAACCTTTGCCGACTGGAAGAAATATTAGCGCCGTCCTTGAATTCTTTCTGAAGAGGCTGGTGTGAAATGGCCTTGGTGAAAATAATTTGTTGTCGGTGCTGGCAAGTTCCCGGTGTTTATATCAGCCAACTGACAGTCTCGGCTACTGGTGGAGGAGAAGGACGACACCCTTGGGTATTAATTGAATTTGGGGGGAGCTTTTGGGGGGGGGCTTCAACAAGATGTCCTCCATGGAAATTGATCTGATATAGATTACGCCAAGACTAAAGGTTTTGTGTTTCCTCCAATATACTAGAATCTGAGACTACATAGCAGCTTATTTCTGGGAGGGGGGAACTGTTGTTTTTCATCAACACAGAATTAGCTGGTTCTCCTCATCAGGGTTCTTGTGCCCGAGGCAGAATCTGGTTGCTATGGAAACTAGGTTTCCTTCCTTCCCACTGGACTTGCTAACCGGCTGAAGTGTTACCTGTCCTGCCTCTGGGTGGATGGTAGAAGCTACTTTGGGGAAGCACTGTTTTTGGGCAGTGGCTTTCAAAAAGTGACCCAATAAGCCCAGGGTCCTTCAGAAGTGTATCAGGGTGGGAGGGGCTCATTAATGAGATAGGGAAGGTGGGTCAAGCATCCCTGAGAGATGGCTGTGCATTAAAACATGCAGGAAAAGGGATGGTTGGGTGTTCTCCATGTGAGCCTCCCCCAACCTGGCACCCTCCTGATGTGTTGGCCTACAACTACAACCCATCCCCATTGCCCATTTTGGCTGGGAATTATGGGAGTTGTAGTCCAACACATCTGGAGGCCATGAGGTTGGGGGAGGCTGCTCTAGTGTTCTCTGAAGATGTGAGTTAGCCATGGTGTCCGGGGTCATGAGTTACGCACCACTTTGGGATAATATTTTTGTCTTTTAAAAAAATAATAATAAAAAGCAGTCTAGAAAGGTTCTGAAAGAATAAAGATAGCCTAGCCCATGCCCACTGTGAGTTGTTCATGCACGCTAGAACAGTTCCCAGAATCCTCAGCAACGCAGAGGAGTTCCACAGCAGAAATGCAGAAGGCCCTCAGCAGACAAGTCAGTCTGGACAGCATCTCCTGAATGTTTGAGAAGTGCTTGGCTGGGGGCATGGTGGGGGGAGTCCCTTGCCTGTGGCTGAGAACCTGGATAATCCTGAGGGGGGCGCTGCTATTGCCCTGCACGGTGAAGGGAGGAGTCCTTGAATTGAGACTGGTGGTGGATTGACATTTTCATCTTCTCTGATGTTATCTTCTGCAATACTGTAATGCGTAATGTCCCCTCTCCTCCTGTCCTCCTCATGCAGGGTGAAGATGGCTTCCCAGGATTCAAAGGTGACATGGGCATTAAAGGAGACAGGGTGAGCTTTCAGTAACACCATCTTCTCCAGGCTGGTTGACACGAACACAGAAAACAGATATAAAGTCTGTTATCGGGGCTTTGGTCCCAGGGCTGTCATCCTGAAGTAATCTTGGGGATGTAGAATGAGGGATTCCAGGGTGTTTCAGAGCTCCTACAGATGTTCTGAGGAAGCAGGGGGGATTTGAGCTCTTTTGTGGTTGTGGATGGCATCTAAAGGGGGGAAGCACCCAGTTCCTCTGGGAGGAAATGGGTGCCCTCTTTATGCATCTCCCCTCCTTGGACAAGACCTGGAAGCATGGGAAGAGGAAGCACAAGGAGCCATCACCACCTTCTCTTTGTTGCCATGACTTCTATGACTTAATTGCCCATTGTGGGATGGGCTATTTCCTACTGCCCATCAATCTGAAATACAGAGGCAACCTGAAGGGTATCTCCAACACTTCCAGGCTCCCAGCAGGCCATCTAGTGCTGGTAAAGGCAGAAGAGGTCCTACAAAACAGATTGAGTAAAACCCCACGTTCAATGTTTTCTGTGGCTCCCAGGTAGCAAGACATGCCGCTAGTCCTCTTGTTGACACCCTTTTGCGCTTACGTCAAAATCCTTGGGCTGCTTCACCTGAGCACCGCCCCGTCAGATAGGATGGCCTACTATGAATTGCCAGGAAAGAGGATAAAACAGGGCAGCAATTTGTGTAAAATGTGCATATGCTGATTTGCATGCTGCCTATGCTGACGTATATGTATAGATGCAAATTTAGAAATAATTATTAGAATTTAAATAGAAATACCGTCCATCTTACCATAGTGAGGAAAACTGTGACCAGGTGAGCTGCGTGCCTGTCTGTTCACTCTGCTGTCCAGGTGCGAACTGGTGGTGATGGACAACTGTTCGTACGGTTCTTTATAATTAAAGCTAGCTACAGCCTAGCTACAGTTACCCATGCTCTGATAACCTCTCTTCTGGATTACTGCAGTGTGTTAAATGTGGGTCTGCCTCTGAAAACTGTCCAGAAACTTCAGCTGGTCTAAAACAGGGCAGCAAGACTGTTCATGGGGACTGGCCAATGTGATCATAGTATGCCAATACTTTTCCATCTGCACTGGCCACCAGTCCATTTCTGCACCCAATTCGAAAGTGCTGGTGTTGAGATTCAGGACCCTAAATGGCTTGGGGCCAGATTATCTGAAGGATCGTTTCCTGCCATGCATACCTGCCCAGACCCAAAGATTATCCTCAGTGGTCCTTCTCCAGGAGCCCCCACCAAAGGATGTGAGGTGGATGGTGCGACGACACGGCCCCTTACACTTTAGGACCAGGCGCATAAACCCTTCTCAGGCCAAGCATCAACACTTAAAAACCTGAGGGGAGGGTCAAATGAAACCTTTCCCCTACTAATGAGGGAAAAGATTAATACTGGATATTAAGAATCTAGCTTAAATCTATGATGCTGTGGTGGGTACAAAGGTGTGTGTGTAGATTTAAAAGTAAAGCAGGTAATAACGCCATCTTAGTTCCAGAAAATAAACCTGCCTACACCAAACACTTTGTAACTAACCTAAGTCCCAAACTCCCAACTCTCCCCACACACTACAAACACTCTCCCATATCACACTACCTCCAACCACCTAAAACTCTCTAACCCAACTCCACACTCCCATAACACTCAACTCACTAACTCGACTTCTTCACTAACTCTGACATCACTCAAGCACTCCTTATATACTCCTCCCCCCACCCTTTCCAAGACATCATAAACCACACCCACTCAGTTCAACATTCTAGACACACTAAATATACTAAAACAGACATACACCAGGGAACTGAACTGTGGGGTTACGCCACAGATGGCTACTAAGAAGAGGGTCTTTTCTGCTGCGGCACACCAGTTGTGGAATGAGTCCCCCAGAGAGGCTCACCTGGCACCTACGTTGTACTCTTTCTGGGGCCAGGTGAAGACCTTGTTTTCCCAGGCATTTTATTTAGTCTTTCAGTTTCTGTTTTAAATCTGGTACTGGATTTTAAATCTTTGCACTGCTGCTAGGTTCGATTTGGTTATTATTTTGATTTTATTTTATTTATTTATTTATTTATTATTATATTTATGAATCGCCCATCTGGCCAGACATACGGCCACTCTGAGCGATGTACAATCCAATAAAATGAAGGCCGTCCGTGGCAGATCTTGTTTTATTTTTATTTTATACTGTACTTTTAAACTTTTATATTGTATTTTTTTCATGTTATGTTTAATGGTTTTAATTGTTGTGAACTGACCAGAGAGCTTTGGCAGTTGGATGGTATAGATATGTAATAAATAAATTAAATAAATAAAAATAAACTGGAATTGGACAGGACGGCCCTTCAAATAGAAGACATCTTCAAATAGAGGACTGTCCCCTTAAAAGAGGACAGTTGACCACCCTACTCTCCAATAACCTTGATATTTTGCTGTCGCTGGCAGCTCTTCTTAATGCTGCCCTGAAATATTTACCTACAACTTAACTGTGAGTGCAAGAGGCCAGAGGAAACTCATCTCTTTTCCAATTCCCAACAGGGTGAAATTGGCCCTCCTGGCCCACGGGGCGAGGATGGACCAGAAGGCCCAAAAGGTCGGGGAGGACCCAATGGAGATCCTGGCCCACTAGGTCCATCAGGAGAAAAGGTAAGGACCCACCCTGCACTGTCTGAATCATATCGCCTTCTCCCTTACCAACCTGCCCGGTCACTGAGGTCATTGGAGGACATTCTCCTGGTGCTTC
Source organism: Shinisaurus crocodilurus (assembly GCA_021292165.1). Lineage (NCBI taxonomy): Eukaryota > Metazoa > Chordata > Lepidosauria > Squamata > Shinisauridae > Shinisaurus > Shinisaurus crocodilurus. The sequence continues at coordinate 1,111,516 of JAHFWL010001184.1, forward strand.
CACATGGACCTATGGCCCAATTGGAGTCCACCAGGAGAAGGACCTTCAGTGTGGTGGCCCCCTTTCTATGGAATTCCCTGCCTCTGGAGGTCAGGCAGGCTCCAACATTGTGTTGCTTTCAGCGCCTGCTGAAGACCTCCTTGTTCCGGGAAGCCTTCCTCGCTGACCAGCCAGCCACGGTTTTAATGATACATTGATTTTAATGCATTGTTTTATTCTTTATCTGTTTGCATCTTTTTATTGTTCACCACGCTGAAAACAGCTTAGATATGGAGTGGTATAGCAAACACTGTAAATAAATAAATAAATAAATAAATACCGTAGGGCATGCAAGGGGCCCTGCTGGAGTTTGGAATGGCCAGAATTTGAGATTTAATTCCCAGTGCTGCAAACCCTTTCCTTAGTCCCCTACATCTGTTCCTTGAGCAGCTTTCTGTTGTCTAGAAGGGATGTTCGAGAAATCCACAATGAATTCAAATAAGTTCAGATTTCTATGACTCCGAACCAGGGATTACACAGTGAACATAAGAACGTAAGAAGAACCCTGTTGGATCAGACCGAGGGTCCATCTCGTCCAGCATTCTGTTCACAAAGGGGCCAACCAGCTGCCCCAATGGGAAACCCACAAGCAGGACATGAGTGCAACAGCACCCTCCTGCCCATGTTCCCCAGCAACTGGAGTACATAGGCATACTGCCTCTGATCCTGGAGGAAGCACAGAGCCAATCAAGACTATATCAGGACTAGTAGCCCTTGACTGGATTTCCTGAGTCACACAGGACCAGCTTTTCCCAAGTCGCACAGATTCCATGGACTTGTGGACCAGTTTTTTACTTTCCAGAAATTTACGCTAATTTAGACCTAGGGAGGAAAAAAAAGCACCACTGAAAATGCGCTTTTAGATTTTCATGGCTGCTCATATATATTTATCTATCCCTGTGCTGTTCATCACTTTGTACTGTATCTTATTCTTTTAACTATTTGTATTGGGCAGTATCCAATACTGCTGCTGTGCTTCCGCTGGTTTCGTTGCACTTGCATGACCCGCCACTCGTGCAACAGGAACTAGCACTTCTGACGGTGATTGCAAGAATGAGTGGAGATGCTTGTTTCCAGAACGGGACAGGTCAGCAGAGCTCAGCAGGCCTGCCCAGTTCTGAGAATGAGCGTTTTGCTCATTTCCAATGGCTGCAGGATCCGCTAGCTTCCTGCTGCTCTAGTGGTGTGCCCCGCTAGTGCACAGGGAGTGTTGGATACCGCCCATTGTGTTTTATTCTTTTAACTATTTATATTGTATTTTATCCTTTTAACTGTTTGCAATCTGACCAGAGAGCACCTGTTGTTAGATGTATGGTTTATTTCTTTGCAAGATTTATATACTGCTCTACATCCAATAAAATCTCTGAGTGCTGAACAATAGGGATATGTGAGGAATCTGATAGGGGGGTTGAAAATCCAACGGATTTTCACAATTTGGCCCACCAGATTCCGGTTTGCCAGCCCTGTGCTGGTGCTGATTCGCTATGCTGTGTCCAGCTCGTGGAATCCCATCTCTAAGACAGGCCAGAGTTTGCACTTCATTTTTTAATTATGCAAAGGAAATTTGTGCAAATGACACTATTTGCACAATTTGCATGACTTTACGCAAATTGTGTAAATCACAGTATTTTGCAGGTTTTGTGCAAATCAGCGCCTGAAAAGCATGCGGATCTAGTTCCATTTGTGCAAATCAGCTGATTTTATTCACATCTCACTAGATCCATGTGCTTTTTGGGTGTTGATTTGCAACAAACATGCAAAATGCTGCGATTTACGCAATTTACATCAGGCTATGCAAATTGCATAAGGTTATGCCAATGGTGCCATTTGCGCACATTTCCTTAGCATTTTTTATATAATGCGCAACCCGCAGCCCGTCTTACACCTAGAGGTCTGTGGAAAACCCCACCACCACGGATTCAGCCCGCTTCCGATCATCGAATCAGAAGTCTGCAGGAAGTCCATTGAGCTCAAACAGGCGCATCCCTCATGAACAATAAAAAGAGGGAGTGCAAAATCATCATCACCATCAAAATACAGAATGAAAACCTTTAAAATCAGATTGTGCCAATAAAACCGTGGCTGGACAGTCAACGAAGGCTTGCTTAAATTAAAAACGAAATGTCTTCAGCGGGCACCGAAATCTAAACCACGTCAGTGCCTACCTAACATCAACAGTAAAAAAAAAAATATTGTAAAAACTATTTAGGGCACAATCCTATGGCCGCTAGACAGAGTCTAGATGGCCATGGGAGAAGTTGGAGTCCCAGTTCTGACCTGGGAAAAGCGCTCCGAGGTCGAAGCTGGGACTCCGACTTCGGAGCACCGTCCCTCTGTCCTTGCAGCCAGCACAGAAAGAATGGCACCCGCTGCAGCTCTGAGGTCACAAGACCGACCTCAGAGCCAGAGCTTTGTGGGCGTTCTGGGGGGTCGGAGAGAGGCTCTTCCACGATACAATGTATGTTGGAACAATGTGCAGCTGAAATCTAAGTCTTTTGCCCGGCAGGAGGAGCATGGAAGCAACCTTCGCCTCCACACTCCTCCTCCTCCTCCTCCTCTCCATTGGATGCCCGTAATCCTCTGCGTTCAGCAGGTTATGAGCAGCCACATTTTATTGTGCTGCCCAATAGACAGGTAGATACATGATTCCAAAAACAAACTTTGTTTTCTCCTTTCCTCATTCTTTTGTTAACTGGTTTTCTTTTCCAGGGAAAGCTTGGAGTCCCTGGGTTGCCAGGTTACCCTGGAAGACTGGGCCCCAAGGTAAGTTTGGCTTAATATGTAAATAAATTTCCATTTGAGATGTCTGAGTTATAACCACTTCGGCTCGAACTCGACATCACAGGAGACTTGTTGTAGCCAATGGAGCAGAAGGTGTTGCCATGCATTTTGCACTCCTAAGTAGGCAGATGGTTCAGGGGAGAGCGGAGAGGGGTGATGTATGGATGCTTCTGAAATAACCAGCTCCACATCCACGTGTCTCCTGTAATGTCTTGTTCCTGCCTCAAAGACCAAGAATCCATCTAGGATTTGAAGAAGAGCAGGGAATTTCTCGGCTTCATGGGGCTGAGCTCAAAGAATTAATGCTACCATGATTTGTTCTGTGCAATTGCTTCTATTCATCAATCAAAATAGAGAGAAATTAGTACTTCAAGTCTGATGTGCTTCCATTGTCAGTCTTACCCAGATGGGTGTCTCCCTTTGTTTTGACTTGAGACTGGCTTTTTCTTCTTCTTATGGGACGTGAGAAATTGCGATGGCTGGAGAATGGTACGTTGAGTGGAATCGAATGAGCTTACGGCAGAGGGCTAAGAAGAAGAGATGAATTTTTGCTTTGTCCTCTGGGTCTTTTAAAAGTAGTGCCAGGCCCAGCACAAGCACCTGTGGAGGTGCTCCTTGCACTAGAGGCATCTGGCATCTCCTCCACTTCTCCAAAACTCTGGGTGTGGGGAAACGTGGCCTCTGAGAAAGAGTAGCAGAACACGGACCGGATCGAACAGAATTTTATGGGATTTCCCTTCCTTAGCCCCTGCCCCGCCAGCCCAAGTGGGCACCAGCCACCAGTGAGTACATGGTAACCTTGGGCAAATGCCAGAGACCCAGAAGGCTACCCTGTCCCTACTACAGGTATTGAGTCTGGTCTGCTCTTTGTGTGTGTGTGTCCGGCACAGTCAGCGCCCAGCCCACACAGCTCTCTTGACTCCCCGGTGCTGCCATTTTACTTTCCCCACAATGCAATTCTGTTTGGCATGGCATTGTGGGAGAATTATAAGGGTGATGCTGCAGAGTCCAGCCAACAGAGATGATATAAATTAGGGATGCGTGACTTCCTCCACCTTGAGAGATTTTGCTCCTCTTATTTTAGCAAAAAAGCTTCCTTCAAAATCCCCTGAGATGTTTTCCTCAAAGAACCCTCCAGTCGCACGATGCTTCTTTTTAGGTGAATTGTTATGCTTGGTGAGAATGTTATCAATTTTGGTTAACCTTCTTTTGAATGTCCCCACCTTTTAGATGTTTCACCTTGGCAGGAACCTCCAAATTCCCCAGAATTTTTTGTTTACTTTAGGTGAAATTTGGTGAGGACCCGCTGCAATGTAGGACAATTTGATATCATTCATCTCTGCAAATTTCTAAGAAAATTGATGTAAGCACACTCATAATAATAAATGTCCCCTTCCAGACAAGGACTGCTGGTGTTAAGTTGCTCCAGCGACCTTAAATTATTAAGCAGTGATGCTACTTTGGGCATGGACAATATTCATGAGAGAAATATTGAATGCTAAGGGACCAAGATATCAAAGCGTCTCAGGCGCTGGTGCTTCGAGGGCTCCAGCAAAAGCCTTTGATGTTGGCATCAGCTGCCTCTCTGTGCGCTTCCAGTCTGAGTAATAAGAAGACAAATGCAAAAGCCAACCCCTCCATATTATTCTCATACAAGCAGTTAGAAAATTAATTAAGGAGAATAACTAACAAGACCGAGCAATGGCCCAGTTTGCAGGATTAAAGGCGGCACCAGCTCCACACCCACTTCCAGTCTGAGTTGTCAAACGTTTCTTATTTTTAAATTAAAAAAAAGAAAATGAGAAATTCCCTGTGCACTGAATGGGAAGATGTAGTCTGGATTGCATTATACCCTGGAGGTGCCTGGAAACTTGAGTTTTTGTTAACCATCTCTTTTCCCCTTTGTTATCTTTTTAAATTGTATTTTATTATTCATGTTTAATGCTTGGAAAAACAGGCTTGTTTGATGCTGGAGACTTAATTAACCACACAAGCGTATTCCCTGCCAGTGTATTTGTTCATTTCTTCTGCCATCCCTTCCACATTTGCATACTTTTTACTGCATAGTTTAGCTCATTGCCTGCCAGCCATCTATAAAACGACTCCGCTGCCAGTTTAAAAACAACAACAACATGTTGTTGTTCATTTTGGCTCTCGCTGCTCATTCCTACCTTCTGACTGGGCCATGCATCCTCTTTTGCTATTTACACACTCTGCAGTTCCCAAGAGCAGCGGCTTAAGATTTGGTGACACACCCGTGGCTCACTTCTGATGACCCACAGTTAGGGATGGAGGGGAAATTTGTTCAGTTTGCATTTTAATGCAAATTTACTGGATTTCACACTTCCTAACCAATACACAAACTGAAACTCGGTCATCCCTCGAAATTCACTCTTTATTATTGCATTCATTTTTTTATTGTATTGTATTATTACATTTATATCCCAATTATTTATTTATTATATTTCTATAACACCTTTTTTTTCCCTGCAAAGAATTCAAGGTGGCTCACATAATCCTCCTCCTCCTCCTCCTCCTCCTCCTCCTCTCCATTTTATTCTCACAACAGCCCTGTGAGGTAGGTTAGGTTGAGAGTCAGTGTCTGCCCCAAAGTCACCCAGTGAGCTTCATGGTTGAGTGGGGACTTGTACCCGGGACTCTGCAATCCAACTCTCTAACCACTACATCACACTGGCTCTCACTAGCCAAGGTCAAAATCCTCGTCAAGGTGTCCCTTGAAGGAGAATGGAAGTGGGGCACAGGGGGACGGAAGTGTTGTGGGCCAAGGCGGTAAAAGAGGGAACAGACAGGCAGGCAGGCAAGCCCCCCAAACTAGCTGTAGCCAGTCCAGGAATCAGCACTGGTTGAAAAAAAATAGTGGTGAGATGGTTCTTTGTGAATCTACCCTCAAATTTGCTCGAAGAAATAGACTCCATTGGCCCAAGCGTATCGCTTGGGATGTTGCACTTTGATGCCTTCTTGTCTTGTTAATAGCCCAGTGATGACTTCCTTTCTTCAAAATGTGGGTTTTGCGGTGGATAGAGTTCCTTGTGAGGTAATGTTGGCAGGCAGGTAGGCAGTATTCTCTTTGCCCTCTCCCACTTCTTTCTCTTTCTGCTTTCTTTTCTTTTAAAAAAAAATTATTTTATTTTAATATTAGATTACAAATACTTACAAGAATAATTTATCGAAATCATTCTACAACCGCAGTCACACTATAATACATTCAAAATATAAGAGATAAATATCAGTGCTGTGAGATTGTACGTATAATAGCAATATTATACAAATAAATCAGATATCAACCTTAAGAATGTAATATTTAAACAACATTACAACATACCCAGCAATACATATGGATTAATTTGACCCTGGACCATTCTGTTTCCTTTTCTTTTTATCTAGGGGTCCATTGGATTTCCAGGGTTTCCAGGAGCCAACGGAGAGAAAGGAGGAAGGGTAAGAATGCATTTCTGTGGCTTGCGTTGCTTTGCACTGGCTTTTGCCCTTTCTTCTGTACCAGCCAAACCCCCCATTTTCTCAAAGACATACTCTTGATGTTGGAGGTGGGATCTGTTGATGTTTGTGTACACATACAAATCTGACTTCATAAAAGAAATCTACCCACAAATCCTAGTTCACAATACTTTTTCTTCTCGGCCACTGCTCGAAAATATGAAAGATCCTTGGATATTTGCAAAAATTGGCAGGGTTTGGAAGGTGCATTCAGCCAGGACTGAACAGCCTGTGTGAGGTCCCCCTTCATACCTGAGTGGGTCTGATGTCCCCCCTGATCTTTTAACTTCTCTTTAAAAAAATTATTGGCTTTTTTTTCAATCATACAACAAAATCAAAAGAAATACAACATAAACATCGTGCACCCTCCACCTCTTGGGACCAAGTTATATTTCCCAAAAAACAAAAGGAAAATAGAAAATCAGATATTATTCTATGTTCCATAAATGTAACAAATCTTGACAAGGCTCGTTCCCCTTCCCCTTCACTAACACATAATCCAGACATTTACCCCAAATGCTCACAAAGACCTTTTAACTTCTCTGTCTTCCTCTCACTGATTAAGTCAGGGGTGAAGAATCTCAGAACCAGGGGCAAATTTCAACCTTCCTGGGGTCCCAACTGGTGCTTTCCTGGCTTTTGTGCAGGTTTCCCCCATTCTAAGAGCTTGAAATGCCTCTCCTCCACCTTAGTTACTGGCAAGAAGAGCTGTAAGCAAAAATAGACTGGTATTTTTTTATATATTTTGGGCCCGCCCCTTTCCCTTTGGCTCCGCCCACCACTGGGATGTGACCTCTCCGGAATGGAATTCGGACCTTGGGCTTAAAGAAGTTCAGCCCCCCTGGATTAAGTGGAGCCCCCTGTCATACTTTTCAGGCTTATTCTGTTTTCTAGGAGCACCACACTGTCAAGGGCCGCCGCTTTGCTTTTTGCTGCAGACATGTCTCCGAGTCGTGGTTCGACGTATCCGGCCTTATTTATGCAAAAAACACTGCAAACGAGCCAGCCTTGCTTCAGGCTAAGCAGCAGGCCGGCTTATAAGCAACGGCTGTAAAAGAGACCAGCTGTGTTAGCGATGGCAAGAGCTACTGTAAATGATAAAGCAGCTTCTGGAAAGAAAGTTGATCATGGACAAATGGGGAATGGTTACAGCCCTCCTGGTCAGACTAGCTGTGCTAAGCTAGGGGTGGGCGATCCATCCACCACTCGACTCGTGGCGCGCGAGCCAAGCCCAAAGCGAGCACCGGCTGAGGCGCCTGCTGGACTTCCGGGGGCCCGGTGCTACGTTGTTTGTGTAGAAAATGGCATAAGATACATTAAATACGGTCGCAATTTGCGCAAGTTACACAAATTGCGGCCATTTTTAACATATCTTACACCATTTTCTACATACACAACGTAGCGCCAGAACCCGGAAGTCGCTTCCCTGGCTCAGCTTGCATTCTCGAGAGCCGGGGAAACAGGTAGGGCGAGCAGAGCTTGGGGGGGGGGGAAGAGCCCGGTGAGTTCGCCGGACTTCCACCCCCCAACTGAGCTCTGTGCACATCACTAGTGCTAACCATGCTTTGCTTTTATGGTGGAACTTTTACTGGGGAAACCTCTTAGGTAGCGAATCTCTTTGACCGGCATGCTAGCTTACGATGCTCCTCCCTCCTTGTTTGGAGCCTAACCCCGGGGTCTCCAACTTCTAGTCGTTCTTCTCTCTCCTCCCACGTCTTCTTGAGGCACCTCTACAGAGGTGTTGGGCTTCACACACACACACACTCACACTGCTATCCGTATTCAGCCAGATTTTCCAGGCAGGTGGGGGGCTGAGATTTCATATTTCTTTGAAGGGGCTGGGAGGTTTCGTCTGGGGCAGAGACAAAATTCTCAGCAAATATTTCAAGGTATGCTCTTGGATACATGCAACATTAAGGATGCTATCTTATGCATGTTTAGATGGGGGGGGGAGACCAGCATGGCTGCCTTGGGGCATGCTGGGTTTTTTTTTTTACTTTTTCTGTCTAAACTTGCATGGGATGGTGCCCAAAACTGCAAAAAGAGAGCAATGAAAAATACAAGATGGGATGATGATGATGATGATGATGATGATGATTCTCGTATGTGTGTCTGTGGGGGAACAGGGTCTGACTCAAAGCCAGTGATAAGAAGAACAAGACCCTGTCTGGAAGATTACAATCTAATTGACCATTTTGGGGCGGTGGTTTCTATACCTTGGAATGTCGCATAAATCCCCAATGAATTCCAAGAAATTCAGATTTTTGTGAATCCGGCCCTTGGATTCTGCAGCTTTTCCTGAGCCATGCAAATTCCATGGACTTGCAGACCATTTTTTTAAATAAAAAAATCCATAATTTTATGCAAATTTAGTCGTAGAAAAATACACAAAATTAAACAAACAGCAGCTGAAAATGTGCATTTCCCCCATTGCCTAAAGCATGAAGATACACATGTTTAAGGGATATGTGTACTTTGGGGGAATTTGTGCTTTTTCGGGAGTGTGAATTTGTGCAAGTGTGCATGTGAATGAATGGATGGCGGAGTGAAAGGGGACAATCCACAGAATGTAGACGAAGTGGGCTTTGCAACATCTGTACATTCCTGTTCATGCCTCCATTCATGCTAGCAATTGTTTTTCAACCAAGTCACCCTTTTCGTAGGCTCCGGGATTTCCTCTCACCCAATTTACAGGTTCATTACATTGTTTGATTACCATGAGCATCCTGGTCAGGATTATTGTGGCTCCTGTCCTGAGGAAGAAAGGATGCATGATCTGACATCCAGAGAGTGGATGAATACCCCCCCCCAAGACACAGGCTTCTTCTCCCTAAATAACACCCCAGCTATCTTGTGGGGTTGCTCTCTGGATTCCTTCACCCCCTCCTGCAATATCTGTTTCCATTACCGTTCGTGCTTTGCAAACTTGCGCAGTTCCGTGCCATTAAAAGACCACCGAGGGCTCCGTTAAATGCCTCGTGTGGTTTAGCAGCTGCAAAGCAAACTCTCTGGCTGCATAATTCAGAAAGCAAATATTAAAAGGTATTGGAGCCCCCGCCCTCCCTCCCCAACCCTGTTAGAATGAGGGAGCAGGAAGAGCGTTAAATTTCCTTTTTACTCTCATTTAAATACAAATTACTTCAAACAGCCATGCTTGATAGGAATGCAGGAGATCTGAAATTGCTTTTCAGCATGTTAATATTGTGCCATCTAAATTTAGTTTACATCTTGAAAATGGGAAGAGGAGGAGGAGGATCTTCTCTTCTCCTTCTCTGCCTTCTTATTTTTCTGCCACATGATTTTCATCTCTTGCGTATGAGCCACAATCACCTCTCTCTCTCCCTCTCTCTCTCTCTCTCCTGCCATATGGCGAGTTTTTGGGTAGCTGCACCACCACCATGCCATCTGAATGCACAGGAAGCTGTGAAGGAGGCAGCATTCTTATGGCAAGCAAGGGATGTCACCCTCTTGCCAAGTCATAGAGAGAAACAAACTTCAATGAGAGAGAATCTAGCAGCAGAAGCACCACCACGACCACCACTGACCAAGCTCAAAAGTCAACAGTCTCTAAACATCTATTTTGCCTTCTGCTCATAGTGCTAATAAATCCTCTGATACCAATTGGCTGAACTGATGTGATGGTACAGAATCCCCACTAAGATCCTGGCTGCTCAAGATTTTTTTTTTTTTTTAAGAATGCTTGCAATCCTGGTTCAGCAAGAAAAAAGGAAGTTGTCAGTCTGGCTGGGATTCATACTTCACACAGGCCCTGGTAGAATTTCAAACTGGTCAGAATTTACCCAGTTTGCACCTGCCAGAACAAAACAATGAACTGAACAACCTGCGGTAGGAATCCATATGTTTCCGAACTTGCAATGCTATTCGCGGAACAACACATGCATTTGAAAAATGCGCACATTTGAAAAACATGCATGCAAAAAAATGCATACTTTCGAAGTATGTACATAAATGTGCTTTAATCAATGGGAGAAAAATGCATACTTTTAAAAAGATGTGCACAAGTGATGCATACGTTTGGGGAAATGAACATGAATTTTCGTGCAAAAAAAAGAGTTCTCAATTTGATATGGACACAAGTCAGAAGGAACTTTGAGATGGGATTTGGAGAACCTTGACAAGCCTGAGTGCTGCTGATTTTCACATCCCCTTTGCTACGTAGGGTTGGGCAAGCTTGTCAAGCTCAATTTTGCTCAGGTTAATAGCGACGTGTGAATCGGCAAAACTCGAGCTGGCTGGAGTTCTCTGAATTCCATCTTGAAGCTCCTTCTGACTTGAGTCGGTATTAGATTGTGAGCTTTTTAAAATTATTTTCACATGAAAATCCATGTATATTTTTCCAATTACATCAATTACACACACATCCTTGAAATGAACACACTCTTCTCCCATGGATGAAAGTGTATTGATTTGTGCACATTTTTCAATAGTACACAGTTTTTCATGCGCATGCATGCATGCTGTAAAACATGGCTTTTGCGGGGATCCATGAATCACATTGCAAGTCCAGATATGTATGGACTTCAACCGCAGATTGTGTCTGAGTCCGTGTTTGGTCTGGAGGGTGTGAACTGGGTAAATCCTGATCAAAAACAAACTGAAAGGAATTTCTCATACATCCCTATTTTAAAATGCCACGGACAGATGTACCTTTGTGGGGCAGGTTGAGCACCAGGAAGAAGTCCCAAGAGCCAGGGAAGCAAAGAGTTACGGAGTCCTGATGAAAAGTGGGACCAGAATGCCCAGTTGATAGAGAAAGAGGGACCTGCAGGCAGAAGATACCGGGAACTGAGGCAAGGATAATAATGAGGATGCTCTGGGGGGGAAAAATCCTTGCTTTGCATAAGCCCAGAAAGGGCTGTATGCTGGGGCATCAGAAATCCGATAGAGTCAGGGTGGCCAAATGAAGAGGCTACTGGGCTTGTTGATGAGCAGTCTCCCTAGCCCCACTCTTTAGGGACAGGAAATCAGAACCCTCTACAAGCCTCTGAACCCTGTACCCCAAACCATCCCATACTTGTCTTTCAGTCAGTGCCCCGCTGCAAGGTTCCAGTCAGCTCAAATGCCATGCTAAGAAAACATTAAAACACCATCTCTGCCTGAATCTTAGCATTGTATGAATTTCTACTTCTCCTGCTGTCTTGTTCAGGCCAAACTGCTGGATGGAGGGCTTCCGTAGGATCCTTATTACTACCGCCTTCCCAGCCAGCTCTGTGTTTCTCAATGAGCCAACCTCCCATAATATGCAGTGTCAAGGCCAACTCTGTAATAGCAGTGTCATTAATTCATTCGTAATTTAATCCAAACGCCAGCTTCCGGCATCAACAATCACTTTGCTAGGTTTTTTCCCCTTCTGGGCACTTGGTAATGGAGGTTAATATGGTGGCATATTTAGGATCCAGCTGTCTCCTCCCTTTTCATGTCAGGATTAATCATAGTCTCTTCAATCAAGTGCATTTCTCAGATTCATAAACAGGTAAAGCAGAGAACTGGGGACAGAACACATGGACACACATTATAGTCTGTGGTAAGGTCCCACTCCCACACTTTGAATTCATATTTCCATTGGTTCTTTCAGTATATTGTATTTTTAAGATGCTGTTACTACAGATGTGTGCAGAATCTGATGCGAGGGTGAAAATCCAATGTATTTCCATGATTCGCCCCGCCCAGATTCCAGTTCGCCAGCCCACCACTGGCACCGACTCACTGTGGTGCAAGTCAAGCCAGCTCACAGACTTCCATCTCTAAGACAAGCCGTGGTTCACACATTAAAAAAAAAAAAACCCGCTAAGAAAATTTGAACAAATGACTCTATTTGCACCATTTGTGCAACTTTATGAAAAATGCATAAAATGCGGTATTTTGTATGTGTTACGCAGATTGGCACCTGATACGCAAACTGCGCTACATCCACATGCTTTTCAGGTGCTGATTTGCACAAAACATGAAAAATACTGTGATTTGTGCAAATTGCGCCAAGTTACACAAATTGCGTAAAGTTACACGAATTTCACAAATAGCACTATTTGCGCATATTTCCTTAACTTTTTTTTAATGCGCAAACTGTGGCCCATCTTAGAGATGGAAGTCTGTGGACAAACCCTGACTTGGACCACTTCCGATCATTGGATCGGAAGCAAGCAGGAAGTCCGTTGGGCTCAAACAAGCCAGTCTTCCTGACGTCGGCACATCCCTAGCTTTTACCCATGCCTCTGGGGTGAGATGGCGCAGGGTGGTGTGGGTTAGAAAGGAAAATGGATAAAGTCAACAAACTCCATCAGTCAACTGCTTTACGATCACCTTGTTCTCTCTCTCTCTCTGATTCCAGGGCACACCTGGTAAACCTGGACCAAGAGGTCAGCGAGGCCCAACGGTAAGAGGCATTGTGCTTCCCTTCTTTCTTTCTTTCTTTCTTTCTTTCTTTTTGCCCTCCAGAATTGCTCCTCAAATCACAGTTTTGCATTCTTGGATGGGTGATTCAAAAACAGTTTCTTTTTCTTTTGTCTTCTCAAGGGTCCCAGAGGAGAACGAGGTCAACGAGGCATCACTGGCAAACCTGGGCCAAAGGTATTTCGAAGAGGGATTTCTAGAAGACTGCTCCCCATCCTGGCTCAGTTCTGAGGCTCCCCGAGGACTGCAGTGGCATCCTCTCATGTGCAGAAGTTTCCAAAAGGAGCACAGGAGCAAGAACCAATGCATGGAGGGGAACTGTACCATTTTAGGCTGTGGGTTGGTTGAGTTCAGGGGTTAATCCAGTCAAAGGGTCTGCTGAACCCAGGTTCTCAGGGATATAATCAACAAACAAGGGCTCAGCTCCAATAGACAAGGTCAGGCACAGGAAGGGTCAAGTTCCAGGATGGTTCACATGGTGGAGAGTCCAGAGGTAAAGACAGACAAAGTCAAGGTCAGATGCTAATTAAAGGAGGGCTGCAGAACCTCAGGCCTGGGGGGCACATCTAGCCCTTTGGGGTTCCCCAGAAGATCACACCCCCTTTCCAGCCCCCCCCTTTTCCCAAGCACCAATCGTGTGATGGTTTTCCAGCTCTTGTGCCATTTCTCCCATTCTAAAAGGTTGAAATGCCTCTCCTAAGGCTTAGTTCCTGGCAATAAGAGCTTGAAGCTACAACATACAAGTAGTGTTGGCCCCACCCCTTTTGTCTTCCGCTCTGCCCACCACTGGAATGTGGCCCCTGAGAGCTTCTGCAAAATGGAATTCGGCCCTTGGTCTGAAGGTGGTTCTGCACCCTTGAGTTAGATAAATCAAGGAGTGGGTAACACTGTGGATTGCTCCAAGTGGGTTGAGGCTGGAAGCCAGACAAACTAGAAGTATAACATACGTTGAATTTTCCTCTTCTACACAATTATTCAAGGTGCAGGAGGCCTACTGTCTCCTTCTGCATCTGGCTACTCTGGGCTCAGGACAAGATGACAGCTCTATAAAGAGACCTGTAGAGTAACAAATATATTGTAGCATAAGCTCTATGAAGGGCTGAATTCAACTCCATCCAACACATGAAGTGGTCTACTGAGTCAGGAGATGCATAAGTACAGACCAGGTGATGGGGTAAGGGTTTACAAAGGGTTTGGAGTATTGGTTTTCTTTTCATCTGTTCCTATGTGAATATATGCCAACCAATTTATGGTTCTCACACATCTGAAACAGTTGGGTAACCACTGAAAAGATTTGGACCTCCGCAAGAGTTAGTGCAGAACTATCCAGTCAGTAAAATTGGGCCCCAGGAATAAGGGGCAAAGAATAAAAGTGCCCCAAATGGCCAAAGTATATATCTGTCCTAGGTGTATCTTGTATAGAGACATTGGAGGAATCCGCAACAGATTCAAGTGAGTTTGGATTTCTATGAATCTGACCTGTGGCTTCTGCAATGGACTGTCTTTTCCGAGTCGCACGGATTCCTCAGAATTGCAGACTGGGTGTTTTGTTTTGTTTTTACCTTTGGGTGGGATTTCTGCAAATTTCCATACATCCCTAAAACAAAATCCGATTCCATCAATGAGCGGATGACAGCGGATGATTCCATCAATGAGCGGATGACCGGATTGCCAGATTTATGGATGATCAGATCCATGACAGATGCCTGCCAGTCCATGAAACACAGACGGAACAGATTTAACAAAATCCGTACACCCCTAAGTTATATGGTTGAATTGATCGTAATGTTCTGGTAGTGTATTGTTTTAATGTTCTTGTTTTCTCTCTCTCTCTCTCTCTTCAAAGGGCAACTCTGGTGGCGATGGACCCCCAGGTCCTCCAGGAGAAAGGGTAAGATAAAACAGACCATAGGTGTCGTGTAAGTTAACACACGCCTTTGGGCAGGAATATTGGACTAAAAGACTCCTTGTTTGGCAGACCCTGGCATCAAGGCTACTGAGGGAGGAGGGACAGCTTTGTAACAGTTACAGGTCCGAGGCAGCTGCCCTTGTGGGCCTGTGGAGAGAAATGGGTGGGTGGTGGACCAAGTGAAGTGAATAGCTTTCAACAGAGTTGACCAGTCTTGTTTGAGAAGAAGGGCTCAGGAAGAGGGAGCCGAGCTGAATTGGCTCCCCAAAACTCTGAAAAGTAGAGAGCCCACAGAGCCCACAAACCTCGCCTATGAACATTTCTCCAAAAGATCCTCCTTTAAACATCCCAACCCTCCCCCCCCCCGGAAAAAAAAAATCAATTTCTTTTCTATCAACTTGAATGAGAATGGTCGAAAAAATGGGGAAGAAATTTTCGGCACAGCACCTGCTTCCAGTCTGTGTCAGTTTTGTGTCTGTGCAAATCAGGGCAATTTGCTTGAAACTGCACACCACATGAAATGTCGAGGCATCCCCAGCTGCAAACTCCACCCAGCTCCACCCACCATCAGGTCTGGCTCTGCCTGCCATTGGATACAGCCCCTTGGTTGACTTTTCCCATGGATCAATGGACCTTTGTAGGAAAGATGTTCCCCAGTCCTGCCCTGCCCTAGAGGAACTAGCCACTATAGCAGGTGTGGGGAGAAGGTAGTCTGCCAGTACACCATTAGCCAATTTCCAGGGACATCCCCCCCCCCCCCCAAGAGCCTGTTCATTTCTGGGATTCTTGCAAAGAATGCTGGATTGGGTGATCTTTGGTTCTGATCCTGCAAAACACCACTTAAGTTCTTCAGCAAGGGTGGGGACTGCTTAATGCAAATTAGCGAGGCCTTGGCAGTTCAGAGGCCTTCAGTGTGGACTCTTGCTTTGCAAATTTAAATCGCATCAATAGACCCTGGGAATTCTAAAAAATGTAGGCCGTACAAAACCAGTCAGCCCTTCCCATGCTCTGCATCCCCAGAGGGAGGCAAATCATTACACCATCACATGGTAGTGAGACTACTCTCCTTCTGTCTTTGCTTCTCAGGGTCCTCCAGGCCCTCAAGGACCTACTGGATTTCCTGGACCAAAAGGCCCTCCGGTAAGTACAAGGAAGAGGTAGTGGGGAAAGATCTCCCCTTGATATACCGATGCATCTGTTAAGCCCACACATCCCTGCTTAAAAGACTACTACAACTGAGAGCCGGGCTCAGACAGCTCAGCCCCCGGGATGAGAAGAAGATCATGATGGGAGTGCAGCCAGCTTTACTGATCATCCCATTTCCTTCCCTAGGGCCCACCAGGAAAAGATGGATTGCCAGGACACCCTGGGCAACGAGGAGAAACTGTAAGTGCCTTGAGACCTTCAGCGTTCCGATGCGTATCTGAATTGCTCTCTCCCCCTCTCTCAGAAGGTCTTCCCCTCCAACTGGCCTTAGTAGCAGGAAGCAAGGCCCTGCTCTCTGTGTCTCCAAACCCAGACTCTTCTTCTTCTGTTCTTCCTTCTGTGCATCCTCTCCCTCCTCCCAACTGAGTTAGAGTTGGATTACAAGAGAAGCCTATAGCAGGGGGCCCTCAGGAAGGATCCCTCATTTCAGAGTCCGCCAGGGCTGTTCACACTCCCAGCCCCATGGTGGCAGGAGCCCAATGTGTTGGAGGACCAGCGACAGGGGTCAAGCTGTCTTTGGGTGGAGGGGTCTTGGCTGCCATTCCTGATGTTTTTCAGGAAAGCTTGTGACGTCTAGGACTGTTTAGTTTAGGGGGGGGGAGAAGACAAGTATGGGGAGAGGTATACAAAATAATGCATGGAGTGGAGAAAGAGATATCTTTCTCTCTCTCTCATCATAGTAGAACCCAGCTGCGGTCATCTCATGAAGCTGAGTGGTGAGAGATCTGGAACAGATCAAAGGACGTCCTTCTTCACACAGCACAGAGTTAAACTATGGAATTTGCTACCACAGGATGTGGTGACGGCCACCAATTTGGAGGGCTTGAAAAGGGAATTGGACCAATTCATGGAGGAGAAGGCTATCAGTGGCTACTCATGCTGGCTATATCTTTCCTCCGGTATTGGAGGCAGTATGCCTCTGTATAGCAGTTGCTGGGGAACATGGGTGGGAGGGCGCTGTTGCCCTCATGTCCTGTTTGTGGGCTTCCCATTGGGGGCATTTGGTTGGCCACCGTGTGAACCGAACGCAGGACTAGACAGGCCTTTCCTCTGATCCAGCATGGCTCGTCTTATGTTAACTGAGGAACCTCTGATAAGCTTCTGGTAAGCTAGGACTGAATGAAGAGACAAACCCCATTTTGCCACCCTATTCACAGGCAGATAAATAGGGAGTGGGTGTGTACCAATTTTCAAGGGGTAGAAAATGGGGGGCCCAAATGGGGGCCTCAACACCTGCAGGAGTACCTCTCTCAGTGGCTGGTAGCCACCATCCCCCCCCCAAAGTCCACTGGGAATTCCTGTCTACTCAAGAGCAGGAATCTGCAGCAAGACAGTCCCCCTTTTCTCACCACAGAATACTCCCCTCAGTCCTAGCACAAGCCGTCAGTTTTTCCTTGCTCCTTTCACACACTCTCCCATCCCCAAAGTGGTTCAGTTCAGTAACAACTGGTGCTTCCAGTCTCCTGTAATCTCTTTCCTGTTTGCCCTCCTCTGAATACACAAACGCTCCCTCCGTCCCTGTTCATTTCCTCGCTTTTTATCCTTTGGGATTTATCATTCTTTCAAAGACGATAAGTCAGCTTATCAGAGGAGAGCTTGTCAAGGCGGCTGGATCATTATATCACCCGATAAAGTGCTGTGGTTATTTTTCTCCTTTTCTAAATGACAGTTTCTTCTTTTCCCGCAGGGTTTCCAAGGGAAAACGGGTCCCCCCGGGCCTCCAGGAGTTGTCGGGCCTCAGGTAAGCACCCTTGGAGGCCACCCAAAATCTCTTGTCAATTGCTTTCTTCCAACTCTATGGGAGTACCGCCAACTTCCCAATTACCGAGCAATTACCAGGTCCTCTCTCAGATTAATGGCAGAGTAAATTCTGTATCGCAGGGTAAATACATGTTTATGTCTGCCTTCTGAGGTGTAAAAGTCGACTGCCTGGTAATTATGTTTGGAGACGCTAAAACATAATTAGTGTAATCTTCGGAAACAGTGGCGTTGCCAAAGCTTCATTCATTCAGTCAATGAGAGGCTGTTTGCCTTTTGTTAAAACATGGGGTATAGGATAGCCTTCATGGTTCCTTTGCTCCCTGTCAGCTGCCCTGAGGGCAACTGAGTTCTGTGGAGATGATGGGTCAGATGCAGGAGGCCATTATTAATTAATTCATTAATTAATTCATTAGTTTATTCATTTACAACAGGGATGGGGGATCTCTTTCAGCTCAAGGGGTGGATTCAATTTTGGAGAAGCTCTCGGGGGCTGCATTCCTGTGGCGGGTGGGATGTAAAGCAAAGGGGGTGGAGTCAGAGGGGGGAAGGGGTGGGGCCAAAATCCCAAAATGGTCAACGTATTGTAGCATAGCTATTCCTGCCAGCAACTGAGCCTTAGGAGAGGCCTTTTAGGATGGGGAAGGGAACAATGCAAAAGACGGGAAGGACCAAATGATTACCAGTTGGGGGAAGAGGGTGGGGCCACTGGAAGGGGACGTGGCCATATGAGAGACCATGGAGGGCTAAACTGGGACTCCAGGAAGGCTGGATTTGGCCTCTGGACCTGAGGTTACTCACCCCTGACTCACTCCTGGTTTAAATCCTGGGTGAACTTGACAGTCTCCAGGTGGAGTGCCTGTTTGCTCCGTCAACCTCTAGTGGCTAGATGTTGTCTTCCTCCAGATTACAAAAGGAGGTTCAGTATTTGCAGTGGTACATTAAGGGACCTTCCATCACCCCACCTCTTCCATAGGGATGTGTGCAGAATCCATTGGGTGTGTGTGTGTGAAAATCCAATGGATGATTCGGCCCCCTGGATTCCGTTTCGCCAGCCCTGCACTGTCACCGACTAGCTATGGTGCGAGTCGAGGCAGCCCAGCTCACAAACTTCCTTCTCTAAGATGAGCTGTGGTTTGCGCATTCTTTTTAAGACATGAAGGAAATTTGCACAAATGACGCTATCTGTGCGATTTGTGTAACTTTACCCAAATTGTGTACCTTGTGTTATTTTTCATGTTTTGCGCAAATCGGCACCTGAAAAGCATGTGGATCTGGAGCGATTTGCAAAAAAAGAGGCCGATTTTACACAAATCAAATCACACTAGATCCACGTGCTTTTCAGGCGCTGATTTCCTCAAAACATGCAAGATGCCACGATTTACTCAACCTGTGTAAAGTTATGCAAATTGCACAAGTAGTGCCATTTGTGCAAATTTCCTTCACGTTTAAAATTTTAAAAATGAGCAAATTGCGGCCTGTCTTAGAGACAGAAGTCTGTGGAAAACCCCCTGACTTGGTTCCAGTCATCAGATCAGAAGCGGGCAGGAAGTCCGTCAAGCTCAAATGAGCTGGACTTATTTATTTGTTTGTTTGTTTGTTTGTTTGTTTGTTTTATATCCCACCTTTTTTCCTGCAAGGAACCCAAGGCAGCTTACATAATCCTCCTCCTCCTCCTCCTTTCCATTTTATCCTCACAACAACCCTGTGAGGTAGGTTAGGCTGAGACTCAGTGACTGGCCCAAAGTCACCCAGTGAGCTTCATGGCCAAGGGGGGCATCTGAACCCGGATCTCCCGAGTCCCAGTCCAACACTCTCACCACTACGCCGCACTTCCCCACGTCGGCACATCCCTAAATTGGAGCCCTCGGCCTGTCAGCCTTTCTAGGAAACTGCTGCTGACCCACACACACTCTTGATCTCCCTGGACTGCTACACTTTCTTTTCTGTTGGTTGCCCTTGGCTTTCTGCCCGGCCCTCCTCCTAGCATCTGATTCTCAGTCCTTCCAGCCTCCTAGGGTTGCCTGGACCCTGTCTTAGACTTTCCTTCCATTTTGTTCCATAAATGCTGATAAGAAATCCATCATTAAAAAAACCCACCCATGACTTGGAGTAATAGAAATGAGATGGATTGCATGAGTGTGTCATGTTGAATGGGCAATCCCTGCTCCATCTCAAAATGGATTCTTCGGCTGTTTAATAGCGGTTTAGCAATATTTTCCTCTTGTAACAGCGCTTCGAGAAGAGGCACTCCCAAGATAATGGCTCTGCAGTGGCATAATCCCCATGTACAGATCAATAATCACCATGTAGACACTAAGTTAATCTGTTCTTTATGTCCAATAAAGGAATGAGAGAGTTTCCCAGCCAGAACCTGATGCATAGTCATAAAAGCCGGATGTTTATAAGCTGCCTCTTGCCTCCTTGAGAATCTCAGATGCACTTAACGGACAAGCCAAAGGCGGCATTGTGCGGGCGCAGTTCTGCACTGCTACATTTGCCCCGAAAGGAGGATTCGGACTCAGAAGCTGTTTAACAACTCTTGGATGGGATGGCTGCATTCAGAGCAGGGCTGAAGAACTGCTTCCAGCCCAAGGGCTGAGTCCAGTTTTGGTGAAACTCTGGGGGCTGTGTTCCAGCAGTGGATCATGGGGCCAATGGCCAAAAGGAAGGGGCCAAGAATACCGGCCTATTTAGATTAAAGGTGTTACTGCCCATAACTAAGACTTAGGAGCAGCATTTCAACCTTTTAGAATGGGAAAAGAACACTCAAAATCCAGGAAGCCATCAAACAATCCGAGATTTGGCCCACCCATGGGCCTGAGGTTTAACACCTTCTGCTTTAGTGCAACGAAATAGTGAAGAGCTGAAACAGTTCTTCTCGTTTTTCCAGAGAAATGAGTGAGGTATGACTGTAAGCAGCAGTCCTTCTGAAGTGTTCACTCGTTGACTGGGTTCAGACAGCACGATAACCCACAGTCAAGGATTTAGTACGTGTTGAGTCTGGGTTGTTGTTGAATCATGGGTTGTTGTGGAAATGTGGCTATTGTGTTGTCTGAACCCAGCTGCACTAACAAGCCATGGCTTGTTAAGCACAAATAACCCATGAAGAGAACCCATGGTTTGTTGTTAGGTGGTGAACTGTGGGTTGTTGACCATGGTTTGTTATCTCAGCTAGGTTCAGACAACATGATAACCCACATTTCAATGACAACCCACAGTTCAATGACACAACCCACATGCAACCCATATTCAACCCTTGAGTGTGTGGGTTATTGCGTTGTCTGAACCCAGCCATTTTGTCCCACTGCTGTTTTGGGACAGCCATCACAGCCTGTGCCAAAGGAGGGAGCAGAGCTTCCTCCTGGGACACAGGGCAGGGCAGGATCATGCCCCAGCGGCTTTCATTTTAGAAAGAGGACACTTTCCCTTCACAAACTAGCTTTTCCTTTCACAGCACAGCCAGCCCAAGACATTCTATTTCCTGAGTCAGAGCAGCATGTGGTGCTCCCTGCTACCCCAAGTCAAGGTGCACAGCACCCAAAGCCGGTCAAGTTATTTTGGCATGCAAAGCAGAACATCTCACAAGTACCTGTACCCCTTCCTGGCAATAAAAGCACAATCCTAATAAATTAAGTAGGCAAACATTTGCTGCCCTTTAATGACACCCCAAATCTGCTGCATGAAGCAGTTGCTTCACCTTGCCTAATGGTGGGGCCAGCCCTGTTTCACAACCTCCTAAAAAATTTGAAAGCTTACCATGGGGCTACTGTACCCGATTACTAAATTTTATGTCTGTATTTTGTTACTCGATGGTACCTGCCTCACTCTCACCGTGACCAGCAACTCTTGATGGGACAAAGGAAACGACGGCCCTGTCTTGCCAATGCGCAAGAGGCTATGTTTAAACACTAATGCTGAAGCAGTGCTCTCGCACTGGCTTTCATGTTAGGTTTTGTTTTTAATTTGGCTTTTGCTTCCCATTGCCCTCTCTGGTGGGAATTAATTTGGCCTTTCTCAGTTGGCCCCTGTGGTGTTTTCTCATCCCAAAGTAGCGGCTGCTGATGCTCTGAGTTCCTTGAGTTAATTAGCAAGATGACTGGCAGGCAGCGGTAGCGCACAGCCATGTTATTGCTGGCAGCGTGAGATAGAAGGGTCAATGTCTCACAGTGTAGAAAGTTCTGCTGCTCAGTGATCAGGATGTCAGAGAAATCCAAAATGGATTCAAATGACCAGATTCCTGTTAATTTGACCCACAGATTCCATGGACTTTCAGAACTTTTTCTTTTCTTTTTTTACTTTCCAGAATTGTATGCAAATTTAGTCTAACAAAAGTTACTGGAAATTACGCTAATATAGATACCATTAAAAAACCCACTCCCATCAATGTTTTATACATCTCTCTTCAGCAAAGTTATTGTGAACTAGCATAAGTTACGTCAACTGCCGCTGACTTTTTGCATACTTTCCTGAAGGTGGGGATGGGGGGGGGGTCCGATTCTGTCAATGGGCAGACGATGGAATGAAAGATGCCCGACACCCCATGGAACACACATAGAAGGGATGAAACAAAATCCATGTGGTGGCGGCTTGCCTGCCTAGTGGCAAAACGTGCCTCAGAGAGGCTGGGGAAGTAAGAAATAAAGCCATGCACACTTTTCTCATGGAGGCTGGGAGCAGCATGAGGGCACGGGGGCCAAGATGTGTCTCCCCTCCTTCTGGTGGGCAGCAGCTGTGAGGTGGAGTGGGAAGGAATGAGGCAGAGCTGATCTCTTCTTCCACCCCACGCATGCCTTGGTGCTCTGCCATGCTCATCACGAGTCCTGAAAGAAAAGGTCCCTTGGGACATCGTCCCCTCTTGTGTTACTGCTGTTTCAGATGGGTAAGTTGTGGTAAGAGGGAAGAAAGGGAAGAGGTTTAGGGGTATCCAAACTTTAGAGGAGCTATCCATGGTGCTGAACTCAATCCCCAAGATAGTTTGGTCACCACGGATAGTTCCTTAAAAGTTCTGAGTAAAATCCAGCCCCACTGGCATTGAAGCCACCAGTCTCCACGGGGTACCAGTGATTTACGGAGGTCAGATTGGCTCAAGAGATGCTCCAGTTTATTCTCTTTTGTTTCGGAGGAGCCACTTGGATAATCTCCACGTCAACCTGAGGTGTGTGTGGGTGAACTCATCAATTTCTAATTATGGCCTCCATCATTGGGTTTACCCCGTACCTACTGCCACACCTTGTCCATTGGAAGGTTTCTGGCCACCGAAAAAGTACCATAGTTGGCAAGTAGAAATTGTGCTCCCCTAAATCTGTCTTTCATTTCACTCTGGCTGGTCAAGGTGGTCTCAGACATCCGCACGTGCTTCCTAGGCGTGTCCTTAATGAGCCTTCCTGTTTTCTTGCAGGGTCCTACTGGAGAGACCGGGCCCATGGGTGAGCGTGGCCATCCCGGGCCACCAGGGCCACCAGGTGAACAGGGACTTCCTGGGCTTGCTGGAAAGGAAGGAACAAAGGTGTGTTTGGATCAGTGTTCCATTTTGAGACCAGGCATCTGTTCTGTAGTTCAAGGGAAGGGATCTAAGAAGCTAGAGTGGAACTTATTAACATTCTTAACATTTGAATGGGTATATTGCCTTTAAGAAATAAAATTAAAATGTGTGACCTGCTCTGGTCTGGTGACTCTGGCTATTGTTAAGTTTCTTTTGATTCTGAACTTTGAACCTTTTCTTGCAGGGTGACCCAGGTCCTGCCGGGCTTCCTGGGAAAGATGGTCCAGCTGGTTTGAGAGGCTTTCCCGGTGACCGAGGTCTTCCGGGCCCGATCGTAAGTCAACGTCTTTTCAGGAAGTGTCTGTATATATGCCTTCTGATCATTATCTGAAGGGGTGACCCTTTTCTTTCTCTCCTATTTTGTCCCCTGCAGGGACCTGTGGGGTTGAAGGGTAACGAAGGACCACCGGGGCCTCCTGGACCAGCAGTAAGTGCCTTTCTTGCCTAGAATCCTCACAAGTGACCAGTTGCATTTCAGAGAAGCTCTCGGGGGGGGCTGCCTTCCAGTGGTGGGCCGGCCCAAAGGCAAAGGTGCTGGGCCAAAACCCACAGATACCAGCATGGTTCAGCTTAGGTTGCTAGGCCGAGCCCTAGATAGCTTTCTCTAATATCCAAGCTAAGATACTGCTGTCTCATGATGCGGCCAGAGGAATAGCTTCTCGTGTCTACGTTCATCTCATGGGCAAAGCAAGGAGTCTTCACTGTTTTTTTGTACTGTTCCAAAAAATCCACAAAAAAAATGTATGACTAGAGGGTGGCAGCCGGAGAAAAGAAGTCTCTCTGTGTGTGCATGCACACACACTTGACAGTAAATTTAATATTTATTTTTATTTTATTTTACAATGTTTATATACTGCTCAGTATTCTGGTATGGAGATTCCAGAGTGGTGAACAATAAAAGATAAAACAGATGAAAGAATAAAACAATGTGATAAAACCAGAATCAATGAAACTGTGGCTGGTTAGTTCAGGAAGGCTTCCCGGAATAAAAATATATATTTTCAAGAGGGGCTGAAAACAATACAATGTTGGTGCCTGCCTGCCCTCCAGATGAAACATCTCCCGACTGTCCTTTCAAAGATCGGGACTTGCTCCTCCACCAGTAACACGGGTGCAAGTGGTCCTCCTCCTCCGCTGTGTGAGAGTCCTGGCTGCCTCTCAGGCCCAGGGTGATGACCATAGTGTAGGCTGGACCGATGCGCTCTGGATTTTGAAGATGGCAGCCATTACGGGAGTAGAGATGCTGCTGAACGCCTCCTGTGCCAGGCCGGTGCCCAAGCTGTGCAGCAGCTCCCACAATCCCCTGGGCCTTTCACCCCAGCATGCTGTTACCCAGAATGCCAGGGAGATTATGAGGGAGGGAGGAAAGAGGTAAGCATAGGCTGGTGGGTGCGGGTGAGGGGGTGGAGCCCTGCTTTGCACGATGAAGGTCCGCAGTTCAATCCCCAGCAGCATCTCCAGGAAAGGCTAAGAAAGAATTGTGCCAGAAGCCCTGGAGAACCATGGCTGCCAAAATACTGGGCTTGATGGACCAAGGGTCTGGTTCAGTATAAGGCAGCTTCCTGTATTCCTGTGAGGGAGTTTTCCAAAACCTCAGATAAGCTCAGAAAAGATATCCATGTTTTTCTTATTTTGATGAGTAAACCCCCCCCCCACTCCCCAACCGCAGCCATCCTCTTACTGCTGAAACAAAGAGAGCTCCAGGCCCCCAAACAACCAGCAGATCTGTAGGTAGCAACTGTCACTCCCACTCTGAATTGTTGCCACGTTATTTGTTTACTCCCGAGCAATTTCTGTCTCATTGCTGAGTGTCCACAAACTCTCCTTTTGGTCCCCCCATTCAGGGTTCTCCCGGCGAGCGAGGCCCCGCTGGAGCAGCTGGCCCGATCGGTCTACCAGGAAGGCCTGGCCCACAAGGACCGCCAGGCCCAGCCGGTGAGAAAGGAACCCCGGTGAGTCTTGTGTCCAGATCGCGGGCATTGTAGTGCAGCCCGGCTGTGCAAGGACTCCAAGTCAGTGGTGCCAAACTTCTTCCATCCCAGGGGCCTAATTCAGTTTTGGAGAAACTCTTGGGGGTCACACCCCAGTAGTGGGCAGAGCCAAAATACTGGCATATTGTAGCTTAAAGCTCTTCCTGCCAGTCACTCAGCCTTAGGAGAGAGGCATTTCAACCTTTTAGAATGGGGGGGGGGCATGGAGAAGCTGGGAAACTACCAAATGAGTGATGGTCCAGGGGGAAAGGGCTGGAGCCAGGAGAAGGGGGGGTGTCCCTCCGGGAAACCCAAAAGGGGCAGATTTCAGCCTCAGGAAGATTTGGCTCTCAGGCCTTGCAGTTCAACACCTCTAATCCAAGCAATTGCTTGCAACACCAATATTATTATTTGGGGTGGGTGGGTGGGATGGAATTCTGAGACCATGCAGTGCAGCAGCGTGGAGGTGTTTCTGCCAATCTTGGATCATGGACAGCTGAACTCAAATCTAAATCTGGAGTGCGTGTCTACAAGCCGGGGTCTCAGAGCCAGCAGAGAACTGGAATGGGAGCCACAGTGAAGTGCAGAAGACAGAGCTTCATTGGCCAGGCCTGGTTCCCTGTTTGTGTGCCAGCTCCCTCCGGTCCTGAGGTCTCAGACATACTGTGTGCCAATTGCAGGTACACACGTTGCGCGTTGCTGTTTTTTCTGAGCTGTTCAGAGGACAGCGCCGGCACCCTTCCGGTCTTGAGTTCCCACAGGAGAGGGGCATCTGTCATTCATGAGGGGACCGCCAGAGATGGCTTTGTTGCAAAGGTGACGAGGGTTTCCCAGACGCTGTAGCTACCTGTGAGCATCCAGGCAGAATTTAATGGACTGGTGTTAGACGCAGGATAGTAGACGAGATGGATCTGATCCATTTGCAAGGCAACTCTTACGTTACACCCCTCTGTCTGAAGAAAAAAAGAGAGAGAGAGAGATGATTTCTCCCTGCTCTACTCTGGCAAAACTGCTTCCCCGTCAGACCTATTGCGCCTTCCACTGAACCCAGGAGAACAGACAAGCTCAATGATTTTGCGTTAAGTAAATATGTCTCTGCTGATACGGATCTGTGTTATTCAAGGTGCTTGCCATTTCCCCCTCATTTCCTCCCCCACTGAATTGTGCATCGGTTGAATTTTTTGAAGGATGGGAGCCTTGCACTGAGCGCTAATCTCCTTTCCAAGAAGCATCGTCAACATACATCTGCACCGCGGCGTTTAGATGTGAAATGCTTTTAGAAAGCTGAATGGGTCGTTTATCTGACATCTCATCGGTTGCCACCAAACACGCACGCAACGTCTCGGGCGCAATCCTGGGAAGAGACAGACAGTTAGCATCCACCCCATGCAAGCAAGCGGCAAAAAATGTGTTGATTCTTTCCCCCTCCATCCCGCCCCAGTCTAGGACTTCAAGAAATGAAATGTTGAAGCAGCTGCTGCCCCCCCAGAAGCAAACAGATCCCCATTTTTCCGAAGTGTTTCTTAATTTAGTCAGCAAGAGGGAGATAGCGACAGGCGGTGTCGGCAACCCTGAAATCTAGGGGGCTGACTGACTGCCAGCAATTTTTGACTGAAATGTTACAAGGAAAACGTTCCACCCACAACTATCCTGGAGGTTTCTGTGGCTCTGTGGGTGCACAGTCTCTTTTTTGGGTGGGCTCCGGCCTCCGGCATTTCTGGACCATTCCCCGGATGGTGTGGGGGACGTTCCGGTAACTCTGGTCCCATTTCCGTTCCCCAGTTGAAATGGCTGGTTGGACAAAACGGGCCAAAAAGATCTGACATAATCCTAACCCTTATCTGAAGCCCATCTGCAAGGGTGGGCAGCACGCATGCCCCCTGGCACTTTTTCTGGGCCCCAACACCCCCACGTGAAGCCCTGGGGAAATGCAATGTTGCCTTGTTTTAAAGGGGAAACGTGGCTTCCTTTTTTGGCCATTCCACACCACTGAATTTTGATGGCAAATTTGGCACAGTAAGTCCCAGTCCGACACTCTCACCACTGTGCCACACTGGCTTTCACACTTTGACAGCTATATGGCAGACCGTACAACATGGTTCTTTCCATGTACGCATTGAATTTGCCTTGTGCTGAGGGCTGGGAATTTAGTTTTGGCTTGTTTTTGACCAGAATGTACTAAACATTTCCAAATGTCTTCATATTCAAGATGGAAAGAGCATAAGATTAAAATAAAATAAAATAATTTTGGCAATAATGAAATTGATGGATTCATCCATCCGTAATCCTATGTGGAAAAGAGTCTACAAGAGAGGCTTTGCTCTCAGTTTTTAATTTTCACCACACACATGTAAGTTTGGTGTGAGAAAGAATGGATTGCTCATGGATTTGTTACTGAGTGGAATTTGATGTTCACTTCTCTCCTTTTTAGGGAGAGAAAGGTCCCCAAGGTCCAGCGGGCCGTGATGGTATCCAAGGACCAGTTGGACTTCCAGGTCCGGCCGGTCCTGTCGGCCCACCAGGGGAAGATGGAGACAAGGTAGGAAAACTCCAGTTTGGGTATATTTCAGTCCATAGAGAGATGGGGGCCAGGCGACCTGTGTGTCTGCTGCTCAGGTGCTAACTATTGATGGCCAAGAGTTCTTGTGGTTCTTCATCTTTAAACTGGAACTGGACAAGACAGTCCTTCAAATAGAGGACGCCTTCACTTACACGATGGTCCTCCATAGGAGAGGACACATGGGCATCCTACTTGAAGCACAGTCAGATGCAAGATGGCTCTCCAGTCAAACACAGATCCGATTTATGTTACATTTTCTCAAATACACACTGGGCTGATTGTCTGCCCTTTGTATGGCCAGATCCTCTCAACTTTGCTCGCTGGCATCTCCAGGTAAGGGTGGGGAAAGAGCCCTGTCTGAGACCATGGAAAGCCGTTGCCAGTAGGGAATTTTGATGGCGAGAAATCCCCAAATGGACACAAATGAGTCTGGATTTCTCAGAGTCCACCCCATGGATTCCGCAGCAGACTGGCTTTCCCAGGTCATGCGGAGTCCATGAGGCTCAAGGACCAATTTTTTTTATTTTGCATATTTTTGCACAAATTTAGATGCAGAAAAATATGCAAGATAAAAACACCAATTTAAAAAAAATGGACAAATCCCCAATAGAGTAAGGCATGGAAATACACATTATGGGTATATTATTTTTGGCTGATTTGCACATTTTTGGGGAGCGCGAATTTGCGCAAATGCGGGTGAATGCATTTGTGCAAATTCGTAGTCTGCAAATCGGTGGAACAAAAGTGACTCACTCAAAAATCTGAAAATCGCTGGTGGAGCCGGTTTCTCTCCATTCACGTATCTGTAATTGCCAGTTAGTGGGGACAATACTAAGTTAGGTGGACTTAACTCGGGGGTAAAATGCAACATCATGTGCTCTTCGAAGCATAAATCTTTGCACGGCACTTGTAGAGTGTAATGTGTTGAATCCGTCTGAGAAATTTCACATTGTGTTAAATGTAAATGTTTTGTGTTCCTCAAAATTCCCCGGAGCCCCCAACTTTGCCTTGAAATTTTTGCTTGAGGCAAAATCCTGTTAGGAGTTGTTGTGCATTCTGTGCTTTTGTTGTTGTTTTTTCTGGCTAGGAAAAAAATGCCAAGCTCGGTTTTATTCCTGGTAGGGACTTTGACTGTATCCAGTGAGCTTCTTTTCCCTGCCCAAATTCTTGCTTGGTGTCACAGGAGAAAGTTCCACTTTGACTGTCAGGCCTTTGCAGAGTGTTTGTATGAGATATAGCAGCACTTCTTTGTACGACAGGGTGAAATTGGTGAACCAGGACAGAAGGGAAGCAAAGGTGACAAAGGGGAACAGGTAAGATGCGGTTTTCCTATTGAGGTGGGCTGTTGCACATTCCGCCGCCCCCCCGTGTGTTATCGGAGTGTCCCTGCTTCCTTTTCTTCCATGCCCCTCTTGGACAGCTGATTGTAGGGTGAGTGTGGGAGTTGGAGCTGCCTTGGTGTCGACCCTGTTGAATGGGAATTGCAGAATAAAGGCAGATCTCTCAGCCTACCCCCATCCCGCCCCAACCCCTAAGATGGGCTGGGGTAAAAGTCAATTTTCCCTGTGAAGAGTGTGGCTACAGAGACTTGAATCCTGGAATTGCGATGGCCAGTTTTGAGCAAGGAGCTCAGTTTTGATCAGCCAGTCCAGTTGCCGTACCAGAAAAATTCAGTGGGGTGGGCCTCTTTGCTACTCCAGCAAAGAACAAAAGGCTTCATTTCCAACCCGCTCCCACTCCCTTGCTGCTTCTCCTTCTGACCAATAAGAGCTGTGGCAGGACTTCCTTCTTCTGGGTTTCCTGTCCTTGGCTTCCTTCATCATTTCACTCAAGAAAGCATGACATGTGGCAAGGCACTTGGGTTGATTTCAGGACCTTGGACAGCCATCCTGGAGCTAGAATATTGACAAAACACCCCAGTACTGACTAGAAGCAACTCTCAGGGGTTTATGGTCAGGCCAGGAGGGTCTTTCTGGAACCTCCACCCACTTAGGGTTGGCATTTGACTTTAAAGGGGCCAGTAGCCTTTTCCTGTAGATGTTGGCCTCTCCTGGGGAATGAAGGTTGGAGTGATGAGGAGCTGATTGGGTCTCCTTGGTCACTAGAGGAGTCTAAGGTCCACTCAGTGGGTGCCAGTTTTGAAGGACCAGGGACTGATACGGTTCTGGTGCCTCCTCAGTAGCCACTGTCACTGGAGGCTTCAGTTTTTGAGATTTCCCAATCCTGGGCTGACATTTCCCCTACAGATGTTCATAGATTCATAGATAGAGTTGGGAGGGGCCTACAAGGCCATCGAGTCCACAACCCCCTGCTCAATGCAGGAGACTAGAGGAGAGGGTCTCCCATCCAAGTAATAACCAGGCCTGACCCTGCTTAGCTTTCCACGCTCAGACAAGCTGAGCCAGCGTGAGCCACAGGCCTGGATGATCCTGGGGGGATCGCAGAGGTGTAACCTCTTGCCACTCCCAGCATGTCATCATTGCCAAGGAAATAGGTGTGTGAAAGCCATGTAGATGACCAGGATCATGTGAACTGCAGCCAGGCTCATCCTCAAATGCTGGCCCAGTATCATAACGTTCAAGGCATCTGGACAGCTCTGTGTTCATTTTGCCACATTTTTGAGTATGTCTCTATTTCTTTCCAGGGTCCGCCAGGTCCTACTGGTCCCCAGGGTCAGATCGGCCAACCAGGTCCAGCTGTAAGTATGGCTGCTGCTACGGTTAATTATCCTCTGTCTTGTGAACTTCCCCTATGAGAAGCCCATGCAGAAATGGGGACACAGTTTCACTTGTGGCAGGGCTTTGCTCTGGAATCTAGCTTCATGAGTCCTAAAATATATGATGACAATAATAATCATAATCTCTGAGAATGTCGAGTATGCCTTTCCTCCCCCATTGAGAAACCATCGCCTATTACTTAGGATCACTAGTGAAGTGGAGGCAGGGCTCTCGGGGACACAGCAACAGCACTTTTTTTATAAGCAGGGATGCTGATGTCATCTGCCACCCCCTCGGATTTCCCCGGGCGTAGCTGCAATCCTCACAGTAGCTGGCGAGGGGGGATAGATTTTCCAAGCAACCAACTATAGTTGTGAGCTCTCCTTGTTGTAATGTAGACTATTTGGGGGGGGGGGTTCCTCTTGAATGGCCAATCAAGACCCATTTGCTTGGCAAAAGACGTGCTCCTGGTGGAGATGAAAATGGCTAGAACTGGTTTGTTCATCTGGGTCAATGCAGCTGCCTGCATTTTGGCCTCTCCTTGGGGGCATGGCTCCAGGGACTGTCACAATGAGAGCCTACTCTTCAGCGTTTTCCGCAACCCTGGCGTTTAGCTTTTAAACAATCCAGTCTTCTGGGATAGTTGCCATGGCTTCAGTCAGGATGGAGCCCTGCCACCTTTCTTTGCAGAAGTTCAGCATTTGATGGGGACCTGGCGGTAGAAATGTACAGGGGTGTGTGCGGTACCCCTCCCCTTCTTTCTTCCCCTGGTTACCTGTTATCCTATTGCCACATGCTTCTTTCCAAGATGGGAGACCTTGAAACAGATCAACATTTTCCAATATAAGGCCCTTCATTCTAGTTCTCTGGTGCACAGGTAGCCTTTTATTGTAGCCTGTAGAGTTGTGTTCTGTGAATGGCTGGAGGGATGCCATTTTGACGATACATTTTTGCTGGTCGGATGCTTTGCGAGCCTGTTCTCTTCTCCGTGAAGTCCACAGACGCTTTTGTGCTTGTTGGGTCTGGCAATATAAGAATCCTCCAGGCATGAGCATTCCGATTCTTTTCTTTCCAGGGAGCAGACGGCGAGCCTGGACCCCGAGGTCAACAAGGTCTTTTTGGTCAGAAAGGTGACGAAGGATCGAGAGGCTTCCCTGGTCCTCCAGGCCCCGTTGGGTTGCAGGTAATTTCCAAAAGGATTTAAGCAATGTTGCATTGCTGGCTGGGGGCTGAATAGAGACATGGCATGCCGGACCCAATGAAATGGGGGCCAGGTCCATCCTGCAGATCCTGTGCCCTGCCCAAGGGCCTTTCCAAGCCTTAGGCTGGGTTTTTGCATGACAGGGAGCCATAGGCAATCCTAGCTTCCTAATGACTACATCTGCATATGGAAGTTTGTCTCCACTTTATGTTCGTTTTCAAATAATATGTTTTACCTTAAAAAAAAGAGAGGGAAAAAAAAGAGTAATGTGTGATTCAACCCTAAGAAAAAAAGCCCTTCTGATTCTCTTCGTAGGGTTTACCTGGACCACCTGGTGAGAAGGGAGAAACTGGTGATGTTGGCCAAATGGTAAGGTGCTTTAATAATAATAATAATAATAATAATAATAATAATAATAATAATGGAACCCTATATCCTATTTTCCCTCTAATGTTAGTGTTACTGTGTATGTCTGTATCAAGAGGTTTATCTTCCCCCCTATTAAGTGTTTCTTTTCTCCCGCCTCCCCACAGGGTCCCCCAGGTCCTCCAGGGCCAAGGGGTCCATCTGGGCCCCCTGGAGCTGATGGGCCACAAGGTCCACCAGGTGGGATTGGAAATCCTGGATCTGTTGGTGAAAAGGTAATGCATCTTTGGCAGATCTCAATTCTGAAGAAGCCGTTCTGGTGGGGTGGGGGGATGAGAAGGGAAGCAAACTGGGAGGGTCTTGGAGGAATGCTATTTATCCAGGTTTGGCAACATAGGAAGCTGCCTTCTACTGAGTCAGACCATTGGTCCATCTAGCCCAGTATTGTTGACACTGACTGGCACGGCTATCCAGTGTTTCAGGTAGGATTCTTTCCTAGCCCTACCTGGAGGCCGGGGATCGAACCTGGGACCTTCTGCATGCAAAGCATGGGCTCTATCCCACTGAACTGTGGTCCCTCCCTAGAGCTACAGTGTAGGTGAGGTCTGGGGCCCCATGTATAGGCTATGAAAAGATGCAGGCAAGAGCACTTTGCAGGAGAGATCTCTGGGTGAAAGACAAGGACAGGGTCAGCTCCAGCATTCTGAGGGCCTCTGGGAAAGAAATGATCCCTGGACGGACCTGCAGGGCATGCAAACGAGAGATGCATTCAAGAGTCTTCTGTCACTTTCCAAATTTGCAGGGTGGGGGGAGGCCTTGTGCCTGCTCTCTGGTGGAACTGAAGGGCATCTTTGCTCTTCTCCACACCACTGCTAGCTTTTAGTTACATTTTGTTAGTTAAGTAAACGGGGAAAATAAATACCGGCATAAAATGGCTGCATGGGAACTCTGAACCCAGCAAAGATCTGGAGAAGACAGGGAGCTTGTATTCTGGCTGTCCTGAATTCACCAGATGCAGCTGGGTCTGCCTCAACTGCAGCCACAACTGGGTCTGCCTCCTCATGAGTAGACCCTTGTTCCTGAGTAGACTCTTCCTCATGAGAATGCCCTGGTTGAAAGGGTCTTCTGACGGTCAGTCAGGCATTCTGATGATGGCCCTGAGCGCCCCACCTGGTCTGTTGCTGCTGGTGGCTCTGGTGAGCTGTGGGAGGAGGGAGGAGAGTCTGGAACCATGGTTGGGCTCAGGATGGCACTGAAGGAGTTCTTGGGGGCCTCAGGTAAGGCAACCTTGCCATATTGCTCCTTAAGTTGCCCCAGGTCTACTATAAGAGAGAGGTATGCTGCGGGATGGAGCTCCCCTTCCTCTGAAGAGGTCTCCACTGAGCTTCACTGGAAGCCTGGCAGATGTCTGCTTGAAGGTTTCATCCAGTTCCTCTAGACCACATTGGTAGATTTCCTGCAAGCCTCAGAGGTCCACTGTCTAACTCCCTTGAGTAGGACACAGCTAACAAATGCAGCAAGACTTTGGTTGCGAATTGTAATGGGGTGATAATTCAGGCATGGATTGGTGAGGACTCGGAGGATGTGTTCAGGGGGAGACCTTAGATGGAGGGGTTTCGTTTCTGGAAATAGCTCAAGTGTCTCCAAGGCTTGTATGAGCCATTTTGGGTGGGGTGGGGGGTGAGTTTCATTCCACCCTTCGTAGAGTGGAATGTAGGCAAGAGGGGAAGGGGGATCTCAAAGGGAATGCGCGTGTTTCATGGTTCTGTCCTGCAATTTACAGGGTGAACCTGGAGAATCGGGAGAGCCTGGCCTCCCTGGAGACTCTGGACCCCCAGTAAGTTTGAAATTTCTTCTCCTCCTCAATGTCTGTGTATGGAAATGAGATGAAATGCAATGATGGTGGTGCTCAGAAGTGGTTGCAGGCCCAAAACAGAGATTTGCCTACGTGCTCGAACCCTTGGGAGGCCTAACGCACAGGACCGGTTTCCCACTGTCTGTCCATAGACACCAGGCATGGTCAGGTACCATGGACATTAGTTAGATAATTGTGAGAAAAGTATTCAGATGCAGTCTGCTTCCTTCATATGCAGCAAGTGGGGTGAGGACTGTAAATGCGGTGAATATACAGAAATGCACACAGCGATGGTGGTGGGGTCTATACCACACTGTGGACTTGGGAAGACCTCAGGAAGGTTGTAGGGAATGGTGGCCATCTTTGGACCACCAGTATGTGCAGACAGAAGTGTAGCTTTGGCCTTCACATCTCTCCATCCGAAATTCTGCTGCTGCTGGATGTATTGGGACTCGTAGGGATGGTGGAGAAATCCACAGCGGACTCAGATTTCTAATAATCCAGCCCATGGATTCCACAGCAGACTGGCTTTTCCTGAGTCACGCAGATTCCGTGGATTTGCATTTTTTTATTTATTCACACCTCTGGATATCATGCACCCCACAATATTGCTACTTTATTCCCGAAGAATGTATGAATTCTCATCTTTCCTGTGCAGCAAGCCCTTTTAGGGGGAGGGAGAAGGGGGGCTGGTACCAAGATATGGGGTGGGGGAATGTTCTTTCCATGTTTTCCTTTGCAATTCTTTAGATTGCCTCTCTCTCTATTTATTATTATGGCAACCCAACTTGGGTTTTAGCCATTTACAATATCAAATACAACAAAAACAACAGTGCCTTATAGCCTTAATGTAGCCTTATATTGCCTCTAAGAAATGGATGCTGCTTTCTATGTCTGCTCATGTAATCTCTCTTCTTCCATTGACAGGGACCGAAAGGAGAGAGAGGGGAAAAGGGCGAAGCAGGTCCCTCGGGGGCTGCTGGTCCACCAGGTCCCAAAGGCCCTCCAGGTGATGATGGCCCCAAAGGTAGCCCCGTAAGTAGCCCCTGACTTTTTTTCAAAGGCTATGATACCTGAAACAAGAAGGGTTTTCCTCCATTTCTTAATAACACCAACAATGTTTAGTTTCTAGGATTTGCCTTGAGAACTTCCACATATTCGTTCACTTCATGTTGGGCTGCTTCACATCTTCCAGAGATTTGGTGGTGCATCCCTGAATTTGGTGGTGCATTCCTTCAGCCGTCTCTGTAATGCGAGATTCCTGCTCACCTTTTAATTCTGGTGTGCATGCAGCTCCGGGTGTCTAATTGTGTCTCTCTTTGGTTTTTATCTGCAAAGTATATGTGTAGGGGTGGTGGAGGAGAAAGCCTTTACTTGTCAGGAATGCCCTGTGGGCTGTGGGCATGTACTGACTTTCCTTCCTGATATCTTGCACACTGGTGCAGTGGAGACAGAGCTAACGGGGTCAAAGGTCTGGAACTTCTTGATAAGCACGGACAATTATGTAACCTGCCACCCTGCTCCAGCTTCCCTGTTCCCTCTGAGTTTGGATGCAATTGTTACAGCAGGAATATATTGTTGTGAGTTATCCTTGCTGTAATCCAAAGTCTTTTGGCATGGCTTGGTCCTGAATGGGTAATTCAGACCCATTCTGTTTGCAAAATACCCAGCTGCTTGCATTTTTGGACTCTCCTTGGGGGCGTAGCTATGGGTAGGGATATGTGAGGAATCCATCCAGTGGCTGGAATCCAGTGGATTTTCCCAGTTTGACCCTTTGGATGCCACCTCACTTGCTGCTTTCCCCAGCGAGCGCCAACTCATGTTCTCCTGAGTCCAGCTGGGGAAGTGACTTCCAGGTTCCCAGTAGGCTGCTGTTTACATAGGAAATGCCTTAATATATGCCAAAATTTGCATAATTTGCACAAATTGTGGCTGTTTTGGGTGTATATTGAGGCATATCCTATGTAAACAGTGGCCTGCTGTGAACCTAGAGGTCTGGTGAGTGGCTCAGCGTGCGTCTGCTTTTGGCTCAGCTCTGACGAGCACAGCTGGTGGCTGCCTCTGAGCTGGAGGTGGGTCGAGTCCGGCCGGATTGCCCATCACTAGGACCAGTGTACCACTGATTCTTGCAGTAATACCCCACTGACCCAACCACGGTGGGAAGCCCTGCCAATTGGCATGTGTATTTTGGGAGGTATTGCATTCACACACCCGATTGGTTTCACTTCTGTTTCATTCATCCGTCTTTGACTAATAAATTCCCACAAGAATGTGGCTTGCAAATTCTACCTGAAATGGGATGGTTTGTTATCCTGCTCAGGTCACTGGAACAGTCTCCATTTTATGGAGCTGGGGCTCCCTGAGCATGCTTTGTTTGACCCGTGCTCTCAGCATAGTGCTGAAATAGTCTACAGACTTTAGTTCTGCAAAACGTATGTTCCTTGGATGATCCCCAATAAGCATTAGTAGATAATGGTGTTCTCTTCCACACATTGCTGTAGGGTCCAGTTGGCTTTCCCGGGGATCCAGGACCTCCAGGTGAACCTGGCCCAGCTGTAAGTACCAATCCTGATGGAATTTATATCATTTTCTTCTCATTGCTCCTTTGAACATACGAAGAGCCCTGCTGGATCATACCAAGGTTCCATCTAGTCCAGCGTTCTGTTCACATAGTGGCCAACCAGCTGCCCCAATGGGAAACCCACAAGCAGGACATGAGTGCAACAGCACCCTCTCGTTCATGTTCCCCAGCAACTGGTGTACACAGGCATACTGCCTCTGATACTGGAGGTAGCATCTAGCCATCAGGAGTAGTAGCCATTGATAGCCTTCTCCTCCAGGAATTTGTCATATTTGAATTATGACTAACAGCACAAGCCTAAGAAAGTTCACCAGAAGTAAGACCCAGTTGTTTTAATGGAGTTTGCTCCCTAGTAAGAATGCATAGGATCCAAAAGGCGAATGCTTTTCTTACTCTATGGCCTCTAGATCGTAATTGCAGAGAAGAATTGAGGGAAGGGCATGGGGGGATTGTCTGGTTGTTTTATTTTTCCTTTTTAGTCACCGAACGCTGAAGCTTTGCCTTCCAAAAGAAAGAAAGAAAGAAAGAAAGAAGAGAGAAAGAAAGAAAGAAAGAAAATGTCATTTCCAAGACATTGAATCATCTGTTAGAAATTATGTTCCTCACTTGCAGAATGAACAGAGCCCTGTCTCTGGGACCTTCTGCAGGAAAATAATGGGTTAGATCCAGAATCACATTGGATCCACTGTGCTGATGAAAGTGAAATTCCCCACTGCCTCCTTCCCGGGGAGAACCACCAGCCCCCTGAAAATGCCACACTGAGAGTCAGGAAACCCTGCTAAATCGGGTGATCTGTGCTGTAGCAGGGAGGGGGACCCCCCAAATTGGGCAGAGGGTCCCTTTCTCTTGTGGAGGGCAGATCCTGGATCCATCCCAATACCTCTTTTCTCCAAAGTTTATTGATAACATTGACATGTAACATGATACTGGCAGTTCCGTTTGAACATCCTATGCTTAAGAATTAGTAGGGTAAACCTATCTGGATGTTGTTCAGAGATGTTGCCTTCAAAAAGCATGGGTTGGTGGACAGGGAATTTGAAGAAGCTCTTTCCCCTTTTTCTTTCAGGGCCAAGATGGTCCAACAGGTGATAAAGGCGATGATGGTGAACCGGGCCAGACTGTGAGTAAACGTTGGTGTGCCATATCTGTTTGTTAGGGACCAGAGATGGCACCCACCAAGGAATGGCACTTCTTTGCTTTAATGCCAGCATCAGAGTTGAACCATAGGCAACCACTGAGATGGAATGGAATCAAAAGCTGGCAGAGTGAGAATGTCCAGTCTGAGCTCAAAGCCAGGAGTAAGCACCAGAGGACAATCCGGACCCAGTAAAGTCGGGGTGTCAGATCTCTTTCAGC
This sequence comes from Shinisaurus crocodilurus, assembly GCA_021292165.1. Classification (NCBI taxonomy): domain Eukaryota; kingdom Metazoa; phylum Chordata; class Lepidosauria; order Squamata; family Shinisauridae; genus Shinisaurus; species Shinisaurus crocodilurus. The sequence continues at coordinate 1,149,287 of JAHFWL010001184.1, forward strand.
CCAAGGGCCACATTCCATTTTGGAGAAGCCCTGGGGGCCCCGCATTCCAGTGATGGGAGGGGCTGAAGGCAAAAGAGGGCGGAACCAAAGGCAAAAGGGATGAGGCCAAAATGGCAAAAATAATAGCGTGGTTCAGCCTAAAGCTCTTCCTGCTGGTAACTTTGTGTTAGGAGAGGCATTTCAACCTTTCAGAATGGGTGTGGGACTGTGGAAAAGCTGAGAAACCACCAAACGACTGGTAATCGGGGGAAAGGGGGTGAGGCTAGGGGAAGGGGTGTGGCTTTCTGGAGATTGGGACCCCAGGTGGGCCAGATCTGGAGAGAAGAGAGATTGGTGTCACTTTCAAAAGGTGTGGTGATGAGCCACATCCTGCATTTTGCTGGGTTCTGTTGGACAATTAATCAGTGTTTGTTCTATTTTGTCCATTTTCTTCGAGGTATGACTAACGAGATTTTTTTTATTCTTTTCTTGTACTCAGGGCTCCCCTGGTCCAACTGGAGAGCCAGGTCCTTCTGGTCCACCAGGGAAGAGAGTAAGTTGACTTTGGGCTGAAGTGGTGGCATCCTATCCTGAGTAGCAAGGCTTCACAAAAACCTTCTCACAAAATCCATGCATCCCTACTTATAGTGAAACAGCTTCTTCTTCTTCTTCTTCTTCTTCTTCTTCTTCTTCTTCTTCTTCTTCTTCTTCTTCTTCTTCTTCTTCTTCTTCTTCTTCTTGAGGTGGGACATCATCATGGCTAAACAGCCTTTCAATATGGCCCCTCTAAACAATGTTGTTGTGTTGCCCCCAACGCCAACCCATTGTCGAAGGTTTTTCAGCCAAGACCACCTTCTTCTTCTTCCCACACTCCTTTCCCCATTTATTTCCCCTTGTATAATCAGCTGCAACAGTCTATCGTTTTCATTTCTCATTATATGACCAAAATATTCTAGGTTTTTTTGTGTTTTATACATTCTTGATCTTTATACGTTCTCGTTAATACTTCTTCATTGGTCACCCTCTCGGTCCATAGAATTTGTAACATCCTGCAGTTATGTTGCTTCTCTTTCCTCCTTCTCATTTAGGGCCCACCTGGGCCAGCGGGTCCCGAAGGACGCCAAGGAGAGAAAGGCGCCAAGGTAAAGGACTGGAGCCCTCAGGGGCAGAGAAAGTGAAATCGCTTTCAGTTTTATTCGACGTTTCCCCCTCAACTACCGCCTGATTCTCTTTTCCCTCTTCACTGCAGGGTGAGGCTGGTTTGGAAGGCCCTCCAGGGAAAACAGGCCCTGTTGGCCCCCAGGGGCCACCGGGAAAGCCTGGCCCAGATGGACTTCGAGGAATTCCAGGCCCCGTGGTGAGTATTTGTCAATGGATGTCATGCGAAGGCTTCATATCATAGGAGAGGCAAATTGTTAAATCAGTGTTCTGGATTCTGTGTTGGCTGTTCCTTGGACTCCAGTCAGTATAAGGCCATGAAAGGATTGGGTATTTTCACTGGCCGCATCCTTAGGCTGATGTTGTATATCCCAAGGAACAGATTGCCCTCCAAGCACCAGGGGAAGTAATTCAAATTTCCTCTTGCCTGTACATTTCTGGTTCTCCTACATCGATGGAGGACTGTCTGGAACACCATTCAGGAATATCTCTGTGATCTGATTTAAGGGTAATAAGATGGTGACAACTTGTCCCTCTGTCACATTCTCTCACCTCTTCTTTGTGCTTAGTTACATGACCAGTTATCACGTTTGCAGAGTTGCTTTCTTGGATTAGAGTATCGGGGTCCTGCCACTGCTCCAGCATGGTCTGGGTACAGGGAGAGAACTCCATTTCCCTCCAGATGAAGATGTGCAGCACTATCCTAAGCAAGGAAGGAAGTCCCACTGAGTTCAATTGGGCTTACTCCCAGGGAAGTGTGCATATCTGTGGCTAGCAAGAGGGACCATCCCAGTGAGCCATCTATGATGACCACCAGGAAGACTGGGAAATCTACAGCCACGGTCAAATGTTTATTGCTTGTATTTTAAGCTGCATTTTACTATTACGATTTTAGCCTCTCTGTGACAGAAGTGTGTATATGTTTATTTAAAATTTTTAAAAAATGGAAATGTCCCCATGCCTTTAAAAAGTTATGATGAACTGGATTGGGTCATATGTAATACAAGACATAACAGAAGAGAATGGAGTAATCATCATCATCATCATCATCATCATCATCATCCATCTTTTATAGGGTGAGCAAGGACTTCCGGGTTCACCGGGACCAGATGGACCTCCTGGCCCATTGGTATGTCTGGAAATTTTTGTGTGGGGCTGGGTGTTTGCCTATATGAAAGCCAAATGCAGAAGGCGGCATGCACTTAGAATAATGAACCATATCACCGAAAAACAGATGCTCCGCTTGAGATAAGGAAACATGCTGGCTGGGTTGGGAACCACGGCCGTAAATTGGGTGCAGTCTCTGGGTTGGGTCCAGATTTATGCCAGATCCCCTGCGCTGATGGAAGTAGACTTCCCCACCCCACCTTTCCTCACGGCAGCCCCCCCACCTCCCTGAAAATGCTTCACAGACAGTCATGAGAACCTGGTGAATGGTGTGATCTGTGGTGTGGGGGTGAGAGGGGGCAATCCCCCTAAATTGGGTGGAGGGAACTTACACAAGCAGGACCCTTCCTCTTGTGAAAGGCAGATCCTGGATTCAACCCTATCTATGCAGCATTGCTTTGAATGGGATGTGCATTCCCATTTTCCATTGAAAATGCACATTGGTGGTGCCAGCTACATTCTTGCACAACTAGCTACGTGTTCACACCTCCTTCATGTGTGACTGCAGCTAGACTGTGGTGAGAATGGACCCAAGACGCTTGAAATGTTTGGATTCAAAAATTGGACATCAAGCTATGGAAGTGTGGGTATTGTCATGCCACTTCCGCCTGGATTCGAATGTCCCATCCAAAACTAATGGAAGCTCTTCCTGAACCCAAAGAAAGTCGATGGATAATGCTGTTTGTTTTTTTCTTCCCCAAGGGCCCACCTGGATTACCTGGTCTGAAAGGAGATTCGGGTCCAAAGGGAGAAAAGGTGAGACTTATGCGATAGGGAGGATCCGTGACTGCATTTGGACATCACGCTAAACCAGATTTTAAAAAAAAATTCTGGCTTACCGTGTGCATGTAGCCATCTAGAATATTGTGACAACATAGTATGGTCCTTTCTGTTTTGGTTTGTTTCATCTTGAAACTTAGAAGTTTTGAAATGTGACCTTTAATCTTTTTTAGGGTCATCCAGGTTTGATTGGTCTGATTGGGCCCCCTGGTGAGCAAGGAGAAAAGGGAGATCGCGGCCTGCCTGGATCTCAAGGAGGATCAGGGCCTAAAGGAGAACAGGTAGGCTACTGAGATGATCCATGTAAACGTTCTTCAATCATTCTGAAATGTTCCACTGACTCCGCAAGACTTACTTGCAAGTAAAGGCAGACAAATCAGGGAAGTAATGGTTCTACTCAGCTCTGGGCTAGTCAGACCTCACCTTGAATATTGTGTCCAGTTCTGGACACCACACTTTAAGAAGGATTCGGATAAATTGGAATGAGTACACAGAAGGACAACAAAGATATGCAAAGACTAGAAACTTAGTCCTACAAGGAAATTTGGAAGGAACTGAGTCAGTTTAGCCTTGAGAAGAGAAGACTTAGAGGAGATATATCATGTTTTAGGTATCTAGAGGGTTGTGTCACACAGAAGAGGGCAGCAACCTGTTCTCTATCATCCAAGACACGAAATTACGGGCTTAAGTTGCAGGAAGGCAGATTCTGGATGAATATCAGGAGAAACTTCCAGATGGTCAGAGCAGTCAGGCCATGGAACTGACTGCCGGGGGGCTCCGTCGCTGTGGAGACATTCCAGCAGAGACTGGACAGCCAGCTGTCAGAGATGCCCTAAACTGGATTCCTGCACTGAGCAAGGGGTCGGACTCGATGGCCTCAATGACCCCTTCCTACTCCAGGATTTGAAGTCTGAGGTGTCATTTCTCTAAGCATCTGAACTGGAGGGATATCTCTTCCAAAGCTTGGGGTCAGCAATAGATGCTCTGTGAATGTCTCTTAAACAAATGTTGATTTTGCTCTTTGTGTCTTTTTTCTGTAGGGTATTTCAGGTCCCTCTGGTCCAATTGGTCCTCCTGGTCCTCCAGGGCTTCCGGTAGGTACCAAAAGACTCTGACCCCTCAAAAGATGCTGCTGATTAATTGGAAGGACTTAAGCACAGCCGTCTCTTCACTGCACTCTGTGGGGCTGTGCTCTGTTCTGAATGGTACAAACAGAAGTGATCAGCAGTGATCGGAACTAAGGGAGGCCTCTTATTCATATCTGCCTTTATCAGATGCTGCTATTAATTTATTTAAAGTATTTTTTATCCTGCTACACAGCCCAAAAGGCTCTCAGAGTGACATAAATGCAACCAGTAAAAACAAGACAGTCCTGGCCCACAGGCTTACAATCTAAAAAGACACAACACATAAGGAAAAAGGGGTGGGGAGGGAAGAGGAAAAATGAAGCCCTCTTGGTGGAATGGCCTCTCTGCCCCTCTTATCTCACTCTCCTGGAATGGTTGCAGGTAGTGAGGGAGGAGGACACTTCATGAGGGGAGGTCTGTCAGCAGGGCTGGTGGAATGGCCCACTTCCCCTCTCATCTCCTTCATGACAGGCTGTTGGAATTGCTGCTGGAGACGGATGCTAGTCCATACCTAGAGTTCACTGACGTATTTCATCATTTGGCATTTACAGAATTTCAGAAAGATAAATATGTTTCCTATGAATTTTCAAAATGTTGAACAGATTCATTATTATTATTGTCATCATTTTGCTTCATGCAGTAATACCTTGGATTGCAAGTAACTTGGTTTGAGAGCGTTTTGCAAGACAAGCAAATTTTTAAATATTTATTTAATTTTTTTTGACTTGATATACAAGCAATGTCTTGCAATACAAGTACTGTAGTACGGCTTAAATTAAAAATCTCTGTACAAATTTTTTTGGGGGGATTTCGTTTTGATATAAGAGTGTTTTGGATTACAAGCATGTTTCCGGAACGAATTATGCTCTCAATCCAAGGCATGACTGTATTTGAGGACAGATGAAATGTAACCATCAGTCAGGCACTTGCAAGCGTGTTTAGTTTATTTATGTCAGTGTTCTCCAACCTTGGGTTCCCAGATGTTTTTGGCCTACAACTCCCAGCATGCCCCAGCCTGCTACGCTGGCTGGGGCATGCTGGGAGTTGCAGGCCAAAAACATCTGGGGACTCAAGGTTGGAGAACACTGATTTATGTTTTCAAATCCATATCTTACATTAATGCATTTTGGTTTTTTACCATTGCCTTACTAACTGACGCTGTGTCCCTTTTCTTGGTCTAGGGTCCCCCTGGACCGAAAGGTGCTAAAGGGTCGTCGGTAAGTACAAGCATCAAAACAGCGGCAGAATCAGAAAGGTGGGGTGGGGTCCAGTTCTAAGAGCTCTTGTGGGTCTCAAATGCGTGAATTGCCACCTCGTTACGTTAATGGATAATGGCTTCTGTTCGTTATTCTTTCCAGGGTCCAACAGGTCCCAAGGGCGAAACGGGTTATCCTGGCCCACCAGGACCTCCAGTAAGTATGGTCATGAAGACATGCCGCAACCTTGTAGGCCCCTTCCCTGGCAACACGTTTCTCTTGAATGGCACCATTCAAAACACAACACTCTCCTTCACCCAAGGGTCCTCCAGGGGATGTGATCCAACCGCTTCCCATTCAGTCCTCCAAGAGGACCCGGCGGAATATTGACGCGAGCCAGTTGGTTGACGAAGGCAACGGTGACAACTATATGGACTATGCCGATGGCATGGAAGAGATCTTTGGATCCTTAAATTCACTGAAACTGGAAATCGAACAGATGAAACACCCCCTGGGCACCCAGCACAACCCGGCTCGCACCTGCAAAGATCTACAACTTTGCCATCCCGATTTCCCCGACGGTATGCAGCCCGTGGTCATTCGAGCAGGGTGGGAGGGTAGCCGGGTTCATTCGGGAACTGCAACAGGATGTCGTGCGCACTTGAAATGTTATATGCAGTGAAGGCTGTTGGCTCCAATGTCAGTGAGGCTCTGTATCTGCTCCAGATTTTGGTCTGAACTTTAAAGGAGCTCTCCATGGTGCTGAACCCTGTCCCTAGTATAGGTTCAGCACCATGGATAGCTCCTTAAAAGCTTAGGATGAAATCTGGAGCAGATACACAGCCCCACTGACACTGGAACCACCAGTCTCCACTGGTGCATCTCAGATGTTATATGCAACTCCCTATACTTGTTGAATTAGGGATTATTGTTTATATTACTACAAGAGTACAACTATACAGTGAAGGCGTCTAGGGCGAAGGGGTCTAGGGTATGAAATGCCCCAAACGTTAATGTCTGTGGGGCTCTAAGAGACCCCTGATCCCTGCATGTTTTCCTTCATTTCAAACTCTCCTGAAGGTAACATTGCAAAATACTGAAGGGTTGATTCCTCCATATCTGAACTTTCTACATTTAGGGTCAGCACTGCTAACACCCTTATTTATGTATTATATTTATTTCCTGCCTTTTCTCCCAGGGCAGCTTACATAACCCTCCTCCTCTTCCTCCTCCTCTCCATTTTATCCCCACAACAACCCTGTGCGGTAGGTGAGGCTGAGTGTCGGTGACTGGCCCAAGATCACCCAGGGAGCTTCATGGCCGAGGGGGGACTAGAACCCGGATCTCCCCTTCTACTGGCCCCACCCCAAGCAGTGAGAATCCCCCAGTGCTTTCCCCCAAGCAGTGAGAATCTGGTGGTTTTCCCGGCTTTTGCATGTTTTCTTCCCCATTCTGAACACTTGAAATGCCTTTGCTAAGGCTTCGCTATTTTATTGGCATGAAGTGCTTTAAGCTACAAGGGGCTGGTGATTTCGGTACTTTTGGCCTGCCCCCTCAGTCCCCGTCCGTTTTGCCTTTGGCCCCGCCCACTGCTGGAATGTGGCCCCCGAGAGCTTCCCCAAACTGGAATTTGGTCCTGGGGCTGGAAGAGGTTCTGCACCCCTGCCCTACAAGAGGAGGGTTGTGTTTCAAACCCTCCACCACATTGTAATTTAGTTCAAGGGTTTTGCATTGCAACCTGTTTGACTGCAGTTCATCAGACATGCTGAAAGATCTCACTTGATGCAATATCTATTTGATACTGATGCAGAAGTTAAGAGAAGGAGTTCTTAACCGTTTCTTATTTTTAAGCAAAATTCATACCGAGGGAGCCGCCTCATACCAAATCAGACAATTTGCCGTTCTAGGCCTGCATTGCCTCCTCTGACTTATAGTGAGTCCCTAGGATCTCTGATGACATTCCCATCATCCTCCACCTGTTCCTTTTTCTTCCTTCCTTTCTTTCAAAACCGGAGATTCCAGGGAATTAACCTGGAAGCTATGCCCCCTCCCTCATTTCTAGGCGGAGGCGGCTGCTGGTAACTCCTATTTTGGTGGGGCTTCTTCTCCGTTGCAGCTTTTATTCTGAGCTTTATAGGAGCTATCCAAATTGCTCCGAACTTGTAGCTGAGTTTCCGTGTTTGGATTCAAGCCCCCTCCCCTTGCAGTCGACGCAGAGAGAACTGCGCCGGTTGCTTCTCCGAGGTCACAAGAGTGACCTTGGAGAAGGGCATTTGAGGGCATGGCAGGGGGCAGAGGAGACCATTGCCACCAAGATATGATGCACCCTGGCAGCGCCTCGGCCTCCTTCCCTCCTGCTCCAAGACACGCCACTTAGACAGGCCGAAATTGGCCATCGAAGTGTTTTGCAGGGCAGGAGGCATGCAGGGGTGACCTTCGCCTCTGCACTCCTTCGGCCCTGCATAGGATGTCCCATAATGCTCCACGTTCGGAGGGCCACAGGCATCCCGATTGCTTTGTGCCCAAAGCTGATTAGTAATATGCTGTGCACATGGGTAGGGCAGCTAAACTTGATCAAAGTGCTGCATATGAAATTCTAACAACTGTTCCTTTTTTTATGGAAAACACACACACCGTGTTCTCCCAACTGCAGGTGAATACTGGGTTGATCCTAATCAGGGGTGTTCCAGGGATTCCTTCAAGGTTTACTGTAACTTTACAGCTGGTGGTGAAACTTGCATCTTCCCAGATAAGAAGTCGGAAGGAGTAAGTAATTTTCTTTCTCTCTCGCTAGACAGCACACCTTTTTTCTCCCCCACACACTCTTGTGCTGGAAAATATTCTGCAAAGGTTGAGTTGTCCTCCATAAATCGTGTTGATTTTGTTTTATAAGAAATTCAGGTGGTATTTCATTTTTAAGTTTGGAATTAATAAATATAAGACGTTAATAATACCCTGTTTCCTGACTAACACTCAAGCAGTTGGCCCTTTTGCTACACAGAGCTGCTGAAAAGGATATCGAATGTTGCTAGTTCACCCATCCATCCCTACCTTTGTGGGCTGAGGGATGCCCTGGAACATGCCCCACATCCTGTGCGGCATGATGAGGTTCAAGGCTCCTTGGCAGATGACGAGTCCATGTGGCAGAAAGGGTCCCCTGGATCTAGAACCCCAGTGCTCCAAGTGGGAACCCAGGAAGCCGCCTGATACCGAGTCAGAGCCTGGGTCCATCCAGCCCGCTATTGTCAGCACTGACGGGCCACAGTGGCACTCCAGGGCTTCCGGCAGGATTCTCTCCTAGCCCTACCTGCATCCCTGGATCCAGTCCTGCCTGCCTGCCTGCCTCCGAGCGAAATTTCACAAGAAAAGGCAGAGTACGTTAGGGACTGCAGTGAAGTGTGGTGACCAAGAGGTGCAGCGATGAACCAGGAAGTCTCTGGCTCAAAGTTCTGTCCCCACCCATCTGACTCCAATGGTGCATGTCTACTGGTGTGGTTGGCACAACAGCGCTCACAAGGGCGCAGGAGCACTGATGTCATCTGCCCCCCACTCTGATTTCCCTGTTCCCCCTGAGCTTTTCTGAAATTCTCACAGTAGCTCTGTGTGTGTGTGTGTGTGTGTGTGTGTGTGTGTGTGAAACCTCCAGCAACAATATATTGTTTCTTGCTATAATGCAGTGTTCTCCAACCTTGGGTCCCCATATGTTTTTGGCCTACAACTCCCAGCATGCCCCAGCCAGCTATAGCTGGCTGGGTCATGCTGGGAGTTATAGGCCAAAAACATATGGGGACCCAAGGTTGGAGAACACTGCTGTAATGCAAAGTCTTTTGGGGTGGCTTGCTCTTGAAGTGGCAATCAAGACCCATGAAAATGAGCAGAATGCTTTTAAGGAATTGTGCGAGAGAAGTTTTGCTTTCGGCTTGTTTGTTTCTTGGTTTGTTTAACAGGTTGGAGAGATTTCAATGAGCATCTGTGTGCCACAGAGTGTAACGCTTCCTCTTTTTTTTTTGTCTTGTCTCTGTTCTTGTCCTCCCCGTCGTGCCTCTTCCACCATTCTTTTCAGGCTAGAATTACTGCATGGCCAAAGGAAAACCCAGGATCCTGGTTCAGTGAATTCAAGCGCGGTAAACTGGTAAGAGGCTCCCGCCCTCGGCTTTCTGGTTTGCTTTAACCCATCTCGTGTTTTTGCAGAGTAAAATGGCCCGCTGGCCCAAAGAGCAACCCGCCACGTGGTATAGTCATTACAAGCGGGGGTCCCTGGTAAGTGGCTATGCTTTTGGTTCCCGCTGGCTCCGCACTGGGGCACGCCAGCCACGCCCGCTTTTTTTTGTTATGGCCAAAAAACCTGACCTCACTCTGCATGCTGGACTAATAAGCACGGTTAGGATGATGGAAGGGGAAGAGTTTGTGTTGAAATGTGAGGACTCAGCTCTTGCCTCATCTGTCTGACCAGTGCTGGGCACCAGATGGTGGCCTAGATGGACCTTTGCTTGGATCCCTTGGGCCAAGGGTTCTTGTGACTGAAAGCTAATAAGTAGAAGACATGCCCGTGTGGCACCCCACGGGAAATTCAGGCATGTATCCAATCTTAGCCCTGCTTCGAGAAGAAGATCTATGGAAATGAGGAGGGGGCTTCAGGAGCGTAGGGGAAAGCAGCGAAGCGGTAACGAATGGAGAATTCAGCTTACTGAGCTACTTGGCTTTTGCCATTTTGGAGGGGAAAAGAAGTTTCTAGCCTGCATGTTTCGGAAGATAGGCTCAAAGGATTTTGGGAATGGCTGCTGGAAACTCAGACGTTTGGAAGGATGGAAGAGATGGCAGCTCAGTGCCCACCTTTGCAAAACCAGATTAAGGGTTCAATCCTATGCAAGTTTAGACAGAAAAAAGGCCTACAGCTCCTAGGAGCTGTAGGCCCTTTTTCTGTCTAAACTTGCATAGGATTGCACCTTAAATGATGAAAAACAAGACTTCTGCAAGGTTGTATAATTTATACTGCTCTCAAAGTTATTCATTTATTTATGTTTATATCCCACCTTTTTTCCTCTTGCAAGGAACCCAAGGTGGCTTACATAATCCTCTTCCTCCTCTCCATTTTTATCCTCACAACAACCCTGTGAGGTAGGTGAGGCTGAGAGTCAGTGACTGGCCCAAAGTCACCCAGTGAGCTTCACGGCTGAGTGGGGGAGTAGAACCCGGATCTCCCAAGTCCCAGTCCAACACTCTATCCGTTACGCTACACTGGCTCTCATTCATTTTTTGGGGGGCGGGCAGAACAGGATTCGGTGGACCTGGATGCAAAATAGTTTTAGCCTGGCTTCCACAGAGCTCTGCTTTTGCATTGCTCTCAACCACCAATTAGGAGCCGAGGAGGCGGTTGCACCAATCGTTGCCACTAATGCCTTGAGGGGGGGAGGCAGTGAGGGCCCTGATCTTGGCCCCACAAGATGTGTTATGGCCTGACAGGACTCAGGTAACAAGCAGCCAGGTAACAAGGCTGTGGCAATGTCTGTAGTGTTTGCCAGGGAGATGATCCAAACTGAGCCCCCTCATTTTATCCTGGTGTAAATGTACTTGTTCCAAGTGTGTTGAAGGGGAGGAAAAATATTTAGAGCAGTGGAAAAAAAAAGATTTTACAGTAGATAAAGTTCCAGATCTATTAGATCGTTCACAGTAGGGGTGCACAGGCTCTTTTGGGTCTGTGGGCACGTTGGGAATTTTGAGAGTGTCATGGGCGCTCTCACAAAATGGCCACCATTGGGGGGCAGCTTCCAATTCATAAAATGGCAGCCAAGTGGTTATGGTTGGTCACAAAACCCACATTCCCCGGAAGGCAAGCGCATGAGACTAATAGAAAAGACACTTGTTTTATGTCCAAGGCAGAGGTGGGGTCGGAGCTCCAAAACACAAGACTACTCAGAGGTGGTGCGGGAGGGTGGCACTTTGCCAGGCTCCCTGTTTTTTAAAGAAGTGTATCTGTATTTTATCTTATAAATATGAGCCTCGGATCACCAATGTGGCACCTGTGGCACCAATGTGCCAGGAGACACCTTTCTTGATGCCTGCCAGGAGCTTGGCAGGCACCAAGAAAGGTGTCTCCTGGCACATTGGTGCCGCAGGTGCCACATTGGTGATCCGAGGCTCATATTTTCCTTCTTTCTTGCGTTGCTTCCATGACCTGCTTAGCTAGGCAATTCATGAATGGAAATGTAAAATAAATAAGGGTGCAATCCTATGCCTGTTCAGACAGAAAAAAGTCCCACAATTCCCAGCATTCCCCAGCCAGCATTGCTGGCTGGGGAATGCTGGGAGTTGTAGGACTTTTTTTCTGTCTGAACAGGCATAGGATTGTGTCCTAAATCATTTTTGTTTTAGATACATCCTCCACCGATGGCTTTTTGGAAATCCCTGGGGATTTCCTTATGCAGTTTTGCCAGCTATCCACAGTGAATGTCTACCTTAACTCTTTTCAAAAAGCTCTCAGCGGTCACCCAACCACAGTCTTTTTCATCTCCTGACACGGAAGAGCCGTGGCGTTTTCTGCGGCTGACAATGCAATGCTAACTTCCTTGAGCAGAATGCAATCTGTGTGTGTGTGTGTGTGTGTGTGTATGTGTGTGTGTGAAGAGTCTCATTCCTCCCCAGGGGAGACCATGTGTTGCCATGTCCTCAAACTTACACCACCATACTAATTTGCAGTATCAGTGTCCACCACATGTGGCTGTCGTTGTTTGACCCATTTCTCGGCTCTCTGTGAGCGACACGCAAGCCCTTTTGTTGCCGAGAGGGTGGGGTATTCTTGGATTGTTGGAAGGGGGTTGCTAAAAGTCTCTTCTTGCTCTTTTCTTATCTGCTGCCACCATCTTGCTCTATGTTGCTTCTTATGTAGGGAAGAGCCACCAGTATCTAGAAGACGTCCCTAAGTTCACAACATATTGTTTTGGTACACACTAGAGACAACCACACCAAACTGAGAAATGTAACCAGTCTTATCAAAACTCTCTTGGCTTGCTTCAGAATTCCTCTGACACTTCATGTAAGAAGGAACCCAACATTCAACTCAATTATTATTATTTTTTCTCTAGGTGAAATTTCGGTGGCAATCCTGTCATATAGTATTGCCTTTTGCTTGGGAGAGTTCAGCTGTGTGTTGTTGTCATTTTCCTAACCCTGATCCAAAAGTGCCTCCTATCTTAACAACATGGATATGAAAGTGTGGAGGCCTTTCCTAAAACTTTTTCAGGAGTAGGGGAGAAATTCCCCCAATTTTTTTTAATGGGTGGAGGAGTTGACCTTTCAAGTGAAGAGGCAGAGGGTTTCTTCTCCTTTTTTAGACAAAAAAGTAAAGCCCAACTTTCATAAGATCATAAGAAGAGCCCTGCTGGATCAGACCAAGGGTCCATCTAGTCCAGCATTCTGTTCACACAATGGTCAACCAGCTGCCCCAAAAGGAAAACCACCAGCAGGACACGAGTACAACAGCACCCTCCCACCCATGTTTCCCAGAAACCGGTGTACATAGGTATACTGCCTCTGATACTAGAGGTAGCATAGAGCCAGCAGGACTAGTAGCCATTGAAAGGCCTGTGGCTCACGCTGGCTCAGCTTGTCTGAGTGTGGAAAGCTAAGCAGGGTCAGGCCTGGTTATTACTTGGATGGGAGACCCCTCCTCTAGTTTCCTGCATTGAGCAGGGGGTTGGACTCGATAGCCTTGTAGGCTCCTTCCAACTCTACGATCTATGAAAGCCTTCTCCAGGAATTTGTCCAATCCCCTTTTAAAGCCCTCCAAATTGGTGGCCATCACTATGCTTTCCTGATGCTTCAAGCTGTGGCTGGGCTGTCCCAGAACCATCCAACTTCATTTCTAAACAGATGCCCAATGGGAAAGATGCCACATCATAATGTCAGGGCATTGTAGGGGGGGGGGAAAGATGGCTGCATTCCTGAGCTTGAAACATTAGGGCTTACTTTTTTAAAACAGAGAAGAAACATACCCTCTCCTTCCCCATTTGAAATGTAACATCTCCCTCCCCCAAAATTCATGCAATATCCCCGTTCAACCCCTGGAAGTTGCCCACACCTGATCTAAATAATATATTATTTGGGTAACTTCACCAAAAAAAATCTTCCCAAACCCACACTGATTAGAAGGACTTCATTTTCCTGCATTGCATGCAGCACCGTTCCATTTGGGAGCGTGAAAGATGGGATTATTACAAACCTTGAGTTTCACCTCAGGTTTTCTCTACAGCACTGGAACATGTGCGTAACTCCCATTGGAGCTTAATGAGCCTTTACGGCCTGCTCGAGCCTATTATAAGTTTACAGCCATATGGCTTCTGTCACGAACCCTTATTATTATAATATTTAAGTCAACAAGATGCTCAGAACACATGTTGTTCTGCTGGCACTGGATTTAAGGGTTTTTAGAAAAGAGACAAGGCAGCGTTGTTGTTGTTTTCTTTTGGGGGGCAGGGATAAAGTCTGGTTCCCGCAAAGAAATTGTCTCATTTGGGCTCCTGTACAAACAGAGATGATGAAGGTCTAAGCACCATTTGTCGGAACCCAAAAAGATGTATCCTGGGAAATGGCTCTAGTGACTTGCCTGCCTTGAGGGAACCAAATTAACACAACTGATGGTTGTCACCCGATGAAAACTATCTTAGAGCACAATCTTATGGATGTTTAGACAGAAAAAAAAGCCTACAACTCCCAGCATGCCCCAGGCAGCATAGCTGGCAGGGGCATGCTGGGAGTTGTAGGCTTTTTTCCCCTGTCTAGATATCCATAGGATAGCACTTTAACCTGCTTTAGTGTGCAATCGTATGCATGTTTAGACAGAAAAAAGCCCTACAACTCCCAGTATTTCCCGTCCAGCATGCTGGGAGTTGTAGGACTTTTTCTGTCTAAACATGCATACGATTGCACTCTTAATTGATGAATGGATTTATTTCATCTACATATATTTGTGCATGATTCAAACAATAATTCCGAAGAAAGAACATTCCTCCTTTATGCATGTGTTGAATCAGGCAAGAGTCCTCACAATGAGACTTATGCATCAATTAACGTGCAGGAATCATTTTTTTTAAAAAACAAAACACTTACCGTAGTTTCTGGAAGTAGTTGGACTAGCGAAAGCAGAAACCCCACCCACCCACCCACAAGAAATATTCACGCCACCCTGTCAAAAATGCTTTTTATTTTGGAATTTTGCTTTACACAAAATGTGGTGACTGCTGGATAAATTTTAAGGCCCTCCTGGAAAGATCCCCCCCCAACACACAGAGATGCTTTGACCTGGATTCCTGCATTGAGCAGGGGGTTGGACTCGATGGCCTTGTATAGGCCCCTTCCAACTCTACTTTTCTATGATTCTATGATTTTGCCAGTTTTTGTTTAAAAAAAAAAAATCTTTCAAAATTCCTATGGATGTTTCTCCTGAGGAGGTGTTAGAAATTCACCTCAAATTTAGCTTTGTGTGAATGTTGATGGCAGCTCTTAACTAAGATCAGGGAGAAGATTTGCCACCCAAATTTTGATGTAAAGCAAAATTCAAAGTGAATTTTGAAGGATTCTCCTTCTGCATTCAAAGCGTCTCAAAGAAGTTGGTAAGACTAGTGACATTCTGCAGGGATTCTCATACATCACTTTAAAAAAAGGTTCATAAAAAGTACTTGAGGAGGGCACAAGTTAGATCCACACTCCTTTTCCAGTTGAACTGGGGTTCACTATGAGACAAGGCCCCCTTTTTACCGTGATCGCTGCTCGAAATCTACAGCAACTATGCAAAATGGCTGGAAATGAAAGGCAGTTAGCAGCCGGTTGTGCTCATCTATGAACAGGTGTTGGCTGGTTGGGCAATCTGTCTTCTAGCTCCTGGTAATCCTCTCTTAGCCTGTCATCTGGCATGTTCCGCTTGTCTCAGTCAGTCACGTTGACCTCTCAAGACAACAATGGAGAGCGATCCAGGCCACGGGTTGGTATACTCTTTCTTCCCTATTATGCATTCCTTGTGAGGTTGCCTTGATGATGGGCTTCTACAATTTGTTTGTGGCACAACCCTTTCAACCATCCACCCTACCCAGTTCTTCAAACCATTAAAACAAGGGGATTCCCCTGCATGCCACTCCGCGTCCATTGGGAGTAGGGATGCACGAGGATTTTGTTCGGGGGTGGGTGGGGTGGAAATCCAACAACTGGCAAAGCTTGACCCCCCGAACTCCGTCCTCCTTCCTCGGCTTGACACACGTTCTCCCAAGTCAAGCCAGGGAAGCAACCTCCAGGTTCCCAGCGGGCTGCTGTTTACGTAGAAAATGCCGTAAGATACGTCAAAAGCAGCTTCAATTTGCATAACTTGCACAAATCGCAGCTGCTTTTGATGTAGCTTGTGGCATTTTCTATGTAAACAGCAGCCCACCGGGAACCGGGAAATCTGACGAGCGACGTGGCATGTGTCCGCTTTTGGCCTGGCAGGCACAGCAGTGGCGTCCGTCGAGCCGGAGGCGTGGCGTGTCGCATAGGATCACCCACCCCTAATTGGGCAAACCCCTTTGTTGTCTCCAATCGAAGACAGGAGATAATGAGGGATTCCTCTCCCCACTTCCTCCCAAAGCCCAAGCCTCTGCAGTCTACTCAATGCCGCAAGTGCTCGTGCTAATTCTCGGCAAACATGCTTCGGTTTCGAGCTACTTGCAGAGAGAGGCACCTGCAGCTGCCTTCATTAGCTACTACGGGCTGTAGTTTAGGAATGTGACCTGGAGATAACAACCTCCGCGGGCCACAGGTCCAACCTCCTCAGGCCAGATTAGGCCTGCAGGGTGGAGGTTGCCCACCCATGTTGTAAAGGAACTGGCAATCTCCAAGTCACATTCCTTAAATGCAGCCTATAGTAACTAATGAAGGCAGCTGCAGGTGCTTCTGCCGGCAAGAAGCAGCTCAAAACTGAAGAATTAGCATGAGCACGTGGTGGCGTCGAGTAGCCTGTTCTTTGATGCATGTGAATTTTCTCACATGCCATGACCTGCTGCCCTCCTCTGAGTTCCTACTTCCTCAACAGATCGGGTCTTTCGGGGCTTTTTCCATGGTGGCATCAGAATTGTGGGAAATCCTCCCAAAGGACACTGGGAAGGTGCATACTTGTGGGAAACATTTTCAGGCATCTGGCTTTTAAAAAAAGCCACTTTGCTCAACGTTTCAGTTCTGGAATATGTTCTCATGCACTGCTTACCCTGTGTCTCCCATTCCTGCTGTGAAATTAATTCTTGTACATTTATACATGACTGCATTTTTAATCTGTGCCTGTTTATTTTTCCGTTCTGCATTTTCTGGTTTTCGATTTCATACAATTTTGATTTTGTACAACTGAGTACAGTATACAATTTGTAGAAAGGTGGTCTAAATGTGTGTGTTTCCTTTTGTTTTGTTTTTAAATCCAACACACGATGAGCCCTCCCCGCTTTCTGCACACTTGAATGTTACTCTTCTTGGTCCTATTTATTTCCTTATAACATATTATGATAGGTTTTTTTGGGCGGGGAATGTCTGTTTATAGTGCTCTTCTGCTCGCTCGTCACCATAGCAGCGTGGGAAACCACATGGCTTGAGGTGCCCTTTGAAATACCTTTCATCAGGGGTGCAGAACTGCATGTCAGTGGGCCAGATTTGGCATTCTTGGGGTCTGAATCCAGCCCCCTGGGATTCCTCGATGGCCACACACCCTTCCACTGGCACCTCTCCCCAACCACCAATCATTTGGTGTTTCCCCGGCTTTTATGCAGTTCCCCCCCCCCAATTCTAAAATGTTGAAATGTCTCTGCTAAGGCTCACCTACTGGCAAGAAGAGCTTTCAAATACATCATATGGTGGTATTTTTGGGCCCGCCCCTTTTGCTTTCAGCCCCGCCCACCACTTGTATGCGGCCCCCGAGAGCTTCCCCAAAATGGGATGCCGAATGCGGCCCTCGGGCTGAAAGTGGTTCTGCACCCTTGTCTTATATACATAACGATGTAAAAAAATTGAGAAGAGGCGTCGTCATCCCCCCCCCCCGGCCATGTACCTTTTCCCCTCCAGTGATGGTTCCACCATCTTGCATCCCCTGTTTTCTTCCTTGTGGCCTCTTCTGTCCTCCGCAGCTTTCCTACGTTGATTCTGAGGGCAACCCCATCGGAGTGGTGCAAATGACCTTCCTGAGGCTCCTGAGTGCTTCTGCCCACCAGAACGTCACCTACAACTGCTACCAGTCCGTGGCTTGGCACGACGCCACCGCGGGCAACTATGACAAAGCCATCCGCTTCCTGGGCTCCAACGACGAAGAGATGTCCTATGACAACAACCCTTTCATCAGGGCTCTCCTTGACGGTTGCGCAGTGAGTGTTTGCACCAAAATGTTGACGGTTTTAAAACCTGCCATTGAAAAGTAATTCACTTAGTGCTGTGCTGAAAAATTCTCCAACATTTTTTTTTTTTGGGGGGGGGGATCACCCGCATTCAATTTGATAGAGAAAAAATTGCTTTCGAAAAGAAATTCAGAGGAGAAGAGAACTTAGGAGAAATTCTCATGGGTTAGGTTTGAGTTTCTTGTGCTTACCTCACTTAGGAGATGGCCAAGGAATGTGCATGAGTGTTGTACAGTCATCCCTCTGGCAGCCTCCTGGAGCAACTCCTGTACAAGGAAAGGTTACAACAGCTGGGATTGTTTAGCTTAGAAAAAAGGCAAATAAGAGGGGAGATGAAAGAGGTGTACAGAATTCTGCAGGGTGAGGAGAAAGTGGACAGGGAGACATTTATCTCCCTCTCTCATAGTACTAGAACCCAAATGGGGTCATCCCATGAAGCTGATCAGTGGGAGATTCAGGACAGAACTAAGGAAGGACTTCTTCCCACAGAGCAGAGTTAAACTATGGAACTCACTTCCATCATATGGTGATGGGGATTGGAGAAATTCATGGAGGAGAAAGCTATCAATGGCTACTAGAACTGATGGCTGTAGGTTACTTCCAGTATTAGAGGCAGTCTACCTCTGTACACCAGTTGCTGGGGAACATGGGCGGGAGGGTGCCGTGGGCCTCATGTCCTGCTTGTGGGTTTCCCATTGGGGCAGCTGGTTGGCCACTGTGTGAACAGAATGCTGGACTAGATGGACCCTTGGTCTGATCCAGCAGGGCTCTTCTTATGCTGCTATTGTCTCCTCGGCTTCCCACATTTTCATTAAAGCCCAGCAGGAGACATCATGAAATATTTCCTCCCACGGGGCTTTTTCAGACCAGGAAGTGCAGGCAGCCTGGGAGGCTGCAGAGCAATGGAGAGATGTGTGATAGGAAAACAACAACAACACGCGCACACTGCACGCTAGGCCAACTCGCAGTGTTTAGGTAAACTCAAAAACCACCACCAATAGAAATTCAATATGAATTATAAAATGCCCTGAGAATGAGGCAGAAAAAAGGGAGCCTTTTTCAGAGGGAAGAAAACTTTCAGGAAATTGGAAGACAGGTCTTGGCACAGCACAAGCTCCGCCTCTTCCCTGGAGCGGGACACAACATGGGCCCCCCTCACACAGCTGCATTGTGGTGGATGCAAGATGGGGGCCTGGCTGCCGGCACAGCTGATGCTGTCGCCAGTGGCAGCACATCCTCCCCCGCAAGCAAAAACAAAACAGAACCAAAAAACTGGAAAAAGAGGGGGGGAGCTGGGCTGTAGCCCGTGGCAGCGGTGAGCCCTGCCTGCGAGAAACACTTGGAGAACTTCTCCTCCCCCTGGAGAAATTTGGCAAAAGTGTCCTCCCAATTTCTCTGCCCTCAAATAGGGTGGCGAATTTCGAGAGGCCATTTGTGCACGGCTCTGTTTTCACCCATTATTCGAAAGCAGAAAATAATTTGTAAGGGTTTTTTTTTTTTAGTCGCACGCACGCACGCACGCCCCCCCACACACACCAGGCCTCAGGCAGCAGGGGCTCCAGTGCCAGTGGGGCAATGTATCCACTCTGGGGCTCAGCCTGAACCTTAGTGGCGCTGTCCATGGTGCTGAACCTATTTTGGGGTTTAGGGCTCAGCACCGTGGACAGCTCCTTAAAAGTTCAGGCTGGAGCCCGGAGTGGATGCACTGCCCCACTGAAATGGGGCCCATCGGCCCCCACTGGCCTCTGTGGGGGAAACGTCATGTGTCCATCCCCGCCCCTGCAATCTTTCAGAGTGTTTTTTCCTTTCTCGGTCTTCATCTCCTGGGCACGACTATCCCTGCCAGAACGCTTGGAGCGCCGCCACCTCTTGGCAGCACTGGTAGAGGTGGAGCCACCATTGCCTCCTCCAGTTGCTTGATGCGTTTTATTTGCCAATGTTTGCAAGGAATGAGACCTCTTTATGATTAAAGGCAGAACTGTGATCCTTTCTGAAGCTTGTCTGTCCCATCTCTGAATGCAGAGAGAGGATTCAATTAGAATCCTTAATACACTTAATGAGTAAAGAGATGAAGAGCTTTGGGGTGGGGGGGGAACCCATGCTCACACATGAACCCCATGGGGGGCATTTACTTTTGAGCAATTTGCGCCCCTTGATGATCACACGTGCTTTGAGATGTTTTTCTTCACCGCTTCCTGACTAATCTTGGTGACGTTAGATCAGGCACTGTGAAAACACACAAATAAACATTTTTTTAAAAAAAAACACAAGCCTCTGAATTATGCATCTATTCTGCTTAGATCTTCCCCATTTTCTTTGTTCCTCTTTCTCCTGGGACCAGCACAGATTTGCATCTTAAAGAAATGGATGCAAAGAAATAGGAGAAACTAAAGCCAGGCTGCTAAGGAGTGTTTAAGAGTCCCAGCTGTAATCTCTCATCTAAAAGGAGATATATATTTTTTCAGTTGCCATTTGCAGCTTGTGCTGGGCTGGATAATCTTCTGGATGCACCTTTTTCCAGCCATTCAAACGTGGGATAGGGGCAAGTTGAAGATACCCTCAAAGGCAAATGTCACGATGTAGAAATGTTTATAAATTTGCGGGGCAACCTCCCAAGTCCCAACCCAACACTCTCACCACCATGACACCACTCGGGCTCTCCTTAAATGAACCTTAGATGGCAGCTCCTTGCAGGATAGATTCATAGATTTCATAGATCATAGAGTTGGAAGGGGCCTGCAAGGCCATTGAGTCCAACCCCCTGCTCAATGCAGGAAACTGGAGGAGGGGTCTCCCATCCAAGTAACAACCAGGCCTGACCCTGCTTAGCTTTCCACGCTCAGACAAGCTGAGCCAGCGTGAGCCGAGGGGATTTCTGACCTTCCTTTGTCTCCCCATCTCCTCAGGCAAAGAAGGGCTATCAAAAGACAATCTTGGAAATCAACACTCCCAGAGTGGAACAGGTCCCCATTGTGGACATCATGTTTAATGACTTTGGAGAAGCATCGCAGAAGTTTGGATTCGAGGTGGGACCGGCTTGCTTCATGGGCTAAAAGGCCACTCGGAAAACTAGTCTCCAAAAGAGCAACCTCGTAACCTCATTTTGCGCCTCTGATTTTGGCTACGTTTTTTTTTTTTTTGGTCATCGTCAGTCACATGCACGTTCTGAAACTGGACAGTTTGATGGGTTTGTTGTTTATTTGTTTCCCTCTTTCACCTTAGTCCCAACTCTGACACCGGAACCCAAAACAGATTGAAGCCCCAGTCAAAGACAGGACCATTCCCAGCGCAGACCCCGCCCCCAGAATCACATGACCTAAAAGCATCACCTGTCGGCCAAAGCAACCTCTTCTGACCTGCCCCCTTTGCTATGCATCTCCTCTGAGGAGGGCTCTGCTTCCTGTGCTTGAATGTGTGGCTGTTCCTCTAAATCGGAAACAATCTGACAGTGAAGCATGACCAGTGCTTGTCCATTTGCATTGTCGACAGCCTCCCTGAAGTTGGGGGGAGAATTTCCACTGATTAATAGAGTTCCCCATTATTGCAAGATCCTGAAAAATACCACAGAAAACCATCTTCAAGGCATGGTCACAGCAACTTGCTTGCCTCTGCACAGGAACATGGACTAAGGATACTTTCAGGATGCTTCCAGTCTTCACCAGGGTTTCTATCGGATATGGATGCCCCCCAAATAATGACCTGTTGCTATTTTTTGCTAAGATCCTAAAAGTAACAACTGAAACCAACTACATTTAAAAAATAATAATAATAATAAAATAGCCAGGTTCTGACTGTTTGCCCCATATGGTAAAGGTGCTTCTATTTTTGTATTTTGTAAGTAAATATTTGTATATTATTATATTAAATATAAAAATGTTTCTGGGTTCAAAACATGCATGTGACTCACCCATGATCCCTAGTGTAATTTAATGAGCAATCTTTCTCACCAGCATCCAATACACCTGCCAAAACACCAGGAAGTGAGACCATAAACCGCTCCTGTGACTAATTGCCCCTCAGGCAAACATGCAAGCATCTGCAGCATTCTCTTACACTTGTTTACTCTGAAGTAAGCCCTACTTGAGCTCAATCTTACAACACTAGGATCATAACCTCACTTTTGAATATGCAAGCCCTTTCTCTTGATGGCCCAAAGATGCTTCCCATGAAAACAATTAAACATGTGCCTTCTTCGTTCCCCCCGCCCCTTTTTTTTTGAGATCAGGGCAACCGTATACAGCATGTCTCCAAAGAAAAGAAAAACTGAGAAATGTCAGGATAGTTTTAGAACACAACACACGGGTGTTAACTGGGGTGGGTGGGGAAGCAACAACTTTGCTGCAAAATACACTAGCAACCTTTAAAAAAGGGGGGGGTGTTATTGTCAGCTCTGGCAAGTAGTACCAATTTTGAGGTCCGCTTGGCCCATTTTTTCTGCCTTCACTTGATTCAATGTACAGGTTTGTTTTTTAAAAATACCTTTTACAAAGAAGAAAAGAGAACCAAAAAAAAAAGCTCCCCCCCACACACCATTTCCATTCCCACCGGAGGATTGTATATGGCAGGGATACCATTATTTTCCTCTTTGAAAATAATAATAATAATAATAATAATTAAAAAAATTAAAAACACAGGTGCTTATACTTTTATTCTTTACATTTCTCTTTGTTGGTGCTATCTGTTTGAGTAACTTTATGACAACACTGGTGGATCTCTGCCATTGCCTGCCTCCTTCGCTCCCTCCATTTCAGTCCAGTTCAGCACCAGTTCCGACACCCGATGCTGACTGTCCCGCCCGCCCCAAGGTCTTGGATAGAGTTGCATGCCGGCCCGCTATACAGCATGTAGATCAGCTGCTTCTGTAACTGCATTATGGTACCTTTGACGACCCATGTAGAAATTAAAATTGTGCTTGTGTCTTTGGATGTGTGCGTGTGTTTTGCGGGGTGGGGGGGAGTTGTTTTCCTTCTGTTAAAAAAGAGAATATTCATGCATTTTATATGATGGTGATCATTATGCCAGATTTGTACTCAGTTGCTGAATATTTGTGGTGCTAATTTATGTATTTGTTCAATGTACTGAAGTCAAGATCAAACTTGCCCCCACCCCAACTGAAACTGCCTTGGAAGAGCAGGGCATGAAGGTGCAGTTCTGTGTGTCTTCCCCTTAAGACCGCTGAGGGGGCTTGTAGCAAGCGACCATTCCAATTGGGACCTTCCGTTTTCTCCACAGTTTGAGTCAAGGGACCTCCCAGGTGGGAAAGGGGGAAATAATATAGGCAATGCACTTACGCCTAAGGCTCGTATACCAGCAAGCAAGCGTTTGCAAAGGAAAAGACATCACATTTACTGTGAATTGGAGCCTTTATATGATGTCTTTTCCCACTGCTCTCCTGGAGGAAGGTTTGATCCGTGAAGGAGAAGTCGCAAATGTGAGGGCCCTGGGGTTTTTCTGTGGTGCTTCTTAATTGGA
Organism: Shinisaurus crocodilurus; assembly: GCA_021292165.1. Classification (NCBI taxonomy): domain Eukaryota; kingdom Metazoa; phylum Chordata; class Lepidosauria; order Squamata; family Shinisauridae; genus Shinisaurus; species Shinisaurus crocodilurus. The sequence goes on from JAHFWL010001184.1 coordinate 1,172,561, forward strand.
AGCTACCAAGCACCTTGGTTTTGTTTTTCTTGGACTTTTGTTTTTTTGCTTGCTTTCTAATTGGAATAAAAAGAGAATTCTCAAATGGTGCTTTTAGAACTGTGTTCCAGGGAAACACATTGGGGGATCCCTCATTCAGAAAGGCAGTAAGAGTGGACAGGCTTTCCTGAAGGGCGGATCTGCCATTGCATGCCATGACTTAGGTTTTCCCAGCAACCTGGAGATGCAGGGGGAAGTGTCAGGTGCATTCTTGATGGAAAACACGAGGACACCTGAACCGAAAGAGCCTTTCCCTCTTCTGGCCAGCCTTGAGGGTTTGCCTCCCCTCTTTTGGGTGGTGGTGGCGGCACACTGTTACTGGTGCTAGGTGTACACCTTTTGCCCTAGACCCCTTGGTGAGGGACCGTCATCAGGAGCTCCTCAATACGGAACAGGTTCCCCAATGGTAGAAAGTTTGAAACTTGTGCTAGAACATCTCATCTAAACAATGAAACAACTTGAGAATAGTATGTATCACGTTATTTCCTTGCACGTCCTTTCAGGAACTCTGACATATCCGGAAGGATGGGCATTTGCATCTGCCAAAGAACAGCTTGTCTGTGCGGATGGAGAGACAGATGCACAGTAACTTAGGTCATGTGATTCTGTTCCGATCATTTCTTGTCGAAGGATTTTTTCACTTTTCCATTTTTTTGTTTGGTGCTTCTGTCAAGAACAATCCTACCAAGTGTTGTAAAACTGTACTGAAATTTCTTTCAATCCTGTCCCATTTTCTCTCTCTCTTTCCTCCCAGACCACATAGCTACGGTATATTGCAATAAAAAATATTTCTTGTATTTGCAGACATATCTTTCCGTGTAATTTTATCCCCCCCCCCTTCCCCTCTAATATATATTATGACTTGAACAAATGTTGATGAGAAGAAGAAAAAACATGGGAAAGTTTTTTGGTTTTTTAAAAGTAGAATCCCCCCATTTTAAAGTGTGACACACACACACACACACACACACACACACACAATCAGGTGACCTATTTGTACAGGTTTTCAAATTTCAATCCAGCATGTCAGTGCCCATAAGAGGTATTTTTTAAGAAAAAAATATTTTAAACCTGTGTAATAAAGGAATAAATGTAATAGATATTTTTCAATAAATCAAGTTTACTGTTTCCACCTAACCCACTGTGATGTGAATGCTTCTTGAACTAGAATGAAGTGTGATTCCATCTGCCCCCTAATTTTCTTCTGCTTGCTGAAGCAGGAAAGATTCATCACAATTAGTGGAAAAGAGGAGCCAAGCAGGAGCCGAGCTCCCAGATGAAGACAAGCAAACCAGCAAGGCCGTTCGGAATGTCTAAGCAGTGTCCCAACTAGTGCTGGGCCTAGAGATGTCGGAGAAATCCACAATGGATTCAGATGAGTTTGGATTTCTATGAATCCGACCTGCAGATTTTGCAGAGGACTGCCTTTTCCCCAGTCACGCGTACTCCATGGAGTTGCAAACCAGTTTTTCACTTGGGGGGGGGGGGAGTTGCGCAAATGCACGCCTGCACAAGTGTGCATTAGTGCAAATGCACATGAATGCACATTGGCATGTTTGTGCAAGTGCGCATTAGCAGCAGTGCACACGTGCGCAGATGTGCCAATTCTGGTAAAATTCTACCAGAAATTCTGGTAAAAGAATTGTACAAAATTCTGGTAAATTCTGGTAGATGAAATCTTAGTGAAAGGAAATTCTGGTAAAAGAAATCTGTTTCCTTCAATGAGTGGACGACAGAACGAAAGACACCTGACAATCTGAGAAACACAGGCTGAACGGATTTTACAAAGACATCCACACATCCCTAGGGCCTCAAGGGCACAGTTGGGGACCTTCAGCCCCCCCACCCCACCCTGAACAACCACCCAGAGAGCAGCAGGCGATATGGGCAAGTAGGCACGTCAGCTGATATGGGCACGCCGGGTCCGGCCAAGGTTGATGCTGGTTGTCCTAGCATCCTGTCTTATTTTCCAAAAACATTTTTGAGTCTGAGGATGTAATGAGCATCGTTGCAATTGCTGATGTTATTTCCCGAGCAAACGTGTTTGGCATTGGGGCAGCAGAAGCCAACACTGTGTGGTTCCTGTCGTCGCGATGGAGCTACGGTTTAGGTGAATTTAAAATGCAAAATTGTACATGCTCAGAGTATCTCTTCTTCTTTTATATCAGGGTTGGCAAATAGTTTTTCCTCTCTGTCTATCTTTAGTGTATCGGGAATTTAGAAGCAGTTTTGGAGCAGCAGGCTGGAGGGAAAGAAGGGAAACGTTAATTCATAAGTGTTGTGCCTCCAGTAGGTCAGACGGAGACCAGCCGGGCCGGAGTGTGTTTTGGGCGGGGGGCCAGGCTACGTGCAGCCGGACCCAGCTGGGCAGCCGTACCAATCAGCGCCTGCTCAAAGGGCAGATCCCAAACGCACATCAGACGCTGGAAGCAATTGTTTGTTACTACAGCTACAGCCAGACGCTCCTGACATTCCCGACCTCAGACTTCTGTACCTTTGATCCTTGGAACGACCTTGATCACGACTTTGCCTGATCCCGAACTGGTTTACGTTTGCTCTATTTTGGAAGGATATATTTTGGCTTCGACCCCCGGACTGTGATAACGACTACGGCTTATCTTGGAACTGGACGGATTTATGACAATAAGTGAAAGAGTGCACATGGACATCCAGGGGGACTTTTAAAGACCATTAAAGGCGCAATCCTATGCATGTTTCGACAGAAAAAAGGCCTACAGCTCCCGGCATGTAGGTTGTAGGCCTTTTTTTCTGTCTAAACTTGCATAGGATTGCGCCGGGGGGAGGCCAGTGACTCCCAATTTGTTGGGGCTCCTTTTCCATTGCAGGTTTGGCAGATTTTATTTGGAGCTTCATAGGAGCTTCATGGTGGTTATTTATTTCCCCTATTTTGGGGGGTGGCGTTCAGCACTATGGATAGCTCCTATGAAGCTCCCAAGACAACCTGAGAAACCTGAAATGGAAAAGGAGCCCCACCGAAATAGGAGTCACTGGCCTCCCCTGATCGTGCCCTGAGTCTTTTTAAGACGATTCAGTCCAGGGCCTAAAACTACCTAGCTGCTCTGCCATGGCTAAAACAACAGTATCTTTCTTTTGAACAAACTGCATAGCACGGTGACCTTGTGTGCTGGGGGGGTGGAAGGCTTCAGTGGCTTTAGAACAGGTTCAACGGAAACATGACTTCATCTGCTGGTTGGTAGTAGCATTACCAACCAGGCTGGGTGCTACATCCCCGAATGAACACAACTGCATGGCCAATCATCTTTGATTGGAGAACTCCATGGGAAAATTCAGAGAAGTGCAAATTCTGAAAGGCGATGAGGATGAATTTCATTTCTATTCTGCCCAATAGCTGAAGCTCTCTGGGCGGTTCACAGCAATTCACAAAATACAGATGCAATAATAAAATGCAGCATAAAATACAGGTGCAATAAAATCCAGCACACAATTTCAACATGTAAAATTTAGAAACAACTTAAACCACTAAAACAATTTCAATTAACAAAAAGACTAGGCCTGTTAAACTAGACCTGTTTAAACAGCTGACATGTCACATCATATGCCATTCAATGCCCGGGAGGACAGGGCAGTCTTAACCTGGCACCAAAAAAAAAGATGAGAGTTGGTTCCAGGCAGGCCTCACTGGGGAGAGCATCTCCCTCGTTGCCACCCTCCCTTGGAGGTGGCACTTAGAGGAAGACCTCAGGTGTTGATCCTAGTGTCGGGGTAGATTAAAGTCGGGAGAGGCGTACTGTCAGGTATTCCAGTCCCAAGCCGTGACAACCATTTCCATTTGCGTGGTGCTTAGAAATTGCAAAACTGAAGGAGTTTCTCTCCCATCCTTAATTCCAGTTCATAGATGTCCTGTTTCAAAGCTGACATCATCCTGTCTGCTTTCACTAGACTGCCCTTTCAGGCATTAGCTACTAGTCCGCTTTGGGAGCTGAAGGCAGCCTTCTCTCTCTCTCTCTCTCTCTGTGAGGATTATATCTGCACCCCAGGCTTCCGGAAGGTAATGCTTTTTCCATTAACAAAGAGCTTTTGATTGTTTTCTATGGAGCCAGGCTGCTGCTTAAGATCTTTCTTTGATTCCCAAAGCAGCAATGCTCCTCCACAGGTCTGAAGAGATTGCGTCGCACCAATCTTTTGTCCAAACCTTTCTCACTCCGAAGAGAAGAAACTGGGAGTGTGAGCTGAAATGACCTCCCCAGTTTTGCCACCTCACTCACACAACTCACACGCAGATAAATGGGGGGGGGGGCTACCAGCCACTGGAACAAGCACCATCACATGACAAGTGGCAGTGAAAAATGGCAAGGCTGGCCCAGGAATGTATGAGAAATTCATTTCAGTTCATTTTTTATCAGGATTTACCCCAGTTTGCACCTCAAGGACCGAACATGGACTCCAATACAATCTGCAGTCGAAGTCATTATGTTTCCCAGCTTGCAAGGCGATTTGTGGACACTCCCCCCCAAAAAAACAAAAAAACACCCCCACACACACACAGTACATTCGATAGCATGCATACATTTGGAATACATTCATACCTTTGAAAAATGCAGACAGAAATGCTTTGAACAATGGGAGAGGAACGCATACATTTCAAATTCTCATGTGCAAAGCCAAAAACAAGAGTGCAGTACAATATGGGCAGGAGGTGGCATGGACCTTAGAGGTGGAATTTGGAGAACTTCGACGAACTCGAAGTTTGCTTGTATACACATCCCATACTCGAGGTGGTGAAGTTTGGAGGCATCGTTTCCACTTTGACCCCTGCTAGATGTCCAAGGGATAGGGGAGAATTTTGCTTGGGTTCAGTTTTGAGAAGAATTTACCAACATTCACTGAGTGAGTTCTCTATATTCGGGACAAAAAGAATTTGAAATTTTAAAGATAATTGTATGTGGGAGAAACTGAAATGGACATATTCATCCATCCAGGCCTAGAGCTTTGAATGCTTTACTCTTAGAAGTCTGGCTTTGAATCCCTGTGTCTTCAGTCATCCTAGTGCTGAATTCGGGATCCCACCACTTTCTTCTTCTTCTTCTTCATTTATTTATTTATTTCAAACATTATATAAAGCAAATACAACCCCCCCCCCCCACATACATATAACTCCAAAGGTGCATCCATCACCACGGGACCAAGAAGTAATTTCTATCATCATAATCCATTATTATTCAATATTCCAAAAATGCATCATATCTTGACATGGCTTCCTCCCCTTTCCCTTTACTAAAACATAATCTACCACTTTTTTTTTTCTGACAGGCTTCTCATCTTTTACAACAACATGGCAGGCAAGTCCATCCTGGTCCTCTCTAGGAAGGGAATAATTGGACCGGTTCAAACCAGCCCATGCAGATGGGTGAAATGCAGATTTCATTTCAGTTTGTTTTTTCTAAAAACATGCCAACATTGACAATGTTCGTCGTATTTAGGAAAGAAAGAACTCGAGATTTAACCAATTTGAATGTCGGAGGAAGCAAACCACACAGATCTGCTCATCCCTGACCAGGAACTGTGTTATCAATTGAAGCATAAAGGACCACCAGAGGGCATTGTGGGTCATTCTCCATGTGAGGCAGCAAAGCCCTGTAGTTTAGTGCTGCCTTCCCATCTAATCTGTCTGCAAATCAGCAGTCTGGGTATCTCTTCACACCTTCATGGAGCATTACAGAATCTATCCATCTAAAATTATTTCTCAGCCACCTTTAAGGGTAAAATTAACATATTCTCATCCCCTCCTTCTGCTTTCTGCAGGAGGGTTCTCCAGCATGGAGCAGCTTCAACTCTCATCTTTGGGATGGACTGTTTCTTTCTCCATCCCAGAACTAAAGAACTTGGGCGTTCCTGTGAACCCAATTCTCAGTGGTTGGGGAGCGGGGGGACAGTCTCTCTACACACAAAACAATAGCAGCACTAAAAAGCTCCACAGACAGGGCATGCTATCATGCTGTATTTGGACTAGACATGTCAGAGAAATCTGAAATAGATTCAAACGAGTTTGGATTTCTAGGAATCTAGCCCGTGTATTCCACAGCAGGCTGGCTTTTCCTGAGTCGCACAGATTCCACAGACTTGTGGACCATTTTATTTTATTTTTTACTTTCCAGAATTTTGCACAAATGTAGTCATAGAAGAAAAAAATGATATATATATATATATATATATATATATATATATTAAAAAGTGCATTTCCACCCCACAGGCTAAACAGTGCAAACACACATTTGGGAGGGGGGATTTGCACATTTTGGAATGATTTACGTTTTTTCGCAAGTGCAAATTTGTGGACATGTGCATGAATGCAAGTTCAGGAATTTTTTTAAAAAAATCCGATTCCATCAATGAGCGGATGACGGAGTGAAATGTGCCTGACAATCGATGAAACACAGACGGAAGGGATTTCACATAATCCAAACATCCCTAATTTAGGCGCAGTGAATTGACCGTGCGGCGGTGCCAGCAGCTTCGAAGGAGCCCTGGCTTAGCTTGGCTCCTCTCCCTCCACGTGGCCCACTGGGTGCAACCACTGAAGGGACCGGAGCAGCGCAGGGGTGGTCTTTTCCATGCTCTGGTGCCTTCACTGGCTGTGTCTCCCCCAAAGGCAGCGTCTGATTGGTTCAGCTTGCTGAGACGTAAAGCTAGCAAAGAAAAATAAAAACCTGCTTGTTTTAAACGGTGCACTGAAGGGCTGAAGCCTTGGCCAGCTGACTGTCACAGTGACAGCACCCCCTTTTCAGTAATGGAGGAGCAGCAGCAGGGCCGGTCTCCACCGTTTGTCAGGGCATGATTTGGTGCCCCTCTTGGACCGCAAGGCCCCGGATCTACGCCCCATGGTCCAGTCCCAGCGGCCCCACTGTAACCGTGGCACTTCAGGAAGTACAGCCCAGCCCGCAGACTTGTCCCTCCTCCTCTTCTCTTGGACTGGAGGGAATCCCTGTGGTGGGCCTGCATTACGAGCGCCTCCAGGAAGCTGCTGCACAGAGTGTCTTTACGGATGTGCAGATGTTGTTCAATCCACTCTGTCTGTGTCCCGCCGATTGCCAGGCTTCCATACGGTCATCCATTCATTGATGGAATCAGATTTTTCGTATGAGAATTTTGTCCGTTTGCAGATGCACACTGGTGCTACTGTGCATTGCCACAAATAAACATGTGCAAATGAATGAAATTCTGCAAATCCCTCCAAAAAGTTTTTTAAAAAAACAAAACCTGGCCCACAGGTCTGCAGAGTCTGCGCAACTTGAAAGAAAGCCGATCTGCAGCGGAATCCACAGGTTAGATTCATAGAAATCCTCGCTCATTTTAATCCATTTTACTGATTTAATTAATTTATTTAAAATATTTCATGGCCACTTTTCAGGGAAGAAGCCCTCCCATTGCATATCCTGTTGCAGGATTCACTGACATCCCTAAGTGACTCCTGTTAATGAACCTATTAAGTTGCCAACACCTGTGTGGAACCTAACTTTAGCAGTCAAGGTTCAATAGACAATAGATGATGTCTTCTTCTTCTTCTTCTTCTTCTTCTTCTTCTTCTTCTTCTTCTTCTTCTTCTTCTTCTTCTTCTTCTTCTTCTTTTGTATCACACTGTTAAATTTCTCTCTGTTCAACACAAGCTGGCAGTTATTTCTACCAGTGTCATTAATGTTGATTATCAGCATAAAATATGCCAAATCTATTTGGGCTTCGGAGCTTTTCTGGCCTCCAGGCATAAACCCTGAACTTACGGGAAGGTCCTTCTATGGTTGCCATGTCCACCAAGGGTTGGATGAAACTGCCAGTTTGGGTTTCTTCCACATTTGATGTAAACAACAACACAAGTTCTTTCCATCCTGTTTATGAAGAAATTTGTGGATTCTGGAAAGTCGTCATCTAAACCAAACTGAAACAAGATTCTCATCCATCACTAGCACAGATGTATTGCTGAAGTTCATCTTTCATGGGAATCTGGTAGCATGCTAGAGATGGACGAACAAAAGATGTTTACGATTCTCCAAACACTGACCCGAAGCTCGTCTTGCTTCATTAATTTCCTGCATTCCTCTGTATGCTTTTTTTCTTTTTGGTCATATGGGAAGAGAGTGTGCATTTTGAATGGGAGAAATGCACATCTTTAAAAAGAGCACACCCAAATGCACACTCCCCCCCCACCTCCACCACCATAGAGTAAAATGTGAAAATGCACATTTTTTCCCCTTCCAAGCATGGATGTGACTTTGGGGATTTGGCAGCATTTTGGGAGGACACGTTCTCCTGCTCGGGACATAAAAGTGGTGGTGAACATAAATGAAATTCTCACACATCTCATGTCTAAATACCAAGAGGCCTTAAAGTACCTAATATCGGAAGAAGTTTACTCAGAATTAAACCTCACTGGCTTTGCTCCTCAACTCCTCTAGTTCTCCGGTCACCCAGACAAGATACCATGCATTCTCCCATAATTACCCACGAATGATCGCATCTCCCAATGCTGCTCTTCCTGCGTTCTCTCCTCTCCGAGACCCCAAATGCATCACTGTGTGGGTTGTCAAAGCCAATTTGGCCTGGCTTGGGCCTGGGGCAACACACCCAGCGTCTCTCAACAGCTCTTTAGCAGATGCAGCACTTGCTCTATCGTGCGAGAGGAACGTGAAACAGGAGCCCCTTTTTTCCAGGGCATCTGATTTAATGTCTGCTTTGAAGTGAAGTGGGTGGTTCCGATGACATGGCAGAGAGCCGGAGTACAGCGCAGATGCTTGATTGATGACAGGAAGACACCTGTTTTGAATAATAACGTCGGTCATCCACTAAACTTGGGACCAAACATCCTTCTCAGCTGCCATGGTTTTCAAACCATTTTCTGGGGAATTGGAGATCTTCCTATGTTTACTGGAGGTTCTGCAATGAGAAGATCAACATTGGTGAATAAGTTTCCTTGAAAGACAGGCAGTGCCGGCATCAAGGGTTGGCATAGTTGGGCACTTGCTGAGGGCAGGGGCCCACTGAAAAGAGCCCCCTGGAGTTGCTCCTCCAGTTCCCCATTGCAACTGGCTCGTTCTCCTGCCTCTCGCTCTGGCCCAGACAATGGTGGTGAGCAGGAGGAGCAGCAGGAGATGCCTCGGCCTCCTTGCTTCCTGGATCTCTGCCTGCCAAGCGAGCACGTGGTAGCAATGAGTCAACAGCCAGCATGGTACACTGGTTAGAGTGTTGGACAGGAGAGATCTCTCTGAGATGGAGGCTGAGGCCACCTAGCCCTGAAAAGCATTGGTGTCTCAAGAGGCAGGCAAGAACAACCCCAGGGGGATGGAGTGCCCATTTGAAAAGGAGGGCTCTTCATGAGTAAAGGACTCCTTGTGAGTAGGACCCTCCTCACAAGGAGGACTCCTGCTAGAAGCCTCTGATGTGCTACAGCTGAGTTCTGGGTGGGGTTCTAAAATCTCCGGATTATAAGACTGAGGCCTAGCCAGGGAGGGTTGCTGGGACAGCATATTCATTTCAGCTCCCGGTATCTTGTTCTCTAGCTTTCCTGACCTTGTTTATTTGGACTGATTTCTTGTGCTGCTGACCCCTAGATTCCTGAGAAGACCCTGTTTCTTGGATTGCACTTGATTTGGGCTGCAGGCTTGTGCTTCTGACCTCTGCCTTTTGATATTCATGTTGGATTTGCCCCATAAGTCGCCTCAGGACAGCAGGACAAATTGTCTTGAAAATAATCTGCAGTGTGCCAGGGTTGCGGTGTGAACATTCACTTGCTCCTGATAGAGATGGGCAATCTTTCTCCATCTTGTATCAAATGGGTCCAGCAGTGAGTCAACCTATTTCTGTCCACTCCCAAAATGAGAAATAGCCAGACTTATTTCCAAACCAACAGCCAGTGTGGCATAGTGGTTAGAGTGTTGGGCTGGGACTCAGCAGATCTGGGTTCAAGTCCCCATGTGGCCATGAAATGCACTGGGTGACTTTGACCCAGTCACCAACTGTCTCAGTCAGTGGAGGCTGCTGACTCCAACGTCAGCGGGGCTGGATATCCACTCTGGATTTTAGCCTGAACTTTAAAGGAGCTATCCATGGTACTGAAACCTATCCCCAAAATAGGTTCAGCATCATGGATAGTTTCTTAAAAGTTCAGAATAAAACCTGGAGCAGGTATACAGCCCCACTGACGTTGGAGCCATCAACCTTCACTGCTCTCAGCCTCACCTACCTTGCAAGGTTGCTGTGAGGATAAAAAGGAGAGGAAGAGGACCATGCAAGCCGCCTTGGGCCCCTTGGAGGAAAAGTGGCCTATCGATAAACAAAAGAACAAATAAATCTGAATTTGACACCCTAATGCTCTAGCACCAGTAAGAGTACAATGTTTTATGTGTGTGCAAAACTGGGATGCATGAGAATTGCCTTTCATTTCATTTTTTAATGTGCAGACTTGGAGAAAAATGCAATCTGTGGTCCGAGTCCATACATTTCCAACCTTGCAAATTGCAATGAGATTTGCAGAACAACTACAAAGAATGCTGTGAAGGACTGCCAACCGGTCCTTTACTCAAGACCAGAGATCAAAGGTGCAAAACTGCCAGCCTTGGCTCTGCCGTCTTGACCTGATTCTCCCAGGGCCTTGCCCTTGTCTATACACTGGATTTAGCACTGAACCACAGAGGAACCACACACTCCGTGTGGGGCAAAACCAGGAAAGTTTATTCAAGGTAAACAGATTACAATAAAAGGTGGGGAATGAGGGAAGAGGGAGAAAGGTGGGGAGACAATTTGGTACATACAGTAGAGTTACAAAATAACAAAACTAGTTCTTTTACTACATAACTACCCAGGCACTCTCTTTACCTGGGGGTTGGTCCTCTTCAGGGCTTGCCTCAGCAAAAAAGCCCTCCTCCCGCAAAAGCGTGCAGACAACAACCCAAACCAGAAGCCACAGCTGGCAATATAGATTCTCCCCCACCACCGCCTCTTTTCAGTAGCCCAGCTGTCTTTGGCCAATCAGGATGAACTTCATCTGGGCCAACCAGAAGAGGTGGCTCTTTGGTCATGAATAGAATGCTTGGGCCGCATTTGCATGCAAATACTGGGACATCAAAGACATGGGAGGCTCTGAGGCGTCAGGGCTATCAAAGGAACTATGTAAATTTGCAGGGGATTGAGGCCCAGAGCCATCAGAGGAACTATGTGCATTTTGCGTGACGTGTGTGGTGCAGGAAACTGAGGCTTTTTCTTCACAAATGCATTTGCAAAATGTGCATGAGAGAATGCGTACTTTTGGGGGGAAATGCATACAAACATGCTTTAATCCATGGGAGAAGCATGCATGCACTTCAAAAACATGCGCGACTGATGCACACCTTCGGGGAAACAGGCACATTTTTTAATGCAGAAAGAAAAGAACGCAGCTTGCAATATGATACGGACACGAGACGGAAGGAGCGTTGAGGTGGAATTTGGAGGACCTTGGCAAGTTGAGGTTTTGCTGATTTGCCCATCCTGAACCATCCAACAAAATTGGATAGGTACCAAATTGAGAGGAGAAAATGGGAACCCTTCACTAGACCCAAATATTTAGGTCCCTGGGCACATCTGCAAAACCCCAGCAGCCAAGTAAACAAACATGCATAATATCTGTTCTATTTCCTCTGCAAAATAATAGACTTCAAAAACTTCCCATCCTGTAAAATCTTCTCGTGTGGCAAAGCACGCTCCCCCAGAGAAGAATGTGTTCCCCGGATAGGACGTTTTTCAAATTATACTGAAGGCAGCAGCAGTGACAAATGCACAGGTCCCACCCACCCCCCACGGCGCATAACTAAAAAGAGCTGCAAAGCGCTAAAATTACATCTTGTACGACTGAGGTTGTCACACTCCCTTGCAAGTGTTCACTTTCACACAGCTGAATGCCGCGTGGTTGCTCTTCATCATTTTTCTCCCCGCGTACGCACAGCAGCCGAAATTGCTAATATGCTAATGGAGCCAGCGGGCTGTTCTTCTGAGTCAGCAGTGCGCTTTGAGATGCATTGAGGTATTGCTACATGTGCTCTCCCTCATGTGCAGCACAAGGTGGCTTCCCCATGTAGCTCTTGGGAGGGGCTTGTCTTTTCTTTTTTTCCTTTTCTTCCAGTTCTTCTGAAGAAAGTGTTTCTGAGCTATGTTACTATTTTTAACCCACGGTCTGTGGAGCTCTTGAGAATGAATTCCAAAGGTGAGACTGTGGGCTGAATTTGCTTGCAGGAGGAGGTGTGGAAGAAATATCTGTGTGTGTGTGTGTGTGTGATCTCCGGCTTCGCATGGGTTGGGACAGCTCTTTGTCTGATACAGTGACGCCTCCAAGCAAACCTATGCAGCTTGTCAGAGTTGGGCGCATTGTGCTGTGCACACCCTGTCTGAGAGATGCCCTGCCCTGGTGCACCCCTGCAGCCCCCAGAGAGGTCTGTCGACTGCCCTGCCCTGGAGGGGGGCTGTCCCATATCAGGGACTCTGTCCCTCTGCCTGCTATTCACCCCTGGCTTCAAACTGTATAGACTGCAAAGCTATGCGCTGGTTAGGGAAGTGTGCCACCTTGTGGCTGAAGGTGTTACTGCAGGTTTCAACAGCAAGGGCACATTTAAATAAATTTAAATTAATGTGTTTTGAAAACAAAATAAAGTAACCCTGAGGCAGACACCTGCAGCAGTCCCTTTAGTACACATACCAAGGTTTAGGGTAGGGATGTGTGAACCAGCAAAACTTGACCTCACCAAAGTTCTCTGAATTCCATCTTGAAGATTGCTCCCACATGAGTCCATATCAGATTGTGAGCTTTGATTTTTCCCCTCATATGAAAATCAATGCATATTTTCATGCATATTTCCCCCCCAAATGTACGCATGGATTGTGTACATCCTTGAAATGCACACATTCTTATCCCAAGGATTCGAGCATACTTGTGCACATTTCTCAAAAGTATGCATGCTGTCCAACACATTTTTCTTGGTTCCACAAATCACGTTGCAAGCTCAGAAATGCGACCATAGATTGTGTCTCAGTCCGTGTTCAGTCCAGAAGGCGTGAACTGGGTAAATCCTGATCAGAAATGAACTAAAACGAATTTCTCATGCATCCCCAGCATCTCGGTTTCACAGTCTTGGTGCTATGGTGGTGATGGTTGAATGGACAGACAAGGCATCCTTTTATTATATATCCTTCCAAACCTGCACTTCTTCAATGGAGTGGGCAACTTAGGGCAAAGGTACATTGTCTCTGGTTCATGTTCTTCGGTTCTAGGATGCCCGTTTTATCTAGACTTGTGGACTTGATCCCTGTAATGATGGTATTAGATATAACTCCCCTTTAAACAAAATCTTATTTTTGTTGGCTAGGACAGATTATTTTGTTACATACTGCACTGCTAAATTTGTTATGTTGCCTCTAGGAAAGAGGAAATCTTTTCTCTTGCCAGATGATAATACAGCCAATTGAGCTATTTTATTTAATGTAGGTCCCAATCCTATGCATGTTTAGCACGGCTGGCTGGGGAATGCTGTGAGTTGTAGGACTTTTTTCTGTCTATATTTGCATAGGATCACACCCATAATATTTTTTAGTATGTACGGTTGTTGACGGTCTGGTAAATTATTACTTGTTTTCCTATAATTATTTTATTTTTGTGTATGTTGACAGCCTGTATCTTTCTTGCAGTGGAGTTCCCCAATCTGAAAAATGCATACAAAAATGCACATCTCAGGGAGAAGCACTCTCAAAAATGCATTATCTTCAGAAAAGTACTTGCAAAAAAACACATGTATACATGAGACAAAACTGCATACAAAAAGCATGTGTTGGGAGAAACGCACACCAAAAGGCCTTATGCATTTTCATGCAAAAAATATCAAAGTTCAGGGTGAACTAGACTTAAAACTGGATAAATTATCAGAGTTCGAAACAAGCTGAAGGTTGGAAACTTGAGAAACCGAGAGAAACCAAAATGGACAGATTTGTCCGTCCCTAGCAAGGCCTGTCCTGGCAAGCCTCGCTATACTTCCAGGAGTAGCACTATGGAAGCAACACAACCATTCTCTCCTTGTGTCTTGTGCCCAGCCCTTGGCTCTCTTTGAAGTCAAGCTATCAAGTCATGTTTCCAGTCAATTACCTTTCTTATGCAAATTACAATCAAGCAAACATTGCCTCAGGCTACAGACAGTATCCTCTTGCAGCCAAAAGAGAAAAAATGTTCCAGGCAGGCTTTGCATAACACAGCACCTCGTAAGCTTCAGTTAATTCCCTGGGTCAGAGCATCATGAAAGAGATTTGTCACTGTCTACTACGGCCCGCCCTTCTCAAGCTGAGCGGTCTACCAAGTTCCGCCTTCAAGGTGGGTCTTTCCATGGGGTCACCTCCCTGGCTGCAAGCCTCTTGGAGCACCATGTGACCCTGCGTTGCCCCTCCCTTTTCATCTGATACCTGACTCTTGGGTCTCGTATTCCCACCCACTCTTCCTCTTTGTTAGGAGCCTGCATTCCCATGGGTTCAGAGGACGCTGTTTGGTTGTCTTCCTAAAGATTAGATGACAGCTGGGTTTCCTCCCCTCTGTTTCTCCACACCCATAGTACCTCCACAACACCTTCCCCCTCCTCCTCCCCGTCTGACTCAGAATCAGTTCCCATGTATTCCTGGGGCACATCTGCAGAGGTGTTGGGCGGGCCCAATCCCTACACGTTGTCAACCCAATGCTAGCAGTCATCTCCCCCTTTGGAGATTATTATATTAAATCATTTCCCCCCTCTTCTGTGCCCATTGTGCACAGAAGAGCCAGTGTGGCATAGTGGTGAGAGTGTTGGACTGGGATTCGGGAGATCCGGGTTCTAGTCCCTGCTCGGCCGGCCATGAAACTCATTGGGTGACTTTGGGCCAGTCACTAACTCTCAGCCTAACCTACCTCACAGGGTTGTTGTGAGGATAAAATGGAGAGGAGGAGGATTATGTAAGCCACCTTGGGTTACTTGCAGGAAAAAAGGCGGGGTATAAATATAATAAATAAATAAATAAATAAATAAATTGGCCAGCTTCCAATACTCTTCAGTATTATAAGTGACGTTTTCCTACAGCAGATTAGCTCTTTCCTTTCCTTTGCTTTGCTTTTTTGTTCTATTCTTAAAATTTCCCAAATATGATAGTGTCTGCCTACATGTACACCTAGCCATGTGTGAGGCGGTAGAGAAGACAGATGCTTGCCGTTTGCGCAGTAATAGTTTGTGTCACCATAAATTGGAATTTATCATCTGCTAGGTATATAATCCCAGCCCTGCTAAGCCAGCCCGGTGCCGGCAGACCAGAAAGCGTTTGCTCAAGCCGCCTGGCAGCTCCGCCTAGCTGCCTCCTGTTAAATTCTTTATTTGCCTTTCTCACACTCTGGCAATGCAACACGGGGGTGGGGTGTGTGTGCAGGAAACAGAACACACACAGCACATAGCCAGGTTGGCCATTGGTCAGAACAAAACAGGCTGGCATACAGCTAGCCAAGGAGCAGGGAGGACAAAAAGAAGCTTGTGAAAATTAGAAATGACTCATGAGTCTAGAGGGAATTAAGCCAGGGAGTCTGTATAGGAATCTTCTCACATTGAAATCAAGAGAATCCTTTCACAGATTTATTTATTTATTTATTTATTTATTTATTAGATTTATTAATCACCCATCTGGCCACCCTGGGCGATGTACAATTAAAACAATACAATAAAAACAATACAATAAAACAATACAATAAAATATGAAAATTAAAACAGTATAAAAAATTCTTTTAAAATCCTAACCCACCCCATATTCCCCCCTGAAAAGCCACGTTTTTAATGCACGGCGGAAGCTCATCACGGAGGGGGCATGGCGAAGGTCACTAGGGAGGGAGTTCCATAACGTGGGGGCTGCCACAGAGAAGGCCCTCTTCGTAGTCCCCACCAGCCTGGCTGCTCTGGCTGATGGGATAAGGAGAAGGCCGTCCGTGGCAGATCTTGTTGAGCGGCCTACTTGATGTCGCTGGAGGCGCTCCTTGAGATAAACTGGGCCGGAGCCGTGTAGGGTTTTAAAGGTCAAAACCAACACCTTGAATTCGGCTCAGCAAGCAACTGATAGCCAGTGCAACTCCTTAATCAGGCTGAAGCTTCCGAAGCATCTTCCAGGGTAACCCCACATAGAGCGCATTACAGTAGTCTAGGTGAGAGGAGACCAAGGTATGAACCACTGATGGGAGCAGATGATTAGGAAGGTAGGGGCGCAGCTGCCATATCAGATGGAGTTGATACAGCGCTGCCCGGCTTACAGCTGCCACTTGAGCCTCCATGGACAGCTGGGAGTCTAGAATGACCCCCAAGCTGCGGACCTGGTCCTTCAGGGGTAGATGTACCCCATTCAGCACCAGGTCAACATCCCCTAACCTCCCCTTGTCCCCCACCAGAAGTACCTCGGTCTTGTCGGGGTTCAGCTTCAGCATGTTCCTTCCCATCCAGCCACCCACTGCCTCCAGGCACTTGGACAGGGTCTCAATGGCCAACCTCGGTGAGGACTTGAAACAGAGGTAGAGCTGCGTGTCATCCGCATACTGATGACATCGCACCCCAAACCTCCTGCTGATAGCCCCCAGCGGCTTGAGGTAGATGTTGAATAGCATCAGGGGGAGGATGGAACCCTGCGGCACCCCACAAGTGAGCGGCCGAGGGTCCGAAACCTCCTCCCCAAGAACGACCCTCTGGTACCTTCCAGAGAGGAAGGACCAGAACCACTGTAATACAGTGCCTCCAATACCCAACCCCTCCAGGCGGTCCAGGAGGATACCGTGGTCAATTGTATCAAAAGCCGCTGAGAGAACGAGGAGGACTAGGAAGGAGCATTCGCCCCTATCCAAGGCCCTCCTCATATCATCCACAAAAGCAACCAAGGCCATTTCCGTCCCATGTCCAGGCCTGAAGCCCGACTGGCATGGATCTAAGTAATCGGCTTCATCCAAGTGTGCCTTCATCTGAGCCCCCACCACTCACTCAATCACCTTGCCCAGAAATGACAAATTGGAGACTGGGCAAAAGTTGTTCAGGTCTTGGGGATCCAAGGAGGGCTTCTTTAAAAGTGGTCTTACTGCAGCCTCCTTAAGGGCTGGTGGGATCACTCCCTAATCGAGGGAGGCATTCACCACCACCCTGATCCCCTCACCTAGTCTCTCCCTACAGCTCATAACAAGCCAGGACGGGCAAGGATCAAGCAAGCAGGTGGTTGGCCTCACAGATGAGAGCACCTTGTCCACTTCATCAGAAGGAAGAGGCTGGAACCGATCCCACAAGACCGGTCTGCCATTGGCCTCCTCCCGCTCACTCACTTCCTGTATCCACGACGCGCGAAATCCCACTCCTAATCCGATCAATTTTATCTGCAAAGTGCTTCGCTAAAGCCTCACAGGAGGCTTTAATATAATATAATATATAATATAAGATAATATAATAATACTTATTTCACAGATAAGACTTCTCATACTTTCCAGAGTTGTATGTAAATTTGGTTGTACACATTGGAGGCCGGTGGTTCCGGTGCCGGTGGGGCTCCCTCCTTATCAGCTGCAGCTTTTATTCTGAGCTTTATAAGAGCTCTCCGTGGTCCTCCATGGTGGCGAACCTCTTTTGGGGATGGAGTACAGCACCATGGGTAGTTCCTATAAAGCTCAGAATAAAATCTGCAATGGATGAGGAGCCCCACACTGACACAGGAGACACCGGCCTCCCCTGCTTGGGCAAAAGTACAAAAGTTACTGGAAAATACACTAATATACACACTAAAAAAAAAAAGCCCAACATTTTATACATTTCTCTGATCTCTCTTCAGCCTCTGCTGTGCAGCATCCTGTGTGTGTGTGCTCTGCTCTTTGATTATAAGCTGAGCTAAGAAAAATGCGCAAAATGTTACATGCCAGCGAAAGGTATGTAAATTGTAATGGACTTTTTTGCAGTCTTTTCCAAAGTGGGAGGGGTTTTTTTCCCAATTCTGTCAATGAGCAGACAACAGAATGAAAGATGCCTGAGAATCTGTGCAACACACATGGAATAGATTAAACAAAACCTGTACACCCATCTCTTGGATGTAAGTGATTCATAAATATTGGTGAATACATGAATAACAGCGCAATCAATCCGATGGCCGCTGGACAGTGTCTGGATGGCCATAGGATTTTTTGGAGGCCCAGCTATGAGGTCAGAAAATCACTCCAACCTTGTAGCTGGGTCTCCACATTTGGAGTGACCTCGCAGATAGGGTTTAGGAGGCATTCTGGACATTCATGGTTATGGGAAGCCAAATATTCCATTCAGGCAGCAACGGTTTGCCTGTTCTTGATTAATTGACCGAATCCAACATGTCTTGGTCATAAGGATGCTACTTGCTGTTCATCTGCCACTTTCTCCTTGCCCTTTTCTCTCTTCCGCTGGTGCTCATGAACTGTGGTGGATGATGGCTGTGTCAACAGAATTATATTTTTCCAGATGTATGAGGCCTGTAAAAATCGCTAACCTCAGCCTTGTTCATGAAATGACCCTCGGTGTTGGGAAGAGAGATTTTGCGCTGAAATATGTCTCCTGAAATGCAGCTCCGCTCCAAGCTGCCTTCTGTCATCTCTGGGCCTGATGGCTTTTAAGTGCCAAGATAATGGGTTTACCATTAGAGTCTTGCGTGGTTCCATTTATCACTTGTGTTATGGCCCCATTCACCTCTACGCCTTCTGCTGAAAGCTACTTTCAAAAGCAACCCAATCAAAAGGTTGAAGGCACATTAACTTTCCATGAACGGCTGTAGGCCTGCCGCCTGCTTTACAGTTGCCCAGAAAACACTACACATCGCATTTCTGAGAGGGAGTATTTTCAAGACCCACAGACTAATTGTATTGCCCTACTCAACCATGACTAGAGATATGCGAATCAGCAAAACCTGAACTCACCGAACTTCTCCAAGTCCAGTCTCGAAGCTTGTTCCGACTCAAGTCCAGATCAGCTTTGGGTTTTTTTTCTTTTCGCACAAAAATCTGTGCGTATTTTCACACATATTTTCCCAAATGTACGCATTTTTCCATGCACATTTGGGGGTGAGGTGCCTGTGAATCATATTGCAAGCTCAGAAATATATGAGATTGCGTCTGCGTCCATGTTTGGTCCAGAAGGTGCAAACTGGGTAAAATCCTGATCAAAAATGAACTGAAACAAATTTCTCATACATCCATAACAGGGGGTGGTATTCAATGCCACCACAGCACTAGCAGAAGCAAATGCTGGCACAATGGGGAGACAGCGCTTAGTAGCACAACTGGGAACTTGCCCAAATGAGCAGCTCCAAATTTGGACAGATCAGCAGAGCTTGTGGGAAGGCTCTAAAGCAGGCTGAGTCATGGGATTGGCTCCCTTGTGCCAGCGGATTCTCAGCACAAAGTGGATTCTGGGATTTGGTGATCACATTGCTCGAACTCTCTGCCACAGTTGAAGGGGGCAATTTTGCACGGCCTCCCATTTGAGCCCAGCAGTGCCCGGTCCAACAGCAGCTCTTCCAGACCCTGAACTGGAACCCCACTAGTTGACCCCTACCATGAATCTTTACGTAGGTATGTTGGAGAAATCCGCAACGGATTCAAACCAGTTTGAATTTCTGAAAATCTGAGCTGCAGATTCTGCAGCGCACCAGCTTTTCCCAAGTCACGTGGATTCTGTGAACCTGAGGACCATTTTTTATATTATTTCCTCAATTTACCCAAATTTAGTCATAGAAACATACCTAACATAGACCCAAAAAGTGCATCTCCCTCCTAGGCTAAAGAGTGAAAATATTCATTTTTCAGAGATCTGTGTATTTTGTGGGGATTTACGCATTTTCATGAGTGCGAATTTGCACAACCCCAAATTTGCACAAATGCATATGGACACATTTTTGCACAATCTGATTCTGTCAATGAGCGGACAGCAGAACGAAAGGCGCGTGGCAATCCACGAAAGGTAGACAGAACGGAATTTACAGCATCTAGATATCCCTAACTTAGTAAGTGAGCTCTACGTTCCTTTAGGTAATGCAGTTCTGATATCTGTTTGCTCTTCCGGACCAGCTTTTGTTCAAAAGGCAATGCTAATCTCCAGCAAAAGGGCAAGACTGTGTTTGAAAGCACACATACATACACACATGTACAGGCATTATTTAAATATGTTAATTTGCTCAGCAACCCTTGCAATTAAAACTGCTCACATGCTGACTTAGTTCCAGCCCTAAGATTTGATCATTTTTTTAAAAGGACCTGCAATTTATTCTCTCTCTCCCTCTTCCCCCCCCCCATATCTTTTTCCTTTGGATCATAAGCAATGCTATAAATACAAAGAGAAGGCCTATTTTGCATTCAAATGGTCTTGGAAGTTGAGGATTGTAAAAAAATCCCACTTCCTATATCCTCCCCCCCCCACCGCCCTTCTCTTCTTCTCAGCTTCTTGAAGAGGGCGATAAATTAATCACCACTTCCCCCATAGCAACCGCCAACATGCAATACGGGGCTGATTATTCTGCACCTGTGATTTAGACTTAAAGGTGACCCTGCAAAGGCAGACACAGGGATAAACACACACACACACACTCCTTTGCAAGAAGAACCAACTGCGGCCTGGGATACACGCTGACTAACAATGAGACTCAAAGCTGCAACTCAGCATGTTGGTGACTTCAAAGTATCCTGCATTTCCCAGCTCCCGCCTCGATTCAGCTCTGGCTTCTGGAACTCTGCCCTCGAGAGCAGTAGGTGTAGTGGCTAAGATTGGGTGATGGTTCAAATTTTGCTTCAGCTGCAAATGTACCTAGTTCCAGAAGGGTAGCCATGTTGCTCATTTGTTGCAGCAAAAACAAGTCTTGGGGGCACCGTGAAGATTAATGCTTTTATTCTGGTGTACGTTTTCATGGGTCCTGTCCACCTGAGTGGATGCAAGAGCTGTTAATCTCAACTTGGGGTTGAGATCTGCCTTCTGTGAGAGGAAGGGCTCCACTTATGGAAGGGTTTCTCATGGGGAAGGAGCCTCCACCCAGTTTTTGGGGTCCCCCTCCACACACCCACACACCGTAGCTCACCCCATTCAGCAGGGTCTCCTGTCCTGATTCTCTGTGTGGCATTTTCAGAGGGGTGAAGGGGCCGCTGTGGGAAGGAGGGGGCAGGGAAGTCCATTTCCATCACCGCAGTCGATCCAGAATAAATCTGGATCCAGCCCTGTGTTGTCAGAGGGAACTGAGATGCAAAAATTATAGACGGTGGAGAATGGATGACCATTTCCAAAACATTGTTGAGTGATAACACAGACCTCTTTGCAATGATGACCTGATTAAGATAAATTTTATGGGGAAGAATCTAATGAACAAACAAACCTCTTGCTGTCCTTATTCATACCACAGGAAATAGAGCTGAGTGTCTCAATGAATTGTACTTCAGCAAGTTCATGCTGGTATCTAAAAAAGGATTTCGCAAAGTTGGAAGGAGTGTCAAAAGGGCAACCGAAATGATAAAGTGACAGGAGCAGCTCCCCTATGAGGTAAGATGACAATGTCTGGGACTGTTTTGCTTAGAAAAAAACTGACTACGAGGAGAAGCTCTAGAGGTGTACAAAACCATGCATGGTGTTGAGAAAGTGGATCGGGAGATGTTGTGGTAGAGGGGTAAGATTATGAAACACTCTCTCCAGTGAGGTCCGCCTGGTGCCAACATGGTCAGATTTTCAGCAGCAGGTTAAGACTTCCCTGTACTCCTGCACATTTGACAACATATGCTAAGGTTTTTAGTGGGTCCCCAGATTTTCTGCTGATTGCTTTAAAATGGTTACATTTTTGTAGGTTGGCCACTGTGTGAACAGAATGCTGGACTAGATGGGCCTTTGGTCCGATCCAGCAGGGCTCTTACATGTTTTTGGATCTTATCTGTCTGAAATTCCTTTGTTCAGGAATGGCCACCTTAAACTCATTCATGGTGTGCCCTGGGAGGATCGTGGAAATGTTTCCATACTGATTTCTGAATATTGTTGCTCCTAATATCAGATTTGTGTTCATTTATTTATTTATTTTGGATAGAGGCTGGTTTGTTAGAGATAATGTATGTAAAGTGCCCTGCACATCATTATTTATAAATGGCAATCAATATTATGTGCTAATTGTGATTAATTAGCGCTGACTTAGCATCCTCTCCAGTGCTACAGGCATGCTAATTCTCGTTGTTACGAATGGTTTGCATTCGGTCCCTGTGGTTCACTCCGGCCTTGCAGTGCATGCCAGTGGCTTAGCCTGCAACACATTTTCTGGGGTTTCAACCTTCAAATGCACACGGCAACATGGTGCATTTCACAAATCTGGATTTTCTTCTTTTTTTCCAGAGTTGTTTCATGCAGCTTCCCACCCTTAGAGTTTTGCAGTCCTCCTCAGGTGTAGTGCAGCAGGCATCAAGCAGCAGTGCTAACAGGGAAACATTTGATTTGGCCACAGCTCAGTGGTAGGGCCCCCGCTTTGCATGCAGAAGGTCCTGGGTTCGATCCCTGGCAGCATCTCCAGGTAGGGCTGGGCCTGGAAAAACTCCTGCCTGAAACCCTGGAAAGCTGTTGCTGACAGTCAGTGTTGACAGTGCTGGGGCAGTTGGAGGTAGCATAGAGCCATCAAGAGTGGTAGTCATTGATAGCCTTCTCCTCCTCCATGAGCTTGTCTAATTCCCATTTAAAACCATCCAAATTGGTGGCCATCACGACATCTTGTGGTAGCCAATTCCATAGTTTAACTCTGTGCTGTGTGAAGAAGAATGTCCTTTTATCTGTCCTGAATCTCCCACCATGTTACCATGTTCCCATTTAACATGGCTGGCTGGGGAATGCTGGGAGTTGTAGGACTTTTTCCCCCTGTCTAAACATGCATAGGATTGGGCCCTTAACTGATCTGAACTTCTACAGAAGGCAAACGGCAGATACGCACTGGTTGCACATTGAAACTGCTCAATGCAGTAGAATTTCTGACCAAGTTTTGTTTACATTTCATTATGCGGACCTCCGGGGATTTGCTCTCATGGGTGGATGTGAAGGGGGGGAAAGGCACAGAATTGAGGCTGACGGCTCTAATTGTGCAGTTGCGGAAACTGCTCAAGTATGCATTCTGATGCCAGCTTATTTCCTTCCCATGACAGAACTGTCACTGTGCATGCCTCATTTTTCAAATGGAGGCTTCTGAAATCAGAATGAATTCCCTCCTTAGCTCTGTATTCAGCGACATTAGGGATGCTTAACGGGTGGATTCAGCTGCATTGATGGATACTGCAGAGGTGCCAGTGCAAGCACAAAGTGTCCTTCTCGCCGATCCCTAAGAATCCCTGCTTAGAGATCCAATAAGAGGGTGGCTCCCCATTGTAAAAGGGGCTGGTGCCAATGGTCGGCATGGTTGGACACCTGCCAAGGGTCCACACTTCCTCGGGGGGCCCACTCATAAGAGCTCCTCTTCTTCACCATATGCAACTTGCTTGTTCTCCTGCATCTTGCTCTGGACCAAAGGGAGTGGATGAACAAACACGCAAACAGCAATGGTGAGAAGGTGCAGGAGTAGCTACCATTGCCTGCTTCTCACTGGCTCTCTGCTTGGCAAGCAAGTAGGTGGTAGAAACGGTGAGGGGATGGAGGAGGAGCAGCAGCTGGTGACAACTGGGGTGTGGGAGTAGACCAGGGCTCCTCAAAAGTCTTTGGTATGTGGCGGCCACATTTCAAATTTTGAAAGAGACTCATGGGTGCTCTCACCAATACATACTGTTGGATGGTTTATCCATGATCTCTGAACTGTGAGAAGTTTGAAGGGTCACCTCATTTCTTTGCTATCGAGGGTCAACTGAGAGCCTTCTGCTTTGGTGGTTGGTAAGAGAGTCATGGGTGCTCTCACAAAATGGCCGCTACAAGGGCTTACCTATTCATAAAATGGTTGCCTTGCTGGGCATGGCCAGTCACACAAAACACTAACTTCCCAGAAGGCAAACAGGGGAGACTAAAAGAAAAGTTGCTTGCCCAAGAACCTGAGTCCAAAGCAGAGGTGGGGGCTGAGCTCCAAAACACAAAACTGCCCTTTTGAACCCAAATACAGATGGTGCTGCTGGTGGAGAATGACACTTTGCTTTGCAGCATCCCCGTTTAAAGAAAGGCAATCAAAGGTGCAATCCTGTGCAAGTTTAGACAGAACAAAGGCTTCCACTTGGTGGGGCATGCTGGGAGTTGTAGGCCTTTTTTCTGTGTAAACCTGCACAGGATTGCACCCTAAAATATCTTCAGAAATAAAATGACTATCAGGAGAGGCAAGGAGGCTGGTGGGGCAGAGAGAGGTGTCTGTGGACAAGTGGGGGGTCCGCAGGCACCTTGTTGAAGACCCCAGGAGTAGGCTCACTGAGTGAGGGGCCCCACAGAGGGTGTCTTGCCCATGCCCACCCCAAAAAAACCCTAGAGCCTGCAGTGGCTGTAATCCTTAAACAAGGATGACTATGTTGTACATAATTGAAGTAATGCTGCAAAAATGATGCACCACAATAATTTAGAAATTGTGGACACGACACAATACATCCATTTGGGGAGGAAAATATCCCAAACATGCCATGCAGGAGATAATATACTTCAAAATGTTTCGAATGTTAAAAAAAAAAAAATCCACAACAACAACCTTTCAGCTTATCGGTGGACCCTGAAAAAGAAAGCCAAGCAGGAACGTGGCTACAAAAAGCAGTCTCTGAAACATTGCTTGCTGTTTTTATCACCTCTTCTGAGGTCTAAGAACGGGCTGTGTCGAAACAGTTTGCAACATCAGGCAACTGAATGTACCACACAAACACACACACACACAAAACCCTGAGAAACATTAAAAGCACATATTCAGGCTTTGCTGGCAGACCTCATAAATCATGAACCAAGGGAGCTGAAACCTTGGGAAGGTTGGGCGGGGTTCACAGGAGCTTTCCAGTTGCTGTGCTTCTTGAATCCGGCAACATGATGCAGCTAAGAAATGGAGACCTTGGTAACAAATGTTGAAGGCCGGGAATAATCGAAGCTGCCATTTGCAGAATTGAATGCATCATTGCATTGTAAGGCAGGAAAGGATTTGGTGGTGGTCAATCTTCTGTGGGGACTGGCTAATTTGCCTGATGTCACAGAGCGAGAGACAGGAGGATCTCTGGCTGCCACTGCCTGAGTTCCTCTGATTTGGGAGCGGGGCTGGCGATGAGCGAAGGTGCCATGTTCACATTTTCCCAGATTCTCTGAACATCAGTTTGATGTTCGTCTCTCCCCAATTTCTATGAGCGTGCATGAATGGGAATTTGCGCAAATTGCTTTGCATGAATGGGATATTTGTGCAAATTGAATGCAATCTAATGGGGAAATGGCACAAAACAATGTGCATATTTTCCAAAGTTGCGCAATTTTCCCCATAGATGAAAGTGTGAAATTGCATGTTTAAAAACAAATAAAACAAAACACAATTTCAAACTGCTTGTTGGTTAAAAATTGCACATTCTTTGAGCACGAGCGTATGTTCAAGATTTGGTGAACATTTTTGGCTAACGTGTTCTCCTGCGTGTGCCTGCGGTTGGGGCCACGGACAGGGCATATTTGAGAGTTTTGCAGGCACAAACGATATCCTCATACATCCCCAAGAGAGGCAAGGCAAGGAAAAGGCCCAAGGAAGCGGCGATCAAAGCAGGAGTATAGGAAAGAGGAGGATGCAGAGCAGGCCGAATTTGACTCCAGGCCCTGAGGTTCAATATCCCTGCCTTAGATGCTAAGAAGAAAGCTGCCTTCAGCTTAAGCTGAATGTCCAGCTGGGTAAGTGGCCCAGTTTGTATTAGGGATATGTGTGGAGCTCGATTGGGGTGTGTGGAAGTCTGGCGAACTCACCGGGATAGACCCCCCCAAGCTCTGCTTGCCCTACCTGCTTCCCCAGCTTGACTCGTGTTCTCGTGAGCCGGGGAAGCGACTTCTCTGGGTTCCTGGTAGGGATGCAACCGCGAGTCTCGGGGGGCTGAAAGCAGACCAAAAGCGGCCCGCTCGCCCCCCCCAAGGCTCTCGCAACTTACCTGGCCACCGTTCGATCCAAGACATTCCGGAGAAAGGAGCTTCAGGTCCCCGGTGCATCACTTCCGGTTCCTGGCGCTGCGAGTGGCGAGAGCGGGCAGGGGGTGCTCTGGAGCACCCCCTGAGCAGGTAAGTGCCCTCTTGCCATAACTCCCTAGTTCCTGGCACTACGTTGTTTATGTAGAAAATGGCATAAGATACGGTAAAAACGGCCACCATTTGTGCAAGTTACGCAAATCGCAGCCGCTTTTAACATATCTTACACCATTTTCTACATAAACAATGTAGCGCCGGGAATCCGGAAGTCCGGCAAGCGCCTCGGCTGGTGCTCACTTTTGGCCCGGCGTGGCAGGCGCATCAGCAGCACTCGCCGGCCGCGAGTCAGGTGGTGGGCAGATCGCCCACCCCTAGTTTGTATTAAGTTGCGATATAAGGAATGGTGGCCTTGTTTGACTTTGCCACTTCACTGGAAAAGAGGAAAGAACTGTAAAGCCAGTTCTTCAGCAATGCCACGTACGGGCCCAAGTGTTGGAGTCCTAAGAGCATCCACCATTTGCTGGGTTCCTTCGTGGAATTCTCATCTGGCCCTGTTTGCTTTGGGGATGGTCAAATCTGTCCTACATAATAAAACATGAATAAAACATCGCTTCAAACAGAATCAGCAAATCCCTCTCAGATACCAAACTGTCAGTTCTTCAGGATGCCGACTGGCTGCTTTACACACCAGGGAGTTGTTCAGTGAGCACCCTCCCCCCCTCACTTCCTTAGTTTTACAACTCTGATACGTTTCATGCTGCTGAAGTTAAATAGCAAATTTATTGACAGCTTTTCCATGGCTTTGGTTTATTTTATTTATTTATTATATTTATACCCTGCCTTTTTCCTGCAAGGAACCCAAGGCAGCTTACATAATAATCCTCATCCTCCTCTCCATTTTATCCTCACAACAACCCTGTGAGGGAGGTTAGGCTGAGAGTCAGTGACTGGCCCAAAGTCACCCAGTGAGTTTAATTGCCGAGCAGGGGACTAGAACCCGGATCTCCCGAGTCCCAGTCCAACACTCTCACCACTACGCCACACTGGCTCTTCCTTTATCTCGAGCTTGGACTCCTCTGATCTAGCATTTTGTCTCCAAGAGGGTCCAAACAAATCCCTTTGGAAGCTCATGCCACAGAGAATTACTGGATTCAGACAACAACAATAACCCACACTGAGTATAGGTTGTCCCTGAACTGTGGGTTGTTGCTGAAACATGGTTTATCGTGTTGTCTGAGTCCAGCTACGCTAATAAGCCATGGCTCGTTAACCACAAACAACCCATGAAGAGAAACCATGGTTTGTTGTTGTGTTGTGACCTGTGGGTTGTTATCTTGGCTGGGTTCAGACAACACGATAACCCACGTTTCAACAACAACCCACGGTTCAGGGACAACCCACACTCAACCAGTACTCAGCCCTTGAGTGTGGGTTATCGTGTTGTCTGAACCCATTCAATAATAAGAGTGAGCACCAGTCCTGAAGCTGGTACATGGGGGTGGTATAAGTGGACCCTGCCTCAAAATGTTGTAGTCAATCTCCAGCTGCTAAGACAGGGCATCGAACCTCTTTCAGGGTGAGGGCCGGGTTCCATTCCATAGAAGCTCTGGGGGCCGCATTCCAGTGGTGGGCAGGGCCAAAGGTAAAAGGGGACGGGTGAAAAATACCAGCATATTTTAGATAATCCTCCTAATGTCCTATCCCTTTTGGCCCTCTAAAAATTGTTTGTCCTTTTGCAAATGTTGGGGTTTCCTCGGGCTTACTGACCCTTCCCTCTTCTGCACCGATCCTGCCGCTTTGGCTCCATAAGAAGTAGTTCATTTTTAGTGCATAGGATTAGCTAAATTTCTCAGGGGACTTCATAGATTTCATAGATTTCATAGATCATCGAGTTGGAAGGGGCCTCCAAGGCCATCGAGTCCAACCCCCTGCTCAATGCAGGAAACTAGAGGAGGGGTCTCCCATCCAAGTAAGAACCAGGCTTGCCACTGCTTAGCTTTCCACGCTCAGACAAGCTGAGCCAGCGTGAGCCACAGGCCTGTTGTTCCTCACACGTCACTAGTGTTAAGGAAATACCGAAGAAGGGGAACGGGCTGAAGAAGATCCACTTGCAAAGATGCATTTGAAATGAATCAAAACACAATTGCTCTCTCCTCCCACACTTGTCATAACGTGGCCTGGGAACAGTCCCTCCCTGCAACTAATTATAGAGGTATTTATAACAAAGTTAAATAAGGAAGAGAAATAGAAAACATTAATCAGGGGAAAGGCGTGTTTATTCTTTCTCTTCCTCCCCCCCCCTTTTCTTTCTCTGGCCTAGGGATGTACGAGAATTTCATTTGTGTTTGCAGAACAGCCAAGCAAGCCCCATTCGCAACACCTAATGTGGATGTGAGCAGGAGAATGTGTTCTCCAAAAATATTCACAAATGGTTGAGCCTGCTGTCATGTTCAAAAAATGCACCAATTTTTATTGAACAAGCAGTTTGCACGAATGCGCAATTTTAAAATCCTGCAATTTTGCACTTTAGGGAATGATCCTATGGCCCCTAGACATTGTCTGGAGTGGGGCGCCATAGGATAGTTTGGATTCCCAGCTATGAGGTTGGAATCAGCACTCCGACCTCGGAGCAGGAATCAGAGCTCTGACCCCCCCTCCCTCACCCCCCTCACAGTCAGCGCAGAAAGAGCAGCCCAGGTTCCTCCCTGAGGTTGGGAAAACAACCTCAGGGAGGGGGAGAAGGGGGTTTATGGGCATCTCAATTGGATGGCGCCCTTAGTCTAGGGGGGAAGCAGCAAAGCTTTGGAAAATATGCAAATTTCCCCATTCGACTGCATTTGACTTGCGAACAGAGGTCCCAAATGACCATGGCAAGTGAGACGAGAAGAAGTTTGGAGAATCTGGGTGAATGCAAATATTGCTCGTTCACCTATTCCTATTCCCTCTCTTTCTCTTTCTGTTTTTCTCCAATCCAGATGGTAGATAAATTATAAACAAACAGCTCTCAAAATGGAATGCCCTCATGGAACAGACCTTTCATTTACAAATGGATTGGGGAAAATAGATTTGCAGAGCTCCAGGTCCACAAATAACCAATGGCTGGGAAATGCGTCAGTGGCAAGAGACTGAGACGAAACCAAATACAGGAACTCTGACATAGTTAAATAAAAACGTAAGCCAAAGAAGCACGTTTGTAATCTTTCTACTGCTTTGTTTATATATGTATACTGGAGTTCGTTATATAGGTTGCAGAGACAGATTTCTTGTCCTCATGGATTCCGAACCTGAACCTGGAGGTCAGGTTCCTAGGAGCTTTTCTCAAAATATGGCATTTGAGTACACTAGGAATGTTTACATTATGCAGGCATATCCTAAACACTGGCCGTTGTTCCCCTTAAAAGGAAAGAAAAAGAAAGAGAGAAGGGGGAAATAGCATAAAGGTTTATAAATGCCCATCAGGAATTTTGTAAACCATAAGAACGTAAGAAGAGTTGTGCTCATCAAGGGTCCATCTAGTCCGGCATTTCTGTTCACACAGTAGCCAACCAGCTGCGCATGGGAAACCCACAAGCAGGACGTGGGTGCAACTGCACCCTACCACCCATGTTCCTCAGCAACTGGAGTACTTAGGCATACTGCCTCTGATACTGGAGGTAGCCTATAGCCAGCAGGACTAGTAGCCATTGACAGCCTTCTCCTCCAAGAATTTGTCCATTCTGCTTTTAAAGCTGTCCAAATTGGTGGCCATCGTAACATCTTGTGGAAGTGAATTCCAGAGTTTAACTATACTCTGTGTGAAGATGGACGGTTCCTTTTGTCTGTCTGTCCTGAATCTCCTACCACTCAGCTTCATGACCCCGTTGGGCTCTAGTATGATGCGGGAGGGAAAACAATGTCTCCCTCTCCACTTTCTCCACACCAGGCATCATTCTGTACATCTCTATCATGTCTCCTCTTACTTGCCTTTTTTCTAAGCTAACGCCATAAATTGCTGGTGCCCGTTGCTGTTTTGTGCAGCTTTCTTATTACATGTATGCCACTCCAATGTACACAGGGCTTTACTTCAGATGTTACAAACCTCAAAAGCTTTCAGCTTTATTAGGCTTTGAATTATTGAACATCAAAACCTAGCAGGTGAGAGCCTGGAGAGGCCGACACAAGCGTTGCTTCTCTCAACTATGCTTCCTGTATTCCTGGAGTGATTCATGGATAAAATTCATCCCCACCCCCTCCACTGCCCATATCCAATTTGCAGGGCACACCATGCCATGAATGAGTGCAAAGGCACACGGTCCATGCTCGGGCCATATTCCTTCCTGTCAGGATTGCAAGAAGTAACAGGACTGCTCTATTCTGCTTCAGTTAGACCTCGCCTGGATCCATGAGCAATTCATTTCAGTTCATGTTTGATCAGGATTTACCCAGTTTGCACCTTCCGGATTGAACATGGACTACGCTACGGGCAAAGTCCACACACTTCCGAGCTTGCAGTGTGATTTGCGGACCAAAAAGAACATGTTCGACAGTGCGCATACATTTGAGAAATGCACATGAATAAATGCATACTGTTGAAAAGTGTGCACATATACACTTTAATCCATGGGAGAGGAATGTGTACATTTCAAAGTTGCACAGAATTGATGCATACATTTGGAAAAACGCACACAGAAATATGCATGGATTTTCACGTGAGAAGAAAATGCAGATTCGAGTCGTAATGAGCTTGGAGATGGAAGTTGGAGAACTACGAACTGTTTGTAGCTGACAGTTAAGCAAAACATTACTGCTAAGCTAATGAGCAGGGTGAGGAATGTTGGCACAAGCATGCGTGTTGGGCCCCGGTATCGACACTTGGGACTGGTTCCCATCATGGCCGGCCATTGGACAGTGATAAGTGCACATATCTCTCTTCACTTCACATGCCAAGAATTCATTAAGGCAGCTTGGTTGGCCATTCTTTGACCCATCTCTTGTGTTGGGAACCGAAGCAGCTTCCCCCACGGGGCAGGCATGCAGGGGAAAGAGAGAGATGCTGAGATGGTTTCTAGGCCTCTCTCTGGCCCAAGGAAAATTGAATGCTTTGTGCATTTATCTGTATTTCACGGTTCTTTCCATGCCAGCTCCAAGGGGGAAGGGGAGAGGGAGGGGGGTCAGAGCTCTGATTCCCAGCTCTGAGGTCAGAGTGCCATCTCCGACCTCAGAGCCAGGAATCCTATGTATCCTATGTCCCCTCACACACTTCCTAAGGTCTCTAGGATTGCTCCCTAAGCTTTTCTTCTAAATATTGAACCAACCTTTGGTCATACTCTCCTTCTGGCAAGCCTCTCAAATGAACATCATGCTTTCTCAATGCATCTTCGATTTCTTCTGCTCAATCCTTTTCTCTCCTTAGACTGCAGCCCTATGGCCCCTGAGAGGATGTCCCGGGACCCAGGGGGTGCAGGATCTATCAGCAATTCCCCTCCAAGGGAAGAAAGTTCTTCCAACGGTGGGGC
Organism: Shinisaurus crocodilurus; assembly: GCA_021292165.1. Lineage (NCBI taxonomy): Eukaryota > Metazoa > Chordata > Lepidosauria > Squamata > Shinisauridae > Shinisaurus > Shinisaurus crocodilurus. The sequence continues at coordinate 1,204,218 of JAHFWL010001184.1, forward strand.
AGGTCTGACCTGAGATCCCCGTTCCCAGCTGCCACAGAAACATCTGCCGCCCTTATGTCCCCAGCGTCAGAGCTCTGGTGTCAGGAAAGGTTAAAAGAGGGGGTGGATCTGCAGCATGGCAGACTGTGACCCCCAACATGGGTTATGCCAGCCCTAGAGCTAACAGAAATAATTTCCTTCCCATGGCTTGCAATGGGGCAGAAATAGGTCTAACCGCCCTGCCCCCCAGGACTGGAAGAAATTTATTTATTTATTTATTTATTTATTTATTTATTGTATTTTTAAATCACCCATCTAGCCGGTACCCGGCCACTCATTCCTCCTTCACTTCCACCCTGCTGTGAAGAGCCTGGAAGGGCCTTGGATGTGTCAGAGGTTCTGACATCGGAGCACCCTCACTCTTCGGGAAAATTGCCCTGTTCATTCCTCTTCCCTGCTCTTCATTTCTTCCAGAAGATTTTCTGTCCTTCCATTTCTGTTTTTTACTTTTTTTGCTTTTAATGTTATCCTGCTCTGCATCACTTTTTCTTTATTAATGGTTGCATTTCCTTGGCCTTAATATCAGATACATTTAATTTGTCTACAATTCCATCTTACTTGTTTTTACCCAACATTTCTCTCTTTGTCATATCAAAGCCTCTGTTTCCCCATCCTTCATTAATGAATTCATTCACAAATGAATTCAATTCACTGATTAATTCATTTGTGAACAAATTCATTAGCTATTCAATCAATGAATTCATTAATGCATTTGCTAATTAATCAAACTGGGTATTTTATATTAGGCTGCTCCTTCATTATATTTTCCCATTAGACACGCTGTATTCCACACATTCCTACCTATAATTAAGCAGCTATTGGAACAAAAGTCCCAGAATAACCCAATTCATTACTATTCCACATAATCTCTTATTGCCACTTGTATTGTATTGTTTTGTATTGTTATTGTAGTTGGAATTGTTTTAACTGTGTATTTTAACTGTGATTTGTGTTATTTCTTCAGTTGAAATTGTTTTTAATATTGGATCTTAGTGTGATTTTAATATTTATGTGTGAACCGCTGAAAGATTTTATATATTAAGCTGCATATGGATGATGATGATGATGATGATGATGATGATGATGATATCCATGTACATGTGGGGCTGCCTTTGAAAACAGTCTGGAAACTTCAGCTGGTCCAAATGTGGGCAGCAAGATTGCTCACGGGGACTGGCCGATGTGATCATATTATGCCAGTACTTTTGCCTCTGCACTGGTTGCCAGTCCATTTCTGGGCCTGATTCAAAAGTGCTGGTTTTAAGTTTCAAAGCCCTAAATGGCTTGGTGCTAGATTATCTGAAGGATCATCTCCTCCCATATATACCTGCCCAGACCCTAAGATCATCCTCAGTGGTCCTTTTCTGGGAGCTCCAGACAAAGGAAGTGAGGCTGCTAAGAAGAAAAGGCCACAGCCTTTTCTGCTGTGGCACCCTGGTTGTGGAATGAATTCCCCGGAGAGACTCACCTGGCACCTACGTTGTGATCTTCCAGGCACCAGGTGAAGACCTTACTTTTCCCCTGGCATTTTAGTCTTTCAGTTCCTGTTGTTTTAAATCTGTTACTGTGTTTTAAATCAGACTGTCAGCTTTGTTTGTTTTTTCTTCCAGAATGGAACAAGTGGAGCCGCGCAAATCAGCAACACCTGAGCTCACCAGATTTCACTGAATTCCATCTCGAAGCTTGACCCGACTGGAGTCAATTTGGTGTGAGAACCCATGTCAAATTGTGAGCTTTGTTTTTTTTTCTTTCTTATTCGCATGAAATCAAAATCCATGCATATTTCCGTGCATGTTTTTCCAAATGTACACATCAGTTCTGCACATCTTTGAAATGTATGCATTCTTCTCCCATGGATCAAAGCGTATTTGTATGCATGTTTCAAAAGTACACATTTTTTTTCATCTGCACTTTTCAAATGCATGCATTATAAAATGTATTTTTGCGGGGTCCGCGAATTACACTGTAAGACCGGAAATATATGGACTTTGACCGTCGATTGCGCCTGAGTCCATGTTTGGTCCGGAAGCTGTGAACGGGGTAAGTCCTGATTAAAAAAATTAACAGAAACGCATTTCTCATGCATCCCTCGTGCCAAGCAGGGGCTCTACCACTAACTTCAGAAATGGGTGCCGGGTGGAAAAACCTAATCTGCTGCTCCAGTTTCTAAGGGAATCGAGAGAGCCAAAATGAGGCCACTGGAGGTTTCACGCGAGCGTGTGTGTGCCAACGATGCCTTTTCTCCTCCCACCATTCCTGTCTGGCCACCCTCATTTGTACTTGGAAGTTATTTCAGTTTGGAGGGGGGGGAATCTGGATCAAGGAACCTAAACGCTGGCAGTAATTGAACTTACAACAGCTAAAAACAAGTTTAATGGCTGTGCATTATGCTTTAATGGAGATGTACAGCTCTTGTTTATTGCTGGATGGTCAGAGAACAGCAGCAGTTTAATTGACTCTGATGGCAGGAGCGGTGCAGAGCTGGCAAAGGCAGGAGGCCAGTGATACTGGGCCTTCTTATGTCCACCTAGCATGGGGGTGCCAGTTTGCTTTTATGCTGGGGGGGGGGGAAGCTATGCATGCAGCCGACAGGAGAAAGAGGGTGGTTATAGAATCATAGAATAGTAGAGTTGGAAGGGGCCTACAGGGCCGTCAAGTCCAACCCCCTGCTCAGTGCAGGAATCCAGGTCAAAGCATCCCTGACAGATGACTGTCCAGCTGCACCTTGAATGCCTCCAGATTGGGAGAGCCCACCGCCTCCCTAGGTAGTTGGTTCCATTGTCTTATTGCTCTGACAGCCAAGAAATTTTTCCTGATGTTTAGGTGGAATCTGGGTTCCTGTAACTTGAGCCCATTATTCCGTGTCCTGCAAACTGGGATGATCGAGAAGAGATTCTGGCCCTCCTCTGTGTGACAACCCTTCAAGTACTAGAAGAGTGCCATCAGATCTCCCCTCAGTCTCCTCTTCTGAAGGCTAAACATGCCCAGTTCTTTCAGTCTCTCCTCATAGGGCCTTGTTTCCAGTCCCTTTATCATCCTTGTTGCCCTCCTCTGAACCCTCTCCAGTTTGTCTATGTCCTTCTTAAAGTGAGGTGCCCAGAACTGGACGCAGTACTCAAGATGAGGCCTAACCAGGGCTGAGTAGAGGGGAACTAGTACTTCCCACAATTTGGATGCTATACTTCTATTAATGCAGCCCAAAATAGCATTTGCCTTCTTTGCAGCCACATCGCATTGCTGGCTCATATTCAGCTTGTGATCTACCACAATTCCAAGATCCTTCTTACTTGTAGTATTGTTATGCCAAGTGTCCCCCATTCTGTAACTCTGCATTTGGTTTCCTCTCCCTAGGTGCAGCACTTGGCAATTATCCCTATTAAATTTCATTCTGTTGTTTTTGGCCCAACACTCCAGCCTATCGAGATCACTTTGAATTTTGTTTCTGTCTTCCAGAGTATTAGCTGTTCCACTCAATTTAGTGTCATCTGCAGACTTGATAAGCATTCCCTGCACCTCCTCATCCAAGTCATTAATACAAATGTTGAAGAGCACCGGGCCCAGGACCGAGCCCTGTGGTACCCCCCTCGTTACCTCTCCCCAGTTTGGGAAGGTACCATTGATAAGCACTCTCTGAGTCCAATTCTGTAGCCGTGGATCCACCTGATAGTTGTTCCACCTAGCCCACTTTTAACTAGCTTGCTTATTTATTTATTTATTTATTTATTTTATTTATGAATCACCCATCTGGCCAGTGAGATATCAGGGTATCATGAGGCACTTTGTCAAAAGCTTTGCTGAAGTCCAGATATATAATGTCCACAGCATTCCCACAGTCCACAAGGGAGGTTACCCAATCAAAAAATGAGATCAGATTGGTCTGGCAGGATTTGTTCTTGACAAATCTATGTTGGCTACTAGTAATCACTGCATTGTTTTTAAGGTGCTTGCAGACTGAGAGTACGGTTGACTCATGCATGGATTTGTGAGTCGTGTGAGGGACTGCCTGTGAATGGCAAAGTAAGCACAAATGTGTTTTGATAAGAGCCCCCAACATTTGACATATGAGAGAGAGAGAGAGAGAGAGAGAGAGAGATCTGCATGGCACTTTTCATAATGCAATAGGGCAGGCCCTGCCCCAAGGGATTACAATCTAGAATCGAGATGGTAATGTACAGTACATGCCACTTTGATGGCTTTTTAGCAGAAAAGGCTGTATAGAAATCTTAATAAATGTTAATAATGAATAAGTAGAATTCATCAGGGGAGAACAACAGATGAGAAGGGAGGGAAGACAAGGGAAGAAGGTGTATTTTATCCATTACTGGAAATGCCCCTAATAAGAACATCAGAAGAGCCCTGCTGGATCAGACCAAGGGTCCATCTCATCCAGCATTCTGTCCACACAGTGGGCAACCAGTTGCCCCAACAGGAAACCCACCAGCAGAACATGAGCACAGCAGCACCCTCCTACCCATGTTCCCCAGCAACTGGAGTATATAGGCACACTGCCTCTGATACTGGAGGAAGCACAGAGCCACCAGGACTAGCAGCCCTTGATTCTTCCTTATGTCTGTTCTCACACCAATCATCACTGCCTGAACTTGTGTTCTTCCATTATTTAATCATGGAAGAACACAAGTTCAGATCAATCAGTCAATCAGTCAATCAATCAAATCTTTATTACGGTCCAAGACCAGCATAAACAGTAAGTCTAGGGGCATAAACAGTTCTCCCATTATTAATACTAACCATGCAATCCTAAACATGTCCACTCTGAAGTAAGTCCAAGTATGCCTATCTACCCCAGTGGCTGGGGAACATGGGTGGGAGGGTGCTATTGCACTTGTGTCCTGCTTGTGGGTTTCCTGCTGGGGTAGCTGGTTGGCCCCTGTGTGAACAGAATGCTGGACTGGATGGACCCTTGGTCTGATCCAGCAGGGCTCTCCTTATGTTCTTATGGGTTCAAAGAGGCTTGCTCCCAGGTAAGTGGGTATAGGATCATGGCCTACGAGCACAATCATATGCTTTGTGCCCTCACAGGATGCGACCATCCAAACTTGAACCGAAAATCTTCATGAGCGAGGATGCCAGTTCCAGACTCAAGCGTGTCGTACATTCACCAGCTGACCCCAAAGCTGTCCACGCGATAGCAAGTAACTTCTATTGAAAGGGCTGAATCCAGATTTACACTGGATCAACTGCACTGGCAGAAGTGGACCTTCCCTCCTTGTCCTTCCCACAACAGCCCTCCCGCCTCAGTACCCTGAAGATGGCACTCAGAAAGTCAGAAGAGCTTGCTGAACAGCATGCGCTGTGGTGTGTGGGGCGAGGTAGCGGCATTCCCAAAGATAAGGTGTGGGGTGCGGGGGACACCTTGTTCCTCCCGACCAAAGGAGCTTAGGCAGAAATCCAACACACAGCGGTGAGAGTGTTGGACTGGGACTCGGGAGATCCGGGATCTAGTCCCTGCTCGGCCATGAAACCCATTGGCTGACTTTGGGCCAGTCACGGACTCTCAGCCTAACCTACCTCACAGGGTTGTTGTGAGGATAAAATGGCGAGGAGGAGGAGGATTATGTAAGCTGTCCTTGCAGGAAAAAAGGTGGGGTATAAATATAATTAATAATAATAGGTGATAAACCTAACTGAATATAGAGGGGCTTACTTCCAATCATGAAATTGTGCTCCTCTTCCTCCACCTCCTCCTTCCTCTTCTGCTGCTACTTTTAGTATCAAGCTGAACTGCAACTAAATGTGTTTGATTTCTCCCCTTTTCTTTCTCAGCAATATCAACAGAACAGAAATGTTTCTTTTGTATCCACCGTGCAGAGTGTTCGGGAGCAAAGGGACTTCCGAGGATGTGCGGGGGCGTTGCGGCTGGCTGCCTTTTGAAGCGCTCCGTGATGGGGATGCTGCGTTGCTTTCTCCCCCTCGGGATCAGACTTCCTTTTGGGGGTGGGGAGTACATCCAGTTTACAAGCCAGCAGCATGTTCTCGACTGCAAAACAACACCATGCATGACTATTTTACCCCTCAAAACACACAAACAAACCCCAAACCACAGGACAAAATCCAAAAATAGCTGCGGTGTTTTTCTTGACTTAAATTACGCAAGACTGTGTCCCAGGGACAGCCCATGACATTTTGGTGCCTGAGGTGAGATATCCAAATGGTTCTGCTCTTTGGCAGTAAAGAAATGTAATAAATAAATAAATAAATAGTGTCATTTGCCCTCCCCCAGTGCTGGCTCCTGGTTTTGGAGGGCCTTTGGGGGGAGGCATCTTCCATGGGCCCCTTTCCTCCGTGAGCACCATGATCCCCACCATAATCACCAGCTGTTCTTGCTCCTCCTCCTCCTCCTCCTCCTCCTCCTCCTCATGGCTCCCACTTGCTTGTTTGGGAGGCAGAGAGACCAGGTGAGAAAGTTGGCAGCAGCATCTGCTCCTCCTCAGCACCACCGCTGTCTGGGCACGGAGCGAGAGGCAGGTGAACAAGCAGGCTGTAAGGGGGAAGAGGAGGAGAAACTCCTGGGGACTCTTGCCAGTGGGCCCCTGCTGGGGTGTGGGCCCTCGGCCGGTGCCCGACCATGCCGACCCTTGGTGCCAGCCCTGCAATCTATATATTCATTTCGTGTAGTCATTCCCAAGCACTATTTCTATCTACTCCATTTCCATTGAAATTATAAGTATTATTTATAGCTGGTGAGCAAGCCAGCCGTGGCATCTCCTGCTCCTCCTTCTCACCACCTCCGTTGTCTGGTCCCGAGCGAGAGGCAGGTGAACAAGCAGGTTGCAATGATGAAGAGGAGGAACAGGTCCAGGGGACTCTTGCCAGTGGGCCCCTGCTGGGGTGTGGGCCCTCGGCAGGTACCCAGAGCCATGCCGACCCTTGGTGCCAGCCCCAATGTCCCCTCCCCCAATATTATGTTTAAAAATGAACATGCATTTGGCAGCCTGGATTTTTCCCCAGCGCTGCCCTGAGATAGCTGTGTCACACTCCCTCATGGTAGGACCAGCCCCATTCAAACAGAGTTTTCTTTCTAGGTCCCGTCATGCCTCCTGGAACACCGTTGGGGAGCCCAACCATTCCCATAAGAGTTAAACGAGGGATGCTGCATTTCAACAATTAGGCAGTAACTGTAGTCATGTCCCATTATATGACTTCTTAGCACCATGAAGCTCATTAAATCTGGTTTTAATAATGGTCTGACATTAAATCAACATACCGGGGCTGTCTTATTAAATTGAAATTAAATCAGTCACCTGAGACATTTAATCCTGAGTGATTTATTTTTCAAGGGGCAAAAAAAACCCCTCTAAGAACTTTACTGGGTTCACCATCCGTCTCTTTCTCAATTTCCCAGTCTCCCTTTCTGTCTCCCTCAATCTCCTCAAATTAATTGAAATGCTTATGCTGTGAAGAGCCATTGGCCCTACAAATGAACCCACTTGTAATGTGGAATCAGGACAGGAAATGGGTGCCTTGTGACTGGCCACGCCCACCATAGCAGCCATTTTGTGAGAGCACACGGTTACTCTCTCAAAATTCCAAATGTACCCACCAGCCCAAAAAGGTCAGAGACTCCATGGAGATACTGCCATCAATGTGCACAGCACTTAACAAAGCATGAAAGGACTGGTCTCTGCCCCAAGTGGCTTCCAATCTAAAATTCAACACAGGGTAGAAAACACAGGAATGGGAGTGAAGGGGAAGACACCGCCCCTTAGAGAAACACTGTTTGGGATGTGCTTTTAATTTTAAATTTTTTTAGGGATGGGCAAACACGCAATGTTCTAGCTTGCCAGAATTCTCTGAACATCAGCTCATTACTTGTATGTCCTCTATTTGCGCTAGCGTTTGCAGTTGCTGTTCAATTTATGTGAGTGGGAAAATTGCACAAAACAAAGAACCATTGAATGTAAAAGTTGTGCAAGCAATTCCCAGATTTGTGCTAGTTTCCAAAATTGTGCAAATAGACTAAAGCACGGGTGATTTAAAATTGGGTACACTTTGAGAACGTTGTGCATTTTAAGAAAGTTGTTCATTTGGAGGAAGTTGCACATTTTCAGAAAGTTGTACATTTTTCAAGCACACATTTTGTGGCCATGAAGGCAAGTTCAGGGAATTTGCCAACATTTCCGGAGTGCATGTGCTCCTGTTCGTGTTCGCGTTCGGGATTGCAAACGGGACATTTGAGCGATTTGCAAACGGAAACGAAATCCCTGTACATCCCTAGAGCCTGTGCACACCTTCATTGCTGGCTCAACATTTTTTCCATCTATCCAGCCACAGCTGCCACTCAAGCATCGACAAACGTGCTGGGTTCACTCGGAGAGGAAGGAGGGATAATGACTTTGTAATGTATTCCGGTCGTACGGCTGCCTTCTCCGCAGGCTCATGACCTTCAGTTCCTGAATATTTCAGCTTGACCTTTCAAGGTGGAAGGATCCCTGTGGTTTACTCACCAGCAGGCCAGGGACAACTCCGGCATCGAACTGGAGCAGCACGACAAAACTCGTTTGTCATTCAGTTTGAAGGTGTTGGCACAGCCATTACTCGAGAGGCCAGCCGTGCGTCCTAATCAATCTTTAATGGAACAATAATTGCCCTTTCACCATGTAATGAGATGCGACGCTTCTTCTCCTTTCTTTCTCCCTCCCCAACACTCTCGCTGATTTCACCCCCTCCCTTCCTGGTGTCATTTTGGGGCCTAAATTACATGCCGCAACGGCATGACGAAGTTGATCGGTTCTGCTACATGCATTGGCATCTTTTGAACCAACGGGGAAATTTATAGCTGGCACTGCTAATGAATGGTGTGGCACGGTGGACAAGCTCTCCGTTGGCTCTGCAACCTTGCCCGTGTTCCGTCAGATGCAGCCGGGCAAGGTATGCATCTGATGCCAATGGAAGCAAAAACGATTGCTTGAGATGATATCCGGGTCCGCTCTGGCATTCTGGCAAATGGAACATTTCTTCCAGATGCTTCTGCTTTGGCATCTGTCCATTTCCATGCTTGACTGCGCTGGCCAATCAGGACTCCAACTTCCGAGGAGGAGCTGAACGCATCTATGTTGCTACACATGTAGGAAGGCCCACTGTCAAGGGTCGGCATGATCGGGCACCTGCCGAGGACCCGCACCCCAGCAGGGGTGACTGACAGGAGCCCCTGGAGTCGCTCCTCCTCCTCTTCCCCATTGGAACCTGCTTGTTCACCCGCCTCTCGCCCTGGCCCGGACAACGGAGGTGGTGAGAAGGAGGAGCAGGAGATGCCACAGCCTACTCTGGCTCTCTCTGCCTCTCAAGCAAGCAAGTGGGAGGGAGGAGGAGGGAGGAGGAGGAGGAAGGGAGGAGGACGGAGGAGGAGGAGAGCATGTTTACCATGGTGTTGAGGTGGACTCACCAGGGGAGGCGGACTTGTACTTGAAAAAAAATACAAAATATAGACTCACCACCACCCCCTAGGAACACTTGTGAAAGTAACATGGCCCAGCAATAGACCATATTATCCTTCCCCTAGTAATGGCCAAGGGTTGAAAGTATATTTTAATGCTGAGATGTTATTATAGATTTGGCATGTAATGATATTAAATCTTCAAAGTATGGTTCCTTGTAAGTTGGAGAAGATTTCAGATAAGGCAGCTAATGAGATAATCAAAGCAATCAACGAAACCATTCCTGTAGTATTTTGTAATTAAGTATATTGAATCCTGTTGTTCGAAGACATTAAGGAAGTTGAAAGTCGAGACATTGCCACCTGCTGCCCTCACAGTCCGTTTGCTGGGAAGGGATTTAATGCCATTCATCACAATTTTAAATTAAAACGTATCACTTCACGTATTACATGGATTTATTAAAATCCCCCCAGTGGCAAACTTTTTTTATGATTTGCAGAGGGATCCCGTTTGAATGTCACAGAGCAAATTCATCAGTGGCTTTGCTTAATAGCCCTGTTCATTCCCCGGCTCTGTACCCTTCCAGATTCTGGTTCTTTTATACAAAATTGTGAAATAACAATAATAAAAAAGAGATGTACAGCCAAAATGTAAGCTATCAAACAGATGAGCTCGTTTTCTTTTCTTTTGCTCACCGTCCCTCCACTTTGTGATTCAAACCCCCAATTGTGATTCAGCATTGGTTCAAGGCAAGCCCACCATGGGATGTTCCTTGGGGCCTTGCATCATCATCATCATCATGATTTATAGCCTGCCTTTTTCTCAGTGCTGGGACTCAAGGTTTACAGCATTAAACTTGTAAAATTAAAACATATAAATAGAAATATACAAAAGTTAAAAATATGCCTCGAAAAAGTCCTTGCATGAACACCAACCACACGGAGGTCCTGTCAATGCAATGTCTGTTCTTCAAGCCACGGGAAAATCCCCACCTCCAACTATGTACGTTTCTTTTCAATCGGGAACATGGGTGAAACCCACCCCCTCAAAAGTTTGAGAGAACTTTGGGTGGAAGGCATGGACTGGGGGGCACCCTCACTTGGTGACTCAAGATTCTGACCTTGTTCCTCTTCGCTATTCCCTCAACCTGCCTTTCTCCAGATCCAGCTTTTGACAAGATTATGGTCTGGTTTGACGAGACGTCTCAAATACTCTGTTCTTGCTCTTCTGTAAACCCGGAAATCCATGCGCTGCCTGAGAGGAGAGCTCAAGAGCCTTATTAAAGTGCTCATGACTGAGTTCAAACTCCTCTGATGAATTTGTGGCCGAAGCCTTTTAAGTCTTTCCATGGGAAAGCCGAAACTTCAGCAGCGAGACTGGCTTTGCATCCTCCGCGGATGCCTTTCTCTGAATACCAATAAGGCTTAAGGGCCCACGGTGCTGCTGAGCTCGCACATTGGCTTTAAGTACCAGGAAATCTACAGAGGAAGCTGCAAATTATTTCTGTTTATTAGAGATGGAAAATCTTAGGAAAGAAAGAAATGCCAGTTTGGGCAATCACACAAGTTCTAACCTTGTTTAGCCCAAGGGCTGAATTTCATTTCAGACAAGCTTGGGGGCCACATTCCCAGGGGAGGCCAGTGACTCCCCGTGTCAGTGTGGGGCTCCTTACCCATTGCAGCTCTTATTCTGAGCTTTAGGAGCTATCCGTGGGGCTGTACTCCATCCCCAAAACAGGTTCACCACCATGGAGCTCAGAATAAAGCTGAAACGGATAAGGAGCCCCACTGGCACCGGAGTCACCAGCCTCCCTGTGGTGGCAGGGCTGAAGGCAAAAGGAGCGGGGCCAAAAATACCAAAAAATACCAGTAGGTTTTAGCTTAAAGCTCTTACTGCCAATGACTAAGCCTTAGGAGAGGCATTTCGACCTTTTAGAATGGGGGGGGGGAACACAAAGTCTGGGAAACCACCAAAAGATCAGCTGTTTGGGAAAAGGGGGTGGGGCCAGGGGAAAAGGGTGGGGGCCTTCTAGGGAACCCATACTGGGACCCCACGGGGTCATACTTTGGCCCACGGGCCTGAGGTCAAACTGCTGAAAACAGCTGCTGCATGACAAGTTTCCCTGGCCACGCCCCTTTCCCTGGCCACACCCCTTTCCCTGGCCACAATGGTTTCATGATATCCCAGCTCTTGCATCCCCCCCCCATTCTAAGAGGTTGAAGTACCGCTCTCAAAGTGCAGTTGCTGTCATTAAGAGGCTGGGGCAGTTTTGGCCCATGGACATGAGGTGCAACACCCATGTTGTAAATATTTCTGCAACCCTTCATAATATCCCAGATTAAGGTGGGCCTTGACTCCAACCCGAAGAAGTGTGGGAAAACCGATACCCCCAGGCATGCGGAAAGGTGACTGCCCGTCCGTTGCATCCTGGAGAAATGCCCCATTCTCTTGGCTGTGTGAAACATTAACAGGTAATGACAGCGACGAACAGGATCTGCAAGGCCAAAACTGTTTGCAAATTCTCCTGTCAGCTACCGTACACTTCACCAGCATGGAGCTGTTCCTAAGGAAGAGAAGCCCAAATAATTGATAAGCACTGTCAAGACAGATTTGTACCAGGCTACAACAGTGAACAAGCCATAAGAAGAACCTTTTATTTATTAAAAGCAACCCAACCTCGGCCACCCACTGTGCCTCCATGTGGATCCGTGTAGCAACGGGGAGCAAAGCAACCACTCTAGATTTAGCTCAGTGGTTCCCTGGAGAAGAGAGGTGGATATGGATATCCTCTGATGGAAATATGATGGCAGGAACTTAAGGCAATGCAGTCGAGCATATTGGATGAATTCCTCTGTGTTCAGTTTCGGGTAAGGGTTGAAAATCCACAGTATATCTCCAGGAGTAGCAGGAAGGATAGACTCAGATCTGAAGTTACAAGCATAGCCATGGGCGCAGGACAGGTGTGGGAAACCTCCTGAGAAATTCCCCTCGCCTTCTGTTTCCTTCATAATTCTTCAGGTGTTCTGCCCCAACAGAACCTGGAAGTTTGCCTGGACAGTTCAGCTTAAGCCAAACCTTGGGAAGCACAGAAGCTTAAGGAGGACTTAAAGAGTTGTAGAAATGCCACTGTTGGATAAAGTTTGCTCATTTTGCCAAAACTCTCTGTTGCACTCAAAAAAATCCCCCCCCAAGTGGCAATATAGGATCATCAGAACATAGGAAGCTGCCTTCTACCGTGTCAGACCCTCAGTCCATCCATCATCATCATCAGGCGATCACTCGTGACCGAGTAAGATTGTCTTCCGGGATAAAAGGAGGAAATTCTAAAGAAGATTGTGTAGACTCTAGCGATGGGTCCGTAAGTGACTGTGGAGGCCAATTCTAGATCCACACAGCTTCCCACAGTGAGGACACAGGTTACCAGATAGAAGATGGTCCTGTAAAGGATTCATTTGACGTGCTTTTCGCTTAGCACGTTTCTCCCTTTCACCTTGCACTCGGGCTTCTTCAAAGTCCATGGAACCTTTGTGAAAGGCCAACCTCCATTTAGATCGTTCATGGGCCAGAGCTTCCCAGTTTTCGATGTTTATATTGCATTTTTTTAGGTTAGCCTTATGAACATCTTTAAACCTCTTATATTGACCACCGATATTCCCTTTCCATCCTTGAGTTGGGAGTAAAGTAACTGCTTTGGGAGGCGGCAGTCAGGCATTCGAACAACATGACCGGTCCACTGAAGTTGGCGTTGAAGGATCATTTTTTCAATGCTAGTAGTCTTTGCTTCTTCCAGTACACTGACATTTGTTCGCCTATCTTCCCAAGTAATTTGCAGGATTTTCCGGAGGCAACGTTGATGAAACCTTTCAAGGAGGTGGAAGTGACGTTTATAGATAGTCCATGTTTCGCAGGCATACAATAAAGTTGGTAATACAATGGCTTCATAAACCAGTGTTTTGGTCTTCTTACAAATATCCCGATCCTCGAACACTCTATGTTTCATTCGAGAAAATGCGGCACTTGCGGAGCTCAGACGATGCTGGATTTCACTGTCGATGTTAGCTGTAACAGAAAGATAGCTGCCAAGATAGAGAAAATGATCGACATTTTCCAGTATTGTCCCGCCAAGCTGGATAGATGGCATCACCAAAGGGTTGGCTTGCACTTGCTGATGAAGCACTTTGGTTTTTTTGATGTTAAGTGAGAGACCAAGTTTTTCGTATGCTTCTGCAAAAGCATTTAGGATAGTTTGGAGATCGTCCTCTGAATGTGCGGAGACCACATTATCATCAGCATACTGAAGTTCCACAACGGAGGTTGTAATTACCTTACTTTTTGCTTTCAGCCTGCTGAGATTAAAAAGCTTTCCATCTGTTCGATATATAATTCCCACACCGGTGGGAAGTTTCCCCTTGACAAGATGTAAAACCATGGCGATGAAAATGGCAAATAATGTTGGGGCGATAACACATCCCTGTTTAACACCTGATCCCACTTTAAATGGAGCACCATGAGAGCCGTTGTTGTCCAAAACCATTGCCGTCATGTTGTCATGGAGAAGTCGCAAGATATTCACAAATTTATTGGGGCATCCAATTTTCATAAGGATAGTCCAGAGAGCTGTACGGTCTACAGTATCAAAGGCCTTAGCCAGATCGATAAATGCCATATAAAGGGGTTGATTTTGCTCCCGGCATTTTTCTTTGGAGCTGACGTGCAGTAAAATCATGTCTACTGTCCCTCTAGAGGGGGCGGAAACCATATTGAGTTTCAGGGAGGATCTCTTCTGAAATAGATAGAAGACGGTTTGCGAGAATCCTAGCAAATATTTTACCTGCGGTTGCTAAGAGAGAAATGCCCCGATAGTTTCCACAGTCTGTTCTATCACCCCTTCTTAAAGAGGGTGATAATTATGGCATCCCTGAAGTCTTCTGGGATCTCTTCTCTATCCAGATTTTTTCGATGAGTTATGAAGATGTTGTACAAGTTCGGGGCCCCCTTCTTTAAAGATTTCAGCAGGTTAGCTGAAAGATTTCAGCAGGTAGCTGCCTTCTACCGTGTCAGACCCTCAGTCCATCCAGGCCACCCACGGCCACCTTCAGTCCATTGCGGCCGTTTTTGGGTGTATCTTACGCCATTTTCTAAAAAGTGTACTGCCGGGAACCCAGAAGTCGTTTTCCCCCAGCTCGGCTTGGGAGCATGCGAGCCAAGCTGGGGAAACAGGTAGCAGGGACGGAGTTTGGGGGGTCGAGCCAGACTTCCACCCTTGGAACGAAATCCTCACACATCCCCTAGTCCAAGCAGGAACCTGCTGGCTGATGAGTAAAAAAATCCAAAAGCTGGGAGGAAGGGGGAACCAGAGTCCATAATTAAGCAATACCTAACTCTGGATTTTGGATCCCCACGCCCACTAGATGTTTATTCCTTTCAGTGAGAATAGCAGTTTATAAGGATTTAAGAAATCATGCCTTCTTCCTGAGAACGTGGCCTCAATAGCCGGGGGATACGGACTTCCAGTGTGTTAACGTAGCAATTGATTTATTTATTTTCAGTTTTATTACTTGGCAAGCCATTTTAATTAACACAGCGCAATACCATTTGAGATATATTTTGTGTGACTCAGCACTCCCATCTCTCTCTTTCTCTCTCTCTCTCTCTCTCATGCACACACGGACGCGCACACACACACACACACACACACACACCACAGTCGTGCCACCTTAATTGTACAAAAGTGGTAATTGGGAGTCTGTCTTGGACTGATGGGGGTTGATTTTAGTAGTAAAGCGAAGTAGTTTGGGGAAGTGCTTTTATGAAGCCATAAAAGAGGTCTTTAAAGGATTTTATACGGTCTGGTTGACCAAGTGAGAATCTGTAACGCCAAAAGTCCTGCTGCACGGGACAATATGGAATCATGTCCACCATTGGCAGTTAATCTACAGAACAAGCAGTTCCTGTAGTAAAACTCTTCCTGGACTGCACCACATCAGACTTTGGGTGGGTGACCCCTTTTCTGATGGCTCCCTCATATTAAAAACAAACAAAAAATGGATACCAGGGTGATCAGTTCTAGTTCTCGTCTCTTCCCTGCCCCCATTGATTATTGCTTTTTGATGCATAGGATTCGTTCTTTTAAACAGGGGAGCATCCCACACATGAACCCCCCCCCCTCCAGCTGCAGAACACCGTGGATTAGTGTTCATTTGTTGGATTAGTTTATTTGTATTGTTCTACTAGGTATTATACGTATTAAAGGTGCACGTCTGTCAGTGTTTGAATTCCTGCAATGGTTTGATTTAAACACTGCTGCTGTTGAAGATCTTCGGCAACGCTGATCTTCAAATTCCCACCAGAGCCACATATAATGTTATTTTACTTTTCCTCTTAATCAGCAGGGCATTGTCAGCATGTGCTTTTTATCTCCAAACCATGTATTTTGTGTCCTTAATGAGTTGCCTCTGTTCAACTGTGAGATGCACTGGGTTAAATTTTTACACTGCAGCTATATTTGCTTATATAGTCACATGTTTGCAAAATGGGCAGTATCTAAGGGGGAGCGGCTACAGACCTCGGAGAAATCCTCAATGGACTCAAATGAGTCCAGATTTAATAGATTCACAGCAGACCAATATTCCCAGGTTGTGCAGAGTCTGCAGGGCTTGCAGACCAATTTTGTGTGTGTCTGTGTGAGTTATTTTTGCGCAAATTTAACTGCAGAAAAATTCACAAAATAATAATTAAAAAAAACACTGATCAAAAATGTGCAAATGCCCCCCCCATAGAGCAAAGCATGAAAATACACACACAGTTTAGCAGATTTGCACACTTTCACGAGTGTGAAGAATTTGCACAGATGCAAATTGGCACCAATGCACGTGGATGCGCAAATTCTGTGCCTGCAAATTGGTGGACGGCGGAGCAAGAGCCACAGGAAAATCGAATCACAGGTGGAGAGGCTTTCCCTCCAATCCCGGATCCCTCAGCACAACTGCTAATGTAAATTATGTTGTGCCAGCTTAACTACTCGAGTGCGACCCCAACAGAATTAGCCAGCACACCTGTTTCCTGGGGATACTGCCCAATATCTGTACAGTTGTCCTAATGCCTAGGAATGGCTCAGCTTGTCTGAGCGTGGAAAGCTAAGCAGGGTCAGGCTTGGTTATTACTTGGATGGGAGACCCCTCCTCCAGTTCCTGCATTGAGCGGGGTTGGACTTGATGGCCTTGTAGGCCCCTTCCAACTCTATGATCTATGAATCTATGAATGTATGGGAATTTCGTTTCAGTTTGCAAATCCCTCAAAATGCCATTTGCAACCCTGAATGTAAACATGAACAGGAGCACACGTTCTCCAAAATGTTGACAAATTCCCAAACTTGCATTCATTTTCGCAAAATGTGCACTCTTAGAAATGTGCAGCTTCAGAAATGTGCAGCTTTTGAACAGTGTGCACTTTTCAGGAAAGAGCAGCACAGAAATGCCTACCAATTTTCATGCGAGGAGAAAAACAGGAAAACAAATCTCGCAATCTGTTCTGAACCTGAGTCAGAAGGAGCTTCAAGGTGACATGTGGAGCACCCCGGTGAGCTCGGGTTTGTTGATTTGCTCATCGCTAGTCAGCTCTTGCATGAAGAACAGAAGACACTTCAGTTTCAAAGGGGGCAGCCGGTTCGTTCAGAACTCTGAAGTGAGGGAAGGAATGTGTTTGATTTCTCCACACCTCTGTACATCAAACAGGCAAAGACGGGGCTGGGTGCGGGGAGCAAACCGAATTGGGTTCAGCTCTATGTAGCAGCCCACCACTCGGCTTTCCACAGCCTCCCGCCCCTCCCACCCCTCCTCCTGCCTTTTCAATATTTATTCCCCAGTGCTATCATTCTTCACTCGCCCAAAATGGAGCCCCGTTCCTGAAGCCCCATCAGTTGATTTAATACTAATAAATGAGCCAATATCAAAGTTTCAGCATGGGCCAACTTTAATTAAAATGACAAAGGAAGGGGATCTAGGGGGATGATTTACGGAAGGGGAAATAGCGCTCTATTTGCCTCCAGCTACTTTAATTAAAAAGGAATGAGTCGGGTGCCAGGGATGGAGAATGGGTTTGGGGGAATTGGGAGATGATGGGGGGGATGCTTTTAGATTGAATGGTGGAAGGAAAATGCCAAGAGGCCCGCTTACCAGATTGTTCAAGCTCCCTCTCCTTGCCGCCTTTGTGCAGCAGCTGGTGGAAGAGAGCTGCAAAATTGTCCCCGTGGCAAAGGGTAGAAACTCAACAGGGACCCTCAGAGGGATGTGGTTTTTGAAACAGTTCCTGTCTTGGTGGCCATGTGAGTGACGGCGGTTCACAGCAGTCTGTTGTGACCGGGAGTCTTAAACCAGGATCCCTGGGGTCAGGGACGAATTCTGTATCTTCTAACCACTAGGGTTACTGGCTGCAGAAGGGAACAGCAGGCTTTCAAGTGGGGAAAGGTGCAGCAAAGGGGTCACCCAAATGGTCAGACAAAATGTGACGGGAGTCATGCTGGTGAAAAGAAAAATGGCAGAAGGAAAATTCCAAAATCCATATCACCATAATACCTTTATTGGGCATTATTTTACAAGAGATAATTTGTTGGCAAAATGGAACTCCTTCACCTTTAGGAAAGGCAAAATTTTGGGAAATTTGCAGATAATCTCCCATTTGAACGCTGCTCATTTGCGCAATCTTGCTCAGAGCAAGCAGCGATCGCAAACTCAAAAAGGAATTGGGCACGAGATGAGCGGTGAGACAACATTTGGAGAATCCTCGTGATCTCGAGTATCGGTCGTTCGCCCATCCCTTCACATGTGCAAAAACTCATATGCGCAGAACAAGATATCAGATTAAAGGAGAACTCTTGCCTGAGAGCGCACAGATGAATTTGTTACTTTCCCAGGAAATAAAAATTGGGGGTAGGTTCGCCCATCACTGTCTAGAATGTCAATCAAGATGGACTACATCTTGCATTTTCCTGTGCCTATTCCAACCTTCTCTAACCTGGTGTCTGGGAAATGAGTTGGACTACAACTCCCAAATCATCCCTGGCCAGTGGGTGGGGGTGATGGGGGTTGTAGTCCAACACACCTGGAGGGCCCATGTTGTGGAAGGCATGTCTATTCAATAAGCAGGTGCCATTGGCTGTAAAGGCGATCACCTGGCTATCATTCTCACCACAGAGAATTAATCTTGCACAGAGCAGTGGGAAGAAGGATTTTCATAGATCATAGAGTTGGAAGGAGCCTACAAGGCTATCGAGTCCAACCCCCTGCTCAATGCAGGAAACTAGAGGATGGGACATTTCCTTGCCTAACACAATCCTCCCTTTTTGAAGTAGCAACCCATGTTCCAGCCCAGTTTGTGTTCAAGCCGACTGGGGAAAAAATGCATTAGCAGATGAGAAAGCTGCAACCCCTGGGAGCATGTTTTGTTTTCCTGCTGTGCCTTGCTTTCTTCACTGCCTATCCTGAGTTTCTTTCTCCAGTCTACGAACTGCATTTCCCAGGCCAAATTGTTGCTTTTTCCTTGGAAAGTTTTGTTTTTATCCCCCATATTCTGGTGTTTTATTGCTACTTCAGCCAAGTCAGGCCTTGCTACCCCACTCTGGTCCAGTGCCGATGACCAACTTACACCTGCTGGTAAAGATTTCTGACTACCTCTCATTTTTATCCTGCCTTTCCTACACAGTAATCCACCTCACCCCACACCCATTGGAGCTGGCAATCGGAGGAAGGCCCCAAATGTTGAGCGTAGTGTCCGGGTTTGTGGTTGGGAGAGGTTTCCGGTAAGTATTGCAGTCCCAAGCTGTGTACATTGACATTGTTTAGGTCAGGGGGGCAGAACCTCAGGTGTGGGGACCAATTCCAGCCCACCCAAGCCCCAATCTGGCCCTCTGGGGTCCCTCAGATGGCCCCTTTCCCCTGGTCCCACCCCCTTGCCTTTCCCAACTGCCAATTGTTTGGTGGTTTCCCACCTTTTATGCATGTCTTTCCCCCATGCTAAAAGGGTAAATGCCTCTCCGAAGGCTGAGTGACTGGCAGGAAAAGCTTTCAGCTGGTGTGTGAACGTGAGCATGTGTGCACACATGCACCAACATTGTCCCCGTTGGAGACTTCCATTTCCCCTTTTGAGTAGGCAAGTTCTTGTCTGTTCGTATCACCTGATGATGGAGAGATGCTCATTCAACCGTCGTTATACTCTTTTATATTTTAAGATCTCTGGGACCAAGGAGGCCACGTACAATGTCTTTGCACATCAGTCAGTATGTTGAGAGACCCAGCTTTGGTGCAACTTTGAGCCAGATTGCCGAGCAGGTGTGAATAACATCATCTCACTGCTCGTCCTGTGCCGAATTCCCGTTCTTGTTTGCAATCGCTGTTCACTTCATGCGAACAGGAGATTTGCACAAATCAAAAAGCAATCAAATGGTAGGTTTGCCCAAATCTCTCAAAATTTGTGCAAAATTTTTATTTATTTATTTATTTATTTATTTATTTTTACATTTATACCCCACCTTTTTTCCTACAAGGAACTCAAGGCGGCTTACATAATCCTCCTCCTCCTCTCCATTTTATCCTCACAACACACCCTGTGAGGTAGGTTAGGCTGAGAGTCAGTGACTGGCCCAAAGTCACCCAGTGAGTTTCATGGCCAAGCGGGCCATGGCCTCCCCCCCCCCACAAGGAAGTCCCTGTTTGTTACTTAATTAATTATACTTTTAACTGCCCAATAACCCAAGTTCTCTAGGCAGTGTACAACACATGAAAAACATAAAATGAAAACAATAAAACCATGAATAAAAACAGCACACCATAAACCAGC